>JABWDB010000066.1:0-1321732 GCA_019614645.1 Stratiolaelaps scimitus | reverse complement strand
AGGGAGCACACTAGCCGAAAGGATCCTAGGTTCCTATCCTAGGTAGGCAGATAGGCTAGAACGGGCGCGCATAACAGAGCTTGTCCGAAGGAAAAATGCCCTGTACCCACCCGCTGCGGCTGGGCGGGGAGGGTTCGCCCCAGAGGAGGAACTGAGGGATAGGACATGGCTGGAATCAACTGCCGGTCCCTGCAAGGCACTGACTGAAGTAATACCTTTGACAGTCCCGGTCAGTGCCCCAAGTCAAAATCGGTTCTGGGTTTAGTCAGTAAAAGTCTGACACTACCAGGCAAATACCTTAGTTGTGAAACCTGGAGTCCTTGCAGGATTTATCTTTAACCTCTATAAAAAAAGCACTGAATTAGCCAGGATGGGATCTGCTGTTGTATCGAAGTATCCCTGCTGCACGCTCGACGCACAATGAAGTACATGGTATACTTTCGAAACGAGATAGTTAGGTTAGGTCTATTAGATGAAAAGAGATTTAACGAACATATCAATGATGTCATCTTAGCCAGCCGGTAACCTAATTCATTCAACGTCAAAATAGAACACCTACATATGCTATATTCTATCATACATATAGAAAATACACATGCATAAGTGATGGTCGCGTTTGAAATATTAACATTATTATGTAAATAATAATAATAAATGAACGAATTAGTCGTACATCGTACGCTACAAAAGCCAGAGATCGCGGGTACAAATCCTGTGGTGGGCGACTTGGTGCTTGGTGCTTAATAAACCACAGTTTTTTCCTAGGTTCTTGAAGCAATACCCAAAGGTGGTGCCGAGGCCTATCGCATATAGGAACGGCTGCAAGTCAGCTAAAAAAAACTACAGTTCTCTCACAATTTATCAATATGTCGATTCATAACATTGATTAAATATTTTCCAGTGAGAAAACCGTTAAGTACCGCAGACACTCAGCTTTAAGATAATCTGAGGGACCATATGTAAACGTTAAATAGAATAATAAATCATTATTAGTTTCGTCTGTATTCTATTGAAAAGAGATTTGATGGATCTTAAGTTTGAAGGTGCGTTTCGCCCTGAGTCAGAATTTAGCTAATAAACAGCTCTGACAATCTCCCTACCGGACTTTTGGAGGGAGCTAAACCAGATGTGTGTCGCCCCAACCTGCATGCTATGGAATTATTGGCTTGTTATTTTTATAGAAAATACAGGCAGGCTGCGAAACCTCTGGCGCAATTTACTACTTGTTAGTACGATTATTCAGTAGCATTAGCAGAGGCAGGACGCACCGACAACAATTCATATTCTATATCATCGTAAATATAATAACTTGGTATACTCGGCAGCGATTACATCGTTCATTAGTCTCTCTGTGTTGCGCCTTTTAGTTTGGTTCGACAGGCTGTTATATATTTGAAAGAAGACAACAGGAAGCACTTAAACAAACTTAGACAAAAAATACACTTCGCTTCACGCTGTACTACAATTCTTCAGTTTTTGCCCCCTTGAGGTTACAAGTCTGTGACAGACTTCTTCTAGTAGGTTGGCTGTGGGGGGTCGGACCTGCCTACGTTCTTGTAGGGAAATCGAGTGTAAATCACTATATTTCCTTATTTTCGCTTGCTCTGGGTTTAATAGCACAGTAACTGTTGTGGTAGGAGGCTGGATTGTCAATAATCGTTCTCACAATAGGGTCAATCCCGGACGCAGAAGCTAAAAGGATTTTTTTAAGAGCTTAAAGGTAAATCCTGCAGGGACACCAGGTCTCACACTAAGGTATTTACCTGGTAGTGTCAGACGCTAACTGACTAAAGTCAGAACCGATTTTTTGACTTGGGGCACTGGCCGGGACTGTAAAAAGTATTACTTCAGTCAGTGCCTTGCAGGGGCCGGCAGTTAGCTAAAAGAATTCTCATCAAGGAGAGTACCCAAGGTCGGACGTAATCCACAAGCCGGTGCGCGCTGCGGACGCTCAGTCTACCCATGCGAACGGATAGGGAGGCTTGGGTGGCAGCCGTTAGAGGGAGAACTAAGTTGAGAAGAGTTGTAACGGCTTCCAGGATCATCTCATCGAAGGAATAGAGCACCTCAGAGCGTTCCGAGCTTGGTGGGCATTCTTCACGAATGAGTTATAGCCGTGCGGTGGAGAAGTCTAGCCCTGCCAGTCACCCGACGGGCGACTGGCAGAGCTATATGCCTGTATGACGTCTGTATGACGATTGCCACCATATGCGGAGACGATGACTGTCAAGGGACTGAAGACCGTATTCAAATACGAGCGCGAATGGCCCACCTCACAACACACTCACTCGATCATGTAATATGTGACGACACGCACAAGGGCAACCACAAGTCAGTCAGTCAAAATTGTGTCGCAGAGAAATACTATCCCCCGACCCGTGAGCATTGAAGGCGATCGAGCGAAAAACTGTACGATCTTCCTCGACGCATAGAGTGTTTATGCTCTACTAAACGATGTGTATAAGCTAAGTCCTCGTAGCAAACTAGACACTTCAGGTGATTGGAGACGGATACCGGCTCTTTCTAAACAGTCTCGAGGTAACCTGAGTCCACAGTGACGTAACAGGTTCAACTGGCGAAGAATCATGTCCATGGCTGGGATCACTCATTAGAGTCCTATCTGAAAGGTACAAGAGTCATAGGAATCCAAAGGTACCAGCGAGCGATTCAAGAAGAGACTGTTAAAGAGTATCGAGAGCGAGTGGCACAGCTAGCAAAACGATATGCATACGAAGGCCACTCGCCCGACGTCGGGCATGTGTATTTATCAAATAGTGATTAAGAACTGTGAAGGATTGGTCGGCAGCTGCCCAGTTGTCTGGTGAATTCCCTTATTTTCTAATCCTGTAGTCATTACTTTAGCGGGGAGAAATTCCGGTAGTCACATGAGTACCCAACCCAGCATGCAATCCGTGGTTAGACGGCACGACAGTGACGGCATCTGGCCATGCACTGAAACGACACTCGGTCTGAGTACGACACGGTGGACGTTGATCCGGACTTTGAGGCTTTTAGTACGATTCTGAGACCTGAATATGACAATTGTTTCAATATACTCGATGCAGAAATCCCTCTTCAGCAAGCTAAATTTCAGTTCACAGATATCGGGAAGCGTAGGATCACGTACCTCAATATGGACAATTCGCTAAATGAAGGTATGAATCTGAAGGCGCATGGACCGCTCGCCTTGAACATCAGGGTACAATCAGCGGACGGACCAATGAAATAACGCAGACCGCTCCCACGCCAACTAGATGCGGAGAAACTGCTCGTACGCTCCCACGAGGTTGTCCCTGTTCCAGAAAACATGGACCTCGATATGATGGCACGTTTACTAGCAGAGATACTTCGCGATTCCGTGAAGCCGCTACGACGGAGAAGGAGTAGACCCTAGCTCAACAAACTATGCTCTTTGGGAGGCCTAGTTTATTTCAAGTCAGGTAGCGTTCACCAGTTTGGGCAGACTTACCGCTCCGTACGGCAAAGAACAGGCGGATGCTGAGGTCAGCCCAAAGGACGATGGTAATCAGGGTGAGCCAAGGTTACCGGACGCTATTGACTGACGTTCTCCTGGCCCACGCCAGAATATTTCCGTGGGATCTAGTAGCCTAAGATTCGGCTGGGGACTTGAACCCACCATGGCCCGGAGGGCCACTCTCGACGCCTGGCAACAAGAGTGGATGCAGGTTACTCGAGGAGGCGACGGAGTGTCCCCTGACAGGACTCCAACCGGTAAACTCAAAAGTAGTCGTAGGAAACTAAAAAATCCGGCTATGGAACATTAGCCTCAACAGTTACACACTTCCTTAGATATCTACTGATTTCAGGTAAAATCCTTTGTGGTGTCATTGTCCCAAACTCGTTCTCAGAAGATATGTTCGCGTGTAGGGTGTAGCGTACATTGTACGTGACTGACAATAATAATAATAAGAAGAAGAAGCACCCTAATTGTTTACCTGACGGTAGACGATAGGCAGAAATACACAAGTTCCCTCCTGGCCTCAGCGCCACACGTTGCTGACCAAGCTCGCCTGCGGGCTGTCGACAGGCCTGGTGCGGGGGCGTGGCTCCACGTGCTGCCTTCCTCGTCCCTTGGCACTGCTCTCGACGATCGCTCTCTCCACTTCTGTGTGGGCCTCCGCCTCGGGGCCCCTGTAGTTGCGGCCCACAGCTGCGAGCGCTGCGGGGACCCCGTCGCAACGAATGGCCACCACGGACTCTCGTGCGAACGCAGCGCCGGTCACCATCCGCGGCACACGATGCTTAATGACACGCTCGTGAGGGCCCTCCACTCCGCCGGTATCCCTTCACAAGGGAGCCACAGGGCCTCGACACCTCTGACGGGCGACGCCCAGACGGCCTCACCCTTATCCCCTTCCATCGAGGCCAGTACCTTGTTTGGGACGGCACTGTGGTTGACACTCTAGCACCTTCTTATGTCAACCACTGTGCAACCATCCCCGGCTACGCGGTAGCGCGTGCGGCGCGGGCCAAGCTAAGTAAGTACGCCGCACTGCAAGCGACCCACCTTTTTTCCCCCCTTGCCTTTGAGACCTTGGGCGGGCACGGGCCTCTCAGTACGAACTTCCTCGAAGGGGTCTACCATAGGTTGATCCGCGCTACCGGGGACAAGCGCGCAGGCTCCTTCCTTCTGCAGCGCCTGTCCCTCACTGTGCAGAGAGGCAATGCCATCGCCTTCCTCGGGACATTGTCGACCTCACCCCCCCCCATAATCCTTAGAAATAATTCCTAATTATTGTATGTTTGAATAAATCAGTAATTATACATATATATTTTAATTGAATTAAATATCGTTTGTAATCATCTAATAGCCTTGTTCGTTCACTATTCACCTTTAGTGAGGCGGTGTTTTATTTTGTTCCTATGGCAACATAAGCTATTCATTTTGGTCCAAGGAGATGACCCAGGCACTAGATAGATGAGGTGTTTTCCTTACAAACAGAGGCACAGCCAACGACTTGAGGTCGTTAAGAAGACGTCGGGAAATAGCGTTGATGACCAATCTCACATAGCGATCAATGTAACGATTGGTGAAGCCGAAGAGACTTTTGAAAATTATTTCGTCTGCTAGTAATAGAGCAACGTGCGTCAAAAGTGACGGTTCTGAACGGCACAAATGCCGAAAGCCAACGACATTACTTCGTTACTGTTGAGGATCGGAATCACAGTTGCTTCAGATATCTTGGCCAAGCGTCGACTCGGAATCTATCTGCTTACCCTCATGCTGTAATTTAACAAGGTAAAAGGCAGACAGCTATAAACGAAAACAACTAGGTGGCTATTTTTTGTGAACAACTTCTGAAACAAAATTTGAACATCGGAAGTTGCCGGACCCCACCTACAAAACTCGAGTCCCGAGTCGCTACCTTGCGCCGTTTGTCAATAATTGAGGCATATTTACATTAAAACATGCAATTGACTCCTACAGTGTGGTTTGTGTTCAGTTTGACTTTATCGGAAACTCCGTACTTTAATGGTGTTATGGCTGAACTAATACAGACAGATTGGGAAGTGTATTTCAGTGCGATCTATAAATTGAGTCGTGAAGTACCACTGTTGGTAGTATTTCATGAGTTCCCTTATAGCGATGAATTCTACTATCGTTTCCCGGATCAACTCGTCATGATCTCACCACATCGAGCCTTTGCTGCGTGTCCTCACCAGCGAATACTCATCATAAGCGGACAATCGGCTGTTGAATTTCGTAGCAGTTTTTTCATGCACGCGTTCCGCTTCTGCGCGTACGGCACCGCATACGCAATTCTACGGAATGTACATGAACTGTACACTTTAAACGGTCGCTCAATTCAGCCATACATAGAACGAAGTAACCTCACCGGGCCGGGTTTATTCCCAGCCAGATCCCTTGGTATCATTCAACATCTCTGGCAACTCACAAGCAGGGGCATTAACCTCCCGTCAACGTGGACAACAAAAGTCACACCTGTCTGGATTAATGATATCGCGATGATTGACTTCGGTAGTACTGAAGTATTTAATATTTGGTTCAACATTAGTAACCAAACAGCAATTTCGTACCTGACGGCGTTTCTACAATTGAAACGTTCGCTGGAACAGTTCGCCGAAGAACCCATTATTGATGCGGCTTCTCCAGTCGTCTTTTCTGTATACCGACCCCAGCGGCCTCAGAAGCTAAATATGAAATCTGAACTACTTAGCCATCCCGGCTATATGACATTTATTCTCCTTGTTGGATTCTCGATTGCAATCATTTCGCATTGCGAGGCAGGTCTGCAGAACGCGATCTTCAACACGTTCGTCATGATGGTATCGCACCAACCAATACGTATCCATAGGCTTCGATTGTCCGTCCTCGAATGTCGCTAGGCCTTTGGTCTCTATTAATCCAGGTGGCGATGTGGGTGCTTGCTGGTGACATGATTGGAAATATATCGTTCGCCCCTGTTGACAAGATTCACTCAGTGGATGGCTGTGATGAGTTAACACCCTATAATTCATCGGGAGGACAGTTTGCGGAAACATTCTTCCCGATAGCCCAAAGGTACAGTACAATGTTGGCACTCCTCGAATACAAAGCTGTCTGTGTCTTCGATAGATACAAGGGCGAGGTGTTCTTCCAGCGCATGAATCAAGAGTACACTGAACTGACACGATACTCAATTAAGACAACGGCTAACACTGAGAAAGTAATTCGAGTAACTGAAATGTGGTTGTCCACGAGCAGGGAAGCAACTGCCCACCTGTTGACCTCGCGTGTTTCGCTCTGTCCTATCCGGGGCCGAATGTACCTGTATAGACCTCTTAGTACTGGTCTCTTCGAGGGCAGCAAGCTACAAACCTACATATGGAGACTAGCTCTAACCCTTGACCTTCAGGCAAACCTAGACGATATGAACAAGAAAAAAGTGATAAATCTATACCAGAATCATCTCAACTTCATCAAAGGAAACGAGAGCTCTTTCTTGACAACGTCCAATATCGCTTACGAAAACGCACAGCTGAGCCTGATCGTAGGATTCACGTCAAGTTTAATAGTATTCGTGATGGAACGACTAGCCCATGGCATACCGTTCAGAAATCTTCTGAAGTACGGCCTGCGAGTGGCTCTACTGACAATTTATAGATGCGTTGAGATCATTCGTGGTCCAATTGTTTGTCTACGGCGACATGTGCGCAATGGTAAAGTTAGGGAAGTTGAGCAAAATTGCGCAGGAACCATTGGTACTAACCATCATCAAAGTATTTGGAGAAGGTTGACCCATGGAGCCATTCGGAGCCCGGATTTAGATTATTGAGCCAAAATAGCCATGCGACAACCGTGAGCATGAAATTATACCTCACCGGAGAAGGAAAAACCGAACAAGGAGCACCAGTAAGCCGTATCACAGCTGAAGCTATTAGTTGAGAACTCGGGCCCCCTTAAAACTCTGCGGGAAGGACTCAAATACTTCATAATGCCCTGACTTGTGGAGAATCCCGAGGTGGCGACACTCATTGACCCACTTGAGAATGCTGCGGTGCTTGATAGCCTGAAGCAGTTTCTGTCTCAATCAGGTCTAAATGACAAACCTGATCATACACTGGAATTGTCGGTGGGGCTATGAATAAAACTTCCCGGTCATCGTAGACATCTGTGAGCACCCCAAGCTGATAGCCTTCTGCATTAATGAAGATAACTTCAAGGCTGGTTTCCACATCCCAGGATACATTACTTATTTGGAGAGACATACAGCGGAGTCCGGAAGCTCATCGCTGGCCTCCATCCTTGTTAGCGCGGAGGTCATATAATCGTCCATCACAATAGCAGCAGTCGAAAATGTCTGTGTAACGGGAGTAACTGTTCGAATTGGAAAATGTTATAATAAATCCACCTTGTATCGATATACATGTCACCGAACAAAAATGTAGACGTTAAAAAGCTATCAGAAGTATTGCCACACATCCTGCATGGGGTAGTGATCGCTTTGACAAGAGAGGTGTGATGCAGATGGAAGAGATAGACAGACTTCAACTCACAATCATTAATTACGGGGCCCCCACGTATATAAGGCGACACTTGGATGTCGTTGCGGTAAGTGACGAAATTGCGGATGAGTACCAGCTTGATATCGAACATACAGTCACATTCTCCGACCGTGCTATATGCACGCTCAGCTAAACATCGTACGACAGCCCAGGTTGGAAAAACAAAAGTTTGGTTGACCGGGATAAGTATCGGGAAATTATTGAGGGCGGGCTGAGAGAGCGGCTGGATATCGTACACCTGTCAATAATGCGAAACGCCTAGCTACCCTTAAGGTAAGGGTCCCACCCGGATCACCTGCTCAGGATTTTCACCTTGCCGACGATAAACGTTATTTAGAAACTACGCACTTGCTGGAAGAAATTTGAACTTCTCGCAGATTATGCTGACCTGGTTCTCAAGAAAATGGAAGTTCTGGAGTACGCGATCATCCTACGACAAGCGGACAAGCGCCACATGGAGTCACCAGTAGGAGCTAAGGAGGACCCACGACTCTCGGTGCCTTTCACCCAGTGGGAGTAGATTTAGCGCCGAAAGCGGCAGATGCGTAGAGTGCATCCGGACCTGATGGTATCTCAAATAAGTAACAACTATAAGCCAAGCACATGCTGACAGGTGATATGTCAGCCTACCGGCAACTTCGGTCGGCAAAATCGAGAATAGTGCATGTACTTGCCCTGTTCTTTGACATCGAAGGAGCGTACAACTCACTGGGGCATTCAGCTGTAAAAAAGGCACTGAACGATTGTGAGATCTTTGAGTGCGGAAAGTTTCATAAGCTATTGATGTCGTACCTGTGCCACCATAAATTACACCTGAAATATGATGGACTCATAAGAATAATGTCATCAGAATAATGTGAAAGTCTAAAGCCATTTGAGGGTGGCATGGAACAGGGGCGTTCCTCAGGAAGGGGTGTTATCGCCAGTTCTGTTTGTGATGTCCATAGCAAGTGTGGGCCAGACAATCCCACGCGGCTTTAGACTTTCACATTATTCTGATGACGGGGCAGTATGAATTCGTGTAGCAGGAAGGATGGTCAACCCTATTGCAACGTTACAGATGCAAACCTGTTTATCATCCATAGTTACAAAACTGAGTGGTGTCGGTCTCAAGATTGAACTGAGCAAGACTAAATGTATGATGTTCAACAGGAAGAAAGCGCAACAACTCATTATTGCTGTTCAAAGCATATCATTACAGCAGGTCAACCGCACGAAGTTTCTCGGTATCCTGCTTCAAGATGACCGGAAATGGAACGCTGTCGTTGAAGCGTCTGAGGCGCATAGGGCTAGGGTGAACAACCTATTGGGAAACATGTGCGGAGTCACATGGAGGGTGTCACCTAGAGTTGCCACGTGCATAATGAAGGCCCTCTAATGCACGAAGATTGACCATGGTTTGGAATGTATAAGAAACTTGACAAGCACTGAGCTCAGGAGGTTAGACACGTGTATGGCCCGATGTGGTATGACAGCCGTAGGTCTCTTTTTACTTTTTATACTTTGATAGTCCCGGTCAGTGCCCCAAGTCAAAATCGGTTCTGGGTTTAGTCAGTAAGATTCCCACGCTACCAATTGCAGCTCCTTTAATAAACCAACAAAACCTTTACCTTTACCAGGCAAATACCTTAGTGTGAGGCCTGGTGTCCATGCAAGATTTAACTCTTACATTTTAAAAAAGGTCTCTTTTTACCGGTAAAATGATGGTTTTTGCTCAAAGATGGGCATTAGCAACTGCAGGCGCTCAGCTGCGGCGGAAATAGTTACCATCCATTAAGTGCTTCTAAGTGAAATATCCCAACCGACTGACAGACCCTTCGTGAATCTGTGTGATTCACAAGCTGCTCTAAACACGATTTGGCCAGTTAACCCCGCTAGTCGTCGTTCACATATGATCCATGCAATTGTGTCATATCTGGGGTTCATCAAACGGTCTGTATTACTTCAGTGGATCCCAGTGCATGTGGAAATGAGCGTGCGGGCATCCTGGCCAAAGAAGGACTGCAGGAAACCACACGCACTAGGACTGTGACTTGCACATCAAACACAGTTGTCTCGGCCAAGAAGTGCCGGCATGGGTGTGGGAATGTGCCCAAACGGGCTGATCCACCTCAGTGCCCCTCGAAGAACTGTGGTTATGATTCACAGACTAAGATGTGGAAAGGCTCTAACTAACAGTAAGCTATTGCACATAAAAGCACGGACGGATGCCTTATGTGAGATGTGTAAAGTTTATGATGATGTCATCCATGTGTTAGAGATATGTAAAGTGAGAGAATGAGAAGAAAGAGAAAGAGAGGAATGGATACAAGATGTAAACAATAACCAAGACTCCAATCAGAGTACACCGAACTTCTAGTTAAGTTTATTATGCAGTGCAACTTGGTGCTACAACATGAGGACTGAAGTCCGCATAGTAGTACATGTGTGGCGATGAATCCTTATTGATTGAATTTGATATTATGAGTGAGTGGTCTTTGATTTAAGACCAATCATAGTTAAGTGGGACTAAATAAAAAAATACCTCACGTGATATGAACTGTGTCAGCTGTGGATAGAATTGAATTTTATTGTAGCATTATAGCAATGTCGATATGAACTTAGAGTTGAGCACCGAATTAGCAACGCGCGCCCCGCTGTAGCTGGTCAGGTTGATCTCGGGATATCTCAGGGACAGAGATCTGAGCTGCAAGGGTTTCGACTTCTACATGCCAGCTGGGGTTCCACAAGGCTCGACCCTTGGCCTCCGGCTCTGGAACATCGGGTACGACGCCCCTGGGGATCAGGCACCTCCTTCCCCGGGTAGACCTGATTGCCTACGCGGACGATCTCACCGTCACGGTGCAAGCAAGGACTCCCGAAGAGCTAGAGGGGAACACGAACCAGACACGTGCAGAGATTCAGTTCTGGATGGAACCCAATGGAGCCCAATGCTGCGCGAGTGAGTAATGACGATGACTGGATAAAAGACAGGGACACAGACACGGCCATCTGGGTTGCGCGGGGGACGGTAATCAGAGACCGGGGTTCAGGGGCGAGATTCTCGTGGGTGGCCATAGAGGGGGTAGGTACCTTCATCTCTATATACTTCTCACCCAACAAACCCATCGACGATCTCAAAACATACCTAGGTGAGGTGAGCGAGGCCCTCAGGGAACGCAGGGCGGGGAAAGTCTACGTCATGAGCGACTTCAACGCCCCAGGGGAGGCATGGGGCAGCAGATACACATCAAGGAGAGCACAGGTGCTGCAGGAGAGGATGGTCCAGGAGAGGTTGACCGCTCTAAACGACGGCAGGACACCCACCTTCGTCAGGGGGGCTCAGGCATCGTTCTTGGACCTCACGCTAGTCAACCAGGCCGCGCTTGGCGGATCCATCAGGTGGGAAGTCCTCGACGAAGAATCGCATAGCGATCATAGGTACGTCCTGACCGTTCTCGGTGGAGCTCAACCGAACCGAGGCCTGACAGGTCGGGCTCGCTGGCGATGGCGGCACTTAGAAGGCAGGCTACTACGCAGAGATATGGACGCGGGCTGCCGGCGTCTGCTCGTGCAAGGGATCACCGCCGAAGGGCTAACTGAAGTACTTAGGAACGCCTGCAAGGCAGCCGGGGGGAGGACGCGGGAGGGGGGACGGGAGGGTAAGCACCCGTCTACATACTGGTGGAAAGAGGCCATAGCCAGAGCAAGGAGAGTTTGTGTACGGGCTAGAAGGGCGCACTCGAGGGCTCGTAGCAGGCTGGCCAACAGCGGGCTGCACGGCAGAGAGCTGGCCGACGGGCTCCAGAAGCTCCAGGGGGAGTACCTGCGAGCAAAGAGGGACTTAACCGGCCACATAATTAAGAGTAAAAGGGAGAAGTGCGGGGAGCTGCTCGAGCCCGTTGAACGAGACATATGGGGAAGGCCATACCGTATAGTCATGGCCAAACTTCGTAGGCCGCTGCTTGCCCTGCCGCCGGACAAGTTGAGAGAGGCGGTGGTCCACCTCTTCCCGACACAGGCGGCAAGGGAGGGGGAGGATATCCTGGAGGTGACCCGTGTAGAGGTTAAGACGGCGGTGGCACGCCTGGCACCAGAGAAGGCCCCTGGCCCGAATGGAGTCCCACCAGAGGTCGTGCGCGTGCTAGCTAAACGCTGGCCCGTAGCTATCGCGAGGCTGGCGAGCAAGATAGTGCGGATAATATTCGGCAGGCTCACCACTGAAATCAAGGAGAAGGAGGCACTGTCGGACGCGCAGTACGGCTTTCGGAAAGGGCTGTCCACCCTGGACGCCCTGCATCGAGTCATACGGCGAGCCAAGGATGAATCAGGGAAAACCCGCAGGACGCGGGTGTTCGTCATCCTCATCCTACTGGACGGAAAAAATGCGTTTAACACTGTTAGCTGGGGAGTGATCATGAGGGCGCTGGAGCGAAATCGAATATCCGACGGTATCCGACGGAGCCTGTCCTCGTACCTGGGAGGGCGAGGTCTGGTCGCAGGGGACCTGGAGCACGAGGTCACTGCCGGCGTCTCCCAGGGTTCGATTCTGGGGCCCGCACTCTGGAGCCTTGCCTAAGACGGGGTTCTGCAAACTGATATGCCGCAGGGCGCCGAGCTCCCCGCCTACGCGGATGACCTGGCGGTGATGGTCGCGGCGAGAACGGAGGACACCCTAGAGGGCACGGCCAATGAAGCCTTACGTAGGGTGGTACAGTGGATGGATTCCCACCACCTCCAGCTTTCCCTGCTAAGGCGGAGGCAGTGTACCTAACAGGCAGGAAGAGGACGCGGGGGATCAACCTCCTGCTCGACGGTCACCCGATAGAAATCAGGCGGGAGGCGAAATACCTCGGAGTCATTCTTGACAAAAGGCTAAGCGGCCTAGAGCACATCAGGTACGCCACAGCCAAGACACAGCGAGTATCCCTGAACCCGCCGCGCCTGATGCCTAGGGTGGGGGGAGTGTTGGGGGAGAAGAGGAGACTGCTGGCATCTGTAGCTGAGTCTATTGCCCTTTACGGGTCACCAGTAAGGGCGAACCAGGCGCTCCGCACGGCAAAGAATAGGGGGACGCTGAGGTCGGCCCAACGGACGCTGGCAATCAGGGTGTGCTGGGCGTACCGGACTGTGTCGACCGACGTCCTCTTGGCCCTAGCCAGAATGTTACCATGGGACTTGCTAGCTACCGGGAGAAGCCTCAGGCTCCCGGCTGCGAATTTCGATCTGGTCCCTCCCATCTGATTATGGACAACGCCGTCATCAGCTCAGAGTGCGGGGTCCAGCAGGGGGACCCGCTGGGCCCAGCCCTCTTCTGCCTGGCCCTCCGGCCCCTCGCTGTGTCCCTCCAGTCGCGTCTGCGGCTGTGGTACATGGACGACGGAACGTTGGCAGGTGATCCGGCGACCGTCGCCTCCGACGTTCAGCGAGTACTCGACTACGAGGGGCGCAGCGGCCTCGCCCTCAACCCCACGAAGTGCGAGATCTTCTCTTTAGACGCGCAGCCCGACCTCCAGCGGTCGCTCCCAGGATGCCGTCTCACTCAGAGGTTGTCCCTCGAGCTCGTCGGCTCCCCTCTCACGGACGAGGCCATCCGGCCGCTATTGGACCGTTGCCTCGAGAGGACGGCCGTGATGCTCGACCGACTGCCCCTGTTATCGGCTCACCAGGGGCTGTTCCTCCTTCGGTCCTGTTTCTCGGCGGCACGCATGCAGCACTTGCTTAGGACATGCCCGGCCGGCACTGAGGCTTCAGCCCTTCACGATTATGACGACTTGGTGTTGGACGCGCTGACGACGATCCTGAACCTCCAGCTCCCTCCGGAGGCGGCGTCGCAGGCTACCCTTCCAGTCCGCTTCGGGGGCCTCGGCATCCTCAGTGTTCGCCGCTTGGCCGACGTTTGCTACGCCGCGTCGCTTACGGCGGTTGCCGACATGGTCGCTACAGTCCTCCCCCCGAAGCGCTCGCCCACTTCTCCGCCTCCCAGGAAGCTGCCCTTGACCAGACGGGCGCCCGCGCTCGGGTCCCTCCGGACAAACAGAGCAAGCAGCGGGCATGGTCCGATGCCCTGCACCAGGAGCTGCGGGACTCCCTCCTGGCCTCTGCGCCACACGCTGCTGACCAAGCTCTAGACGATCGCTCCCTCCGCTTCTGTGTGGGCCTTCGCCTCGGGGCCCCTGTAGTTGCGGCCCACAGCTGCGAGCGTTGCGGGGACCCCGTCGCAACGAATGGCCATCACGGTCTCTCGTGCGAACGCAGCGCCGGTCGCCATCCGCGACACACGATGCTTAATGACACGCTCGTGAGGGCCCTCCACTCCGCCGGTATTCCTTGCACAAGGGAGCCACAGGGCCTCGACACCTCTGACGGGCGCCGCCCTGACGGCCTCACCCTTGTCCCCTTCCATCGAGGGCAGCACCTGGTTTGGGACGGCACTGTGGTTGACACTCTAGCACCCTCTTATGTCAACCACTGTGCAACCATCCCCGGCTACGCAGTAGCGCGTGCGGAACGGGCAAAGCTAAGGAAGTACGCCGCTCTCCAAGCAACCCACCTGTTTTCCCCCCTTGCCTTTGAGACCTTGGGCGGGCACGGCCCTCTCACTGCGAACTTCCTCGAGGGGGTCTACCATAGGCTGATCCGCGCCACCGGGGACAAGCGCGCTGGCTCTTTCCTCCTGCAGCGGCTGTCCCTCGCCGTGCAGAGAGGCAATGCCATCGCCTTCCTCGGGACATTGTCGTCCTCACCCCCCCCCCATAATCCCTAGAAATCCCGACCTACTGTATGTTTGAATAAACGATCTTTATGCCTACGTGTTGACTTCGCGCGTTTCACTCTGTCCCATCGGAGGCCGGATGTACCTGCATAGGCTTCTTAGCATTGGTCTCATCGAGGGAAGCAAGCTGCAAAGCTACGTATGGAGACTAGCTTTAGGCCTTGACCTTCAGGAAAACCTACACGATATAAACAAGAATGAAGTGATAAAGCTATACCAACATCACCTCAACTATATCAAAGGAAACGAGAGCTCTTTCTTGAAAACGTCCATTATCGCTTACACGAACGCACAGCTTAGCCTGATCGTGGGATTCTCGTCAAGTTTAGTCGTATTCGTGCTGGAACGACTAGCCAATGTCATACCGTTCAGGCATCTTCTGAGGTGCGGCCTGCGAGTGGCTCAACTGGCAATTTCTACAAGCGTTAGGATCATTCGTGATCTAATAATTTCTACACAATGTTGGCTACAGCGATGTATGCGCAATGCAAAAGTACCAGAATTTGAGCAAAATTGTGCAGGAACAATTAGCACTAACTATAATCAAGGTATTTTGAGAAAGTTGACCCGAGGAGCCATTCGAGGCCCGGACTTACATTACTGAGCCTGTTGGCGATATGACAACCATTAGCATCAAATTATGCCTAACGAAATATGAACTGTGTGAGCTGTGGATCGAATCGAAGCTGATCAGCATACCTGCGGGACCATTATAGCAATGTTGATATGAACTTTGACTTGAGCACCGAACTAGCCGGGATAGTATCTGGTGTACTATCGAAGTGTCGCTGCAGCACGCCCTATCCACAATGAAGTATATGGTATACTTTCGAAACGAGATAGTTAGGCTAGGTCTATTAGATGAAAAGAGATTTAACGAACATATCAATGATATCATCTTGGCCAGCCGGTAACGTAATTCATTCAACGCCTAAATAGAACACACTTATGCTATATGCTATCATACATATAGAAAATACACATGCGTAAGTGATGGCCGCGTTTGAAATATTAACATTATTGTGTAAATAATAATAATGAATGAATGAATTAGCCGTGCATTGTACGTATGTGTATACAGCCTCTGCCTCCGATGCAGAAGGTCTCGGGTTGAAGTATTGTGGTAGGTAGTTTGTTCTTTGTAGAGGCTTGGTCACCCATGTTCTGGCCAGGACGCTGGGATCGATCTAAAGACAATGCCGCTGTCTCAGGCTGCAAAATCCGTAGGGTTCAAATCGTGTGATGGGCGACTCAGACTTGATAGACCAGGGTTCTCTCCTAGGTTCTTGAAGCAATACTCAAAGGTGGTGCCGAGACCTATCGCATAGGGCAGCGGCTGAGGGTCAGCTCAGGAAAAAACTACGGTTTCCTATTGGCCCATAGAACACATCTACGATGGATTGGTTGGCGTTGGCTGATTGTTTCTTCTATTATACTTAATAAGACGCTGGAAACTGGTTGATAACTTTACACCATTCCAAGTGGTTGGGCAAATATATCGTTTTCGTAAGTGAAATATTCTTCGCTACAGTTGTTATAACGCATGCTACTATTATTGTAGGCGAGCACATTGGTTTTATCCTATAAGTTTGATCAGGTGTTTGAACTTCGGCCTTGCCAGTGGCTTGGTCAAGATGACTGCCTTTTGTTCTTCGGCTCATATGAATCTAAATTTTAATTCGTTGATTCCGTGTTGTTCTCTAATGAAATGATATCTTATGGCAATGTTTTGTTCGTTTTGGAACCTTGTTATTGTGTATTAGTTTTATTGCTGTTTGGTTATTTATATTTATCGTTGGGGCTATTTCGTGAGATATTTCCTTAAAGAGTAGTTTTAGCCAGAGGTCGCTATTAGCGACCTCAGCGACTTCTGCTTCCGTGGTCGATAAGGATACCGACTTTCGTTAAGATGATGCCATTTAGGCTCATTAGCTGACCACTTATCGACCTTCTAGTCGTTCGATCTTCCGTGAAACCGGTATCTGAAAACGCCAGCAGGTAGTGCCCCTCTACCGCTGAGTATTCTATAGCCGGCGTTGAGGTTTGTTTTTAGCGCAGGACGCATCCAAACGTCGTTAGAATAGTTGTTTATGAATCGTGGCAGGAATCCCACTGTAAAGCTGATGTCGGGTTTTGTGTAGATGGCCAAGTACAACATTCCTCCCACAAGTTCTTAATATGCTAGGTTGTCGAATGGGTTAGATTCTGATGCTAGAGCGTATATGCCCTGATCTGCCGGTGTTGAGATGGGCCTGCATAAGTTATTTCGAATCTCTGCAGTATGTTATTGATGTATTTTTCTTGGTTGATGCAGATATCAAATTCTTTATCTATATGAATATATATTCCTTGGAAGTAGTTGTGTGATCCTGTTTTGGTTTCAAAATGGGTTTGAATGGCCGTTAAGATATTCGCGATGATATTTTCGTTGGAGCCAGGTATTATTGCGTCGTCGACGTTTATGACGATTATCACAGTTTCTATCTTTGTTATTTTCAAGAAGACACAACTGTTCGCCTGACTTTGTTTGAGTCCTAATCCAAGTAGGACTTCTTGTAGTTAATAGTTTTCGTGAGTCGTTGATGCCTAGTATGGTGCGTATGATGTCGAGGCACGCTACCGGGTTGTAGAGTTCGTTGTAGTCTATGCCCTCGTCGGAATCTTCATTGACTCTAGTTCGTCAGAGATCGCGTTTCGCCGTTGTTTTGCGTTGGTGGATTGCCTCCTTAAGTAAGTGGTTTTTCAAGTGACAATTCGGCTGCATCCATTTCGTATCTCGGTAGAGGATTGTGTTTACCTTGTAAACATGAATGGCATTCTATTTTGTTATCTATGATTGGTACATTACATCGTGGGGAAAATTTATTTACTCTCTTTTTTCCCAAATGGGCCAATGCCTCATGGACTGCCTGAAGACCGGTGACTCTCGACCCAGTTGCGAACCACCCGCAGAGTATTCATTTTACTTGCCGTTCACGAGTTTGTGCCTCGCGTACTATTTGTACGATAATAAGCCTTGTTTATGCGCTTTTACATTGGTCTTATTTGTCAATTTTAATGAGTAGCAGATTTTATCGCGTCCCAGAGACCAAGAGAACGTTGGATAGTTTAGGGCTTTCCCACTTGTCCACTCCAAGCACTAGTAGGTGTCGTCGTCCACCACCTGCAGTGTTTGACTACCGCCGACTTTCATGACCGAAGCGGGCGCTATGTCAGGAAGAATGACGAAATATTTGTGACGTGATTCCCTAGTCGGAATCAGGATCTAAGACTTGGGTCTGGAAAGTTTCCGGCTTTTAAACATACATGCCACTGTTCCTAAACCGTTGGCTCTGGTCTGGTATATATAATAAGTGTCGTTGGAGAATGTAGTCTCGGTTTGATGGAATTCTGCAGGTAGCTCTATATACCTGTGGCCTCCAGGGCTTTCCTTTGCACCTCGTTTCGCTTATGGCCATCGTTACCACAGTTGAAACAGGTAATTTCCAAAACTTTTTCATTTCTATTTAATGATCTTTGATTTTTTTTTCTTTTGTCGGGCTGAGTTTTGTGTAGTTAATCGTTGATTGATTGTGGCCTTTGTGCGTTTGTTGTCGGTTGTTTAGCTTCGACAATACTGCTGTGATGCGCTCTGTCTCATCATTCTCTCTACCGACGCCTTTGGCCAGTATTAATTCGCAAAGAGACCCAAGTCTTTTCCGTCTTCAGGTCGGACGGATCAACTCATTTGGTATCTGTCCCATGAGCGGAGAAAGGCCTAAATGAGGCGGGCAAGATCAACATTTCGGTCAACTGGTGCTCTGGATTCGTCAAGCACGTACATAAACTAGCGGAGCTGATTGATGTTTTGTGTTACTGTTATTTTGTCATTATATTTAAAGCCCATGAACTTGTTGATGGCAGCGTCCATATGAATGCCTTATTTCTTACTGTACTTGGAGTTGATTATGCCATACTTATGCGGTGTCTGTCACTTAGTAAAACTGTGTTACTATAATGTTTTGGTGGACTGAGTTGACGAGTATGGTTTTTGCAATTGGGTTTCCCAGTTTGTAGTGGACTAAATGGATTATTTGTAATGGTGTGAGCGGTTTGGATACTTTTTTTGCCATATTTCTCTGTCGTGTCTGGCTGCGGTTTCTGGAGTTCCTTTATGGTGACTTCCCAAGCATAAAGTTCGCTTTGTAAGATAATGGGCATTCTTGTTTTCCACGCTAAGAGATTCCGACCGTCCCTTGCCAGTTAAATGTTGGCTGAGAGTCAGCCCGGAAACATGATTTAGTACGATAGTACTGAGACGTCCTGTACATCCATTGCTAGTACCTCGATCGCAGTTTGCCATGTCAACTTTCTCCAAAATTCATACATTTTAAGGGGTCATTCACGTTAAGTATGTCTAACTTGATCTAGGCGAGCACTCGACTGTTATTATCAAGAGAGTCTACTGCAGGAATTGCTAATTCACCTTTGTCTAAGTGAGTCAACACAGAAATTGCCGGATTCTTGTTCCTAAAGAGAAACAACAGTAGATAGCGCTATGTGCAAAACAAGTAAGTTCAATACAGTGTACCACCGTTGCTCGAAAATAGTTGGCTCACCCACTGGGCTGCCTCGCGTCTCGCACTTGGTCTCAATCGGCAACCATCGTGCTGATACCGGTTGTACGTAAGATCGCAGGTTAGTTAGCTCGGTTAGAAGTGAAGACCTTATTGGAAGGTAACTCGGAAAGGTATTTATTTTCAGGTCGAGTCTTTGTATCATCCTTCAAATAGGAACGGGCTTGGATGAAGAGAGCCACATCCAGGTGTGACCTCGCTCCCTCCTGATAACTCAAAAAATGCCAATAATTCTATCGCCTGCTGGTGGAAACGACATACATCTGGTTCAATTGCCTACACAAGTTCAGCTGTCAGAGCTGCTTATTAGCTGATTTCTGATTCAGGGCAAATCGCACCCTCAAACACTTTTCTTATCATTACTGAAGAACCACTCGGAGCCTTTTAATCTTCTACAATGTAATAAATAGGAAACCAAAAATTGGCGCCTTATTCGTGTTTAAATTCACACAAAATTATTTATTTCCCGACTTATATATTACTTTTTTAACGTGTTAAATATTGTTCCTATTTTAGGTCAGACAAATAGTAGCAGTAAATACGTTGGGCGTTCGAGATGGCAACCGGCGGGCCAGGTCCCTCAGACTTGCATTCTCAGAAGAAAAGTGTAAGGTTTATGTTTCAAGAAATGCTTAGCTGAAATCCATCGAAGCTTTGTTAGTGTGCACTGCCATAATGACCTGAGTCGACGACAGGTGTGCCGTTGGTGTGCGCAGTTTAGGCAAGGTGACTGGGACACTATGAACATTGAGGGCGCCCACCACTTCCCGAATCTTGATTCAATGAACAGATTGAGATAATGGAAAAAACTTTTGAGCAAACTAGAGCTTGATCATTGACCACTTTGTGGGCTGAAATTGGCGTGCCTCGTGAAACATGTTGTCGAATTATTAAAAATAATCAGAGGATGCACAAAAAAAAGTGCAAAATGGGTACCTCGTTCAAGTGAAACTGTGGCTACGACCAGGTGAACAGGCAATGGCGGTAGCAGTACTAAATAGATTCGAACCTAAAGAAATGGTAGCACTTGCTATGGATCTCAACGGAATTTGCTACTATGAGATTTTGGGCCCAAAAGAAAAAATGGACTCTGCTCGATATCTCGAGTCCTTGAAGGGATTCATGAATAATTGGCATGGCAATAGGAAGCACCGAGTGTGGATGCTTGATGACAATGCTAGGGCACATCGTGGCAATGAAATTACGTTCTAGCTTAAGGCCAACAAAATTGAGCGGTGGCGTCACCCCCCTATTCTCCAAATTTAAGGCCGTGTGACTAAGGTTGCTTACATCAATTAAACAGGGCTATAGGTGGCCAAAGGTGTGCAAACATCGATTTGCTCCGAGAGGCCTTAAATAACGAAGTTATAAATGGTAAAAGGTAAAGGTTTTATTGGTTTATTAAAGGAGCTGCAATTTTACAATGCTTAAGCTCTCTTATATGTCAAATAGAATTCGTGCATACCTAGCCGTCAGAAGGCTGCCAGAGCTCTGGGACTAGTGTATAAATAGAAGAGGTGCATACTTCTAACTCATTCGAAAAAATATTTGTTTTAACTCACATAGTTTAGCCGATATTGAAATTTATATTTGTCCTATTATCCTAATATTAAAATGCATAGATTTTGTAATGCAATGGCTGTGAAAGGTTTATGCCCTTACCTTAGTTTGGTGTTTATGATTTCAAAGAGCCCGCGCCTAAGAGAAAGTAAATATCGAAAGCGGAAACGAATGTAGGCCTGGTTCCATAGAGAAAAGGGGGCTATAAAAGGAAAGCATAATAAAGAGCAGGCCTCTTTTGGGCCGTACTGATGATGAAATAGACGTCGTCGTTGTCTTCTGTCACTAGGCGCAAGGCACGTGGTACCCGAATACTACACTTAGCTTGTCGGTACACGGACAGCTCACATTTGATTACACTTTAAATCCGTACGAGAACAATTTTTTGTAGCTGAATATTTTTTGTTTGTTCCAACGCATATCCTACCCACGTAGTAGAGATAGAAGGCAGAAATCCTAGTCTTAGGTTTCGTTTGAGCTCACGTCCAATTTTTACTTACAGTCTCGGAAAGGCGTATACGATTTGATGTAATTTTGTATTTTCCGATTGAGAATAATTTTAATTATTCAATTATTAAATAAAAAATTAACTAACATTATTCATGACCACTTAATAGCCGTGCTCGGCCACCTACTTTTGATCAGTTCCGCTGTGTTTTATTTTGTTCATATGGCAACTTTAGCCACTCATTTTGCGACAAGTATATGATCAAGACATTAGACAAGAGGAGTATTTTTCGTTACAAAAAGACATACAGCATTGATTTTAGGTGTTTAAGAAGCGGTCGGGCTGTTGACGACCACTCTCACCTGTCGATCAATGTGTCGATTGGTCAAGCCGAACACGAAATGTCATCACATACTCTCCGCAATTTCGTTGAGAGACTCGGTCCGAATGAGGTTTTTATCTACCAGTAACGACATTGATCTCAGTTCTTTCAGCCGCAAAGGTCTTTGAAAAGTGTTTTGCCTGCCAGCAATAGAGCGAAGTGTGTCAAAAGTGACGGTCCTGAATCGCTCTTTTTATCTTATTTTTTAATACGAGAACTTAAGCGTTGTAATATTTCGCAGTTCCGTCAATAAAGAAATAATTGAATTGAAAATTGAATTGAACGCCTCAAATGCGGAAAGTCAACGACATTACTTTGCTACTGTTGAGGATCGGAATTACAATTGTTTCAGACATCGTGGCAAAAAGCCAACCGTGCAGCTATCTAACAATCTCATGTTGCGATTGAATGCTTGCAAAAGTCTACGCAGATAGCTATGAACGAAAATAACTAGATTCTCATTTTTTTGTGAATAGCTTCTGGAAGAAAAGTCGAACATCTGAAGTATCGGAAGTTGCCCAAAAAGTTGCCCACCTACAAAACTCGAGCCTCGAGTCGCTACCTTACGGCGGTTGTTAGTAACTGAGACATATATACTCCTTTTCATTAATAAATAACTATTTTAATTGGATATAATAGCATTTGTCATCAACTAATAGCTGTGTTCGTTCACTATTCACTCTCAGTGACGCAACGTTTATTTTGTTCCTATGGCAACATAGGCCATTCATTTTGCGCCAAGGGGATGGCCAAGTCATATAGCCAGATAGAGGCCAAGATAGAGGAGGTGTTTTCCTTACAAATGAGGTCGGTGAGAAGACGTCGGGCAATAGTGACCTGTTGACGACCACTCTCACATAGCGATCAACGATTGGTATAGTTGAAGAGGCCTTTAAAAATTATTTTGCTTGCCAGCAATAGAACAACGGTTGTCAAAAGCGGCTGTCCAGAACGGCACGAATGCCGAAAGCCAACGGAAGCTATCTGCCTATCGTATGTAAAAGTCCAAGCAGACAGCTATAAACGAAAACAACTAGGTGGCTATTTTTTGTGAATAACTTCTGAAACAAAATTTAAACATCGGAAGTTGTTGCCGGACACCCACCTACAAAACTCGAGCCTCGAGTCGCTACCTTACGGCGGTTGTTAGGAACTGACGCATATTTACATTAAAAATATGCAGTTTACTCCAAAAGTGTGGTGCTTGTTCAGTATGGCTTTATCGGAAATTCCGTACTTTAATGGTGTCATGGCTGAACTAATGACTTCAGTAATACAGCCAGACTGGGAAGTGTATTTCAGTGCGATCTATAAACTGAGTCGTGAAGTACCACTGTTGGTAGTGTTTCATGAATTCCCTTATGGCGATGAATTTTACTATCGTTTCTCTGATCAACTCGTCATGATCTCACCACGTCGAGCCTTTGCTGCGTGTCCTCACCAGCGAATACTCATCATAAGCGGACAATCGGCTGTTGAATTTCGTAGCAGTTTTTTCATGAACGCGTTCCGCTTCTGCGCGTACGGCACCGCATACGCAATTCTACGGGGTGTACATGGACTGTACACTTTAAACGGTCGCTCCATTCGGCCATACATAGAACGAAATAAGCTCATCGGGCCGGGTTTATTCCCAGCCGGATCCCTTGGTACTATTCAACATCTCTGGCAACTCACAAGCAAGGGAATTCACGTGCCGTCAACGTGGATAACAAAAGTTACGCCTGTAGCGATTACCGACATTGCGACAAATCACTTCGGTAGTGTTGAATTACTCAATATTTGGTTCAAAATTGGTAACCGAACGGCAGTTTCGTACCTGACGGCGTCTCTACAGTCGGAGCGTTCGTTGGAACAGTTCGCCGAAGAACCCATTATTGGTGTGGCTTCTCCACTCGTCTATTCTGTATACCGACCCCAGCGGCCTCAGAAGCTAAATGTTAAATCTGAATTACTTAGCCGTCCCGGCTATATGACATTAATTCTCCTTGTTGGATTCTCGATTGCCATCATTTCGCATTACAAGGCAGGTATGCAGAACGCGTTCTTCAACACGTTCGTCATGATGGTATCGCACCAACCAATTCGTATCCATAGGCTTCGATTGCCCGTCCTTATGTCGCTAGGCCTTTGGTCTCTATTAATTCAGGTGGCGATGTGGGTGCTTGCTGGTGACATGATTGGAAATATATCGTTCGCCCCTGTTGACAAGATTCACTCAGTGGAGGGCTGTGATGACTTTACACCCTACAATTCATCGGGAGGACAGTTTGCGGAAACATTCTCCCCGATAGCCCAAAGGTACAGCACAAGGTTGGCATTCCTCGAATACAAAGCTGTCTGTGTCTTCGATAGATACAAGGGCGAGCTGTTGTTCCAGCGCATGGATCAACAGTACCCTGACCTAAAGCGATACTCAGTTAAGACAACGGCTAACGCTGAGAAAGTAATTCGAGTAATTGAAACGTCGCTTCCCGCGAGTAAGAAAGCAGATCTCTATGTGTTGATCTCGCGCGTTTCGCTCTGTCCTATCCGAGGGCGGATGTACCTGCATAGACTTCTTAGCATTGGTCTCGTCGAGGGCAGCAGCCTACAGACTTACATCTGGAGACTAGCTTTAGGCAGTGACATTCAGAAATCACTAGACGATACGAACAAGAATGAAGTGACGAAGCTGTATCAAAGTCACCTCAACTATATCAAAGGAAACGAGAGCTCTTTCTTGACAACGTCCATTATCGCTTACGAAAACGCTCAGCTTAGCCTGATTGTAGGATTCTCGTCAGTTTTAGTCGTGTTCGTGCTGTAACGACTAGCCCATGGCATACCGCTCAGACATCTTCTGAAGTACGGCCTACAAGTGGCTCAACTGACAACTTGTAGGTCCGTTGGGGCCATTCGTGATGTAATTGTTTCCACGCAATGTTGGCTACGGCGACGTGTGCGCAATGCAAAAGTGCCAGAATGTGAGCAAAATTGCGCGGGAACGATTGTTAAGAACTATCATCAGGGTTTAGTGTCAAGAAAGTTAACCCAAGGAGCCATTCGGGGCCCGGACTTACATTACTGAGTCTACGAAGTCATAAGGCAACCATCAGCATGAAATTATGCCTCAAGTAAGATGAACTTGAAGTTTGGCAATATCCCTACAGGACCATTATAGTAACGTTAATATGCACTGGATTGCCGTGCTCAACTCGAGGGCATGGGATTAGCCGATGTGGAACCTGCTGCACTAAAGAAGTGTCGACGCTACATGTTCTACGAACCATGAAGCACATGATATACTTCGGAAATGGAACAGTTGTGTCAGGTCGATTAGAAAAAAATGCTAGATGATATCATACATATGGAACTGGCTACAGCGTGGAGTCGAGATCCTCAGGCTCTGTTGACCAAGGGATACCAGCGGAGAGGACGGCCCTCACGAGCGAGTCATTGGCTGGCAAACGGCGATGTGTTCGCAAAAGAGTTCCATCTGTGGGCCGCAACCACAGAACCAGGTCCCGGCGGGACCAGGTCCCGGCGACTATCAGTTGCGTCTTGATAGTCGACGGGTACGGACGTGTCCTCCGTGGCTGCAGGATTGTAGGCAACTTTGGCGGCTTGACGATCCTTAGTGTTGGTGCAACGAGAATTCGCAACTATTTGCGGTGTAATTCAGTGTGATACGACAGTGATCTCGACATTGGTGTCCCGAGAATCGCAACTTTTGGGCCGAAATTCTGTCCGCGGCGATCTCCGGCATTGGTGTTACGAGAATTGCAACTTTTTCGGTGAAATTCAGTGACTGGTGGTGAACTTTGACGTTTGCAAGTGGATGGAACGCGCCTGATGTGCGACCGCACTCATCGAGTGCCCGTGAACAAGTGATCTGTGGTAGTTCGGTGAACGGCCGCCAGGGGCGCAGGTGTGGCATCCAACGGCTGCGCCGCCCCGAGGCCTGCCAAGGTGCTGCCTTTCACAGGGATCGGGCCAGCAAGACACCTGCCAGGGGAGCGCCAGGTGCGTAAGTGAGTACTAAACTGCGACAGCTACTAGGGGCGCTTCGAGCGCTCGGCAGTTCGCGAGGACGCCCCGGTGGTCGTCCCAATCGCCCGGGGGGTTCTGGTGCTTTACGCTAGGGGCGCCGCGGGCGCAAGAAGGTTTCTCGAGGCCGCCGTTGGGGTCGTGACGCTCACCAATCTCGATTGGTGATTCCGCCGTGAGGGGGAGCCTCAGCCGCACCGGAGTGGTGCCAGGTGAACGCGCGGGCTCAAATTGACCCACCCCCCACGTTGGCACCCCTTACGACCTTAGTCGGCCAAAATATACGAGGACGACTACGGCCACTCAAACCTCTGCAGCGGGCTGCCTTATATACAGGCTGCAAGCGGGCCCTGCAGGGTGCCTTAGTGGGAATAGCGGGAAGACTGAAGTCGGAAGGCCCAGGACGGGAGTAGAGGGCTCGAACCACGCCGGGCAGTTCGCCCCTTGTGCGCCCCACTCGCGGGTAATTCGGAATCTTGCCGTATCCCCTGCAAAGGGGTTTAAATTCCGGTTATCCTCTCCTCAGCACGCTCTCTAAAGAGGGAAAGGGCACTGCGCCTCGGGCAGAGCGGTGACGATGGACGAGGGCGATCCGGTTGCCCGGTCTAGCGCGGTCCTTAGGACCCCCCCTGCCTCACAGGGGACGGTAATGGGAACTTCCAGCAATGGCAATCGAGGGCAGCAGCCTACAGACTTACATCTGGAGACTAGCTTTAGGGAGTGACATTCAGAAATCACTAGACGATACGAACAAGAATGAAGTGACGAAGCTGTATCAAAGTCACCTCAACTATATCAAAGGAAACGAGAGCTCTTTCTTGACAACGTCCATTATCGCTTACGAAAACGCTCAGCTTAGCCTGATTGTAGGATTCTCGTCAGTTTTAGTCGTGTTCGTGCTGTAACGACTAGCCCATGGCATACCGCTCAGACATCTTCTGAAGTACGGCCTACAAGTGGCTCAACTGACAACTTGTAGGTCCGTTGGGGCCATTCGTGATGTAATTGTTTCCACGCAATGTTGGCTACGGCGACGTGTGCGCAATGCAAAAGTGCCAGAATGTGAGCAAAATTGCGCGGGAACGATTGTTAAGAACTATCATCAGGGTTTAGTGTCAAGAAAGTTAACCCAAGGAGCCATTCGGGGCCCGGACTTACATTACTGAGTCTACGAAGTCATAAGGCAACCATCAGCATGAAATTATGCCTCAAGTAAGATGAACTTGAAGTTTGGCAATATCCCTACAGGACCATTATAGTAACGTTAATATGCACTGGATTGCCGTGCTCAACTCGAGGGCATGGGATTAGCCGATGTGGAACCTGCTGCACTAAAGAAGTGTCGACGCTACATGTTCTACGAACCATGAAGCACATGATATACTTCGGAAATGGAACAGTTGTGTCAGGTCGATTAGAAAAAAATGCTAGATGATATCATACATATGGAACTGGCTACAGCGTGGAGTCGAGATCCTCAGGCTCTGTTGACCAAGGGATACCAGCGGAGAGGACGGCCCTCACGAGCGAGTCATTGGCTGGCAAACGGCGATGTGTTCGCAAAAGAGTTCCATCTGTGGGCCGCAACCACAGAACCAGGTCCCGGCGGGACCAGGTCCCGGCGACTATCAGTTGCGTCTTGATAGTCGACGGGTACGGACGTGTCCTCCGTGGCTGCAGGATTGTAGGCAACTTTGGCGGCTTGACGATCCTTAGTGTTGGTGCAACGAGAATTCGCAACTATTTGCGGTGTAATTCAGTGTGATACGACAGTGATCTCGACATTGGTGTCCCGAGAATCGCAACTTTTGGGCCGAAATTCTGTCCGCGGCGATCTCCGGCATTGGTGTTACGAGAATTGCAACTTTTTCGGTGAAATTCAGTGACTGGTGGTGAACTTTGACGTTTGCAAGTGGATGGAACGCGCCTGATGTGCGACCGCACTCATCGAGTGCCCGTGAACAAGTGATCTGTGGTAGTTCGGTGAACGGCCGCCAGGGGCGCAGGTGTGGCATCCAACGGCTGCGCCGCCCCGAGGCCTGCCAAGGTGCTGCCTTTCACAGGGATCGGGCCAGCAAGACACCTGCCAGGGGAGCGCCAGGTGCGTAAGTGAGTACTAAACTGCGACAGCTACTAGGGGCGCTTCGAGCGCTCGGCAGTTCGCGAGGACGCCCCGGTGGTCGTCCCAATCGCCCGGGGGGTTCTGGTGCTTTACGCTAGGGGCGCCGCGGGCGCAAGAAGGTTTCTCGAGGCCGCCGTTGGGGTCGTGACGCTCACCAATCTCGATTGGTGATTCCGCCGTGAGGGGGCGCCTCAGCCGCACCGGAGTGGTGCCAGGTGAACGCGCGGGCTCAAATTGACCCACCCCCCACGTTGGCACCCCTTACGACCTTAGTCGGCCAAAATATACGAGGACGACTACGGCCACTCAAACCTCTGCAGCGGGCTGCCTTATATACAGGCTGCAAGCGGGCCCTGCAGGGTGCCTTAGTGGGAATAGCGGGAAGACTGAAGTCGGAAGGCCCAGGACGGGAGTAGAGGGCTCGAACCACGCCGGGCAGTTCGCCCCTTGTGCGCCCCACTCGCGGGTAATTCGGAATCTTGCCGTATCCCCTGCAAAGGGGTTTAAATTCCGGTTATCCTCTCCTCAGCACGCTCTCTAAAGAGGGAAAGGGCACTGCGCCTCGGGCAGAGCGGTGACGATGGACGAGGGCGATCCGGTTGCCCGGTCTAGCGCGGTCCTTAGGACCCCCCCTGCCTCACAGGGGACGGTAATGGGAACTTCCAGCAATGGCAATCCCGAGCCGAGCGCTGATGACCCGAGCATGAGTCGGCAAAAGCCCCTGTCCGCAACCATCGAGCTAGCATCGAGTTCAAACGATGACACAGACACGGAGGAGGACGAGGTTGCCGGTGACTGCGGCACCTCTCTTACGCGCAAAAGGGCCGCTAAGGATTCCCCGGAAGGAGCACGCCGACCGGCAAAGCTGCCGCCGCATCTAGCCAAACTGGCTAGTGAAAAATGCTCCAAATAGAAGGGAAAGGAAGACCTCGATAATGTCCTGAAAGATCTTCTTGAAGACCCGCCGACCAGCCTTCGGGAAGCCATTGAGAAACTAAGCGGGACGGTCGCCACCCTGAAGGGGCTCAAAGACGATCACTCGAAAACGCACTGCTCAATCAAGAACCAGATTACGCGCCTCGAGGTTGTCGTTCACGATGTGGTCGAGCTCGAGAGCCGGAGGCAGAAGCGGCTTGTCAAGGATGCAGCCGAGCTGAGGTCTGAAAAGCTCGCGCTGGCGACCCGGAACGAGGAGCTCGAGCTCCAGTTTGCGGAGTCTGAAACGCAACGCAACTTGCTTGCCGAACAAGTCGTCAAGAAGCAACGACGTATTGACGCGCTGGCTGCCAAGGCGGGTACGGCCCCCCCGTCGCCGACTGTCTTGCCGGACCCCACGGTATGCACGCGCTGCAGCCAAGCGCTCGACCGGGAACGGCGCGAGGAGCTCAAGGTTCAGGGGCTTGTGCGCGATGTCACAGCCGCTTTGGAGGGCGCTTGCTCAGCGACGGAGTTAGCCGAGGTGGCTACACAGGACTGGCCCGAGCAGGTGTTCCAACGCACCAGCCTAGACGCCAACCCGATTACAGCCAACAGCCAAACGCGAGCGGTGCTGGCGACAGGGGGCCTCGAGGCGGACAAGACTGTCCTCGAACAGCTCTCATCTCAGTTTCCCTCGGCCGGGGCTGCGCTAGAGCTGGAGGCACCGTGGCCGTACTCCGCAGCCGGACCGACATAGAGTTCATCGGGACGCAGGGGAGGCGAATGCGGGACCTAGGGGCCAGGACCCTTACGGTCGGAATCGTCCACCCAGAGGCGGACCCAACCTCGATCATCGAAATGCTGAGCTCGGTCTTGAAGAGCAGCAAGGAAACCCTACTGGAAGCCGGGGAAAAAAAGGCAATCACCTTGCATGTTAGTGAAGCAGTTGACGGTCAGCTGGCCAGAAAGGCCGCCGAGGTCTGCGCCAGGTTGCACGACTGCGCCATCAAGGTGGCTGCTCGCAAGGGCCTCAGTATACCAAGGAACGCGTCGCGCTCACGGGAGCGCCACCAGCAGCCGCAGCACCTGAACCCCCCAGCGGGGAGTACAGTCCGCGTCCGAGTTCCTTAAAACTCGACGTACTCGGAGACGGTAGCAGCGTTGCGCAGCCACGTCAAGCCGCTCGAGGCGGGCGTGACGCTTGGGGCAGTTAGCCGAAACCGCGATGGTGACATCATCATCAAAGTCTCGGAAAACCAAACCGGCGGCGCTGCAACGTTTGCCCAGATTCTGCAAACCGGATCTGGAGCGCAGGTTGATGTACGGGCGGCGTCCGAGCCGGGCGTCACGGTTGTGTTGACGGACGTTTCGCCATTTTGTTCGGCCGAGGAGATTGCCGTAGATCTGCGCGCCCGTCTCGGCCTGTCGGCCACTGCAGTGGTTCGAACGGAAGCACCCCGTCACGGAGGCAACTTCGCGGGCTGGCGGTGTCTTGCCACCGTTCCTAAGAGCGCAAGCCGACGTTTGCTGGGAGACGGGCACGTCATCATCGGAGGCGGTCGTTGTCGTGTCGAAGAGTGGCTAGTCCCTCCGACCTGCTATAAGTGTCAACGCGTGGGGCACACTTCCGGCGCGTGCACCAACGACAAGGTATTGGGGCAGCGATGCTTCAAGTGCGGTGAGATGGGCCATCGGCACAGCGAATGCCAGAGCGCCGCACGCTGCTACGTCTGCAACGCAGAGGGGCATCGGGCGGCCTCGATGGCCTGCCCAGCCTATAAGCAGGAGGTGGAGAGGATGCGCAAGGAAAAGCAGGACAAGGTCACCGCTTCCACCGAGCGCGCCAACCAAGAACAAGCAGCTGCCGACCGCAAGCAGCGAAGACGTAAAGCGAGGACAGTGACGACGGACGCTGACGGGTGGCAGACTCGAGGTGCGGCGGCTGCATCATCATGCCCCCCTCCTTCCCCCAACCCGATCATAGAAGAGCCCGTCTCGGAGATAGGAGAGGTGGAGGTGCAAGCTCACTCGAGCCGACACCATGACCATTCCGCCTAGAGAGATCCGCATCATGCAGGTCAACTGCAATCGCAGTAGACCTGCGCACGACATGGTGGGGGAGATTGGCAGTAGGAGAGGCACACTCCTGCTGCTAATTAGTGAACCCAACATGTCGCTGCTGGCAGCGAATCCTTCGTGAGTGGTCGCAGACGACCGTAGCGCGTGCGTCGTTGCGGACCCTTCCCTGGCGATCTCGGGAAGCGGACAGGGCGTGGGGTACGCCTAGGTCGACGTTGCCGGAGTCGGCCGCGTCTTTTCGTGCTACTGCAGCCCGAATTGTACGCGCGCCACTTTTGACAAGTTCCTAGATGACCTAGGAGAGGCCATACAGGATGTCCCCGATCATCGGGTAATCGTTGGCGGCGACTTCAATGAAGCTGCGGAGGCGTGGGGATCGGTGAGGAATGACCGTCGGGGATTGTGTGTGCAGGATTGGCTCGCCTCCTGCGGCCTATCCCTGCTAAATGGCGGTGCGACGCCCACGTTTCAACGTGGCGCATGCTCGTCGTTTCCCGATCTGACGGCGTGCGGGGATGGTCTGTTGGGCACTATCACCTCTTGGCGAGTACTCGACGACGAGGAAAACCTTAGTGACCACCACTGTATCGAGTACACGATACACCCCAGGACAACGGGGCAGCCTCCTCCGCCCTCGCCAGCCAGGCGCGTGTTCAAGATCAAGAACATGGACACGTTTAGGACCATCCTACAGGCCACTCTCCTGGACGGACCCCCGACAGAGACCCCCCAGGCCCTCCACAGAGCCCTGGCGAAGGCTTGCTCACAGGCCTCTGCCCCAGCGGTGCACCCAAGACGGAGCAGGCCAGTCACGCCGGTGTATTGGTGGTGCCGGGAGGTACGAGATGCCAGGCAGGATTGCCTCAGGGCACGGCGAGCCATCAAGCGCGCCAGGGGGGATCCTGAGAGGATCCCGACCCTTTTGACGGAATACCAAGTGCTCCGGCTGTCTCTTCGGCGGGCTATCGACGTGAGCAAAAGAAAGTGCTGGAGGGAACTCCTTGCGGAGATTGACGCGGACCCATGGGGCCGGCCGTACAGGATTGTACGTGCCAAGACCAAGACGGCCCCGAAGGTAAACCTCACCACAGAAGAGAGAAGGGAGACACTTGAGAAGCTGTTCCCCTCCCAGGATGATTTCGATCGGGAGCCATACGTCCATAGGCGACAAAGAGAACGAGGAGAGGAGGAGGAGCAGGTCCCAGAAGTCACAGTGGCCGAGGTTCTTGCAGCTGCGGCCCGCATCAAGCAGGGCAAGGCCCCTGGGCCCGATGGAATCACACCGGCAGCGGTCAAGGTTCTCCTTCGGGAGTTCCCTGCTACCGTCGCCGGCATCGCCACTAAGATGCTCAGAGAGGGCTGCCTTCCGGCGGCCTGGAAGAGCGCGGAGGTCGTCCTCCTCCCGAAGGGCAACGGCTCCTACCGTCCCATTTGCCTCATAAACTCGCTCGCCAAGGCTTTCGAAAGCATTATTGAAAGTCGGCTCCGGACGTACGCGGAAAACAACGGCCTCCTCTCGCCAACCCAGTTCGGGTTCAGGAAGGGCAAATCTGTTCACACAGCGATCCAAACGGTGGTCCAAAGGGCGGAAGAGTTGCACTGCGCGACCCTTAAGACGCGCCAGGTCTATCTGGCCGTCTTCTTGGACGTTAAAAATGCTTTCAACAGTCTGCCCTGGAAGACTATTCTGACGACGCTGAGGGATAGAGGAGCCCCCGGGTACCTCGTAAGGATTATCTCGTACTACCTGCACAAAAGGAAGATCACCAGCTCGGGCCTCGAGATGGCCATGACAGCCGGAGTGCCACAAGGGTCGATACTAGGTCCCCTGTTATGGAACATTTCCTACGACGGGGTCCTCAGGCTCGACGGCATGCCTAGCGAAGCTGCCACCCTAGCATATGCCGACGACCTGGCTGTCACCGTACAGGCGAGAACAGTCGCGGAAACAGAGTTCCACGCCAACGCAGCCCTGACAAGGATCGCCGAATGGATGGAAGATGCCGGGTTATCCCTCGCGCCGGAGAAGAGCGAGGCGATACTTCTCACAGGGAAGAAAAGGTTGAGGGACCCGAACCTTACACTCAACGGCAAGAGAATCAAGGTGGTGTCGCGCGCCAGGTACCTCGGCGTTCACCTTGATAAGAGCCTAAGCGGGCGGTACCACCTCGTTCAGGTCACCGCCAGGGCTGCCAAAGCAGCAAACGCCATCGCCAGGATATTGCCAAATATCCACGGGCCGATAGGCGCAGACCGGCGCCGACTACTAATGTCGGTGGCCGAGTCGATCGCCCTCTTCGGAGCCCCATCGTGGCTCAATAAGACACTGGCGGCGAAGCGAAACAGGCAGCTCCTACGGACGGCCCAACGCACATGCGCACTCCGTATCACCCAGGCGTACAGGACGGTCAGCACGGCCGCGTCTCTAGTGCTGGCTGGGACTCCGCCCTGGGATCTGAAGGCTAAGGAGCGAAGACGTATCTGGAGAGAGGGAATATCGAAGGAGGAGGCTAAAGAAGAAACCATCGCCGCATGGCAACAGCAGTGGGAACACCTCTCGGCGGGGGCCCCCGGAGCATACGTCCGGGACCTCATTCCAGACATCCGCACATGGCTCGACCGACCCGGCGGAGAGGTCGACTACTTCGTGACGCAGGCGATCACAGGCCATGGGGATTTCCAACTCTACCTCGAGCGGATAGGCAGAGCGCCTAGTGCGTCTTGTCTGTACTGCGAGACCGACGCAGCGGACACAGTCGCACACACGCTGTTTGTGTGCGAACGCTTTGAGGACGCACGCACCGCTGGCACAGACAGAGTAGTGGAGAGATGGATGCGCGAAGGCGACCCACGCGGAAGAGCCCCACCGGCCCTCCCCCGTACCGACATCAAAACCCTTGTAAAGTTTATGACGGAGTCCACGTCGGGATGGGACATCGGTTCATCGGTAATCCAGACAGTCCTCCAAAAGAAGAGCGAGCTCGGCCGGCTCAGAGGCACACGCGGGAGGAGAGACCCTGCGAGACCGCAAGGCGACGTCGCCAACTAGAGGATGAACCTGGGATAGGACAAAGGTAGCCTAGGGTAGACGGATGGTTACACACCACTCGTCAGCCTACTGATGGCTACTAGCCGTTCCCTGCAAGTCTTGTGCCCGAAGTATTATAAAAAACAGTTCCAGGCACCTGACCCAAGTTATAGGTTCGAGGATTTTTAGCCGGTAAAAATCCGGCACTATCACAGCGAATACCTAAGACGTGAAGCAGTGGTGTCTTTCTAAAGATTTTTACCCTTAAACCTCTTAAAAAAAAAAAAAGTCCCGGCGGGACGAAGGAGGAGTTGCAGAAATCGAGATTGAGCCACGCTCTCAGTCCCAGACGGGGAGCCGCACTCCAACTGGGGTGGGCGACCAAGGTCTTCCTCTCGTTGGCCCACGTTAGCCGCCAGGCGGCGGATCGAGCTGAAGCAGCCAATGGGACGCACCGAGCCATCCTTCTTCTTGAGGGCGATGAGGCGGGCACCAAAGAGTGTGGGCCGTAATTCCGGGGGCACCGTGCCGGCCCGCGTGCAGTCGATCATCTCAGGGAAGGCCTTGGAGGATGCGGTGGCGACGGCGCTCACGCCTCCGAAGGCTGTAGGGCTGCCGGATGAACTCGGGGAAAGAGCCAAGGGCCGCAAAAGCCACACCAGTGACTTAGTTGAGACGGTTGTTCCCCCAGATGTGCATATCCATCTCGTCGCTACGTAAATAAGACCTCTTAAACAACACTAGGCTTCTCGGCGGCATCGCTGTAGAAAATGAAGGCCGTTAATGGGCTTGGTCCGACGAGCCTCACATGGAATCCCCGTTGGGTTTAAAACCTGGATACGCTCTCTTGCGTGAAAAGCAAGCGATATAGAGGAAATATATATCGCACTCGACTTACCTACTAAGTCCCCTTGGCTTCAATAGCCCCCCTCGAGGCCCCCCCCCCGACAACCTACTCGAAGGAGTGTGTCTTAGACTTGTAACCTCAAGAGGGACAAAAACCGGAGGATTGTAGTAAAGCTTGAGTGTAAAGTGTTTGGTTCAAAGTTTATTTTGGTGCTTACTTTCTTCTTCTTCCAAATGTATAACAGGCTGTCGAAGCAAACTAAAAGGCGCAACTTGACGGACGCATCACAGAGAGAGACTAATGAACGGCATAACCACTGCCGAGAATTTCAATTTATTTTATATAATATTTACGATGTTATATTCTTACTGGTGGTTCCGTTTGACTATTCATTTGAACCGTCAATGATTTGTGATGTAAATACCGACTGAAATTGAATAATCATCCTGCCAGACGAGGTGTGGTGTTTAAACTTCCGGAAGCACTATTTAACGAGAACTTACGCGTCTGTGCAATTGCAGTTGAGTAAATAAACCAATATATGGTTGACTGATTATGAGATGTTGTCAATGAGATGGTGTCGCCACTGCACGGTCGTATCAACAACAAAAGGTAATTGCGTCAGACGGTTCGCAGCCTGCCAGGTCCGGTATCTGTCAGAGCTGCTCATAGGCTGATTTCTAATCCAGGGCAAATCGCACCCTCAGACTCTTTTCTTATCATTACCTAAGAACCACTCGCAACTATTTAAACACTTCATCCTATTAATTATATTTTCAATATAATTAATAGGAAACCAAAAATGTGCGCCTGATTTATGTTTAAATTCACACTAGGTGATTTATCTCGCACCATATTTATTACTCTTTTTAACGTGTTACATATTGTCCTTATTTTTAGTCAAACAAACACAAATGCTACTCCTAATCGAAGCGAAAATACCTTAATAAAGTACCGTCTTATTTTCTTGCATATTTATATCGCTATAGTTGGGCTTGGTCTCTCAGATTATTTTAAGGTGAGTATCCGCGTTAATCAACGTTCTTCTTACTGGACTTGGAATATTTAATCAATGTTAGGTATCTACATATCGATAAATTGTTTTTGAGACAGTTAAAGCAAAGTGGTAACACTAATGATACACAAATTAACAAAATGTACACAGATCGTTAGTAGAAGTCACTAAGCTGCATGAATGAGTTCTCATGGAGAAATCGACGAAAAAGTGAATCGCTGTGCGTTGGCAAGGAATACACACGCTGCCTTCGATAATGAAGATAAAAACCAAGTTGAAAAGTGTCTCATTGTGATTTACCATGATAGTTGACTTTCGCGTTAACACGAGGCGTCAATTATCTTCAGCTTTTCAACCAATTCATATTTGCCCGACCACTTCGAATGATATAAAGCTGTCAAGCAGTTTCCAGCGTCTCATTAAATAGAAGAAACAATCAGCCAACGCCAACCAATCCATAGTAGATGTGTTCTATGGGCCAATAGGAAACCGTAGTTTTTCCTGAGCTGACCCTCAGCCGCTGCCCTATGCGATAGGTCTCGGCACCACCTTTGAGTATTGCTTCAAGAACCTAGGAGAGAACCCTGGTCTATCAAGTCTGAGTCGCCCATCACACGATTTGAACCCTATGGATTTTGCAGCCTGAGACAGCGGCATTGTCTTCACATCGATCCTAGCGTCCTGGCCAGAACCTGGGTGACCAAGCCTCTATAAAGAACAAGCTACCTACCACGATATTTCAACCCGAGACCTTCTGCATCGGTGGCAGAGGCTGTGTACACATACGTACAATGTACGGCTAATTCATTCATTCATTATTATTATTTACATAATAATGTTAATATTTCAAACGCGGCCATCACTTACGCATGTGTATTTTCTATATGTATGATAGCATATAGCATATGTAGGTGTTCTATTTAGGCGTTGAATGAATTACGTTATCGGCTGGCCAAGATGATATCATTGATATGTTCGTTAAATCTCTTTTCATCTAATAGACCTAGCCTAACTATCTCGTTTCGAAAGTATACCATATACTTCATTGTGGATAGGGCGTGCTGCAGCGACACTTCGATAATACACCAGATACTATCCCTGCTAGTTCGGTGCTCAAGCCAAAGTTCAAAGTTGTTATAATGGTCCCGCAGGTATGCTGATTAGCTTCGATTCGATCGATAGCTGACACAGTTCATATTAGTGAGGCATAATTCCGTGCTAATGGTTGTCATATAGCCAACCTGGCTCAATATTGTAAGTCCGGATCCCGAATGGCTCCTCGGGTTAACTTTCTCAAAATACCTTGATTATAGTTAGTGCCAATCGTTCCTGCGCAATTTTCCTCAAATTCCGGTACTTTACCATTGCGCACACGTCGCTGTATACAATATTGTATACAAACAATTAGATCACGAATCATCCCAACGCATCTACAAAGTGCCAATTGAGCCACTCGCAGGCCGTACCTCAGAAGATGCCTGAGCGGTATGCCATGGGCTAGTCGTTCCATCACGAATACTATTAAACTTGACGAGAATCCCACGATCAGGCTAAGCTGTGCGTGTTCGTAAGCGATAATGGACGTTGTCAAGAAAGAGCTCTCGTTTCCTTTGATATAGTTGAGGTGACTTTGATACAGCTTCATCACTTCATTCTTGTTCATATCGTCTAGTACTCTCGTCACTGCCTAAAGCCATTCTCCATACGTAGGTTTGTAGCTTGCAGCCATAGAGGAGACCAGTGCTAAGAAGTCTATGCAGGTACATCCGGCCTCGGATAGGACAGAGCGAAACAAGCGAGATCAACACGTAGGCAAGTGCTTCCCCGTTCACGGCAAACCACGTTTCAGTTACTCGAATTACTTTCTCAGCGTTAGCCGTTGTCTTAACTGAGTATCGCTTTAGGTCAGGGTACTGTTGATCCATGCGCTGGAACAAGAGCTCGCCCTTGTATCTATCGAATACACAGACAGCTTTGTATTCGAGGAGTGCCAGCATTGTGCTGTACTTTTGGGCTATCGGGAAGAATGTTTCCGCAAACTGTCCTCCCGATGAATTGTAGGGTGTAAACTCATCACAGCCATCCACTGAGTGAATCTTGTCAACAGGGGCGAACGATATATTTCCAATCATGTCACCAGCAAGCACCCACATCGCCACCTGAATTAATAGAGACCAAAGCCAAGCGACATAAGGACGGGCAATCGAAGCCTATGGATACGTATTGGGTGGTGCGATACCATCATGACGAACGTGTTGAAGAACGCGTTCTGCATACCTGCCTTGTAATGCGAAATGATGGCAATCGAGAATCCAACAAGCAGAATAAATGTCATATAGCCGGGATGGGTAAGTAATTCAGATTTAACATTTAGCTTCTGAGGCCGCTGGGGTCGGTATACAGAAAAGACGACTGGAGAAGCCACACCAATAATGGGTTCTTCGGCGAACTGTTCCAGCGAACGGTCCGACTGTAGAGATGCCGTTAGGTACGAAACTGCCGTTCGGTTACCAACCTTGAACCAAATATTGACTAGCTCAATACTACCGAAGATAGCCGTCAAGATCTTTGTAACAGAGACAGGTGTGACCTTTGTTGTCCACGTTGACGGCAAGTCGATGCCCTGCGTGTGAATTTCTGAAGATGTTGAATGAGGGATCCGACTGGGAATAAACCCGGCCCGATGAAGTTACTTCGTTCTATGTATGGCCGAATTGGGAGCCCGTTTAACGTGTACAGTTCCTGTACACCCTGTAGAATTGCGTATGCGGTGCCGTACGCGCAGAAGCGGAACGCTTGGACGAAAAAGCTGCTACGAAATTCGACAGCTGATTGTCCGCTTACGATGAGTATTCGCTGCTGAGGACAGGCAGCAAAGGCTCGATGTGGTGAGATCATGACGAGTTGATCGGAGAACCGATAGTAGAATTCATCGATATGAGGGAACTCATGAAACACTACCAACAGTGGTACTTCACGACTCAGTTTATAGATCTCGCTGAGATACACTTCCCAGTCTGACCGCGTTACTGGAGTCATTAGTTCAGCCATGACACCATTAAAGTACAGAAGTTCCGATAAAACCATACCGAACAAGCACCACACTTTAGGAGTCAACTGCATTTTAGGAAGTAAATATGCCTCAGTCACTAGCAATCGGTGTAAGGTACCGACTTGAGACTTGAGTTTTGTAGGTGAGATCCGGCAACTTTCGATACATCTGATGATCAGAAGCTATTCATAAAAATAAGCATCTAGTAATTCATTAATTCTAGTAATTAGCATCTAAGTCTGTTTAGACTTCTACAAACATTAATAGAAGCATGAGATTCCTAGATAGCTGCACGGTTGGCTTTTTGCCACGATGTCTGAAACAATTGTAATTCCGATCGATTCCGATCCACGATGTCTGAAACAATTGTAATTCCGATCGATTCCGATCCACGATGTCTGAAACAATTGTAATTCCGATCGATTCCGATCCACGATGTCTGAAACAATTGTAATTCCGATCGATTCCGATCCACGATGTCTGAAACAATTGTAATTCCGATCTAACGAAGTAATGTCGTTGACTTTCCGCATTTGAGGAGTTCAGGACCGTCACTTTCAACACACGTCGCTCTATTGCTGGCAGGCAAAACAATTTTCAAAGACCTTTGCGGCTGAAAGAACTGAAATCAATGTCGTTACTGGTAGATAAAAACCTCATTCGGACCGAGTCTCTCAACGAAATTGCGGAGAGTATGTGATGACATCTCCTGTTTGGCTTGACCAATCGACACATTGATCGACAAGTGAGAGTGGGCGTCAACAGATCGCTATTGCCCGACCGCTTCTTAAACACCTCCGTACGCCCATATGTAAGGAAAATACTCCTATTGTCTACAGTTTTGATAATTGAATGATTTAATTATTCACAATTGGGGGTACGAGACTACTGCAATTTATACGCGCCTTACCGCGATTGTAAATGCAAATTCGACATGAACTCAAAGTTTGCGGGCAAGACAAGTCAGACGAAACCTAAAACTAGGACCTCTGTCTTTCATTACTACTATGTGGGTAGGTCTGCGTTGATTGTGCGATGCAGTAGTCGAAGACGATTCTCTTCACGCACTGGCAGCAAGTAGAGCCACAGAGCAAGTACGGTAGAAGGTCGTGGACGCCGAACTGACAAGAGCCATGCAAGACGGGATCCGAGGGTTCGTTTCTTACATGTGCCTGGCCAGAGACAAGTGGGACAGAGGGAGTACACTAGCCGAAAGGATCCTCCGGGAGAAGGATAGGCTAGAACGGGCCCGGATAACAGAGCTTGTCCGAAGGGAAAATGCCCGGACTCTACCCACCAGCTGCGGCTGGACGGTAGAGTTCGCCCCAGAAGAGGAACTGAGGGATAGGACATGGCTGGAATCAACTGCCGGTTCCTGCAAGGCTCTGACTGAAGTAATACTTTTGACATTCCCGGTCAGTGCCCCAAGTCAAAATCGGTTCTGGGTTTAGTCAGTAATAGGCTGACACTACCAGGCAAATATCTTAGTTGTGAAGTCTGGTGTCCATGCAGGATTTACCCTAACCCTCTACAAAAAAAGCATGCGGTCATTAACTCCACTTGTGGTGGCGGCAAAAGCGAGCTAGTATCACCTGACAGTCGGAAATTTTAGTCGGGTCTATTAGGTACTCCTAAAGGGATTGTTAGGTAGTGTGTAACAGCTGAAACAATGAGTGGAACGAAAAAGTAGAGTACAATACATTGCAGAATTACAATTTTACGAGTCGACCTTCAATTTGTGTTGGATGAACGGTTTGCTAAGCTCCCCAGGGGTTGGACTTAAGGACAGCGTGGTGCGCGGTATCCACATTTCGTAGTTGGCGATGTAGGCTTACCTTTCTGAAAGGTTGGAACGACGGCGCAGGTCCTCGGTGAGGAGCGGCGAGTCGGCGAGCAGATACACGAGTCGATTGCGAGTGGACATATGTAACTCAAGCGCTCCCTTGAGGAAAGAGGCCTTGACGCGGTTTAACTGTTCGAGGTTCTCGGCATTAAGGTCGGCCCAGATGAGTCTTATGCTGTACGTCGCTATAGGAGCAACCGTGATTTTATCTTCCACGTCGCCGTTACCGCCTTTTTCCCTCGGCAATGTGAGCGGAGAAGCATCGACCCCTACGGGAGAAGGTCAGGCCCAAGGAAATCTATTCGTACTCTTGAGAGGCGTCCTGGCGAGGAACAAGGTGTTGCCGGCGGCTGTCCTTCCTCCTCTTCGAAATTTCATTGCCTCCGCCTTTGACAAGTTTATCGTCAGATCCAGCTCCGAGACTACAGTATGTAGCTACGCATTCCGCGCATTCCCACTCAGGGCCAGGGACAGGTGGATCGAGCAGCCGGTACCTCTTGGGTAGATTGGCAGGCCTGTTACGGGAGCCTCCTCCTTCACCAGTCTCTCCCCGCGCATTCCCGCTACGGGCCGGGGATTAGGTGACCGAGCGTCCCCATGCTGGACCCCAACACGGAAGCCACAGTAGTCATAGGAGACTAAGGCACCCGGCTATAGAACACTAGCCGGAGCAGTACTCACCTTTCCCAGAGATCGAAGTAATGCCAAGCGTGCCGACTCTGGGGAAGAGATACACTCTCAGCAGAGGATGGTTTTAGCAGGCAGAGGCGCTTTGTCATCCACGTCAACCCTGCACTGGATCGGCCCACTTTCATGGAGATTGGAATGTCTCTGGTAATAACCGTGCGTTTGAAGAAAATTTCCTCCTCTAAAAAAAAAAAAAAAAAATTGTAGCCACGCTAAAAATTGCTGGATCTGGAATCTGTTAGGCCCGTAAACGACTAAGTCGTCCGCATAAAGGATGATCTTGGCTAGATGTCTAAGCCCGCTTATTCGTTCCGGGAGGTCCCTGAGAAGGATTGAACAGGGGTGGGCTTAGAATGTCTCCTTGGGCCAAGCCCGTCGTTTGCTAGAAGGGAGTGAGTTCAGACACTCCATCGTCTATGGTGAATCTATTCACTTGAAGAATGGCTGCGAGGAAGCTGAGGACGGTCTTAGGAACACCTACCTCCGCTAAGACCTTATCTCTGGGCGCTGAGTCCAAGGCGGCCTTGAAATCGACGAACACTGCATACATTGGGTTACTGGGCACCGACAGTGCCTTGATATCGTCTATGAGGATCTTGCAGGCAGTTTCTGTGTACCGTCCTCTCCTGAAGCCGTGTCCTCAACGGATTGTGGACGAAGTGTGCTGGCATTTCGCGACAGATTCAAGAACTGTTCCGGCGCTTCAGTTGTGGGAGGACATCCGCTCTGACCTAGCCCCAATCTGGGCAAATCAAGAGTCTTGCTTTACTTTCATCCCCATCAACGTCGCGGAGGTTCGTGGGTTACTCTAAACAAGGAAGGTAAGTGGACGTCGGCCTCCTTAACCTTCAATACAGTGTGTATAATCTAAACTTCATTTTTTGACACATTGGCACATAAGTTGATCAACCGCATTCGTACCTAACCATTCATAAAAATAACAATATAAGTGGGGCAACCGCCGCACATATATATATATATATATATATATAATATATACCTCGTGTACTAAAGCAATTATAAATACACAAAGTAAAAGATTCGCTTCATATAATATACATCATAAAACACAGTTGACTTATTTAATAGTTTATTTCTTGACCTCCCGGGCAAAAACTTGTTTTCTTTCTTAAAGGGGGTGCTGGCATGCTTATGCATGTCAACACAGTGACCGCCCTGCCTTCTCGATATATGTATATTTGTATATATATATATATATATATATGCCTCAGACATATGATTCCTACATTTTCTATGCACACACTGGATGAAAGCATCATCAATTGGAGCCTTGCTTGACCCTCGATAATAGGCGGCCTTGAGCACCAGTTCACACAATGCAGCTGTTAATATTATTTCATTTAAATAAATATCGATACACTGATTAATTATTTCTAATAAATATATCCTCCATTAAATGTCGATATATTTTTTCAAATTTCTCATCTGTAGAATGCCTTTTAATAATTTTATAATTCGTCGTTTTGATTATTGCTGTATTACTACTAATACCAAATTTATTCAAACATACAGTAGGTCGTTTTGATTATTGCTGTATTACCACTAATACCAAATTTATTCAAACATACAGTAAGTCGTTTTGATTGATCTTCACTATTCCGACGTCGTACTTTCAACTTCATTTAAAATGAGCTCCTCATGGAGCCCACATCGGCCAACGTTCACCCATGTTTCGCTCTGGTTTATGGCGTTATTGATCGATATTTTTCAACTGAATTGACATTGGACGAAGGAAGTGGTTTTTCTCTTACTAACGTCACACATTGTGGTCGACAAGTGGATGGCGGTGACATTTGACAACTCGTTGACGACTCCGGGTCCATCGATCCATATGGTAAGGGACGCGTTGGACGGGAACGGAGCCTGGCAAATTCTTCGTGTGTCGACAACATTTGTGACTGTTACATTCTAGTACCGCCATATATACAGACAGTATCTATCTGATGCGAATGTGTTTTGCGTATTTATGTGTGAACTTAGCAACCCTATGTTGAAAAGGGTCAATGTTTTCTTCCAGCGAACTTCTAGTCGAGCAATAACTGCCGATAATACTGCCAAAGCCGTTTAAATTTATTTTCATTCCTGCGTGCTGGAAATCAGCCGATTTCTATTATATATAGCACTATACTGAGGTACGACCAGGAAGCTGCCCTTCTGCAGATATCATTTTTGCTGTGAAGAATGCTGAACAAGTGACTCCAATTCAAAGTGAGAAGCTGCGAATTTTGACATGATAGGTCCCTGAAGCAATGCTGCACAACGATACTGAGAGGCCTGAAATCGCAAAGAGGATCACCCATAAAGAAGAGGTCACATGAAGCGGTGAGCTTTGGTCCGGGACGGTAACTTATATTAATTGATTCAAGTAACTTTCAAAACAGATTTTTCAATACTTGAACACTCTATCCCATTAACTGGTTACCGCATCCAAGTGTTCGTCTCAGGATCCGTTCATTCATGATTTATACGAACTGAACTCCAAATGTGGTTTTACCTTTGTTTGGCGTTGTTCCTGCCCTGCCATTGTCTCAATCCTGAACTAGTGCCTTCAATCCCGCAGTCTGACCGGAAAGCCTATTTCAGCGCGATCCATAAACTGAGTCGTGAACTACCACTGTTGGTAGTGTTTCACGAGTTCCCGTATTGTGATGAGTTCTATCACCGGTTCCCCGATCAGCTCGTCATGATCTCACCACATCGAGTCTTTGCTGCCTGTCCACAGCAACGCATACTCGTCGTTAGCAGGCAATCGGCGGACGAATTTCGTAAAGGTTTCTTCATGCATGCGTTCCGCTTCTGCGCGTACGGTACCGCATACATAATTCTACGGGATCCACAGAGACTATACGCGTTCAATGACTTCTCAATTGTGCCATATACAAAGAATAGTTACGCCACCGGCTGGGGTGTGGTCCCAGCTAGACCACTTGGCATCATTCAACATCCCCTCGAGCTCTCCAGTCGAACCATCGAAGTTCCTTCAACATGGATCAATGAGTTGTACCCTGTCTCTATCACCCACATCAACAACGGCGCCTATAGCAGCCTTGAAGGGTACAACATCTGGATGAAGCTCGGTAACCGAACGCGGGTTTTGTGTCTGGGAGGGATACCGCTGTCGAAACGTTCATTGGAACCCTTCACTGCTCAGCCTATGATTGGAACCTCTTCTCCAATCGTTTTCTCGGTGTACCAACCCCAAATACCTCAACTCCTAAATGTAAAATCGGAATTAGTTGCTCGTCCCAGCTTTATGGCAGTTCTGCTCATCCTTGGTTTTGCGATCGCAGTAATTTCGCACTACCAAGGACAAATGCAGAACGCGATTTTCAACACCTTCGTCATGATGATATCGCACCAAGCAATACCTATCCGTCGGCTTCGAATGTCCGTCTTCATGTCTATAGGCCTTTGGTCTCTATTAATCCAGGTGGTAATGTGGGTGCTTGCTGGTGATCTAGTCAAAAACCTCTCCTTCGCCCCTGTTCATAAGATTCATTCAGTGGATGGCTGTAATGAGTTAACCCCCTTCAACTCAACAGATGGGACATTTGCAGAAACTTCCTCCCCGTTTGGCCAAAAGTACAGCACTATGTTGGCACTGCTCAAATACGACGCTGTCTGTGTGTTCGATAAATACGGGGGCGAGATCTTCTTTAAGTACATGGATCGAAAGTACCCTGAACTGGTGAGGTACCCGGTAAAAACGACGGCAAATACCAAGAAAATCATTCGGGTAATTGAAACGTTTTTGCCCGTGGACAACTTTGGAATTGCCTATATGCGGTTCAATCGTGTCTCCCTCTGTCCTATCCGAGGCGGGGTATACATTCAGTGGCTGCTTAGCACGGGTCTCTTCAAGGGTAGTGAGTATATAACGTACGGGCAGCGACAGCATTTATACGTTGATGTCCAGAAAGTGGTCGATGACCTAAATGAAGAAAAAGTCGAAGAGCAGTATAAGCAACACCTCAGCTATGTCGAGGGAAACCGAAGTTCTTTTCTGACAACGTCCAATATCAGCTACGGACACGCTCAGACAATCCTAATCGGAGGAATTTTCTCAGCTTTGGCAGTTCTCATGTTGGAACGGATCGCCCAAGGGATTCCGCTTAGAGTTCTTCTAAATTATTTTGGACGGCTGTGTCGACTGGCGGTCAACCGATGTCTCAGCGCTATTCGTGGTTCACTTACCTGTGTACGGTGGTACTGTACACAATGCTACATGAATTATGTGAGACTGCGAGAGGTTGGGCAAAGTCGCCATCGAAATATTGCTCCCAAGCGTATGCAAGGTCCTCCAAGATATTAGATCCAAGGAGTTCTTCGGAAACCTGATTTGTATTAGTGAATAAACTGTGAGAATTATCGGCGGGGTCAAGACACTCGGCTCATATGATCCTGTGGACTTGTATTCGCCCAGCGTCTGATCGTCGTACGCAGCTTCAGAGTAATGCCATTAAAAACATGTCTGCTTCTGTGACAACAAGAGATATGTTTTTAAAGGTATCCCGTACAGCCATCTATTCTCTTTGTATTCTGTCTTATCGTGCACACGGCCTAGGATGTCGCCTGTTATAGCGGTCGCCCTGGACCCTATCATGTGTGATTGTACTATGATTGTAACACTAAAGGTGTCCGAAACTCTCTCCTGTGAGTCACTCACGTGTTTCACTATCCCCAGGCATGGTCTCATGGTTCCAAACATGTATTGTATATCACTCCATGTTAGGAACCATATACATGTGAGTACAATTCATATACATTGAAATAAATCTCTAAATACACAACTTGTTCACAGACTGAGTAGCCTGCGGGCATGGCGTGGTGGACAAGGTAGGCAGTACCAAGAAGGGAGTTTTGTGGAGTCTGAGGTTCAAGGCGGCCATGGTGTTGGCATGCATTAGCATGCCAACAGCCCCCTTAAAAAAAAAAAAAACTGAGTAATGTTTCAGCAATATGTGGTGGGCTACTACCCCAGATCAAGTAAATATCCTCAGCTAACGGCTACAAATCGCTACGAATCACATCACAGGTGACGCTTGTAACCAAAATACTCACATTACATTTGATCTAGTTCCTCTATCACTGCTTCTAACAAAACACCACAACACTCAACGAGGAATCGATCTATAGTAGAAAGTAGTATGTGGGTCTTCTATACTCTACAGCCTATCCAATTAGAATGGAATTAATGTGAAATCGCTAAAATGAAGCATTAATAGAAGAACCGGCAAGAGTTAGCAAGCTGGTGGCAAAAAGGCAGACATGATTGAAATTCCAATAATGATTCTAACGAAGACTACTAATGCCGTAGTTCAATACAAACACGTGGCGACTATGAAATATCGTGCCACGTGGCGATAAAGATATCATATGTATGACGATACTTCCGAATAAGCGAGAAAGCGTGTGAAGGCGATAGGTTTATTCCGGCATCGAGCTGCCTTAATTAAGAAAGGCGAGTTAAGACGCTTAATTTACAACCTGGAGGTTTTAGTGAGCAAAGGAGGTTTTCCTATTCACAGTCAACCTCACATGGTCTGGCCCGCAAGGATAGGATTTTCATCCTGGCGTTAACCATTAATATGGAATATATCACCCCCTCTCTCTAATAATAATAAAAAAAATATCGCCTCACTTATATATTCATCAATGTCATCGATTTCCATCGAGGTCATTGTGTACCTAACCTAATTTACTTTGTTTACTTACGTTTGGGCTGGCTAAAGTATTCAGTCAGAATAGTGTGCGCCCATAGTTGATCGAACTGATTATGGCCACTAATCTTCAGCATACTGTTGAAAAGCAATTTGTTAAGTAGCAAAACGCCGAGGTCAAATTTGAAGGAAATGAAAAATGCAAGGTGACAAATTTGTGGAGTTTGCGGAATCCCAGCCGAATTTGCGGAAAAGAAGATGAAGTAATCAAATATGTGTTGCTGAGGTGCTAAACAGTGGGCACAAGAAAGGTACATATTAAAGTTGCGCTAGGTTTCACAGAACGAGTGCCGTGACAAGAACCGAATAAAACAAAACGAAAATTGGCAATATCGGACAAACAAAGACAGTGAAGGAATTTAATAACCGGGAAATAGACATGAAATAAGAACAACAACAATTGTGAAAATAATATAACCAGCTGCGTCTCCCTGCATTAGGCACGCCTCTGATGCAAAAGCGATTCTGGAAAGAATGGCAAATACATATATATGTATATATATATATATATATACTCACTCAATGGAGGCGTGATCAACTAGAGCCCCCGCAGCCCGCGACAATAGGTGGCCTTGAACACACGTTCAAACAGTTACGGTCAGTGCCCCAAGTCAAAATCGGTTCTGGGTTTAGTCGGTAAGAGTCCGACACTACCAGACAAATACCTTAGTTGTGAAGCCTTGTGTCCATCCAGGATTTACCTTTAACCTCTATAAAAAAGCACACGCTCAAACAATATAGCTGTTAATATTATTATATTACACTTTAAATAAATATCGATATGCTAATTAAATATCTATACTAAAAAACTTTCTCATTTGCAGAATACCTTTTAAATACTTTTCAGTTCATATTTTGATTCATCTTCACTATTCTGACGTTGACTTTTCAACTTCATTTAAAATGAGCTCTACATGAAGCCCACATCAGCCAACGTTCATCTATGTTTCGCTATGATCGATATTTTTGAACTGAATTGATATTGGACGAAGTGATATTTTTCCCGCTAGCGTCACATATTTGCAGTCGACAAAGAGGTGACAAGGTCATGTGACAACTCGTTGACGACTCCGTGTCTACCGATCTATATGGCGAGGAACGCGTTTAAACGGGTCTGGCAAATTCTTCGTATATCGACAATATTTGCGCCAATTTTATTCCAATATCGCCACATACACTGACGTTCCAATCTCCATAAAAGTGGGCCGATCCAGTACAGGATTGATGTGGATGACAAAACTCCTCTATCTGCTAAAACTAATCCTCTGCTGAGGATCTATCTCTTCCCTGGAGTTCGCACGCTTGGCAATACCTCGATAGCTAGGGAAGGTGTGTAACTGCTAGTGTCTGGCTAGTGCTCTATAGCCGAGTGCCTTAATTTCTTATGACTACTTTGGCCTCCGTGTTGAGGTCCTATCCTGGGATACTCGGTCACCTAATCCCTGGCCCATTTTAGCTGAAATGCGCGGGGAGAGACTATTGAAGGAGGAGGCCTCTGCACCAGACCGGCCAATCTACCCAAGAGGTCCCGGCTGCCCGGTCCACCTATCCCCAGCCCACCTGGAAAGCAACGCGTGGGGGAAGCTGGTCCAACTAAAGGTGGTGGCCCCCTAGGCCCGGGGGTGGGCTTTGGTGGCTCACTGGGGACCCTGTCTCTCTCCTTTCCATCCTTTAACCTAATGATCCTTCCTGTTGCATATTGCTTAAGTGTAATTTGAGTTTTAGAGAGACAGTTCCTTGGTTTGATTATCAACTGGTATGTTTAGCTAGCAGCAAATCTCACGTTTCCCCCTAAAATCAATGCGTGAGTAAATTCAAGTAAGTCGTAAGGTGAATGTTGCTTGCGTTTATCCTCAATTTAGCTATCGAAGCTTAAGCTTTCTCAACTAAAGGAAGTTAGAGAGCTGGCACCAAGACTACTTAGTGAATACCTGAGTGTCCCAGAATGTTACATCCTTTCCTTGGCTGTTTCGATCTCCTCTATTTCTTAATTAATCTTGCAACGTTTGGTTGAATAAAGTTAAGTATCTCTTCGTTGGATTGGCTTCTCAGAAAGTTTCTGTTTTCATTTCTAGATAGCTTGTCTGGTCATGCTCCGGTCTTAACCATGTAGGTTTGGATCTGCCCGTGAGCACTTGCCTTGCCTCATACGTGAGCTTTCCCATATTGCTGTCTAGCCACACCCTGAGGTCTAGATCAGACTTTTAGTCCAACGCCCCTTCGTCACTACAGGAGTAATACTACCATCCTCTGTTGTTGCCACGCGTCGAGGGTGACCCTCCGGGACATGGTCGGATCGAAGTTCCCGGCGGGAAGCCTGAAGCCTCTTTCAGTAGCTAGAAGATTCATGGTACCATTCTGGCTAGGAGAACGTCGGTCAACACCGTCCGGTACGCTCGGCTCATCCTGATTGCCAGCGTCCGTTGGGCAGATCACAGCATCCCCCTATGCGTCGCAGTAGGGAGCGCCAGATCCGCCCATATTGGTGAACCTTAGAGGGCCATTCAGCCTTTGGTCAGGAATGACTCCGAGGTATTTCGCCGCCCGCCTGAATTCTATCGGGTCACCATCGAGCAAGAGGTTGATCCCCCGCTTCCTCTTCCTGCCCGTTGGGTACACAGCCTTCGTCTTGGCAGGTGCAAGCTGGAGATGGTGGGAATTCATCCACTGTGCCACCCCACGTAAGGCTTCATTGGCCGTGACCCCAAGGGTGTCCTCCGTTCTCGCCGTTACCATCACCGCTAGGTCATCCACGTTGGCGAGGAGTTCAACGCCCTCCGTCATATCGGTTTGCAGAACCCCGTCGTAGAGAAGGTTCCAGAGCCCTGAATCGAACCCTGGGAGACGCCGGCAGTGACCTCGTGATTTAGGCCCCCTGCGACCAGAGCTCGCCCTCCCAGGTACAAGGACACAATCCGTCGAATCTCGTTGGAAATTCGCCAGAGTACATTTTATTACTTCGTGGACATACTGTTCTGTTTCAAATAGCCATTTCATTTTTTCCCTCTCAGAGGATGAAGTCGCTTCCATCACATTTCAGTTTGTTACTTTTTAATATCAGACTCTTCCCTGAAGATATCGTTGTTTTCCAGCGATATCTTAACAACTTCTTCCCAAGGAGGTAACACCGGTCGTTGCGGGTCTGGTGCTTTCCTTTCAAACCAGAGATTCAGTTTGTGTTCTTACCTTAAACGGGCCCACGGTTATCGTTACACTTCTTATCTTTTTGATGATTACGTACCTTGTGGTGGGATAATTTTGAAGATAAACGTTTTGCTTAGATCGAATGATCGTGCTGATAACGAATATGTTGGGAAATTTGGAGAGGGTTACAGGTTCACTAGTTTAGCCAGATGATAACAAGTGGACCACAGACTCGCTTAGTGAACACTCGCGGTTCAGTTGACTGAGAGTAAACAGTGTTTTATTAACTGAATTGCTGTCCTTATATAGTCGTCGAGTAGCGCTCACTGACCGCCAGGGGTCGCCACGTCCTCGCCCGGCGGAGAGCCGACCAACCGGCCGCGGCTGCCATGCGACGGGAATTGTGGCTACGAACAGACGCTCCGTAGCGACAAGCGTCAGTCACGGCGGCCTACTGTTACGATGAACTAGATCGCCTATGCGGCAGACGCCACAATAGATAAGACGGCCTAGAAGTGTAGCCGTCCGGCGAGAACTTCGATGATATAGATGGTAATGTACAATGCCGTATGGAATAAAGCCAATGGCTGTAGTGGCGAGGTCACGTAGAGTCATTATCGATACCTGGTATCACAGTTTTTCTTATTGATGCCACCATAGGGCAGCTTCCAATAAGAAGTGCTACAATATTATTATTACACTGAAAATAAATATCGATATACGAATTAAATATTTATGCTAAGAAAACTTTTTTATTTGTAGATTACTTTTTAAACGTTTTATAATTCAGCTTTTTGATTGATATACACGATTTCGACGTTACAGTTACAATGAACTCTACGGGGAGCTGAAAGCGACCAACATTCACTGTTTTATGTCGTTATTGATCGATATTTCCGAACTGAATTGACAGTGGATGAATGAGGTGTTTTTCTCCCGTTATCGCCACAAATTGGCAGTCGACAAAGAGGTGACAACGTCATGTGACAACTCGTTGATGACTCCGTGTTTACCGATCCATATGGTGAGGAACGAGTTTAAATGAGGACAGAGTCTAGCAAACTTCTTCAAATCGATCCGATGCGAATGTGTTTTTCGTATTTAGGTGTGAAGGTGGTCAATTTTGTCGTTCTGCTCGCAGCCGAGCAACAATTGTCAATAACGGCTGTCTAAGCTGTTTAAATAGAACTATATTCCCGCGTGCTGGAAATAAACCGATCTTTGTAGAGAACTACAGAGAGGTACAACCGGGAAGCTGCGCAGCTGCAGCTATCATTGTTGATGTGAAGAATGCTGAATACGTGACTCCAATTCAAGTCAGAATCTGTGAATTAAACGTTAGGTCACATGCAGCACGATCGACATTATAGGTCCTTGAAGCAATGCTGAACAACGGCACTGAGAGGTATGAAAAAGAGAATTACCTAAAAAGGAAAAGGTCACATGAAGCGGTGAGCTGTGATCCAGGACGGCAACCTATCTTAACTGATTCAAGTAACTTTCAAAACAGACTTTTTCAATATCTGAATACTCTATACCATTAACTGGATACCGCACCCAAGTGTTCGTTTCAGGATCCGTTCATTCATGATTTATACGAACTGAACTCCAAATGTGGTTTTACCTTTGTTTGGCGTTGTTCCTGCCCTGCCATGGTCTCAATCCTGAACTAATGCCTTCAATCCCGCAGTCTGACCGGGAAGCCTATTTCAGCGCGATCCATAAACTGAGTCGTGAAGTACCACTGTTGGTAGTGTTTCACGAGTTCCCGTATAGTGATGAGTTCTATCACCGGTTCCCCGATCAACTCGTCATGGTCCCACCACATCGAGTCTTTGCTGCCTGTCCACAGCAGAGCATACTCGTCGTCACCAGGCAATCGGCGGCCGAATTTCGTAAAGGTTTCTTCATGCATGCGTTCCGCTTCTGTGCGTACGGCACCGCCTACATAATTGTACGGGATCTACAGGGACTGTACGCGTTCAATGACTTCTCAATCGTCCCATATACAAAGAATAGTTACCCCACCGGCTGGGGTGTGTTCCCAGCCAGATCACTTGGCATCATTCAACATCCCCTCGAGCTCTCCAGTCGAACCATCGAAGTTCCTTCAACATGGATCAATGATTTGTACCCCGTCTCTATCACCCACATCGACAACGGCGCCCTTAGCAGCCTTGAAGGGTACAACATCTGGATGAAGCTCGGTAACCAAACGCGGATTTTGTGTCTGGGAGGGATACCGCTGTCGGAACGTTCATTGGAACCCTTCATTGATCAGCCCATGATTGGCACCTCTTCTCCAATCGTTTTTTCGGTGTATCAACCCCAAAAGCCTCAGCTCCTAAATGTAAAATCGGAATTAGTTGCTCATCCCAGCTTCATGGCAGTTCTGCTCATCCTTGGTTTTGCGATAGCAGTAATTTCGCACTACCAAGGACAAATGCAGAATGCGATTTTCAACACCTTCGTCATGATGATATCGCACCAAGCAATACCTATCCGTCGGCTTCGAATGTCCGTCTTCATGTCCATAGGCCTTTGGTCTCTATTAGTCCAGGTGGTAATGTGGGTGCTTGCTGGTGATCTAGTCAAAAACCTCTCCTTCGCCCCTGTTCATAAGATTCATTCAGTGGATGGCTGTAATGAGTTAACCCCCTTCAACTCAACAGATGGGACGTTTGCTGAAACGTTCTCCCCGTTTGGCGAAAAGCACAGCACTATATTGGCACTGCTTAAATACGACGCTGTCTGTGTGTTTGATAAATACGGGGACGAGATCTTCTTTAAGTACATGGATCGAAAGTACCCTGAACTGGTGAGGTACCCGGTAAAAACGACGGCAAATACCAAAAAAATCATCCGAGTATTTGAAACGTTCCTCCCCATGTATACCTATGCAAATAGCTATATGCGGTTCAGTCGTGTCTCCCTCTGTCCTATTCGAGGCGGGGTATACATTCAGTGGCTGCAAAGCACGGGTCTCTTCAAGGGTAGCCAGTATAAAACGTACGTGCGGCGACAGCGTTTATTCGTTGATGTGCAGAAAGTGGTCGATGACCTAAATGAAAAAAAAGTTGAAGAGCAGTATCAGCAACACCTCAGCCATGTCGAGGGAAACCGAAGTTCTTTTCTGACAACGTCCAATATCAGCTACAGACACGCGCAGACAATCCTAATCGCAGGAATTTTCTCAGCTTTGGCCGTTCTCATGTTGGAACGGGTCGCCCAAGGGATTCCGCCTAGAGTTCTTCTAAATTATTTCGGATGGCTGTGCCGATTGGCGGTCAACCGATGCCTCAGCGCTATTCGTGGTTCACTTACCTGTACATGGTGGTACTGTACACAATGTTACATGAATTACGCGAGACTGCGAGAGGTTGGGCAAAATCGCCATCGAAGTATTGCTTCCATGCGTATTCAAGATCCTCCAAGATATTGGACCCAAGGAGTTCTTCGGAGACCTGGTTTGTATTACTGAATCGACTGTGAGAATTATCGGCGTGGTCAAGACACTTGGCTCATGTGATCCTATGGACTTGTGTCCGCCCAGCGTCTGATCGTCGTGTGCAGCTTCAGTGTAATGCCATTAAAAACATGTCTGCTTCATTCTGTGACAACGAGAGATATGTGTTTGGAGGGTATCCCGTACAGTCATCTATTCTCTTTGTATTCTGTCTTATCGTGCACACGGCTTAGGATGCCGTCTGTTATAAGCGGTCGCCCTGGACCTTGTCATGTGTGATTCTACTATGATTGTAACACTAAAGGTGTTCAAAACTCTCTCCTGTGCGTCACTCACGTGTTTCACTATCCCCAGGCATGGTCTCATGGTTCCAAACATGTATTGTATATCACTCCATGTTAGGAACCATATACATGTGAGTACAATTTATATACATTGAAAAAAATCTCTAAATACACAAATTATTCACAGACTGAGTAATGTTTCAGCAATATGTGGTGGACTACTACCCCAGATCAAGTAAATATCCTCAGCTAATGGCTACAAATCGCTACGAATCATAACCAAAATGCTTACATTACATTTGATCTAGTTCCTCTCCTCAAAATGCTAAGGTCAAATTTGAAGGAAATGAAAAATGCTAGGTGATAAATTTGTGTAGTTCACGGAATCTCCGCCGAATTTGCGGAAAAGAAGATGAAATAATCAAATATGTACTGCTGAGGTGCAAAACAGTAGGCACAAGAAAGGTACATATTAAAGTGTTGACGATCTATGGTGAACAGCACTTAAACACCAAGAGTCGTCTATGTTTCCTCTCTGTGTTAATAACATAAATTAGCAGCATGAAGAGGCATATCGCCATTACTCGTATATCACACCAGGTATATTATAATATGCACGAAACACGTGAACAGGAGGACTGGCCGAGTTCAAAGCCTTCGAGTCAACACCCGGAGCCAAGGACACTGCTCACTCTTCTCTGGAAAATTCCACGGATTATCACATCGGACGGTTCTACCCTTTCCTATGTAACAATGAAAGTTCAGGCCTATATAAGTAATAAACCGCTGCAGAAGCAGCACTGAGAATAGTTGCCGGAAAGCAACTCTGTTTCGTAACAATGAAGAAAGGTGTCCTCATTTCCAGCGGTAGTCGTTCATTCTTAAAACGCTCAATCAGACCAGAGAACCTAAGATCTTCAAAAATCAACATAAAGTTGCGCTAGGTTTCACAGAACGAGTGCCGTGACAAGAACTGAATAAAACAAAACGAAAATTGGCAATATCGGACAAACAAAGACAGTGAAGGAATTTAATAACCGGGAAATAGACATGAAATAAGAACAACAACAATTGTGAAAATAATATAACCAGCTGCGTCTCCCTGCATTAGGCACGCCTCTGATGCAAAAGCGATTCCGGAAAGAATGGCAAATACACACATATATATATATATATATATATATACTCACTCAATGGAGGCGTGATCAACTAGAGCCCCCGCAGCCCCCGACAATAGGTGGCCTTGAATATACGCTCAAACTGCTACGGTCAGTGCCCCAAATCAAAATCTGTTCAGAGTTTAGTTGGTAAAAGTCCGACACTACCAGACAAATACCTTAGTTGTGAAGCCTTGTGTCCGTCCAGGATTAACCTTACATTTTTAAAAAACGCACATGCTCAAACAATATAGCTGTTAATATTATTACAGCTAATTGCATGAACAATTTGGTGATAATACACTCTTACTTTTACCCTATTTTTTAATCGAGAACTTAAGCATTGTAAAATTGCAGTTCCGGAAATAAACCGCAAATGTTATGTTATGTTACACTTTAAATAAATATCGATATACTTATTAAATATCTATACTAAAAAACTTTCTCATTGGTAGAATATCTTTTAAATATTTTTTAATTCATCCTTTGAGTGATCTTCACTATTCCAACGTTGCCCTTTCAACTTCATTTAAAGTGAGCTCTACATGAAGCTCACATCAGCCAACGTTCACCTATGTTTCGCTATGATCGATATTTTTGAACTTAATTTACATTGGATGAAGTGATTTTTCTCGCGCTAAAGTCACAAATTTGCAGTCGACAAAGAGGTGACAAGGTCATGTGACAACTCGTTGACGACTCCGTGTTAAACGCGTTTTTGACGTTTAGTAGAATGAGGAGAGCGAATCCCCGCATGCTTCGGGTTTTCCCAGATTCGACCCAGGCTCGTCTTTAAGCAGGCGTAGTGCCCACTTTCCTTTATCAAAGAGATGAAAGCTGACGGTGCCTTCACCAGGTGCGCGCAAGTGTTGTTCTCCCCTAACCAGGACTTTTTTGGTTTGGTAAACAACATGTATTGGTCAAACACCCTCATTGTTGCTTGGCAAGCTTCACGATCTATCGATTAATTGAGTCTGGAATACAGAGCTGCGGTTTGGTCTGTCTGTACCCTTTTGATCATCTCGTCTTGAGGCTTCCCCCTGTATCAGATTTTTGCGTGTGTTTAGGTCCTTCGTTGCCTGAGCATTGTACGACATTTTGAATGGCTGCCAGGATGCTGGTGAAGATTCAAGCAGCTTTGCCGTGAGTAGAGCTTCGTCTGGAGTGCTGCCAGTCGCTTTTGCTGTTGTAACCAGTTCTTCAAATTCCAATACGTTGTTAGTCGAGTTTTTCTGGCTGGTATAGCGAAAGTTAATTAATCCACCATAGGCCGCAGCCCTGAGCACTCCAGATTCCGGTTTAAACTTGCTGTTGAATTTCACCCTTGTCATCAGCTTTTTGGAAATCATTCTCAGAGACCGGCCTTTGTTCTTCTGACTGCTTCGCAGGATCTTGCTGCGTTGTCGGTACCAGAGTACATTTGATTACTTCGTGGACATACTGCTCTGTTTCAAATTGCATTTCATTTTTCTCGGGTCCACTGGTTATCGTTGCACTTCTTCTCTTTTTGATGATTACGTACCCTGGTGGGATAATTTTGAAGATAAGCCTTTTGCTTAAGTCGAAGGATCGTGCTGATAACGAAGATGTTGGGAAATTTGGAGAGGATTACATGTTCACTAGCTTATCCGGGTGATAACGAGCGGACCACGGACTCGCTTAGTGAATACTCGTGGTTCAGACTGAGAGCAGACAGTGTTTTATTAACTGAATTGCTGTCCTTATATAGTCGTCGAGTAGCGTTGACTCTATAAACATAACCGTCATCATATCATAATTTATTGGTTCATAGTAAAATGTTCTGGCAGCGGAATCGTCTACGGCATGTGGGTTACAGAGCATATGGTACAATATTGTGCCAGATGTTTGCCAATTATATGTTAGATGTTAACAATAGAGCGATAGGAGCAATAGCGGTCTGTTGACATACGGAGTTTTTGTCTTTTTGTTGCTTTTAGTTTATAACATTAGACTGATAGAAAATCACTATTTTCAATGCAAGTGACTTCCGAAACAAAATACTATTTTCAAGATTTTCAATATTTGAACACCACATTTGTATATCCCAGTTAGTGATGACCGCATCCAAGTCTTCATTTGTTCATTAGTGATTTATAGAACTAAACTCCAAATGTGTTGATGATTTTACATTGGCTTGGCGTTGCTCCTTCCCTGCCATAGTTACAATTCTGAATCGCGTGGCCTGGCCGGGAAGCCTACTTCAGCGTGATCTATAAACAGAGCTGTGAACCACCACTGCTAGTAGCGTTTCACGAGTTCCCGTATAAGTTCTACTACCACTCCATGACAACTCGTCATGATTTCATCACATCGAGTCTTTTCTCTGTGGTAAGCGGGCAACCTGATGTCGAATTTCATAACCGTTTTTTCATACATGTGTTCCGCTTCGTCATTAGACGGGATGCAAAGAGACTGTATGCGTTCTCAGAGAAAAACTACATACACAGAAAAAACTTACCCCACTGGGGTATGTTCCCAGCCAGACCACTTGGCACCATTTAACATCCGCTCGAGCTCTCCAGTCGAACCATCGAAGTTCCTTTAATATGGATCACTGAGTTCTACCCTGTCTCGGTCACCGATCTTGACAATAGCGCCCAAAGCAGCCTTGAAGGTTTCGAAACTTCGAAAGTTCTCGAGGAGGATTCATATAGCGATCATAGATACGTCCTAACCGTACTCGGTAAACTCAACCACACCGGAGACAAACATGACGGGCTCGCTGGCAGTTTCGGAATATAAAAGGCAGGCCACTAAGCAAACGCGGAGTGCCGGCGCTTGCTCAGGGAAGGGATCATCGCCGAGGGGCTCACTGAGATGTTTGGGGGTTGGAAGCACCCGCAGACATATTGGTGGAAGGAGGCTATAGCCATAGCAAGGAGAGTTTGTGTACGGGTGAGAAGGGCGTACTCGAGGGCTCGAAGCAGGCTGGCCAATAACGGGCTATACGGCAGAGAGGTGGCCGACAGGTTGTAGGGGCTTCTGGACGAGGACCTGCGAGCAAAGAAGGACTTAAGCGGGCACATCATAAAAAATGTGCGGTACCTGGCAGGACGAGGTTTGGTCGCAGAAGGCCTGGAGCACGAGGTCACTGCCGGCGTCCCAAAAAGTTCGATTTTTGGGCCTGTGCCCTAGAACCATGCCTATGACGGGCTTCTGCTAACCGATTTGACGGAATGCGTCGAGCTCCTCGCCTACAAGGATAACATGGCCGTGATGGTCACAGCGAGAGCGAAGGACACCCTTGAAGGCATGGCCAGTGAAGCCTTACGTTGGGGGGTACAGTGGATGGATTCTTATAATACCATCTCCAGCTTGTATCTGTTAAGACGGAGACAATGCACCTAACAGGCACGAAGAAAACAGGAGGAGTCAACCTCTTGCTCGATGATTACCCGATAGAAATCAGGTGAGAGTTGAAATGCCTCGGAGCCATTCTTGACCAAAGGCTGAGCGGCCTGGAGCACATCAAGTGCGCCACAGCTAAGGCGCAGCGAGTATCCCTTAACTTCGAGCGCCTCGTGCCTTGTGTCGGAGCAGAAGAGGAGACTCCTGGTTATGGGCAAGGCCTGGTATCAGACCTGAGAGTGTGGTTAGACTGCAATATGGGAGAGCTCACGTATGAGGCGACGCAGGTGCTGACGGGCTACGAGCAGTTCCAGACCTACATGGTTAAGATCGGAAAGACGCAAGTGGACATATGCATGCTGTGCGACTCTGGCGAGGTGGACGACGTTGAGTATACGATGACCCAATGCGTGTCACTAGCGTCAGCCAGGAGAGGGGCTCGAGGGAGGTTGCGGGAAAACCAGTCAGAGAATTTGTGGCACATATAGTCAAATCAAGGGCAGCCTGGGCTGAGGTCGTAGATTGGATGGAAGGGAACGCCTCCACCGTTAGCCAGACCGGCTTTCCCTGCGCATTCCCACTCAGGTGGGCCGGGAATAAGTGGATCGAGTAGCCGGTCCCCCTTGGGTAGATTGGCAGGCCTGTTACGGAGGCCTCCTCCTTCACCAGTCCTCGCGCATTCCCGCCACGGGCCAGGGAGTCCGAGGGCAGGACCCCAATACGGAAGCCAAAGTGGCCGTAGGAGACCAAAGCACCCGGCTATAGAACACTAGCCGGAGCAGTACACACCTTCCCTAGATATCGAAGTAATGCCAAGTGTGCCGACTCCAGGGAAGAGATAGACGCTCAGCAGAGGATACTTTTCGCAGGCAGAGGCGTTTTGTCATCCACGTCAACCCTGCATTGAATCGGCCTACTTTTATGGAGACTGGAATGTCTCTGGTGGTGTCTGTGCGTGTGAAGCAAATTTCCTTCTCTCAAAAAGAAGTATGGGCGGACTTGGCGCTCCGTTCCTATCGACCGACGTTCACCTGGCCATATCAAGAATGTTACCGTGGGATCTTCTAGCTGTTGAAAGAGAATCCATGGTCGAATCCAGCTGGGAATCTGGATTCGACCATGGCCCGGAGAGCCGCCCCCGTCGCCTGGCAACAGGAGTGGACGCAGGTTACTCCGGGAGTGATGAAGGGGTGTTGGACCAAAAGCCTGATACCAGACCTCGGGTGTGGTTAGACCGCAATATGGGGTAGCTCACGTATGAGGCGACGCAGGCGCTGACGGGTTTAACGTTAGATTCGTCTTGGTGCCAGCTATCCAACTGTCTCATCTGATTTTGTGTGCGTTCTAGTTTTCGTGTGCGCTGCATTACGCCACCGAACAGCTGATCGGTATGGGTCTCGAGATTTGGGAATTTTCAGTAGAAATTCCGTCCACCTCCGGAGTAAATTCTTGTCTGAATTCTTTTTTTTTGTCTGAAATTTTCTGCTTTTGGAGCAATTAGCTAGGAGAACAGCTGGGGGCTGTCTGCTCGCATGGACAAGGACGGCACGCAAGCAAGCGCCAGCTCGACTGACAATCTACCCAGCGTCTTCAACAGGTCGAGCAAGGCTAAGGGCTCACCAGTAGCCCCCCAGCAACGCCAGCAGCCCAGGCACGCGACAAGTGCAGGAGAAACTACCGTCCGGCAAACCGCCTCAAGCGAGAAAACCGTAAGTTCAGCCGACGACAAGGATGAATATCCAGCGCCCACGGACACTGGTATGGAGTCTGAACTGCGAAAGCAGAGGAAAAGAGGAAAGCCTCTTCTCCCTCAACCACCACCTCCCAGGCACCAAAGAAAACCCAGGCAGGGGCAGACCGACACGCTGATCACACCGAAAGCCAACCGATCAGCTTGAAAAATTTGGGAACGCTTTTCGAGAAGGCAGTCAAGCTCGAAACGGAGATAAGCGCGATAAGAAACACAGGATCGAAGATAACGGCAGCTGTGCACGAACTGACCGATCTTATCCGATCTCTTAACCGCACAGGTAGGGACGCAGGTTTCGTCTACACGACGACAGCATCAGCGACCACTGAGGACAAGGAAACGCAGACCAGCGCGGAAGTCACCCGCATCATCAAAAACTCGGCCGAGGAGCCGCTGGACGACGCGGAGTTCAAGGCGCGGGTTGAGAGGAAATGTCCCGAACGGATGTACGAGAAGGCCAAACTAACCCGCACCAACATCTCGTCTGACAAGCCCCAGACCCGAGTGATCCTGCTGTCCCAAGAGAGCGGCAAGGACGGGAAACTCATCGAGCGACTGTCCTCCACGTACCCCTCACTGCAAACAGCACTACCACACCTCCAGGAAGGGAAGACATCCTCTTGCAAAGCCAATATAATGCGGTCATCGAAGGCATTGACGTAACACTGCCCGAGGCAGCACCCAAGATCCTCATTGTACGCCTACTCTCAAAGCTGGAGACAGACGCAAGCAAACACGGAAGTCCTCCGGGGGGGTCGGACGCGATGTGCACCCGGCTGAGGGAAAAAAAGACATTAACGAGGCCCGAATGGCAGCCCCTGAGAGCGCCGACGTGAAGCAAATACGCAAGATCATGGAGATCGGACTGGCAGCACACCCAGGCGCATAGATACAAATCTGCGTCAAAGGCCACGATCCCAACCAGCCAGTAACCAACAAAGGCAAGAAGCACCAGGATTGGGGTACGATAGTGGTCGGTACGGGCGATCTATCGTATGTCAAGCCCGCACGTGCAGTCAGGTCAACGTCCGAATTAGTCCAGCGCGTCAAGCACATGATGAAAACCTCAGACGGACAGGTCTTAAACCAAGGGGCGGCCAGAAACCCACACCAACTGGCTCAAGAGATTCAGGCCAAAACAACCCTGGAAGCGAAGGCGCACGTGACAGCACAGAAAAAGACACTAATCATTAGAAACATGGAGGAATCCTTGGAGGAATCAGATCTGAGGGCGGCTCTAGAAGCGGAGGGAGCGAAAGCAACCGAAGTAATCCCGGGCGCCTTCAGAAAGACTCGAACCGGAGAAAACTCCTGTATCGTTAAGATCCCGGAGACCATGGCAGGAAAACTGCTACGGCAGGGCCGTATCCGGGTGGGCCTGTGCACCTGTCGCCTGGATGAAGTAGTGTCAGTTCTGCAGTGCTCAAACTGCCTAAGTTTCGACCACCCGGCACGACAATGCAAGGACGAACGCCGGACCACCCCGCTATGCTTCAGATGCGGACAACCAGGACAACCGGAAAAAGAGTGCGCGACGGCAATAAACCACCTGAAATGCTACGCATGTAAAGCGGAGGGGCACGCTGCTACCTCGATGCAATGCCCGGCCTGCAGGAGACGGGTTGGCAATATCCGCAGATCCCAAGTCAAACATGGTTATTAAGATTCAGCAGATAAACCTCAACCGGTCACCTGCAGCCTGGGATCTGGCGTCCCAGTTCGTAGCCGAAAAAGGGATAAACGTAGTTTTAACGTCAGAACCATCAAGAAGGCAACTAGAAACGGCAACCAGTCAAGCAGATAACGGAACAGCACCTATCCACACCCTATCACCCAAGGCTTACATAGAAGCCACAGGGGCGGGAACACACTTCTCTTTTATAGCACTCGCAGGACACATCTTAAATTCCATATACATATCCCCTAATTGTCACATCCAAGAATACGACAGCTTTCTGGACTACCTCCAGAACTCCCTTTACAGGCACAATCACAGCCGCAAACTTATCATAGCGGGCGACTTCAACGCAGCGCACGAACGATGGGGCAGTAAGAAAACGACCAACATAGGGCAGGCCCTGGTAAAGTTCGCTACTGCTCTTGGTAAACTCCCCAGGCTCAACATTCAGTAGACCCCACCTACAGCAATCCGCCACGCTAGACCTTACCTTTGCCTCGGAGGACGTAGTAACCGGTATCTCCGAGTGGACGATTCACGACGACTTAGACAGCCACTTCGGTCATCACTACATCACCTACAAGATCGGCCAACCCGTACCCCAGCCGCCATAACTGGCACAGTCACACCCCAGGGTTGACTATGGGAAGCTACGGGAAATCCTCCGGGAGAAGACCGCCTCAACCACAAATTATGAGCCAGAGACAGTGTATGCCCTACTGGAGCGAGCCTGCGAGGCAGCCAGTTCGAAATCCCACTCTAGGCTCGCCCACCGCCGGCCATGCTACTGGTAGAACCCGAGGATAGCTAATTTACGGAAAAAATGCTATCAAAGAAGAAGCCTAGTGACACGCCTACACGCCCGCTACCTCCCGGAACAGACACAACTACTGGCGGACTACCGGGCCACAAAGGCGAAACTGCGAAAGGAGATCAAGAGATTCAGGCCAAAACAACCCTGGAAGCGAAGGCGCACGTGACAGCACAGAAAAAGACACTAATCATTAGAAACATGGAGGAATCCTTGGAGGAATCAGATCTGAGGACGGCTCTAGAAGCGGAGGGAGCGAAAGCAACCGAAGTAATCCCGGGTGCCTTCAGAAAGACTCGAACCGGAGAAAACTCCTGTATCGTTAAGATCCCGGAGACCATGGCAGGAAAACTGCTACGGCAGGGCCGTATCCGGGTAGGCCTGTGCACCTGTCGCCTGGATGAAGTAGTGTCAGTTCCGCAGTGCTCAAACTGCCTAAGTTTCGACCACCCGGCACGACAATGCAAGGACGAACGCCGGACCACCCCGCTATGCTTCAGATGCGGACAACCAGGACAACCGGAAAAAGAGTGCGCGGCGGCAATAAACCACCTGAAATGCTACGCATGTAAAGCGGAGGGGCACGCTGCTACCTCGATGCAATGCCCGGCCTGCAGGAGACGGGTTGACAATATCCGCAGATCCCAAGCCAAACATGGTTATTAAGATCCAGCAGATAAACCTCAACCGGTCACCTGCAGCCTGGGATCTGGCGTCCCAGTTCGTAGCCGAAAAAGGGATAAACGTAGTTTTAACGTCAGAACCATCAAGAAGGCAACTAGAAACGGCAACCAGTCAAGCAGATAACGGAACAGCACCTATCCACACCCTATCACCCAAGGCTTACATAGAAGCCACAGGGGCGGGAACACACTTCTCTTTTATAGCACTCGCAAGACACATCTTAAATTCCATATACATATCCCCTAATTGTCACATCCAAGAATACGACAGCTTTCTGGACTACCTCCAGAACTCCCTTTACAGGCACAATCACAGCCGCAAACTTATCATAGCGGGCGACTTCAACGCAGCGCACGAACGATGGGGCAGTAAGAAAACGACCAACATAGGGCAGGCCCTGGTAAAGTTCGCTACTGCTCTTGGTAAACTCCCCAGGCTCAACATTCAGTAGACCCCATCTACAGCAATCCGCCACGCTAGACCTTACCTTTGCCTCGGAGGACGTAGTGACCGGTATCTCCGAGTGGACGATTCACGACGACATAGACAGCCACTTCTAGGCTCTAGGCTCGCCCACCGCCGGCCATGCTACTGGTAGAACCCGAGGATAGCTAATTTACGGAAAAAATGCTATCAAAGAAGAAGCCTAGTGACACGCCTACACGCCCGCTACCTCCCGGAACAGACACAACTACTGGCGGACTACCGGGCCACAAAGGCGAAACTGCGAAAGGAGATCAAGAAGGGAAGAAAGGGAGAAATGGGACAAGCTATGCGAAGAGGTAGAAGAGATCCAAATTACAAATCCCTGGGGCAAGGGATACAAAATAGTCAGAAAGAACTTAAGACACGACCAGCCCACCCTCCCACCAGAAGTTGTAGATGCGACTATCACGGCCCTCTTTCCAGAGAGACCGCCCCCTGCGGTTGTCCAAACAGAAGAGTACGTCGAGTTCCGGCTGCTTACAAATGAGGAGGTGCAAGCGGTCCTCTGGAGGCTCCGACTATTACGTATCGCTACGCGAACTCCTATCTACACCAAGAAGAACACAGATAAGTCTCCGTCGAATCGGTAGATGTTGGGAGGTGTAGACAGGGCAACTTAGAGGATATGAAGAACCCCGCAGGGAAAGGTTGAAACGACCTTTTGCCTCTAAGGTTGACTCGGGAGTGATCAGTCCGATTGAGGAAGATGGAAATTGGACCCATTCGAAGTTCCCCATCAATCCGCTAGATATCGCCACTGTCATACCTCACTCCCTTATCAGCTTTACTTTATTGAAATGTTGATGAATATTTTGATGAGATTTCAGTGTCAAATTATTAGATAAATACATATATAATTTGCAATGAGGATAATGTTGTATATTCACTCAAAATAATATTTTGAGAATATGCGTCATAACGAGTAATCATAACAATAACAATAACAAATATCTCAAATGTTCGACGACGCTCCTGTTCGTCACACCTACCGCGGAAGGCTGCAGGTCTGGATAAGGTCCCCATGGAAGCAGTCCAGATGCTTCTGCGGGATCACCCAAGCGCCTTTCGAAGGATGATAGACCAGATGTTCCGAAGAGGTGTCTTCCCCGGCCCCTGGAAGAAGGCGCGACTGGTGCTGATCCCAAAGCCGGGAAAGCCACCCGGGTACTCCACCCGACACGGGGACCTTACGAACCCACTTGCGCAACTCCTCACAGGCTATGGAACCTTCGAAAAGTACAGACACAGAATCGGGAAAGTGAGCTTGCCAACCTACCATATGCGCCCCTCAGGAGAGGAGGATGACGCTCTACGTACGTTTGGTAGATGCGCCGCGTTCACAGAAGAGAGACTGGCACTCACAAGAAAACTCGGGCACGCAACCGCAGAGATGACAGTCACAGAAATAGCTGCAGCCCTCCTTAGAGATCGGCCATCCTTCGAACTAGTTAAAAACTTCGCCGCTGAGGTGATCGAAGCCAAGGACCTCGCCGCCCGTCAGCGAGCTTGGTGATAGCATGTAATCCAAAAGATCCCGAAGTAATGACTTCCACAGTCGGTCCCGGGATCAAAATGTACTCCTATTTCCTCAATGAAAAAAAAAGGTGCTGACGGGACATCGGGAGTTACAGATCTACACTGTTAAGGTAGGAAATACGCAGGTGGACATATGCGTGCCGTGCGACTCTGGCGAGGTGGATAATATTGAGCATACATGTGTGTCACTAGTGTCAGTCAGGCAGACGGGCTCGAGGGAAATAGTAAGGAAACCAGTCAGAAAACACGTAGCACACATGGTCAAATCAAGGGCGGCCTGGACGGAGGTTATAGACTGCATGGAGGGGATCGTTAAGGTAAGGGAGAGCAAGAGGAGAAACAGAAGGGCCCGATTGAGCCACCGAAGCCCTTCCCCCCGGGGGCCTCGCTTCACTCTTAGCTGGACTGGCTTCCCCCTTGCATTCCCACCCAGGTAGGCCGGAGATAGGTGGACCGGGCAACCGAGACCCTTGGGTAGATTGGCCGGCCTGATAGGGACGTCCTCCTTCACCAGTCTCTCCCCGCGTCTCCGGACAGGACCCAACAGGGAAACAAAACGTAGTCGTAGGAGACTAAGGTACTCGTCTATAGAACACTAGCTAGGGAAGAAATGGATTCTCAGCAGAGGGTTGGTTTTAGCAGGTAGAGGGATTTTGTCATCCACATCAACCTTGTACTGGATCGGCCCACTTTTATGGAGATTGGAACGTCTCTGATGGTGTCCGTGCGTTTGAAGAAAATTTTCTCTTCTAAAATAAAAGATGGAACAACATCTGAAGGTCTCCTCCAGAGCTTGTTCCTCAAAGATGTCAGGGAACCTGTGAAGCTGGTTGAGGCCGGAGTAAAAATGGACCAGGTTGGCGTGTCATGGGAAAGCGATCTGTTAATCAGAGAACGCGAAATGAAAGAAGAGGGATACAAATATTTTGACGATATTATCCGACCGGGCGCCAGGGGCGAGGGGGAATTGATAGAAGCTCCCAAGTATTCGGAAGGTATCAAAATCAATATATGCTGAGGACTGACTCTCAGGGTGCGAGGGACTATCATTGAAGTGAAGAAAATATACAAGTATTTAGGTGCTATCCTTGACACGGAACTAATGGGTAAGGCGGTAAGGTATGTCTACTAATGAGTAAGGTATGTCGAATACGCCGCAGGCAAGGCTATAAAATGCGCCCTTAACCTCTCTATGCTCATGCTGAGGAACGGAACGTCTACTCGCAACAGTGGCCGAGACAATAGTACTCTATGCGTCCCCGATCTGGGCAGATGCAGCACTCCATAGCGAGAAAAACAGAAAAAAAGCCCTGCTAATCCTGAAAAACAGGAAGACTCCGCGAGGATGGTTTCGACAGAATCTGTCCTCCAAGGTGCTGCCGCGGGAGCTTCTCGCTTCTAAACAGATAAGGCGCAGGTGGATATATGCGTGCTACGCGAATAGGGAGAAAAGGACGGGGTTTTCAGATGCAACTCGCTGATCGACACACGACGAGGCTTGGAGCAATTAAGACCACAACGATGGCGGTCTATCTAAGATATTGTAAAACATAGGGTGACATCGGAAGCGGAATGGAACAATGCTTCTTCTCCAGCCTCTCAAGGATCACGAAGTAATGCCAACAGAGGTGCCAGACGTTGACAGGGGTCATAGCGGAGGATCGCGGCTTAGTGGGTATTCTCTCTTTGTCAAGACAAGCTGGGAGCCCCCAATCAACATCTGGAAGGTGACAGCGAGTCCCACACTTGGGCCTGGGTGGCTCGCGGTATCCCTTATAAATACGCGGTAAATGCATTTGTCCAAATCTCCAAATATAAAAATAACCCTTCATCAGTAATTCTCCTACACGTAGGATGAGAAACTCGAGTCGCATGGTAAAGTGGGCTGCCAGAAGATCTATCCTAATACGATTTACAAAGGGAAATCTGAAACCCTGCTAGCAGAAATGACTGGTATGGCCCACACAGTCCGCCCTGGAGGGCTAACCGGCCCAGACACTCTCACTGCCAACACACTTCAAGGTGTATATGAGACGCTGGTGAAAGCGACAGGAGAAGAGACAAGCGAGCTGGCAACTTCTTTCTAAATAGTTCACCACTAGACGATCAACGTAGCAATGCAATCTCAGTTCTCGGAACACGCACTCGATTGAGACGTGATCAATTGGAGCCCCCTAGATCCGCGATAATAGATGGCCTTGGACATACATCCACACAAAACATTTGTTAATATTATTACACTGAAAATTAATAAAGATGTACTAATTAAATATTTATATCAAGAAAACTCTCTCATTTGTAGATTACTTTTTAAACGTTTTATAATTCAGCTTTCTGATTGATATACACTATTCCGACGTTATACCAACTACAGTTACAATGAACTCTACTGGGAGCTCAAAGCGACCAACATTCACTGTTTTATGTTGTTATTGATCGATTTTTCTTTTTTTTTTTATAGGGTGTTTCCGGAATGCCTGATGCACTAACACCTTAGGCAGCTATTAGGGTAGTGTTGGACTCACAAACCAACTAAACCGGTGCATTCACCTCCACCCCCGCGGCTCGGGACTACGTGAGCATTACTTCGAAACCGTGGGAGTATCTCCTTCTGTAACGAATCTACCCTACCTACACGCGCGTTCAGGTAGGGCGGCAATACCACCATCGCCGGACCGCGGGGGTGCGTCGAGGACTGGTTGGAGGCCGAGCTGCCCACCAATCCCATCACTTCCCCCCTCCCTGGCTCTCCATCTCGACCGATCTCGTCTACCCTATTTCTAATTCTGTGCCTATTGCCCTCTGGCCCGAACCTGGCCCTTCTTACCTCCTCTTTGGTCGTTTTCTCCAACATCATCTTGTCGAAGAAGGTGGTCGCTTCCCTCCATGCCTCGATCGTCGTCAGCATATGCTTCACGATCTCTTTCACTGGTCGGTCCTTCACGGCCTCCGACCCGGCGTTCCTGACGTCGGCCAGGGCCTCGGAGCGGAGAATAGTGTGACTCACGTCGTCCGTCTCTCCCGAGCCACAGAGCACACATGTGTCAGAATTCGTCTTCCCGATCTTCATCATGTAAGTTTGGAACTGTCCGTGACCGGACAGCACCTGAGTGGTTCCGTATGTCAGTTCGCCGTGATCGCAGTCGTACCATACCCTGAGGTCCGGTATAAGGCGGCGGGTGCAATTTCCCGGGATCTGGCCCGTCGGGCCTGCTTTCGTGGTTTTCCAGTCGTTCTGCCAGGCGTCAATGGTGGCTCTCCTCGCCCTCGTCGGGTCGAGGTCGTTATTCATGTACCTGGCACGACGTTCACGCGCTAGAAGATCCCAGGGCAGCATCCTCGACAGCACCAAGAGGGCACCCGTTGAGACCGTGCGGTACGCTCTACACACTCTGATCGCGAGCGTCCGCTGCGCTGACCTCAAGGCGGCTCTGTTCCTCTTCGACCGCATGGTCTCGTCTCCCCAGACGGCTGCGCCGTAGAGGGCCGTCGACTCTGCAACGGATGCCAAGAGTCTTCGCTTTCCCTCCGACGATCCGCCAACCCGCGGCATGATCCGCGCCAGATTCTGGGCGACCTTTTCCACCTTCTTCTTCACGTAGGCGACATAGGCGTTTCCATTTAGCCCAGTGTTAAGCATAACTACTAGATATTTTGCTTCCGTCTTAATCTTTATCTGGCACCCAGCCACCTTAAGGCGGAAGCCCTTCTTGCGCTTCTGTCCGGTCAGGTACAGCGCTTCCGTTTTGGCAGGTGCGAGCTTTAGGAGGTGATTGTCCATCCACTCAGTCACCTTTGCCAGTGCGTCATTGGCAGTTCGCTCTAACTTTCGCTCGGTTTTGGCCGTTATTAGCAGGGCAAGGTCATCGGCATACGCGGTCGAGTCCACGGCTCCCGGAAGACCAGGGATCTCAAGCACTCCGTCGTAGCCAAGGTTCCAGAGCATGGGTCCAAGAACCGAGCCCTGGGGAACCCCAGCCGTGACTCCGTGCTCTTGCCCGCCCGCCACTAGAGACCTATCGCTTAGGTAAGACGATATGATACGGCGGAGGTATGGGGAGATCCCCTTTTTCCAGTGCCTCGATAATCACTCGCCAGTTCATCGTATTGAACGTGTTCTTTACGTCCAGCAGAACTAGGAGCAAGAAGTTCCTTTTCCTGGGGCTCTTTGCGTGTTCTTGGTCCGCCCGTTTCATGACTCTTTCCAGGGCTTCCAGCGTCGATCTACCTTTTCTGAAGCCGTACTGGGTATCCGAAAGCGCGTTCCTTTGTCTGATCTCCTTGTCGAGTCTGTTGACAATGACGATCTCCAGTATCTTGCCCATCGTGTCAAGCAGGCAGATAGGCCGGTACGCCGACGCGCCAGTGTTGCTCCCTGGCTTGGGAATCAGCACTAGGCTAGCCTTTTTCCACACCGCCGGGAACCTTCCTTCCTTCCTGATCAACTTGTTGACCAGTTTTTGGAAGATTTTCGGGTGCCGCCTCACTAGAAGCTTGACTACTTCGGGCGGTACTCCGTCCGGGCCAGGGGCTTCCCCGGATGCTAGCCGTTCCCTGGCCAGCTCGATCTCCTCGAGTGTCACTTCCGGGATGTATTCTGGAGGAACCAGGGGCTCATAGCCGCCGCGGCATGGCTGTGTCGGGAAGAGGGTTGTTACTGTCTCTCTTAGCACTTCCGCTAGTATTCGCGGGGACGGCCTCTTGAGTTTGCTCATGACAATCTTGTACGGCTGACCCCAAACGTCGCGGCCCACAGACTCGATTAAGTCTTTCCATGCCTTCCTCTTACTCTTCGCTATCTCTACTTGAAGCTTCTTTCTGGCTGCGCGGTACTCATTTATCTGGAGCTCGACGCGGCCCTTAGCTTCCGCGGCATCCTTCTCTTCTGGACCTTTTTCCCTCAGCCAACTCAATGTCCTTGTGTAGGTTCTTTTGGCCCTGATGCACTCACGTCGAGCGTCGTCCACTTGCTTGTTCCACCAATAGACCGGCCGACGTCGGGTTTGAAGGCGGGCTGGAGGGCCCGCCTTCTCGCATGCCGAGACAAGGACATCAGCAAGCTGGTGTTCGTCCACTTCTTCTAGCTCCGCCAGCCGCCTACAGCCTTCATCAATTGCGTCAGTTAGAGTTCTCTGGTCGAGTTTCTGCATTTGCCACCGCCTGCTTTGGGTAGGCATGGGGTCGGTGTTTGCAGGAGACCGGAGCTCAAAGCAGATGTACCTGTAGTCGCTCATACTATCTTCTTGGTCCATTGCTTGCCAATTGGCTGCTTCTGCGAAAGCCGCTTTGTTGACTAGAGTTAGGTCAACGAAGGACTGTCCCGTCTGTGCGAAGAAGGAGGGCACTTTCCCGTCATTTAGCGGAAGGAGGCCGTTATTGATCGATATTTCTGAACTGAATTGACAGTGGATGAATGAGGTGTTTTTCTCCCGTTATCGCCACAAATTGGCAGTCGACAAAGAGGTGACAACGTCATGTGACAACTCGTTGACGACTCCGTGTTTACCGATCCATATGGTGAGGAACGAGTTTAAATGAGGGTAGAGTCTAGCAAACTTCTTCAAATCGATCCGATGCGAATGTGTTTTTCGTACTTAGGTGGGAAGGTGGTCAATTTTGTCTTTCTGCTGGCAGCCGAGCAACAACTGCCAATAACGGCTGTCTAAGCCGTTTAAATAGAGCTATATTCCCGCGTGCTGGAAATAAACCGATCTCTGCAGAGAACTATAGAGAGGTACAACGAGGAAGCTGCGCAGCTGCAGCTATCATTGTTGCTGTGAAGAATGCTGAACACGTGACTCCAATTCAAGTCAGAATCTGTGAATTAAACGTTAGGTCACATGCAGCACGATCGACATTATAGGTCCTTGAAGCAATGCTGCACAACGGCACTGAAAGGCCTGAAATGGAAAAGATGATCTCGTATAAAGGAAGAGGTCACATTAAGCGGTGAGTTGTGATCCGATACGGCAACCTGTCTTAATTGACTCAAGTAACTTTCAAAACAGATTTTTCAATATTTGAATACTCTATCCCATTAACTGGATACCGCATCCAAGTGTTCGTCTCAGGATCCGTTCATTCATGATTTATACGAACTGAACTCCAAATGTGGTTTTACTTTTGTTTGGCGTTACTCCTTCCCTGTCATGGTCTCAATCCTGAACTAGTGCCTTCAATCCCGCAGTCTGACCGGGAAGCCTACTTCAGCGCGATCCATAAACTGAGTCGTGAACTACCACTGTTGGTAGTGTTTCACGAGTTCCCGTACAGTGATGAGTTCTATAACCGGTTCCCCGATCAACTCGTCATGATCTCACCACATCAAGTCTTTGCTGCCTGTCCACAGCAACGCATACTCGTCGTCAGCAGGCAATCGGCGGCCGAATTTCGTCAAGGTTTCTTCATGCATGCGTTCCGCTTCTGTGCGTACGGTACCGCATACATAATTCTACGGGATCCACAGAGACTGTACGCGTTCAATGACTTCTCAATCGTCCCATACACAAATAATAGTTACGCCACCGGCTGGGGTGTGTTCCCAGCCAAACCACTTGGCATCATTCAACATCCCCTCGACCTCTCCAGTCGAACCATCGAAGTTCCTTCAACATGGATCAATGAGTTGTACCCCGTCTCTATCACCGGCCTCGACAACGGCGCCATTAGCAGCCTTGAAGGGTACAACATCTGGATGAAGCTCGGTAACCGAACGCGGGTTTTGTGTCTGGCAGGGATACCGCTGTCGGAACGTTCATTGGAACCCTTCATTGATCAGCCCATGATTGGAACCTCTTCTCCAATCGTTTTTTCGGTGTATCAACCCCAAAAGCCTCAGCTCCTAAATGTAAAATCGGAATTAGTTGCTCATCCCAACTTTATGGCAGCACTACTCATCCTTGCTTTTGCGGTAGCAGTAATTTCGCACTACCAAGGACAAATGCAGAACGCGATTTTCAACACCTTCGTCATGATGGTATCGCACCAAGCTATACCTATCCGTCGGCTTCGAATGTCCGTCTTCATGTCTATAGGCCTTTGGTCTCTATTAATCCAGGTGGTAATGTGGGTGCTTGCTGGTGATCTAGTCAAAAACCTCTCCTTCGCCCCTGTTCATAAGATTCATTCAGTGGATGGCTGTAATGAGTTAACGCCCTTCAACTCAACAGATGGGACATTTGCGGAAACTTTCTCCCCGTTTGGCGAAAAGTACAGCACTATATTGGCACTGCTTAAATACGACGCTGTCTGTGTGTTCGATAAATACAGAGGCGGGGTCTTCTTTAAGTACATGGATCGAAAGTACCCTGAACTGGTGAGGTACCCGGTAAAAACGACAGCAAATACCAAAAAAATCATCCGAGTAATTGAAACGTTCTTCCCCGAGCAAGAGTCTACAATTGCCTATTTGTGGTTCAGTCGTGTCTCCCTCTGTCCTATCCAAGGCAGGAAATACATTCAGTGGCTACTTAGCACGGGTCTCTTCAAGGGTAGCCAGTTTGTAACGAACGTACGGCGACAGCGTTTATTCGTTGATGTGCAGAAACTGGTCGATGACCTAAATGAAAAAAAAGTCGAAGAGCAGTATCAGCAACACCTCAGCCATGTCGAGGGAAACCGAAGTTCTTTTTTGACAACGTCCAATATCAGCTACGGACACGCGCAGACAATCCTAATCGCAGGAATTTTCTCAGCATTGGCCGTTCTCATATTGGAACGGACCGTCCAAGGGATTCCGCTTAGAGTTCTTCTAAATTATTTTGGACGGCTGTGTCGACTGGCGGTCAACCGATGTCTCAGCGCTATTCGTGGTTCACTTACCTGTGTACTGTGGTACTGTACACAATGCTACATGAATTATGCGAGACTGCAAGAGGTTGGGCAAAATCGCCATCGAAGTATTGCTTCCAAGCGTATTCAAGATCCTCCAAGATATTGGACCCAAGGAGTTCTTCGGAGACCTGGTTTGTATTACTGAATCGACTGTGAGAATTATCGGCGTGGTCAAGACACTTGGCTCATGTGATCCTATGGACTTGTGTCCGCCCAGCGTCTGATCGTCGTGTGCAGCTTCAGTGTAATGCCATTAAAAACATGTCTGCTTCATTCTGTGACAACGAGAGATATGTGTTTGGAGGGTATCCCGTACAGTCATCTATTCTCTTTGTATTCTGTCTTATCGTGCACACGGCTTAGGATGCCGTCTGTTATAAGCGGTCGCCCTGGACCTTGTCATGTGTGATTCTACTATGATTGTAACACTAAAGGTGTTCAAAACTCTCTCCTGTGCGTCACTCACGTGTTTCACTATTCCCAGGCATGGCCTCATGGTTCCGAAGATGTATTTATATACAATACATGTTAGGAACCACATACAAGTGAGTACAATTTATATACATTGAAATAAAGCTCTAAATACACAAATTATTCACAGACTGAGTAATGTTTTAGCAACATGTGGTGGATTACTACCCCAGATCAAGTAAATATCCTCAGCTAACGGCTACAAATCGCTACGAATCATAACCAAAATGTTCACATTACATTTGATCTAAATAGTTCCTCTATCACTGCTTCTAACTGAACACCACAACACTCAACGAGGAATCGATCTAGAAAGTAGGATGTGGGTCTTCTATACTCCACAGCCTATCCAATAAGAATGGGTCTCCCCTTGGTGAACCCAAATATTATACATTGAATGAAAACCAACCACAACGCGCCTGAGAGTTGTTGAAATTTGTGTATTTCCTGCTATTTTGTCTCTTACGTGACGCATCTATCAAATGCAAAGTTCAACAAATCGATTGGAGAGGCTCTTTGTCACGTTCATAAGCATGTCAACCTGACAAAATCGCGAGAATGAAGCATTAGCAAAAAAACCAACATGAGTTAGCAAGCTGGTGGCAAAAAGGCAAACATGATTGAAATTCCAATAATGATTCTAATGCCGTAGTTCAATACAAACACGTGGCGACTATGAAATATCGTGCCACGTGGCGATAAAGATGTCATATGTATGACGATACTTCCGAATAAATCCATCGGTAAAGTAACAAATACTTCACCTGATCAGGACGTATCTTCCTTAATGATCATGGTCAAGAAAGCGAGGAAGAGTCTGAAAGCGATAGGTTTATTCCGGTATAGAGGAATGACTAAATTAAGAAAGGCGAGTTAAGATGTTTAATTTACAAACTGGGGGTTTTAGTGGGCAAAGGAGCTTTTTCTATTCACAGTCAACCTCACATAGTCTGGCACGCAAGGATAGGATTTTCATCCTGGCGGTAACCGTTAATGTGAAATATATCAACCCCTCTCTCTAATAATAATAAAAAAAATATCGACTTACTTATATATTCATCAATGTCATTGACTTCCATTAAGGTCATCGCTCGTGTACCTAACCTAATTTACTTTGTTTACTTAAGTTTGGGCTGGCTAAAGTATTCAGCATAGCGATACTGGGATATTCCAAAGAAAAATGGGAACCGTATGGTGAGTACCTCTAACCTCGGGTCGACACCCGAGAGGATCGTGTGTGCCCATAGTTGATCGAACTGATTATGGCCACTAATCTTCAGCATACTGTTGAGAAGCAATTTGTTAAGTAGCAAAACGCTGAGGTCAAATTTGAAGGAAATGAAAAATGCTAGGTGACAAATTTGTGTAGTTCGTCTATCACAGCAGGAATATTATAATATGCACGAGATACGTGAACAGGAGGACTGACGAGTTCAAGGCCCTCGAGTCAACACCCGGAGCCAGGGGCACTGCTCACTCTTCTCTGGAAAATTCCACGGATTATCACATCGGACGGTTCTACCCTTTCCTATGTAACAATGAAAGTTCAGGCCTATATAAGCAATAAACTGCTGCAGAAGCAGCACTGAGAATAGTTGCCGGACAGCAACTCGGTTTCGTAACAATGAAGAAACGTGTCCTCATTTCCAGAGGCAGTCGTTCATTCTTAAAACGCTCAATCAGACCAGAGAATCTAGGACCTTCAAAAATCAACACGTTATCAGCACGAATCAGTAAGAAAAGGACGACTACGAAAGGAGAGATTAGTAAAAATCGCCTTTCACAAACAAAAAAACTAAAGGGCTAGGATGAATACAGCATTAAAAGTCGGCGATGCTTCAACAGGTCAGTCTTAACTCACTATCATGCTATCGGAAGACGGGCGCAACTACATAGCATACAAAACCATATTACTAGTCATTCTACAAGCCGAAAACTTTGCTTGGGAAGTAACACCAGAGAACACTAAACCAACCCCGACCAAGAAAAACAAATTGAGTAATACAACATAGGAAACAGAAAAGCCAAAAGCATCCTGCTTAACTCACTGCATCCACAATTGTAACCCTATTCTATGCAGCATCTGAAACATATTCAGCAGAACAAATCTGGAACAAGATCACAAAGACCTTTAATAAGGACTCAGGCATACTTAAAGAACAGGCCATATCCAAGTTTATGTCCTTCAAATATAAACCAAACAGATCAATGGAGGCCAACATCACACACTTCAAAACCTTGACATACAGCCTTAGTTCTCCAGGCTAGCTTGAACCATTCAAGCTAGCCTGGAGAACTAAGTCTGAAGATGATGATAAAAATCTTAACACTCTCATACAAGTGATAACCGCCGAAACTGCACGTAGACATTCCCAAGAAATCGAAGAAACTAGTGCTCTGTTCCCCCGGTTCAATACACGAAATAGATACCGTACTCCCTGCAGAAGAACACAATACAACGAATCGTTCAATAGATCCCAAAGGAAAACAACCTCAACAACGCAAATGACCTGTTGTAATTGCGGTCTACCCGGCCACACCAGTAACGTCTGTAGGATTAGACTCGGCGGCGCTCACTCACTGAAAGCACAGAGTGTGGGCACCGTCGGCTTGACGGTCTGCGAAGGTGACCAAGTGAAGACACTAATACTAGAAAACGCCCTATATGTGCTAAGGATGAGAAAGAATCTGATATCCGTGGGCAAACTTACCGACGCTGGATGCCATGTCCAAGTAGCTAGTGAAGAGATCACAATTGACAACGGCAAAGATAAGTTCAGCGCTAAGCGTGAAGCCGGATTGTACGTGGTAAGAGTCACAAATGAGTTTGCTGAATCGCTTTAAACAGAAACAAGTAACCCAAAATAGGACGGAAAAAATAAAGTACAAGCAACTCTGACTCAACAAGGAATACAATACATAGATGACCCATCTGAATGTGAAGCTTGTCCCTGGGTGGTGCAAAATACTTTCTATGTCTGACAGACGATGTTACCAATTTAGTAACAAAAATAGGATGCGAAATAACAACTTCTTGTCCCCATACTGCGAGCCAAAATGGAATATCAGAGAGAAGCAATCGCACCTTACTAGATCTGGCCAGAGCCATCTTAATCAGCTCCAAATTAGACAAGCGCCTATGGGCAGAAGCAATAAGCTATTCTTCACAAATACTAAACGCTATAACCATAGAAAAGAGTTGTGGCAAATCCGCCTACGAATTGATCCATAAAAGAAAACCGCATCTAAACAAATTGTATCCATTCAGAACCAAATGCTACTTCTATAACAAAGACACCAACCGCAAGTAATTAGATCCCAGAGGACAACCAGGTGTAATGGTGGGAATATGCCATGACGGCACTGGCTACAGAACACTAGTACCAGAGACACACATCATCAAACAAACCAAAGATGTTGTGTTCCCCCACAAGTCGCTCTTTGACGACGAACCAAGCACTAATATCATAACACAAACAATCCCACGAAACACATCAGACATTGAAACACGCGCCGAACCGACCGACAACGTCACTACAACAACAGACAGCAAAAGAGAAAGAATGCAACATGCCACAAGCGGCGAGGGCAACCAAGCGCCAACAAAAGGCGAAAGTGACGGCAAAGAGCCAACGAACATGAAAAACGATACTCAAAGAGAGCCGCCACATCACTCTTAAGAAACTAAGAGATAGAAAGATGATAAAAGCACCGGAAAAATACGAGGCAGCCGTTGTGCTAACGAGCGAAGCTACAAATACAACGGAACCACAAACAGTTGAAGAGGCTATGAACTCTGAACGCAAAAACAAATGGCTAAAAACAATGTCGGAAGAAATACAAAGTATGAAACAGCTGAACGTCTGGTGTATGACTGAACTTCCGAAAAATGCAAAGGCAATTATCTCGCCATGGATATTCAAAATAAAGCGGGATGCAAACGATAAAATATTAAAATATATAGCCAGACTAGTGGTAAAAGGATACAAACAGCGCGCAGGTATTGACTACGACATGTTGTTCTCCCCTGTCGCCAGATTTGAAACAATAAGAACCATCCTAAGTATAGCAGCACAAGAAAAACTGATACTGTATCAAGCAGATGTTAAAACTGCCTTAATGTATGCAGATTTGAAGGAAGATATATACATGATGCAACCTGAATGTTTCGAAGATAATACAGAAGGAGTGTGCAAACTAAACAAAGCCCTGTATGGACTAAAACAGGCACCCAGATGCTTTCATAAAAAACTCAGAGGTCCTACTGAAACAAAACGTGACAGAGAGTAAAGCAGATCTCTGTGTGTTCTACAAGGAAGATCCAAGGTTGATAATCTGCACGTACGTAGACGATATGATGACAGCAGGACAGTCCGAAACAATTATCATCGAGTTTCTCAACCAAATAGAAAAACTAGTAGAGATAACTTATAATCATCTCAACTTCTTTCTAGGACTACAGATAAACATTGACTCCAACAATGTTATATCCGTAAATCAATCGAAATATATAACTGATATTCTAAAACGATTTAATATGAATGAATGTAAACCAGCAACAACACCAGCAGACGTAAACCTCTGTCTAGAAGATAAGACCCTATCGCGAGATAATAGGAGCACTCCTATACCTTGCAATGGGAACCCGATATGACATATCATTTGCAGTATCATACCTGTCCCGATTCCTAGACAAATATAATGAAAAACATTGGACTGCAGCATTGAGAATATTAAGATACCTGAGGCATACGCCATATCATGGGATACACTTCACAAGTAACTGCCCAGATTCACTACAAATATTTTCGGATTCAGACTACGCAGGAGACGCCGAGACAAGGAGGTCAACTATTGGATCGTTCATAAAGCGCTAAGGAGGCGCAGTAATTTAGTCTTCAACAAGACAAACGTCAGTAGCACTCTCAACCTGTGAAAGCGAATTTGTGCCAGCAGCGTCAACCGCAACATCCATAATTTGGTTAACCCAACTTCTAAAAGAACTTGGTCACTACGAACACCCCCACACTACAAGTAGACAATCAATCACCCATAAAGCTAATTCAAAATCCCCAGTTCTATAGGAGAACAAAACATATAGAGACAAAATACTTTTTCATCAGAGAATTAGTCGAAAGCGAACGACTGCCTGTTAGGTACTTTCCTACCGAAAGTAACCAAGCTAACCGATTTACCAAACCGCTTGGAAAGAACATATTCGAACGACTCGTAAAACTATCCGGACTAGAAACATGTCGAAGCAACTCCTCATAATAATAATAATAATACATACGGATGTAACGAATACTTCACCTACGAGGACTGCAGACCCAGACGTATAGAGTTTGAGACCAGTTGCACTATTACAAAACACTAGACACATTTACAGCCAAATGTGAAAAATCGATAGCAGAATGTAAGGAAAAGGCATCGATGTATACTGTCTGCATACAACCCAACAGCTCGACCACTGGAAGACAGAACATTTGGTCATAATTCCAAAAGAAGTATTGCCCTAAAGGCCACGTAACAGAAACAACATGCACACCGTGTGACATATAAGAGAGCTTAAGCATTGTAAAAATTGCAGCTCCTTCAATAAACCAATAAACCTTTACCTTTACCGTGGATAATCAGCAGTGTACTCCAGGCGACACTGAGCATTGTGAAAATTATATGCTTCACCACGTACAGGTGTTACGTAAAAGGATTGAACAACAACAGCTACGAACGAATCACACAGCAAAGAGAAGGTAACCCCTACCGCTCGACCGTAACCAACACAGAAGAGGACGAAGAAACGGTGACGGACAACTAAAAGACAGGTTTAATATGGAATAACATTTATTATACTATGAATATATTACAAAAAAAAAGTATCTACATATATACACAAATAGGGAGGAGGCTTAGCGGAAACGACTCGTTCCGACTGGACGGTGAGCGGCTGGAAATAGTTAACTCGTTCACATACCTCGGTCTAACAATAACAACAACAGGCAGGTCATTCGCTTTGCATGTTGAAGACCGAGCTAGAAAAGCGACGATTGCGACGACCTCGATCGAATGACCGCAAAAGCTATCAATCGACACTGCTCTTAAATTGTTTAATTTGAAGATCGCGCCAATAACTACATATGGGATTCAAATCGTCTGGGATAAGCTCGCCTCCAGGGACCTGGCCACGATCGACAGAGTCAAACCAGCGTTCTTAAAGTCAGTACTCGGTTTGCACGCCACGGCACGAAACCGGCTTGTCTATTTGCTGCTCGACACGCCATCGTTTGTTGAAGAAATCCGCCAGTCGTTCAACCCCCCAGAAACAGATAGTTACCGCATCTTTATAGATGGCCATAAAGCGAAGAAGAGAGAGGTGGACCCGTCGTTCTTCACGACTCCAGCCATGACTGATGGCAATTGGAAGCTTAGTAATAGAAGGAATAGGCACCATGTTACCAGGTTCGCGGTTCACGGATTTCACCATATAGTCTGCGAAACACAGGGATTCCATGAACCTGATGATAATTGCATTTGTAAGTTCTGTAGCAAAAAATGTGAGAGATACCACGCAGGAAAATGCGAAGCTATTAGGTCAATTAGTCATCTCCTAAAAATAAATGCCTAATCTAGTCGTAGAATTAAATATACATTGATCAATGCAACCAGATGGAACTATGTTTAAAAAAAAATGCTTCTAGAATTTTTACTTGAAACCTTACACATCGGAAACTGACTTATATATTGTACACACCGTTGTAATTACTCGAACAGAATGAAAATAAAACAAATAATAATATACACAAATATACACCATGTCATTCCCCGCCGTCACCAAAGAATGACAACATACAGCCGTCTCCGACTGCACGCCCGATAAATGGCACGCCACTCATCAAGAATCAGCGACTCTTGGACGAGCCGCCCCGACACTTCCACGGCAACGACTCGCCTTGACGTCAGGGTGGCCGTCCAGGCCACTATACACCGGGAGCCGTCCACCTCCTGGCATATGGTCATCCGTTGGACTGGGTGACAAACCATATCCTCTAGGTCAACCCTGCCGGGCTGACCGAGGAAGTCCTTCGCGTCTAACCTAAAGACTCGATAAGCGGCCGGAGTCCGTCCCCGGGGCTCGGTGGGACGGGAGGCCGGGCGTGTGGGAGGCCCGGCGGTCATTGTGGGCGCCACGGTGGTACAGGCCGTGGTGGTGGGGGCACGGGGGTTGGTGCCAGCGACTGCTGGAGCAGCCGCGCGGTGAGCCCAAGGATCACCAGGGTCATCACGGCCATGGTGGCGGCCGTGTACAGGCGGGACTTCTTGCCGCCAAGCCGTCGATACTTGCTCCGGCTAGCGGGCCGTAGCTCGAGCCCCCTGCCGGACCCAAGCACGGGTAACACGTACTCATTCTCGTCCATAGCAGTCTGAGTTGAAGCGTCAAGAGAAGCCTCCAACTCCACTCGATCGATGACAGAAAGTGACGCCGGAGATTGATCGACGCCTAATATACCCAGCGGTGTCGAGAAAACCTCGACCTCCGACTCGTCGCTCTCATCAAAAGAGCTATAGCGTGCTCCCGAGCGGGTATGGCGTGGAGTTAACATTATCACCTCTGAACTCTGAAGTAGCGAGTAGAGAATGCTCTAACAAATGCTCAGCACAAGCTAATATATCCACAACCACATCAAAGACTAACAACAAAACCGTGGCTTGATACAAAATTGTAACCTGAGAATTGCTCAAGCTAAACGGGAATACAAAGTGAAAAAAAAGGAAGAATCACATTGCATTCTGGTGGTGCACTATGGTGAACAGCACTTAAACACCAAGAGTCGTCTATGTTTCCTCTTTGCGTCTATAACATAAATTAGCAGCATGAAGAGGCAAATCGCCGTTACTCGTCTATCACAGCAGGAATATTATAATATGCACGAGATACGTGAACAGGAGGACTGGCCGAGTTCAAGGCCTTCGAGTCAACACCCGGAGCCAGGGACACTGCTCACTCTTCCCTGGAAAATTCCACGGATTATCACATCGGACGGTTCTACCCTTTCCTATGTAACAATGAAAGTTCAGGCCTATATAAGCAATAAACTGCTGCAGAAGCAGCACTGAGAATAGTTGCCGGAAAGCAACTCTGTTTCGTAATAATGAATAAAGGTGTCCTCATTTCCAGAGGTAGTCGTTCATTCTTAAAACGCTCAATCAGACCAGAGAACCTAAGATCTTCAAAAATCAACATAAAGTTGCGCTAGATTTCATAGAATAAGTGCTGTGACAGGAACTGAATAAAACAAAACGAAAATTGGCAATATCGGACAAACAAAGACAGTGAAGGAATTATTAGGTAGTCCCCAGCAAATTGTCGCGCCTTTCGGATGGCGCACAGCCCGAACTACGCCACATAATGCGTTCATTTTTGGAGTGGGCACGCGGTAGGAACGTGGCTTCCTTTCGAACACTGAGTGGTTTCGATACGATCAGAAAGATGGACGCTGCAGCAAAAAGTTCAAATTCCCCCAAAAATCAACGGGAAATCATCAAGTTTTTGTTTCTCCAAAAACACCCTCCAGCTGAAATCCATCGACAATTAGTGAACGCGTACGGCAGGTCTGCCTTATGCCTGCGAACGGTGCAAAATTGGTGCAAGCGATTTAACAGTGGAGATATGGACACCGATGACCATCGAGGTGGGGACCACAAATCAGGTGCGGCAAGGGACGAACGGATTGAAAGAATCAAGGCAGCTTTTGAGCAAACTAGAGCTTGGTCCACGGGGTCTTTGTCGGCTAAAACTTTGATTCTTCGGACGACGTGTTATAGAATTATCACCAATATACTGAAGAAGAAGAAAATCAATGAAAAATGGGTTCCCCATAAACTGAGTGCTGACCAAATGAAAATGCGTGTGGAGTGTTCGACATCTAATTTGAATACTTATACGCAACAAACCAGTCGCTTAGAGCACACCGTGTCCATAGACGAGACATGGGTTAGCCTGCATAGACCCCCTGAGAAGGACCAAGCAAAACAGTGGCTCCGACAAGGTGAAGTGGCGGCGTCTGTGGTAGTGCCAGATAGATTCGGACGAAAGGTGTTGATTATACTCGCTCTGGATATCAAGGGTGTTTGCTATTACGAAATATTAGCGGCAAACGAAAAACTCAATGCTCCCCGATATCTCGACTTCTTGAAAGGATTGATGAACAAATGGCGTGGGGATCGACAGCACCGAGTGTGGTTACTCGACGACAACGCAAGACCTCACCGCACTGCTGAAATTACGACCTGGATGGAGGGGAACAATATTGAGCGATGGCATCAACCCCCATATTCTCCTGATTTAAGCCCATGTGATTATGGTTGTTTCCATGCATTAAAAAGGGCAATAGGTGGGGTTCCATATGCAACCGTCGAGTTACTCACAAAAGCAATAGATAACGAAATTATATATGGAAACGCAAATGGTAAATATTTGGCTATTTCAAAACTCCCAGAGCGCTGGAATCGGTGTGTCAATAAAGCTGGAGAGTACCTCTAACTCATACCAAAAGATCTTTGTTCTAACTCATTTAGTCCAAAAGTTATTGGCATTTAAAGAGGCGACAGTTTGCTTGGGACTACCTAATATATAGCCGGGAAATAGACATGAAATAAGAACAACAACAATTGTGAAAATAATATAACCAGCTGCGTCTCCCTGTACGCCTCTGATGCAAAAGCGATTCCGGAAAGGATATATATATATATATATATACTCACTCAATGGAGGCGTGATCAACTAGAGCCCCCTCAGCCCGCGACAATAGGTGGCCTTGAACACACGCTCAGACTGCTACGGTCAGTGCCCCAAATCAAAATCGGTTCAGAGTTTAGTCGGTAAGAGTCCGAAACTTTCTCATTGGGAGAATATCTTTTAAATATTTTTTAATTCATCCCTTGATTGATCTTCACTATTCCAACGTTGTCCTTTCAACTTCATTTAAAATGAGCGCTACATGAAGCCGACATCAGCCAACGTTCATCTATGTTTCGCTATGATCGATATTTTTGAACTGAATTTACATTGGACGAAGTGATTTTTCTCCCGCTAGCGTCACAAATTTGCAGTCGACAAAGAGGTGACAAGGTCATGTGACAACTCGTTGACGACTCCGTGTTAAACGCGTTTTTGACGTTTAGTAGAATGAGGAGAGCGAATCCCCGCATGCTTCGGGTTTTCCCAGATTCGACCCAGGCTCGTCTTTAAGCAGGCGTAGTGCCCACTTTCCTTTATCAAAGAGATGAAAGCTGACGGTGCCTTCACCAGGTGCGCGCAAGTGTTGTTCTCCCCTAACCAGGACTTTTTTGGTTTGGTAAACAACATGTATTGGTCAAACACCCTCATTGTTGCTTGGCAAGCTTCACGATCTATCGATTAAATTGAATCTGGAATACAGAGCTGCGGTTTGGTCTGTCTGTACCCTTTTGATCATCTCGTCTTGAGGCTTCCCCCTGTATCAGATTTTTGCGTGTGTTTAGGTCCTTCGTTGCCTGAGCATTGTACGACATTTTTAATGGCTCCCAGGATGCTAGTGAAGATTCAAGCAGCTTTGTCGTCAGTAGAGCCTCGTCTGGAGTGCTGCCATTTGCTTTTGCTGTTGTAACCAGTTCTTCAAATTTCAATACGTTGTTAGTCGAGTTTTTCTGGCTGTTGTAGCGAAAGTTAATTAATCCACCATAGGCCACGGCCCTAAGCACTCCAGACTCCGGTTTAAACTTGCTGTTGAATTTCACCCTTGTCATCAGCTTTTTGGAAATCATTCTCAGAGAACAGCCTTTGTTCTTCTGACTGCTTCGCAGGATCTTCCTGCGTTGCCGGTACCAGAGTACATTTGATTTTTTCGTGGACATACTGCTCTGTTTTAAATTGCCATTTCATTTTTCTCGGGTCCACTGGTTACCGTTGCACTTCTTCTCTTTTTGATGATTACGTACCCTGGTGGGATAATTTTGAAGATAAGCCTTTTGCTTAAGTCGAAGGATCGTGCTGATAACGAAGATGTTGGGAAATTTGGAGAGGATTACAGGTTCACTAGCTTAGCCGGGTGATAACGAGCGGACTCGCTTAGTGAATACTCGTGGTTCAGACTGAGAGCAGACAGTGTTTTATTAACTGAATTGCTGTCCTTATATAGTCGTCGAGTAGCGTTGACTCTATAAACACAACCGTCATCATTATCATAATTTATTGGTTCATAGTAAAATGTTCTGGCAGCGGAATCGTCTCCGGCATGTGGGTTACAGATCATGTGGTACAGTATCGTGCTAGATGCTTGACAATTGAGCGATAGCAGCAATAGCGGTGTGTTGACATATGGAGTCAAAAAATGTGTGGAAAATCACTATTTTCAATGCAAGTAACTTCCGAAACAAAATACTTTTTTCAAGATTTTCAATATTTGAGCACCACATTTGTATATCCCAGTTATTGATGACTGCATCCAAGTCTTCATTTGTTCATTAGTGATTTATAGAACTGGACTCCAAATGTGTTGATGATTTTACATTTGATTGGCGTTGCTCCTCCCCTGCCATAGTTACAATTCTGAATCGCGTGGCCTGAGCGGGAAGCCTAGTTCAGCGTGATCTATAAACTGAGTGTGAACCACCACTGCTAGTGGCATTTTACGAGTTCCCGTATAGTGATAAGTTCTACTACCACTCCATGACAACTTGTCATGATCTCATCACATCGAGTCTTTTCTCTGTGGAAAGCGGGCAATCTGATGTCGAATTTCATAACCGTTTTTTCATACATGGTTCCGCTTCGTCATTAGACGGGATGCAAAGAGACTGTATGCGTTCTCAGAGAAAAACTACATACACAGAAAAAACTTACCCCACTGGGGTATGTTCCCAGCCAGACCACTTGGCACCATTTAACATCCGCTCGAGCTCTCCAGTCGAACCATCGAAGTTCCTTCAATATGGATCACTGAGTTCTACCCTGTCTCGGTCACGGATCTTGACAATAGCGCCCAAAGCAGCCTTGAAGGTTTCGAAACTTCGAAAGTTCTCGAGGAGGATTCATATAGCGATCATAGATACGTCCTAACCGTACTCGGTGGAACTCAACCACACCGGAGACAAACATGACGAGCTCGCTGGCAGTGGCGGAATATAAAAGGCAGGCCACTAAGCAAACGCGGAGCGCCGGCGCTTGCTCAGGGAAGGGATCATCGCCGAGGGGCTCACTGAGATGTTTGGGGGTTGGAAGCACCCGCAGACATATTGGTGGAAGGAGGCTATAGCCATAGCAAGGAGAGTTTGTGTACGGGTGAGAAGGGCGTACTCGAGGGCTCGAAGCAGGCTAGCCTATAACGGGCTATACGGCAGAGAGGTGGTCGACAGGTTGTAGGGGCTTCTGGAGGAGGACCTGCGAGCACAGAAGGACTTAAGCGGGCACATCATATGAAATGTACGGTACCTGGCAGGACGAGGTTTGGTCGCAGAAGGCCTGGAGCACGAGGTCACTGCCGGCGTCCCAAAAAGTTCGATTTTTGGGCCTGTGCCCTAGAACCATGCCTATGACGGGCTTCTGCTAACCGATTTGACGGAATGCGTCGAGCTCCTCGCCTACAAGGATAACATGGCCGTGATGGTCACAGCGAGAGCGAAGGACACCCTTGAAGGCATGGCCAGTGAAGCCTTACGTTGGGGGGTACAGTGGATGGATTCTTATAATACCATCTCCAGCTTGTATCTGTTAAGACGGAGACAATGCACCTAACAGGCACGAAGAAAACAGGAGGAGTCAACCTCTTGCTCGATGATTACCCGATAGAAATCAGGTGAGAGTTGAAATGCCTCGGAGCCATTCTTGACCAAAGGCTGAGCGGCCTGGAGCACATCAAGTGCGCCACAGCTAAGGCGCAGCGAGTATCCCTTAACTTCGAGCGCCTCGTGCCTTGTGTCGGAGCAGAAGAGGAGACTCCTGGTTATGGGCAAGGCCTGGTATCAGACCTGAGAGTGTGGTTAGACTGCAATATGGGAGAGCTCACGTATGAGGCGACGCAGGTGCTGACGGGCTACGAGCAGTTCCAGACCTACATGGTTAAGATCGGAAAGACGCAAGTGGACATATGCATGCTGTGCGACTCTGGCGAGGTGGACGACGTTGAGTATACGATGACCCAATGCGTGTCACTAGCGTCAGCCAGGAGAGGGGCTCGAGGGAGGTTGCGGGAAAACCAGTCAGAGAATTTGTGGCACATATAGTCAAATCAAGGGCAGCCTGGGCTGAGGTCGTAGATTGGATGGAAGGGAACGCCTCCACCGTTAGCCAGACCGGCTTTCCCTGCGCATTCCCACTCAGGTGGGCCGGGAATAAGTGGATCGAGTAGCCGGTCCCCCTTGGGTAGATTGGCAGGCCTGTTACGGAGGCCTCCTCCTTCACCAGTCCTCGCGCATTCCCGCCACGGGCCAGGGAGTCCGAGGGCAGGACCCCAATACGGAAGCCAAAGTGGCCGTAGGAGACCAAAGCACCCGGCTATAGAACACTAGCCGGAGCAGTACACACCTTCCCTAGATATCGAAGTAATGCCAAGTGTGCCGACTCCAGGGAAGAGATAGACGCTCAGCAGAGGATAGTTTTAGCAGGCAGATGCGTTTTGTCATCCACGTCAACCCTGCATTGAATCGGCCTACTTTTATGGAGATTGGAATGTCTCTGGTGGTGTCTGTGCGTGTGAAGCAAATTTCCTCCTCTCAAAAAAAAGTATGGGCGGACTTGGCGCTCCGTTCCTATCGACTGACGTTCACCTGGCCATATCGTAGCTAGAAAATCTGCTAGCTGTAGAAAGAGAATCCATGGTCGAATCCAGCTGGGAATCTGGACTCGACCATGGCCCGGAGAGCCACCCCCGACGCCTGGCAACAGGAGTGGACGCAGGTCTCTCCGGGAGTGATGAAGGGGTGTTGGACCGGGTGTGGTTAGACCGCAATATGGGGTAGCTCACGTATGAGGCGACGCAGGCGCTGACGGGTTTAACCTCTCGTTAGATTCGTCTTGGTGCCAGCTATCCAACTGTCTTATCCGATTTTGTGTGCTTTCTAGTTTTCGTGTGCGCTGCACTTACGTCACCGAACAGCTGATCGGTATGGGTCTCGAGATTTGGGCATTTTCAGTAGAAATTCCGGACACCCCCGGAGTAAACGAAAGCCTAGAAAATGATTTTTGTCTGAAATTTCCTGTTTCTGGAGCAATCAGCTAGGAGAACAGCTGGGGGCTGTCAGCTCGCATGGACAGGAGACTAAGGCACCCGGCTATAGAACACTATCCGGAGCAGTACACACCTTCCCCGGAGATCGAAGTAATGCCAAGCGTGCCGACTCTGGGGAAGAGATACACTCTCAGCAGAGGATGGTTTTAGCAGGCAGAGGCGTTTTGTCATCCACGTCAACCCTGCACTGGATCGGCCCACTTTCATGGAGATTGGAATGTCTCTGGTGGTAACCGTGCGTTTGAAGAAAATTTCCTCCTCTAAAAAAAACTCGCATGGACAAGGACGGCACGCAAGCGAGCGCGAGCTCGACTGACAATCTGCCAGACGAAAACGACTGGCAACTAGCCAGCGTCTTCAACAGGTCAAGCAAGGCTGAGGGCTAACCAGTAGCCCCCCAGCAACGCCAGCAGCCCAGGCAAGCCACAAGTGCAGGAGAAACTACCGTCCGGCAAACCGCCTCAAGCGAGAAAACCGTAAGTTCAGCCGACGACAAGGATGACTATCCAGCGCCCACGGACACTGGTATGGAGTCTGAGCTGCGAAAGCAGGGGAAAAGAGGAAAGCCTCTTCTCCCTCAACCACCACCTCCCAGGCACCAAAGAAAACCCAGGCAGGGGCGGACCGACACGCTCATCACACCGAAAGCCAACCGATCAGCTTGAAAAAATTGGGAACGCTTTTCGAGAAGGCAGTCAAGTTCGAAACGGAGATAAGCGCGATAAGAAACACAGGATCGAAGATAACGGCTGCTGTGCACGAACTGACCGATCTTATCCGATCTCTTAACCGCAGACGTAGGGACGCAGGTTTCGTCTACACGACGACAGCATCAGCGACCACTGAGGACAAGGAAACGCAGACCAGAGCGGAAGTCACCCGCATCATCAAAAACTCGGCCGAGGAGCCGCTGGACGACGCGAAGTTCAAGGCGCTGGTTGAGAGGAAATGTCCCGAACGGATGTACGAGAAGGCCAAACTAACCCGCACCAACATCTTGTCTGACAAGCCCCAGACCCGAGTGATCCTGCTGTCCCAAGAGAGCGGCAAGGACGGGAAACTCATCGAGCGACTGTCCTCCACGTACCCCTCACTGCAAACAGCGCTACCACACCTCCAGGAAGGGAAGACACCCTCTTGCAAAGCCAATATAATGCGGTCATCGAAGGCATTGACGTAACACTGCCCGAGGCAGCACCCAAGATCCTCATTGTACGCCTCCTCCCAAAGCTGGAGGCAGACGCAACCAAACACCCACCGGGAGTCCTCCGGGGGGGTCGGACGCGATATGCAGCCTGCTGAGGGAAAAAAAGGCATTAACGAGGCCCGAATGGCCGCCCCTGAGAGCGCCTACGTGAAGCAAATACGCAAGATAATGGAGATCGGACTGGCAGCACACCCAGGCGCACAGATACAAATCTGCGTCAAAGGCCGCGATCCCAACCAGCTAATAACCAACAAAGGCAAGAAGCACTAGGATTGGGGTACGACAGTGGTCGGTACGGGCGATCTATCGTACGCCAAGGCCGCAAGTGCAGTCAGGTCAACGTCCGAATTAGCACAGCACGTCAAGCGCATCATGAAAACCTCAGACGGACAGGTCAAACTGGTATTAAACCAAGGGGCAGCCAGAAACCCAGACCAACTGGCTCAAGAGATTCAAGCCAAAACAACCCTGGAAGCGAAGGCGCACGTGACAGCACAGAAAAAGACACCAATCATTAGAGACATGGAGGAATCCTTGGAGGAATCAGATCTGAGGGCGGCTCTAGAAGCGGAGGGAGCGAAAGCAACCGAAGTAATCCCGGGTGCCTTCAGAAAGCCTCGAACCGGAGAAAACTCCTGTATCGTTAAAATCCCGGAGACCATGGCAGGAAAACTGCTACGGCAGGGCCGTATCCGGGTAGGCCTGTGCACCTGCCTCCTGGACGAGGTAGTGTCAGTTCCGCAGTGCTCAAACTGCCTAAGTTTCGACCACCCGGCACGACAATGCAAGGGATGATGCGGATGATCAGATGCGGACAACCAGGACAACGGGAAAAAGAGTGCGCGGCGGCAATAAACCACCTGAAATGCTACGCATGTAAAGCGGAGGGGCACACTGCTACCTCGATGCAATGCCCGGCCTACAGGAGATGGGTTGACAATATCCGCAGATCCCAAGCCAAACATGGTTATTAAGATCCTGCAGATAAACCTCAACCGGTCACCTGCAGCCTGGGATCTGGCGTCCCAGTTCGTAGCCGAAAAAGGGATAAACGTAGTTTTAACGTCAGAACCATCAAGAAGGCAACTAGAAACGGCAACCAGTCAAGCAGATAACGGAACAGCACCTATCCACACCCTATCACCCAAGGCTTACATAGAAGCCACAGGGGCGGGAACACACTTCTCTTTTATAGCACTCGCAGGACACATCTTATACTCCATATACATATCCCCTAATTGTCACATCCAAGAATACAACAGCTTTCTGGACGACCTCCAGAACTCCCTCTACAGGCACAATCACAGCCGCAAACTTATCATAGCGGGCGACTTCAACGCAGCGCACGAACGATGGGGCAGTAAGAAAACGACCAACATAGGGCAGGCCCTGGTAAATTTCGCTACGCAAATGGGACTGCTCTTGGTAAACTCCCCAGGCTCAACATTCAGTAGACCCCACCTACAGCAATCCGCCACGCTAGACCTTACCTTTGCCTCGGAGGACGTAGTGACCGGTATCTCCGAGTGGACGATTCACGACGACTTAGACAGCCACTTCGGTCATCACTACATCACCTACAAGATCGGCCAACCCGTACCCCAGCCGCCATAACCCGCACAGTCACACCCCAAGGTTGACTATGGGAAGCTACAGGAAATCCTCCGGGAGAAGACCACCTCAATCACAAATTATGAGCCAGAGACAGTGTCTGCCCTACTGGAGCGAGCCTGCGAGGCAGCCAGTTCAAAGTCCCACTCTAGGCTCGCCCGCCGCCGGCCATGCTACTGGTGAAACCCGAGGATAGCTAATTTACGGAAAAAATGCTATCAAACAAGACGCCTAGTGACACGCCTACACGCCCGCTACCTTCCGGAACAGACACAATCGCTGGCGGACTACCGGGCCGCAAAGGCGGAACTGTGAAAGGAGATCAAGAAGGGAAGAAAGGGAGAAATGGGACAAGCTATGCGAAGAGGTACAAGAGATACAAAATACAAATCCCTGGGGCAAGGGATACAAAATAGTCAGAAATAACTTAAGACACGCCCAGCCCACCCTCCCACCAGACGTTGTAGATGCGACTATCACGGCCCTCTTTCCAGAGAGACCGCCCCCTGCGGTTGTCCAAACAGAAGAGTACGTCGAGTTCCAGCTGCTTACAAATGAGGAGGTGCAAGCGGTCTTCTTGAGGTTCCGACCGTGGAAGGCTGCAGGTCCCCGTGGAAGCAGTCCAGATGCTTGTGCGGGATCACCCAAGCGCCTTCCGACGGATGATAGACCAGATGTTCCGAAGAGGTGTCTTCCCCGGCCCCTGGAAGAAGGCGCGACTTGCGCTGATCCCAAAGCCGGGAAAGCCACCCGGGGACCCCTCAGCCTTCCGCCCTATCAGCATGCTACCCGCGCTATCGAAGGCGGCTGAGTACGTGATAAACAGACGACTGATCCGCGAGGCGGCCGGACGAAATGTGCTCTCGGCAAGCCAGCACGGCTTTCCATCAGGCCACTCCACCTATTCGGACATCAGGGGAGTACTAGAAACAGCCCAACACGAGAGGCAAGCAAACTCTAGAGCGAGAAACCACTGCCTCGTCGTAATGGTGGACGTGAAAAATGCCTTCAATACTCGATCATGGGACGCCATCAACGACGCCCTGAAAGAACACGGCATATCAGACTACCTGCGTCGGCTGATCGCCTCTTACCTCTCGGAGCGGAGGCTCGTCTACGACAACCGCGAATACCGAGTCATGGCGGGCGTCCAGTCACCTCAGTGGCCTACGCAGACGACCTCGCTCTCATAGTCCGAGCAAGTGACGGCGCGACTCTGCAGATGCTCTCAAACGGGGCATTAGCGGAGGTGGCCAGCATGCAAAACACCCTCGGCTTACAGCTAGCCCCCAACAAGACAGAGGCGATACTACTGAACGTCCGAAAACGGCTTAAAGAGGAGTTCTCCCTGCGGCTTGGCGGCCATGAGATCACTCTATCGTCAACGGTAAAATACCTAGGAGAGATCCTCGACAAGGGCTTGACAAGCACGCCGCATGCCAAATACGCGATGGAAAAAGCGTCCAAGGCAGTAAGTGACCTCTCTCGCCTCCTTCCAAAGACGAAAGGAGCGTCAGATGCAAGAAGATGACTGCTAGCGAGGGTAGCGGAAAGCATAGCACTTTACGCAGCTCCATTATGGGAGACAGCCGCTTTAAAAGTCCGAATCAAACAACTGCTTAACAAGACATAGCGACCGATAGCGCAAAGAGTCTACCGAGCAAACAGGACAACGTCGGCAGAAGTTGCACAGGTCCTGGCAAGGCAGATCCCCTGGCATATCCGCATGAAGGTGGTGGCAACAAGACACAACAGCGCAGCACAGCAGCAGACGGAAGAGGAGAGCCTGGACGCGTGGAATCAAGAGTGGTCGGCAAGGGGACCCAGGGTACTGGACGAAGACTCTCCGTCCAGACCTGAGGTCCTGGTACTCCACCCGACACGGGGACCTTACGAACCCACTTGCGCAACTCCTCACAGGGCATGGAACCTTCGAAAAGTACAGACACAGAATCGGGAAAGTGAGCTTGCCAACCTACCATATGTGCCCCTCAGGAGAGGAGGATGACGCCCTACGTACGTTTGGTAGGTGCGCCGCGTTCACGGAAGAGAGACTGGCACTCACAAGAAAACTCGGGCACGCAACCGCAGAGATGACAGTCACAGAAATGGCTGCAGCCCTCCTTAGAGATCGGCCATCCTTCGAACTAGTTAAAAACTTCGCCGCTGAGGTGATCGAAGCCAAGGACCTCGCCGCCCGTCAGCGAGCTTGGTGATAGCATGTAATCCGAAAGATCCCGAAGTAATGACTTCCACAGTCGGTGCCGGGATCAAAATGTACTCCTATTTTCTCAATTAAAAAAAAGGTGCTGACGGAACATCGGCAGTTACAGACATACACCGTTAAGATAGAAAATACGCAGGTGGACATATGCGTGCCGTGCGACTCTGGCGAGGTGGATAATATTGAGCATACATGTGTGCCACTAGTGTCAGTCAGGTAGACGGGCTCGAGAGAAATAGTAAGGAATCCAGTCAGAAAACACGTAGCACACATGGTCAAATCAAGGGCGGCCTGGACGGAGGTTATAGACTACATGGAGGGGATCGTTAAGGTAAAGGAGAGCAAGAGGAGAAACAGAAGGGCCCGATTGAGCCACAGAAGCCCTTCCCCCCGGGGGGCCTCGCTGGCTAGGGAGGAAATGGATTCTCAGCAGAGGGTTGGTTTTAGCAGGTAGAGGGATTCTGTCATCCACATCAACCCTGTACTGGATCGGCCCACTTTTATGAAGATTGGAACGTCTCTGATGGTGTCCGTCCGTTTGAAGAAAATTTGCTCTTCTCAAATAAAAGATAGAGCAACATCTGAAGGTCTTCTCCAGAGCTTGTTTCTCAAAGACGTTAGGGAACCTGTGAAGCTGGTTGAGGCCGGAGTAAAAATGGACCAGGTTGGCGTGTCATGGGAAAGCGATCTGTTAATCAGAGAGCGCGAAATGAAAGAAGAGGGATACAAATATTTTGTCGATATTATCCGACCGGGCGCCAGGGGCGAGGGGGAATTGATAGAAGCTCCCAAATATTCGGAAGGTATCAAAATCAATATATGTTGAGGACTGACTCTCAGGGTGCGAGGGACTATCATTGAAGTGAAGAAAATATACAAGTATTAAGGTGCTATCCTTGACACGGAACTAACGGAGGATCGCGGCTTAGTGGGTATTCTCTCCTTATCAAGACAAGCTGGGAGCCCCCAATCAACATCTGGAAGGTGACAGCGAGTCCCGCACTTGGGCCTGGGTGGCTCGCGGTATCCCTTATAGTGCGTAAATGCATTTGTCCAAATCTCCAAATATAAAAATAACCCTTCATCAGTAATTCTCCTACACGTAGGATGAGAAACTCGAGTCGCATGGTAAAGTGGGCCGCCAGAAGATCTATCCTAATGCGATTTACAAAGGGAAATCTGAAACCCTGCTAGCAGAAATGACTGGTATGGCCCACACAGTCCGCCCTGGAGGGCTAACCGGCCCAGACACTCTCACTGCCAACACACTTCAAGGTGTATATGAAACGCTGGTGAAGGCGACAGGAGAAGAGACAAGCGAGCTGGCAACTTCTTTCTAAATAGTTCACCACTAGACGTTCAACGTAGCAATGCAATCTCAGTTCTCGGAACACGCATTGAGGCGTGATCAATTATAGCCCTAGATCCGCGATAATAGATGGCCTTGGACATACATTCACACAAAACATTTGTTAATATTATTACACTGAAAATTAATAAAGATATACTAATTAAATATTTATGGCAAGAAAACTCTCTCATTTGTAGATTACTTTTTAAACGTTTTACAATTCAGCTTTCTGATTGATATACACTATTCCGACGTTATACCAACTACAGTTACAATGAACTCTACTGAACTCTACTCTGTTCCTCTTCGACCGCATGGTCTCGTCCCCCCAGACGGCTGCGCCGTAGACGGCCGTCCATTCTGCAACGGATGCCAAGAGTCTTCGCTTTCCCTCCGACGCTCCGCCAACCCGCGGCATGATCCGCGCCAGATTCTGGGCGACCTTTTCCACCTTCTTCTTCACGTGGGCGACATGGGCGTTCACATTTAGCCCAGTGTTAAGCAAAAACTGCTAGATATTTTGCTTCCGTCTTGATCTTTATCTGGCACCCAGCCACCTTAAGGCGGACGCCCTTCTTACGCTTCTGTCCGGCCAGGTACAGCGCTTCCGTTTTGGCAGGTGCGAGCTTTAGGAGGTGATTGTCCATCCACTCAGTCACCTTTGCGAGTGCGTCATTGGCAGTTCGCTCTAACTTTCTCTCGGTTTTGGCCGTTATCAGCAGGGCAAGGTCATCGGCATACGTGGTCGAGTCCACGGCTCCCGGAAGACCAGGGATCTCAAGCACTCCGTCGTAGCCAAGGTTCCAGAGCATGGGGCTAAGAACCGAGCCCTGGGGAACCCCAGCCGTGACTCCGTGCTCTTGCCCGCCCGCCACTAGACACCTATCGCTTAGGTAAGACGATATGATCCGGCGGAGGTATGGGGAGATCCCCTTCCTTTTCAATGCCTCGATAATCACTCCCCAGTCCATCGTATTGAACGCATTCTTTACGTCCAGCAGAACTAGAAGCAAGAAGTTCCTTTTCCTGGGGCTCTTTGCGTGTTCTTGGTCCGCCCGTTTCATGACTCTTTCAAGGGCGTCCAGCGTCGATCTACCTTTTCTGAAGCCGTACTGGGTATCCGAAAGCGCGTTCTTTTCTCTGATCTCCTTGTCGAGTCTATTGACAGTGACGATCTCCAGTATCTTGCCCATCGTGTCAAGCAGGCAGATAGGCCGGTACGCCGACGCGCCTGTGTTGCTCCCTGGCTTGGGAATCAGCACTAGGCTAGCCTTTTTCCACACCGCCGGGAACCTACCTTCCCTGATCAGCTTGTTGACCAGTTTTTGGAAGATTTTCGGGTGCCGCCTCACTAGAAGCTTGACCACTTCGGGCGGTATTCCGTCCGGGCCAGGGGCTTTCCCGGATGCTAGCCGTTCCCTGGCCAGCTTGATCTCCTCGAGCGTCACTTCCGGGATGTGTTCTGGAGGAACCAGGGGCTCATAGCCGCCGCGCCATGGCTGTGTCGGGAAGAGGGTTGTTACTGTCTCTCTTAGCACTTCCGCTGGTATTCGCGGGGACGGCCTCTTGAGATTGCTCATGACAATCTTGTACGGCTGACCCCAAACGTCGCGGCCCACAGACTCGATTAAGTCTTTCCATGCCTTCCTCTTACTCTTCGCTATCTCTACTTGAAGCTTCTTTCTGGCTGCGCGGTACTCATTTATCTGGAGCTCGACGCGGCCCTTAGCTTCCGCGGCATCCTTCCCTTCTGGGCCTCTTTCCCTCAGCCAACTCAATGTCCTTGTGTAGGTTCTTTTGGCCCTGATGCACTTACGTCCACTTGCTTGTTCCACCAGTAGACCGGCCGTCGTCGGGTTTGAAGGCGGGCTGGAGGGCCCGCCCTCTCGCATGCCGAGACGAGGACATCAGCAAGCTGGTGTTCGTCCACTTCTTCTAGCTCCGCCAGCCGCCTACAGCCTTCATCGATTGCGTCAGTTAGAGTCCTCTTGTCGAGTTTCCGCATTTGCCACCGCCTGCTTTGGGCTGGCATGGGGTCTGTGAATAATTGTATTCAGAGCCTTGTTTTTCAATATATTTAAATTGTGTTTTTGTGTATATTTAAATTGTTTTTCAATATATTTAAATTGCCGCTTCGTTGACATGAGTTAGGTCAACGAAGGACTGCCCCGTCGGTGCGAAGAAGAAGGGCACTTTCCCGTCGTTTAGCGGAAGGAGGCCGTTATCGATCGATATTTCCGAACTGAATTGACAGTGGATGAATGAGGTGTTTTTCTTCCGTTATCGTCACAAATTTGCAGTCGACAAAGAGGTGACAACGTCATGTGACAACTCGTTGACGACTCCGTGTTTACCGATCCATATGGTGAGGAACGAGTTTAAATGAGGGTAGAGTCTAGCAAACTTCTTCAAATCTATCCAATGCGAAGGTGTTTTTCGTATTTAGGTGTGAAGGTGGTCAATTTTGTCTTTCTGCTCGCAGCCGAGCACCTATTGTCAATAACGGCTGTCTAAGCCGTTTAAATAGAACTATATTCCCGCGTGCTGGAAATAAACCGATCTTTGTAGAGAACTACAAAGAGGTACAACCGGGAAACTGCGCAGCTGCAGCTGTCATTTTTGATGTGAAGAATGCTAAAGACGTGACTCCAATTCAAGTCAGAAGCTGTGAATTAAACGTTAGGTCACATGCAGCACGATCGACATTATAGGTCCTTGAAGCAATGCTGCACAACGGCACTGAGAGGCCTGAAAAAGAGGATTACCTAAAAAGGAAGAGGTCAGACGAAGCGGTGAGCTATGATCCAGGACGGCAACCTATCTTAAATGATTCAAGTAACTTTCAAAACAGATTCTTCAATATATGAATACTCTATCCCATTAACTGGATACCGCACCCAAGTGTTCGTTTCAGGATCCGTTCATTCATGGTTTATACGAACTGAACTCCAAATGTGGTTTTACCTTTGTTTGGCGTTACTCCTTCCCTGTCATGGTCTCAATCCTGAACTAATGCCTTCAACCCCGCAGTCAGACCGGGAAGTCTACTTCAGCGCGATCCATAAACTGAGTCGTGAACTACCACTGTTGGTAGTGTTTCATGAGTTCCCGTATAGTGATGAGTTCTATCACCGGTTCCCCGATCAACTCGTCATGGTCTCACCACATCAAGTCTTTGCTGCCTGTCCACAGCAGCGCATACTCGTCATCAGCAGGCAATCGGCGGCCGAATTTCGTAAAGGTTTCTTCATGCATGCGTTCCGCTTCTGTGCGTACGGTACCGCATACATAATTCTACGGGATCCACAGAGACTGTACGCGTTCAATGACTTCTCGATAGTCCCATACACAAAGAATAGTTACCCCACCGGCTGGGGTGTGTTCCCAGCTAGACCACTTGGCATCGTTCAACATCCCCTCGACCTCTCCAGTGGAACCATCGAAGTTCCTTCAACATGGATCAGTGAGTTGTACCCCGTTTCCATCACTGATCTCAACAACGGCGCCTATGGCAGCCTTGAAGGGTACAACATCTGGATAAAGCTCGGTAACCGAACGCGGGTCTTGTGTCTGGCAGGGATACCGCTGTCGGAACGTTCATTGGAACCCTTCATTGATCAGCCCATGATTGGCACCTCTTCTCCAATCGTTTTTTCGGTGTATCAACCCCAAAAGCCTCAGCTCCTAAATGTAAAATCGGAATTAGTTGCTCATCCCAGCTTTATGGCAGTTCTGCTCATCCTTGGTTTTGCGATCGCAGTAATTTCGCACTACCAAGGACAAATGAAGAACGCGATTTTCAACACCTTTGTCATGATGGTATCGCACCAAGCAATACCTATCCGTCGGCTTCGAATGTCCGTCTTCATGTCTATAGGCCTTTGGTCTCTATTAATCCAGGTGGTAATGTGGGTGCTTGCTGGTGATCTAGTCAAAAACCTCTCCTTCGCCCCTGTTCATAAGATTCATTCAGTGGATGGCTGTAATGAGTTAACGCCCTTCAACTCAACAGATGGGACATTTGCGGAAACGTTCTCCCCGTTTGGCGAAAAGTACAGCACTATATTGGCACTGCTTAAATACGACGCTGTCCGTGTGTTTGATAAATACGGAGGCGAGATCTTCTTTAAGTACATGGATCGAAAGTACCCTGAAATGGTGAGGTACCCGGTAAAAACGACGGGAAATACCAAGAAAATCATTCGAGTAATTGAAACGTTCTTGCCCGTGGAAAACTTTGGAATTGCCTATATGCGGTTCAGTCGTGGCTCCCTCTGTCCTATCCGAGGCGGGGTATACATTCAGTGGCTACTTAGCACGGGTCTCTTCAAGGGTAGCCAGTTTGTAACGAACGTATGGCGACAGCGTTTATTCGTTGATGTGCAGAAAGTGGTCGATGACCTAAATGAAGAAAAAGTCGAAGAGCAGTATAAGCAACACCTCAGCTATGTCGAGGGAAACCGAAGTTCTTTTCTGACAACGTCCAATATCAGCTACGGACACGCGCAGACAATCCTAATCGCAGGAATTTTCTCAGCTTTGGCAGTTCTCATGTTGGAACGGATCGCCCAAGGGATTCCGATTAGAGTTCTTCTAAATTATTTCGGATGTCTCTGTCGATTGGCGGTCAACCGATGCCTCAACGCTATTCGTGGTTCACTTACCTGTACATGGTGGTACTGTACACAATGTTACATGAATTACGCGAGACTGCGAGAGGTTGGGCAAAATCGCCATCGAAGTATTGCTTCCAAGCGTATTCAAGATCCTCCAAGATATTGAACCCAAGGAGTTCTTCGGAGACCTGATTCGTATTACTGAATAGACTGTGAGAATTATCGGCGTGGTCAAGACACTTGGCTCATGTGATCCTATGGGCTTGCATTCGCCCAACCTCTGATCGTCGTGTGCAGCTTCAGTGTAATGCCATTAAAAACATGTCTGCTTCATTCTGTGACAACGAGAGATATGTGTTTGGAGGGTATCCCGTACAGTCATCTATTCTCTTTGTATTCTGTCTTATCGTGCACACGGCTTAGGATGCCGTCTGTTATAAGCAGTCGCCCTGGACCTTGTCATGTGTAATTCAATTATTATTGTAACACTAAAGGTGTATTCTCCTGTGAGTCACTCACGTGTTTCACTATTCCCAGGCATGGTCTCATGGTTCCTAACATGTATTGATATACAATACATGTGTAAGAAAACGCACGTATGATGTATGGGGAATTGTACACTCAATCACGAAATGGGCATGTACGAGAACGTACGTATGATGTATGGGGAATTGTACACTCAATCACGAAATGGGCATGTACGAGAACGTACGTATGATGTATGGGGAATTGTACACTCAATCACGAAATGGGCATGTACGAGAACGTACGTATGATGTATGGGGAATTGTACACTCAATCACGAAATGGGCATGTACGAGAACGTACGTATGATGTATGGGGAATTGTACACTCAATCACGAAATGGGCATGTACGAGAACGTACGTATGATGTATGGGGAATTGTACACTCAATCACGAAATGGGCATGTACGAGAACGTACGTATTGTGGGGGAGGAGGAACGTGCACACGCATGATCGAGGGTACTATTAGAGGAAGAAGGGAGGCATCACCGACCAGTCTCGTCGGTGAGAGCGGAAGTGATACAATCGGCGACTCGATTGTATCTCAGTCAGTACAATAAAACCTGTTGAATATAACCGCTATTCTCATCGTCGTTAAACTTGACCCAATACAGAATCAGAAGCGTAAACATTTCACAACTCAAACAAAACACACCGTGAATATCATATGACGAAAATCAACCCTGACAGGAAGGCTACAGAAGCACTGATATGAAAATAATTAACAAAGAAGAAAAATACTGAAACACTGAAGCCACAGTAAAACAATTAACCGTCACGGAAGACTGCACACGTCCCCATTGGACGGAACTCGACAGAAGCGGCAGCAAGGACAAGGCCGAACGCCGTCCACTTCTTTCCCCCGAAACAAACCACCTATGTTGGATATATAAGCACTGACCGAACTGAATAGATCACCGAGTGAGCTTTGAGTGAAACTGAGCTAGAGTGAAATCAAGCTACTGAAGCTTAGATTAGTACTAAAACACCGTTTATCTAGCGTCTTCATTTTACCTGAATACCTAGAGTGTAAGTTAAAGCTCTCTGAGCAGTGTGGACCTCTGGGAGAGACCATCTTAGGTCTTCTCTCATCGAAACACTCCTTGTGTCATCCATTGCGTTCATTCACGAGAATCCCACTGCTTTCGTTTAGTTGGCTCACCCTAGGCCATCTCTCCATTCCTTACAATTCAGAAGTTGAAGTGCTAAGCGAGGATAGAAGTGGTGGTTGCGGCGGAACGAAGTCGTCAGAGGGATATATCGAAGCTGAAGGATAGACTGCCAAAGGACGTTGCTCTGAAGGTGGCTCGGTAGCGGACACGGTGAGAGTTGACCTGGTCGGAAGGAGCGATAGTGCTATCGCGTGGATACGAGCCTGCGTGACAGACAGGGACGATGACGAACCCAGAGCGCAACGAGACGGCAGATTTCCAGGCCACGATGATGCAATTCATGACGACTTGGATGGACAGAACGAAGGCGATGACGGCGACTCACAGAGCGACTGCGGTGACACAGCAACAACCGGTGCAAGTACTGTCGGACGTAGCCGTAACGTTGGAAGAGTTTACGGGATCTGATAAGCTATTGCCCGAGGAATGGTTCCGAAGGTTCGAGTTATCGAAATCAATCGGCAAATGGACAGAAGATCAGACCAAGGCGGTCATTATGACTCAAATGACTGGTGCAGTGCGTCTGTGGCATCTAACCCGTGGAGCGAAGGCAGCAACGTTCGAGGAGTGGAAGAATCAATTCAATTCCATGCACTGCCGACCGACGAACATGAGCGTACTATTAAGCCAGCTTCAACACTGTGTGCAGGGCAGAGATGAGTCTGTCGAGCACTATGCACTAAGGAAGGAGAGCATTGCCGTTCAACTCCACCTACCGATGGAGGCGATCAAGGATCAAATACTGAAGGGACTGAGACTGGAATATCGTTTTCTGGTGCACGAGATGGCAGGTCGCATCCACAAAGACAGTGTCGACCTGGTGGCTAATATCAATCGTGCCGCAGCACTGGAATGGGAGCTTAGATGGATGTACGGTGTTAGTGGGAGTGGTGGCAGCGAGGGCGTCAGATATGGTGCGAGTGGTGCGCGTACAAAGGAGGCACGGACAGGAGACGCAGATCGGCGCTCGATATGCTATCTGTGTCGACAGCGTGGATACAAGAAGCCCCAATGCCCGCAAAGAAGCGACCGCACTGCACACTCTGCTCACCCCCGAGTCAATTGACGCACCTAGTCCCCACGAACAGCCAGATGGTACCGATCGTGCAACACCAGCCTTTATCGCAGCAGCCAGTAAGGCAAGCCGGAGCCGGGCAGTCAGCCGCATCGCCGGCCACCGCACAGACAGTCGGACAGCGGGCGAGACAACGTTCACCAGCAAGATTCAGCGGTATTACCCAGGCAACCTGCTATCGCTGGGGACAAGGGGGGCATCTAGGTCGCTCCTGTACTGTGCCAGAAATCTACGAAGTATCAACAAACACGCCGACGAGTGCACTCAATCAACCATCTAACGCGATATGGAGCCGTGCGAGCAAAACAGTAATGGTCAACGGGACGAGTTGGCAAGCAAGGGTGGATACGGAAGCCGAGGTGTCAGTTATACCCCAGGGTGCAGCCGAGGCTCTTGAACTCGAAGTATCGCCGACCCAACTCAAGCAAGTGCGCGGAGTTGGTGGTGCGTGTGTGCCAGTTGTACAGTGTACCGCAACGATCGAGTTGGACGGGCTAAGACACGGGAACGCTAAATTCACGGTGTTACCTGATGGAATGCTCGGCGGAGAAGAGATTCTGCTCGGCAAGGATCTACTTGATCGTGACGGTTTGTTGACGTTATATAGCCAAGGAGCCGCGCTGGTATTAAGCGCAGAAGCTTATCCGGAGTTGGCGCAACCACATTCAGAAGCAAAAGACAAGGTGGAGCTGGTCACTCCAAGGGACATAGTGGTGCCAGGTAGAAGTGTGTGTTTCGTGGAAGTGCAACCTGCAGATGGGCACATGGGCGCCGTGTTGCTAGAGACCGAATCCTACGGAATGTTATGCGACCTGAGCAATGGTCCAACAGTGGTGCCGGTGACGAACAGTGGCTGCAACGAGATACGTATAGACAAAGGAACCGTCGTCAAGCGGGGACACCTAGTGCAAGAGGACGATCTCGTAGTGCTCGCCGAGGGGAAGTGCCGTGAGAGTGAACTGACCCGAACAAGCCATACCAACGAAGCGACGACCATCACGGAGAACGAGCTCACAATTGGAGACGATGTGCCGGGAGAAGTGCGAAGCCAGCTGTGTACTCTGTTGAATCGGTACCGCGGTGTCGCGGCGCATTCGTAGCTGACCTAAGAGAGCTGGGCAGAACGCCGCTGGTAGAATTCGATATCGAGGAGCTGCCAGGGAGCCAACCTGTTGCATCGAGGCCGTACAGACTGTCGTTAATAGAACGGGAGGCCTTGCGCGGAATCATTAAGCAGATGACCGACACCGGAATGATCCGCCGGTCGCACTCGTCGTATGCCCGTCCTGTGGTACTAGTTAAGAAGAAGAGCGGCGAGTATCGGATGGTGATCGACGCTGGGGCGTAGGCTGGCTTGACTTCAGTGCCGACACGGCACGACGGTCTGACACCACTATGAATGGGTGACCATGGACAACCACCACCAAACAATATAGCCGTTAAATATTATTATATTACACTTTAAATAAATATCGATATGCTAATTAGATATCTATACTAAAAAACTTTCTCATTTGCAGAATAACTTTTAAATAGTTTTCAATTAATTTTTTGATTGACCTTCACTATTCTGACGTTGTCTTTTCATTTAAAATGAGCTCTACATGAAGCCCACATCAGCCAACGTTCATCTATGTTTCGCTATGATCGATATTTTTGAACTGAATTTACATTGGACGAAGTGATATTTCTCCCGCTAGCGTCACAAATTTGCAGTGGACAAAGAGGTGACAAAATCATGTGTCAACTCCTTGACGACTCCGTGTCTACCGATCTATATGGTGAGGAACGCGTTTAAACGGGTTCTGGCAAATTCTTCGTAAGTCGACAACATTTGCGACAATTTCATTCCAGTATCGCCACATACACAGACAGTATCTATCTGTTGCGAATGTGTTTTTCGCATTTATGTGTGAATGCAGCAGACCTACTGCCGCACACCCGGACACCACCAGAGACATTCCAATCCCCATTAAAGTAGGCCGATCCAGTGCAGAGTTGACATGGACGACGAAACGCCTCCACCTGCTAAAAACATCCTCTGCTGAGAATCTGTCTCTCTTCTTACTATCCTTTAACCTAAAGTTCCCTCCTGATAAGTGTAATTTGAGTTTTGGTGCGTTGAGAGAGAGTTCCTTGATTATCAACTGGTGTGTTTAACTGTCAAGTAAGTCACACGGCAAACGTTGCTTGCGTTTGTACTCAATTTAGCTATCGAAGCTTAAGCTTTCTCAACTAAAGGAAGTTAGAGAGCTGGCACCACGTCTTGCTTAGTGAATACCCGAGCGTCCCAGTATGTTACATCTTTTCCTTGGCTGTTTCAATCTCCTCTATTTCTTAATTAATCTTGCAACGTTTGGTTGAATAAAGTTAAGTATCTCTTCGTTGGATTGGCTTCTCAGAAAGTTTCTGTTTTCATTTCTAGATAGCTTGTTTGTTTTGAGAAACCCTAGTAGTAATCTTAATTATTAGGTTTCTCTATTAAAAAATCCTGTTATCATTTTTATCACCCCCATGCAGTCTACGACCTCCGCCCAGGCCGTCCTCTATGTCAGGCTTTTGGTCCAACGCCCCGGAGTAATTTGCGTCCATTCTTGTTGCCAGGCGTTGAGGGTGACCCTCCGGGCAGTGGTCTGATCGAGGTTCCCTGCCGGGAGCCTAAGGCCTCTTTCAGTAGCTAGCAGATTTGCCGTAACATTCTGGTTAGAGCTAGGAGAATGTCGGTCGATACCGTCCGGTACGCTCGGCTCACTCTGATTGCCAGTCGAGCTTTTCTGGCTGTTATAGCGAAAGTTAATTAATCCACTATGTAGGTCACAGACCTGAATGTTCCAGACTCCGGTTTAAACTTGCCCATAAGGTGTCAGCTTTTTGGAAATCATTCTCCAGAGCAGAGAACAGCTGTGTAAGTTGCATATCTATATTGTTCAGTATTAAAGCGGTTCCTGTACAGTTTATTACTTCGTGGCTATGTTGCTCTGTTTGAAATAGCCATTTCATTTTTTCCCTCCCAGAGGATGAAGTCGCTTTCATCACATTTCGGTTTCTTACTTTGGACTATCAGACTCTTTTCTGAAGCTTCGTTGTTTTCCAGCGATATCTTGACAAGTTCTTCCCAAGGTGGTGACACCGGTCGCTGCGGGTCTGGTGCTTTCCTTTCAAACCAGAGATTCAGTTTGTGTTCTTACCTTAAAAGAGTCTAGTGGTTATCGTTACACTTCTTATCTTTTTGATGATTACGTACCTTGTGGTGGGATAATTTTAAAGATAAGCATTTGCTTAAGTCGAAGGATCGTGCTGATAACGAAGATATTGGGAAATTTGGAGAGGGTTAGAGGTTCACTAGCTTAGCCGGGTGATAACGAATGGACCGCGGACTCGCTTAGTGAACACTCGCGGTTCGGTTGACTGAGAGTAGACCGTGTCTCCCCGCTGCCAGATAGGGGAACAGCTCGAAAAGCAATTTACTTTAAGACCGCGTTTCATTAACTGAATGGCTGTCCTTATATGCCTGTCTTTTGGTTGCTTTTAGTGTATAACATTAGACTGATAGAAAATCACTATTTTCCAAGTTCCTAAAATTCCAAGTGATTTATAGCACTGGACTCCAAATGTGTTGACGATTTGCATTTGATTGCCGTTGCTCCTTCTCTGCCATAGTCACAATTCTGATGTATAGTCATGAGTTCTACTCCCATACCCCGATAAACGCGTCATGATCTCACCACATCGAGTCTTTGCTCTGTGGTAAGTTAGCAATCTGATGTCAAATTTCATAACAGTTTCTTCATACATGCATTACGCTTTGTCATTCGACGGGATGCACAGGGACTGTCTGCGTTCTCAGAGAAAACCTACATACATAGAGAAAAGTTACCCCACCGGCTGCGGTGTGTTCCCAGCCAGACTACTTGGCATCATTTAACATCCCCTCGAGCTCTGCAGTCGAACTATCGAAGTTCCTTCAACATGGATCACTGAGTTCGACCCTGTTTCGATCACCGATCTTGACAATAGCGCCCAGAGCAGCCTTGAAGGTTTCGAAACTTCGAAAGTTCTCGAGAAAGATTCATATAAAGATCATAGATACTCCTAACCGCACTCGAACTCAATCAGACCGGAGCCAGACATTACGGGCTCGTTGGCAGTGATGGAATATAAAAGGCAGGCCACTAAGCAAGCGCGGAGCGCCGGCGCTTGCTCAGGGAAGGGATCATCGCCAAGGGGCTCACTGAGATGTTTGGGGGGGTGGAAGCACCCGCCGACGTACTGATTGAAGGAGGCTATAGCCATATCCAGGAGAGTTTGCGTACGGGTGAGAAGGGCGTACTCGAGGGCTCGAAGCAGGCTAGCCAATAGAAGAGAGCTGGCCCACAGGTTGTAGGGGCTTCTGGAGGAGGACCTGCGAGCAAAGAAGGACTTGAGCGGGCACATCATACAGAGTAAAAGGGAGAAATGGGCGGAGCTACTCGAGCCCTTTTCAGAGAGAGACAAATACCGCATGTCATGGCCAAACTTCGCAGGTCGCCACTTGCCTTGCCATCGGGAAAGTTAAGGGAGGCGGTGCTCCACCTCTTTCCGACACAAGCGGTAAGGAACGGGGAAACCTACTTGGACGCCACGAGTAAGGAAATTTTGAATTTAAATTTAGGTAACCCAGGAAGAGGTCAAGACTGCGGTTGCACGTCTGGCACCAGGGAAGGCACCTGGCTCGGATGGGGTCCCACCAGAGGTTGTGAGCGCGCTAACTAAATGATGGCCTGCATCTGTCATGATGCTCGCTGGCCAGATATTGCAGGATGGGATATACCCGGCCGCATAAAAGCGCGCGCACCAGCTTCTGGCGTCCAAGCCGGGGGAAAAACCGACCCAGCGGCGAACGGACCCATTTGTCTCCTGGACGCGGTGGGTAAGCTCTTCAAGCAGATCCTATTAGGCAGACTCAACGCTGAAATAGAAGAGAAGTGGGAGCTCTCAGATACGCAGTACGGGTTCCGGAAAAGGCGCTCTATCTTGGACGTTCTGTGTCTAGTCATACTGCGAGAGAAGGAGGAATTTGGAAAGACCCGAAGGACGTGGGGGTTCTGATGACGGCTATCAGAACCCCCGCGTCCTTCGGGTTTTTTCGAAGGACGCGGGGGTTTTTCTATCACCCGATAGAAATCAGGTGGGAGCTGAAGCGACTCGGAGCCATTTTTGACCAAAGGCTGAGCGGCCTGAGCACATCAAGTACGCCACCGCTAACGCGCAGTGAGTATCCCTGAACTTGGAGGGCCTCATGCCTAGGTCAGGGGGTGTCAGAGCAGAAGCGGAGACTGCTGGTATCGGTAGCTGGGTCTATGGTCTTCTACGGTTCACCAGTATGGGCAAAGCCTGATACCATAGACTGCAATATGGGAATGCTCACGTATGAGGCGACGCAGGTGCTGACGCGCCACGGGCAGTTCCAGATCTACATGGGTAAGATCGGAAAGACGCAAGTGGACATATGCGGGCTGAGCGACTCTGGCGATTTGGACGACGTCGAGCATACGGTGACCCAATGCGTGTCGCTAGCGTCAGCCGGGCAGGGGGGCTCGAGGGAGATTGCGGGAAACCAGTAGAGAACTTATGACACATATGATCAAATCAAGGGCAGGTCAAATCAACGCCTCCATGGTTAGCTAGGTTGGCTTCGCCCGCGCATTCCCACCCAGTTGGGCCGGGGATAGGTGGACCGAGTAGCCGGTCTCTCTTGAGTAGATTGGCCGGCCTGTGACGGGGGCCTCCTCCTTCACCAGTATGCGCGCATTTCGGCTATCACGGGCCGGGGATAAGGTGGCCGAGCCTCCCCGGGCAGGGCCCCAATACGGAAGCCAAAGTAGTCGTAGGAGACTAAGGCACCCGGCTATAGAACACTAGCTGGAGCAGTACCCACCAGGATGATTTTAGCAGGCGGAGTCCTCAGGCTCCCGGCTGAGAATCAGGATTCGACCATGGCCCGGAGAGCCATTCTCGACGCCTGGCAACAAGAGTGGACGCAGGTTACTCCGGGAGTGACGAAGGGGCGTTGGACCAAAAGCCTGATACCAGACCTCGGGTGTGGTTAGACCGCAGTATGGGGTAGCTCACATATGAGTCGACGCAGGTGCTGATGGGGCATCGGCAGTTACAGATCTACACTGTTAAGATAGGAAATGCGCAGGTGGACATATGCGTGCCGTGCGACTCTGGCGAGGTGGATAACTCTCAGCACGTATGATCGGTGCCCATCTGGGGTACCTCAGGGTTCGTGCGTGGGCCCGCTTTTATTCTGTATCTTTGTGTTAGATCTTAAAAATAGTTTTCCAAGCGGTGTAAAACACAAGTTCTATGCTGATGATTTGAAATTGTATGCACCAGTGCGGAGTGCTGAGGACAGACTCCTCCTTCAATCAGCCATTACCACTGTCGAACAGTGGTGTTGTAAGAACGACATGTTGATCTCCATTCCGAAATGTGCAGTTCTGTGCACCTCTACTTACAAAAATGAATACACGATCAATGGTGATGTTATCAAATGTGAAAGCTCCATGCGGGATCTGGGTGTCATAGTGACTTCCTCCCTTGTTTTTGATCTGCATGTGACAGAGGTAGTTCGGTCTGCCTCATTAATATGTAACACATTTTTAGATGTTTTATTATCAAAAATGTCGATTTCTATCTTGCGCTTTATAAGAGCCTTGTCATTCCAAAATTTCTTTACTGCTCTCCAGTTTGGAAGCCCTATCTCAAAAAACATATCCTAGCGCTTGAAAGGGTGCAATCGAAGTTCATCCGAAGAGTCAGTCTGCGTTGTGATGTTCCGAGGGAAGTGGTGAAGCTTCCCTCCCTAATGACCATATTAGATACTGCGGACCTACGCTTGTTTCAGCGACTAAGACCAAATAGTTCTGTCAAACATTTCGTCGAATTTCGTCTAAACCCGCTGCGCAGTGGACGTACAGTGCGCACTGCGTCAGTAGCACGCACCGAAAAGCTAAATAATTTGTTCTCCTGGAGAGTCGCACGTCTCCTACGAGACTCAGGAAGTGGACATCTGCCATTACCACAATTGTAAAAAATTCACTTCGCTCTACCAATTTATGTAATTTCTTTAATAATCTCTGTACCACCCCCTTTTGGTTAATAAAGATGTATTTGTATTGTATTGTATAATATTGAGCATACATGTGTGCCACTAGTGTCAGTTAGGCAGACGGGCTCGAGAGAAATAGTAAGGAAACCAGTCAGAAAACACGTAGCACACATGGTCAAATCAAGGGCGGCCTGGAGGTTATAGACTACATGGGGGGGTCGTTAAGGTAAAGGAGAGCAAGAGGAAAAACAGAAGGGCCCGATTGAGCCACCGAAGCCCTTCCCCCCGGGGGGCCTCGCTTCATTCTTAGCTAGACTGGCTTCCCCCTTGCATTCCCACCCAGGTAGGCCGGAGATAGGTGGACCGGGCAACCGAGACCCTTGGGTAGATTGGCCGGCCTGATAGGGACGTCCTCCTTCACCAGTCTCTCCCCGCGTCTCCGGACAGGACCCAACAGGGAAACAAAACGTAGTCGTAGAAGACTAAGGTACTCGTCTATAGAACACTAGCTAGGGAAGAAATGGATTCTCAGCTGAGGGTTGGTTTTAGCAGGTAGAGGGATTTTGTCATCCACATCAACCCTGTACTGGATCGGCCCACTTTTATGGAGATTGGAAGTCTCTGATGGTGTCCGTCCGTTTGAAGAAAATTTGCTCTTCTCAAATAAAAGATAGAGCAACATCTGAAGGTCTCCTCCAGAGCTTGTTTCTCAAAGACGTTAGGGAACCTGTGAAGCTGGTTGAGGCCGGAGTAAAAATGGACCAGGTTGGCGTGTCATGGGAAAGCGATCTGTTAATCAGAGAGCGCGAAATGAAAGAAGAGGGATACAAATATTTTGTCGATATTATCCGACCGGGCGCCAGGGGCGAGGGGGAATTGATAGAAGCTCCCAAATATTCGGAAGGTATCAAAATCAATATATGCTGAGGACTGACTCTCAGGGTGCGAGGGACTATCATTGAAGTGAAGAAAATATACAAGTACTTAGGTGCTATCCTTGACACAGGACTAATGGGTAAGGCCCATGTCGGGTAGGCCGCAGGCAAGGCTATACAATGCGCAGGTGGACATATGCGTGCTATGCGAATAGGGAGAAAAGGACGGGGTTTTCTCGCTGCGAGGCCTGGAGCAACTAAGACCACAATGGTGGCGGTCAATATAAGATATTGTAAGACATAGGGTGACATCGGAAGCGGAATGGAACAAGGCTTCTTCCCCAGTCTCTCAAGGATCACGAAGTAATGCTAACAGAGGTGCCAGATGTTGACAGGGATCATAGAGGAGGATCGCGGCTTAGTGGGTATTCTCTCTTCGTCAAGAAAAGCTGGAAGCCCCAAATCAACATCTGGAAGATGACAGCGAGTCTCACACTTGGGCCTGGGTGACTCAGGGGTATCCCTTATTGTGCGTAAATGCATTTGTCCAAATTTCCAAATATAAAAATAACCCTTCATAAGTAGTTCTCCTACACGTAGGATGAGAAACTCGAGTCGCATGGTAAAGTGGGCTGCCAGAGGATCTATCCTAATGCGATTTACAAAGGGAAATTTGAAACCCTGCTAGCAGAAATGACTGGTATGGCCCACACAGCCCACCCTGGAGGGCTAACTGGCCCAGACATTGCCAACACACTTCAAGGTCTATGTGAGACGCTGGTGAAGGCGACAAGAGAAGAGACAAGCGAGCTGGCAACTTCTTTCTAAATAGTTCACCACTAGACGTTCAACCTAGCAATGCAATCTCAGTTCTCGGAACACGCACTCGATTGAGGCGTGATCAACTGGAGCCCCTAGATCCGCGATAATAGATGGCCTTGGACATACATTCACACAAAACGATTGTTAATATTATTACACTGAAACTTAATAAAGATATACTAATTAAATATTTATGCCAAGAAAACTCTCTCATTTGTAGATTACTTTTTAAACGTTTTATAATTCAGCTTTTTGATTGATATACACTATTCCGACGTTATACCAACTACAGTTACAATGAACTCTACTGGGAGCTCAAAGCGACCAACATTCACTGTTTTATGTCGTTAGTGATCGATATTTTCGAACTGAATTGACATTGGACGAATGAGATGTTTTTCTCCCGTTATCGTCACAAATTTGCAGTCGACAAAGAGGTGACAACGTCATGTGACAACTCGTTGACGACTCCGTGTTTACCGATCCATATGGTGAGGAACGAGTTTAAATGAGGGTAGAGTCTAGCAAACTTCTTCAAATCGATCCGATGCGAATGTGTTTTTCGTAGTTAGGTGTGAAGGTGGTCAATTTTGTCTTTCTGAAGCAACAACTGCCAATAACGGCTGTCTAAGCCGTTTAAATAGAACTATATTCCCGCGTGCTGGAAATAAACCGATCTCGGTGGAGAACTATAGAGAGGTACAACGAGGAAGCGGCGCAGCTGTAGCTATCATTGTTACTGTGAAGAATGCTGAACACGTGACTCCAATTCAAGTCAGAATCTGTGAATTAAACGTTAGGTCACATGCAGCACGATCGACATTATAGGTCCTTGAAGCAATGCTGAACAACGGCACTGAGAGATATGAAAAAGAGAATTACCTAAAAAGGAAGAGGTCACATGAAGCGGTGAGCTGTGGACGGCAACCTATCTTAACTGATTCAAGTAACTTTCAAAACAGATTTTTCAATATTTGAACACTGTATCCCATTGACTGGTTACTGCATACAGGTGTTCGTCTCAGAATCCGTTCATTCATGATTTATACGAACTGAACTCCAAATGTGGTTTTACCTTTATTTGGCGTTGTCCCTTCCCTGCCATGTTCTCAATCCTGAACTAGTGCCTTCAATCCCGCAGTCTGACCGGGAAGCCTATTTCAGCGCGATCCATAAACTGAGTCGTGAACTACCACTGTTGGTAGTGTTTCACGAGTTCCCGTATAGTGATGAGTTCTATCACCGGTTCCCCGATCAACTCGTCATGGTCTCACCACATCGAGTCTTTGCTGCCTGTCCACAGCAGTGCATACTCGTCGTCAGCAGGCAATCGGCGGCCGAATTTCGTAAAGGTTTCTTCATGCATGCGTTCCGCTTCTGTGCATACGGTACCGCATACATAATTCTACGGGATCCACAGAGACTGTACGCGTTCAATGACTTCTCAGTCGTCCCATACACAAAGAATAGTTACTCCACCGGTTGGGGTGTGTTCCCAGCTAAACCACTTGGCATCATTCAACATCTCCTCGAGCTCTCCAGTCGAACCATCGAAGTTCCTTCAACATGGATCAATGAGTTGTACCCCGTCTCTATCACCGACCTCGACAACGGCGCCGTTAGCATCCTTGAAGGGTACAACATCCGGATGAAGCTCGGTAACCGAACGTGGATTTTGTGTCTGGCAGGGGTACCGCTGTCGGAACGTTCATTGGAACCCTTCATTGATCACCCTATGATTGGAACCTCTTCTCCAATCGTTGTTTCGGTGTATCAACCCCAAAAGCCTCAGCTCCTAAATGTAAAATCGGAATTAGTTGCTCATCCCAACTTTATGGCAGCACTACTCATCCTTGCTTTTGCGGTAGCAGTAATTTCGCACTACCAAGGACAAATGCAGAACGCGATTTTCAACACCTTCGTCATGATGGTATCGCACCAAGCAATACCTATCCGTCGGCTTCGAATGTCCGTCTTCATGTCTATAGACCTTTGGTCTCTATTAATCCAGGTGGTAATGTGGGTGCTTGCTGGTGATCTAGTCAAAAACCTCTCCTTCGCCCCTGTTCATAAGATTCATTCAGTGGATGGCTGCAATGAGTTAACGCCCTTCAACTCAACAGATGGGACATTTGCGGAAACTTTCTCCCCGTTTGGCGAAAAGTACAGCACTATATTGGCACTGCTTAAATACGACGCTGTCTGTGTGTTTGATAAATACGGAGGCGAGATCTTCTTTAAGTACATGGATCGAAAGTACCCTGAAATGGTGAGGTACCCGGTAAAAACGACGGGAAATACCAAGAAAATCATTCGAGTAATTGAAACGTTCTTGCCCGTGGAAAACTTTGGAATTGCCTATATGCGGTTCAGTCGTGTCTCCCTCTGTCCTATCCGAGGCGGGGTATACATTCAGTGGCTACTTAGCACGGGTCTCTTCAAGGGTAGCCAGTTTGTAACGAACGTATGGCGACAGCGTTTATTCGTCGATGTGCAGAAAGTGGTCGATGACCTAAATGAAGAAAAAGCCGAAGAGCAGTATCAGCAACACCTCAGCTATGTCGAGGGAAACCGAAGTTCTTTTCTGACAACGTCCAATATCAGCTACGGACACGCGCAGACAATCCTAATCGCAGGAATTTTCTCAGCTTTGGCAGTTCTCGTGTTGGAACGGATCGCCCAAGGTATTCCGCTTAGAGTTCTTCTGAGTTTTTTCGGATGGCTGTGTCGATTGGCGGTCAACCGATGCCTCAGCGCTATTCGTGGTTCACTTACCTGCACACGGTAGTACTGTACACAATGGTACATGAAATATACGAGACTGCGAGAGGTTGGGCAAAGTCGCCATCGAAATATTGCTCCCAAGCGTATTCAAGATCCTCCAAGATATTGGACCCAAGGAGTTCTTCGGAGACCTGATTTGCATTACTGAATAGACTAAGTAATGTTTCGGTAACATGTGGTGGGCTTCTATCCCAGACCAAGCAATATGCTCAGCTAACGGCTATATCGACGGCGATCCGTAGGATGTTCGTGAAAGATGTTTATGAAATGCAGAGATAATCGCGCATAGGCTATTCTCTTAGGCTGAACTACAGCGCTTCCCAGTTATGGGCCTTTTGACTGAGGCGGGTGGATGGCACCAACTCAGGCAGAATTTCGCAATGATATTCTCGCATACGCAATTATGACTGAACAGTTGCCCCTAGTCGTCATATGCATTTGTCTAAATTAGGTGTGGTAGGAGGTATTGATCGACAGTGAAACGGACTCCGGTTGGGTGAAGGCACACCCGTCTCGCAAAGCCATCCGTCTTACCTTTTGCATTTACTTATATAGATTCTTCTAACTCGCCCTTGAACCGCTTCAAGGCGTGTCATGAACGAAACTGAGGAACGAAGTCGAATCACGTAATACGCGCCGATGGAGTAAAAAATTAGCCTACGATGAAAAAGTCAATTCATCGTTGAGAATACGATGCCGTCGAATCCTGCTGGAGTTTCTGCCAGAACCGGACGGAGTACATTGAAGATTTCTTGTGGAAGTACGAGATAGACTCGAGATAACTTCAGTGCTTCTCTACTGAAACAAGAAGTCATCCGTGGTGTAATTTCGTTACGGCCAAACTAATACAGACTGTAGTGGGACACTTAGTGTTTCATTCACATGATTTTATAAGGCCAAGTTTCTGCCTCCGATGCCAGAGGTCCCTCTGGAGTTATTTCGGTCCCAATTTCTAATTGTGCCCTCAAATACGTCGTTGATTTATGAACACTGCTCGATTGCGACGTTGTTCAAAAGCACAACTTGGTCGACTTTTTTCCTGCCGCAACACTATTTCAATTAAGCCTGATTCCTCATTTTGTGCGGTCTACACCTGAAAACATCTAACAGTGTACGGGAACCTTTACTAACAGTTCAGCTTCTAGAAACTGTCAAGGTGCTTTTCAAGGTGACCTAAACCTCATCGCGCAACTACCGTTCCGCACAAGTGATAGCGTACGATGACCGCCTTTGTGAAGGTACAGATATGAATTCCTAAAAGCGTTGGCAGATTTCGTGGCCGGGGAGATGTCTTATATAATAAATATGCACCCGTCGTAATTGCAGGTAACCGACTGTATATCGCTGTCTGATAGTACCACTGGCGCGAAACTCAGCAGTTACGTAACCCCATTCAAGGAGTGCAGTAGGCTACGCTTTTTGGCTTCCTTTGACTGTGCCCGTTCTGAACTTTTGAATCAGATGAATCAATTCACTATTGTTGAACGTAACGAAGCGACACTCACAACACGCGACAACACACGACACCTGCCACAAGACGTATATTATAACATCTTTCTGCATCAAAAAAATGGGGAAGACCTCTTATTTGTGTGAGACGACCTCTTATTTCGATTGTTATATATACATTTGCATTTTCTAATTAAACACACACAAATACAGATCACATTATTGGAGATCAATGGGGTTATAATACATATATATATATATATATATATGCTGATTAGTTTTAGTTATTCATATTTATAGATAATGCATATAAAACCAATTAGCTTATGCTCATCATTGTTTGTGAAGATATAAAGGCCGAGCTGTTGTGAAAATTGGTTATTTTTGGAAACAACTTTGTAGAAATGAAAGCTCGAGTTAGTCGCTGCTCTTGGATCAGCTGGTTACATCTTCATCGCAATCGGGGGAGACACGTAGGTGCGCGGGTTCGATCCCCACCGTTGCACATTTGCATTTTCAAAGGGGTCCGGTACCGTGGACGTTAAATGTTGGCTGAGAGTCAGCCCGAAAAAGTTTTTTTTTGGTTACATCTTCATGTTCCTAGTGGTTAATATTATATTATTATAGTTTGAATATTGTATTATCATTGTTATAGCTAATGATAATTATAGGCACCTCTGATATATCATATGTAGAGATTTTTAGTACGGTTCGGCTTGCTTATTATGTATATACACTGACCCACGAGCTGTACAATCGTACGTTAGTAAAATAATTATAACCACATTTTATGACGACACTGTATTTATTTAGCTATGTTCACTGTCATTATCTTAAGGCCGATCTAGCACGATAGATTAGATAGATATATCACCATTTCGGGCTGATATTACCAGCACTGTAAACTAGAGCTTCGACACTATCACATGATGTTGGTCTGGCTAGACCCGTTGGGTACGTTGCGTTAGTATCTATGAAGCACAATGCAAAAACAAATTAATTTGTGGTTTTTGTCATCTGGTTACTTCATATATTTCACCATCATATAACAGGATGGATAGTCCTTTCTGAAAGCCGTACTGAGCGTCCGACAGTGCCTCTTTCTCCTCGATTTCAGCGGTGAGCCTGCCGAATATGATCTCCTCGAAGAGTTTACCCAAGGAGGCAAATGGGTCGGTATGCCACGGGACCAGTTTGCACCCCAGGTTTAGGTACCAGGACCAGGTGCGCGCGTTTCCATGCAGTCGGGTATGTACTCTCCCGCAGTATCTTGCTAGCCAGTCTCGCAATAGCTACAGGTAAGCGTTTGGCTAGCACGCGCACAACCTCTGGTGGGACCCCATCCGGCCCAGGGGCCTTCCCTGGCGCCAGGCGTGCCACCGCCATCCTGACCTCTTCGCGGGTCAACTCCGGGATGTCCTCACCCGTGGTCTCGGGGGAGGTGTCCCCCTGTCGGGAAAAGGTGGAGCACCGCCTCTCTCAACTTGTCCGGTGACAAGGCAGACGGCGGCCTACGAAGTTTAGCCATAACTATACGGTATGGCCTTTCCCATATGTCTCGTTCAACGGACTCGAGCAGCTCTCCCCATTTCTCCCTTTTACTCTTTATGATGTGGCCGCTTAAGTCCCTCTTTGCTCGCAGGGGTACTCCACCTAGAGCCCGTCGGCCAGCTCTCTGCCGTGCAGCCCGCTGCTTGCCAGCCTGCTCCGAGCCCTCGAGTGCGCCCTCCTAGCCTGTACACAAACTCTCCTTACTCTGGCTATGGCCTCGTTCCACCAATATGTCGGCGGGTGCTTTCCCGCCCGTCCCTCCTTCCGCAGTTTCCCCCCGGCTGCCGTGCAGGCCTTCCTAGGTACTTCAGTGAGCCCCTTGGCGGTGATCCCTTCCACGAGCAGACGCCGGCAGCCCGCGTCCATATCTCTGCGTAGTGGCCTGGCTTCTAAGTGTCGCCACTGCCAGCGGGCCCGACCTGTCAGGCCACGGTCCGGTTGAGCTCCACCGAGAACGGTCAGGACGTACCTATGATCGCTATGTGATTGTTCGTCGAGGACTTCCCACCTGATGGATCCGCCAAGTGCAGCCTCGTTGACTAGCGTGAGATCCAAGGACGATGCCTGAGCCCCCCTGACGAAGGTGGGTGTCCTGCCATCGTTTAGAGCGGTCAGCCTCTCCTGGGCCATCCACTCCTGCAGGACCTGTGCTCACCTTGATGTGTATTTGCTACCCCATGTATCTCCTGGCGCCCATGAAGAAGACTTTCCTCGCCCTGCGTTCCCTGAGGGCCTCGCTCATCCCACCTAGGTACGTTTTGAAGTCGTCAATGGATTTGTTGGGTGAGAGGTATACAGAGATGAAGGTACCTACCCTCTCTATGGCCATCTACCAGAATCCCTCCCCTGAATCCCGGTCTCTAATTGTCCCTGATTGTCACCTCCAGAAGGTCGCGGGCCCACCGGGATCTGTTGAGGTTTATCTGGAGCACTCTAAACATTTATCTATTGCTGCCCCCCTCCCCCGTTTCTTATTAGTTTTTTGACTGTCTCCACCCGCTTAAAGTCCTCGTCGTCCGTCACCCGGAGTCTTTTTCCTTTCTCGGGAAGACTTTTCGAGGCCTCCCCCTCGTGCGGTGCAGCTCTGGACCCGGCGCTCTCTTTCTACGCACCCTTTCCAACTCCATGGCCTTTCTGTTCTCGGGGCACGTCGCACACCGGGTAGATGTGGTGGGCTACTACTCCAGATCAAGTGAACATCCTCAGCTAACGGCTACAAATCAGCTATAAAATGTCGACAACATTTGCGACAATTTCATTCCAGTATCGCCACATACACAGGTAGTATCTATCTGATGCGAATGCTAGTGTTCTATAGCCGAGTGCCTTAATTTTCTACGACTACTTTGGCCTCCGTGTTGGGGTCCTGCTCGGTCACCTAATCCCTGGCCCATGTTAGCGGAAATGCGCGCGGAGAGACTGATGAAGGCTTAGTGAATACCTGAGACTCCCAGTAAGTTGCATCTTTTCCCTGCCTCTTTCAATATTCCCTATTTCTTAATTAATCTTGCAATCTTTTGGTTGAATAAAATGAACATCTCTTCATTGGATTGGCTTCTCAGAAAAGTTTCTGTTTTCATTTCTAGATAGCTTGTCTGATTTAAGAAACCTTAGTAATAATCCTAATTATTAGCTTTCTCTATCACAGTCTATTAGAAAACCCTGTTATCATTTTTAACACTCCCATGCAGTCTACGACCTCGCCCAGGCCGTCCTTGATTTCACCATATGTGCCACGTTTTCTCTGACTAGTTTTCCCACAACCTCCCTGGCTGACCCTAGTGACGCGCATCGGATCACCGTATACTCAACATCGTTAACCTCGCCGGAGTCGCACACACGCATCTGTCCACCTGCGTCTTTCCCGTCTGAACCATGTAGGTTTGGAACTGCCTGCGTGGCCCGTGAGCACCTGCCTTGCCTCATACGGGAGCTCTCCCGTATTGCTGTCTACCACACCCTGAGGTCTATATCAGGCTTTTGGTCCAACGCCCCTTCGTCACACCCGGAGTGCGTCCGCTCTTGTTGCCAGGCGTCGAAAGTGACCCTCCGGGCCATGGTCGGATCGAGGTTCCCAGCCGGGAGCCTAGGACCTCTTCCAGCAGTTAGCAGAGTCACGGCAACATTCTGGCTAGGTCTAGGAGAACGTCGGTCGACACCGTCCGGTATGCTCTGCTCACCCTAATTTCCAGCGTTCATTGGGCGGATCACAGCATCCCCCTATTCTTCATAGTACGGAGCGCCAGGTCCGCCCATACTGGTGAACCCTAGCGGGCCATTCAACCTTTGGTCAAGAACGACTCCGAGGTATTTCTCCTCTCGCCTGATTTCTATCTTACCATCAAGTAAGAGGTTGATCCCCCACGTCTTCTTCGAGCCTGTTGGGCACACTGCCTTCGTCTTGGCAGGTGCAAGCTGGAGATTGTGGGAATCCATCCACTGTGCCATCCTACGTAAGGCTTCATTGGCCGCACCCCCTAGGGCGTCCTCCGTTCTCGCCGTAACCATAACCGCCAGGTCATCCACGTAGGCGAGAAGTTCAACGCCCTCTGTCATGTAGGTTTGCAGAACCCCGTCATAGAGAACGTTCCAGAGCCCTGGATCGAACCCTGGGAGATGCCGGCAGTGACCTCGTGCTTTAGGCCCCCTGCGACCAGACCTCGCCCTCCCAGGTACGATTACACAATCCGTCGAATCCCGTTGTATATTCGCTTTCTCTTCAACGCCCTCAATGATTACTCCCCACTTAGCCGTGTTAAACGCGTTTTTGACATTTAGTAGGATGAGGAGAACGAATCCCCGCATCCTTCGGGTTTTCCCAAATTCCTCCCTTTCTCGTTGTACGACGGTACGACAGAGCGTTAAGGGTACACCGCCTTTTCCAAAAGCCGCACTGCGCGTCTGATTTTGAATGTCTCCCAGGATGCTAGTGAAGATTCAAGCAGCTTTGCCGTCAGTAGAGCCTCACCTGGAGTGCTGCCAGTCGCTTTTGCTGTAGAAACCAGTTCTTCAAATTCCAATACGTTGTCAGCTGAACTTTTCTGACTGTTATAGCGAAAGTTAATTAATTCACTATAGGCCACAGCACTGAGTACTCCAGACTCCGGTTCAAGCTTGCTGTTCCATTTTACCCATACGGTATCAGCTTTTTGGAAATCATTCTCAGAGTAGAGAACAAGTGTGTAAGTTATATATCTATATTGTTCAGTATCAAAGCGGTTCCTGCTCTATTTCCGTGGTTGAACTGCCTTTGTTCTTCTATTTTCTTCTGACTGCTTCGCAGGATCTTGCTGCGTTGCCGATAGCAGAGTACATTTTATGACTTCGTGGACATACTGCTCTGTCTCAAATAGCCATTTCATGTTTGCCCTCTCAGAGGATGAAGTCGCTTCCATCACATTTCAGTTTGTTTCTTTTTACTTTTTTTTACCCAAGCCACCGTCAGCGCGGTGGCTTGGGCGGCTAAGTCTCTGGCTATCAGAAGCCAGAGGGTGCAGGTTCGAGCCCCGCTGTGTGACATATAAGAGGGCTTAAGCATTGTAAAATTGCAGCTCCTTTAATAAACCAATATACCTTTACCTTTACTATCAGACTCTTCCCTGAAGCTTCGTTGTTTTCCAGCGATATCTTGACAGGTTTGTCCCAAGGTGATGACACCGGTCGCTGCGGGTCTGGTGCTTTCCTTTCAAACCAGAGATTCAGTTTGTGTTCTTACCTTAAACGGGCCCACTGGTTATCGTTACACTTCTTCTCTTTTTGATGATTACGTACCTTGTGGTGGGATAATTTTGAAGATAAGCGTTTTGCTTAAGTCGAATGATCGTGCTGATAACGGATATGTTGTGAAATTTGGAGAGGGTTACAGGTTCACTAGCTTAACCGGATGATAACGACTGAACCACAGACTCGCTTAGTGAACACTCGTGGTTCAGTTGACGAGAACAGACAGTGTTTTATTAACTGAATTGCTATCCTTATATACTCGTCGAGTAGCGTTAACTCTATAAACATAACCGTCATCATTATCATAATTTATTGGTTCATAGTAAAATGTTCTGGCAGTGGAATCGTCTCCGGCATGTGGGTTACAGAGCATGTGGTACAGTATCGTGCCAGATGCTTGACAATTGTGTGTTAAATATTAACAATTGAGCGATAGCAGCAATAGCGGTGTGTTGACATATGGAGTCAAAAAATGTGTGGAAAATCATTATTTTCAATGCAAGTTACTTCCGAAACAAAATACTTTTTTCAAGATTTTCAATATTTGAACACCACATTTGTATATCCCAGTTATTGATGACCGCATCCAAGTCTTCATTTGTTCATTAGTGATTTATAGAACTGGACTCCAAATGTGTTGATGATTTTACATTGGCTTGGCGTTGCTCCTTCCCCGCCATAGTTACAATTCTGAATCGCGTGGCCTGAGGGGGAAGCCTAGTTCAGCGTGATCTATAAACTGAGCTGTGAACCACCACTGCTAGCGGCATTTCACGAGTTCCCGTATAGTGATAAGTTCTACTATCACTCCATGACAACTCGTCATGATCATCAAGTATTTGCTCTCTCATCACATAGAGTCTTTGCTGTGTGGTAAGCGGGCAATCTGATATCGAATTTCATAACAGTTTTTTCAAACGAACCATCAAAGTTCCTTCAACATGGATCACTGAGTTCTACCCTGCCTCGGTCACCGATATTGACAATAGCGCCCGGGGCAATCTTGAAAGTTTCGAAGCTTCGAAAGTTCTCGAGGAGGATTCATATAGCGATTCTAGACCGGAGCCAGACATGACGGGCTCTGTGGCAGTGGCGGAATATAAAAGGCAGGCCACTAAGCAAGCGCGGGGCGCCGGCGCTTGCTCAGGGAAGGGATCATCGCCGAGGGGCTCACTGAGATGCTTGGGGGGGGTGGAAGCACCCGCCGACATACTGATGGAAGGAGGCTATAGCCATATCAAGGAGAGTTTGCGTACGGGTGAGAAGGGCGTACTCGGGGGCTCGAAGCAGGCTAGCCAATAGCTGGTATACGGCAGAGAGGTGGCCGACAGGTTGTAGGGGCCTCTGGAGGAGTACTTGCGAGCAAAGAAGGACTTAAGCGGGCACATCAAAAAGAATAAAAGGGAGAAATGGGCGGAGCTACTCGAGCCATTTTGAGAGAGAGACAAATACCGCATTGGCCAAACTTCGCAGGTCGCCACCTGCTTTGCCATCGGGCAAGTTAAGGGAGGCGGTGCTCCACCTCTCTCCGACGAAAGCGGCAAGGAAGGGGGAGACCTAACTGAACACCAGGGGTGAGGAAACTTCTTAGGTAACCCAGGAGGTCATAAATACTGCATGTTTACATACACGGGGCCTTCTACAGACACCCCATGGAAGTGGACAGAGGTATTGAGAGAAAGTCTGGTCTTGAGAGAGTGAGAGAGAGAAGGGAAGCAGCTGACAGTCGGCTAACCACGTCATGTCCGTACGGTGAGGAGGATGTGTGGTGCTCGTGGCTGGGCTTGGACACATCTCACCACCCTTTACTGAAGAATGCGATAAGCGATACCTGGAAGGGTGGTGCTGCTGAACATCGTCAACAGTTCCATAAGGGGGGGCGGCCATGGTGTTGACATGCATTAGCATGCCAACACCCCCCCTTTAAAAAAAAAAGGTAACCCAGGAGGAGGTCAAGTCTGCGGTGCCACGCCTGGCACCAGGGAAGGTGCCTGGCTCGGATGGGGTCCCACCAGAGGTTGTGCGCGCTAACCTAACGATGGCCTGTATCTGTCATGATGCTGGCGGGTAAGATATTGCATATTGCACCCGGCCGCATAAAAACGCGCACACCTGATTCTGGCATCCAAGCCGGGAGAAAACCGACCCCGCGGCGTACGGACCCATTTGTCTCTTGGACGCGGTGGGTAAGCTCAGATCATATTAGGCAGACTCAACGCTGAAATAGAAGTGGGAGCTGTCAGACACGCAGTACGACTTCCGGAAAAGGCGCTCTGGACGTCCTGTGTCGAGTCATATTGCATCCCTGGACGTCCTGTGTCGAGTCATATTGCTAGCCAGGGAGGAACTTGGAAAAACCCGAAGGACGCGGGGGTTCTGATGACGGCTAACTGATGCGTAATCATGAGGGCGCTGTAGAAAAAACGAACATCCAATGGATTCGAAGGACTCTGCACAGTACCTCGCAGGGCGAGCTTTGGTCGCAGGAGGCCTGGGGCACGAGGTCACTGCCGGCGTCCCCCAAAGTTCAATTTTCGGGTCTGTGCTCTATAACCTTGCCTATGATGGGCTTCTGCTAACCACTTATGACGGAATGCGTTGAGCTCCTCGCCTACAAAGATGACATGGCCGTGATGGCCAAGGTGAGAGCGAAGGACACCCTTGAAGGTATGGCCAATGAAGCCTTACGTAGGGACGTACAGTGGATGGATTCTTATACTACTATCTCCCGCTTGCACCTGTTAAGACGGAGACAATATACCTAACAGGCAGGAAGAGGACACGGGGAATCAACCTCTTGCTCGATGGTCACCCAATAGAAATCAGGGGAGAGCTGAAATGCCTCGGAGCCATTCTTGACCAAAGGCTGAGCGGCCTGGAGCACATCAGGTAAGCCACAGCTAAGGCGCAGCGAGTATCCCTGAACTTGGATCGCCTCGTGCCTAGGGTGGGGAATGTCGTAGCAGAAGAGGAGACTGCTGGTATCGGTAGCTGAGTGTATGGTCCTCTACGGTTCACCAGTATGGGCAAAGCATGATATCAGACCTCAGGGTGCGGTTAGACTCCCATATGGGAGAGCTCACGTGTGAGGCGACGCAGGTGTGGACGGACCACGGGCAGTTCCAGACCTACATGGCTAAGATCGGAAAGACGCAGGTGGACATATCCGTGCTGAGCGACTCTGGCGAGCTGGACGACGTTGAGCATACGGTGACCCAATGCGTGTCACTAGTGTCAGCCAGGCAGGGGGGCTCGACGGAGGTTGCGGGGAACCAGTCAGAGAACTTATGACACATATGATCAAATCAACGGCAGGTCAAATCAACGCCTCCACTGTTAGCTAGACCGGCTTCGCCCGCGCATTCCCACCCAGTTGGGCCGGGGATAGGTGGATCGAGTAGCCGGTACCTCTTGGGTAGATTGGCCGGCCTGTCACGGGAGCCTCCTCCTTCACCAGTCTCCGCGCATTCCCGCTCTCACGGGCCGGGGATAAGGTGACCGAGCGTCTCCGGGCAAGACCCCAATACGGAAGCCAAAGTAGTCGTAGGAGACTAAGGCACCCGGCTATAGGACACTAGTAGAGCAGTACACACCTTCCCCATAGATCGAAGTAATGCCAAGTGTGCCGACTCTAGGGAAGAGACAGACTCTCACCGGAGGATGATTTTAGAGGCGTTTTCTCACCTACGTCAACCTTGCACTGGATCGGCCTACTTTTATGGAGATTCGAATGTCCCTGATGGTGTCCGTGCGTTTGAAAAAAATTTGCTCTTCTCAAATAAAAGGTGGAATGACCTCTGGAGGTCTCCTCCAGAGATGTTCCTCAAAGATGTTAGGGAGCATGTGAAGCTGGGTGAGACCAAATTAAAAATGGACCATGTCAGCGTGTCATGAGAAACCGATCTGTTAATCAGAGAGCGCGAAATAAATGAAGAGGGATACAAATATTTTGACGAAATTATCCGACTGGGCGCCAGGGGCGAGGGGGAAGTGAGAGAAGCTGGCAAAGAATCGGAAAGTATCAATCAAGTATCAGTCAATACCGAGAATCTCATACCTAAAAATATATGCCGAGGGCTGACTCTCAGGATGCGAGGGAGTATCATTGAAGTGAAGAAAATATACAAGCATTTAGGAGTTATCCTTGACACGGGACTGACGATTGAGGCCTATGTCGAGTGCACCGCAGGCAAGGCTATAAAATGCGCCCTTAACCTCTCTATGCCGAGGGTTGGCGAAGCGACGGCAGGAACGAAACGTCTACTCGCAACAGTGGCCGAGTCAATAGCGCTCTATGCGTCTTCGATCTGAGCTCGCTTCTAGACAAGGCGCAGCTGGATATATGCGTGCTATGCGAATAGGGAGAAGAGGACGGGATTTTCAGATGCAACTCGCTGATCGACACACGACGAGGCCTGGAGCGACTAAGACCACAACGATGGCGGTCAATCTAAGATATTAACTCGAGTCGCACGGTACAAAGTGGGCTGCCAGAATATCTATCCTAATGCGATTTACAAAGGGAAATATGAAATCCTACTAGAAGAAATGACTGGTATGGCCCACACAGCCCGCCTCTGTGCAGCTGCCTGCCCTTGGGCTCGATCCTGGCTACATACCATTTCGTCTGCACCGTTTTGTAAAGCTCTAGACAATGAAACGAACCACGGAACCTCCCAGTCGGGATATGGAGCCAGAGCAGCAGAGTAAACTGCCAACTTGGTTTCGAGACCCTAACTGGCCCAGACACTCTCACTGCCAACGCACTTCAAGGTGTATGTGAAACGCTGGTGAAGGCGACAGGAGAAGAGACAAGCGAGCAGGCAACTTCCTTCCAAAGAGTTCACCACTAGACGTTCAACGTAGCAATGCAATCTCAGTTCTCGGAACACGCACTCGATTGAGGCGTGATCAATTGGAGCCTCCTAGATCCGCGATCGATATGCGGGAGGGCGCCGAGCTCCTCGCCTACGCGGATGACCTAGCGGTGATGGTCACGGCGAGAACGGAGGACACCCTAGAGGGCACGGCCAATGAAGCCTTACGTAGGGTGGTACAGTGGATGGATTCCCACCATCTCCAGCTTGCACCTGCTAAGGCAGAGGCAGTGTACCTAACAGGCAGGAAGAGGACACGGGGGATTAACCTCCTGCTCGACGGTCACCCGATAGAAATCAGGCGGGAGGCGAAATACCTCGGAGTCATTCTCGACCAAAGGCTAAGCGGCCTGGCGCACATCAGGTACGCCACAGCCAAGGCACAGCGAGTTTCCCTGAACCTGGCGCGTCTGATGCCTAGGGTGGGGGGAGTGTCGGAGGAGAACAGGAGACTGCTGGCATCGGTAGCTGAGTCGATGGCCCTCTACGGTTCCCCAGTATGGGCGAACCAGGCGAAGAATAGGGGGATGCTGAGGTCGGCCCAACGGACGCTGGCAATCAGGGTGAGCCGGGCGTACCGGACTGTGTCGACTGACGTCCTCCTGGCCCTAGCCAGAATGTTTCCATGGGACCTGCTAGCTACTGAGAGAAGCCTCAGGCTCCCGGCTGGGAACCTCCACCCGACCATGGCCCGGAGGGCCACCCTCGACGCCTGGCAGCGAGAGTGGGCCCAGGTTACTCCCGGAGTGACGAAGGGGTCTTGGACTAAAAGCCTGATACCAGACCTCAGGGTGTGGTTAGAGAGTAACATGGGTGAGCCCACGTACGAAGCGACGCAGGTGTTGACGGGCCATGGGCAGTTCCAGACCTACATGGCCAAGATCGGAAAGACCCAGGTGGACATATGCGTGCTGTGTGACGCGGGCGAGGTGGACGACGTCGAGCACACAGTGACCCACTGTGTGTCACTAGCGGCAGCCAGGCAGGGGGGCTCGAGGGAGGTTGCGGGGAAATCAGTCCGAGAGCTCGTGGCCCATATGGTCAAATCGAGGGAAGCCTGGGCGGAGGTCGTAGACTGGATGGGGGGGATCATCAAGCTAAAGGAGAGTAAGGAGAGACACAGAAGGGCCCGAGTGAGCCACCAAAGTCCCTCCCCCCGGGGGGTCTCGGAGGTCCGCTCCACCGTTAGCTAGACCGGCTTCCCCCGCGCATTCCCGCTTAGGGCCGGGGATAGGTGGACCGAGCAGCCGGTACCTCTTGGGTAGATTGGCAGGCCTGTCACGGGGGCCTCCTCCTTCACCAGTCTCTCCCCGCGCATTCCCGCTACGGGCCGGGGGTTAGGTGACCGAGCGTCCCCGTGCAGGACCCCAACACGGAAGCCACAATAGTCATAGGAGACTAAGGCACCCGGCTATAGAACACTAGCCGGAGCAGTACACACCTTCCCCAGAGATCGAAGTAATGCCAAGCGTGCCGACTCTGGGGAAGAGACACACTCTCAGCAGAGGATGGTTTTAGCAGGCAGAGGCGTTTTGTCATCCACGTCAATCGTGCACTGGATCGGCCCACTTTCATGGAGACTGGAATGTCTCTGGTGGTAACCGTGCGTTTAAAGAAAATTTCCTCCTGTAAAAAAAAAAAAAAAAAAGATCCGCGATAATAGATGGCCTTGGACATACATTCACACAAAACAATTGTTAGTATTCTTACACTGAAAATAAATATCGATATACTACTTATATATTTATGCCAATAAAACTTTCTCACTTGTAGATTACTTTTTGAACATGTTATAATTCAGCTTTTTGATCGATATTCACTATTCCGACGTTATACCAACTACAGTTACAATGACTCTATGGGGAGCTCAAAGCGACCAACATTCACTGTTTTATGGCGTTATTCATCGATATTTCTGAACTGAATTGACATTGGACGAATGAGGTGTTTTTCTCCCGTTATCGCCACAAATTTGCAGTCGACAAAGAGGTGACAACGTCATGTGACAACTCGTTGACGACTCTGTGTTTACCGATCGATATGGTGAGGAACAGGTTTAAATGAGGGTAGAGTCTAGCAAACTTCTTCAAATCTATCCGATGCGAATATGTTTTTCGTACTTAGGTGTGAAGGTGGTCAGTTTTGTCCTTCTGCTCACAGCCTGGCAACAACTGCCAATAACGGCTGACTAAGCCATTTAAATAGAACTATATTCCCACGTGCTGGAAATAAACTGATATCTGCAGATAACTACAGAGAGGTACAACCAGGAAGCTGCGCAGCTGCAGCTATCATTGTTGCTGTGGAGAATGCTGAACACGTGACTCCAATTCAAGTCAGAAGCTGTGAATTAAACGTTAGGTCACATGCACCACGATCGACATGGTAGGTCCTTGAAGCAATGCTGCACAACGGCACTGAGAGGCCTGAAATGGAAAAGAGGATTACATATAAAGGAAGAGGTCAGATGAAGCGGTGAGCTGTGATCCGATACGGCAACCTGCCTTAATTGATTCAAGTAACTTTCAAAACAGATTCTTCAATATTTGAATACTCTATCCCATTAACTGGATACCGCACCCAAGTGTTCGTCTCAGGATCCGTTCATTCATGATTTATACGAACTGAACTCCAAATGTGGTTTTACCTTTGTTTGGCGTTACTCCTTCCCTGTCATGGTCTCAATCCTGAACTAGTGCCTTCAATCCTGCAGTCTGACCGGGAAGCCTATTTCAGCGCGATCCATAAACTGAGTCGTGAACTACCACTGTTGGTAGTGTTTCACGAGTTCCCGTATAGTGATGAGTTCTATCACCGGTTCCCCGATCAACTCGTCATGGTCTCACCACATCGAGTCTTTGCTGCCTGTCCACAGCAACGCATACTCGTCATCAGCAGGCAATCGGCGGCCGAATTTCGTCAAGGTTTCTTCATGCATGCGTTCCGCTTCTGTGCGTACGGTACCGCATACATAATTCTACGGGATCCTCAGAGACTATACGCGTTCAATGACTTCTCAATCGTCCCATACACAAAGAATAGTTACCCCACCGGCTGGGGTGTGTTCCCAGCTAGACCACTTGGCATCATTCAACATCTCCTCGAGCTCTCCAGTCGAAACATCGAAGTTCCTTCAACATGGATCAATGATTTGTACCCCGTCTCTATCACCGACCTTGACAACGGCGCCCATAGCAGCCTTGAAGGGTACAACATCTGGATGAAACTCGGTAACCGAACGCGGATTTTGTGTCTGGCAGGGATACCGCTGTCGGAACGTTCATTGGAACCCTTCATTGATCACCCTATGATTGGAACCTCTTCTCCAATCGTTTTGTCGGTGTATCAACCCCAAAAGCCTCAGCTCCTAAATGTAAAATCGGAATTAGTTGCTCATCCTAGCTTTATGGCAATACTACTCATCCTTGCTTTTGCGGTAGCAGTAATTTCGCACTACCAAGGACAAATGCAGAACGCGATTTTCAACACCTTTGTCATGATGGTATCGCACCAAGCAATACCTATCCGTCGCTTCGAATGTCCGTCTTCATGTCTATAGGCCTTTGGTCTCTATTAATCCAGGTGATAATGTGGGTGCTTGCTGGTGATCTAGTCAAAAACCTCTCCTTCGCCCCTGTTCATAAGATTCATTCTGTGGATGGCTGCAATGAGTTAACCCCCTTCAACTCAACAGATGGGACATTTGCGGAAACTTTCTCCCCGTTTGGCGAAAAGTACAGCACTATATTGGCACTGCTTAAATACGACGCTGTCTGTGTGTTCGATAAATACGGGGGCGAAATCTTCTTTAAGTACATGGATCGAAGGTACCCTGAACTAGTGAGGTACCCGGTAAAAACGACAGCAAATACCAAAAAAATCATCCGAGTAATTGAAACGGTCTTTTCCGTGCAAGATTCTGCAATTGGCTATATGTGGTTCAGTCGTGTCTCCCTCTGTCCTATGCAAGGCAGGATATACATTCAGTGGCTACTTAGCACGGGTCTCTTCAAGGGTAGCCAGTATAAAACGTACGTGCGGCGACAGCGTTTATTCGTTGATGTGCAGAAAGTGGCCGATGACCTAAATGAAGAAAAAGTAGAAGAGCAGTATCAGCAACACCTCAGCTATGTCGAGGGAAACCGAAGTTCTTTTCTGACAACGTCCAGTATCAGCTACGGACACGCGCAGACAATTCTAATCATAGGAATTTTGTCAGCTTTGACCGTTCTCATGTTGGAAGGGATCGCCCAAGGGATTCCGCTTACAGTTCTTCTAAATTATTTCGGACGGCTGTTTCGACTGGCGGTCAACCGATCCCTCAGCGCTATTCTTGGTTCTATTGCCTTTACACGGTGGTACTGTACGCAATGCTACATGACTTATGCGAGACTGCGAGAGGTTGGGCAAAGTCACCATCGAAGTATTGCTCCCAAGCGTATTCAAGATCCTCCAAGATATTGGACCCAAGGAGTTCTTCGAAGACCTGATTTGCATTACTGAATAGACTAAGTAATGTTTCGGTAACATATGGTGGGCTTCTATCCCAGACCAAGTAATATGCTCAGCTAACGGCTATATCGATGACGATCCGTAGAATGTTCGTGAGAGATGTTTATGAGATGCAGAGATAATCGCGCATATTCAATTCAATTCAAAAACACCTTTATTAACAAAAGGGGGTTATACATTTGGTGTACAAAAATTAGTTAGTACATAGTATATGCATGAATGTCTCTGAGCATTCCTGTCGCTCGAAAAGAAAACACATTATTGACTCTTTCGGTCCTGGCGATTTGTACTGATGATATGGTTTGTCCACTCCGCAGATTATTTTGTCTGACATTAAAATATTTATAATACGAGTTTGAAGGTAGTAACCTTTTGTAAAATCGCATATCTGCCTGTTTGTGTAGGTCAGTAATCGGAGGTAAGGTAAGAGTCGAGCGATCGATTCCACATCTAAGCGAGACGCGTGTTAAGAACTTCGATTGAACTCGCTCCATAGCGTCTAAATGTGTCTTAAGATATGGTCGCCAAACTTCGCAGCAGTATGTAAATTTCGGTATAACTAAGCTCTTATAGAGCTGCATATAAAATTCCGGCTTTTTCACAATAAAACAACGAAATAATGTCTTACAAACTAACGTTGCGGACTGAATGACTTGTGTAACATGAAGGTTAAAATCCAAGTCCGGTGAGACCATCACGCCCAGGTCCCTCATACATTTCACAATCGGTATAGGCTGGGCGTTAAGAGTATATTGTGAGGGTCTGATAGACATAATGTGCCACATTTAGGAACGGATATTATCATATCATTTTTAGAGCACCACCTTGAGATGGCATCAACGGCTTTCTGCAGATCGCGTCTTTCGGTTTCGGTCTTCGACGGGCCGTAGAGCTTGAGATCATCCGCGTAAAGTTTATGTGTTATGGACTGCGGAATAGTGTTTTTTAGGTTTAAGATGTAAATACAAAATAATGTGGGTCCCAAGCAGCTACCTTGAGGCACCCCAGAGGGGCAAGCACCGCAATTACTAATACTGTTTTTTACACGTACGCAAAATGAGCGGTTACATAGGTAGTCAGATATCCAACAAAAGGACCGTGAGTCAATTCCTAGTTTCTTAATTTTTGCTAAAAGTGAGGAGTGATTTACTCTATCAAACGCCTTAGAAAAATCGAAATATATGCAGTCGAACATTTGTTTGTTGTTGATGTAAATGGTCCGATCTTGAACCATATCGACCAGCTGGGTGGCGGTGGATTTTCCCTTTGTAAAACCATGCTGTGCCTCATCAAGTAACCCCTGAGTTGTTAAAAAAACTAAATACATGTTCTACAAGCAATTTCTCAAATATAATACAAGCTATAGAGGACTGGGCCACCGGTCGATAGTTATCAACATCGGATTTAGACCCCTTCTTGTGGACAGGCGTTACCACAGATGTTTTAAAATACTCTGGTACAATGCCGTCCTCATAGGACCTGCAGTAAATAAAATATAAGGGTTAGGATATGGTTCTCCCAACCTTTTTGTAAAAAATAGGAGGAATTGAGTCAGGTGTAAAACTACATTTCATGGGTAAAGCTTGGATCTTACTAAATATATTTTCCTCTGTTATTAAAAGGGGCGTAGATTCATTTGTGTGATAGGTAAGTAGGAGCTACGCTAGGCTGTTTGACGTAGACGGTTGAAAAGAAATCTTTGAAAATGTGTGCCTTGGCCTTGTCATCTGTTATAATTTTATCATCCTTTATAAGCGCACCTATCTCCTCTTTTCCCTTCAAGCGCTTATTTGCGTAATGAAAAAATGACTTAGAGTCCTTAAAGTCGAGATTCGATTCCTCAAGGATGCGAAGCCTGGTGCTAGCTTTTCGTAAATTGGTTTCATTTTTAGGATTTGCATCTGTTTTCATCAGAGCCTCAAGTTTATTTATATAGGTTTTAAGGCTCTTGTTTCTCGATCTGATTAAATTTCTTATTTTAGGTATGAATTGTTCAATTAATATGTGGAGCTGGTTGATAAATGTATTGAACATACTATTTAAGGAATAGGCTATTCTCTTAGGCTGAACTACAGCGCTTCCCAGTTATGACTGAGGCGGGTGGATGGCACCAACTCAGGCAGAATTTCGCAATGATGTTCTCGAATGCGCAATTATGACTGAACAGTTGCCCCTCGTCGTCATATCCATTTGTCTAAATTGGGTGTGGTAGGAGGTGTTGATCGACAGTGAAACCGACTCCGGTTGGGTGAAGGCATACCCGTCTCGCAAAGCCATCCGTCTTACCTTTTGCATTTACTTATATAGATTCTACTAACTCGCCCTTGAACCGCTTCAGGTTGTGTCATGAATAAGCAAAGGTGGCCCCGACAGATCCTCATAGTAATACCTAAAGGTTAAGAGCTGAGGCCTGTCAGATAGTGGAACAGCTGAGGGTCAGCTGAGGGTCAGAAAAACAATTATTTAAGGTGTGTCATGAACGAAACTGGGGAACGAAGTCGCATCACGTAATACGCGCCAATGGAGGGAAAGCTTAGCCTACGATGAAAAAGTCAGTCCATCGTCGAGAATACGAAGCCGTCGAATCCCGCTGGAGTTTCTGCCAGAACCGGACGGAGTTCATTGAAGATTTCTTGTGGAAGTACGAGATAGACTCGAGATGACTTCAGTGCTTCTCTACTGAAAAGAGAAGTCATCCGTGGTGTAATTTCGTTACGGCCAAACTAATACAGACTGGAGTGGGACACTTAGTGTTTCATTCACATGATTTTGTAAGGCCAAGTTTCTGCCTCCGATGCCAGAGGAGGAGGTTATTTCGGTCCCACTTTCTAATTGTGCCCTCAAATACGTCGTTGATGTATGAACACTGCTCGATTGCGACGTATTCAAAAGCACAACTTGGTCGACTTTTTTCCTGCCGCAACACTATTTCAATTAAGCCTGATTCCTCATCTTGTGCGGTGTATACCTGAAAACATTCAACAGTGTACGGGAACCTTTCCTAACGGTTCAGCTTCTAGAAACTGTCAAGGTGCTTTTCAAGGTGACCTAAACCTCATCGCGCAGCTACCGTTCCGCACAAGTGATAGCGTACGATGACCGCCTCTGTGAAGGTACAGATATGAATTCCCAAAAGCGTTGGCAGATTTCGTGGCCTGGGAGATGTCTTATATAATAAATATGCACCCGTCGTAATCGCAGGTAACCGACTGTATATCGCTGTCTGATAGTACCACTGGCGCGAAACTCAGCAGTTACGTAACCCCATTCAAGGAGTGCAGTAAGCTACGCTTTTTGGCGTCCTTTGGCTGTGTCCTTCATGAATTTTTGAATCAGATGAATCAATTCACTATTGTTGAACGTAATGAAGCGACACTCAGGCTGTGCGCTAGTTTCGATTGACGAGTGGCATCTCTTATTGGCTGCGACGACCATGAGAATAAGCTTATTGAAACGCCTATTAACTCTCACTTAGATTTGATCAGTGCGCACGATAATGCCATCCTCACGCTGTTGAACAAGGGTGGTTGCCTTGATGAAATAGTGGTGGTATACTTACGAATGCCCCGAGTGCATTGTTTATTACACAGCCTATGAAAGCCGTGCGCACCTGTACTTAATGTAGTATATGATCATACAAGTTATACAGGTAACGTTCGCGTTACGCACAATGAATAGCCGACCAACGGAGTGCGTTCTATAATATGTAGGAAAGTTTGGACAGTGGTGTCAGCGTAGAACTAGCACAGACGTTACGCGCGGAGGGGAGCTGGTACCTCTTGTTTCAGCACGGTGAAGTCAATGAAGCTGTAATCATTGTTTGAGGAGAAGGAGTCAATGTAAACTCATTGACGAGTTGATTACCGACGACTACACCAACTAAAGACCACTACAAGATTCGAAAACAAACAGTGAGAAACATAACGATAATCATAAGAGACAATCGTAGCCCAGACGAAAAATGTTCTGATTCGCTATTCATACATAATATGCCGTACCAAAACGAAACAGGTTTGGAAGTAGTACCGTGGATGTTAAATGTTTGCTGTGACTCAACCCGGAAAATTTATTTCACTAGGGTTTGGAAACGAAACAAGTACTTTTGTGGTCGACGCGCGAATGCATTTACCCCAGATTTCGAGTCGTTTCGCTGCGCTAATAAGCAACAGCTTAAGTTTGTTTCATTCTTTTCATTTTCACTCGATCTTCTAGTATATATGTATATTACTCCCTCTATCGCTGATTTAGATTGATATCTTAGGCAGGTCGGCACTGACACCCGAGGGACACCTGCCACAAGACGTATATTACAACATCTTTCTGCATCAAACAAATGGGGAAGACCTCTTATTTCGATTGTTATATATACATTTGCATTTTCTAATCAAATACATACAAATACAGATCACATTATTGGCGATCAATGGCGTTATCGATCAATAGGTTATAATATATATATATTATATATGCTCATTAGTTCTAGTTATTTACATTTATAGATAAAGCATATAAAACTAATTACCTTATGCTCATACAAAGCTAAGGCTTGTTTCACTAAAAAATAAATCAGAAATGTATAAATAAAAAATAAATGTAAGATAAATAAAATGCATTTGCATTTATTTGTTTGTGAAGATATTAAGGCCGAGCTGTTGTGAAAATTGATTATTTTTGGAAACAACTTTGTAGAAATGAAAGCTCGAGTTACTGCTCTTGGATCAGCAGGTTACATCTTCATGTTCCTAGTTGTTAATATTATATTATTATTATTTGAATATTGTATTATCATTGTTATAGCTAATGATAATTATAGGCATCTCTGATATATCATATGTACAGATTTTTAGTACGGTTCGGCTTGCTTATTATGTATATACACTGGCCCACGAGCTGTACAATCGTACGTTAGTAAAAGAATCATAACCACATTTTATGACGACACTGTATTCATTTAGCTATGTTCACTGTCATTATCGCAAGGCCGATCTAGCACGATAGATTAGATCGATATATCACCATTTCGGGCTGATATTGCCAGCACTGTAAATTAGAGCTTCGACACTATCACATGATGTTGGTCTGACTAGACCCGTTGAGTACGTCGCGTTAGTATCTATGAAGCGCAATGCATAAACAAATTAATTTGTGGTTTTTGTCATCTGGTTACCTCATATATTTCACCATCGTGTAATTGTTCACTCTCGAAGTCACAGGGATATAACTCAACGCGGCATCTTGGAAAGGTACGAGATACCCATTTGCAATTTGAAGTCACCTTAGCTTATTCATGTATTTACGTAGTTTAAGAAATGGCCCACCCCGCAGGTGGCGCCGGTCGTAATCAGCACCTATGGACAACAATAGTAGATGCCCGCTTTGGGCTGACATCGAAAAATGGTTGTTTCTTGGAAGGAATAAATGAAATCGAACGTTCTCGAAAATCACAACTGACAATGTCAAGTTGAGTTATATCCCTGTGAGCAATAATGTTCGTATGAAAAGAACCTGTCCTCATCAAATCGACGTGACGCACAAGCAAATAAAATCAGATATCTTAGTGTTTTGCTGTTCGCATTACGAACGAGAACGAAGAATACATATATCTGTGCACACGGTCTCAGTTTTTCGTACACAACCTCCAATGCAGAAATTCAGTCCTGTGCCGCCACAACCGCCGAAATCGCGAACGGCGGTTGAACCACCCCCGACTGTGAAGCACCGCAGAGATGTCTCTACTCCAGAAGAGACAAACTTCATAGAAGGTCGGCTTCATATGTCATTTTGAAAAACTGATTCTTGAAGTTGGCGTACCTCTGTCGAATCTTTCTGTCCTGAGCGCCCTAGTCTTCACACAGTAAGATAATCAAACGCGCGTTGAACGCTAGTGATTGATGGACACTACGATGCTGTATAGGAGAGCTAGTTCAATGTTCAAGTGGTGACAGCCCCCTCTTGGTGAAGCTTCTATGCGCAGCGCTGAATGGATATCGTCTCACCAGTGCTATACAACGCCACTCACTAACGTGAACATAAAATAAAGATTGTTTTATCCACAGATCAGTGTTCATGGTGTTTCCGGTGTCGCATGAAAGTGATTCAGACTATCGTCTAACAACCGCTGGATATTGTTCCATCGACAGTTTGGCGTTGTTGTTTCGTTCAAGCTCACCTGGTGTCCTCAGCTCTCAGCTGGGTTGGAGAGGTAAGCCCCCTTGGCCCAGTGTGCTGTAGCTGTCTCGTCGGTCGTTCGCGATTGGCCCTGTCTGTATTTTCGCGCATTATCCATCTGAGCGGGCGCTGTCCTGTAGCAAACTGCAAACTTTCTGTTAAGAAATCTAAAACAATGTATGAACAACACTGTGAAGTTTGAAAAGTCGGGTGACGTAGACTTTCATGGAGATTGAAACGCTCGTATTGTCTGGCAATAGTTATAGATAGCCTGTGCCATCCAACAAGAAAACAAGTATTTCCCAAAGACACTGTATAAAGCAAGAGAGAGAGAGAGCGCGAAAACTAAGAGGGAGGAGGCAAAATTTAACTATAGATTTCGTTTAATGAACAAACAAAGTTTTATGTGTCCTCCTGGATAAGCGTCTATCTATATCGTATACATATGTATATAATTAATTCTCTCTCCCTCGATATATATATATATATATATATAATTATTTTTATTTATAATTTGTCAGTTGCGCGCATTAGGGAGTGGGGGGTCGATACAAGTCTTAAGGTTGGCGCAGATATGGGCATCTCCGACACAGTGTTGACAATTTGTTTCAGTTAAGGCTCAAATTGATAGCAGTTTAAATAAAATTACTGGGATGTTCGCAATTTTTGTAATGCTTAAACAATTCAATGGAACTGATTTGGAGCAAATGCCAGATATCAGCCAAAACAGTTCATATTGATAGAGCATGACACATCGCGCAACCCCACGTTGGATTCCATTGGTTTGACTTAAAGGTTAACTTAAAAAGTCAAATATTGGTTTGATTTGGTTCCCGTTTCCAGGATGTCTACGGAGCAACCAGGGGAGATATCACCACAGCGAGGGCCAGGCTTCTCTACTGTGGGGCATCCGGATCCACACATGGTTAACATGACGAGCTATTCGACGACCGTGGACAAAAGCCGTTCCACAGAGGTCGAGCAAACTCTCGAGTATCGAGGACAGAATTTCAACTTTCAATTCGCCTCGGCCGGGGCTGAAGCAGGGACAATCGTTCAAGATGTGGGCAACGTTATCCAAGAGACTGGGCTCTTCGAGCAGAGCGGGCATTTTGAGGGTCAACTCTTCCCAGGTCACACTGATGACAAAAACAGCGATTTTCAGTTCCCAGCACAACAGGCCGGCTCTGAGTTCACGTCTGGTCAAGAGCTAGAGTTCATTGAAAGGAATTCAGTGGGCGGCAAGCGTCCCCTTCTTGTTAAGACGGCGGACAACACTTCACAGCACCAAACAAGCAATGTCATAATTTACATGCCGAGCGACGTGCAGATCTGTGAACAAAGCTCTGCATCGCCAGAAGAGAGTGGGGATACGTTTGGGCGCAATGATACCACTCAAGCTGTGAACTTTATAGGGAATTTATCTGATATCAAGTCCACTGCGGTCTCTGAAACGTCTGGACGAAGAGGCGGCCTCGAGAAACGTTTAGAAGGCGTATCGGTCACACTACCTCGACTCAATACTGGACGAAGGCCGTCGTCACGGTCTTTGGCTTCTGAATGTCAAGATGACGCGCAGAAACCGGAAAGAGTCGCTGTCGAAGAAGTGCCAACGGTATCTATAGAGAACTTTCTACGAGAGAATAGCACACCCGAAGCGCACGAATCAGTCAAAGACGAACTGAAACCGCTGAAAGTACCACCCGATTTGCCGTCTCTTACATCCGTTCCACGACTGAACGCTGAACTTAAACAGAGACTCACAAAGGACGCTGGTTCACGTCACGAGAAGACCCTCACCTCTGCGCTCTCAACGCTATCCTTCGACGAACGATCGTCGTTATATCAACAACAACTAGTCGAGATCCTGAAGCCTCTGATAAGGATTCTTGAGCTCATTGAGGCATCACCGCTTGATGCAGATGCAATGCGGCGGATGCTGGGTTCCGTGGTGGCGCTGGTGGCCTCGCTTCAGGATGCCATCATTGCGGATCGGCGGAAATGTGTCATGACACACTATGGCTTCGAAGACAGTGTACAGGTAATAGAACAGGCAGGCGTTGAGCTGTTTAGTGAACAATGTCTACTGCGGAACGGATTTATCCAGCGGAAGGACGCAGCGATCAGTGGGAAAAGGCACTCAAAGCGGAAGCCTCCCTCGTCGGGAGCTCTGCTTGCACCAGCACATGGCGTAGTGTCTCTTCCTGTGAAGCGAAAACGGATGGGGAAATTGAGCAGGAGAAGCCGTAATCCCGAGTCGGATGCTGGTACGTAGCTAGACAGATAGATTGTAGCCTACTTTTCGTTGAAGTAGCAGCATTATGTAAAAAAAGCTGTAGAATTGCAGTTCCGTCAAAAAGCGTTCACTTGAATGAATAAATCGTATAGTTCGTACATGGCAGTTTTCATAAGCGGCTCAAAAATAAATGCGTGAAATTAATTCAAAATGGACAGTAATTAACCCAGCTGAGTTGTAAATCTTTCGTCGTTTCATAAGTCGCCTATCGATATTCGCTCAGTTACGATCTGTTTATCTACCATAATAATATTCTTAATAAAGTATGATTCGATTATCGAATTGCAGATATTGGAGGCGGTGATGAAATAGCACAAATTATCATTTTGGACGATTCAGTTGTTCACCATGAAAATCTGCAGAATACAGAAAAGCAACCGCAATTGGATGGGCGGCGGGTTCTTGGCGAGCAAAGTCAGTCAGCGCTTTCATCTGCAGATAAACTGATTACACAGCACCCAAGCGGTCCTTCCCAGCATGAAGAGCAGCAGCAGCAGCAACAGCCACAGCAAACCGTTATCATCGCAAAGAGACAGCCTCGTGCCTTTGGTCAAAAATCGTACTCGCGATCTCGGCAACTTCAACAGGACAAACGTGCCGTCTCGCCAAAACAGCTTGGGCAGAACAAGCCCACTAGTGTGAATACTATGGAGCAGATCTTCCTTCAGAGCGAAATTAATCACCCTGTTGCCCTCTTCGACGATGCTGCTGGCGCCGCCGCAGCAACAGCCGGGCTGACGGCAGATATCCAGATTGTTGGATTCGACCATTCAACAGCAATCGTCAAGTCGACCAATTCCCGACACAGGCTTTCTAAGAGTTCGGCGGCGTCGACAGCAGAAGCATCATCGTCTGCGGCACCGTCTGTCTCTGCTAGCTGTGATGGGCGCGATGTCCAGCAGCAGCAGGCAGATGCCACCATGGACGACACTGCAAAGAAGGAGCCAATAACAATCGGGACAACGAATGGTGCTTCCGTCGTAACGCCAACGCAACGGCGCCGACAGCAACAACGGCAACAACAACGCCAACAAGCCAATCATCGAGAATCAGCTGGGAGCAGTAGCACTATGAAACGTAAAGGTGGGTGTGGTATAAGTGTTCGTTTGCATGGAACGCTTTTGGCTAGCTTATTTATGTAAAATAATAATTTATATATATATACATATATGTAAAAAAATCTTGGAATGCCCGGATAACAGATATTGTCCTGCAAAGGTCTGTGCACCTCAATCAATAGCGTTGTTCTTTTGTCGCTCTGTTTCAGAGACCGTGCCGGTCAAGTGTTCGTTCTGTGAGCGGTCTTTCACGAAACGTCTACAGTTAGCTCAGCATCTCAAGCAGACGCATTCGGAAGAGCTACCCCAGTGCAATATTTGCAATCGGCGATTTGCCTTCGAGACGACGCTCCAACAACATGTTGAAGAAAAGCACACAGCTGGTGTTGATCCAGGACAGCGGCATGAGTGCGAACATTGCACAAGGACCTTCTCGGACAAAAATCGTCTTCAGGCTCATCTCTTCATCCATACGGGTTTGTAATCGATCCGTCAATCAGTTGTCGCTGTCAAATAGACCTAAATTGGACACTGCGTTGAATTTTTAGATGAGTGCAATTCATGATCGATGGCAATACGCATGTGTGGTAGTTCTCCAGAAGCTGGATATCTCTGGAGCATAGCGAAGGTCGCCGCTTCATAGCGAGACGTTTGTATTCGCAAGGTGTGTGCGTCATTGGTCCTCGGGCGGGTCCAAGCAACTTTTTCACACCTTGTGCTCATGACTGCAACGAACATTTGCAATCAGTCGTGCGACCGACCCCACAGGTCTGATAACCCACCAGCTCTGCCGGTGTGTCAATGTGGTGGACGTTTGTCAAAGCGAGTTTGTCAAGTAGAATACAGCTGCGTCTGTCATCCATTGACTTCTCACGGTGAATAGCTTCGTGGAATAAGAGACGCTGCTTCAGTCCATCTCGCATGCGTGTATGCGTGCTTGTGTATATATATATATATATATATATATATATATATATATGTGTACGCTGTTGACGTTCCGAAAAACGAAATTGCAGGAACAAAACAATTCGAATGCAGCATTTGTTCGCGACGCTGCCTGACCAAGGCGCACCTTGACCAGCACATGGCAGCGCATGGACGCGGCGAGGAGCGTTTCTACTGCGAACGCTGCGAGAAGTCGTTCGCCAAGAAGACCAACTATAAACACCATATGAGGCTGCACTCTGGCGAGAAGAACTTCGAATGCGAACTCTGCCACAAGCGGTTCGCGACACGGCAATATTTACACATACATCTTCGGTCCCATTCGACTGAAAAGCCATTCACGTGCGACATCTGCGGGCGAGGTTTCCAGTTCCAGCACGTGCTGGTCGACCACGTTCGAACGCATACGGGCGAAACGCCATTCGTCTGTGAGGTGTGCGGTATAAGCTTCAAGGTGAAACGAACCCTGAAGAGACACATGAAGACCCATGGTGACGAGCGACCTCATTCCTGCCATATATGCCAACGAGGATTTAAGGTAGGGCATTTAAGTCAAGAGGGGGTGGGGGTCAGGTTCAGCTGTATTGTGAATACGTTTTTCGTTCGACTCTACAGAATAGAGGCGACTGTAGAGAATTGTCAAAATATAAAGGGTGAGCACCATATGCTGAATGTTGTATTGACTCCGAGTGATTTGCTTCAGGTAAAGGGTTTCCTATTTGAGAATACGTATATGCTCTATTTTCATAGATGGCACCATAATTATTTAGCATTTGATGAATATTTCGTACCGTTGCTAACCTGTTGTACATATTTGAAAGGGTCAATCTCAGAGAGGTCGGCCAATATTAGAGGTAATTGTTAGAAGTATTTTCGATGCGACTGCCGCTTCAGATGAACAACAAAAATGAGAAACATACTTCAAATAATTTCTAATATTATTTCTGTGCTCAACTTTTCAAATTTGCTCTTAACATCCATTGAAAACTCGGAGGAGACAAAAACATAACGTAGAACCCCGTTACACATTTATCATCCGCTTTCATTATTTGTCTTTATATTTCCCCTTGTTTGGGTCTAGGTAAAGGCAACATTGCGCGAACACATGAAGACTCACAGCAACGAAAAGCCCTACCAATGTCATGAATGCGGGCTAGCATATAAAAGAAACGTGGAGTTACGCAAACACGCTTGCTCCGCGAGACAGCAACAGCAGCTGCAGCAACAGACGTTAATAGCGGCGACAACCCCTGCACCGACAGCAACCGTGACCCGGCTACCGACAGCGATCCAGCTTGCCGTTTCTGGCCAGCATTCTGCTGCGTTGGCTCACACTGTGAGTTCCGCCGGCGTTCCTGCGAGATCCGTCGTCGCCGGATCAGCCGTGGGACATCATCAGACAGGTGGAGCTGGTCTTCTGCTTGCCGGCGCTTGCGATGGAGGGGGTCCTGTGCAGGTGCAGCTTGCTGACGACGTCTCTGGTGGCGTGGGTGGACCAGTGGTGGATAGTCATCACGCTACCACAGCGGCAACAGCGGCGACATTGCAATCGCTACAAACCGTGATCCCAATGGGAGCCGCTCAGCCGGGCGCGGATGGAACAGCCACAACCACCATCATACTGCAGCCAATGAGCGCTGTTGGAGGTGCTACCGCCGGCGGAGCGAATTTTGCAGGAATTCATTTCATCAACCTCTAGCTGACCATCCGTGACAGTTAGACACATCCATTGCTGCCTGTAAAGTGCCCGTGGTTGTTGAATTTCCTTGCCTAACCTGCCGATGAAAAGAGAGAGAGAGAGGGGGAGAGCCGTTGAGAATTGCTGGATCTATTTGTTGTTTATGTACATATAGGTATAAATCATATGAGTGTCTATCTATATGTATTTACGTGGGTAACGTTTATATATATATATATATATACATTTGATTTATTTATGTGTTACAAAATAACTTATAATTACTTTGTATTAACGCTTATAGTCATTTTCAGCAGAGGCCCACGGAAGGGGTTCCAGTTGACCTCCCGTCCACCGAGTTTAGCTTCCGAGGACGGACATTGCATTGCTATACTGAATATCAAGATATACAAAAGATATCGAGATATTATAATATCAAGATATAATAAGATATCGCTGCCTGAAAAAAGTTATCCACTCTTACGTTCGCCGTAACTTTGATCAGTCTGTTACAGACACCACGTGTATATACATATATATATATATGGATGTGTACTCCGGTGTCAATATTTGTCGGTTTCGCTCTCATGATGGGGATGAGGGAATTGTGCCATCGACGTTGATAGATGCTGACCTCGTTTCGAACAAAACGCAAACAGACACCCGACTTTAGAGATGATGAACGCCTTGTTAATTAGGCATTAATGAACATTACCAGTAGGGCGATCTCCTTGGATTACAAGCGACTTATTCGTTGAGAGTAATAATGAATTCTGACACCACCGCCAGCCTTGTCGAATTATATGGTACGATCTACAAAAATGTACACAAACGCTGTTCTGATTGAATTTTGTGAGGCGATGCTAATGAGTTGTGCTGAAGAGGCACACTGGATCTTTTTTGTAATGACTCATTATTGACTGATTGCACCAGGATATACTAATCTATTAAGTAATATGTATAATAGTAGTTCTTTGCTTATTGCTACACTCGTACGCATTTAACGTCAATGGTTTGTCCTGCTCTGTAGCAGTACCGGGCCAGAGGCTAGAACAAATTATGTTATTAGTAATTAAAGAAAAATAAAGATGTTTATTTGACCTTTACCAAAGAAAAGCTGCTCAAATAAATAATAGAGCACAGCCAAAAAAGCCGAATAATCTGTTTTTATTCAACGTCGCAGTTGCTATTAATGAATGTATTCCTTCAGTCAGCTGAGAAAATTGTATGACTTACAGATCACAGAAAGTCATAGTATGCAGAGCAGTTCGAACTCAAAATATAAATCAGTTCGATAGAGTAATCTGGAATTATCATAGTTGACATGCTGGATGTCTTGCCTGGAACCAATCTGATTTCATTGGAGTGCTTTGTCGTGGGCTATCTGGGCCCATCATTCATATAAAATATATGGTCACACTAGGGGCATTCCCCTCGGCATCTTCTCTAATTAGCTAACGAAGGCATATACTATTTAGGATCATTGCAGTTATCACAATCTCAAGTAATAGCTCTGCGCGCTGCCTTCCTCGTCCCTTGGCACAGCCCTCCCTTGGGGATTCCGCCTCGGAGCCCCTGTCGTTGTGGCCCACAGCTGCGGCCGTTAGGGGTCGGAACAAATGGTCACCACGAACTATCGTGCGACACCTCCATCTCCTACCACAAAGTCCAACACCTCGTTTTTTACGGCACGGTGGTTGACACTCTAGTACGCTCTTAAGTCAACCACTGTGCAGCCACCCCTGGTTACGTGGTATTCCGTGCGGAGCGAGCCAAACTACGCACAAAGTACGCGGCCCTCCATGCAGTTCACCTGTTGTTCTCCTTGACTTCGAGAGTCTAGGGGGCCACGGCCTCCTTACTGATAATTTCCTCGAAAGAGTCTATCACAGGCTGGTCCGCGCCACCGGAGACAAGCGCGCTGGATTCAACCTCCAGCAACGCCTTTCCCTCGTTGTGCAAAGAGGCAATGCCATCGTTTCCATCGAGACCATGGCGACCTCGTACTCACACCCTGTCCACAAGTGCTTCTCTAATAATTATATATTTTAAGACGGACGATTATAATCAATATCCCATATAGTATAAACCAGTCCTTAGCTCTAGCGTTCAGTAAGGGTTAAATTCATAGGGTTTGTAATAAAAAGGGGGAAATTATTCCCCGCGGCTGCTATCGCATCCCTAGGGCTTTAACACGATAATTGACAAGAAGTAAATAGCGTGCCAATTTAATATAGTCGTGCGGTTTGTACAGACGTCGTAGCAACAACTGTAGGGTTTCGCAACAATTTGTCAATCTACATAATCGTATACCTCATGCAAGTTTGAGAGTGCTCGACAGCGAAGTAAAAGCTGGCTGGTGTATGGAGTTTCCCATAACAAACTCATCTGCAGTCTCCTCGACGATCTTTCTCGAGCTTCAGCAAACGCTAAAATGTGACGATTTGAATTTAAAGAGGGTTGTCTTATGAAGCAATTCCGAAAGCAGTACCGTGGTCGTTAAATGTTTGCTGAGAGTTAGCTTGGATAATCTTGTAACGGGGGGGGGGGTGGTAGGCGATAGGTGTACCAGCCTGGCTTTGGTCAGTCTACCCGTCAGACTCCCGGTTACGCGGTAACCAAGAGGGTGATTAAAGATTTTGAACGCCGACTATGGTTCGTCCACCCATCAGCGACCGCTTTCCTGTGCCTACTCTCCCTATGTGAAAGGGTACCGCTGCCGTCAAACCCGGCAGCGGTACCCAGGGAGGTGAAGGGGCCCCCGGCCTGGCGTACGCGAGCGAGGCTCAGTAAATAGCGAGTTGGAAAATTAATAGCCGACAGGTCTCGTATGACCGAGAGCTGGGCCGCTGACCTGCTGAGTCAACGGTTCTAGGAAGCTCTATACCCCGGCGCTCCAAAGCCCCGAGAGGCCCCATCAACGCGACTTACTGTTGGAACGATCAGAGCAGGAGCACAGCATGTGACGGATGAATGTCCCCAGGGGGGGCGCCACTGGCCCTACTAGAGGGCCATTCCCAAAAATAGGGCAACGTCAATCCAGGACTAACGCTCCCCGGATGTCCAATCCACCCACACCCATCTCGCACGACCTTCATTCAAAGTGTAATGACTCATGACCAACAGCTCATCGTTTGTGGTCCTCGTGGACCCGGAATATGCGCAGGGTTCCCTGCACGACCTGTACCGTTAAATCAACCAGCCGAGACTTACTGATACCCAAAGCAGCTAGATCGCTGATGGAGTCCGGATCCCAGGCTCCGGTCGAGCTTACAGTTATCGAGCCGTATACCCGCTGTCTCTCTGAGTGAGGACAGCCACTCAACCTTGTATTTTGCGATCTTATCACGTCTCGCTAAACTGCTACCCTCATCATCATCACCATCATTATCATCAACACTAATTGTTGCTAAGTTCTCGCCATGAGTAGTTCTACTATATTCACAACAGTAATTTCATTTCGGTATCATTACTGGTCAAATATTGCCTATTAATTCCCCGACTCCTCAGTGCAACTGCCCGACCACATTTCACTAACTATTTTCAGTACCCCTCGGAAATTTAGTGGTACCACCATTACGACAAATCACAGTGCGTCCACATGACGGTGGAGATTTGCCGACTACAGCTGATACCCAGCCATATGTATAAGATGCAACAGACTCCTGTAGGCAGAAATTGCAATTAAATTATACTACTGTGCTATAGCTACGGGTATAGTGATTGTTGTTTGCGTTATGCTTGTCTTAACGGACCTCGTTATTCCAATATCTAATTTAGGTTCAAATCGCTTGGTTATTCTGTTATGCATAAACAAGGTCTCTCCGCGACGTTACAGTTCTACTGGATGTACTCGCTCCTTGCTGTACTCAGCGACGTCTAATGTGAAAACAGTATTCTATTACATAATGTATTTCACGTAAGACAAGTATTCAGGCGTCTGCGAAGTCGCAACAAAACTGTTTTTCGAGCTGACCCTCAGCTGTTTCCCTAGCTGACAGGCTTCAGCTCTTAACCGTTTAGGTATTACTATGAGGACCTGTCGGGGCAACCACCTTTGCTTATTCTCTGCCTTACTCGTACCTGGCGAGAATCTTCAGATAAAGAAAGATGAAGCGAAAGTCGCAACAGACGACGGGCAGCGGTTCATAACTGCCGCTCGGGTAATCTGTGATCAGATCTCGGGAAGACTTTTCAAAGTTTGACTTGATTTACAGTGCTAGGTGTGTATTGCTGTGTCTTTCAAAAGAACACCAGGAGATGACGCACCGAACGTGTCAATGGTTCAGAGGAATGGATAAGATATTGTTTTTAGACTCTAGACATCAACGTTGATCACAGTTTTGTCTTTAAACAAAGTCGGCATTGCGGGAAATCTGTTTGTGTTTATCCAAATGTATGCCTGAATTAAGCAAAGGTATGATTTTGTATCGAGTACTAACTACCTCGTCTGTGCGGATCCGTGCAAAATCCCGACAGGACGATCGCAATTCAACATTCTATAATATCACATTGGATTTATATATATAGGAATCTAGGCATAGAAATATCTGCATAGAAATCTAGCCTCCAATCACAACTTGGACCACTTTGATCACTTCCGACGCGCGCATTTTACATCGATACGGCTATCTGTCTGATGATCTTCCGCAAAACGATGTCATTGGCGTCTCCACCAATCGGCCTGTATATCCATCTGTCCGGACCGTTGTTGTCTTTGAAATTAACCACGTGTGTGTGTGTAGCACATCCGTGCAGACTGCTGTTGTGTAACCAGTAGGCAAGGATCGAACTTGATCGAACCGATCGACTCCATTGTTTGTATACGCTGCTGTTGTTTCCCGCTGTTAGGAAGTATTCGATCGACAGTGTGCGTCTGCTTGTCAAAATAGGCCAATTGTGTTCATCTAGTGTCGTCGGAGTGGCACGATATTTCGAACAGCTCGACAGCGAACGACCGGCTTCGTGGCATCGCGATCGAGCACGAGATTCACCGTTTCAAAACGAACCAACCACCGACCTCTTGCGACGTATTCCTGAGATGCGCTCAACATCGAAAGATCATCATTGTGTTTTCGAGCCTTTATGACATAGTTGTGTGGAGCCAAACTAAACGCACCTTGTTTTGCTTGCTGGGTCACTGGTCGAGACAGTTAGCGGCGCCGCAGTATCTGAAGGGTAGAACCTGTATTATCGGGGAATATAAAGGCGTTTTTCCAGCAGACGAGCGGCGTTCGTTCAAACAGGGTAAGCCGCTTATGTCAGCAGTGAAGTGTCGTAACCAATGATGAGTTGGGGCGTTTGTTTCGTCATTAGGGTGCCATTTTTTCTTCGAAATAAACAGCAAGTCGATAGTAGACACTTGGTGATTTGAGAGCTACTCGAAAATACTACACATCTATGGATGACACAAACGCCGAACAGCCAGCTGATCTGGGTGTCTACGAGGTGTCAAGGAGTTCCCCAAAACCCGCGCAACACCCTGTGTATAAAGCATCGTCTTTGTACAATACACCTGCCTTTAAACAGTGAACATCAATTGAAACGTTGAGTATTGAAAGAAACACCAGGTGAGGATGATCGGTGGTTATGAAGAACCTTTAACAGGCCTCGAACAGCAGACCTTTAAGATGGTCCACTCTCAAATCACTGATTAGCAATTAAACGTGTTAACAAAAGAAACGATGCGGCCCAATCTTTAGGATGAAGGCGATTGATACTGTTTTTAACTACTGTCATAATGTGTAATACGCTATATATCTATCTGTCAACTAGCTCTCCCTAATAGAATGGCCGGTGATCGATTTGATGAATTTTTGTGCGACCAAGTCAAGCTGTCAGCGGCTGCTGTTGTTCGAATGTATAGGGCTTCGACTTGAATAAAGCACTTCCACTGTGTACAAACAACGCTAATTTATCTTCCATGTACTATTATTAATACTTATTATTAACTGATTCTCATGCTCCCTTTTATGTATTACTCGACTCCCGTCAAGAACCGTACATACGAACAGTATGTTAATAACGTTGCACATTCAACCTGTATGTGCATGAATCAGACTGCATATACAGGTTGGATTCAGCAACTTCACCGGACGCTGCTAGTAGCATACTAGAGAAATCATCTTTTTCGGGGTCATTTTGCAGACTGATATGAATCTGAGCAACGGGATAAATTCATCATGCTTCTATTGTTCTATCATACTCCGTTTCGAGTTTTAATTGGTTAGCGATTAACGTCAGAGCAATTTAGAGCTTATAATAATCTCGCTCGAGGACTTAACCTACCCATGAGCCAGGAGTACATCCGCATTGCTGACAACTGGGTCCCTATTAATAGACATATATCCGACGTTTTCGGTAGCCAATTAAGCTCATTAACACGCGTGTCGAATAAAACAGCTGGATCAGGAACAGATACACGGATGCCATTTTTTTCATCGACTCTATCGTGTATATTACCGTAAGAACATTTGCTTGACGTTGCCTGACAGAACCCCGTAGATATATTGTCTGTACATAGATAGCTCGTGTGCGACCGCCTCATACGAGTACTCTTTGACAGTCACCGCTACGGAGATTCTCGGCCTCCTAAACGATCTTCGAGAATAATAGGTAGGATAAACGGGCCCGGACGCATCTAGCACCTGATGATTCTATTCTAAGTTCTGACCGAATACATTGTTTCCCTGTTGCTTGTTTCAGCGATGGATGTGGAAGTTACTCAAAAGCTGATTCAGGCGATTCTGCAGGCCAGCGACACGCCTCTAACGATCCCTCAGCTGGAAGCTGGCTATAAGGTAGTAGACGTAGACACTCACAAGGGCCTGATTGCTATGCATGTGATGAAGTTAACCATTGTCTCTACGGTGACCAGATGTCGATCTCGAGTGATGCACACGGCTGAGGGTACAAATACTATGGTCCTTTAGTCTGTGCGTTACAACCAAGACAATGTTTATTTTACCTATGAGCAGAATGAAGGAGGAGGGCTGTACAAAGTCGACAAACGAATGAATTTCACGCAATCGTTATCGCGGTCCGTTTTTTTTCTTGTTTTGACATTTCATCACTGCAGGACTTAGAAGACTCATTTATTCCTGCTCAGAAGCTTGGTTATGATGATACGCTCTCACTCCTGAAGGCATCACCCAGCCTCTACTCAATAGTTACACAACATGGCCAGGTAAGCTATTATATACGCGTGGTGGCTTGGACGGCCTGAAAAGTCTGCGGCCGTGAAGGGCCGAAGAACACTGGTCCTTCGGAGCCCTGTGAAGTGACATACCCCTTTGAATAGAAGGTATTTTCGTATCGTGGCATTGTTAGTGGGTCTTTACGTAATTACAGATACAACGGATGGTCAAAAATCGCTGCTATATGTCGATTGTCGACAAGCAGATAATTCGTCCAGTGTTCTAGCGTTCGGGTTTCACGGATATCGCAACAATTTTCGCAGGGTTCTTCACAAATGATGATGACAGACACAGTCTGCAATTGAGCATCAGTATCATTCCTTTGCCGTGTTCTAACGAGAAGTTCTTGCGCAGACCTCTTATCAGTGCTATCATATTTTCGTCTCCGGGTTCGCCTGCTAATGCAAATGTAGATAGCTGCCCTAATAAAATAAACGGCAGTGACTATAACAATAAAACTAAACGTCTTGTTGTCGTCCATTTTTCTTCTCCTCACGTTCTCATAGACGCTCGTCGCTCCGGTCGAACTCGGCGAGACACAACACGTCAGGGACTTAATTATGGGTCAAAGAAAAGACCCATCAAAAAAGGTTTGCCGCTATCTAACTATTATTATATGTATCGAGAGCCATTAGCTACAGGCTACATTTAGGGCTGATCTTACATAGAATCACATGTATGTGCTCCTGTTCTACAGAGTTAACAGAACAATCCTCAATCAAGATTAAAAGTATTGCAGCAACTCGTTAATATTTTAATTGAATCTCCCTCGGGTAGATGGTAGTCACTCTTGAAAAAAACGAATGAAATGTATCAGATGAAGCCCCCAAAACTGGGACGCGTACAGAGTGAAAGGAATTGTACCCTTCATGGTGGTCTAGTAATGAGCGTCTTTCGTCTGCTGGACAGGAGGGACGTTTGGTTTGGGATCAAATCCTGTTGCCAGACACTTTGGAGAATCGTTGGACTTTTTTTTATCATTTTTCGTTGTCATCTGTGTGTTCTTGCCAGGTACAGTTGGCCCCGACAGGTCCTCATAGTAATACCTAAAGGTTAAGAGCTGAGGCCTGCCAGATAGAAGAACAACTGAGGGTCAGCTCGAAAAAAAAAAAAAAAAAAAAGTACAATTGGCCAAAAAGAGTAAGCAGAGGTGTGCCTCCGACAGGTTCTCATACTAATACATAAGGGTTGAGAGCTGAGGCCTCCTGTCACATGGGAGAACAGCTGAGAATTAGCTCAAGATTTAATTCAAGAAAATTGAAAGGAATTGGAATATTCGCGTTGACTTCTACTTTTTTGATCCGAACCGATATAGCGCAGCTCAGTATGTTCAGCTACACAGTTTATAACTCACGGCCAACACACTTACTCTCCACGGTACTGCTCTCGGCATTGCTTTATCAGACGGACCCCTGTAAATGCAATCGATGCGGATCGAACCCGTGCACCTACATGTCTCGTCCTATTACGAGGCTTGCAAGGCGCGCACCAATGTACCACACCACCGGGCATATATAGATATATATATATGAGTGTGCGTGTCTGAACGTTGTGACATGCGCCTTTTGCTGCTTTCAATTTCAGTAACTACACCCAGCCACTAACTAGCCAACGTCAACTTCTTAATTTGTAATCTATTCAATCAACGACCTATAGTTCCATGTTATATGTATAATTACATTCATACTGAGGTGGTTGTTAACCGCTATGAGAACTCGTCTGTTAATTACTATGTCCACATATTAGTATATCCATAGAGCATGAAGAAAGGCGCCGATTTTTCCTTTATTAGCTAACAGCCATCTCGCCGTAGCCTCGATTTGTTGATGCAACCAAGAATACTGGCATCGTTTCCACTATTCTTGGGTTATTAACAAATCAAGGAACTGTCCATCGACAGACCCACATGCATAGAATAGCGACACATTTTCCTCGCTGCAAAACCTCTGAACATTCAAAGTCTGTGTACCGCTGTACGTCTGTACATTCAAACTATCTACACCTCTGTACGTGTTCTGTGTTCTGACTTTGTTTAGGTGGAAATGGATATCCCCGCCAAAGTGGAGGAGGAGATCTTGTTCCTGTTGGCGACGCTGGTCGATCATCGCTTGCTTGTACAAGATTTGGCGCCTTTTTACGCCAGCGCATTCAAACGAAGACTGCCATATCCAAAGGTTCGGCGTTAGGATCTGTTTTTTCGTGTCGCGAACATCGCGTACCATGGCGAACCGTTCAGCGACTCCTTGCATTAAGAAGTCCTTAAAGTTAAGTTTGTTTAATGGTTTATAATCTAGTCTGCGTGTTACTCTCACTTGACCTCACTCGACGACTTCAATGGAGGTGAGGTGTCGGGCAAGTCGATCGAACGTTGAGCTCTTGTACCAGCGTCTTGGCCTGCGCCAGTATAGTGGCAGCGGTTGGGTTTGAATCTGTTCCACTTGAAAAATAGCGATGTGCAATTCACATCTAATTAGACGTGAAGAGTTGACAAAGCTACATGTGTTGTGCAACTATTCACCACCTAACAATGGACGTAGAGCATGTGTTTTAGTTTTCGTTGGATGTTCCTGTTGTCATATTAAAAATAGATCGGTGAACACACAGTCTTTTGGGTGTACATCATATACAGTCGAGTGTCGTTTTTCTGTTTCAATTTTCCAAAATTATCAACTTCCCTGTCCTGCTTGTCTTGCCTTGGACTTGCTAAACTTCTGTGTGCAGGGTCGACTTCCGGCGTGGTTATCAACTGCGCGGCGATTCGTCGTGACTAGCTCACCCCGAGGTCGCTATATCGAACCTCTTAATGGTGTCGACATGAGCAGATTTCAAATGCGAGCGCAGTCCCTCCAGCAGCAGCAGCAGCAGCACCAACGGGGTCCCTCATTCAGACGATCGGGTCGGCCATGCGTTAATGGGACCAAGGAAACCGCCCTATACGGCAATTATGGGTATGCAAGAACCCCAGCAGCATTCAACATCAGCAATTTTCCACGGGGCAAAAAGCATTGGCAGATCGGCGAGCCGACAATTCAAAGTGTGAGTATAAAACTAACATATTCTCAAATGATATGAACCAGTTCGCATAGCATAAGGTTATACTGGGCCCTACAGCCGTCGGTCGGGGCTGCCGATACAGTTATCGTCGATGGCAAGTGCCAGCAATGGGGGGTTAGTATCGTTGTGTGTCGATTATACTATGCCAGAGTGTTTGTACAAGACCACATGGTCATGACGTTTGCCGATGAAATCGAAACAGAGAAATCCATTCACGTGACACCATGGTTCGGACCTCTTGTATTCGAAGGCGAATTGACAGCTACAGTTCGTGACGAGAGCGGCTTGAAATCGGTGTTTCGAATGCATGTACACTCCCGGACTATTCCCTATCTGGGCCGATGACGATGTTGCGGGTTATTTGCCTACATGATGGCTCATTTTTAATGACATTGCTCTAAGCTGGCCGATCATCCCTAGTCATCGACTTTGACGTCTCTAGACGTCAATCCTATGAATATCAATATATGGCCACGTGATCGATCTTAAGCACAGGGATAAATGTCTGCTATTTTGCACAAGGAACATTTGATCTGTTCATTCCGCCGTTCCATTCGTCCTATTTTTGGTAACATTCTGCTAAGCGTATTCGTTGCCCGCCACCCTCATAAAGACATCATTTGACGTGCCTAGCTAGCCTCACGCTCTCTGGACGTTGTAGGAGTTCTTAGGAGGCTCTGAGGAACATCTCAGAGGAAACGCAGCCGTCATGTTCGTGTGTCCAGTTTCGCTGCGAGTGGCCCATACAAATTGCTGGTATCAGTCACGAGACGCCACTAAGCTTCTATTTCTGATTGGTCAATTCGTTTAAGCGTCTTTATTGCTCGTTTATAAAAAAAGCCAGAGGTCGCAGGTTCGAGTCCCGTGTCGTGACATATAAGAGAACTTAAGCATTGTAAAAACTGCAGTTCCTTTAATAAACCAATAAAGCTTTACCTTTACCTTCACATTCGATACACTTATACACACACGATTTTTGTGATGGCGTCGACGCGCGTGGTGCCTCATAGTGCCTGATATCTTCCCGTTGGCGGCTGGAGCCATTCTCATATCAGACACTTCTCGGCAATTTCGCGTATGGTTACGTTAGTACGAGAAAGAGAGGAAGATGTCAACGGACCGAGAGGCCGCACCTCGCCGAAGCACCTCCTCCATATCTATCTGCGGTAGAGGGGCCTCGAAGGGCGAGGGAGCTATCCCAAGGTTGCGGATTGTCTCTCATCCCTGATGTGTTGCGGGACTGCACGAAGCCAGGCGACTGCATGAAATCTATGTGTTAGGTTGAAATAGCGCCCGAGGAATTATTGGTACATCTTAATGAAATTACAGAATATTTGTAAGCTTCTCTATCGTTTTATGCGCGTCTCGCTAGCGTTCTTGCCACAAGACGCTGTATTGCAACTACACAATTACACAATTACTGACAACATATACAAACTCTCTTAACCCGTGTTATCATTTGCTGTGGTCACCAATGTCCTTAATAATTTATATTACAGACAACGGACGCTGTTCCAGACGTCATTCGTCAACTGCTGCAGAAATGCTTGAACTCGGGCTCTGGAGGTCCCGGCAGCCCCGTTTTCATCGAGTCGCTTTTGAGCGTAAGTTGTCTCGCTTGTCGTTTGTGCTTTCTCCCTGATATTTCAAGCAATAATTCGACATTTTACGACAATGGACATTGTGAAACCGAGCGTCTTTGAAAGACGTTGTTTTGCAATGTCACCCTCTGCAGTCCTCAGGTTAGGGTTGCCGGGTGTCACTTCGTTCAATTTTCTATAAGAGGATATATGAAAACGTTTCAGAGGAGGCCATTTTGGCACTGACATTAGCCTGCCATGCAAGCCCTAATCACCGCTATGGTAAACTAGAGCTTGCAAAAACAACCTAATGGAATTTCTATCAGACCTCATTTGTTTACGCAAGCCAGCGTGTAATACTGGTAAGCATCGCTTAACCCCACGCTCATGCATCTGCCCGGCCCGCCTGCGAATTACCTTCAGCATTCGGGGCGTCAATTGAAGAGGGCACATGAGAGTATAATTGTTCACAGAATACAAAGCATTGCCGTGACAAAGGTAAACACAAGGACCCAAAACACTGTCTTTGGTCATTGCTGCGAATAAGATTAATTCAGAAACTCACGTCCACCTGTATAGCAGCTGGAAGTTTATGCTGATTGCCATGTACCATGAGTGGTCAAAAAGCTGGGAGAAACTTGAAGAGCTGATGAGATTCGGAAGCTTGTTCTGTAAATATAATAGCTCTAAACGAACTGGATGATCCCGCTCAAGATTGTGGCGACGAAACGTCCTTGAAATACTCGCGCGCAATGTAACAGAAAGAAATGTCTTCTTGTTCCAATTGTGGTACTGTATGTATTCTTTACTAGGATTTGTCAGTAGAAGAGAGATTTTAATTTTGAGACGAGAGATAAAATATGCTGCTATTTATAGTGTGTGAGTGGCCAGCTCAAGACAAAATCCGAAATTACTTAGTGGCCTGTTCGTCTCCTCGATCTATTGCAGGCCTTCAAGCTAATGGGCGGAAACCCAGCGGTGGGCATCGAGCATTTATTAAAGTATCTTGAACAGATGCCTGAGTGCCAGGTAAACAAAATTCTATGATTTTTTTGCTCTATCTGAACCCAACCTTAATAAAAACGAGTCAATATTTCATCAGGAGAGAGAATCGATCTATAATACGTCAGTCCAGTACACGCCTACTCTCGCAAGAAATAGAGGCCGGACAAAATTGTCATCCTCTAGTTTCAAATTGGGATATCATAGGGTAGAAAAGTGACTAAAAAATTGCCAGGTAACCTGTGAAAATTTTCCCTGTTTATCTCGAGAAGCCTCCCAACGGTTTTTCGATGTGATCGGTACGGCGGCCTAACTTTGTTCCAAATCACTTTGTCACTCTATCATTGCAAACATCATCAGACGTCGCAGAATAGGGAACCCCTCAATTGTTCAGTGGTCGACGGCGTCTCGATGACTGACGTGTCTAGCTATTCTCTTCGAAACTGATTGTTACAGGTTATTGGGAAAAATGCGAAGGGGAAAGTCTGCCTAAAGCCAGAGTGGAGGAAGCTTGCGGGTTTGTTGCCCGCGGCGGATAGCCAAATAACAGCGCAGATTTCGCAGGCCGAGAAAAGCTGTCGTCTTGAACAGGTCGTGTCTGACGATCGAAACAAAGTGACCGATGCCGTCGAGAGACACAGTGTCTTATCGAGGACAAGCTCTACGCGGCGAACCCTGAACAAGGCCGACGACGGGTGGGGCTCAGGCGAGCCGCTAATCGCTCGCCAAGGGACCAGGGGGCGGATAAAGCCACCGAAAGCCACAACACGTGGTTTATCGGTGGCCAATCGGGTGAAGCTTGTCAGATTCCTCGCTAGAAACCCAAGCACGCCTCGAAGTAGGCTCATCGAGCAACTGCGGAAAATATGGGCCGAATCACCGTCAATTTCCACCCTCGATGAGCCGGACTCAGCTTTAAGCGAGCTACTTCAGCCGGGTGGTCTTGTGATTAGCGATGCACAGGGCCACTGTTCGTTGAGGCCCGCAAAGGCCGAGGGCTGCTTGGGCGACACCTCCAAACTGTCGTGGATACCGCAGATCTGGCAGGATGCCCTACAGAGGTCGAGTGACGAGCAGAATGCTAAGCAAATCAACGGCATAGGATCATTACCTGTTGGATTTTCGTTGCGAGGCGAAGTTGTCGCTCTTGAAGGAGTTGGCCAATATTGGTTCAAACCGGACAGCGTATATGTTGACGGGGTGTCACAACAGATCGTCTGTGGACGAAACCCAGCCACAAGCGTCAAAATCGGCGGGATGTATATGTGCAAGTATTATGGTGCTCGTTAAGTAGTTAGCTTTTTTGTTTGTTCGATATATGCAATTGTGTTGATCTTAATGCTACTGGATGGCTATGAACCGTCAAAATATTCCTGATAGACCTAATTGCCCATTTACAGGTATAATATCATAATGTGAAAATAATAATAATAGTAAGAACTTAATGACATATATGAGACGTGATATTAATAACATCGGGGTCTGATCGAGTCGGCTGATAACCTGTATACATGCATTCTCCGATGTATTCTTCCACCATCGACTGCAGATGCTGAGATGGTTCATGGCATTAAAGAAAAAGTCTGCTGCGTTCAGGTGCTGCGAGGTCTAAGCTACGGAAAGTACATTGTCAGGTTACCTGAGCTTTCTCAACTACGAATAGTGCATAGGTTGCATCTGTTCACACTCTGCGATAAATCGTCGAGTGATTGCTCTACCGGCAGCTTGTCGCCAATTTCGCCGCTGTTCTACGTAAAGGCCATGGGTCATTTGCCATGTCATCGACAAAAGATCACAATTAAGGTAGATTAATTAGTAATTAGACATTTCGAATTTATTCTACGTCATAAATGCATAAAAAGTCGACACGTACGAATTTGCGAGAGGCAGTGAGCTTGTGTTGATTGCCATGGCTTGGGGAGAGAGGATTCGTTTTAAAGGTCTAGGATTTTTGACGAAGGAGTTATCAACTGGAGCGAACATCTGTCATATTCCAGTGTTATAATAATTTTCATTATGTTTAAAATCGGCACTAGTCTAAGTAAGACACTGTTGTGATTTCACTACAAGCCACGTTCATGTTTGCATCACCTTGTTGTTAGGTGGTGTCTGCGCTCGAGTTCGGTACTGCTATGGCCTGTTTGGATACCGAGGAGTGCTGTGTGCTGCTACAGGTCCGTGGTGTGACTCGGAAAGGTGGTGCGGGCTTGTGTACTGGCGACACCCAACCGATGGTCGTTCTTCTCATTCGGTGGGCTGGAGAAACACTTGTGAAACTCGATGACGCCGCGGCGGCATTCGGAATAGAAAATCCCAACGAAAGTTTTCTTGTAAGGAAACCTCAGTGTATTCCTATCGAAGCTACATGTGACGAGCGGAAATCTATCGGCTAATTTTTCATTCGAATTAACTGGATGACAAAGCAGCATTTCTAATCAGCTTGATACTCATTTCTTTCCAAGTTTCAGCTTTGCAACCATAGTTCCCCCATAACCCTACTTTGATTTCCTGTGGCCTCTCACTTGATCGTAAAACATTTTTAAGAACAAAAAACAAACGTATTAGCTTCAATTGTTTGCGTGAATGTTTGCGGCTTTCAGTTGAATGGGGTCATAGATAGAGAACTATATATTAGAACTTAGAACCAACCACATACAGCGAAGATAGCGGATACCTGTTTACCTTACGAAGGTCGAAAGACTCAAACACAATTTCTCATTTGGCTATTCAAAAAAAAGACCGAGGAAAAAGCAATGCTCATCATTTTTCGCAGCGTGTTCCAAACACTTTCACGCTAGCCCTCTTCAACCCCATTTTCTAATAATCTCATGAGTGTAATTGCGGCGTTGTAATTAACACGCAACTGCAATGGCAGACGTTCAATTATTTCACCAGAGAAATATTATTTTTTCATTGACCTCAGGTCCTGACAGTCGACGACCTCCCGTGGAGCGGCAACCTCAAGGAGCACTTGCAAGACGAAGGGTATTTGCCCATCGAGTCTAGTAATGCCGGCGAAACATTAAGCTTTGTTCGGTTGCACGAGGTGATTCTTTTGTTGGACGCCCGATCAAGGGCAATGGGAGGAATGACCGTTATGGACGAACTTTTGCACGAAATGATCTTTCTTCTTTAAGCAGACAGTCGTAGAAATGGCAGGTTTCAGAGGGAAAATTGCAAACTAGAAACGGTAGAGCTGCGTTAATTGTTTGTGCGAATAGTCTTAAGAATAGTCGAGCCTGCTGCCGAGACTGAGTCACCACCAACATGTATATACTTCCTTCTAACCCTGTACTGTGGTCAATTTTTTTTAGCTACCCGAGAGGCTGCTCTCAAGGTTCGGCAATTTTCGTGATACTATTATAGGCTTTCTTTCAATGGTAGGGATCAATAAAGCGACAAGACGCACACCTCGAAATAGGATACGCCATATATATATATATAATAATAATAATAATAACGCTTTATTTCAAAGGTTAGGTTTAACAATATCTGAGTTAGCCGCTATGTGTTTGCCAAGAAGAGGTCATATGTTTGAAAAAGCTACCCATCACGTAGGGCTCGAGACACTCTCCAAGGAAATAAGTCATTTACACATTGTTTCTTAGCTATGAATTTAGGTAAGACATTTATACCAGCTCTGGTAGCCGTCACAGTAACATCAAACATTGCACTCATTAGCATGGGAAGATGTTTACCAATACAAATATATGTGCGCTTATCTATATTGTCAAATTTAGGCAATATTGGCATTATATTCACTTCCTCCCTCGTACATTGACATTTAAAAGCGACGCGTTTCACGAATTTATCCCCCACTTTTTGCAGCCTCTCTTTGTCCAGTTTTAATCCTGGGTACCATACTGGCGCTGCATACGTCATAATGGGTTCAACATAAATCTTAAAAAGTTTAACAAATAGGGCCGGGTCGTTCACTACGAAAGAACGTAATATCCAGTTCGCACGGCGCGTTGCACGAAGCACAACATCCGTAACATGATCAGTATATTTCAATGTGGTTGAGGTAATTACTCCTAAGTCGCGCATTGTTTCTGCAGAGCGCAGAGGATGTCCACCAATTCTGTACACATGTTTGGGATTTCCGTGACCAAAGTGTAGTACTGCACATTTTTCAATTGATAGTTTTAGATCAAGGCCCAAGGTCCATTCCAGGAACTGATCTAGGGCATTTTGAAGTTGTGCCCTCTCATGGTCCGTGTCAACTTTAGAATAAATTTTTACGTCATCTGCATATATCTTAACGGATATGGATTGCGGTAATATATACATTATGGAATTTATGTACATTATATACATCAGAGGACCTAGTATCGTTCCCTGAGGACAGCCGGACGTCACTCGCGCAGTATTGGAGTATTTGCTGTTCACCCGCACCCTGAAGGTCCTATCACGAAGGAAGTCTTTTATCCATTTCACGAGAAGATCACCAACTCCGAAGAAGGGCAGGATCTTGAGGAGTTTCGAGTGAGTCACCCGTTCGAAGGCTGACTTGAAGTCGAAATAAACAACGTCGAAACGATTTGATCTATTGACATCCCTTGCCCAATCGAACTGCGTTTCTAGAAGTTGCAGAGTCGTACTCCTTCCTGGGCGGTAGGCGAATTGGGCGTTGGATATTAGGCCTTGCTTGTTGGCATTTTCATATACAGACTTGCAAATTATGCTCTCAAGAATCTTGCATGCAACAACCGTCAGCGACACGGGCCTCTTATTCGTTGGTTCTGCTGTATGTCCCTTTTTGTGGACGGGGCACACTACAGCGGTGCGGAATTTATCAGGCACTTCGGAGCGATCTAACGACTGTCTAAAGATGAACGAGAGTGGGACACACACTGCAATGCCCAGCTTTTTGAAGACGTACGATGGAATACCATCGGGTGTCGTGCTGGTTTTTGACTGTAGCTTTTTGAGATGTGCAAGAATGTTTGCAGGACACACATCAACGTCATGCACTATGTGTTGGAGAGGCCCTTCGGGGAGACGAGGTGGCACTCTCAGATCACGGTCGGCAAGCTCTCTACTAGAGGGATATGTGTCCTCGAAGACGGTTTTCAGGATCTGCGCCTTTTCGAAGTCGTCCGTTGTAAAGGTTCCATCTGGACGCTTTATGGAAGAAAGAGAATCCTTCACGACTACCCTCTTACGTATATAGTTGTGAATTATTTTAGTGTCATTCCTACGAAGAATTTCATACTCGGTAACCACACGCTGTCGTCTTGTCACCCTGGTGATTTCTTTCTGAAGATATGTGATTTTACCTGCGCATGTTTCAGTTTCTAATGATTGGTACAGATTCGCTAAATGGTTGTCGATCCGTGATTTTCTCGTTCCTCTGAGGGGAATATACTTGTCGATTAAGCGATGCATTTCTTCTATAAACAAGTCATACATAGCAGAGACACTACTACAGTTTTCGAAGAAAGACCACCAGTCAACCTGATCCAGCGCTGCTTGTATTGCTATGTAATTTCCTTTCACGTAATCTGGTACTTTAGGCATGGCGCGGTCTTCCAGAGTACATCCGGTGACAAGAAATTTAACCATGTCATGATCGGATCCAATTGGGTTTGGAAGTACTTCAACGCACGCTACTGAGTCATCATTACACAGGACAATATCCAGAAGAGACGAAGAGGTAGACGTGTGCCGAGTCGGATTTGTGACGAACTGTTGCAAGCCTTTTTCCGCGCAGAAGTTTAAGAGAATAGATTGTCTGGACTCATCGGCAACAATTCCAGTTGCGCTGAGTGTGTTCCAGTCTATTTGCGCTTGATTCAGGTCGCCTGCAATGACGCAGGTTTCATCACCCTTAATTATAGAGCCGAGTTCCTCAGTCAATTTTTTCATACGTTCAACTAGATCTTGTGCAGAACCAGTCGGTGAGAAATATGTCACCGCCATACGAATTACTCGATTTGGGAGAGTGATGATACAGGCTGCTATCTCAGAGAAGAAGTTCACATTTATTTCTATACATGGTATAGAAATATATATATAGATATATCTATACATGGTATATATATATATATATATATATACCTATCCGAGCTTTACACGGGAGAATGTCACTTATGATATCGATATAGGTTTTTGAGAAATAGCCCCACAAAAAGAGACAACATTTAGAATGTGTTTCCTATATGAGGCATATGTGGCCTATCCCATTGCGCCAAGTAAGTCTGCACATGCTAAAACTGTGTCTAACGGCAGATGAAGGCTGACGAAAACCAGTTTAGGAGCTCATGAAATTGTGCTGAGCTCTTTTTTCTCTCTTAATAGAGGCTTGCGGACTCGCTGATTGGCTCTCCCTCAAATATATGTCGTCGGAGCAGGCCACATCTGTCATTACCGTTACCTGCGAAAGGCGATGGCAGAAACTATAGCGTTATTGCTATATAACTATTATGATGGGCAGCGCTGGCTGGATCAGGTCTTGACATGGTAGGCGATCGACACTTCACTCTGCTTAATTGGTTTATTGTACATTTAAGAGTAACTTTGCACTAAGGCAGTGCTGTATATATGATTACGCACTAATTGTGCATTAGAAAGTGTAATGTGTACAGTTAAATAATATTTTAAATAAAATAAAATATATATATACCTTGAAGACATTCTCGTCTAGATGCTTTTGCTTTTGATTATATTTATGGGTAGTATACGACACCGGATTGTTTCAGAGATGACGAAGATTATGCGGTTCTGTTTGTAAAACTAGGCTCGGCGGTAAAGACGCAGTCTGATGGCCTAGGGTGGAACCGGGGAAACAAGCATCGTTCATAGATCTCACATTTGGGAGCGAGGTAATAGGGGACAGCCTGAAATACGGGAAGGTGCTTGAAGGGCAACCAACTAAGCGACAACGCGCACATACACTTGGAGTACGGCGAAGAGGGGGATGCGTCCTCTGCGCGGAGAGGGACCTAGTCCCCCGCAGGATAGACATGGACAGGTTGCGAGCGGTTATAAAGGAAGGCAGACTAGGATACGCGGGAAACGACATCCAGCCACAGAAGGTTGTAGAAGTACTAAGAAAGGCGATGCGAGGCGATGTCTACCAGCAACGGGAGAGTAACAGACATACACAACTCAAAGTTTTGGTAAAACCCGCAACTCGCAGACCTAAGGAAAGAGTCCAACAACATTCGAGCAGAAGTACACTAGAGCTGGAAAATAAGAAATATGCATCCCAGAAGCATGCATGAGGGGACCTGAAAATAGCGATCAAGATAAGCAAGGATCCAAAATGAAGGATCTCTGCTAAGCGGTGTATGCAGATGTATGTGGAAAGACCTACAAGGTAGTAATGGAAAAATTGGTGAAACCTAAGTCTACGCTGCCGGGGACCGAGAAAGCAGCTCTACCCGACCCTCGCAGATGCGACCTGACGGAGAAGAGGACTGCTCCTTATTATGAAGCAGCGGCAAACGGTGCTGTGCGCACTCATCCTGCTCGACGTGCGAAACGCCTTAAACACTCAGAAGTTGCAAGTCATAAGTGATGTAATGAGGGAGGAAGGGGTATTACCGTACACCGAATGCCTTATTGCCTCGTATCTCAGCTGTAGCGCGGTCATGCAAGAAGGTCGGCCATTCGACATGATCGCCGAAGAGCCACAGGGGTCAATACTAGGATCCTTCCTGTGAATATACATGGCGTACAACCACGCAGTGGAACTCGTTCATCCAAACGAGATCCAGACGATTGCGCCTTTGGATGACCTATCCTTGCTAATCACCGCGCGAGAGGCGCTTATGATTCAAAGGAAGGCGCAGGGAACTCACAAGGTCTAGAGAAGTGCGAGGCGGCAACAAGAGGCACGGAGAGGTTAGGCTCACACTCAACGAAAGGGCCATCAACGAACCTCGGCGTCACGGTGGACAGGCTCTCGGCTGGGCCTATATTGAAGGCTACGCCTTCATCGGAAGCGTGACAGCGAAGGAGGTAAAAGTCACAAACAACGTGGCAAAAATTATGCATTGTGGGGACTGACAACAGAAAGGCGGAGGCTCCTGGCCACTGTAGCTGAATTCACAGTAATGTATGTGGTGGCCACGTAAGGCCTGGTCGCAATAACACTGAAACCTAACAAGAAAAAGTTCATGAAACTGCAAATGTTGATGGCGATATGAGTTACAAGAGCAAACAGGACCGTAAAAACGTCCAACGGTGACATCCCCGGGCCGAATGGCATCATGTCCGAGGCCAACGGACGAAAGGGAAACATCGCACATGATGACAGCACCTACCACCTGACCCAGGTGATACGTTGTCGAACTAGAAAATGCAAGAAAGTGAAGAACCCATTCAGCTGTAGCGGCTGGTTATCGCGGCTAGCCATCAAACAAATCCATTGAATTAGTATGCCATACGCAGTGACGGCCGATGTAAAAATTAGGCTTTAGAAAAATACAACCAGGTAATACAAGCTTGCTTATTTTTGCTACTTTCTCCGTGGCCACGGACACAACGACGTTTTAGCGAAATCATTTGGTCTTACTTTGGAAACAATTTACTCCCACCAACCTTAAACGTATTTACAGGACAGGACCCAACACGGAAGCCAGAGTAGTCGTAGGTGACTAAGGCATCCGGCAATAGAACACTAGCCGGAGCAGCTACACACCTTCCCCAGAGATCGAAGTAATGTCAAGCGTGACGACTCTAGGGAAAAGACGTTTGAATGTCTTTCATGGTGTCCATGCGTTTGAAGAAAATTTCATCCTCTCAAAAGAAAAAGTTATTTATCCTTGTATAATTTGTCCTGCAGAATCGCTGTGCCCATAGAAATCCCCGCCATAAGCTCGTGCTGTAGGTGTTCGTATGGAAGCATCAGATATGAATGAGCGTTTGGCCGTGCGTCAGTCCAGCTTGGATCTTGACCTGAATTCACAGAATGCTTTCGCAATATGTTTAAAGGGGGACCTATATTTCGTAACAATAATAATAATAATGAGCTGTCGAGAAAGTGGAAACCCGTGAGCGGAATCCCGACTTCGAACTGGCGATGTAACTTGACGTTAAAAACGATTCGTTCTGGCCATTGTGCGGTCTATGTAAACTGAAGTAGAGACCTCAATGAACTTACCAAGAATTGTGATAGATTTCGGCGCAGTGTTGAATCTGGCAGTAGCGAGAAATCATCAATGGCACATCTTATACTATTGTAATCATGCCAGTATGACCCCTATCCACCGAACCAGACCTCCGTTATGCGAGCTATCGCGTAAGGAAGTCAACGGCGAGCTGAACTTAGGAGTGTGCCCACTCATTCCCTACCAGACATTATACCGAGCTCCTTGATGAGGTCAAAACGAAGTAAGGTTGAACCTGAGAATGTGGCATGCAACTATGAAGTGCAGACATATATCGGTCGCGTGCTTCATGGTCAGTTAGATGAAACGGGCTGTCCGAATTCGCTATAACTAAAAGTCTATAGTTTTTGTTGTCCAACTATTACCTAATATAAGACCACAACTCTACTCTCTCTCTCTCTCTTTCCCTCTCCCACTGTCTAACTTGAAGAATAAATCAACGCATGCACTTCCTCCACCGTCTGCTCGACCTATCCTCATCAGCAACTATATGGAAAAAACACGATCTTTTTAGTTCAACTGCACGTGTTCAGAAAGCGGCTAGAGCATATTTGCAATATGTAATACTTTGCAGCCGCTTTGGGAAGGAAGTTTTTAATAATAGACACGAGTAAAAGTTCAAATATACAGTTTTATGTGTTCTCGAGGGAATAAAGTGTATCCCATTTATAATAATAATAATAATAATAGTAATAATAATAAATATATTGTCATTTATAGAATAAATAAATTTGCACGCTAATCGTTTGGCAACACCCATTAATCACCCATCTCCAACTCGACCAGATGTCAAGTGACCGCCGATGGCATATGCGTGTAAGAACCTAAAAACGATAATTAGCTAAAATCGATCTGTACTCTGTTGTTCTGTTGTAGTATTCTGCAATCACTGTTGTCCGCCACTATAGTCGTCGGGGATACACTTGAATCCTGTGATATATTTGTGACAATCCGCTTGTCAACACAATACGCGCGTGTCCGATTTGAGCATGTACGTATCCAATAATAGTCAACCAATTCAATGGTGACCAACTTCGGAAAATCTCTGATATCATAAATTTTCGCCAAATACGGCGAAATGGTTAGAAATTGTATGCGAATAAATGGTTAGCTCAAATCTCATACAGGTCGAAATAACGACACTAGCGACCGGGTGATACTGTGATTGATTTGGCTTTTAAAGCGATGGACTGCTGAAACAAGATTAGGAGACGGGGAGGTTACTCTTTTCTTGTGGCTATTGCTGTGTTGCTCTTCCAGGCTTTATTTTTTTATTGCTGTTTTGCTATTATTATTGTTGCTGCTATTGTTGTAATTATTGTTGTTGTTGTTGTTGCCGTCGTCATTATTCTAAAATGATCTAATCCACGAGTCTAAGTTGTACCAAGTATTCGTGCGAGGAAATTCGAGCGTCGCTGCATCTTCGACTTTGAACGACTTGCGGCTTGCCTGCTCATCGAGCAAGGATCACTGAAGTTGCGTTGGCATTTTGGCTTCGAGCAGTGCTGTACAACGACCTGTTGTTCGTCAACCCATCGACTGCAGGGCACTGGCGTTGTGTGGCCGCAGCGGGCGACCACGTCGGTCGATCCCGGGCACCTGAATTCTCCGGGGGAAGTTTGATTGATCGATTTAGTTATTATTACAATTAGCTAAAGCTTATACAACGTCCTGTTCCGTTGAGTACTGTGTTTCTCGTCGATTGGCCCAAGATAGCATATACATATAATGATTAAAAAATTTACAGTGTTTTCATTTAGAATGACACTCTGCTACCTGTATATATATATATATATATATATATATATACTATGATATGATACTTGAGACTTGACACAGCCAGGCAAACAATGAATTATTCATTAGTAAGGTAATGTGCATAATACAAAATGTTGTATTAACTCTTGATGCAATCTTTGGCGTGATAATTAACGCATGCAAAACTCGCATAATCAAACAATCTCCCTCTTTCGCTCATCATCATAATCCGCCATTATTAAGCCCTGTGATGTGTCACATACCTACTCAACATGACTGATTAAATCAGGAGAGTACCGTATATGCAGACAATTTAGCACGTGTTTAATTACTAGATATTTCATGGTAAGCTGGACATCAGCGATCTCACCTCGTGAGGCAGGGTTGCCCACAACGATAGGGGCAGTGATGTCCACAAGGTAATTCCTTACCACACCGTTGGTAGCATGGCGGTGGCTCGTCATCAAATGTTTGCTCGTCGTGAAAGTGGCACGTTTTGTTGCATTGATGGCCACACGGCAGAATGGCGACGCACCGCTCGTTACAGCCTGTTTGCCAACTGGTGGCGGATTTTTCCGCGAAGCTCGAGCCGAGAATCACCTACGATTCGACATCAAAACACAGTGTAAAATTTGAATTGAAAAATAAAGCGAGACCGACTCGCCAAAGCTCTGTCGGCGATCACGGCCGCTCTCAGCAATTCTCAGCAGGACTCTGCAATCGAGTTCTTGGAATACGCAACACGTCGAGTTGTACATGGTAGAGCATTAGTATTTCTTTTTTGGCACTCTTAGCAAAAGATTAAAGATAAAATGGTATTTAATGTCTTTCTATCATTTTTGTATGAAAAAAAAATGCTAACAGGTATTAGAAATATAATAAGAGGCCAAACGTTGCTATGGCCAATCCGAGGAAGCAGGTGCAGGTGTGTGTAATCGATCGCTTGTCAAACTCACATCGCTTTTGTGTTTCGGACACGTGAGGATTATTGACTTGCGGACAAAACCGCAAGCCTGGAGGTTGTTCACGAATCGCCGAACGTGCTCATCTGCCTGAAATTAGCAAAGCCGACAGCGATCATTTAGATTCAAGCTTTATTTTTTGTTAGCCAACTCTTTTCCCTACCTACACGGAACCCATTCAGGTGTTATCATTGTTATGTGCCGAGCAAGCTATTTATGTAGCAGCCTATTATGTGCACTTCAGCACTCGTCCGCGTGTTAGATGTTTGTCATTTTACAGATGTGTCCCGTATATTTGGCTGAGTGCACAGAGCTCACAAACAAATCGTTGCAATGGAATATGCCGAGTTAAACTCTACATATATAGTTATACTTGATATACGCTGTACGTTTTTTGGTGTTGTCTTTCCAGTGGCATATAAATGTTGTGGATGATATCGTAAATGTGTCGAATGGCTGGATGGCGAGGTTCGATGAAGAGCAGGACTCAGGTGACGAAGCACCGCTACGGGTCAATGTCGTAGGTGCACCCACATAATCTCATCATAGCGAGTTGTTTTCTGCTCAATTAGTAACGATAAACCCTAACTAGGGATGTCTCCACGTCCCGAGATAATCTAGTGGTGAGTGTCTGGGTTTGCTAGATAAGAGGGACCGACGTACGGCTTCGGGTTCAAAATCTGCTGCCAGACGCTTTGGAGAATCTTTGAATTTGTATATCATCTTCATTTATCCATGGATTGTCGCCAGGTACGACAAGGTTAAAAAGGTAACGAAAAAGGGGTGGTCCTGACATGTCCTAGGAATAGAATTACCTAAACGTCCCGGTCCGAGGTCTGTCACATACATAACATGGAGAACCACTGAGAATTAGCTCAAAGACAATAGAACTGTTTCCCTAATATTCATGGCGGCGCATGGCAACTGTGGCAAAAGGTAGATTTGTTCACCTGCTTCAGTTGATTGAGGTTGCCAACCAGAATCACCTTTCTCTTCGTAGAGCAGATCAGCTCGTACAGGAACGGCAGGGCGGCAGCTGTTAGACCGTGCAGTGACACAAATGAGTCTGCGTGGGCTTTGAACGATCTGTGGAAAATCGTATCGGCACGCGTAATACGAAAGTATTATATATATATATATATATACGTATGCGCTTCCTATTGTCACTATCTATCACAGACTGGCGCCCGATGTGTGAGACTTACGTAAATTGTACTACCATACGACGTTAGTTCGCTTATCGCACATATATATCATATAATGGCTATTTATAAACAGATTTTTTTGCAGTGTTACGACCCGTTTCCATAAATAAGCCTGAAATGTAAAATCGTTGACTTATCCATCCGCTTAGCTCGCAAAAGGTAAGGTAAAGGTAAAGCTTTATTAGGTTTATTAAAGGAACTGCAATTTTACAATGCTTAAGTTCTCTTATATGTCACGACACGGAACTCGAACCTGCGGCCTCTGGCTTTCTACAGCCAGAGACTTAAGAGTGATAATTGTACAAATTGATATACATTTATTCAAACATAATTAGGAATAATAAGTAGGAATTATTTGTAGGGATTATTGGGGGAGGGGGCTAATTTGATCTCAAGTTAAGTTATCCATTTGATACAAAATCGAAGCATATTTATAGTCGACATTTACGTTAGAATAAAATAATACAATATTTTGGTTTATTGACAAAACTGCAGTTTTGACAACGTGCAACTTGTCGTTACAGAAAGAAATAGTTAAAAGGACGAGTGTCGTCACATCGTCATTGCTCACCTTGTCCACCGTGATTATTGCAATCGTATGTTAACATTATTGTTTGCAATAAACATATTCTTACAAAACTATTGACATATAATATAAGATTTGCTTGTTTTACAATTTCTCTGACAGATCAGTTCATCGACGAAAATCGAAGCGAGCTCCAGAATATTATTGATTATTATTATATTAATAATAACAATCATAATTATTATTATTATTATTTTATGGTACTCGATAAACAGATAGAGCTCGTTCATGTTTGCTACCTCTTAAATTCCCACTTGTGAAACGTGTTGATTATTGTCTAATCGATATGACAGACCTTTTAAAGTGGCGCAACGGATCGCCGAGTCGAGTTGATTCGACGACGAGGAGGTTGTCACATAATTCCATTGCTTTGCCATCCTCAGAAACTGCGAATGCATTCATATCGATCACAAGCGAACCACATCACTTATGATAATAGTATTAATAGAATATATACGTTTGTCACTGTGGCACCACCATATATTTGGCTAGGAGCTTAGTCTCAGGGTTGCTTGCATTCGTTGAGCGGAGACATACTCTGCACGCTTTGTATGTTAGGCAAACACCCATGCTCATGTAACATGATTCGATGATCAGTTGGAGCGAAGCGGATAATGAATGATATTTACCACGAGGTGTTAATGATTAATCAGGGAACGAGCGGGAGGCGATGGTTGGCAGATAAAAGAACTCGATGAGAAACCAAATATCACCTATGGGCTAAGATGTGCGCCTGCAAGCTGCAATGAAAAGTTTAGTACTGAACAGTGCTTTAAGGGTTCCAGGATCTATTATACGACGGGGGAATATTATTAGCAGTTTAATGGAGGGTCCCATCTCGTCAAGCAGTTGCGTCAAGGCATTCAAACATTGAAGGTCTACGTGCAGTAAACGAACCTACCGGCATAGAGGTTGTGGTCGTGCTCGCCTGCCATTGCGAACAGGTTTCCCATGCTTTTTAATAAGTCAGCTTCGAATTTGACGGCCGTATCTCCTTTTTCTACGTGCTTGATTACCATCACGCTGCTCAATGGATACTTTGTGTACAGCAAACGAACGCACAAATAGTAAGAAGAAACTTTAATACCAACAAATAGAGGTGGGAGACTAAGTCAAGAGCTCTGTGCAGTGTGAAGTTAAGGTTAACTATCAAGGATGACTTCAAGGCTCATAAAAATAAGTAAACACACAATAAATAAATAGAGTTTCGTTACAAGCATGTCAAAGCAACCTGGACTGATCCGTTGCAGGAGCCAGACAAATCAAATATGCATCACTGTGCACGCAGTGTTCTAGAAACTGTTCGAGGTAAACTAATACCGCTTAAATACCGCCCCAACACTGTTTTGCTATCAACGTTGTACTGTAAGCTGCAACAGCTTATACGTCACAGACCACTCCGAGTTCGTCAATGCAGGAAATTTCTACCATTTTCCTGTTTGCTTCAAATGTTGTTGTTCGATGTCTTCGCGCTACTCCGTGCGATCCTCTACTAACCTTCTGCGTGCTAGGGGCAAACGTGTGTTTGAAACACGAAAACAGTTGTCCGAAGCTCGGATCGGCGTCGGGCAGCCAGCCATGGAAAAATTCCACGGACATCATCTGGGGATCGATGAATTGCTCAATTCGCGTCAAGAACTCCTCCGATATATGTGGTCGCCGGCCGAAGAGGCCTCCTTCGTGTTTGACTTTCCATTGCCTAACGCGATGCCAGAGGAATGGCGTATCTATCGACAAATAGATGTTGTTCGGTCGAAGCGAGAATACCACGCCGAGCTCTTTCAACGAGAGGGAGTCCGCTTCGAGGATGATGCTGGCCGCCGGCTCAAGATTGCTGACAAGCGCAAGACAGTTGCGCAGGTCATCTACCGTCCCTGCAAGAGGCAGCAACATATGAATTAAGCACACAGGCTGTTGTTACTCGCAATGATTGTACGAGTTCTGTTCCGTCAGAACTGTCGAAGGTTTAGAAAGGTGTACTGTGCTGTGTATTGTAAGTGTCGCTCTTGAGTAAGTAAGCTTGAGTTGACCGCTAGTTCGAAGTTAGCACATAGTATAACACATAACATTACACTTCGTAGATCTGCCATACGGATAACTGCAGACGTGGCTCAGAGTACGGAGTGGAAAATTAAAATATATATTTTTGTAGCAAAGTTGTCACTCCCCCCGCGCCCGCGTCGCAATCTCGCAACGTTTACGATCTCACTTCTGTGAAAATGGTAATGATGAATACAGAGAAGTTCAGTGGTCAAAATAGGTTTACCCAGAAGTCCAGTGGCACCAAGTAGCAACTTAATTGAAGAGGATACAATTATGCCAAATTAAAGCATCATCTTTTCGCTATCTAATTGATACGGGAGCAGTATCACCGCTGTCGTCAATTTTAAAACGTGACGATTCTTCCTATTAGTACTAATTAGAAGTGCTGACTCAGGTTATTATGCAGGGCCTAGGTGGCTTTTTCTCTCTCTATCTCTTACCATAGATAAATTGCACATCGGGATATACCTCAGCCGCAAGTCTCTTATCGGCTTCTTCCAGGTGATCCTTCACGGCCTCGAAGCTCGACAGTAACTTCTGCATCTGCTGGTTCTTCGCAGCCTGTTAGTGATAGTCATAATGATTATAAATAATACTAGGTGGGTGTACAGAAAACGAGTCATGCAAAGCTCGATTTGTCGCATGTGACTATATTGTCACTGTGCTTCTTCATGACCAATTCTCGTTTACCAGCATGGTACGATAAGAAACAACGATGGCCATGAACCAAACCCATTCGCGACTAACAATCAAGCTATTGTTATATACATTTGTGCACAGTTCATGAACCAAGGGCGGTTCCCATGGCTTGATATGATTTGTGTCGTCCGAAAATAGATGAGCTCTAAGTCCTAAACGAAAACAAATTAAACTTGTCATCTTATTATAATAAGTAGGTTTGCGCACTAATTGATGAGCCTTGGAAACACGCGGGTGGGCGCGCCTCTCCAGAATTACATGGGGGCTCACCTTAGACCCCTGGTGCTTAATGACATTGGCGTATTCATCGCAATATCCTGTAAGGGCTACGATAAACTCCTCCGTTTGCTGAAGCAGTTCGAAGTGCTGCTGACGCAGTAAGGTTTCGGTTTCTCGATGACCGGCATCCCTCATCTCTTCGGTAACCTGCGGCGGTAATAACAAATATAATAGAGAAATAGCACAATCCGACACGCAAGGTTGTCTACCCCTGCCGAATACTCAACCCCAATCAAGAGTTGACAATTAGCAAGTTAATCAGACCGGAAAATCCTGAGCCATTGCACCACGTGGTTAGAGCCCATAGAAGAAACTCTGATCGTGTGGAAAACAACAATGAGAAATATAGCCTATGTATATTGTTGACTACAGGATAATACTTGATTACATATTTGCATGCATACAATGGCACTATAATAATACATGGTGGTCTGAGAAGTTTAACCGAGTCGTTTGCTTCTGATCGTTTTTATTAATTTTCTAACTAATTTCCGCTTGTCGCCCCCCTCCTGCCGAAGATCAATCATTGTCTTCATCGTCGACCACCCAATCCATAGGACATCGCATACCAAATCGACGGGCGCCTCCAGCGCCGACTAAACCTTTGAGTTGTGGCGAAGATTTCCAAGGTTGAGAAGGGTGAAATTCGGCGACAATTCCATCCGTTCACGAACATTCTCACCAACAATCAGAACACGGCTCCGTCTGGGGACTGTGGACTAAAGACAAAACATCGTCGAAATAAACCCGTTCATTAGTTGGTTTTTGTTTTTTTCTACAAGCGAGACAAACATGATCCTGTTGGTGTTCTCTTGTTTTTGAGGTGGTTGACATTCATGTAAGAATCATTATAAGATATAATTCGTTTTCAATAAATTAATGAAGGCTAACCCCCTCCACAACGTTTTCCACTGGTCGGGTTCATCCAGCCAGCCGCTCCGCCAGCCAGCTTAAAGCGAGCAAGCATTCCGGAACGTGTATAAGTATAGATTATTCTGATATATTGTGCATACGTGTTACACGCACGGCTGTCAGTGTTGTTTACCTCAATCTCCTTCATGATGTGAGGCATCTTTGCACTCAATGGGGGTCCCTGTATCATCTTCATTGTGCATGCAATTCGCAACTGAAATAAATAAACACTGTTGTCAGTGACTTTCAGAGTGCATTGTATTACACAAATTAAGGAATTTCTAACTAATTAATTATCTAAAGACTAGAAATGTTGTTACTATATCTCAATCATGTTTTATGTTCGAATGATGTCCATGACTTAGGGAGGGAGTTCCTTCTATTTGCTACGCAGGCCTGAATAAATAATTGTGTAGGCCTGATGTGCTATCCCGTCCGGGATGGTGCTGTGGCACAAGTCCAACCATGGAAGCCGCCTGCTGAAATATGGCCTATGATACCCTGCATATTCGACGAGTTCGCTGTTACAGGTTGACATCTACATATGTATTATAGATATCGAAGGGATCGCTTACGCCGGCTAGACCCGACTGGCCGGTTGTGCTGACGGCATGAAATTTCCTCTCGAAGAAGGTTCGCTTTACAAGGAATAGCTTCACTGCCATCGATCCTCCGACCAGCGAGAACGGCACTCGTTCATGGCCTATAACGACGACCTGTGATGACGAACAACACAATAACGGCAGCAATAACAGAGAGACAGAGGCGTGTAGACGACAATACCACCCTAAAATATCGAAAATGTACTCGGCGTAATGTTATTAGTAAATATCTAACTTCATCATTTAGTCACACGATATTGGTGTTATACATACCCGTATACCTAAATAATGGAACAACTGCAAAAATGGTAAAAACGGTTAACGGGAAAAGCTGTAGGACGGGTCAGTTCGTGTATATATATATATATATATTTATATATATATATATATATATATATATAATTGGGTAGTTTATTGATGGCATTGCAGCTGCGATAACCCTTAGGTTGTCTTAAAAATAATGGCAGAGTGTCACATTATTGCACAAAGCATTGAATTTCGCATGATTATTTACATGTACCAGTCAATGGTCATTGGCGTGCAGCCCGGACACTCTAGCATGAGACAGTTGAAGACGGCTGTTATATCTAAAAACACCCCGATAGTGCTTCTCTTAGTCTGGTGGAAGAGGAACGAATATTGAAGATAATATTGATTATAATGGCCAGAGGACGAGCGAGAGCTGAAGTGGTTTTTCTTAGCCACTTGCTGGGGATATTTGTGGCGCCGCAACTCCAACCAGCCCCTGCCCCCTCGAGAGACTTCTGAACTTCGATGTTAATTCATATCTAGGTCGATGTTAGGTCGATGTTAATTCATATTGGACGTCATTTTCAGTGACAAGTTAAGCCGCTGTATTAGGACCTACCATGGGGAAGTGCCTGTCTAGCTCAACAGCAATTGCCTGAGCGGCGTCAAATTGTTGACTTGAATCGAGCTCGAGCATTGTTGGCAACACAGCTTTGAGTTTCTCTGGGTCACAGGATTTCCCAATGAACTTCCAAATAATATCACCTTGCAGCAATTTGATCTTACACAACGTGCTCGTGGCCGATTGAAGTGCATACCTGTGCCTTAGGCTGTAGTTTTGAAGAGTAGTATAATAGGCCTGTTTCGGCTATACGATCCTCCTCCGGTATTTATATCTAATTTACATGCTAGGGGAGGGAGCCAAAAGTAGAAATTAACATCCACTAGGAGATTCTGATTCTCACTCACGTACACCCTTAGCTTTTTTGAACATTATCTATTATATGCATATATTGCACATACAGCTGAGGTTTTCACTTGATTAAACAGCGCTTATTGCACTTACCGACTTGTCGTTGCTTTGCACCAACACTATTGATTCGAGGATGTCGAATCCATCTCCCCCCTCGAACGTAAGCCCGCCCCTGAACTCAACAAGCAAACGATCGCCTACCTCAAGTCCATCAAACTTCTGGTTCTATTAAGAGCAACGGAAATTAAGCAAAACAAAGAGCACGTTATGTCAATTGTGTCTCAGCAGTTGTTGACCACTTATCCCAGAGTGCAGTTGCTGGTGACTATAAATGTCCACGACCGAGAAGTGAATTCACTAGAATTCAACTAAATTGACGCTACATTGTTTTTTGGTGCACCTCTGCGGATATGTGCATTTTTGTGCACATATTTATGTGCACATTTTTTTTTCAGATGAAAATGCTTGCGTGAGCAACGTGTGGATGTGACTTACTTGTATCGGTATCTTCCATTCAGCTTGCCTCAACTCGAGGATCGAGCAGCTGGGTGTACACGAGGCGAGATATCCCCCGAAACAGACCGGTTCACCCTGTGATCCGTTAGCCGTTTTCGCTGACTTGACTATAGCTCGACGAGATCGCGGACTGAATACCTGGCCAGTCAAAAGTGAGCTCCTGGCCGTGTCAAACTGAAAAGACCCACGTCGATCACAGAATTATGCGGCATGCCCGTGTTATCTGGCCAGCGAGCCACTACATGCGTAACACGGGCAGTTACCCGCAGCAGTATCAATCACCATTTAGCCATTAGTCATTCGTCACCTACTGCATGCAGCTTATAGGGGCATAGCGGAAATCTAGCGAGAACCTGGCTTGTCCTACTCCACTGGTCTGAATTGTCTCTCGAAAGGTATCTCGAGAGACACGTTGCACTAAACGCTTCGATACTCACAACACTTGCTATTCTAGTCATCATCGATGTTAGTGACATTTGTGGAAGAATTTCATCGTGTGTCCTTGTCCTGACGCTGTTCAGCTGGTGCCAAGGAGTCGGAACCTCTTGGGACTTCAGTGGCTGCTGTGAATTCGTAGAAACTTCCAGGTTGTTTAAGTGATGCAAGCTTCTGGAGAACTGACTAAGTCGTCTGCCTCGTTGAAGTTTATTCATGCTCATTGAGCCAGCCTGCGTACTACCACAAACCGTTCTCTGATGAGGAGTTGAAGAGGCGAAGGCACCATCTAAATTCAAATCTTCAATATCCTCCATGGTTTGTGCCACGTGACTGTCGCTCATCGAACGGCGGTTGAAAACCTAAGCCAGAACAGCAATTTCAAATGCCTAGTTTAGTATGCTCCGCTGTCTCGACCTTGTCTTCTTCTAACATCAGGCTACTTGTAAACACACCAAAAAAGACATTCGGGGGCGCGTGGAGTTTGCAATCTAGACTATTGCCTGCATAGAGCTGTTGTAAGAAGGTAATTTAGTTAACTTTAAGCCGTCATGATCCTGGGGGAGGCGGTGGCATTGCCACTCTGCCTCAGAGCGAAGGGACAGGCGTTGCAGAAGGAAAGGTCCTGCGCGCTTGTCCCCGGTGGCGCGGATCAGCCTGTGGTAGAACCCACAGGTAGTAATTGTCACAACCGTTCGTGTTCATGTTATGAGACCACACACCAGCCGAGTATTAGTGCTTAATTGACAGTTGTGCTTGGGGGCAAGAGAAGTGCATATATTACCGATTAAGTGTACTCTGTTCAAAACCGTCCGTCTCACAGACAGATGAATAGGGACGCAGTGCGAGACTTCATCGATTAGATAGGTCGGGAATTCCAGCGCCACAAGCAATTCCGAACTCCGATTTCGTTAAGAAAGTTCCATTTTTTTTACCTTGACTTCACTTAAAGAAAACAATATCTTATGTATGACGATGCATCTATCACCTGTGGAGTTTTAAGACTACTGAAAGTTTCCATGTCCCGGTCGCTGTCAAAACGCTCTTGAGCTCTCATATTTAAGGCTTGTCCGCCGTGCGTTGAAATAGCAAAAGTGCTATGTGTCAATGTCTTCTGAGTAGCAGACGAGCCAACTCGTCCAGTGTCGTTAACCAGTGTTGCGTCAGAGGGCTCGTCGTCCGGAACGCGCATCTGTATCCCGTGGTCTTGAGGCCGTTGCCGATCGCTTTCCGTAGACTGTATCAAGGCCGATTGGTAGTCTTCAATTATGACAGTGGGCAGGCCCGCGTGAGCAGACGGCTCAGGAGATCTGAAGATCAACGTATGAGGAGTCTTTTCAAGTAAAAGTTCGAACTTGGATGCGGTTGCGCTTGAGTAATGGCTATTGAAAAGGATCTAACAAACAAGCAAAGACTTGAATAGCATCGACAGACGAGAGTAGGTATAATGAACCAACTACTTCAAGACATAACAACAATAATCATCTGCAAGAACTTCGATTTGGCCTTTCAGTCGGTCGAAATCCGTTATACAAACTCGCTATCTCTTTCTAAACGTACATAATTCAGTGTTGTGAAACTGAATTGTGTTGTCAAAAAAAGCCCCTTAGGAAGCGTCATACTGATGATTATCACCCGGAAGAAATCATTCGAATCAGATGAATTAGGGTTTGAATTCGCTTGAGCCATAAAAAAAAGTAGGCTACCAGTAAGTGTCAGCCACATGTCGAATATGCATGAAGGTAAAACTGTATTGTATTATTAATGAGACGAAGTACACGTTTTGTCATGCATAAGTTCTCGTATATGTAATGCTATTGAGGGTCGCGGACGACGTCACAGCTATCCGCTCGTTCATTATTATAATTAGCAAATCATAAATGGCAATCCTTTCGGATTGGTCATCAATTTCTTTTGCTGACGTCGTACACATTAATGCCGATTAAGGCCATCTGAAAACGTTGTCATTATCGATAATTATATAATCAAGCAAAGCATGTCATGTCCCCATTTTATAAGGAATAGTGGCAATACGTGGAGAGAATGATCGAATGCTGGACGAAGATTTCACAAATTAGAAATCGAACATAAACATTGTAGAGGGCTTGGCCGTGCCGTGCTAAATCCTAATGGGGCTGACATATATTATCCACCAACATGACACGTATTATCATAAACACACACACACACACGCGCACGGCACAGCGTCGATTCCAATTATGACGTGAGCTCTCCGGCAGATAAAGGGTTAAAGGTTTTCGGGCTGACTCTCAGCCAACATTTAACAATGTCCACGGCACACGCTTTACGTCACGATAACAACACTTTAAATGTTTGATTTGACTTCATTTACAGAGCTTGATAAGGTTGCTGCTGATTGGCTGTTGGCTGATTTGCCCTAATTACGATTGTCGATCGCAGTGAACTGTTGAGTTTGGCTAATCACTTACACACCAGAAGGCAGACTTGCGTTTTGAAAGTCTCCGTGCTCATTAGCCTGAAAAAAACAATGATTGAAGAACGATGTTGAGTAACTACTTATAACATATTTTATTATTATTATTATTATTTGTGGTTCATTTATGTGCGAATATACCTATTCACTAACATCATATCGACATGAGTTCGTTGTTACCTCGATGAAAATTGCCACGTTGACTCTATATGGTACGCTTTTCACAAAAATTCGTCAATTTTGCACAGTAATTTTTGGTCCCTTGGCGTGATATGGGAGTGATATGAGGTTCCACACGCGCGGGCTGCGTGCGGAAAAGTGTGCGTCTCATAAAGCCGAAACAAAGTGATTCCTCATCACCCCTGCACATGTTGTCACAGTGGATAGAGCGACACTTATCTGGGAAAATATAGAATTATATAACATTGAACAAGGATAGCGTATATTATATATATATATATATATATATATATATATATATATATAGATGTGAAAGATAGCCACATGTTCATTACATTTCGTTGACTATCGTTTTCTATTGAAAAAAAATACATCCTGAATCGGGATAGACATTGTTGTTCCTCGAATAGCTAGTCCGTAACCAGTGGATTGTCACTTCGGTATCAACCAGCCTCAAAGTTACCCGATTAAAAAATTAACTCCATCAGACTTCTATGTGTGTATTGGTATGTTCTTATATGTTCTTTTATCTGTGTTGATGTAACAATGATCCATTTTGCACGGACGCTTATTCTACTAAGCGACACGTACAGGTATCGAGGAAGAACATATCATGTCCTCGTGTGTCTCAATCTCATGAATATTCGATGAAATAAGAAAGTCAGTAGACTACTCTTACGCAACATATGCGGCAAAAATACGGTCCTGTAGAACGAACTTGGGGAAGGCGTTTAGCAACACCAGTTTGACAGAAAGAAAACCAGTTAAATCAACTCACCATCGTCCTCTTTCTCACTGTGATCTTGTCGGCTCTTAAGCCGTTCGAAATGATGACCTGCACCGATGACGGTCCACAGCTGGAAATAATCAACTCAACCATTGCCATCAGTAAGTGTGACACGTCATACGGTGCATCAAAGTTGGCAACGTTGCTCGGACGTGCCAACTCTTATAGGAGCACGTCCGCAGCACGAGCAGCTCTCGAAGCTCCTCATGTTAGCAGCCTCATCGCGATTGTACTAGAGGCACAATGCAGTGTCGGTTGTCTGAGGTGAATTGGGTAGGCCTGACAAGTGCAACATGCTACTTAGGCCCGAAATAGCAGTTGAGGCGGAATTCAATCGAGTGGATAATCAGTAGCATTGAACTACGAACCCGAAACGTGTATTCAAGCTAGTCGACACAGAGCCACGTACTTAGCAACTGGTGTGTTGTTGATACAACGAGGTTTTAGCATCTGAAAGAAAACGGCATTGCTGGCAAGTGTGCCATATGATTTTCTTAATAAAGAATAATCGATGTGGCAGAGGACATGATTCCTGCTGAAGGCACACTGCAGGAAATAGATTGATAGGTTAACCATCATGATATAAAAGGGTAATATAATAGTGCTACATACATATCTATTTAGTTTGATCCTTGGCTGAACGGTCTTTGTTATAAGTACACGTTCATTTGGCACCACCGTTTTCATACAAGAGTGATGAATGAAAACGCGTAATAATTATTATAACAAGTTATTACTGTGGTGGATGACAATCGGACAAGGGAAGAGAGGCTCCTCGGCCAGATTCTCTACGTCGGCAGAGCTAACAGGAGAAAAATAACAGAAACTCATCAGTCTATGAGCGATCGAACAGCAGCAGAGGAGACGGCATATTGACATATGTAAATATATCCAGAAGACCATTTGATAGAAGGCGAAACGTAATCGCTGACCATCGCGGGGGAAAGGGACTGCCCACCGCGGTCAACAAAAAAAAGGCGTTGAGAAGATGTCCTCTACAGATTACCTCATGTTGACATTAGCCAACGGCGTAGTAGAAGCTGTTGCGGAAGCAGCATTCCCCTTGGAGACGCAAACTGAGAATAGAAGTTACGTACCTGCGATACGTAGTGAATTGTTGTATTGTGAACCGCTCACAGGAGCGGACTAAATGGTTGCATGCTTCTTAAGAGGGCTTTCTGAGAGCGTTTCGCAGCTGTGCATGTTGGGTGGGCATTGAACATGAGATACGCAGTGAAATGGCGTGGCTGGTTAAGTATCTGGTTTTAGTCGTGGTCCTGAACAATACGATATCTAACACGATAATTAATTACCTATAATTAATGCATGGCAAAAAGGGAAGATAGATTGTTTGCAATGCAACATCAGGACTATTCTGAGGTGACCGGCAAATGTTAACAGGAATATTTATATATATATTTCGAAATAGAATGCTTGTATATTTGATTCTAGCTATAATAATAATAATAATGGTAATAGTAATCAAATCGGTTTGTACGTCTCTGAAATATCAAGTAACCTGCATGCAAGGCAGCTGTATGCAAAGGAACTCGAACAACTCGTACTAGCTTTGATGATGTCAAAATCGATTTATTCCGCCTCGAGGCAAACGGGCAGTGTGTTATTTACTATGGCCCCACATGCATTTTCTTTTTTATTATTCAACTGTTCGTCATTTACGCAAAAGATGAAAGACGCCACTTTAACTGCTATTCACTGAAGAAAGTTCGTTTTCTCAATGCAGTCAATTACACTGCGGTGATTACATTGGTAGCGGTGGTGGAGGTCTCGTCAAGGGCAGACTGCTTCTGAGGAAATTCATTAAGAGCGTTGACACCGACCACAAGGGACCGACTTTAGCTGTTGTAATGTAACGTTAGTCTACGCATGATCGTTACATCATGAAGTTTATATCAGTCAATATTTTTTCATCTTTAGATAAGTTATTCCTCTATACTATGACTATCACGAAATCATGTTCAAGGGAAAGCGTCACGTAAAGTCTCTCAAAATCGTTGCAATATGACCGGTGATGCCTGCGGTCCAGGTGTCCCGAGGGTGCATACGGCCAAATTAGGCTAATTTTTGCATACGTTTATTATTATAGTTTTTTTTTCATAAAAAATACAACCTACAATCATAATGATTCTGTCTATTTCATCAGGACGTTTACGTAATGTTACTAGTACAGGGTTCCCTTTGCAGTATACATTGCATGCTGCTGTCTACTAAACATTAATTACATCTCAAGATTGCCAACAGCCAGCTAGCCAGCCGAGATTCATCAGTGTTCATCGGTATAGATGCGAATTGCTACCAAGGGACGTATTCAAGCTGTGATATAATTCCATAGACAACTCAGCATAGACTGGCGCATGGTAGTACCAAGGGCGAAATCGGATCCGATTAGACAAAGCACGGCATCGTGAACGTGCAAGTGGCAAATAGCCGGTTCAAATATATAGGGTGACAGCGAAAACAGAATGGACACTCTCGTTTGAGATCGTGATAGATACTCATCGACGTGAATAGGTCATCTCGAATGAAATGATCACTAAAAAGTGGCGCAGAGCATTCTCTTCTATTTTGCGAAATCACCAACTGAATTCTGTTGTTCGTGCTCAGCTGTTCCCCTATCACATAGGCCTCAGCATATAACCTTTATACAAAGTGAACCCACAGGCCTCAGCATTTAACCTTTATACCTTGTATACAAAGTGAATTTTGGGTATATTAAACATCTTAAAAAGATCTAGTCCGTTAATCGGTTCACCCTGCTGTCACAACAAATATGTAGAAACGAGGTGGACAACGTATAAATAGCCAGAGCTTGGGCCCTTTAGCAAACAGTGTTTGGCATATAAAGCTGTACCACTGAACGAAGATGAATTAATTCGCAAACCAGACGTATTATTCAGTCTCCACTAACAATCGCAGTGGTTTGTATCGAAAAACACATAAACTTCAGATCTTATGGAATCCCTAAAGCGTTCCAAGTTAAAATCTCGAGTCAGTGCAGCTTGAGTGAATAAGAACTACTCGATATATCGGCACCTATGTCGTGAACTTTGTATACTTTTAACACGAAAAATGATAAAGTAGCCGTAGACTACCAAGCTATAGCCCGTCGCTATGGCCCCTTGTATCGACCAACGAGGGGTACGTAATCGACATCTATAAGAAATTTATGTTATATAGCAACTTGATGATATCTCCCAGTTGTTTACACACCATTCGCATAGCAATTGCCGGACAATTCACAGGCTACTATGACAGTAACCACACTGCGAGATATTCCACAGGAGTTATCCGTAAACAAGACATCAATGAGGCTCAATGGGTATGTCGCAACAATCTCCAGGGTTATCCCTACCCACAACCTGTGAATTGTTGCAGGATTGTGGTCGAATTATTTGACGAGGCACCCAAAATAACCGGAAAAGAATAGGCTTTCTCCCTGTATCAATACTGAAAAAATCGTAGAGAAACTAAAACATACGAACCCTAGAGAATGAGAGAAATTTCGTTCCTCCTAATTATATATTTTAAAGTATAATTAATTTACTGTCGACCCTATGCAATACAACGACAGTACAGACGCATGAAAGGCCAGTCCCCAGCCAGAATTGGAGAACAAATTTCAATTTTTAAAGAGGGCGGCCTACGCTTTAGTCAAGTATATATATATATATATACATATATATATATATATATATATATATATATATATATATATATATATATATATATATATATATATATATATAATATATATATATATATATACATATATATATATATATATATATATATAATATATATATATATACATATATATATATATATATATATATATAATATATATATATATACTTAACGTTCCCATTGGCGCAGAGAAGGGTCCCTACTGAGGATATGTCGAACCGCTCGGTGGTTATCTATTTTATAGCTGTGGAAATTGTCGGCTGCTACGGCTCCCTTCTCGTGGTCCTGAGCCCATATATATAATAGCATTTTTTTTGAGGAGGAAATTTTCTTTAAACGTACGCACGGACCATATAGCAGTGTCGAATTTCTAATAAGCATCGCGTTATAGACGTATTACAGTTGTTGAACTCGACTTAACAAGCTTTCTTCGACAGACCCAGATGACGGCGGGACGAGGTTAGTCATATTCCCGGCAGAACCGCGATTTCTGGGCATCGAACCTGAGCCCACGGACAGTGGTACTGGGGCGGCAAGGTTCCTTGGTGGTGCTGCCGTCTGCTGGTATCAGTGACCACCCATTGCCTCGATATATCAAAGCATTGGTCTTGAAATGTTAGCAAATGAATGTATCGTCGACGCACTGTGTGGCAAATCAACAATAAATTACCTACCCCAATAAATGACGCAAATCGACAATAAATTACCTATATTTAGTCTCTAGTATATATTTCAGTTTTCAAAATACACGAAAAACAACGCAGACAAAATCTAGAAACGGATATTTTTTTTACAGGACGGCACACTGCGTAAAATTCAACCTACATATCAGGAGTTAAATCCTCGAATCGACTTTACTAATTATAGCGAGGCTTTATTAAGCTAACCGACGTTTTTTTTCTTTTCAGCTAGCCTTCGTATATGATTGTCCAAGATCAAACCTGCGCACTAGTGACACAGGTGCTTGGTGTTGTTTCGGATACTTAATCAAACTGAACCATCAAGACGACATAATGATCAAGACCTCCTTTCTCGTGGCTGCTCCGTGGCTCGCTCCAGTAAACTACGATCCCAAATCTGTGCATTTAACTATATATATATATATATATATATATATATATATATATATATATATATATATATATATATATAATACTCCTGTTTGGACTGCTAGTAATAGCAATAATAATAACACCGATCAATGACAGCGTAATATAAGCACAAAAGGTCACAAGGATGATGATGATAATAATATTAATCACACTGATAATATAGTCGAGGAGAGCTGGGAGCCCGCTAAGCAACAAGTTGGTTAGTGGACGTATGCGTGCCGCCATAAGGATAAGGATCACACCACGATTTTTACAGCTAACAGAATACTGTTTTCGAATACAAAGCAGCAGTTCATACGAATCGAAATATAACAGAAGATTTTATTCAACGGCGTCAGATGCAACGCTACCATTGATTGTGTGTTGCCACTCGGCGTTCTGCTGCTGCTGCTGCGGCAACCACTTCAAGCAATAGTCCTATGGGGCGAATCGACATTGCACCGCTGTAAGTTGACCACGTATGAGTAGAGCGACTGTCTCGACCGGGCCAGAGACAGCTGGTTGAAGGCGACGCAAGAAACGGTGATGGTGGGCGCAAAAGGCCAGCGACCAACGGGGGGGGCAATCTAGCAACAACAGCAGCAGAAACCAGAAGTGGCTTGTGTGCAGTGCCGACCCGACCGTAACTTCAACTTGCCGTCAGCAGAAGAAGGGTGGTTCGGCTGTCATTCTTGTAAGTGTTCAGCAGTGCCACTAAACATCATCAACGACGACGACGACGACAACATCAACACCAGCAGCAGCAGCGCAACTGAACGAAAGTCGCAGAAACTTGAACGTCTCAGCGCTGACGGACACCACAGACGCAAGCACCTGCATAGGGGTAGACAGTTACAGCGGCACAACGACAGTGGCAGCAGCAACAGCAGCAGTCCCAACTTTAGTCTTGCTACGCGACCTTGCCGAAGTTACAAAGCGAAGTCAACGCGAAGTCGTCGTTCGGAAAAAAAAAAAGGATAAATCGGAGAGAGCCGCCACCCGCTCCCGTAGTAGTTGGAATCCTGTTGATGTTGTTATTGCTGCTAGACAGATAGCTCGATCGTGGGCAGCTTTTGTACCGTATTGTAGATCGTTGATGGCCTAAACGTTAGTTCAACAGTTCGACGGCTCCGCGCGAACCGAACGCAGACCAAAGAGGAGCCTACGGGAGAGAGGGGGAGAGTCATTGCGATTCTAACTTATATAGATGTTGATAGTTGCTGTGGGCTCCAGCCCTTGTTCTGTTGGACCTTCGATCGTTTCGGGGCAGGTCACCAATGGTCAGATTTAGCAGACGGGCAGCGTTTACGCGTTTTTGCTCTGCGGTCATCGGCAGACAGGTGACGCAGTGGATGGCTAACAGGTAGCTTACTAGCGAGTGGCTCGCGGTCGATTGTATAATCGCTGTAGTGGTCGCGTCCACCCATTGGTGATCGAGGCCAGTTTTTGCTCGTTTCAGTACATTGGCCTGTCAGCCGACCGGTGACACCTCCACAGGGCAGTCCTGCCCGATTGGCCTCTGTTCCGAGATCTGCAGTTTACCGTTTGCACATGCAGATATCGGCGGAGACCCCACGCCGTGAGCACACACCATCGAGCTGGATCGCGGCCCAGCGAGAGCTCGAAATTGCCTATTTCGAACGCGTGCATTAAGCTACGATCAGATATTAACGCTGAAGTGGTGAGTGGAGGTACCTGCGGCAGAGCTTGGTAGCATACAATATGATATTGCTGTATAATAAATTATTATTTATTTCATCTGTGTGTTTTTTGATGATTAGAGCATTGTTATGTACACACGAACTGCTTAAAACGAAAAAAAAGATCACGTGAAACATTTCGAGTTCTGCATTTATTTATTTAATGTTTACGTCTGTCATTCGGAAGCCGATATAGGCAAGCGAATCTTAACAAATCAAAATTGAAGGTTAAATGTGCGCCCTACCGCTAGACGTTGACACTAATTGATGATAAATACATTAAAAGCACACACACGCACACATACTATCTTTCAGCTAACTAAATTATTAGAAATTGATTCCTAGCCAGCCAGATTCTCCGACACCCTTCAACGCAGCAGGGGAATCAAGGGGTCGAACAATAGCCAGCCAACGTCGGTCGTCAACTTCACACAGCCAAGTGTCGTCACTTAAGCGCACGGGCTGTGGAAACCTGAGGGGGTATGCTGATGAAAGTTACCTCGTATCCTCGCCACCTTAACACCATCATCATCGTTAGGGTTGAAGACTTCCGCGTTGCACGACTCCTTTGTGTCGGGCGTATGTCAATCGTCACATCAACACGTTTTTCTGAATGAAGACCGTGTTCAGGATGACCGGAGATGCAAACGGACCGAAGCAGACCCTCCCAAGAGCCCCCCCGCACCGGACAGACTTACATTGTATGTACAATGACAGGTACACACACAGATGTAGGGACAGCGGACAACGCCATCGGCTGGGTCTGTTCCATTGCTGCGGCGCCGTATTTGTGTCGCACCCTTAACACGAAGCGAATGTTGACGCAGGCCGCTGTGGTTATTTATTTGTCTTGGCAACGAGGAAACGCAAATAAATTCTCGCCGATTTTGACTTGTCTGCTGTCTCACAAACTCGAGAACGCCGCTCACGCTGTACTATAAATAGCGTAGAGCAGCCGATCACGCCCGTGAGCCGGCAGATTCTTCCTGCATTGTCATAGCAGGCGTCTAGCAAGTAGCGATGTGTATAAAGGTGATTCTATCCAACTTTGACTAGTAGCAGTTAGTGGCAACCTTGAATGTGCTTCGCCGCAGGTATTACCCACACGAATCTATACGGGAAACATGCAAGAGATGTGTTGTTAGTGTATGTATATGTTTGTAAAAAGAAAGTATCTACAAGAAAACACACAGTGCTGTTGGAGGCGATTATTGTTCGAGTCGTTTTTTTATTTCTTCATTATATATTTCAGTGCTAGATAAAGCGATGAATAAATATGTACACTTCACACTGTCCGTCACCTGATCAACTCATCACAATACAGCTTCTCTACGAGGTAGAAAATGTCCAGGACACTGGTAGACACGCAACCACATAGACGAATGTGCCCAATTGTCAACAATCGTAGATATGTAGATATCTCTGACCTCTGGTGTACATATGTGATTTTTGTTCTATATGGAAAGAAAAAAATATCTCTCCCGTAATAATTGGAAAATGTTTAGAAAATAATCTTCTTCAACCCCCCAGCCACCCATCTGACCGCGTAATCATAGCGAGCTCCAGGCGAGCTCTGCATTCGATTTGTGTCTTTCCATCTTGACGCCATGCTTAAGTATAGGTTGTTCGTGTGGTAGCTGGTCCTGAAATTAGGCGGGTTGGCCATACTTATAGTATTCCGTATCATTCCTGTGTCACTGCACTGTACTATGCAATATCGACAAACAAACAAAAAAAACAGCCGTCGCAATTAAGTGGTTGTCAAATTGGTAACCCATACACTCATTGCGGAAGCCCTGAGTCGTTGCCGGGAAGCCTACGATAAATCACTTCCTCGCAGCTTATGAGCTCGCGAACGGTGAGGACGCCTTTTTGACGAATAACCATCGGCGTTTCTGTAGACCTCGTCGATTTCAACATGAACGCGAATCCGTCGATTCAAGTGGCGCGAGCATTGTGAAACAAGACTTCTTTTTTTTCTATGAGTATACAGATTTTTCCCTATGCTATCGCAGGCGTTGCATAATAATCCGTTCTTGGTCGAATGCTCTCACGAGTTGGATCGGGCGCATGTTAACTATCAGCGAGGACTTCCCCGCATCAGTAAAAACCCACAAACGACCCTATGCAGCCATTGGCAACAATGTATAATAGCTTGCTTGCATTATGACCTGACCGGCGTTGCTCAGCTAAGCTCATACTTCGCGTCTATAAATTCGCGAACGATCGCATTCATTCGACTTGGTGCTCGCCTACATCAATCGTAGACCTGCGTATCGTGGATGCGATAAAGTTGATTGTATCGTCACGCTTTAACAGCCTTGTTCGGCATCCGCCGCCGCAAAGCGCCCTGGCCACCTCAACCATTATTGCGTTCATAGAGGCAAACGCGAGCTGATCTCACACCACCCAATCAAGCAATCTCAATATCACGATAGCGTAGATGTCTACGCCTCTATGGATTAACAATTCAAACGATATATATATATATATATATATATATATATATATATAAGGCAACTAGTGTATCTTAAGCCACAAGTACTGTTGGCCTTTGACGCGACCAAATCGGGCATTTACCCAAGTTCCAACTGCTGACGGACCTTCCCTCCGCCATCGAGTGAAAACTGCGCGTTGGCAACAGACTCAATTGATCATGAAATAATCGAGAAATACTCAGACGTCTTATAGATAGATAATTCATTCATTGATTGATTTGCTCGTTCGTTGCACGCTGTTTCTTGCTGGTAATCAAGTTTATTGTACGTTAGGCGAGCGTTATCACATGATTGCTATATTGATGTGGTTGCAACACTGAATATGTCTCTGTGGTCTTGAGTGAAGTGATTTTGCACTGTATCGGCACACACCTGTCCGTTTGAGTGTTAATCAATCCCTGAGCGGTGGTGACTCCCTCGGGGCATCTGAATCAACGAAGCATTATAGGCACAGCAAGCAAAGTCAATGGGCCCAATCAATACCCGAACTGACCCTTAAGGGCAGACTTTCGCCCATGAGGAAAAATAGCACCAATACAATAACATTGAGCAACAGCAGCAGCAACAACATCAGTGCTAAATGTCTGTCGGAACTCTCCGTTTGGACATGCATGAAATGAATAAGACAAATGTATAGACGGGCTGTAGCGTCCGTCAATTTCTCTAGACTCGAAAATATCAAAAGTTGAGAGCCCCTCTCTCTCCTTTTCTCTCTCTCTGTGTATTTTCTATCCGATCTTACACATCATAGCCATAGTGACTATCTTTAACAATGCGGTCGTGAAGATCGTATATCGAGTCGTAGAACCAATAGTCAAGCGGTCCAGTCAAACCGCCCAGCTCCTCGGGAAGGATCTCTCGGGGAATATGCTGATGCAGCGACGACATGTTTCGCCCATGAAGGTGATACCTGCAAAGTAAGTGTAGCCTGGTTAGCAATGCCTGTATCTGGTGTTTTTGAATAGAATTACACCTTGCCACACCGCCATTTCCCGTCCAGCATTGACCAAATCGCAGTTGACTTCAAATGTTACAATGGACAACAAATTCGAAAATCGAAGTTTTGAAAGAGAGAGAGAGAAAGAGGTCGAACAAAATTCGAAGTTCTGGAGCGGCACCGTTCTGCAAACGCAGTTATTGCAGTCACACCTAGCTGACACAAATCCTAGAATTCTGTAAATCCGGTCGGCCATGAATTTGGCAAGGGGGGGGCAGACCCCAGTCAGGTACTTGGCTTCCAGCGAAATGTCCAAGAAAAGTAAAAACGCTAATGCATACCAACTACAAATATGGTAAAATGTCAAATACGCAGGAACAACAAGAGTCAGTGTAAAGGAGTGTCAACAGAAAAAGCTGGCGGAAAATTTTCGCCTGCATAGGTGTCTTAACTAGAGCGGAACGGTTAGAAACGATAGTTCCGAGTCGAAACGCTTCCAATGGAAAATGCCGAACGCAGTTGTACCGTGGACTGAGTTAAATGTTGGCTAAGAATTTTCCTGGAAAATTTACTTTCAATGAATACTAGGCAAAAAGAGAGGTATATCGATGTGTATGATTTAAAATGGTGATACCGCGGATAAATATATTCACTACATGTTTTTTAGAGCTTTATAACGAAGCCAATTGTAAGCACACGGGTTTCGACCGACTTTACAAACCTTTCGCGAAGTTTCGACGGCACAAAGGGTTTACCGATGGCGTAGCCTACGTTCCAGAGATAGGACTGGTTAATTATGTGCACCTTCTTGATACGTAGCGGGTAACTTTCTTGGGCAAATCCAAGCATTTGCTGAAATATATATACGCAGAACAATGGCAGAACAGGAAAAGGCTATAAGTGATTTTTGAAGCTGGTTATTTTCACAGTATACTCCAATATACAAGTGGCATCTGTGAGGCAACGAGGGCATGCCTAAACACCAAAACAAATCACCAAGGAAGTGATGAAACAAAGCTGAATCTGGCGTTCGTAATTATGCCATAGAAATGTATGAATCTAACTTTGGTATAGAACTCCACCTTGCCTTCTCCCTATATACCTGGCCTATTGCGGTCGGCCGGGTGTAGACGTGTTGCACGGAATCATTAGTTAGGTAATCATGCAATTTTGGCGGTTGAAGAGACCCAAGCCAGCCTCTCTCCCAATAGACATTTCCGGTACTTGTTATCCGTATGAGGGTAATTACTACGAGAACATATCAGAGGAGAAATCCACGCATCTACATTAGAGGCCACGACTGTATTCGAACCTGATAATGTCCCACATCTGAAAGTTGTTTTTCCGACTGACTCGTTACATCGTTAAACATTTAACCCAGTCCACGATACAACTGCTTTGCGCATCACTCCCTGCATGCGACGGACCTTTAAATGCAGATGTGCAGCGGTGGGATTCGAACCCGTGCACCTACGTGTCTCCCTCTCCCATATACCACTATTGGTATATTTATCCAAGCCGTGTCTGACACTAGCTACTGGGCTGTCGCCACCGCCTCAGTCGCGCGGGTATACTAAATCATTAGTAGAGCTTCTCATAGTAGCTGCTAATCCACGGTACAACTGCTTTTAGCATTGCTTCTTAAGATGGTGCAGAAACCTTTAGTAGCTGCACCGTCCTACGAAGCAATGCTACAAACAGTTGTACCGTCGACGTTAAAAGTTTAGGGCTGTGAGTCAGCCCGAAAACCTTTTTAGTAGCGGCACCTTCTTCTGCATCGATGCACGACCTCTATTTCCACCAGTTACTCTCATTTTTATCTCGCCTTCAACGGCCCTAACTCAACCTGGCCAGCACAAAGTTCACATTGCTTTTATCTGCCGAACACCAGGTTTGATGAGGTCCGGCTTCTCCATCGTAGCACCTAGTCAGTCGCCGCCTCATTCTCTCACTGCATTATGCAACTATCAGTCCAGAACGACGCGGACCGGTATCCATCAGCAGCAGCATAGTGCATAGAATGAATCGAATAATATCGTACCTCTTCCTTCTGTATCTGATAGGCTGGTGTTGCCAGCGCCCCCCACCATCATCATTAAGCACTTCGACTATGACTACATCACCAGCAGCTTCGGGGCGTCGTTGCCGTATGAATATTGCAACAATCATCGCCATTCAGCCGTTGCTGTTGCCTCTTCAGCTTCGACACAACCGAAGGAGCCCCAGCGATCGGGCGAAATGATTGCCCCCCGCCCCGCACACCCTCCAGCATTAACCCTCATATTTCCCCCCGTCGACGATACAACTCTCCCAGGGTGGTTGATATCTTGTGGAGTAATCCGGTGCGGCAGTTGACGCTTGCGCACAATCACTTGTTGCTGCTACGATCGCAGAGCTCGACCAGCAGCACCAGCAGCCGGTAGTTACTACAGACGGTACCCCAGTGAGCAGTTGCCCGATGGCTCGCCGGGGTGCTGCTCGCTGCTGGATCTGCTGGACCTTCGTTTAAGTGATGCCGATGTTGCGCGTAGCGGCGGGCTTTTTGCTTCGTTCTTCTGCTAGTGACCGTGTCGGTAAGAGAATCACGGTGTAAGATGAGAACTATTATATTTAGCTTTGGGAATAACCGCACAAACGATCGTGTTTTCATGGGCCTTTCTTCTCTCGATTTGAATCGATATTATTCCATTAGATGCAAATGTTATCGTTATCAATATGATACATGACGGTAGCGATACAGCAGATGCCACCAAACGGCGTTAAAATGTGTAACGATTCAAGACTGCATGGCACGCGGTCATATTAACGGGTGATGACACGATGTCATTGTTGAGGAGAGATTCTCTCATGGTCCGGCATACACATATCTAAAAAATATCGATACAACTGAATGCTTCGCGCGACAGCGATACCTCACACGAGGACCTCACAACAGCCCCACAACAACAAGGTGGCCCCTTCATTGCGGGTGTACTTTAGTGAGAGTAGCATCACTAGCAGAGACTCCTCTCGTTCGTTAGTATAAGCGCCTGCCGTGACGACATTAGCAGGACACGTGAATTTCTCACCCATAAATCCCTATACGTGGATTGAAGAGTTAGCATCGACCTTTCGTTGTAGGCCTTGCCACGCTGACTTGGCCAACAACACTTAAAGTTAAGCCAGAGAGTCGCACGAATCACAGACGAAGAAAAACCAACCCTTACCAGCCACGCCAAGGATAAAGTATATATATATATATACTAACTATAAATTTACGTGTGGTTTGAAGTTCTGACGTTCCGCTAGATTAATTTGATCATATATATATATATATATATATATATATATAGATCTACAGGGTTTCTGTTAGCCTACGTAATATGTAAGAAATTAGAGCGTTTGCCTTTCCAGAACAATAAGTGATCAACTGTTGGCACGTTTTAATGACGTTTTTTACATCTAGAAAAGTAATAGCCAGACAGAAAGAAAGGATCGCATTTTAAAGGAAGGTTCGTTGGTATGATCGTTTCGAATGTAACCACATTCGCTGTTGTTTCCCTTGAATGTCGGCCAGATGTTCTAATTTAACTTGCAGTTGTGAATAGTTACCAGTCTGGAAGGCAACGACGAAGGCCATTATTCATAAATGGACACACCCCCCCTGATTATTCAATTCTAGTTTAGACATCAACAATGTCCATGGACCGTTCCATGCCCTGTGCATGTGTGTCCTTTCGTGACTTGGTTACTTGGTGTCATGCACTACGAAAGTTTTATTCGACATTTAGAATCTTCCACCCTGTCTACTGTCCTGGTACCAGCTCGTACATATTAAAGCGTCCCGGTTTCTCCCATCTATTCCAAACTTGAATCTGACTATGGATACCGTCTTGTGAAGCCTTAGGCTGAAAGCAGTTTTACCGTGGACGTTAAATGTTTTACGAAGGGCTGTGAGTCAGCCCGGAATATCTAGAGGCTATGATATCAAATGATTTATGCGTTAAAACTTCAATTAAAATGCTTCATCTCTTTCGAGTTGGCGAGACTGACGCGGCAATCCACAAAGGGCACGCACATAAACACGAAGAAAAAACAATGTTGCAAATTGCTATCTTACAGAATGAGGGCCCAAGTATACACATACGTAACCACAAGAGCGCCTTTGGTATCAGACGCCAATTTGCTACGAGGCTAGCTACAAGCGAAAAACCAAGTGAGATATCAATGATTTCTCAACGTGGACACACACATACATGCACACACACACAGGTCTGCTGTTGAAATTATTGTGATTAAGACTTGATTTGTGAAGCTATACGCACGCAGGGACCGCAGGTTCAAACGCAGCCATAACACAAAACCTACTCAACATAATTGATTAAATACAGTAGATTTCTTTTAAACACTATGTGCATCTTTAGCTGTCAGTCCGTTTTGGCACGATTTGAGACAAATTACAACACAATACAAATACAAATTTTAACAATACAAAAACTTCCTTATTAAAGCCAGGGGAAAGCATTCTACTCATTGACAGCGATTTTATTGAGTACTCAATTGATTGAATCGTCGATAGATGATGTCGACATTATTTCTCGCTTATACCTACCCAATGATAAGGATGCTTCCTTGCCCCCTGCCCAATATTTGCAGTAATCACACAAACAGCGTGGCTCGCTCGGTCGATCGCTTCTTTTTTGTGTTTCGGTTTCAGCAATCCCCTACCTGTGATCGTCACCGTAGCGTTACTGACGTTGGCACATATGCCAATCATGGTTGGCCATATTACACGAGTTGTGTGTCTTTGTCCGGGTCCACTAATGTCGTTGTATTCATTCCTAGTTCCTCTGTATCTTTCACCGGCGACTACTGACTTCCAGCGATGATGTAGTGGCACCTGCACAGCCTTATACAGATACACAAATCCATATATGAGCATGCCGGACCGGCAGGTTCGCGCGGACCAGACGTCAGGCGCGTGCTGCTGGTGGTTGCGGTGGTGCTGGTGTTAGAAAAACTGCTTCTTCACTTCGCTATTCTACTTCCGTACGACGAGCACCTTCTTGTGAGGGGGTTATCACAGGGGTTCGGGGTTGACGGGCGGGATATCGCTGGCGAACAGCGTGAAAGTTACACGGGTTCATTGAACGAGTACATTGCAACTGCATATGTTGATGCTGCTATAGTTGTAGGTTGACTTACTCCATTGCATAATGTAAAATATATGCCGTCAATGACAACGATCATAAGAAGAAAAAAACAACAAAAAATAAATAGAAACAGTGTACCATAGGGGAATACATTTATAAAAGTAACGTTTGACAGGCGTTCGTAATGGCTACCGGTAGGAATCACGTTTGACACGTCGGACAGCTCCGTGTTGCAGCGAACCACTGAACTTTTTCTCGGAGCTACTGATGCATGCTTCTTTGCTCAATACTCAGATAAAAACAGACCTTCTGAGGCTATTTCAGGTTTTGTATTATAGCATGAAAATGAGCCTGGGATTCTTCTCCGGTCGGGTGACGGAAAACATTCGAAAGGATTTCTCTCGGGGTGAAGGCGAATTTCATAGGCGATCCGAACGGAACGCGTTCAGGGCCATACAGTCGAGGGTTTTATATCCAGCGGAAAGTAAATTAGAGCTCAAACACATGTACTACACAAGGATCCGCAATGAGCTGGCACATCATCGTTCACATAATGATTGACCACGGTAGACCATATAAAGTGGATCAGAGCTGGACACGAAATCCCAGCTAGTAAGGTAAGGTAACGGTAAACCTATATTGGTTTTAATTTTACGGAACTGCAATTTTACAGTACTTAAGTTCTCTTATATGTCACGCACCTGCGGCTTCTGGCTTTTGACAGCCAGAGACTTAGCCGTGTCTAATATCATTATGGTGTTCGGTGTAAAGGCAATTAGTGTGGGCAAACACAAGCACGTGCATACGTCGACGCAAAATGCAATTATGAAAGGTGACCTTTCGAAAAACTTGTTAAACGATTTCCATAAATCCCTCCGAGCGCATTAGCCCAATGGGTATCGTTCGTCGCTGCCGCCAGCCGCCCGCTCTGGCATCGCTGCAAGCATTGTACAAAATACAACCTGACAGATACAATGCCTGCAATGATCGTGCGTTCACTTTCTGGGCCCGTTTACGCCGACTTTATTATTGCACAGAATTGAACGATCTCCCGTTGAAGAAGAAGAACGAAGTGGTTTCGACATCTGTCGTTCCTGCTGCTGTCGCCTGACGTGATGGCTGCATTTCGTGGCTGCAACTGTATTGTATGGACGGCTTGACTGATATATATATATATATATATATATATATACACACACACATAAATACGAGGAGTACCATTGTGAAAGGTTCAGTTCACTTCCGACAACAATACAACTCCACCACCACCACCACAACTATGTATAAATCTAACTCGCCTAAAGCAGATTCCCTGCTCCTGCGTGCGCTTGTCTTGGACATTTGTAACTGGGCCATTAGTTGGCGCTATCTACCATGAAGAGAGCCAGAAACAGTACTTGTTGTTGTTGTTCTCATACGAGCGTGAGTGGTAGTTTGTTCTAGTTAATGGTAGTAATTAAGTGTTGATTGTAGATGATTTTTGCACGAGCGCATTTATTTGTTGTTTCATTCTGCCGGGTTTCGGAAACTTGAGCGGGACACTCGAAGGTTAATGGACGATCCTTCCGGTTGGACTGTTTATCAAGACGCATTTGAAGAAGTCGCACAGTAGCGCGATATTATCTAATCATAGTCGACCTTTGGTATTATCTAACGATTTCTGGTGATACGTTTTTGCCGCAGAATTATTAGTACCAGTTTTATTACTGGGTATGTTGACGGATACACCAGCACCTCATTACGAGGGCAGCCAATTTGCTTCACGTCCTGGTTTGTAAGCAATTAGATTCGCGCGCTTGTACGCCAGTTGGTCCCAGCTCATTTAATGTTCGTGTCCATACGAGGACTAGAAAACTATTAACCTGTTATTTCTGTTTATGGACGCCCCCTCCTCGGGGACTTTACGAAATGCGTCGTTCTTGCGGAGAGACAGAAACCGCCTTCAGCGCAGCGCTCTAGGTTCGTACAAAACGATGGGCCTTTGACGATTCTCCGCGTTTTCTATACAGACATTGTGTTACCTAATGACCTAGGATAGAATGTTTGTTATCGCTAAGGTCTTCCAGCTAGAGCTAACAGGCAACGTTGGACCTTAGCAGCCTAGATAATTTACGGTTTAGTCTCTCCCTCTCTCGCTTTCCCGATAGAAAAGTGTCAATAGTTGTAAATTTCTCCGCTGTCGAAGAAATGACTTGTTAGAACTTCAATCACGCAATTATCCAAACTTTTCCTAATTCAGGACATAGACTCCTCTATTTCACCATGTTTCTCTCTCACTCTCCCTCTCTCTAATTATGGAGTTCCTAAGATTTACCTGTCATTGACAAGCGCGCTTTGTGTAAACACCTCTCATTCATCTCGATCCAATCGCAACCCGCTACAATTTCACGAAAAACCCGCTGAACACTAGTAGCGGACACTCATAAATATCAAAATATGCCAATAACGAAAAAGCACTACCCATTGACAGATGATACCGGACCCCCGCTCGTTCCTTTAGTTCACCCTACAAACAAGCACGAACGATGAAAATGTTCATAGAGCCATCCCCAGCCAACTGTATGTAACATCGACTCGATCAACTCGACATCATTTGGCACGGGTGTCTCTCTATTCCTTCTCTCTTTAATTCGTTTCTTGCAACGATCCGATCATTGGCGGCCATGTCATCATAATCGATTGCAATCGCTGCCTTCAAGACACAGCGGCATACCCGCCGTACCCGGTCCACCGATCAACTGCTACCACCAGATCAGAACGCGCGCCGATATTTACAATCGACCCGTACACAGGTGTACAAATATATGTGTGTGCGTGTGCATATGTGTTTAGACATCTGAACACGCGTGCAACGGATGCGCCATGGTGGCTATGGCAGAAATCGCCGCTGAGCGGTGCGTGTGTGGTTTGTTTCTCCGACAACTCGTTGTTTAGCTTGTCCAGCCGTCCACGTCTACTTTGCTACTCTGTCGCGTGTTTACCCCGACAACAGGTGGCGGCAGTGGCTGAGCAAATCGTTTAGATGTTGCTTGTGCCGGTTGCAACCCGTTATGACAGGCTCGCGCCGTCGCCGAATGCCCACTTATATAATGGGTACACAACGAACAGGCAACACGAAGCGTGAGCATCTGAACGAAGATATATATATATATATATATATATATATATATCATCTATAATATATATTAGATAAAGACGAATACGAAAAACGGCAGATACGTCACGAGAGCAACGTCTGTGGTGGTCAGACAAAAGGGCCGTCAGGGGGTCGGTTTGTTTGTTTGCGATTTTTACGTAACTTGATATAATTACGTTATGCGGTTGTTGTAACCATTTTTTTTTTGTGAGACAAAATACAGACTAAGGTCATTGCGTTATTCTATCGCAAACGAGAGGTCGTTTAACGATTGCCTCTGCTTGTGTACCACTTTATAGATGATTATAATAACAATAATTATGTTAATTGTCGTTGGTCAATCGACTTGTTGGACCGATTTGATGATGGCTCGTATTAAATAGTGAAAGTAATAATTAAATATAATAATCATTATAATAATAGGTCTCTCCGTATTAATGAAAGCAATTCCACCCAAGCAACGTTTTGTCGAATGTCTCAACTTCGTTCAGTTGGTCTCCACTTGGAGTACTCCTATTTGCATCTAGATCCTCCCCCCCCCACGCCGTTTCTGCTCTATTCAGATATCATCTGGAACAATATCTGTTTTTATTTTGTTTTTTCCTTCCAAGTTTCGACTAATTACATTCTCCGAAATTATGATGTCGTCCAATTAGCAAAAAATCCAAAATCTTCTTCGCATTCACGCTCCCTCTCGGACCATTGCACCTTTGAGCTACTATAAATGTTTGTTGTCCCGACTCTCAGCTGTTTCTCTTTTTATCGCCGTTCACCCTGTACTTGTCCAGCCGGAAAGGTCGGTGGCGGCCAGGGCGACGACTCTTGGACGACAGTAACTCACTCACCGTTATGTAATCCGGTGTGACATACTTGAGAATCCAGTTATACTCGAGTCCCTGCAAGTCGAGGATGAAGGTGAAACCGTTCAGCTGCACCTCCGGCTGGTCCATGATGAGTTCTCCGCCGTAGACGGCCGGCGTATAGACGTCGAGTGGCCCATAGCCGGTGGATGGTCTCCACTTGCCGAAACGGCATAGCACGACGACTGTCCCATCGAGTGGGTTTCGATGCCGGAGGAGTACGGCACAGTCCAGCTCGAAGAGATGCTTGAAATCGCGCGGCCCCAGACCGATGGGGACGTACATCTGAGGATTCTGGAGACGGACTTTATAGAAGTTCTGCATTAGCTTGTACGCCTTGTCGACGTCGAACTTGCGCGCCCGTAAGAAGCGCAATAGAAAGTTGTCGTCATCTGTTTTCGGCTCAAAGTCCTCAATCATCTCGAGCTTCTTCCGAAACTCTTTGAGGCTTTGAGCTCGTTTAGCCGCTGTTTCGCCCAGCAGAATTTCGGCACGTTTGCTAAAATCTCTACCCTCTTCAGGGTTTGTCACGTCGAACTCGCGCAGTTCGTTTTCGCTGAAGATTCTTGGTTCTGGCATCGCTAGCGGCTTGGCTGCGATCTCAACGTTGGTGTGTGACACGACCTCCGAACGTTTTCCCATAGCGAATTACGGGGAGGCTTCACTGTGAACGTATTCGGGGCGTCGTATACGGAAACAGATCAGCGCTTTCAAGATCTCCTACACCCGGGAGGCGGTGAGGGGAATCACGAAATCGCGGCCTGAGCTCCTCCACGAGATCGACAAAATCGACAGCAATAGACACGGAGTGGGCATATAGCTCCAAAGTGAAATGGTGCTGCGCAGAAGATCCGAACGAAGATGTGAACGGCTACACGATCGTACAGGGCTCGACATACAGGTAGACACTAGCATTCAAGCGCACAGAGTTATAGACGAACGAGTACACAGGTTTACACAGGAAAAAAACCAACTCCCACCAACCAAGAAGACAATCAGCACACAGCGTCGTGAGACAATCGATCAGCGAATCAATTGGCTTTGTCCGATGTACGCTCTGCTACCGACAACTGTTGTTTCTGGTTATGCAATAGGGTGACACGAACAAGCACACGAAACACGCACCACACTGCCACAACTTGCTGTAACCGCTAGTGAGAGTGTTACAGTTAAACATCGGTTACTTCTCAGCGGTTACAGCTTTAACGACATCGACACAGGTTATGGTGGACAACGGACGATACGGGACATAGAATAGCGCGCTGGTCGGCCCCAAACGAGTGACTGCGCGACAGTTCTGCGGTGGGAGCTCCCGCGTCGCAGGTGGACTGAAGGTGTTTTAAGCGAAGGAGTTCACCCCCTCGCAAACGGGGAGAGGGTCCGTGGTTCATGCGTTCTTTTGCCTGGAAGGCTCCTTGCCAGCTCGCGACGGCCGGGACGGTCACAGCAGCAGCAACGAAAAGTAAAACAGATGATGCGGCGTTGATAGCAACACGGAGACCACTATCGTCTCGCCTGTCCAGAAACTTGTTCTTGAAGGGCTACGCCGGCAGAGGCGAGCAGGTAAACGAGAACGCTCTGCACCCGGGCACGTCCCGGTTGGCGGGAGCGCGGAACAACAGAAGAACTCGATGGTGGAAGATTCGGTACGCAATCACATAGACGGTGGAAGATTCGGTGATCAACGATACCAGTGGCGAATATGCGCCCCAAATGGGGTATACGAGCGTAAATACGCTCACTTGCCAACAACGGGGTCAATGTTTGGGGGAGGGAGGTGGGGTCGTTCGAGTCGGGACGTTTGCAGCGTTGTTTCTGTACGAAGGCACTGTTTCGACAGAATGACATACATATATTACAGCAATTTTGCCCGTCGCCGCTGTACGAAATGTCCAAGTGAAGTGTACTAAAGGGTATCTAGCAGTAAACGCGTTCATCGCCTTGCAGTCGAATCAATGCGAAATGGAACAGGGTCTCCGCTGTTTGTCTTAACCATAGACCTCCTCTTCAAAACTTTAATAATGCCCACACAAATCTAGACATCGGCAAGGCGCGCACTCGAGGCTCGCGATTAGGTTTGTGTTCCTTAAGAAACCGAGTGCAAAGGTCCCGAAATAATGTCAGGTTTGAGGACGCAGTGACTGTCGCGCACTCTGTATGCGAATAAGTAGACTCGTAATAATAGAACACCATAGCCAGGTGGTCGTACCCGGATGAGGAGGCCGTATCTCTGGGTGCTGTCGCTTAGGTAACTAGAACTAGTGTCTAGATCAAGGTAGATATCGGCTACATCAACTACAGACTGCTCCGGTACTGCTAACAATTGAAGACAAAACGCACGACAAGATATTAGGCCTATAGCAACAACTGACCTCACAATCGAGTGCGGTTGAAATGTCTACAATTAAGGTGCAACTTGAAAGACATCTGCAGTTTAAGGTGAGATGACCCCCTAGTCACCTCAATTCGTCTGGTCATGCCGAGCCTAGCCAAATGTAGATAGACAGATAGACAAAAGTAATCGCACATACTACAAATGTAATTGTTTATCACATTTATGTTTACGAATTTCGTTGCTTTATGAAACTAAAATGAGGCACAACGACTACTGCTACGCAGCTCTCGTAGAACGTCTTGCGAGAGCTTAAAATATGACGATTTACGCAAGCAGACAGAAATTTGATTTCGTCTACTATCTGCCCAAATCACCACCACCTCGTAGCTATGTCTTCAGCGACGTTCGCGCTACTAGCCCTTCTAAATGTATACGATTTTCAAGACGTCGTGGTCATTCAAACCACGAGCCCAGTCTTGTTTTCCGAAAGTTCCCATTCGTGCAAGATTCGCTTGGCTTCATCGGCGGCGATTTGTGTACAGATGTGTGCATGCAACATTAACCGTCGTTAAATACAATTTGCGTTACTGAATAAATAACGTTTGATCCACTTAATGTATTGCTCGTATTACCTAATAATTAGGTTGGTGCCATAAGTCTGGGGAAAAAATTGAGTAAATGTCAAACGCGAGAGATTTACCAAAAAGCTACTATAATACTACTGTTACATAGTGCACAGTAAATCGAAACGAATCGAGGGCGTCAAAAAGCTCAAACGATGATATCAAACATCCCATCAACAACACTTCAAATTACTACTAAATATCCGGGCCGACTCTCACCCAACATTTAACGTCGACGGTACTACTTCAAATTACTACTACTGTTCAGTTTGGCCGATAAGTAATGATCGTTTTTTTGATTCACTTTGAATTTCTGTATCTTTTGAAAGAATGATTCTTTCAAAATCAATATGGAGTCGACTATGAATCTCTCCCATCGATTACGTAACATATGGATCTCGTGGTAGAAAAGCGTCTCGTAATGGGGGACGAACCCTCCAGTCACTTTCGGACCTCTGCTTCTGTCTTCACGACCCTCTCCCGTAGGCCCTGCTCTTGGATCTGGATCTATCGCTATCGTATAGAGCATCTGTATGGGGGCTATACGTGGCGTGCAGGCCAATTTTCCCACCTAAAATCGGTTACCGTAAGGCGGATCGTCAAAGCCACATTGGCAAGATTGGCGGTCCAGGGCCGATTCCTAACAATTTCTTAGGTTAGTATGCTGAGTTGTCTTGTGTCAGGGTCGTCGTTGACCGTTCCACTGAGTTTGAGAAGGTCATAATAGAAACCCCCCCCCCCCTTCGAATCCCAGCAAAGGCACAGCATCGCTTTATTCTGGATATAACCACTCCTTTTTGCGTTGAGAGTTATTGTATCAATATCAATTTTTGATCTCCCGCAATAATTTTGAACAGAACAATCTTGCTTATTTGGCGAGCAAGCAAATTGTGAGCAGATGTCAATGGTATCTTCATTGAGTTCATGTGGCACCAACATGAACTCACAATTCGAGAGCTTGCCCTCAGTGGCAGTCCTAGCTGAGCAGAAGAAGCTCTCAAATTGACTGGGCCTCATTTTTATTCAAGAGATCGGGCAAATCATCGAAGATTCCTCTCTTGTGGACGTCCGGAACGTTTCTTGTATTGAAATGAATTTCGACAGCTGCTTTCTGACACTGTGAACTTCAAGTCCACTTCACACAAAATCCTCGTGAGATCAGGCTGCATTTTTTCGAAAATTGTGAAGAAGATGATAATGTCGAATATAATGCCCGTTTTTGGTCCCCGTATTCGATAGCTAGCTGCTACTAATGCGCGCAGCCAAACTATACACAGTTGGTCAGATGCGGAAATGATACGAACAAAATTCTGCCAAACTTGATTTTACTTATCGGCCAACCTAATAATTATATTCCATTCCATGACTTTCTGCAATCTTTCGACGAACTTCATTGGCCCTTTTTCATAGAAGTCCTGATATACATCGGCAAATAAATTATCGAAGATGTTCTTGAGTACCTCCAGGAAACTCAAGGTTAGATTATCCAAACTGTTATTCGGGACAAGTGACACTCTGACGGTGCAAGGTCCGGCTTGTACGGTTGGATGCGCCAAAACGTCGCGCCCAAGCCTCAATATGGGTTGCCGTGTCATCGAACGAACGTGTGGTCAAGCGTTCCCCGTCCTGTTTATTGGCCAATTTGGGCTGCTTGTGGCCGATGGCTGGCTTTAACTTGGCCAATTACGAGCAGTTCTTGGTCGAATGAATTGTTTCGTGAATCATTGATTTGATCGACAGCGAAGTATTGACTGGCCGACCGGAGCGAGGAGTATCTTGAAGATTAAAATCTCCACAAGCAAATTTCGCAAACCGCTTTCAACTCAACACAGACACTTTCGCCTACGGCTCTCTCTCTCTCTCTCTCCGTACACGTGACATGTCTTTTCATTATCTTTCATTTCAATATATACAGATACACCTGATATGCGCGAGCGGAAAGACAACTGAGAGCGAATCACGCCGCGAAGTTGTGCATCAACGCAAAATCAATGCAAATAGGCAATTAACGATACCGTCTGTGGCATGAACTACAGCCCAAAGCCCCAACACTGAGCGGCAGATATACGTGCGGGTCATCATACTTATTTACCTCGACTTGAATAAATGTATAGTAAACAATGATATCCCTATATGGACATGCCGTTTACGTCCAGATTATGCCATGATCAGCTGAGCTCGGCCGATAACCTTAACGTGATTACTCGTAATTATACAACAGACTGCTCAACCGAGCGTGATGTCTAAAATTATGATTTGTGACTACGTTTTTGTTGTAATTCACATTAGTAACACGATGAACTAGTTGCACTAATAACATTTCATTTCATTCTATAAATGGTGCCCGACCTTTACCAGATAATCAAGTCCATAGGTGTTGTTGTGCCCTTGCACAGGTTGAACACGAATGTCCCATATATTTCTGATATCGAATTCTACAGAAGTATCACAAAGGCTGATCTGCTCTATTAACGAACTGAAATGACCGTTCTCTCATTCACTTTGTGTTTATTCAATATTCATCGAACAGAAATAGGCAATCGAAAAATGATGGCCGAATCGATTTTTTTTTGGTCACTGTCTGAACCGAGTTCGATTTGATAACATTATGATCTATTGCTAATTCTTAACTTCTGATATATATATATATATATATATATATATATATATGTGTGTGTTTGAAGTTATCTAGAAGGACAAAATTGATTTGGGAAAATCTAATAATATGCCTGTATTTTTCACGTTCCTAGACGATGTGTGTGAAATAAAACCACTTATAAACCCATATATTTGTTGTAAGGTCATAAGTGGTACAGTGGTAGCTTTTGAAAAAATTGAACGAATTACAGAAGAATCAATTATAATGTCCCTCTTGTTTTTTTCATTAGACGATTCTCGCTCATCTATTTCAGGCAGCACGTGCATCCCGTGGTGGAAAAAAGATCAATTCAATTAAATGTTTATCAGGTATATTTGCGGAACTGCAATTCTATAAACGCTTAAGTTCTCGCTATATTGTACAACCGAAATATATCACAATACACCTGCCATGACAGGGTGGATATTCGAATTGCTGACAATATACACAAATAACTAACCGGCTTCAGCGGGTAGTTAACCGGCAGGGTAACAAGTATATACATGCATACAGAAGCTATGCTAATGTATGTATATACAAGTATAAACATACATTAGCATAAATCTGCTATACGTTCGTACCAACACTTTGAAACGTCATTGGCGAACTATTTCGCCGAGGTGAGTATTCGGATCTCTCTAGGAAATGAGCTCCGGACGGTAAACGAGTGCCTGGCGGCTGGTCGCTTTTGCGGTGAACGGTATCTCGAAGATCGTCGCACGTCTTATCAGTCAGGGTAACTTTAGTGACGGGGAAAGCAATGTCGTTCGGAACGATCGTCCTGTACATCTTGAACTGATGAAGTGCAAGGTGCACCGACAGTAACTTGCCGCAGCGGACGAATTTTCTGAACAGATGCACCACGTAGTCTCTGCGGCGCAGACCGAGGATGGCCGGTGGCGCATCATTTTGAATAATTTCTGCCCGGCTTAATGTCCCCTTATAACCATGACCCCAGATGGAAGAGACCCCAGAAATAAGCAAGGAACGGGAAGAGAATAAGGTCTTGTAAATCAGGAGCAACTCAGCTGTTGCAAAGACACACTGACTTATGTAACTAAGTGCAAACACCGTTAGGGGCGACCACTTAGTGACTTTCAATGGAGAAGTAGCAGAGAGACAAGAGGCTGTACAGTGAAAATCAATAGAGAACCCCGTAGAGTGGCCCCGAAGTGGAGGCCTCTGGTCTTGTCTATTTAGATTCACTAGTGCTAATTGACTCGTTCAATCGTAAGTGTGGATTGATCTGTTTCGGGCGCGAATGCCTAAATTGAGCAGTTCACGTGCAAGTGTGAGTTGACGGAAATTCTCGGTTAGACGCCGCTTGCCATGCTAATTGACCCTAATTACACCATTTATTGGAACACACGCATTTTGTACATATTAAAGAAAACTCTCAGTTTGTCACATCACCCGTGGGCATCACCAGGTCCTTAGTCGTTGAATTGACGAGATCATAGTGTAACATTTCGGAGAGAAAACTGCCAAATGATCCCACCATTTTAGCGCCTCGTGGAGTATTCAACCTAGGCATCCAACTACAGATGACACCGGTATCACAACGCCACAGAGATGAATCGGAACAGGTTCGAGATGTCTCTGAGACAAGCGGCAAAAAGGTACCAGCTGTTTTGCTGGCATTGATATCAAGCTCAAACCCTTGAAAAAAGGCGATCCACCCAATTTCGGACCTCTTCCCGCACAATTTATTCGGCCTCGTTTTCGAAGTTTCCTGTCCGTCTGCGGTGGCTGTTTTCTCCAGTTAATTTATTGGACTTAATTCTCGAAGTCGACCAGTGTTGGGAGTCTGCATTGACCGTTCCGTGACACGCATTTGTCTTACTTTTGCATCTTTTCTACCGCATCTATACGAGGCACTATAATTGGTTCGGCTACCCTCAGCTGAGCAGAAGATGGCTGGGCCTCATTTTCATTCAAGAGATCGGGCAATTCATCGTAGCTTCGTCTCTTGTGGACGTCCGGAACTTTTCTTGTATTGAAATCAATTTCGACAGTTGCTTTCGGACACTGTGGACTTCAATTCCACTTCACACAAAATCCTCGTGAAGTCAGGCCGCATTGTTTTCCAGCACGGAGATAGTGAAAAAGAAGACAATGTCGAATATAATGCCTGTTTTTGGTCCCCGTATTTGATAGGTAGCTGCTACTAATGCGCGCAGCCAAACTATACACAGTTGGTCAGATGCGGAAATAATACGAACAAAATTCTGCCAAACTTGATTTTACTCATCGCCCTTGATTTTACTTAATAATTATATTCCATTCCATGACTTTCTGCAATCTTTCCACGAGCTTCATTGGCCCTTTTTCATAGAAGTCCTGATATACATGGGCAGTTGGAAATGATTCCTAAACAAGTCCAAATCAAATTTAAAACCCACGGCGTTCATTTTAATAAAACTACAAAAAAATCACGACGATCACTACTTGTCAGCCAACCTAATCCCTATACGTGTTGTGCCGTAAAATGTATTCGTTTTGACAAACACTCTATTAAATAAAATCGACAGCGTCACAAAACATTTTGATCCTCTGATGATATTTCACAAAGATGCGAAACGTTCTCTTTCTTTATTAAACAATCGTATTTATTTATTAGGGGAACAACAGTGTCCAGTTGCTCTCCGAGTACAGCGCTGTCGGGTTCTTGTAGCTCGAAAATAAATCCACCGTTGGATCTGACATCATCATCATCTCTCTGGTCTACTGCTACTATATGATTACTACTATGTATAAGTACGTCCCAGGCGTCTTCCTTCTCCTCCACTATTCACTATCATTATTTTTATTTTATAAATTATCCTCTGTGCCTAATCCAATATATATATATATATATATCGCTTTCACTGGGCGATGCCAACTACCTATTGTTTGTGACACACGAATTATTGAACGAACAACGATCACGAACAACACACAACCGAGCTAGGTAGTAGTTACAATTCTAGATTACACTGTACATCAGTCCTCACGCTCATAGCCTATATCGGGAACAGACAGACGGTCGTGCAGACGCAGTGACGATTACGAGGTATTTACATCGACCCCACACAATTATCGTCTGACCCCACAATCCCCATCGAGGGCAATGGCGAACACATATTACGTTCGTAGTTGAACAGTTCGCTTGTGACGTTACAGACAGCGGTGGGTGGGCGGGTGGTTGGGTGGGCGCTTAAATGGAAACGCCCGAACTGCTAGCTCGCTTATTATAAACCTGAAATCGGCTAGGAGGATTTGGATCGTTCGAAGCTGCCCTAAGAACGAAAATGAGGAGGAATTGGTCGACAACCTCGCCACACCACTTACCTATGTTCGTTTCTATTGAGTTTTTAGTAAATGTGGACATTTGCGAAACACGTAACACTCATCGTTCAAATCACGACCACAGTTACGTTTTCGATGCAAATCGTGTGTTCGTCTGCATAAGGCAGTAGCGACACTGAACTACGCCCTGCTCTACCCTGAACAAGGAAGACTACTCGATGTGTGGCTTGTCATTGTTTCACTCCGCCGTCCACGACAGTGTCATCTGCAGGGAATCTTCTCCGTTGAATCCATGCGACTCGAAGTGTTACGCGTCACCCAGCCCGGGGAATGAGGTCGCTAGTAACTAATAATGAATAAGCTCGGTTCCACCGTTAATTGGTTCTCCTAAGCGGTTACTTGCCGTGAATCAAAACGCCTCGGTACGCCGTACTCATAACCAGTTCCAGGGTTGCGTGTAGTCCCTGAAGAGTTTGTAATAAGCGTAACTATCACGCGGTTACGGCTCCCTTTCAAGATCGATACAGGTATATATATATGACTGTTCGCGAAGGGGCTTGGGCGGCTAAGTCTCTAAATGTGAAAAGTCGGGGGCCACATGCTTGAGTCCCGTCAAGTGCCGTTTGAAATATAAGGAGTTATTGTATTGTTTCGACGAGGCTTGCGTCGAACTTTTGCGCTATGAGAGTGCCAGCATTTAATTAGGCGTAAGATCTCCCCGTGGCCTGCGGGCAAACGAATCTGCTTCGCCATCTCGAAGAAGCAAAACAACTCAAATAAGTATGACACACTCGTGGCAATATGAATTCGATGACAATCAGCGCCGTTACTCCTTGATGTTAAATCGAAATAAAAACGTTTCACAGAAAATTGACGATTTGTCTGTTGAGTAAATATGTCATTTCTATTGCTACACGGCCTCACTTTAAATAAATTAAGATAAGTTGCTCCTGCTCGACCTTTAAACCTTTAAATAGAAGACGTACGGAAAGACGGTGTATCACCGTAATGTCAATTTCGTCATACTCTACAACATCCATTCACGTCATCTGACAGTTAATCTGCACTAGGTAGAATATCGGTCATTTACCTTTCGAGGTACAAAATACTTCCCTACGACCTGTAACGTTTGGTTGCACACTCAAATCTTCCTCGTCCTCCTCGCTGTCAACCGTAACACGCGTACATTACATTAGACGTGGATTATGTCCCAACTCCACATTACACTTATGTAGGTGTCTGATCTATTATTTCGCTATCCTATGATATATTTTGTTTCAACGATCTAATCATAGTAATAATAAGCCTCACTGAAATCTGTTGTTTGCTCTTTGTTGACAACGCCATGGGCAGCGACAAATTTTCGCCACACCTTCAGGACGAATAGAATATGTAATCAGAAATATAGATTGCCATTCCTGGTTATTTGCAAGCACATCCCGAGCACACACCACTGCAATGGAAGCTAACTATATAGCTTTCCGTGAGACACGTGAGGCGTGAACGGTTATAATTACTATTAATTAATTGTACATAGCAACGGTTACACTACGATAAAAGCACATGTAGGCATCAGCGACGATCTTCTTCACTAGCGGCGGAAGGCTCCGATCATCGGGATGAGCTTCAAGTCGTTCTGGTGAGAGCCATTCGTAAATTTCGTCGAAGCTGACAACCTCAGGGATATTGTTCTGGCCTGGAACGAATGTGAAGTTCGCATAACGAAAGAAACTGGTGAGAGATTGTGAAATTTCGAGGGCAGCCAACGCAGTACCCTGACTCATGGCTGCTGGCTCTGTACGGGCTCGTTTAAATCATTCTGTGAAAATAGAGAAAAACTCCCAGGAGTTTTCCTTGTTGAGTCACTTTTTTCCTAGGAGTGGAAGAGTTCTGTCGGCGATGATGGGAAGCTGTCAGTTCCCTGCTGGGAAAGCCCGCTATTGTTGATGCCACGTAGATGCCACGTGAGTTAGGTAATTTAGGTATTTACACTTATCCCTATTATGCTATAAAACAAGTTGCACAATAACGAAGTTTATGAAATCTTTAGATTGAGGTGCTCAACTAGCGACGTCTATACAGTGGGATGAACGTGATGACACCTTGAGTAACTTCTACTTTAGAAACGTACTACGGCCATCAGGTGTCGATAATTTGTATTCGAGTTAGAATGACCTAATCGTTGACACTCACCCTGACGGTCAGCCATCGAGTCAAAGAATACCCATGGGCTGGTGGCCTGATGACCACATTTGACAAACGCGACGTAGTGACTTGTCTCAATACAGAGCAGGGCAAACAGCTCCATGAAATGGCGTGGAAGGTGTTTCGTTGACGAGAAGTCCTGGAAGCCAGCGGAAACCGTCAGGCGTCGCTTGGCACTCGCGCGGTGAGATGGCATCCTCAGGTGAGTCCTGTGCCAAACGGGCAAAATGCGAGACAAGATTCGCAAAGGGAAGGAATGACAGCGTCAAATCAACAGATTGACACAAGTGAAGGAAAATCACAAAATGCTCACAATCAAACAACGACCTTTTTTTTATACGACGACCTGAATCTATTAGGTCAGCTTGTCTTAGGTCATCATAACTGCAGGGCCGCTAAGCTGACTCCTGCCGAACTCTTTACAGCATCATTCGTTGGCTTAGTCTGCTCGCGGCACAAAAGTCACCGTACAATACAGTATCAACGCCCTCCGTATCAGTAGTGTCTGAACTAAAACGAGCAAAATTTACGAACGTTTACAGTTTCGTTGATGGAAGCATGATTGACGCCTCAGACAGCTTTACAGATTTGAGAAGTGACTAGTGACTACTAGTAAGACGCTAGGGAGATCATGGCCGGACCTTGACATGCAAGGTTCGGTGTAATTTTCGAGATAAGGGTTGGAGAACAATGCAAGAGAACATTTGCAAGTGAAGCCAGCGTCGTGCAAATAAACGGCTGTCGAATAAGACTACTGTGATTCTCAGATTTGATTTAATCCTTCAACGAATTCTCCAGAAAATTGCTCGAATTTTCGATACTATCGAAAACACCACCGCGAATATCGGGGTCGTTTGAAATCTGCATGCCAATTTGATCTACAGTTGAGGCGCAATCATAAATTTCGATGTATACCCGTTAACTAAATAAAATAATAGATTGAATAATCCGAAATGTTTTCAAATGATCATTTGGGTGGCGTCACACAGTGACTGAACGAGCAATGGTGAAGGATCACTAACCGGGTATAGCAGGCATCGCAGAAGGTACTGCGTTCAATGGCCTTCACGTGCGCATAGCAATCAGGACATTCAACCTGCGCTAGGCCAGCACACACGTGGCATGGCCTTGGTGAACTGGCCAGCAAATCGGTCATGTCCAACTGAAGGCTCGGTATAACTCGAGGGTATACCTGCAAGAACAAAGCTAATTAATAATGATGATAATAACTGTCAAATGGACAATAAATATAAATATACACATTGTAAAGTATGGTGTGTTACAGACAAATTTGTCTCGTTATCGATTTTCCCAGTAAAAGCCTAACTGAATATAATCGTAACCATACTAAATACCTACTGCTACTATCAGGTAGAACTACATTATAGTCAGATGCCATAGTTGCACATCAATTACGTGATTACGTCCAAAGCTGAACGTAATTACATCATTGTGCAAATCAAAAGATTTGCACACTGGCAATTTGTGTACCACAAAAAATCAGTACGGCCACAAGACATTAGAATCCGCCAATCATGTGTTAGATCACGAAAGCGAGAATTATATATCAATTTGTTCAAATGCAACAGGGACCATGATCCCATTCGGTTCGTCTTTAACCACAATAATAATTAATTCTCACTGATATCAATATGTTAGAAGTCAAGTTGTCAACAACACACTCATATTAGATTACATTTTGTTTTTTGGGAGGACTCCTTATTGGATACGTCAATAAAGGATAACATGATATCATATAGTAAATAATTTTACACTAGGGACAACATCTCGGGACAGTTAAACAGGCCCAAGAAATGCATGTAAATTTCACTCGTGTTGCAGCGTTAATTGCATTATTATCATTATGTGAACCGCTTTGGCATTTCGTCTATGACGTCGATTTTCAATTGCTTCACCTAATAATTATCTGATCTAGAATTTAATTCTAGCTAGAATCATGACTAGTTCAGCTGACAAAATGTTTCATTCCGAGGAGTTCTCCATACGGGGCAGCTGATTTGCACGTTTAATTTTGGCCACGGCGTTCGGACGAAGGACGAACCTGTCTTCGGGGTGTTCGCATCAAGATGACAAATCAACATGTCAACGGTGTCTTCCCTTTCAGGCAGCTCATTGACGAAGGACTTACGTACCTTAAATTGCCGTCCGAAACGTGGCATCTGAACAATGAACACGGATGGTAGCTGTCGTAATTTCAGGTCCTGATGAAAGAAGCTCTGCTCCAAGATCTGCTGAAACCACGGGATGCCTAGACCATCATCTTTCTCGACGAACAGTTGGTATAGATGAGCGGACTGACCCGAGCTCAGCTGTAGAAATGGTTCCACCTAATGAACGAACATGGCGGATTAATCAATCAATGTCTCTCTGTCTGTTGAATTGATGTAGAAAACGCTCACAAAATGTCTATGCAATATGTATTAGAACCTAACAAAAAAAAACCTAACAAAGTACTTTGTGGCGTAACTCAAGAACAAGAAGTCAATGGAACATAGACACTGTTTGACGGCGGCGGGTTTCACGGCGCCATTGTCTTATATTAATATTGGCCTGATATCACAAGGTATATAAACATAGCATCATATTGAGTAACAATGAGGGGTACTCTGCCTTATGATTGTGTTATTTTCTCCGTCCTCGCAGACAAGTCATATGGTGTTATTGCCGAAAGTGTGGCGAAGTAGATCTCAATTTTCAGTATAATGATTCTGTGCTTAATTTTCAGTATAATGATTTTGTACTTAATTTTCAGTATAATGATTCACTCTTCCTGGCATATGCTCTCCGTGCATACCTGTAGCATTTGTGTCAAACAATTCAGGAACTCCTCAGGGTCCTTCTCCTCGCAAGTGAGGCCCGATACCGAGCCTAATTTGTCGAGTAGTTCGCGTAACCTCATCACCTGGGCAGCACCGACGAATCGATGCGCACGAAGGCAATTGACAATGTCCTCTTTTAGGACCTGAAAAGGACCGACAACAACAACAACGGGAGCATCGATGACGATAACGGATTAAAACCCATTTTTGAACAACATTTTTGTAACAAGTAGCAATAAGACTCATATGATGTCACTTATATTGAAAAGGTCTCAGCCTGTCGTTATTACTCGAGTACCGTAAGGTGATGATAACTGACTGGAAGCAAGTCAAATTTCCACAGATAATTAATGCAAGATTTAATGAGACAAGCGTAGGCTACATTTTACCCGCCGATATCAGCACATACTTAAGATGACAGAGGTAATGATATATATATATATATATCATTACCTCTGTCATCTTAAGTATGTGCTGATATCGGCGGGTAAAATGTAGCCTACGCTTGTCTCATTACATCTCGGCATACATTATATATATATATATATATATATATATATATATATATATATATATATATTGAAAAAGTACACGAAAAAGCAACAAATGTTAGAAAAAGCCAATTACCCTTTGAACTTGATCGTACTCCGGAATGTCCCCGTCCTCACGGGGTCGGTCGATAATAAAATCGAACACTGATGTCGCCGTAAACATAGCGAACAGGGTGGCGTCGAGATAACACGAATTATGGTGGCCCTGCAAACGATGCGGGTTCGTATTTCAAATACGGACACAGAAGACGTGACATGATTAAAAGTGAAGGGAGCAGCGAACGAATCCTTAGGCTCAACCATTGCGAATTCACAGAGATGTGAGACTATCTGAATATCAATTTACTTTGGATAACGCACAAGGCAAGCTTTCTGTTGTATTTCTTTACCGTAAATGTGTCCATTGAGAAAGACAATATTTGGGCCACACAAAAACTGCCTCACAAGGTTTGAGAGTAAAACGCCTTTTTTTTATCAAGGTTAGTTAAATGAAACGTTGGTCATTGGACAGATCGTGAAACAGCCTGCCAGGATGAAATGTTTCTCTTACAAAACTCAATGACTCGTGTTTGGTTTGTGTTGTCGGCCAATTGCCAATGGTTTTACAACATCTTAGATATCTCATACTGCTCCTAAAAAAAAACCTAAAAACACAACAACAACAACAACAATATCAATGGGGTATACCAACATAGAGACCCTTGGGTGTGTGTGTGTGTATGTATGTCAAAATGATACTGTATTATCGATTATGGCTTCTTACCTGGATTCCTTTACAACGGCCGACAAGGTTAGAAAGATCCTTCGTACCCACGTTAAATAGAGGCGGAAAGTCTCCGGGAAGCGGATTGTATACCATATTCTGGAAATTAATCAGACGGTAATTCGGCGAGTTAATGACATTGATCAGTGGGGAGATAACACAAAAATAGAGCCCATCATATCTAACAGCGTTGAACAGTGCGATGTGTCGTATGCGTCAAAAACGTACGCACATGGCGAACAGCTCACCCAGCAGAACATCTATATGAATATTCTAATTGGTGATCAGTCGATCAGCCTCTACAACATTGCAAATCACTACCTTCGGTTGCCTTGGAAAGAAGCCACTGAACAAACCTGGGGTTGCTGCAGTAACATAAATAGCTCACTGAACACTTCGCTGAGCGTATATGAATGGGCTTGAATGAATGAATTATGCTTCACGAAGTTGCTGTGCGCATATGCAAACAACGTCCGTGAAGAGGTAACTGCTAACGATCATTACGAACCAGTAACTGATTATCATGAGCGTCATGGTGTGGAGTTTGATCGAGGAGCGCCATCTGCTGGATTCGCTCATCAGGGACACATTGCTCCGGGCGCGCGAATAGTCCCTTGCCCTGTTCGCAGTCAAAGTACCACGCGTCGTGTAGATACCCCGACTGGAAGCCGTAGTCATCCATTTCGAGTCCAAGCATCGGCTCGTCATTGATGTATCCGGCCCAGCGGACAACTCCATACGCCATACTGCCAACGCTCCCCGAGCCCGAACGACCGGAGCCCACTGTCTCTGGTGGCAACATCACCCCCACCAGAGACCCTGCCTCGAAGACAAAGTCAGCTGAAACGTGTGTCAATCGAACGGTGCATAGCACGAACAACGGAAGACAAACGTAATTGGCTCAAACATTCGACAAGCATATCATATACGGCAATGCAATGGAAATGTCACAATTCTTAAGACGATGTTACAGATAAGCGTTGCCAGCGTTGAGGGGCAGTTGCACCCGTCGTACGAAAATTAGAAAAATCGGTAATTTCCATTTTGGCAGTTTAGATTTATAAGCCGATACTGTATGGAGTACAGATTTTAGCGTAGTGCTTGATTGATCACTCTGGCATTGGCGGAGATGCGGGGAGAAACACCATGATACTGTCTTATATGAGGATCATTTCATGCGCAAGGCAAAGAGTGCCTAAAAACTTGCTTCAGCTGATTAATTAGCTGACTAACGAGGTTAGGTTTTCCTTACCGTAAGGAATTTGTAGGTTGCCACTAGTGTCAGCTCGCTCGACTGGCGATCGATGATCACCTGTAATGAAAGGTACACATCACACGAGGAAGTGAAGCACACGCATTCAACCCGAGAAATTTGCTCCATTTAAACGTATATCTGTCCCTAATTAATTAATAATAGAGTAGTAGTTAATTGTTTGTCTAGCTGACCGATCCCGAAACGTTTTTCTAACACATAACCACCTCGGCTGGCTGATTGTGCTTGAGGGGGCGTAAAAACCACAGCAGTCTCATCTGGATACTCCATGTCCATCAGCGACGCGACGAGTAATCGGTCCTCCCAATAGCGAGGATCGATGGGCTCCGCTATCGGAAACTCGTTGCCTCTTGCTTGAAGGGGCGAATTGACGTTGAACTGATTGAGCATCGGCGGCAGAGGTCCGTCAATCACATGACCGTAACCGGTCGAGTTGAAATGATAAGGAGAAGCTGCTATGGGCAAATTGCTACTGGCCTGAGGTGTCATACCCCCTGCTCCTAGCTGGCCCAAATGATTGTAGTGTTCCAGCGAGTCGATCACTTTTGAGGTTCGCCTTTTCATGGGAACAGCAGGTGGACCCTGTGGCTCGGGTGGCTGCTCATGCTGCTGTGACTGCTGTTGTTGCTTGAGCTGCGCCTGTAGAAGGCGCATCTTTTCCTCCAGCTCTTCCTGATTCTTTTGAAGCTTTTTGAGCTGCTCGCTTTGTTCGTCGATGATCTGCTGTTGATGACCTGGAGGACCATTATGCTGTGATCGTTGCTCCGGAGTGGATCCATTCATCATCCTCATCCGCTCATCTCGGGAGATCTTTCGCTTTGTTGGTACCGGAGGCGGTTCGGGGGACACGGGCACCGTGGTCTTTTTCGGCGGCGGCGGCGATACCGACGAACGATGAGGACTCCGGAGCGGCGGTGGTGCCCGAGGCCGGTCTTCATCGAAACTCCAGTTAGCTCTTCGTTCGCGCCAATCTGAATCGTTCCTCGAGTTTTGGCCTCGATATCGTTCCTGCGCTCCGGTCAGCATGCTACTAAAGTACGATTGAGAACGAACAGCAGAAGATTGCTGGGCACTATCATCCGTAATTTTGACGAAATCATCCTCTTCGCCGCTATCCGCCTCAAGCATCAGGTCGAAATGTTTGTCAAACTCCTCAAAGATTGCACTCTCGGTGTTGTTTGCCGTCGCGTAATTGCCAATATGCCCGTACGTGCTCAACTCCTCGATGCTCTCAGCGTCGAACATACCAACTTTTTTCGTTTCCGTCGAGCTACTGAGTATGTTCTCCAACTTCTCCATCGTTGACTCGCGTTTGATAGACGAATATCTCGTTGGCTTTCCAGATAGTGAGGTATTGCTTCTCGACGTGGACAGTTCACCTGAGCCGTATTTGCCAAAGCCGCCGCCGCCTTCTGTTGGCGATCGTCCCAGCGAGCTGCTTTTGTTAAGTTTCTTTTGCAGACTTGACAGCAGACTTTGGATCTGCTCCTGAAGATCCCTCGTGCTGTCCCTCATATCGTCCCGCGTTATCGAATGTTGCCGACTGGCGCCTGCCGATCGGGTGCCCCGTCTCGATCGAGCTGGCCTTCTCGGGACGTCCTCGTGGGACGGAGCGGCAAACGAGCTCCTGCCCGCCGGCGGTAACGTCCCCAGGAAGGCTCCAAACTTCGACAGTGACGATGGCGGGGAAACTTTCGATACCGGTGACAATGGCCGCGATCGAGAGAACGTAGGACTTCTCGGCGGAGTGACGCACACGAGCGCGGGAGTGGGAAAAATGGGAATTGGAGAAAGTCGCAGCGGCGACTCCGAAGCTGGGGAACGCTCCCGAGATGTCGGAGGCAGATCGATCATGAACTGGAGCTCAATGTTGTCGTTGACTTTTCGTGGAAATGTCGGCGTTGACTCGAACGAAGCCGTTCGCGAGAAGCGGGAAATCTGCGAGTGAGCTCTGGCCACAGACGTATGATGTTCCACGAACGGAGTGACTGACGGTAGCGCCCTCGAAGGAGCACCCTGCGATGGAGCATCGACGACGCCATTTCGAACTTCTCTACTTGTTACGTTAGTATCAGATTGTGGCTTAATTCGTACTGGAAGCGGTGCTGTCAATTCCAGCGATTCGACAGATCTGAGTAGAACTTCCTTTACTCTGGCCGAACGAAGAGGGGCAATCGGTGCGGTGTCGTCGGGTCGGGCTCGACCATTACTCGTAACGTCGACAGCTTTCTTACTCTCGACATGGTTCGTATCGCCGTTCCTCTCGGATGGCGTTTGACTTTGTTGAGTACCACCACCGTCGACACCGGCAGCAGCAGCAGCAGCAGCTGAAACGTGGGCACTAGGAGACTGTATATTTTGTGCTATTTTTCCCTGTGTTTTTACTTCATCGAACATTTTCTTCATCTGTTCCACCTCCTGTGGCTTCGGCAGGGGAATCTCCAGGGGACACTCGAGTGCCATTCGTAACTCACTTTTCAGCTCAGGCTCCGCACTTGCCCCCCGTTCGGCATGCGCCATACGCTCCATGGAGATCCTCCATTGGCGGGCACGATTCGGAGGCGGCCGCTTGTTTGGCTGACTGGACGAATCATACGAATCATTCAAATAGTCCACCGAGCTGTAGCTGCCAGTTTTCTTTATCGGCTTAGCGGCAAATGCACCCTCACTCATATAACTCGAGCTTCGCTGAAGAACGAGCGGTTTGCCAGCCTCCCGACGATACAGCACACTGAAATCATGGCTGTGTCGCTTGCTCGCGGTTAGCGAGGGTAGTTCCTGCTGACGGAGTTGTCTTGACGGCGAATGTCTAGGTGTGGATTCTGCCGAGCTCGCACGCTCTACGTGTCCCACTGGCGTGCTTTCTCGATCGGTTTCAGGAGCGCTCTGATACTCGTCCGCCGTAAGATCGTCATATGCATCCATGTAGAATGAAGCCAGTGAGGCTGTGTCCGTCTCACGAGCCGAGTAGAAGCTCTCGGCCCCCGGACTCCTCTCGTGATCCTGTCCCCGGAGATCCATAGCGAGTACAGGTAAATAGTGGGCTCGTGGGCAATGACCGACGAAATTAGTTAAGGCAAAATCATCCAGCCACCAGCGTCTCAACGCACAGCGGCGATCTGTTCGTTCAAAGTACACTCACGAATATTCAATGCACCTTCATCTACAGCAGCAGCATGGAGAACCTCATCACATCACTTCTAATCTCATATGCAGAGCGCGGCAACAGTAGCAGGTGTTGCACCCCTAACATACAGCCAGTCCAGACTGACCAGATTTCCCGACCACGGCGAGAACCGCAACCGGCCAGTCGAGGAATCGACGGGGAGGCAACACTGCCGCGAGTTTACGACAAAGAAAAGATCTAGGCCGCGCCTAAAACAACCGGCACCGGCAGCGGTCGCTGGTGGACCTGGCAACAACACTAAGATCGACTCGTCTTCCTTCTCCTCGTAGAGGCTAACGACAGCGACTAGAGACAGCGGGTGCATGTGACGCGATTATAGCTCGCCCGTTCAGCTCGGACCCGAGCGTTCAGGGTAGACGCTGCTATGGCCGGGCTCTAGCTACTGATGGTTTGTACCTAGCGAGGCAACGGCGCTTTGGACCCTCTGGGCGAGGGGACCACCATCTACTGCCTCCAGCGCCTACGGGTGCTAACCGCGAGTGTACTGCTAGCCTGCCGGGAACCGCTGAGCAGCGCAGAGGAGGACAAACGGTGTCGCAGAGGGTGGCAGCGCTGGATGTACGGCTCACGACAACCGAAAGAGTTGTGAATGATGAGATGGGGTTCGGGAAGATACAACCGGCATTTGCATAGAACAGCGAGATCGACATAAGACGTAGATTTGTTCGGAACTCCCATTGGATGCTTGGCTTCGATGCTAGTCTTTCAGTGTATCACCAGCAGTGATTAGTGACCAGTGTAGATTTGGCCAATTTGACCGTGAGAAAGCATAAGTATCTGAAGTATTCTCAAGAGACGAGACCATTTTCAAAATACGTGCGACATTGGTGTGGGCGGTTATTCGAAACGGTTGATATTATGGATTTCGTCTGACAGAATGGAGATGCCAGCAGTCATTGTTGTCTTGGTCTCTATGCATGACAGAGTTGGTGCACTGTACATGCATGCAAGCCTAATCAGCCGTAATCAATAACGATACAACCCTCTCGCGTTTAATTACCGTTTAGCAACTAACGGTATGCATAACCTTATACCATTAGCCTGAATACCATGTATATTAAAACACAGATACAACATACATTTACACACTGCATGAGGGGCGTCTGTCAAACTGCACACCTGATGATTCGTAGTGGCCGGCCCCACTTCAAGCAGCCATTCTAGTTTCCCTCCGAACAAAACACCCCCGCAAGTAACGTTGTCAAACAAACCGAAGACCACTGTTAAGTGAACTTGGTCAAAACATTCGATTTAGTTCTGCACCGTTCTTTTCAAAAAGGCCAGCGACTTTTTGACTCAGTCACAATCATCACTGTACGCTTGCGACTATATCCCCAAGCTCCACCGCCTCTATGTAACACAATAACTACCACATATATATATATATATATATATATATATATATATATATGTGTGTCTGTAGGTCTGTGCGTGGCAAAATCCACACAGTATATAATAAGAAATCGGTGTGTGGATGTCATGTTATTTTCCAGCCAGATAAATTAATCAGAGTCGAATTAGTAGCAATTCCATTCTACCATGTACCTACGCGATGACGACTGAGGCGAGGGCGACACCCGGTGCCTAGGAACCGATGCAGATTTGACAAACAAATCTGTAGTTGGACCTGGACCCATATATCATGAAATCCTGCGATGACCGCGAGGAGGTGAAGCTTTTCCTTCCAACGCTATTCGCAGTACTACCGCTATACGGATACTAATGATAATAATAACAATGATAACAATAATAATAAATACCGAGAAATGTCTACCGAGTGGAGAAGGACAGACAGGCAGCTATTCAGCCGTTCAGGCCATATTTAAATGACGCGCTCCATATTATTATTTATATATATATATATATATAAAAAAAAATCAAATATAATATAATACAATTATTTATTGGCTATGAAGCTTTATATATATTTTTTTTTTTATGAATCCAGGTCCAACTTCAGATTTGTTTGTCAAATATATGTACTACAGGCCGACTCAGCTTGTACCGTCCAACTCACCGTTTGAATGCATGGCCGTACACTTGCTCAGATTGCTGCCACTGCCTCCAGAGTAGGTAGTGTTCGATGTCGTAGAAGATCCAGACGCGCAGGATGTAACTGTCTGCAGTTCACCAGTCCCTCGACCTCCGATCAGCTTCTCGACGATTGCCACCTGCTGAATACATGCGCCGGCGGTGGTCACCCCACTAACGCCGCCAGACTTGACACTTCCACTGCCACCCGACGATCGTTTACCGTCCTGCAACAGCATCACTACGGATCGTTTACTAGATATAGCAGCAGTTTAGCCAGTTAGTAGTTATGAGATTTACTAATCATTATGGAATGGCCACCGAGGGTGGATGCGGTGTAATCTTGAGCTGCACTTGGTGTTGTCGATTGTTAGGTCAGTTGATGGCTAATTGTATAAGAATCGCACAGCGGCGTGCGGTCTCGAAGTGGCGCAACAGAAAGATGCGAAGACAAGGAAGAGTCACTCTACTGTTGAGAAGCAGAGCTTATTATTATTATTAATAATAATAATAATATTATTTATTATTATAATAATATTATTACTTATATATGTTATTACTTTTTGCATGTGTTTTCCGTGATTTTGTCTCTATCAATCGATCGATCGAATCCTCAAGCAGGAATAGATGCAAGGAACTAAGAAAAAAATAAGTTCATTTCAAAACCAATAACAATACATCGCTCCAGCGACCAAACCTACGAGAGCATCTATCAATTAGTGAAGTAATTTTCGTTAGGAATGACTCGGTTTTCCTCGGCGAAACACCTGAAGATCTTTTTTTTTGATTCACTAACTAGCTGAGTGTATCAAACTGCAGCTGTTTGCATCACGACACGTGTGCCATATCCACGTATATGGTGCATTTGTACACTAAGGATTTACCAAACAATTCGAGAGGTTTTCAACAATTCGCAAACTCTTAAATCAGTAAAAAATCAGGTCACAATAACCGATAGTGGTTGAGGTGAATAAGGCCACCGCTAGTAATGTTCTCTCCCTGAGTGGGCTTTGACAATATCAAAGTGTCCAGGCAAAAGGTCACTAATCAGTTAAAATATTAGCTTATCCGCTCGAATGCACGACAACCTAACTAACCTACTGGGTAATTAGGTAATCAACTTTAGGAATAAGCCCACAGGTACGATGACTCCGTTGGTTCATATGTGTGTCCATGCGGATTTAAGGTAGTTCCGGCTCGCCGTTGCTATCCCTGCACTACTCTCCTTGACCTGCCCTGGCAAAGCTGTCGAAGTAATGCCTAGCAATTTCCGAACCTTGGGACAGGAGTGGAACCCGGGTTTTGTCTGTTCGTAAGACCAACACTTCATAGACACTAGGGATTAGGCACCCCCGAAATCCCCCATAACAAAGAGTCTTACACAGAAATGTATAGATTAAATTTATAAATTACACCAAGCTGCAATAAGTTCATGCTGAGCAATGAACATTCGTCAGATCGTCACGCACTAACAATGATCATAACAATGGCAACATCCTCTATGAGGATCACCTGCTTTTTGTTTCAAGAAAAAAAATAACTATTGTACGTCCAGGTCAACAAATGTGGCCAACATCATCAGCTATGACTTTGAGTTCGATGTTCGCGCAGCCGTTACCACCAGCTGTTCATGTCGGCGTCGCCTTGTTCTCGACAGGAGAGGTCCAGAGGGCCTCCCTCCGATGGATTTTCTCCCGCCAACTGTCAGCGTGTGCCATATAGGAACTATTTTGTTGAACTCACCATGGCGACAAGCGGAGTCGAGGTTGTGAATCACCGCGGCCCTCTTCTTCCGAGGACCATGACATGGCCTGTCTCCATCGTAGGCGACGAAGAGAACACCTGAACAGGTTTCATGCTACATCAAACGACCTCCTCTGCCAACTGCCAACTCTGGACTCCCTGCTGCACGTAACCTTGACTCATTGTCCAGACACAAGGTGATCACACGCTGATCAAGATATTCTTGATGGTCTCCACAAAGTGGCGACTGACTTTACATATATATGCACATACACAGACACACACACCCACACTGATGATAATGATGATGGTGTCTTCAATCAGTGAGTGATTGATTGCACTGTCACAACAATTTCCGCCACCTCTCTACGGACCAATCGGGCACCTTTTCGCTGACTTTTGATTTCTTTTGGTTTTCGTTGATTTCCATCCATTCAGACTTATATGGTAAGGAAACAGTCGCCCACGCAATCGGCAACTGAGTCACTCTGAAACCAAACAGAACGATTGCGGAGACAATTTTGTTTGTCCAGACCCGAACGGAGCATTAGAATAACGCACGGGAACGAAAACCATCGGATGGCTGCTAGTAGAGTTGCTGCCCATTGACATTTACGAGCCCAGTGAATTTGTCGACGTCGGAAAATTGCGCACACATTTACCCCATGACCATGTTCACTCTATGAAAACGAAGGCTGAATCGATATGCGTTTATTTCAACTCTCTCTTTCTCTCTCCCTGTTTCCCACCGCTGTGAGAACTGCTCCGTCGGTACAGCCACGTAGATGGCGAGAGTCAGTCCACGGTCTGGGTCCCGCTCGGCTATTGCTGCTATCGCGGCTAGCAATACGTTAAATCGCTTATACTACTTTTTGACAGCATACATTGTCCCGTCGATCGGGTACCGCTCGCTCAGACTCTCGGTAACAACAGCACATTTGTTTGACAGGAGTCAGCTGGTCGCGATATCGAAACCACTCCGATGCACTTATGTATGATCTCTCTCTCTCTCACTCTCTCGCTCTCGCCCGAGTTGTTATTGTTGGTTTCGTTCTTTGCTGACACCAAAATAGATCTGTCTGGTAGCAGACGGCAGATCGATTCAATTCGTGTGGCGACGGTGGACCCGAGTGAGAGGGACTGTGGGAGAGGGCAACAACGGCGCTGACAAAGCCCGCCAGATTTGAACGAGTGCCGGCTCTACTCGAGACCGACACGAGTTGGAGCTGAAATAGGACCTAGCGATCGACAAAACAACACGAGCCTCGAATATCGGTCGTCTTGATCGATCGTCTCAGTTGCCGATGTGGCGCTGCTACAGAGCCCATGAGGTGACTCCCGTATAGGTGTTGGACGAGAGTCAATTTCGATGGCAGTGGCCGACCTGTACGTGGAAGTTGCGCGCAGGTATCAGCAGTAAGCCTTCGGTCAAGAGGAAAATCTCGGAAAACTGTCCCAAGTCAAGGAAGTATCTAACGACAACGTCAGGTACCACGAAACGGAACCGTCTGGAGATCTTTGTTTCTTGTTGTCCACCATCTCTAGAAGATGATGCCGTCTTCAAGAGAACTAAAAGTAGCCTTTATCGTCGATATGTCGACGTATCCATAGTTCGCCGAACGGTGAGCTCTTGACGCGCTTACCGACGCTTGATACCGTAATAAGAGGAAAAAGTTGAGCACAGGCAATTCGAGGCGGCAGAACGACCCTAGACAACCTGTAACTCAACAAAGACAAAGCAGCTGAGAATAACGGCGAGAGTTGATTAATCGATCCTTCCCCAACATGGGTAAGTGGGTTGAACGAATTATTCAATCGTCACTGTTCGCCAGGTGAACGGTGCAGGTTGAAGTGTTGATTTGAAGAAAATCCTTTCTCTTATTTCGAGGCTAAATAATCACGCATATGCAGAACACGAGGGAAGTAGATGGTTGTTGTGATCGGGAACCTTTTAATAGTTGCCTGCCTTTTAGCTTCGTTGGAACTTCGATGCAGGCACTTTTCCCGGCCGTGGTAGTTTTTCTCCTTCGATGAAGAAGCACGTCGTGAATCAGTCGTGGGTATTTATTAGAGTTGGGGTAATTCTTAATTGATATAAGCGGGGCAACAATTGTAGCTTGTGAACGTGTACTAATAATTTAGGAATGTAGCACGTTCACCAAATCTCAGATTTCTCTTAAAGGACACTCCGCAACCAGAGTCTCTAAGCCTAGACCACCCAAATGGAGATTACGTTGAATCATTGTGTATCTAATACAACTATTTGCATTCAAAATTATCCTTCACGAAAATCTCCCGTGACAGAGGATGATGTTTCTCCCAATTAATGAATAATAGAAGGTCCCAAGATTGCACTCCTGATAGTTGCTAGCATTGAAGGATAAGTCTAAAGAATATTCTTTCAATAACTTCATGTTCTTTTAACGAGAACTCAAGTATTGTAAAAACTGCAGTTCAATAAACCACAATTTAATTTGAATTGAATTAAACGTCTGCTGAATATTTTATCTATTTGTGCCACTTTTATCGCTGTAAACCTGCGAGGGGCTAGTGGACACTTCCATCGGATTTGATACCTTGGAATTGTGTTTCTTCTGACAACGTCGTGTCGATTTTCGGGCCGACACCTGCGTTTCGTGGGTGTACTGTACAGGGTGTATACTTAACCAACACGTGCTCGATGGGCGTTTTATGCATTCAATGTCACGACCTATATGACAGCTGCATTCTGTGTTTATTTTAAATTTATCTTTAGGGTCCCAGGATTGCTTCTGCAGGAGGCGTCGCGATCCGTACGGCGAATGGCGACGCTATAAAATCACCAACGTGCAACCAGATTGTCATGTAACTGTCATAACCTTATTGTTATTGTTGTCACCAACTTCTTGGTACTAGGATTGTGAGATATACCAATGATCCAGGGTTCATGGGAATAATGTTGATCCGGTGAAATCCTCGCGGGCTTGTGGATTTGGTTGTCTGTCGACTGCTAAAAGTCCCGCTTGCGCCGGGCAGGTTTAAGAGATAGCGTAGCATAAGTTAGTCGGAAGGACTCCTTCCAAAAAGAGACGACGTCGTTGAAGGAACAGTAGCAGTCGCTGCCGAACAGAAGATAATTCAATTTTCCATTGCACGCCGCCGTGCCTCGTGCACGCTTTTGCACCACATCGTCGCTTCTCTCTATCTCTCCAGATCTCTCTGACATCCCAGAACAAAATAGAAAACACTGCGCGAACCTAAAACCCCGCCCGCCCCAGCCGAGCCTAGCGATCCGGGATGCCCTATGCCGGATTCCCTCCTTCGCTGTTGTTCAGCAGCGGCAACCCGCCACGAACCCCCATGCTCTCTCCATCTCTCACAGATGGACAAGGGAGCTGGCCTGGACCTGCGCTATGCCACGTCATGCCTTGCCGCCCCATCTCGTGCCGCGGCGCTTCCGCGTAACACTCGCGCGTCTCACGTGTTACGCACAAACACCTTTTTCTTCGTATTCTTCTGTCTGGCACCGAAGGGTTTCTCATAAACACGAATGCAGAAGACAACTCTCAATTGCGATTCACATTTAATATTGAATGGAAATACTGCAATTATCTCTGTATGCGCGTGTTAGGCCTACCTAGAACTTGCTATCGATTTCAAGTTCATTCTTATCGCCATGATCACCGAGCATAATATCAATTGATTATAGAGGTGTCTGAGCCTTGGAGTTTGTCATATATGCTCTTGTATAGTAGAGAAGCAGAGAGACATGAACGGTTTGGTCTCAAAAACATGGAATACATCTCAATGGCTTGGAAGTTGACCATTGAGATGTATTCCATCTATGGGTATTAATAAATATATTACAAGTACATATATATATATATATAATATATATATATATTATATATATATAAACTTTTATTCACGATGTTCGATGAATACCATTGTATCTACACAGTTCGTGCTTATCGATCTACCCCGCGAACCGGACGACTTGACAGACGCGCTGAACGAGCTAATTTTGACACCGCTAAAAGTCCAACGTGGTGAGGCGGCCATATGTATCGATCAACAGAGTCAGCTCAAACGAAGGTGAGTCACTCCTTGTTCGGAAGTATACCGAGTGAATTCACGTAATGAGCGTGTAGGTGTACTTTGTGGCGTATATGCAAACAACTTGTATAATGTAGCAGGCGTCTTAATCACTAAAGAAAGCGAATATGAACAATATAACCTCGATAACAATCGGATCGTCACCTTCCGCCAGCTACTCAACTTGCTCCAAACTTGTAGAACCGTTTGTGAGCCCACCTGTTTTTATTCGATGCGCTCTCATTGTCATCGCCATTGTTAACTATTGCCAACAAACTTGACAGCAGGGTAGAGTAGCTGATCATATTTTTAGAGAAAAATTAGTGAAGGGTATAATACTCCATTCAGTGGTATCGTTCAATTAAAAAATGAACGAAACAAAAAGAAAACATGGCTGTTAATGATGATAATTACGAGGACACCTTTTCACGTCGTACTCTAGAATCACAGCGAACATGAAATCGCTACGCACACTGGTTGTTTGTCACGCTTTCCGCGTGAGCTCTCCTCGTTTGCAATTTGCAGAATCATTCCGGTAGCTCTTCGACAGATCATCCACAAAATATATAGCAATGGTTGCCTTTCGTAGAACTTTTCGACTTAGTCCCCCGCTTAGCTGATATGCTAAGGCATAAGTTCATTGTGTAAAGAGCATTTGTCAACTTGACACATCTTGGCGTTGCGGCTGATTGCAGGGTGGTCGTCAAGGACGTGGAATATCCGAACCTCGTCGCGTACGACGTGGACACGGGAGATACGTTTCGATGCACTGCCCATGAGGTTTATCAGACGAATGTGCGCACACGCGCATCTTGGCCGCGAGCATTGAGGTTGTATAGCGGAATTGCAGTTTAGATACAGTTTAGCCAATGGCAAAACGAATTCTTGGGGTGTTTCTCGTCATATTCGGATGTCCTGGCGAAAAAGGGCAGAGTGCTCGGGGATCGTTATAGAATGCATTTAGAATCCATTACCGAGTAATGTAATGGAGTTCGATATTCGAATTACTCAAAAGTGAACAATGCGTATAGCACTAACGCGACCCGAACTTCGGGGGGGTCTTTGGCTTGGTCCCAGCTCCCAGCTCTGATCGTTTTCATGGTTTGGGATAGGCCTTTCCATCGACCTGATGCCACTAATTTTTTTTTTTTTTTTTGAGCTGACCCTCAGCTGTTTCCCTGTTTGACAGGCCTCAGCTCTTAACCTTTAGATGCCACTATATAACATGAATAAGGTATATGTATATTTGTAGTCTTGTCAGTTTGTCAAGAAATCTCATCTTTAAATTGTTACGGGGTTACTATAAGTGGCTGCACCACGCCAGATGCTAGCCATTCTGCGATCTCTTGTGGACGCTGAACGCTACTGAAGTTGCGCGAGGCTGATCGGCGAATTTAGATCATGAAATGTGAGATTGTTTCTCGTGCTATTTATTTAGCGTAATGAGCGTCTCGTTTCTCTCGGACAGGTGTCACGTTCCAAGATCTCATATCGAGAACGAGACTAATCTTCAAGAGGCTTTGCAGGCAGCAGCGTCGAACGGTGACCAGATCGAAGCTGCACTCATTGGCTGGGACGAGTTGACACCTACTCTTGTCCGCCTTCCGGGCTGTTGCACAGACATTCCTGCTGTGCAGGAACAAATCCAAGATTCTGATCAAGAGAGAGGTGATCCCTTTTACGATTTAACGCATTTAGCTCGTGTTGACCTTCCTCCTCGTTCCTAGATATGCTCGGCTCCCATTGACAAGATATTCTTTATTGCTGCTGCATATCCTTGTACCATTTACGATGTTTGCTATCAGCAATCAATGGGATAACTGGGATCACTGTAGTTTTGCTGCAGTGTATATTATGAGCCTTTAAAACTTGGGATACATGCTTCGAACAGCTTTGTCAGTACGAACCTTCGGGAGCCTCACGCATATACTTTTTTACTATAGACGTTATGGGGGAAAGTAGGTTACATTATGCAGACCTGACCTCAAGAAGAACGTTTTCGTCTGGCGCTGTGGGATTGTTACCCACTCAAATCCGAAACATCCAGATACTTGGCCCATGCTTCGGAACTACATTGTGAACTTTCGGAACTACTCATTCCTGCGCATGCTGCACGGCTTTTCACACTATTCCCGTTCCTGCCACTTCTCAGAAATCAGGCGTCGGTGGCTACTGAACGACGACCTTCAAGAAACATCGAAGAGGCATTTGCTTTGTTTGAATATATGCCGCGACTCGATCGTGTGAGAGGACAAACGCACCGCTGAAATGCATTTGCACATTTAGCCTTATCTGATATGCCCCCATTTCAACCTAGCGCAGCGTTGACAGCCCTCGTTCGAACTCTTCCTCTTAAACGATGCAAGTGAACCCCTCGGCCTTGGCTGATCTGGTTCCTTTATGCAGTTCCCTGTCTGTTGTGTGCTGTTGGACACCGTCACGAGAATGCCCCAGCCCGGATAGATATATTGATTTGGTTGACGATAGAACAGCCGAGAGGAAACATACCGAGTGATTTTGATGTTTGTTAAATCGCTAGTTTCCATGGATCTCTTATATCGGCATCGAACACTGTGGCCCTTCTAGCTACATGGCGCAAGTTGACTGAGTGTGGGCCCGGCAGCTTGGAAAGTATATATAATTTCTTTTTTTGTATCATAAATTTCCTTTACAATCAGAAAGTTGTATTGGACCATAGAACTCATGTTCAACATGAATTACGTTGTGTTTTGCCTCACTTACCTACGGAATTAGGGAGTCGATCCAGCGAATGAGACCCTCGTTAGTCAGTCCATCAAGCATCGTTCGGACGTTTCCCGAACGTTACTTGATCGAAAGTGAAGAGGAATAAGTAGAGGAGATTTGTGTTGTCGTCGTGGTGCGGAGAGCGAATGCTAACATTAAGAGTACCGGCGCTGACCCTGTTAAGGGTCGTCAGGCCCCGTAACTTCCCTCAGATGACCTGAGAACTCAATGTCTTGGAGTTCTGTATGCGGTAACAGTGGAACCATAGTGAGATAAAAGCGTCTGACGGCGGTGCCCGTCCACCGAAAGCTTTTTGCGGTTGTGTCTTCTGCTGCCGCCAGCGCCGTGACAATTGAACTGGATGGTACTTGTTAATTTGAAATATACCAAGGCAGATATAGAATACACCAGGTAAGCTGTGGATTACGTCGATTACACATCACTGAGTGGTTGGACGCATATGTGCGTTCACGTGCCTACTCGCATATGGGAATTTGGACTAATGGACGTCACAAGTCAAATTGTATCTCTACGCTTAGCCGTAGAGTCTTGTACCTCTAAGCCCCATTGGTCATTCATACTCTATAAACGTGTGATTCGATCGTTCGATCACAGCTCGAACGAAAGTTCTTTTTTGCTAGTGTCGATAGTGCCACAGCAGTCGGTAGCTACAGCGCACATCGTCTGCCTCGCGGTAGACGTTCACTGCGTTGTCTGATGTTGTAACGTAATGTGTCCACGTGTTTGGATATCTCCCATGACACTAACATCAGTAGTATTATTGTTATTATCAGTATTGACGTCAAACAATGACTCCCTCACATTTCGACATTGTGCACGTTCTCGTGTAACTCGCGTATAATTCACGCACGCCTAGTCGCGCTCCGCGTTGTCAGGAACAGAAGTTAACCTAAAATTAGAGGTTAGGTGATGTGTTCTTTTCACAGCATACTTCGGACAGTAACGCCAGTGCCTATTAGTGGAATAGTCGGAGCGAGGCAGTTCGCTGGAGTATTTTGTTTTTGTGGTGCGGACGTTTCTCCGGGGGTTCATTGACTCGTGCGTGTTTGTTGTCCGCAGCTAGCCAATTAACATCGATGAATCGGACATAATTAGGAATTAGTCGGCAGTTCGATCTGGCTGATCTCATAGTTTGTTTGAATTGTGATAGATAGCTCGCCATTGTAGGTGACGGTTAGTGGCATCCGCTGAACAGCCATAAACATATATGTCCTAGTCGAGGTGATTGGCTGTTATCGTGAGCATTTCTCCACTGAACTCTGTATTTAGATATCATGCCGCTCGTGAACCAGTTCGTTTTGGCGTCGGCCAAGCAGGAAACTCACCACTATCAGCAACTATACCCTATGCTACCGTCAGTGCGGTTACCGCCAAGTGGTCAGTTCGTTGAGGGCTGTCATGTTCTCCACGTCGAGGGCGATGTCGCCTACGTGACCTGGGACGATCTGCTGTCAGCGGACGACTTCTCGTGTCCGTTGTTACAACAGCTTCGTGGTGAGCCTGAAGAGAGTTATGAGATTTTGTCGCTGGAGCCCGGCAATCTCTGTATGCTCTATGCGGAGGATAACGACGTGGAGGTGCAAAGGTTTGTTTATTCAGGTGTTTCGATTTCTGTCATTATTTGTCAATGCTCTCGTGGTGGCCCTGCGGGTGAGAATATTCTTTCCGGTGCCCAAAGATGGTTTGAACTAAGACCATACATAAAACAAAACAAACAATGAAAATGGCACCACACCCATAAGCAACATCTGCTCTAATGGAATTCACGTGGTTAACTAATTGAATTCAATGTTGTTAATTAAACGTGGTATATTTAGCACGTCAGTATAGACTCGACAACACCGATGTCATTTGTGGAGTAGATCTTGTGTTGTTTCAAATTAATATTCATAGAATCACAGAGACGAGATGCATTTACTGTGTGTCGCTGATTGCCATATACAGATGCAGCATCGAGTGGGTCTCTGATGATGGTCAGGAAATCCGGCTCCGTTATATCGATTGTGGCAGTCTGATTTTCGCTCGCGTGGAGCACCTTCGATTGACTGCGCTCCCGAAAGGCGCAAAGAAACATCCCCCGATAGCGGTTCGTGTCAGCTTCGATATTCCCGTGAAGGGAACGGCGTTCCTAGCACCGAAAGACGCCGTCGATCGGGGTCCTGGTAAGAAGATCATGATGCAGGTGCCTATTGTCAACACGGCAGCCCTCGTCGCCGAGATGGGTGACCTGCTTCGGAACTCGCTCGCAGTCGACATGTACATTGTCGATCTCGACGAGGCTGAGGAGAACGTCCCCAATGTGATCTTCCACATGGACGGCCATGCGCTGTCGTCTATTGCGCTCAACAACATCTCGAGTAAGTACCCTGTTGGAACAGGGGAAGCGTGAGGCAGTTGGCCTTTGTTAACAGCTATCGTTTCTGTGATTTTTGGTTGGAATATATACGATAAGTGTAATATATATATAATATCTAAGTGTCCACCATCACGTCTTGATAAGGAAGTCTCATCTATCCTACTCCCAATTGAGTCAATCTGCTCAAAACTTTTTGGCGGTCTTCAATCTTCTAGCAAATCTTTGCTATGTAGCCGTTTGTCTCGTCGATGCCTTAACGCATTGTGCGTCCACCGTCACCAAAATTCGGCTATGTGCCGACCACTTGAATCAAACACCCGAGTCAACAGTACGGGTGACCAAAATCCTTCCGGGAGCAGCCGATATTCAATGAATCTGAATACATCCCGTTGGTGGGACAGGCGATGAGGGAAATAACTAAGGGTCAAATCGGACGTCTGATTCATTGATTTGCTGTCGTTGCCGTTTCTTGTTGGCCGATTTTTTGTGGCCGGATCAGAGCGAGTCAATGCAAACTCAAGCATTATGTCGCAACTCGACGTGCGAATGCTTGGCGGAGGGAGGACCCTTGACGATGAGGAGGAGATTAGTTCTGCACTACGGCGACTCTCGATTATGGACAACGCCTCCCATTCAGGTGATTGATCGTGCGGCCATTTGATTTGTCTATCTGCATTATATCACACGTGTGTAGCGTGCCAATTAGCTGACGGCATCTAGGAATACTTTGTGAATTGCTATTAATTCCTTTAGAATTTGTAATACTCTATTGTCTCGCTTTATGAATTATAAAATAAAGGTAATACTTTCGAAAAATATAGCATAGGATCACAGCACTATCAGCGTCGCATCCGTGATCCGCAGTGGTGTCGGAGTTGGAATATATTGCTGTCGGTGGCTTGAGCTATGCAAGAAGCTTTTTTTCCCAATTTCACTTGGTTTACTGTATAGGTTTCGTGACTGGCTCGATATGACCCACTGTCTTCTGTATGGTAATGGCATGAGAGCCTTAACGATATCGCGCTGTCTAGTTTGTCCACTTCGCTTGCTAACTCTTTCAGCCGTGAATAGCTGGATAACTAGTCGCCGATTGACGGTGGATTTTCTTTTGTCGTGTGCTTTGTCCGCAAAGGTAACAGACAAGGCACCCGTAATCAACAGCCATCCGAAGATTATGCAAGCGACGGCCACCTGCGAGAGCACGGTATTGCAACTAATCTGTATGGAGCGCACCAGGTGGCCAGCGGATCCCAGCTAACAGCCACTGATCAGCCGCTAATCATACAGACATGCATAAAGGATGCTGCAGAGCACGCCCAGGATGAAGAACATACTCTGCACGTACAAGATACCCCTTACGTTGAACAGAACGGGACTGTGAAGCATACGGCGCTAGAACAGGTTTGGTACGCTGATGACAAGCGGCAGGCGTTATCGCATGCTCAGAAGGAGTATGACTACGAGCACCAGGCGTCAGGTGAATATGCTGGATACACAGATGAGGCCTATGTCGTCGCACCGGAGATGCCTGAGTATACTGCCCAGCAACTGTCTGGTGAGGAAGCGTATCCTGAGCAGGTATGCCCCACCGAAGGGCAAGAATACCAGCAGCCGCAGAGGGAGGAAGATCTTTATGAGTACCCAGAGGAGAGCTATAGCGCGGTGCAACTCGCTGCTGATGCGACGTACGCGCAACATACGGCAGTCGCTGGTAATACCCATGTTGAGGGCTCGTTCTCTGAGACCTCGTACCAGGAAGAGATACCTGCCGAGGTGGATTATGCTGTGGAAACCCGTGTTGAAAGAGAGTTTGCAGCCAATGCACCTGCCGAAGTAGTCTATGGGGAAGAGACATCTGCCGAAGTAGTCTATGGGGAAGAGACATCTGCCGAAGTAGTCTATGGGGAAGAGACATCTGCCGAAGTAGTCTATGGGGAAGAGACATCTGCCGAAGTAGTCTATGGGGAAGAGACACCTGCCGAAGTAGTCTATGGGGAAGAGACACCTGCCGAAGTAGTCTATGGGGAAGAGACACCTGCCGAAGTAGTCTATGGGGAAGAGACACCTGCCGAAGTAGTCTATGGGGAAGAGACACCTGCCGACGTAGTCTATGGGGAAGAGACACCTGCCGACGTAGTCTATGGGGAAGAGACACCTGCCGACGTAGTCTATGGGGAAGAGACACCTGCCGACGTAGTCTATGGGGAAGAGACATCTGCCGACGTAGTCTATGGGGAAGAGACATCTGCCGAAGTCGTCTACGGGGAAGAGACATCTGCCGAAGTCGTCTACGGGGAAGAGACATCTGCCGAAGTAGTCTACGGGGAAGAGACACCTGCCGAAGTAGTCTACGGAGAAGAGACACCTGCCGAAGTAGTCTACGGAGAAGAGACACCTGCCGAAGTAGTCTACGGAGAAGAGACACCTGCCGAAGCAGTCTACGGAGAAGAGACACCTGCCGAAGTAGCATACACCGAGGAAACACCCGCTTATACAAGATATGAGGAGCAAGCCTATGCCTCAGAAGAGGTGTACTCTGGCCAGTACTGTGCTGATACAGATGCTTACAGTGGACTGGAGGAGGACATATACGTATATGATGAACAGGAGCAACAAACAGCAGCAGCAGCAGCAGCAGAAACTTCTCATGTTTATGCTGACCACTCGCAGCAGGAATACACGTCGACAGAGGAGTGTGGCCCTGAAGAAGCATACGCTGTCACGGACGATCATCAAGCGCCTCAGACAGCACAATATGCGCCGCAGGAAGAGCTGTACTACGAGTCCGTAGCGTACAGTGTCACTGGAGAAGAGTTCTCTGCACAGCAATATACTGAAGAGCAATACGCTGCCGATTTTGCTCAAGGGGACGATGCGTCGATAGAGGCGACGGCGGTGGCGGCGGCGGCTGCTGTTTCTGCGGAACGAGTTGTTTCTCAGGGACCTGCTGTTGACGTAACAGCTGGTGGCGATGATGTCAGTGGCAGCTCAAGACGTCACGATCCACTCGGGCCCGGTAGGTCTATGAAGGCGTAGAGGCGAGATATTATACACGAATATTTGGCTTATCCGTCATTAATGAATATTTTACGTTAATTTTTTTTGTATTTGGTTCAATACGCGGACGTGGTCTGTCTTTTATTCATGGGGAAGTTCGGGCTGTTTCGTGGAACAATAATGGAAAAGTAGCCCCGACTTGTACCCCCCCCTGGTTATACCTAACGGGTTAGAGCCAAGGCCTGTCACATAACAGAGGTAAACAGCTGTGAGTCAGATCAAACAATGCCTCTTCTGTCCAATAACAAGTTCAGATAGAATTCGTTGATTATTCGCGATTGTATTTCAATACGGGGTAAATCTTGAGCAGAGTATTGGCACCACCGGCTCCGATTGGTATCTGCTCAATCACGAGATTCCCGATATTCCACCCACATAATTTCATTTAGTTTTTCGAAAGCGCTGCAACCCCTTGGCTTCAATGACACGGATGGCGGCATATTGACCGTGTCAATGGGATGGTTGATTTGTGCACATTATATATATATATATATATATGGAGTCTTTTTTTACATATGTTTACGGGAATCTACTCAGCATTTATAGTATTGCGATAGATTATAACGGATTATGCTTTGCTCCAAGTGCTCGTATGCTCACTTAGTCCACATTATTTCCTTTTCAATAATGTCATATGTCATCAGAGGAAACATGGTGACAAACACCTGTGGCGAGAGCTAGTAAATCGAATAATTATAACTGCCGTTCGCGTTATTGCAGGAGCGTTGTGGTTCGGCCGAGTGGTGAGCGTGCGGAGTTTTGCTCAGGTGAATATTCTCCCAAGCGTTCACCAGGAAAGTTTGGATCAGCTCGAGGCTCAACTCGGTGGCCAATGCAAAACACTACCAGCCCTCACAGTGACCCCTGTAACTGCACGGAACGAGAGGCAGCAGCAGTTTTATGTCATCGCTTTTGTTACCGAAGGCCGAGGTCATCGTGCCAAGCTATTACAGCGACTCCCCAACGGTGGGGCAAAGGTTTGGCTAATCGATTACGAGCGGATGGCTTCGGCGTGGAAGATTGCACAGCTGCCTGATCATCTTCTCCCCAACGTATTGCCACCATTTGTAATTAAGTAAGTTGCTTTATTGGCTACATATTATTATTATTATTATTATTATTATCGTAATTCCACTGTCTTTCCGAGTGCCTGATCTTCCGAGTGCGCGGTACAAAGCCTTCACTGCCTGTTACGGCTGCTGCGGATCAGATGAACTTCATCTGTTGAGCCCGGTGGCGTGGCGGTGCATTCGTGTGCACGGGTTCGATCCCCACCGTTGCACACTCGCATTTAAAGGGGTCTGTCTTATATAGATATTATGCCGAAAGCAGTTGTACCGTGGGCGGTAAATGTTTCAAGGCTGAGTGTCAACCCGGAAAATTGACTGAGTTGAACTTCACCAACTCCTCGAAACGAGCCACAGTTCTGGATATTGATGCGTCTCTACCACCACGGATCACGAGTACATATCGCGATATGACAAGTTGGAAATATTTTCGGCGTTTATGGATCACTAACAGATCGGGAATGTCAGGGGATCTTTTTCGGAGACGACCTTTTAACGTTTGCCATCCAGTGACTTCTCTCCGGTGAAATGACTACCATTTAACGGTTCCAATTATAACTCCATAATTCCCTTAATTACAGCGAATTGTGTATTGCATTGTGCTGTGTTTATATTGTGTCTTTCGTTAATTCAGGGTGTCGCCGAGTCGGGAACAATTTGCCGGACTTAAGTTCACCGACTACAGACGACTACTTGAGGAGACCGCACCCGATGTCATGGTAGCGGTAGAATGCTCATCAGACAATGATCAAGATGTCGATATTCGCATTTATACTGAAGATGGCGTAGATATTGTAGATGCTTACGACATCCGCGTTACAAGTTAGAAAGACTGTGTTATGTTTCGTTATGTTTTCTTGCAAAACCCAGCTGGAAATATCATCAGCTGACACTGACAAGCAAGAGGCGCCTATGAATGATCGATTGAACCAATTGCACTGTGTTGCGAGAGGCAAAATCCACTCATGAGATTAGAGAACTCTGAGGGCTCAAAAATGAGAGGGTGCAAACCTTCTATGTCTTTGTAGAGTGGCATAATGCCGCACAGTATTTAACTACGAATCGTGTGCCGTTGTACTACACATTATGTATAGTAGATAGGCTATACCATATATACATATATATATATATATTAATTTATTAAAAATAATTTTTCCAGCATAATTTCATTACAATTTGTTCGTTTTTGTGTGGTTACATTTTCGTTGCTACGCTCAGAGAATTGGTCAACTCCTTGTCTATGTCCGTACATTTAGAAAATTAATTAAGAGCCGGTCAGTCACGAGGCGATTTAGTAAATGCAGAGAGACTCCTCGCGTCACGCAAGCTGACAAAACGTGCATTATATGTGACCATTGTGTACAGTCCTGGTGTAGCAAGATCTATGCGTTCATAGTAAAAAAGACGATGGTACTGTCTTTTCATGCTGTAATTAAGGGTATAAGCAATGCCAAAGGAATGATTGTGGTAATCGGGCAAACATTCGATATCATATATTTGTATAATTCATAGTAGCTGGTACATATGATACACTGATATTAGCGTGTGTAGTCGATTAATGAAGGTAATATTAATGATAATCGGCTGAGCATCGAGGCCGAGAGATAGAATCGTTGATTGAATCTCGAATCATTTTAAGTGTTGTGGCAAATACCATGAATAAATCTAATTTCTACCTGTTTGAAGGAGGGAATGAACATCGTTGAATCATGATTCATATATGTGAACTTTAGCAGCGTGATTGCAGAACACTGGTGTACCGAATGTCTAGTCTGATCTAACGCGAACTCCCACAGCAGCAGTAGTCAACATCGGAGATACTACGATGTGCTTATCGCATAGCTTCGCGTAGCGTAAGTAGCCTCATGAGCACTCAACTCAGCTCAGATTAACAAGCTGGTTAGCCTGGTTAAATAAAATCGTAATTTGCGATTTCTCGTCAAGGCATTGCATAGCAACGAATCCTCTTTAGAGATTGCAAAATTCGATCGAGATTTTGAGTCAATCTGACCCGAGTTACACACCTCGCTCCTGCGGCCAGGCCAATTCAAAGCTTTGCTCGAACGCCCCCTACGTAATGGACATGTAGCAAACACAATAGGAACCGGCCCCCCGAACACTACCAAAGTGATGAAATCCTTCTAGTTGTCAAATTCTGTTTAGATTGCTGCTAAATGTGACTGCCCATTGTGAACGGAGTTGCGTTTTTGACGAATAGCATTTAGCGCTATCGCTACGCGTCCGATTATTTGATAATTGAAATTTCCCTGAAGCGACAGAGCAAGCAACTTATATGACATTAGGTGCTATATTAATAGCATAGAATCTGAGCCAGTAGTTGGATGTCCTCGAGGAAAGCTCGCTTGCTTCGTCAGGTTCGCTATCCTCGTCAGCGACTCGGTCAGAGGATTGGTAGGCTTTCTCTCACAAACGAAAATAATTCTGCGAGTCTGCTTGACGTTCTGATGGCGATGATAGGGAACCCAGATTGCGCGCAATGAGAGACGCACTGTGGCCTGTTGTTGCTTTTTAATTAGAGATAATTTGGATCCTCTAATGCCCCGTGAAAGGATGCCTCTCTAGTGGATCGTCAACCCAGCCATCAGTCAGATAATTAAAAGTTTAGGGTTGATAAAAACTCTCTCGGGTGCTTCGACAATCTCGGCCAGTTTCTGAGATATTAGTGCAGACCGGCCTGGCGTATCTCACATTTCGCGCGTATCTCACAATTAAGATTTCGGTGATCAAGGCGAAGCAGAAAACTGGCAGAACTAGTGTATTAAGGTTTGTGAAAGGCCATGTCGTAAAAACAACCGAAAAAATTAGCGAGAAGGCCGTTCGAGCCTATCAAGAAACGCAGGAATATCGCACTAAGACTCAACAAGGCTTCAATGAGTCTTTGCCTTCAGAGATGAGTGACATCGTACTAGTAGCTATAGGATGACCTCAGCCTGAGAGATTTGCTAAGGGGCGGAGTTCACTTGTGTGACGAATTTTTCCTGCATTTGTTATTATATGTGCCTAGTGGATCGTACTGGAGCCTAGCTATTTGAGAGACGACACAGCAAAATGGGTAATCAATCGCCCACCTTTAAGATCTACAGCCGACTCCTGTCTGTATGTCATTGTCACTGGTTTTTTGTGCCATCGATCCTTCCTGTATGTATAGCGTACATCATTTCCGTCAACGTGGCAACCATCAGCAACTGCATGTTATTTCGGATGTTCACATTAGATTCACAGCTCTCTGAATGCAGCTCAGAGAAAGTAAGCCGTGTCATATGATCTGACACACCACCAGCAATCATCTATGCGACATCTGAACTATTGTTTACGGATCATACCAGCTCGTATTGAACACGTCGAGTCCATTCTTGTGAAGAACTGATTGTACATATAATAAATATGGTTTACCACTATGATTGTGTCGTCGAATTTGCAACTATGCCTGGCTTGATGCATAAGTCCCTAGCATGGTCCATTCTCAGTTGTCTTTCCGCTCGCGTATGTGCCAAGCATATCAAGTGTCTCTGTATATAATTAAAATGAAAGATGACATTTGTGTCGACATTTTGGAGATCATATTCATCGTCGGCATATGTGATGTGTACGAGGCTAAATAGTTTTTTGAACATGGAGGAAAAAAGCTTTTCAATTTTCAAAAAAAGATTATAAAGCAAAGATTTGTGACTAGTTCGAAGCTTGCGAATAGATGGTAGGAAGTCAGCGGACTACATGGAACAGATTTGGTGGATTAGAATCGCTTCTTTCATAAATATGTCCTTCTTTTGAAATTTACTCGCCACGAAACGTATGCATCAAGACACTACTTTACACAATTTCCAACACTTCACTATGACTTGCGTGTTTGCTTTATGCTGTCAAGTTACGTGTTACCCAAAAATATCCGCAGGGGTCTGGAGCCGGGTGTATGCCAAGGGAGACTTCCCTTCTAGATCCATGATGCGGTTAAATTAATTAGTACGCTTGAAATGGTCAACTCCTGCAACGTTTACGGAGTTAGTGATGTATATGGAAACTACACCACTGAGGGGTAAATTTTCCTCCGTTTTTGGTCGTCCACAAGTGTGACACTCCAAGTCTATAAAGGAACAATTATTAAAGCCTTGATTCTACGACTAGGCGTATGTGGGACGAATCCCATGATACGTGACTACGGATTCTCCCATTTGACCCAACGTCCAGATATAGGAGATATAAGTAAAATACTTCCTTGTACACTGTCCTCATTGGCCCCTGCGCTAGATACACGGATTGAATACGAACACGTTCGTACATTAGACACAGTTGTGTGGTCATGAGCTAAACACAACTTGGTATTTAATCTACATGGTTACTTCAGACAAATAGCGAACCAGAAGAGACCACAAGGCAGATCGTGACCTGTATTCGGGTTGGAGTCACTTTACACAAGTAGTTCCTTGTACACTACCATGAGTGATCCCATAAAGATCATATACGTTTTGTATGGCAATATGGTAACATATGGAGTCAATACCTGTTATTATTATGATTATTGTATTTCGTATTCATATCTGTGTAAACATCGTTGGAATGGACGATAGTTATATGGGAATTGCACCGCAGTTGTCGGATTCACTTACAATTCGGTTTGGAAATTTGCCGTAGGCCTAATATCTTATGGGAAGTAGCGATCTCTACCGGGGCAAGCGAATAGAGCAAGACTTGGTTACTACTTTTGATACAGGGGAGCCTAACCCTTACGGAGTGGGGAGTTCGTCCCCGTTCGATTGCTTAGGCTGGTTAACAACAGAGGAGGTAAATACCAATTTCTGGCCAAATGGCCCGCGGTTATTACTTGTCGATAATAATAATTATAGCTATTATGCAATAAGCGAAAGAATTACTAAGCGAACTAGTTTTTAAGAAGTCATTACAATCAAGGTTTGCTTACGAATGTAAGAAGGAGCTTCAAGATATCCAAAGTAGATTGAAACTAGGGAAACAAAAGGAAATCAAGCACAAGAAAAAAGAAAACTTTGAAATTTCGTTTTTTTTTGTTGAAATTTTTTGAAATTTCCTATTCGAGATTTAACAGGCATTAAGTTACAGTCGCAGTAATCGATCAGTTCGCTGCACTATGCCGTTGGGACCTTTTTCCAGATTAGTTCATGACCCATTCATTGTATCTGTTAAGTTTCTTCTATCGAGACCGCCAAAGCATTGTATATTATTGGCTCGAACCATCTGAGGTTTCTGGTGAAAAATCAAAGGTTCGAGAATCGAATAGGCAGCATCCACCTGAGAAAATAAACGCTATTCTGGGCTGTGAAAAATTAATGTAGCCACGACTTTCGCGCACAGGAAACACAATAATATTAAAAACTACTAAGATTATAATTTAATTGGCTCCCACTTATGGCTGTTAATAATAGACATGTCATTTATTCACCTTTGTCAGGTAGTTCATCAACAAGATACAAGACAATACGATACAAATTTACATATTTGCATGGTACCGTTAATCACAATTGCAATTGCAACTGTGGTACTCGATAGCGTTCGAGTATGCATATATACGATATAACTAGATATCATGATGTGATATATAAAGATACATAGACTTTATCTACATAGACTTTATTGGTATTTTCGCCAAGCTACCTAAAGATGGGACCACAGGACAGGAGGCGGCGTGGTATCTATCACAGTTGGCTTCGCATCTAGAGCCCCTGCAAGAGTTATCTGGTTCGTGGAAATCCCGCAAGGCATATAGTTTGTTATGCAAGCCGGGTGCGGCATAGCGGGTTACGCGACATGACATTTACGTCTTGTTTCGAAGAATTTTTCATCTATCTCAGCGAAGTTTTGTTCCCAGCATTCGAGGTTGTTCTTGAATGTCGGTGTCGCCAGCAGGTCGAAACGGTTCGCTTCTCTGTTCATAATCGGGAAGTGCTTAAATTGTATTGGAAAGTTGCAAAATTGTATTTATTAGATATGGTAACTGTGAGGTCTTATTCATACGTTTCTACGCAGCCCAGTGGCGTTACTCGAGGCCAAACCGCCTTCAAATCTCCAATACTTAAGCTTCGCCATATATATATATATATATATATATATATATACGTAACTTTTTGGGTTTAACCTTACTGCAAAATGCATTGAAAAGAGCTACGGGTAATTTATCTACTAGATAGCTCAATTTCGATAAGGTGAGTCCGGTCGGCTGTGCCAAACGTGATTCGATACCAAGTACAACAGGTCGTAGCAACTCGCTTAGCCGTGGCGACAACATGACACCTCGCTCTGTCAAAGGAAACTGGATCGAGCGACGCCAGCAGCAGCAGCAGAAACAGCACTGTATTGCGTACAATTTGTTCGGATCTACTCACAGATACCCTCTTTTTCTCATGGATGAGAAACAAACGCACTCCGAGCTCTTAAAGTGGTACTAATATACTTTGTTCTTTTAATCACTCATGTTGATTAGGTACGTGCAAGATCAAAACAAGTAGTAAAAGACACTAGCTTGGAGGAGAGCACGAAGAGTGAAACTATTTTCAACTAAATCATCCTAAGGTCTAGCTAGCCCCCCCCCTGATTAGTCCTTCTTCTGTAATGTCTATATGTTTTTTGTTTTTCTTCATAGCCGCTCTCCTCATTCCGCCCTCCTCTATCCACAAGATATGCACCGCTCAGCCAGCAAATAGCTTATATCTCGATCGTTCGAAATTCACCTTTGTCTGTACGTTAGTCAGCTGACTAAAGAAACAGAAGTGTTTCTGGCTGGAGCCCTACGAACGGTTACACTGATGTTCGTATAGTATCCGGAGGGACGCGGGTTCAAACCCTGTCAGACGCGTAGAATCTTTGGAGTTCTTTGTCATCTTTCTTTATCTGAAGATTCTCGCCAGGTACGAGGAAGGAAGAGAATAAGTAAAGGTGGTTGCCCCGACAGGTCCTCCTCGTAGTAACACCTAAAAGGTTAAGAGCTTAGGCCTGTCAGATAGCGGAACAGCTGAGGGTCAGCTCGAAAGACAATTATTGGTATAGTATCCTTGGAGAGACTATGGTATCCCATTATTGTTGTTCACCTGTGGCTTCTTGCCGGCTACGACAAGGCTGAAAACAAAGGCAAGAGGGTGGCCTCGTCGTAATGCCTAAAGGCTCATATCCTAGGTTTGTAGCATAACCTTGTGAGGAAAAAGCGCTGAACGAGGGGGAGATAGAGAGAAATCATATGAAAACATAGTGCATATCCTATCATGTGAGACCCATTACTTAGCGTTTCGAGACTAGCCACATATGGGCTCACATAGTGTAGCATTTATTTACAAATTGATTCGGCTTACAAAGGTGCTTTTTTGCACAATCACCAAAAGGAATACTAAATATCAGTGATATACATTGCAATTATACGGCTCGGCCTGTCGATGTACGCCATGCAATGTGAAATGCAATTGTGACGAGGCGAAGTCATCAATAAATATAGGAGTTTCTCTTCGTTCTACTATCGCATCCTGTCGTCTTGTCAATCAAGACAGAACGTTTATATGAGTTAATCATTATGATTATTGTTATTTTTGTGACGAGTGTTTGCTTGTCTATCTCGGTTCTCAGCGAGACATTGCTCGATATATCGCAGTTGACATGATGATGACAGCACGCTGATGCCAAACCTATACGAGCGTGAATTTTGCTTGGCAATTTTCGACGTGACACCGCCGACTTAAAACGCCTCTGTCGCTTGACGACAGGGCCGGCTCTCAAACAGCAGCGGCCTGCTGAACCCGTATCTAATCGCACCGATGCATTCAGCGGAAAGAGGTTCCGGCTTCTTGCTTAAGCTAAGTGAGTAATTTCAACACGTGTGAATAAAATGTTTTTTTGTAGTAATATGGCTGTAATGCATTTCCAAAAGTTGCTCGCTCCATTGATCACGATGTTGGTTATACGGCCAACCGTCAGCTTGTGTCATTGCGTTCTGGGTCGATCCACAAACAGTCTCAGTAGTCATTTTGCAGTTGTTTTCTGGGCGCTCGGATGGAGTTCAGGTTTCCGCAGAAGACGTGCGACGAATCTCGGATTATGCCACGAATAACAGCAACCGCTTGGATGCCATAGCAGCGAGCGACCGCTCCCGATCCAACCCAGTACCCAAAGCATACCCCGCCTGTGAAGGGGTACCGCGAGCAGAAATGTCGGACAATTAATCCTATGGCTGAATGGCCAAATGAGTCGCCCGTTATAGATGACTTGAGATGTCAGCCAGCGTAATCCAGCGGCGACTGTCGTCAGGGCCGATTGCCGAACCTCAGGTGGCGCCGTGTGTTCGAGTGCCCCTTGCAAGCGGAGGTGATATTAATTAGGTGAACGGCATTCGATCCCCGCAGTAGCATTTGAAAAGGGGGTCCGTCTTACCGAGCAATGCAAAAGTGTTACCGTCGACGTTCAATGTTTAAGGCTGAGAGTCAGCCGGAAACATTATTATTAGTACCGAATGAATAGTAGCTTTACTTGAATAGTTGTAATAGCACAATCATTTCGATGAACCTGACAACAACGAGTTAGCTACCTGACCTCGCGTGTTAATCAGGGAGTGTGAACACATAGGTGACAATTGCCCTCGCATTTTAACCGGTCCGAGGAGAAATCGAACGATGTGAAATGCTAACGGGGTTAGCCCTTAGTACTCCGGTGGTGAATGGGTTCGAAAAGAGGTGTTATTGCATGTACCACACTATTGCTACCTCATTGATAGATGCCTACACCACTGCAGTAGCACGAAGCGTTAACTGCCCTTCGAACAGTAGAATTTTGCAGATATTATTATTGTTTCAGAATATTTCGTCGTTAGCGTGGGTCGCCTTCGAGTGGTGGCAGCAGCAAGGTTCGTTCTCTCGGCTCACGCTACCAACGCTGTAACGTCAATTTCAGAATTGCATGCTAATTATCAATGAGCTGTGATACGCTTACAATGGAAGCAGACACTCAGATACAGAGTGTATCACGGGTCGTCGGCGGTACCGCGCCTCTGGTGCTTCTTCGATTGCTTAGAATCGAGCCAGGAGCAAGGTGCTTCCATAGGCTTTTTCCTAAGAAAAGGCCAACATCAATTTTGGGACACAAATTTACTCGATTCAAGAGACTTTCAAAAAATCAAATTGTGTCTATTTTTTGCTGTTGCTGTTGTTGTTATCAAATGTGGTGGTCACCTCAAATTAGTTTGGCCATCCAGTTAATTGAATGGGATGAAATCAATGTTTCAAAACTAGTCTCTCTCATGAAGGTGTAACCAAAAATAAGATCCCGTAAATATAGGCCGCTTAAATACATTGAGTGAAATGTGCAAATATTTGTGGGATACGAGGACATATCATAAATTATCAGAGAGTATGAGATTGTCATGGGCGAATAAGCGCATTGAATGTTTAATTATGCGGCATTATTTTGTAGATTTGTAGAAAATCACAGCGGAGTTCTAGACAGCTATAATACAGACTTAATTGTCTAAATGTTTCCGAATGAAACCGATGATATAGCGTGTAGTTCAGTAAGAAAATAAGCTCAACTCAAACACAATTAATTTAGACTACCACTAGACCACATCAGTCGGGCTGGGATGAGCAAATGTTCGCCACCCAATAAAAACACGTGACATGAGACTGTCGAAACTTAGTCCTCACAAACCTATGACGTTTCCGCTAACGTCCTCCGTCAAGGCAAATATTCCGTCTCCTTGAGAAACTCCGTTCGCTTTTAGGGCAAATCGCGGATCGTATTTCGCGATCGATCATTTGTGTAATAACTCGGCTGCAGAGGTCCGGCCGCCGCCGATTTGTATCGACACCCGTCATCACTAGCTCAAGCTAAGTGATTCATTCCCGTCTCGTTATGTTCGTCTCAGAAGTTCACTTGTTTTTTTCTCTGCTGTCACACCTATTTTTATCCAATGCTATTTTGTTGTTAGGGTTTTGCCGACGACCTTCAACTGACAACGACGAACGGGATCAAAGCTATAATAACCATAACACTCAAACTGATAGGCTCATTAACAACACGGCCAGGTTGGTCGGGTTGACTTCTCTCTCTGACTTTCTCAAATTCGTTTGATATTATGAACACTTAACAACAACAACAACAAGAACAACAACAATAGCAACAACAACAGCAACAACAATAGCAACAACAACAGCAACAATAACACTTACTACTACTACTACTACTATTACAACAATGGCCTAGGCGCGTTTCCAAAGCGCTGATGCATTTTTTCACGAATTTCTCAGCGTTTCTAGTTTTGAGTCGCCGTTGTCGATGTTGTCGTCTGTCGTCGAGTGGCTTTGGTTGGTGGTCGCCAATTTTTTATTACTGATAGCAGCAGCAGCAGCCTTTGTAATAACTCTTTTTATTTTCTGTAGCCCTTCTGTGCGACCACCTGCCCACACCGGTTCCGTAATTCATTTACTATAGCTGGTTGTTGTTGCTGTTGTTGATGTCCGTACGAATACCTGTTCGCTCTGGTAGGCTCCAGAAGCAGACGTGGCCGAGGTGATAATGGACGAAACGAGTAGAATCATTCTCGATTGCTTACCTGCCTGTCAGACTACACCTCACCTGCGAGGTCCTGTCCCAGCGATGGCGACAGTAGACCGACGAACAGCAACAGCAGCAGTGACGGACACAGACAGATAACTTACGGTAATTACGTCTCACTGACTGACTGGCTGGCTGCCCTCTCCGCAAGGGTTGTTGCGACTGTTGCGTGCGCCGTGGCCCCCGCACGCGAGCCGGGGAGAACAGCACTCGGGGGGGGGGTCTCCAGGGATCTGTGCGGCGAGACGCGAGTGGCTGCTAATACGAAAAAAGGAAGGGGGGCAGTTGCAGTTGTCTGTTGCTCGGAACAGTCGTGTAGTAGTCGTATTTCATCGAATTCGTCTCCGCCATCTCAATAACCATAGTAACGTTTAAACATTTGACCAAATGACTAGACGGACTCACTGGCTGACTGCAATTCGGTATCTCTCTCTCTCTCGCTGTCTCCTACACGGCCTGTTACCTGTGCAAGATCGGGCCTTCGATAGCGACCCGCTACAGTTCGCCAATGGGCGACTCACATATGGCTTAGTATGAGTTCTTCACTTGGTTCGTGTTTGTTCGCTGAAACGGCGGCGGCGGCGGCGGCGGCGGTGGCGGCGGCACCGACGAGGAAGAAGAAGCGGGCATCACCTCGTCTCTTACGAACGTCACCACTGCACCCCTTCTGTTTATTTTTTCGTTCTTTTTTTGTTCTGTTACCCCTGTGCTCAGCTTTACGCTGTAGCTGACTCGGCCTCCGTCCACCCGACGATATGAAGGCCCTGATACACACCCTTGAAGGCCACGACTTTCTGTTGAGTCAATGAGCGAGTGACCTTGCCCACGTCACACGTTCGTATCCGTCAGTCCGTTGTCTCAGACGGACATCGTAGACTGCCGCATGGCGAGAAATGCTAGACAGATCGACGGCTGGCTCGGCGGCCGTCCGTCCGTCCGTCCGTCAGACTTGCTTGTGCTATTGCCAGCTATTGCTTGTTACTCGTCCGGCAAAGTCCCCCCGAGCCAAAATCGACTTGGCCAACTGGCTGAGCCCGCCGCTGGGTCTGCCGCCACCGCTGCTGTTTAATGGCAGACAGAGCAGAAGTAACAGCACGCGCCGTCCCCCCTCCACCAGTGGGGCAACGTTACTCCGATCGTTCCAAGCCAACCCAAAGTAAGCCACCCGAAACGCACCCTCTTGATCACCCCTTTGCCGTCACGCGGACAGAAAACGAACGCTGCCAAGCTGTCGTCAACGCTCGCATCGCGTCAATGTTTGTTAGTAGCTGCCGCGACCACTCAGCAAGTCCCACGCCCCCGGGGCTGCAGCAACCTCCCCCTCCATCAAACAGCCAACATTCACCCGTTGGTCGGAATCTCTGGAGCCGAATTACACAGTGCTATACGGGACTACGCACTGAACAAAATACGTTTGCGGATGATCATGGTGATGAGTTTGTGCTGCCGATGTATGTTTGCGTCAAGTGCTATGAGCATTGTCTGTGGAAAGAAGAAATATCATCAAATATCAGGTTGAGACTTAACCGGGGGAGTCTTTACGTTCGGATCGAGCGTCTATGGCAGCTAAACAGCGATCTGGCTAGTGTAGCATACGGTTCGATTATATATATAATATATATATATATATATCATCTAAATATATTGATACATACTTTAGCACTATAAACTTATGCATTTTACGTATGTGCCAGGCAAGACATCATTGTGTGAAGGATATGCCTGACATAGTTCAGGTTCGTGTATAGATACGACATATATAAATATATAGAAAAATTCGTTACGTATTCTGCGATCTCACAAGACGGCTCTCACGATTTTGCTGGACTTTCGTGGCTGATAAAAGAATACAATGGTATCAAGCAGATGTTTGGGAAAGGTCAAGTTCACGTATAAATCTATGAGATATTGAATACTTCACTAAAGACGGTGGTAAACTCAGAAAAAAGCTTATGTTTTAATTAGTTAGGATAGTTAGTAAAATTACATGAACGGAACAATGTGATCGAATAACCGAAGCAGGGTAACATTATAAAGGCATAAAGGTAACAACTGATGACTGAGTTTAACGATGGATGGATTAATTGGCATAAGCTAATGAGGAAACTGCAACGTGATGATTCCAATGGGACGAGCGTGATAAATTCAGCAACGTGATTAGCGTTTCAGGCTAATTGACAGCGCACGTATACTACGGATTTAGACTGATTAGGTATCTAAACCCAATTTAGGTTGAACTGTAAACATAAAAAGCATAGTATTAAGCAGCTCAGACGATAGCCTCCATGATATGGCCCTAATCGAGACGAAAATGAAAATATGCTTGAGCATCGGTCAAAATAACCGTAAAAGGTGGGTCAGTACACCATTTGCCTTCTTGGGAAATGGTTGAGAATTTGAGAAGTATGGAGATCTAAAAGCTGCCTAGTTCTCTGGGCTCCCAAGCAAAGGCGGTGTTCGACTCGTTCGCGTATAGTGCACGTCCGGGTCGGGATGTTTTTTTACCTAAGGTTAGCGTAATATCCTCAAAAAGGAGGATTTTTTTCATCGTGAAGGGAAATGCTCACGCAGACCTGCAGATTTCACAACTGATGTATTTGCCATAGAAGATACTGTGGGGGACAGTACTCCTGTCTGTTGTTGTGACAGACCTTCGCGGTTCGAGCCGCGCGATGTGACATATATACAATAGAGGACTTCGGCATCGTAAACATTGGGGTTCCGTTAATAAACTGAACAAACATTTACCTGCCCATTGAACTTCCGCCACCATTTAAGCTTCGTTCATTTTCGGTCAGCTCGGATTTTTTTGTATTATTTTCTCCAAATTGACCGAACCTCGATAGGAATAGATTAGCTGACCTCGCCCCCGGGGATGCGGTATCTTCGTCGTTCTCGTTATGTCCCATGAGGATACCTTATTGATTATCATATTGCGGTCCAACTTCATCGCATAGTACTACACTGCCACTAAGTATCTGTTCTGAAGCAGTGGTGGTAACGCTCAAGAGAGTGAACAGGCCAACGTGGACAGGGACTATACCCCTTTAGCGTGCCGGGCCTACACTTTGACGACCTTAAGCAGGACAACGGGGTAACTTCAATAGGCTAAGAGATCAACGAGGGGTCAAAGTAAAGGGGTACTTCGCTTAAGGGGAACGTACCGGGATGGATTTTCGCAGTAAGACTGGAACCAACTGAACAATGCGTTGGTGTAACGTTGGTCTGCTTAACCTATTGAGGTTACGCCGTTGTCCTATTTAAGGTGGTCAAAGCCTAGGCCCGGAATGATGCATGATGCGGTTGGTTAGTTGAGGTGGCATAGAGGAATCGGAGACCTGAGAACAATGAGACTCCATTCCAACCGGACAACAACAAAGAAGTAGTGTACTCGGGTAATGAGTCAATAGCTATTAATAATGTGCTCATGCGTGGTGAGCTTCGTGAGCACATGCTTCGAAAAGTATCTTTTTTTTAATGAGGTTGGGGTCCAAATCCGTTATGGATACCTGGCCTCACATCTGAGGTGTTCGCCTGGATAGTGTCGGACTCGTACCGACTAAAACCCCGAACCGATTGCTAACTTGGGCCACTGTCAGGAACTGTGCAGGAAGAATACTTCTGACAGCAGCTTGCAGGGACCGGCAGGCAGATCTAGACCACCCCATCAATCGGTCCATCGTCTATTACTCGTCCCAAGGTCTGCACCCCCTGGTCAGCTGGAGCTGGTGGGTGCTCCTCGTTTTCTCTGCGGACTAGCTGCGCTATCCTAGCTCTCTCCAATTTGTCCTCCTCTCCAAGGATCCTTTCGGTGAGTATCTTGCGCTTCTCCCAGTTTTCGAGCAGTAGCTGGCAAGAATAAGAGGCGCTTCCGCCGACACCATGCGGTACGCCCGGGTAACTCTCATATGGCCAGTGTCCGCTGGGCCGGCCTCAGCGCGTTTCTGTTCTTCGTCGTCCGTTGAGGGCCGTGTCTGCCCAGACCGGTGATTCGTACAAGGCCATAAACCATATATCTCCTACGGGATTCGAACCGGGGACCCCAGGATTCCAAGTCCTCAGGGCTACTCCACGCCACCCCTAATATATATATATATATGTATGGTACGTCGAGGGCCAACATTCACCAAAGTGCTACGGCTGCTTCTTCGTTGGCTGCTGGTTAGTTCGTCGATAGTAACGGGCGTTCCAGAGGCGTCGGCGGCGGCGACCGTCATCCGACTAGATCATTTCTTCATCCCCCGCGTTCGCTACTGCACAGACCAATCGTCAGATATATAGGCACACAAACACTTTCACATACAACGCAGGCCGTTCGTCGAATGGCGTTTGTCGGTTGCCTCTGTGGGCATCGGCGGAGCGAATCCTTTCGCACCCACCAAAAATAAACCCACCACCACCATCGTTCGTCGTCTCGCTGGTAGCTGGCTCTCTCGTCGACGCCGCGACCCCCGCCAGGTGCCTACAGCCCGTGCCGCCGGTCGCAAGAGGAGACGAATGTGTATTTATCTAAACGCTCAATGCTGTAATGCAAGTTACGCCTGTTACGATGTAGAGGTGCTGTTGTCGCTCTTGTTATTATAGCATGGCATCCACGATTGCGTTAGTGTATCAGGATATTCCTTGAACGTTTGCACGACCCGCACTGAGGCTGCACGAGACATTGAGACGGTATCATTTGAATATGTCCAGCGATTGTAACGAATGGCAAATGGGGGAAAATACATAATCATCATCCCTGCCCTACTGTAAAATATAATAAATTAAATGGCCGGCGCACGAGCCAGCTAATACAATCGTCATACACACTCTACCTGTACTCGTAGGAATCACAATAATAATCTATATATATATATTTATATATAATATATATATATATATATATATATATATATATATATATATATATATATATATATATATATATATATATATATATATATATATATATATATATATATATATATATATTACATGCAATAAAGGGGCGTAGAAGAGGCAGGGTATGCTGGTTGATGAATCGGTTGAGTTCGGTGTTTGCAGCTTGGTAGTTCGCTTACTGGCGAAAATTGCCCAGCGACAAGGTAGGACCGACCCTTCTATTCATTAGATGTACAGACATCGACTCAAATCACAAATCGCATTAGAATCTACAGATGGACACACACACAAGAATCGAAGCAGCACCGAAGATGATCTTTGCTCAAAGTTAATATATGCTTTCTGTATAAAATATAAATACAGCGCACAAATATAGATATATATATATATATGTATATCTTCTTTAGCTGAACATGTTAATAATATTGTGGCTGGCCATAAATGCTACAGCAAGCGATGTAACTCCTCGCGAACGATTGCGGCAAAACTAACAACCAAAATGAGACGCGGAAACGTCATGTGTATGAACCGCGTAACATGATTGATTGGATTTTTTCTCTTTCGATCTCTGCTCAATCACTACTGCTATTTCAGAGCTGATGCAAAGTTAATTAACCATGTTAGTTTATAGGGCAATGCTGCCCATCGACAAAATCTCCTCATGAAAGTACTGATTCATGGCTCATGGAAAGTGCAATCACTACCGTGTCTATATGGTCACTGATAGCTGTATACTTAGCAAAATAATCCTCGGTATGAGGTCACCCTCGAAACTACTAGAACGATGAGGTAACGTTCCCCACAGGCGTATTACATGGCAGGAATAACAATAACAAAAAAACATCGAAACGTCATTTCCAAAAAGTGAATCTGACAAAACTACCCAACGAGTTCCGTTGGCAAAAGTACCCCCAGAAAAAAGAGCCCACAGTTGAAGCTATGCCTCATTATATAATAAATGGCTGATTAACCCAAGCAGGCGTCTCGAAAGAAGAAAAACTCTAATTAATAGCGCAATTCCCACACATGAATTAACTGAACAAATACCTTCTTCTTCGTTATGTAAGATAGTGACGAGTGGACAAGTTTACGGAACGGATTTCGAATCGCGTTAAGCTAAATATAATATAAGTGTGTTGGTATATACAATCGTGACTCAATCGTGACAGTATCCCGGAACACATATGAAGTGATCTTCGCCTGATGCTCGACATTCTAAAATATTCGCCAGCATAGAGTCTAAGGCATTGTTTGCTAATTCGATGGAAATTATCTGCAAAGGTTGACATCGTAATACCGTCGCCCTAAAGTCGCCTGGTCGTCTATGTACGTCTGTAGATGATTTCATATACGAGGCAGGTACGAAAAAGATGAGATTTGATTCTCTTTTCAGCTCTCCCATTTCCATACGGTGTCCATCTCATCGAACTTATATCGTGGAAGTGTGCTGGAAGCAAACAGTCACAAAGTAGGAAATTATCACCCAGCACAGCCTGAAGCTTTGTCTATGATTTAGTCTGTTGATGACGGTAAGGTTGCCTCACCACCTAGGTCCGCCGTTGACCGGCCCCCGTCGATGAACTTTGGATTGAATGCCGGCTTTAGTGATGTGCCACAATTACCACTCGAGAGTTCATTAGGTTCTCATTGGATTAGTCGTGGTCGTCGATGGGTATGAGGCGTCAATCAGCTTAGGGTGATGTCGTCATGATCCACAACCAGCACAGCCGCCACCCACCGACCAAGCTCATTTGCCATTAAGCTCAGGCGTGCGAGCTGATATTGGTACATTGGCGCAATACTGCTGTTTCTACGAAGAGTCATCGCCGGCTTAAGGCTCGCTTACGGCTGTTTGTTAAAGCTAGACAGCTGGGGTACGCGTAACGCCATGTGAGAGTTGTACTGATTTCTGTTTCTAATCTAAGTGTCATTTGTTTCTGTCCACTGGAAACAGCAGCAATGTAATTGTTCCAGAGTTCACCGCAATCTTTCTTCTCTATATTATATCTTCCTTCCTGTAATTACGGGAGTGCAGTTGTAGAATAATGCAGGCTCCGTGCCGCCTCTCTATTTCAGGCTCACTTCATCGAATGGGCAAGAGTCTCTCGCTCTTGCTATTGGTAAACGAAACATATCTTTTTCACCACTTTTAAGTGTATATTAAAAAAAAGCACCCGCATCGAGAGATTTCTCCGCCAATTACGGGCGGTCTAATATCGATATATTTCATCGGTAGTATTACAACCGAATAAAATAAACTTATATTCGGCGGTGAACTAAAAAGGCGAACAGGTTTCCTGAAAAAGGCTTTATGACCTTCCGCGACACTGAACTACCTCTCATTCACTCATCTCATAACTTGATTGAAGTGCCCCGGTTGATCTAAAACGCGACAATGCCAGAGGAGCGACGAGGTAGAAGCTCGAACTAGCTCTAAGTATTCAGATACTCTCTTGTATTTACATTATAATACTTTCTACAATATGATGGTAGTTTCAAATATCTGGGTAAGATCTTACCATCCAACGGTCAGTATTTCACTGAGTTTATGACCGGCGGAATACCTGAGATCTACGGTGGTAAGCGTTGGAGTACAGACGCCATCGAGACTTTGATTGCGAATCGCGCTGATCCTGTTCGACGTAAAGGTTGCTCCGGTTGCCTCCTATGGTATCCACGTTGAATGGGAGCACCTCTCACCGACCCAACATGTGTAGCTCTACCTGGTAAAACGCTAGCCTATTTGAAACGAGTATCGGGCCTGGACTGCTCGACACAAAGCAGGGTCGTCTATCTCTTATGTGGACACGCTCCTCCCTTTATCGAAGACTTGAAGCGCAGATTCAAACTCCTCCGCGTATCAAGAGTTCATCCAAAAGCGGAAGAAGAATTACTTAATTGATTAACTTTATTTTGATCTCAATGGGCATTCAACTCTACCACTTTGTACTCTGTCCGTACCGTTGTCACACGTTTGATGTATTAACAACAGAGCGGAGAGCTTTATTGGTGCACGCCTTGAATTTTTTTTGAAAAAGTATTGTTCCTCATATACGATTATTATTATTATTACTGAGCAATACGTATAGTTCGGGAAACAACGACATGCATTGAACGATGCCCATGGAACACGTGGCCATGTTGCAGCTTCCCTGCTGGGAAATGATCAAATTCAATATAGAGTCAAAGAGGAAATGGCGTGTGATCATTTACGCTGTCATTAATACAAATGCTGTCATACATTGCGCATAACGGTAGTGTTCACTGGACAGAGACGAAACTCGCCCTCCTCTATGAAATGCCACGGACAATCATAATACTAAACACGTGGTACGTTGAACCGACTCAGGTATCGAGCAGCTCTGAACATTATTTCTCGTTTATCGTTCTATGAATTTGCCTAGAAGTGAACTGCATTCGCATTTTGCGTAGGACGCTTCTTGCTCTCTTCTTGTTGTTTCCTATAAATAATAATTGTTGTTTCGAGCTGACCTTCAGCTGTTCCCCTATCTGACCCAGGCCCCAGGCACTAACCTTTTAGGTATTACTATGAGGACCTATCGGGGGCCACCTTTTGCTTAGCCTCTTCCTTCCTCGTACCTGGCGAGAATCTTCAGATAAAGAAAGATGATAAAGAACTCCAAAGATTCTACGCGTCTGACGCGACGCGTTGTAACCTATATATGGAGATTTGTTCATTGTCGTAGCCTGTAGCTGAGATCGCAGCTAACTAAGTGCTCACTGGATGGCCGCCGCCGCTCTCCGTGGAAAATTTAGCATACTCTCATTGGGGCATTGCTGAGCCGGTTTCAGGCTCGCAAGAAAGTCGCAGCCGAACTATTGGCATTGAAAACTGTCTGACACTCAAATTGGCAGCAGCAGCAGCACACAGCATTCGAAGGAGATTTCGCTTGATCGCGTCCCCGTTCCTGCCTCAAGAGCGTAGCATTCATGGGCAACTATAATATACTATCGTATCATACAACATCTGTGTAAGGTCGTTGCTCTGCAATATTTCGCTCTAATCGACCTGTTTAAGGACGGTTCGTGGACGTTGGCTGAACCAATCTCCTCAATCGACAATTAAACACAGCAATTGTAATTAACTCCTCCCGGCATGTTGTTCAATAGAAGCCTGTCACGTCCACTGCTACGGTTGGACACCTTATGCCGCAAAGTGTGGACCCTATGAAACACGATGATGAAAGCTGCGAGATTGAGATCGAAAAGAAAATGATTAAAATTACCAGTGTCGTCATTAATTGCGAGTTACTTAAACGATGCTTCATCGGTACCGTCAACATGAGAATCATTAATAAGTATCAAGTTCATTTCTGTCTATCGCCTCGAGAAGACGGATCCGATAATTTGATAATACCGACAGGATACAACTTTCTTCTGATTCGTCGGCGGCCAATGGTAGGCTGGAGGTTTATCGGACGCTAACTCAACGCCCGTGTTGAATTCTCACACGAGCGAGAAAAACAACGGCTGTGGCCCTGATCAAGAATCGCGTGCCTCGGCAGATCAAACTCCCCCGCGAGGCTCGATCATATTGAAGGCCGCCGGTCGTAAACCAGGCAGTGATGACATATGCCACTAACAGCAACGATATCTAGAACAGAACGATAAGATTATATTTGTTGTCTGCAGCAGGGGGACGGGACGTCGATATCTGAGGTCAATTAACAATTCAGAACAAGAGGATTATTCATTATTTTATTCACAAGATCTACATGTGTGCAGGTTGATGCGAAATTAGGTGTCTCATGCGAAGCGGTATATGGTTGAGTCAGAATGCTTCAACACCTCATTCCAAGAGTCCGTAATCAATAGTGAAGTCAGTAGTAATCTCTTAAGAAAGAAATTGTCCACAACACGCACATGAAGTCGTCATGTTCTAGTAGCTGCATGCCTTGAACATCGATGAGACGAACCTGCTGCGGCAGAGGCCCGAATACAAGCGAAGATCTCCTCAAGCTTCTGGTATGATTAGCTTATATATACTGAAATATGTGATTGAAGAAATAACAGACAAGTATATAATTGCTGGTTAAGAGCTGAGGCCTGTCAGAAAGAAAAACAGTTGAAAGTCAGCTCGAAAAAAAAAAAAAAAAAAAAAAAAAAAGTATATAATTGCTAATGTTACAATAGGAAGTTCGCTTAAGAGCAATGCAATATCGCCGATTCCTACAGCTTTCAATAGACTGGACGGTCTCCTTTTTTTTTGTCTCTGAGCTGACTCTCAGCTGTTCCACTTGCTATGTGACAGGCATCGGGTTCGGAACGTTTAGAAATGGCTACGGGCCCTTGAGTTGACGGAAACTGCTTGGCCTCCCCCGAAAAGCTGAGCTTCTTAAGAAATCGTGTTTCAAATTCGAGTTCGCTAGAATGACCTGGCTTTCTAGGGCTGCTGTTCTAGGCTTCTGGTCTCACCTTCAAGGACTACTGAAACAGGCACATAGAGAGATACAGGCAGGTAATAGATATAAAGAGAAAGTATTTATTTCTCAGAGCAAAGTAGCAGTGAAGCGTTCTCCCTCACCCCTCTGTTGTGGCTATCTGGTCTGCGATCTGGCCCGGACCTGTTCACATCCTGGGTAGGAAAACCTATTAGCAACAGCTGGCCTCTGTTACAATCATTCGGCTCGCGCGTACCGTAGGGGAAGACAAATCGAATGTCAAATTTGACGGCAACCTGTAGTAACCTGCAGATTGATCGTTTTTCGCTCAACCTTTAGCGATGATACAGATTTACGTGTACAGGTCGACTGTTTTATACCTATTTATTTATTTGTCTAAGAATGAACTAGTTGTTGTTTCGCTCTTGTCTCATTCGGGTTTGGCGTCAACGCCAGCGTCCGACTGACCAATCGATCGGCCGCTGAGATGAGTACACCACTAGAATTCTCCTTGTTATACGGATATTATACGTGACTTACTGGTAACGATCAATACGATCGATTATCGCTAGCGAATTGAAGTAATGTTGCCGAGAAACGCTGCTTGCCTTGCCACAGTGTTCTCTGCCTTAAGAAGGGTCCAACGTCGGAGCTGATGGGTTATAACAAGAACACTGTCATCCCATTCGCTCAGTGTATCCCACTCCATTTCTGGGCCGTTCAATTGTACCTGTGATCAATGACCCGATTAGGGTGAAATGATGATTTCACTTTCAACGGCAATAACGTCAACAATATGGAAAATATCAGAAAAAGATTGATTACCTTGAAATATACTTACTGGCCCCCTATGGAATACCCGCGTCGAGCTCTCCCTGTTTTCAGAACTCGACAGTTATCAACGTCAATAACGCTGACAATTGCTACTTTACACTTGCTGGGTCCGTTGACTAACAGGCTGAATTCGATGGGCGGCGTGCCCTGCTGGCAGCAAACACCGTCGATTTCGACTGACAAAACCTAACCCAACCTGACCTAAGCGGAGTGGTGGGGCTGGCCAGCTTTTTCCTTGGCTCGCCTCTTCATCTTCTTTTCCTCTGGGTATAACCAACCGATTCGGCTGGGGTTGCCTGGCCTACTATTTCCCCAAGCCTATTGCTGTTGGCGTCGTTTGCTGTCTGCCGTTATCGATCGGTGGACCGTTCGGTTGGCCGTGTTTGTCTGTGTGTGTGGATTTGTCGCCTGGGCTCGCGGCGGCTTCTAGCGGCCGAGTCCAGCCGGTTGAGCTTGTCTGTCTACCTGCATTTTTGCCGGCTCTGCGTTCCCAGCCGATGTCAGCGGGCCAGCCCGCTCGCTCAGCTGTTACTGCCGCCGCTGCCACTGGGAGGATGATGGCGGCGGCGGCGGCGGTAGCGGCGGCGGCAGCAGCGGCCGTTGCTGCTGCTGCTGTTGTTGTTGTTGTGTTGGTGGCGGTGGTGAAGAATACAACCGCGCGAAAAGTACCGGCCGGGCGGCGGCGGCGGCCGCCGCCGACACCCGCTTGCCTTCTAGGAGGAGCCTTCGACCAGTCACAGGTTAGTGCGCAGTTTCTATCCCGCCGGGGGTTCTTTAACCAGCCCCGAAGCCTGGCCAAACTTTCGGTGGTGAACCCCGCCGAAAGCCAAAACGCCGGCCGGCCGGCTCCTCTCTCACAGACATCTATCGACATAGCTGACTGCCTGCCAGGCTAGTTCTGACGCTGGCCATTTCTGATGCTCGAAGACGAGACGATGATAGGGGGCGAACGGCGAGAGTACTCCGGAGTCGTACGGAGATGTACGCCTCAAGCTGCGCAGGCGGCAAGCTATCCGAAAAATGGGAAGACTTAGCAAGCCACTGGTTGAAGCGGTCAGCCGAAACATATCTGCCAAACGGCGTAAAACAACTGATGAATGGATGGATGGGCCACATGTTACTCTCGACCAATATGAGATGAGACCATCGTCGATGGAAGAAAATATGCCCTCTTAGCCAGATACCGCAGACAGCAGTTGTTGACTGGTCAGAGAGAGAGAGAGAGAGAGAGAGACAGCGAACGAGAGGGTGCTTGCAGCAAGATACACTAGGTGCAAATATCGTTTTGTTTGCCACAATTGTCAATGGTGGACGGCGCACGCTGGGCAGAATATCGGCTGTAGAGGGAGCTATGATCGGGTGGGGTGATGACTGCGATCCACGCGACATCTGTCGGTACAGGATGAGCACATTTTATGGGCCGATGACCCAAGGAGAGGTTAGACAGCGCGGGGTGTACCGGACGAAGTGCAGCCAGCCTCTACTACGACGCAATTCGCTGTACGAATATTATAACGATACAATATCGACAACAATAGATGGATTTGCAAGCGAGGGCTGCAAATGTTCCTGTATTCTATATATATATATATATATAGGATACACAAACACTTCCATACGATTTTCACTATGCTTTCGAGCTTTAAACCGTCATGGAATCAACAGAAGAGACGACACTACCCACAGTAGACAGATTAGATAGATCGAATACATGGACAGTTAGTTGGACGCCATCATCCAACGATTTGTCGAGTGTCGATTGCAGTCCCAAGTTTCAAACGCTGTCCCGCTCTACTCACAAGCGTGCGTTACTAATCTCTGTGATCTCATCGGCTAATCTGCCTAATATGTCTGCCTTGTGTGCGTGGCTTATATAGCTGCTGCTGCTGCTGTTGCCGCCGTCGCCGACGAGACGAAACGCAGGCCCGACAACGTTTTTCTACCAACAGCGATAACAGCCGAGCGTCTGCTGCCTCCCTTAACGACTGCAACAACCGGCCGGCCATCCAGCCACTGGAGATGACGGGCGACTCACGATACTCCTCTAAAATCACCTCACCAGCAGCCTGCGGCGGCGGTGGCGGCGGCGGCAGTGGTAGTGGTTGCAGTGAAACGACTGCGGACGTATGCTGAGCAAAAACACTACGAGAATTACTCTACGACGCTACGTGGCGTTGCTGTTCGTCGATGTAGCGCAGCTTCGACCGACGATCGCTGTCCTCCGACGGAAAGTAATCGACGACCGGCATCGCTGGCGGCGGCAGCAGCAGCAGCAGCAGTTCACAGCAGCAGCAGCAAAGAGTACCCACAGCGCTGCGTACGTCGCTCGACCGGTAGGAAGGGCCGAGCCGTTTCGAGATGTCTTGCTAGTCACTGACCCATAGCGGCGGTGCGTCGGCCAGCCAGCGGCGGTCGAGTTGGCGCGGTTGGACGGGGTCGACGATTGGCCGCAACAATAACATCTGTTTTCGAAACAGATATCGCTCGCAGACCGATTTACTGGCCACAGCGAATGGCCACATATCAACAACGACGACGACGACAGTGGCATCAATAACGATGACGAAATTGTACAATATATTGTGCAATTAGTCGCTGGCAACGTCTGCCATTGGCTCTGCACTTGTTCCTTTGTGTGCTAGGGATGATACGGAGGAAGTCCTTTAATTAGTCCTAGTGGCGGGACCGTGCTGAGCGTCACCATAGTTATGTAATAGATGCTCATGACACTACAATATGGACATATAAAAACAAACATAAATTCTAAATCTACCACTAAACATGTGCGCGGGACGTTTGTAGAGCGATTATGACGTAGCGATCGCTCGCGTTTAATATTATACTAAGACGTTTGCAATCTACAATACAGAGCGCTTAGGTGATCGGTGGAACGTGGCGTTCATAACGAGCAATTTCGATGGGTCATGCATAATATAATCCCAATCATGATATAATATAAATTATATCATAATTACTGTGCCTCAGTGACCAATATTCAGAGATTCTTATTTTTATTCAGATGCACAGAGTCTACTTTTCGAATGGTTTCGTACACGTACATAGGTGGGTGATGGGTTCTATCCCTCGCCGTTGCATATCTACATTTAAAAAAAAGACTTGTCCATCCTATGAAGTAACGTCGAACGCATTTGTACCGTCGACATTTGTCAAGCGTTGGGTGAGTGTCAGCCCGTAAAATGTTACTTTTTGAGTTGATTCGTTCGCTTTGTTACGGCAAATCTTCCGGTCAAGACCTCGATGGTAACATTACGTGCAACCAACATCACAGAGCTCTCCTGCTGCTGCTGAAGATGGACGCTTGTTTAGCCTGGCCATGAATCGGGGCCGGATTCTAGGCGGGGTTAAGCAGTGAGGCTAAGTGAGTAATGGCAACGCCGTACGGATAATAAGTACCGAGACAAGTCGAATGGTCCAAGGGCTAGATGGGTCCGTCCGGTCCCCGCCAGCACCAAACTGTCCAGGAGGTGACGCCTGCGGTGTAATTACACTACAGGCGACACCATACAGTGTTAACAGTGGTACGCACCCGCGTTCGGTGTGCGGGGCCTGTTTTGCATCACTCAAGCCTAATATCCGACATCTCTCTCTCTCTAATTGACTACGTCGAGAGAATATGGTATATTATAACGATAGTGCTACCACCAGGGGGCGGCTACAAGACCAACGGTCCGCTCTGTAGAATAATCCTATGGGTGGGCAGGCGTACAGTGCACTGGGAGGCGTGTGCACACCAAGACGACGACGACAACAACAACAACACATCAAAATGTTCATCGTGAACGGTGACGTGCTTTGCTTCCGATACGTGAGAGTTAAACGGTGCAACTCGGCCATGAGTATATGAGCTCGGGCAGGGAGACAGACATGCCGGTGCAGAGTGCGGGGAGAGAGAGAGAGTAGCTGGCGTATAGCGGATCTGTTAAGGAGGACATGGAGTCGAGGAATAGAGTGTATATATATCTATATGCACAACACGGTTGCTACGGTGTCTGCTTCTGGTCTGTTTTTAGCAGAATCTAAAATGCATATATATATCTAGATATATCTAGATATATCGGAGGTGTCGACATCGTCATCTCAACAGTCGACTTTTGCAGAGTGGGCTACTCGTTGAGAAAGAGCAGTTGCCAAACCAGTGGTATTCGTTGTAATTGTCGCAGCACTCGCTGCTGCTGCTGCTGTCAAGCTGTCGAACCTTCTAACAAGCATCTATTGTATTTACTATTATAAGGTAGCTCAAGCGAACCGGTGACCGGTGGCCGATGGTGTCAACGAATGCAGACGAATGTATACAGGCATAGCGACTCCGGGGGGGTGGGTGGCGAGAGCGTGAATAAATGAGGGTATAAAGTATGCGTCGTGGCCACAGCCGTTGTCGTAGCCACGCACGAAAAGCGGCAACTTTGCGGGAAGGAGCAGCAGCAGCAGCCGTTGGGGAAAAAATAGGGCTACGTGGGGGCCTGAGTTAGGAGGAGAGAGTGTTACCATTACACGACATGGCCAGCCCCGACTGGCTGGCGGTTGGTAGCTCTCTAGTAGCGCCTGCTATAAGCGAGTACGAGTCGCCTTCGTCGTTGTCGTTCTAGTTAGTCGTCGTAGTATGAAAAAGAAAACGAAGAAGAAAAAGAAGCCAACGATGAGCCATCCCAAGGGATGGCAGCTGGCAACCTTCAACCGACGACGTAAACAACCGGCCTCGGTGGGGGCGTGGCCTAGTGGCCTGGACCCCTCTCCGACGACCGCGAATGACCCTCTCCCCCGCTGCTGCGCATACGCACAGCTGATCAACAGCTGATCGCTCGTCTAGCAGCGGTGGCCGCTGCTGCTGCGGCGGCCGCGGCGGCGGCGGCAGCAGCAAGCCGGTTAGGGATGTGCGGATATGCCGGGCCGGCGTTTTTAACTTTATACACCCCCAGCCCCCGCTTTCGTGGGGGCCTCTGGCTGGCTGGCCTGTCGCCAGCCACGGCCACGGGTAAAGAACTATTACCAACACCCAGCTGAATTTCGGAGTCCAATTCATATTCGTTCGTCGAGTGTTCATCGTCGTATAACATCCACTATTTGGCCGACGCTATCGGCTAGAAATCGCGACAGCCGCGACCGCTGCCGCGGCGGACACAGCGGCCCCGGCTGTTTGTGTGTGCCGGGCGCCTCCGCCTGCTTGACACTGTCGCGGTGTCAGTGTGCTGGTGTCTACGAGCCTTGTACACCGCCTTGTCCATGTGAGTCCTGTGCGCTTGTGTGTATGTGTACACACCAGCCGTTGACCGGTCTTGAGAGGGATGGCAGGTTGGTGGTGGAACAACAGTCACAGCCAAAACAGCGGCGCGAAATAGGTCATCGCTGCTCACTTCGTCGATTGGCTGCGCTGGATCACGTGACCAGGTCCACTCTCTCCCTCGTGCATCAGCTGACCAGAGCCACAGCTAGCAGGAGAACGGATGCCGGCCGGCCGGCCGGCCGGTCTGCGCGTCAGCGGCGGCGGCTTCTTCGGCGGCAGCAGCGGCAGCGGCGGCGGCTGTTTGTGTGTGCTGCAACTCTCCGTGCCGGATGGGTGGGTGGGTGTTTGCGTGCAGGTCTATAGCCGCATGGAAGAGTAGCTGTGAGTGAGTGAGTGTCGATGGCCGCGTGCTGTGTGTGAGTGTGAGTGTGTGTGTGTATCTGGATGGCTGCCGGCTGCCTCGGTGCGGGAGAAAAGCCATGACCGTATGCGTGTGTTCGTTTGTTTGCTTGTGCGTTTGTGTCCGTGTGTCTGGCTGTCTGTCTGTCTGTGTATACGTCCGTCCGTCCGTCCTCCTGGTCGTTCATATGTCCCGGCTGCCCCACCACTACATATATATATATATATATATATATATACTCATACACACACACGCACACACACACGAAGATGTGTGTAGATATGCTTTTGTCCGTGTCTGTTTGTTTGTGTGTACGCTTGTATTGAAAGCTGTCGTGTATGGCCAGCCATACGATATCAAGGTACGGTGCGGATGTATAAGTTTATAATACACGACTGCATGTCTCGCTATCTGTCTGGCCGCGCGTTCGATGCCTGTTTCAGTGTCGTCCCGTTCCGAGTTACCTGGTCGAATATTCGCCGGCCGGCATCACTTCTTCCAGCCGGGCTCACTGTCTGCCCGTTGGTCGTCACCACTCTTTGAGCACGCAAACACACACACACACACGCGCGCACACTATGCGTGTGCATGCATATATGCACATCTCACACCGTAGCACACTACACGACCCGGTGCCATTATCCCGCTGCCCAACCCAACCGACTGCGGCGCCGTCGAACTGCGCGTTACGTAGGCGCTAGGTGAAGAAGAAGAAGCTACGCTACGAAGCCAGCAGCGGCTCACCCTATCTGGCGAAAATGGTACGGCGTGTGTCCGCGTTTATATGTCTGCCTGCATGGATGTGTGTTTGTGTGTGTGTCCATGTCGGCCTGTTTGTGTGTACTACGCCTCAGTGTTTGACTGTGTACGTTCTCCGCCGCCGCCGGCGCCGCCGCGTCCACCACCACCGCGGCCGCCGCCGCCACCACCGCCGCTGCTGCTGCTGCTGCCGGGTGAGGGCAGCGATAACAGAGGAACGGCCGCAGCCAAACAGCTGACGAACGCAACGGCATCGGACGAAAACGCAGCGAGCCGACAGTGGGGTCCGTCGCTCTCTTGGCTGATTCGTTTCCCTGTTGTAGTTGAGTGGCGGTGTCCGCGGTGCGACGGTGACTGGCAGGCACAAGAAATACGCGATCGTTTTGATTGCTTAATTCGTTCGTGCATTACTCGCTTGCTTGATTCGTTCTCGTGTATTACGTCAGTTCGTTTGGTGCGTTGGATCGTTCGCGGCGTCTGTCATCTCGAACACAGCGGTGTTCCTCCGGCGGCCTGCGATCAGCAGCACTCAGCAGCATCAGGAGCAGTAGCAGCTGGCCAAGAAACCTCGGTGATCAGCTGCGAGTCTCTGAGAGCGAGACAGAGAGAGAGAGAGCGAGAGAACGAACAGCTCGGTGTCGGGCTATCGTTATCCTTGCGACGACAGCTATCTGTTGAGGCGATTTTGGTGCAGTCTCTCGCTGTAGTCTCTCGGTGTGTCTGTGTGTGTCTGTGTGTGCGCGTCATCGTGTGGAGCGGCTGTTGGTTCGTTGAGTTCCTCTGCTGATTTCGGATATATGTCTAACTGTGGTTGTGACGACAATTCAGCTAGCCAGTTCAGTCTGCTGTGCAGTTCATCAGCTGATCAGCCAGCGCTGCCCGTAGCAGTGGTGGCACTACTGCTGGCGGTGGCGAGCAACGAGCCCTGACTGAGTCACCATATATTACACCTCGTCAATGTGCGTTGGAGAGAGTGCTACTGAAAGTTAATTGGAAAGTCGAGAGCCGGTAGTGATCATCACGTGACGATACACCGATACCCAGATCCTTTGTTCCGATGTTTGTCCTCGTAGCGGTCAGTGACAAGCAACCGATGATTTTGACACAGAGAATTTTGGATCACAGCAACAGTTATCACTATTACCACAACAGCGACAGCACCAGCCTCGACAGTACGGAGCAAACGGCTACAGGCCTCGATAACAGCAGCAGCAGCAGCAGCAGCGGTAGCGAAAACAGACGAAGCACTGCAACATCGGCAGGTCTCACCGCTGGCGACGGCGGCGTCCTCGGAGGTGGACTCATTGTGCGAGAGGTCGCCGATGGCTATTCGTAGCCTTCCCTGTCCGAGCTTCGCTCATTGAGTGCTGACGTACGGTGAAGTGTTTGCGTCAACGGCGAGAGTGTTGTCACGAGAGCCGGTGACAAAGTCACGAGAGATAGAGAGAGAGAGAGAGCGAAGCGTGATACAAAATAAAAGATAAAGGCCCCTATCGTTTGGCCGTAGGGGAGAGATTTGTTTCGGGAGATTGATTCCGTCGTTGTGGCCCATCGTACCTGTTTTCCCTACCTCCACAAATCCGTCTTCTGCAGCCTTCGTCTGTCTTCAGTGGGCCAGACGAGAAAGCTGCGTTGGCAGCGCGACACCAAAAACAAACCAATCACCCATCCCAATTAGCCAATTCGTCCTAAGTCTGTGATTTTGTAGCGATCGTAGTAGTGTCGTCACTGTCGTCAAATAGCCGCTATTTGTCCATAAGTTGTGTTCGGCGTGAGGACGACAACGACCGCTGGACTGGACGACATCAATGCGTCTGTGATCCACGGCCGAATGTCCACTCTGTGAACGAAGCCGAGAGTGGTGGTAGCGGCGGTGGTGGTGGTTGTGGCTGCTGCGGGAAGAGTTTTGTTGGCCACAAGAGAGGTATCAGTGTGACTAGTACCGGGCACTAGCGCACTGCTTGGGGTCTGGTCATTGATTCACAGTCGTCGCTGGCTGAATTGATTAGAAATAAAGGTCGATAAGAGGAAGAAATTCAGTCAAACTCAGCCGGATCGTTGATCAAGACACGTGAAAAACGGCTTCGGTGCGGCTCTCGCTCGTTGTCGTGACAGCGGTGATAATGATTTACGATTTATGCAATCACATTCAACGGTCTAATCAACGGTGAAAATTGCGATAGTTATTCTCGCCTGGAATAGACGACGTCCACCAAGAGCGTTTTCGTGCCCGTCGATGGGGGTGTGCTGTGCGCCGGTAGTCAAGCGGAATTGAAGATCTTGAGAGTGGCACCGTTGAAATTGCTACTTTGAGTCAGGATTGAATCTCGGATTGATCTTGGCGCTGTTATTTCATATTGTTGTTGGCCGTCTTCTAAATCTTTGTTTGGTTGTTCATTATTGTTCTTGTTGTTGTTGTTGCTCTTGTTGCTGCTGCTTTTGCTACAACTAGCAGCAACAACACGACTGCGGTGCGATTCTCCGACAGCAGTTGTGTGTGCGATAGTGTTGGATGTGTATGTGAGAGTGTGCGCCGGTGTTCCTGTTCGCCCCGTGGATTGATTGGATTTGACTGGATTCTATACTGGACTCTGTGTTGTTGGTGGACTACCTGCTGTTGCGTCCGCGCAGGCGTTGCTGGCAGCCAACCGCCGTTGGCGCAGTTTGGCCCGCAGAGAGCTGCTTGGGGAGGTTGAGCTTGAGGACGACGCAGCGTTGAGGGAAGCCTCGAAAAAGCAAAGAGAATGTCGACTGGTAAACGGCTGGCTAAACGCTCGATCTTGGGAAGCCGGGTGTGCGCGCCCACTGAAGAGGGTATCTATATGCCCGGCTTTATCCAAGCGACGAAAACCGACTCCCGAAACGAGAATATCTACACAGTATCGTTCCTACATAACAAAGGTTAGTAGTGATGTACAACATTAGCTTGTGGCGCATCTGTCGTCGTGCAACAGAGAGGAGCATGTTCGACGGCCGCCGATGATTAATGGCGCCGATTGTGACGACCGGCGGAGAGCTCTGCCGGCTGATAACAAACTTGTCGGGGTGCGGTGCGTTTTGTTTTTCCACCCACCACTGATCTTTAATCTTGTCCCTCGTACGCTGACGGTCACCGATTGTTCGGTCGCTTGATAGAGACATTGCAGGTAGAGTTCGTCGAGGAGGGGACTCACGGGACACATAGGTGAAATGTGAAAAATTTGTTTGTCTGTATACGTGGAGAGAACGTGGAGATATCAGCGTGGCCATGGTTCCGCTTGTGTTTTATATTTGATGCTTGTTCCATTCAGCTGTATAGATATATATATATATGTGTATGTATATATATGTATGTATGTGCATATTGCTACTGCAGTCGTTGCTGTGCGCGCGCTTGCCTAGTTCCACTCCAACAGCAACAACAACAACAACACCAACTGCTACTATTGAGTGCGAGAGTGACATTGAGGTATTGCCGGTTGCCAGCAGCCGGCGACCTGAGTGGAGTTGATAGTTTCCGCCGCAAGCCATCGTCGCCGCAGCCGCCGCTGCCGCCGTTCACCGCCACCACCACCGCCGCCGTTGTTGTTGGCAGCAGGAGCACCTTCGTTCTGCGGCTGCTGTTGCCAGTGTGTCAATGTATCTCTGGCAGCAGCGGCCGTGGCCGCCGGGCAACGCCGGGCGGAGAGACAACAAGCAGGCCGGCAGCGCGACCAACCAACTCACATAGACGAACGAACCAACAGAGACCGATGCACACAACAGCGGCAGTCGCCGCCACCGCCGCCGCCATCGCTCCCACCACCGGCCTTAGGGAGTCCTTGAAGGAGGAAGCTGGTCGGCCAGCCAGCCGGTCGGTCGGTCGGCCAGGTAGCGGCAAGCAGCAGCAAGGCATTGAACGAACGACGGAGCGATCGAGGAGAGGAGAGCGCTGTCGTAATAACGGCGGCGGCGGCGGCAGTGGCGGCCGCAGCATCAGCAGACATCGAACAGCTGAGGCCTCCACAACGTTCGTCTGTCGTCTCTCCAAGCTGCGCGGTGCGGCCGCCGCCGCCGCCGCCGCCGCCGTGCGAGTGCGGCCGGGTTACGCTGCTGCTGCTGGTGCTGCTGTGGCAGCGGCGGCGGCAGCCGCGACCGCCACTGCTGCTGAAGGCGAACTAAGGCCAGCAGCCGGCCTGCCGGCCGGCTTGCTTGCTTGCTAGTTGGCCTTAGCGCCGGCCTTAGCCGCTGGCTATAAACGTTCCCTATGGGACCTTACGCTGGCAATAGACACCACGATTGCTATTGCTGCCGACGGATGATGGTCACTATTAACATTCGAGTGGCTCGTGTAGGCAACGCAATGCAATGTAATGCCTGGTATGCATGCAACCGGGCCAATGCTTTAGGTGGGGCATGTACGGGTCAATGTAATCTGTGTCTGTGTGTGGTCATCACCAGCAGACCGTAGCAGCCTCGCTAGATGGGCAACGCGTTAAGAATCACCGCTCAAGAATTTACACTGGACCAAACGAAGTCAACAATTCCCTCCTCCTCCTCGCTCGACGCTCGGTTACAGCTGATCGTTGTGCTGTTGCGAATCGAACAGTGAACACTGCGTGTGATTGCAAACGGGCATCGTCAGCGGACCACTGTGGGAGCACAGAGAACGGCGACTATGCCGCTCTTTGCCCCAGATATGAACGCTGGCGATGTAATAATGATCGAATTCGATCAAAGACTGCTACAGCCGAATATCGTCGAAAATCGTCACGAATCAGCTGTAATCGCGATCGGCTGATGTCTCCCCCGCTCGATTTGTATTATGCGTGGGGTAGCTAGCCTTTTTGTTGTTTTTCATTCTCGCATTTTTCTTTATCATATTTCTGTTGCTCGGGGGTGATCTCATTTGACTCGCCATCGCTGTTTGCTACGTTCATATCTAACTACTTGAGGCTGTATGTGTCCCGCGAGATACGAGCAGGGGACCCGCAGAGATTCGGTGTTAACCCCTCGTCATTCTACTCCACCCGCCTACGTCGTTTGTTTGTGTGTGCTGTGATTTACGCGTGTTCAGGAGACACCACTTATATGAGATCATGCGAGTTGAATCACGCAAGTAGTCGAAGAAGCGCTTCTAGTAGTAATTAGAAGGAGCGATATATTATACAACAGTGGCGGAGAGGCATCCTCGCCCCGTCGATTCGGGACGTCCCTGATGTCCGCATTGCATTCGTCACTATTGTCTGGCATTCGTAGATTCTATGTCACGGCTCTGGGGCGGGGTTGGTGTAAGCTGTTCATGTCTGCTGCTACGGCCGCCGCCGCCGCCATCATCGTCGTCGTCGTCGTCATATTTCCATTCTGGACTGGCGTGGCTTGTAAGCATCATTATCTGTTTGGTTTATGCGAACAGATTGGAAGATAGCTATTGCTCCGTCCATCAATCAATCGATTCGTGCATCTTCCATTTATTTATAATATCTCGTTATCTACCGTCACACTCCTTGCATCCCCCCCCCCCGGTACCCCGACATGTAGTCACGCTTATACTCTCTCCGTCTCTGTTATGCACTCACACATACACACGCACATATATATATATATAGAGAGAGAGAGAGAGAGAGAGAGGTAGATGAAATCTGACGTCAGGACCAGTGACTCTGCCGGAACCGATGCTGCGCTAATATATATATATATATATGATGATTTGAATGGTAGGCTGCAGGTTCAATGATGGCGATGCCAGCCGCCATCGCGATCGCCATACGCCGCTGTTACGGCGGTAGAGGCCTGCCTCTGTCGTCGTCGTTTCTATCCATATCCGCACAGACGATATTGGATGGATATCCAATACAGACCATTGCGACGTCCCTGCCGCTGTAGCCGCTGCTGGCTCTTGCAGCGGTGGCTACCACTCGCCATGTTTGTTGGCTCATGTCGCCCATCCTGTCCAGTTCATTCGGGTTCTACCCACTGCATCTCTAAGCTCGGTGACGGCGCAGCTCCATCGTTGAGCGTTTGGCGTCCGATCACCCTGAGCCTGCCGCCGCTGTTCGGCCATCCATCCGTCCGGCCTTCGTTCCAACGGATGGCTAGTTGGCGCATTCGACTTCTCTCTCTCTCTCTCGCGACCTCCATCGTTGCGTCCTGCTGCGACGGCGGCACCAGTAGCATCAGCTACAATCCAACGATTGCACTGTGGTAAAAGCTGCTGCGGCCTTGTAGTGACCCTGTACTGTTTCTAGCGGGCTAAGCAATAGCAGCCGACACTTTCAGCAACACTTCTCTCTCTCTCTCTCTCTCTCTGCCACAGTTGTCTGTGCGCCAATTTATGCCCCCTGCGCCGTTCCCGCCGTTCTACCGCCGTACTGGGCTATTGCTGCTGCTGCTGCTGCTGCTGTTGGTCGATAGCGGCCGGCGGCACTGGCGGCTTCACTGCCTAAGTCGCCTTGTCTCGCCATGACCCTCTCTCCCTCTATCTATCTCTCTCTCTCCCCCTGATTCTCTCTTGGTCTCTATCGCAGTGGCGTTCGCATCTGCTGTCCTGAGGCTGCTGTGCTTTGCCACCACTGAAGCACCAACACTGCCAGCGCCGTTGTCGCCATCCCGCGCTGCCTCTTCAAATCAGCTGGGGAAGACAGGCTGGTAGAGGAGCCGGCCGGCAAACCAGGCCGGCGCTGAGCGCTCGCCTCTGTTCGCCGCTTCGCGTTCTGTCGCTGGCCGCTGCTTCCGGCCGGAGCACAGCCGCCGCTGACGCCGCCGTCATCAGCGGCGCCCCAGCCGCTACCAGAACAACAGCGTCGAGCCGACACAGCTCTGCGTGGCGGCGGCGGCCGCACCGGTGGTGATGGTGCCTTCGTTGGCATCGTTAACTTGGCACAACTACCAGCAACAGCAGCAGCAGCAACCGCCAACGCGCGTGCGGAGGCAGCGCGAACTGCGGCGGTGCAGCACGGCCAGCCACACCAACGGCAGAAGCGTCCTTGACGACTGCAGCCTCTGCAGTCACAACCACTACTGCTATAACCACCACTAGTACCACCACCACCACCATCACCACTATTAACTGCTGGCAAGTAAGCGCTAGGCTGTCGGCGCTGCCGGCATAGCCACTGCTTCCGCCGTCGTCGCCGCCGCCGCCGCCGCCGCCTCCTCTGCGCTGTCGAAAGCGAACGAGCCAGCGGGTGAGCATTGGAACGAACAACCGTTGGCTGCTAGACTCACTCACTGACTGAAGGATTGGGGAATAGGAAGGTGACGGTGCTTCGCCTTTCTTACGCTGGAAGCGGCTGACTGCTGATGCGGCACCCGCGACGAGCTGCTGCTGCTATTCGCTGCTGCATCGGCGACTGCAACAGCGGCCGCGACCGAGATCAGTTGAACGCGGGCTGAGCAGTGTGTTCTGCGATTGCACGACAGCGATGACGACACCAGCAACAGCAGCAGAATAATAAACATACGGCAGTGCCGATGTTCTGGCTGTTGCTACACGAGCAGCACTTGGCAGCCCACAACCCTATCAGTGTCAGCAGCAGCGACTTGAGCAGCTAGACACACTCACTCTTGTTATCTTCAGCAGAAAGTAAAAGAAAGAATATATATAGATAGGGATTGAACAAAGTAATAATTCCGAAATATTAATAGAACCAGTTTGTAGTAGAGTAGAACTATAAAAATGATAAGTGATAAATATGGGGAGGCTATTGTCGTTGGGCGATGGGATAATTTGCTGTTGCAGCAGCAGCAGTAGCAGCCGCCTCCTCGAATTTCGACCGCTGATATTTGTGGTGCGCGGGCACACGCACAATCTATATCATCATCATCATTATCAGTATCACTATCCTGAGTAATATTATTATCGCCGCAGCCGGCCAAGAGGTTTTGTTGTCCATCGATCCCAGTTCTAGTCCATGGTTTTTAGCCGATAGCGGACACTGCGGACTGGACCAGCAGCAGTGCTGAACAATTATATATTATACGAACAATATGTAACAGAGATGAAGGACGAAGGTTCGAAGCAATACCCGCCTCGGAGGGTCCCTGGGGGAGGGGCTTTGCTGGGAGGGCTTACAATTCAATCGTTGGCGAAGTTATAGGGAAATAAATAGACGATGGATGGACAGCCCAGCATTCAGCCTTTATTCGACAGCATCATTTGATGACCCTGGCCGTGACCATCTATAATACATTGATGGAATAACAACAACAACAATATTACTACCATTACGACGTCCGTACAGCGGACGATCGTAATGATTATTTTGACATTGACCTTAGCAGGTACAAGAGGGGTAGCACCAGTATATATTATATATATATAATACATAAATTCACCGATGACGACTACATAGGTTAGTAATGATAAATAAAGAAAACGAGACAAAAAAATGCTTCCATTAGTTACACACCAAGTGGGAACAATTACAACAAATGCGTAGTTGTGTTATTTTATTATTTCGATTGTAGCTACTCCATACGCACATGCGTGCACCAGCGAGTATTCGCCGAAATGAGAGCAGCTGCTGCTGCTGCTGCTGCCGCCGCAGCAGCAGCAGCAGCAGCAGGCTGGGTCTCTCGATCAGCTGGTGGTGGTGCTCCTCCGGCGCTGGGGGTTCGCTCAGAGAGTGAGTGCGGAGCACTCTCTCCCATCAACTGCTGCCGCCGCCGCTGCCGCACCCGCCGCCGTCAATGCGCTCCTCAGCTGCTGTTGTTGGGCAGGCTGTCTTTGCGCCGACCAACAACAACAACAACAGCTGATGGAGGAGAGTACAGAGCCACGAAGTGCGCGGCGGCCCTCTCTCTCTCTCTCTGCTTTGTATAGCTATGTGTATCGTACCTGGAGTGGCGTACTACGAACACCTCACACCATTGCGCGTAAGAGCTGTTGGTTTGAGGCGTTGCATCCCCCACTGGCTCACAGCACTAGCAGCATCAGTAGTCGCTGGTGGTTACGTGGTCTCGAACGCACGCACGTTTCCGTCGTCATCGTCATTATCATCGTGATTATGGTCATCATCATCATTGTTTGCTGTCGCTGCTGTTGCGCTGGCGGCGGCGGCGGCCGCTGCGTGGTCGTCAGACAGACAGACAGATACGCACAGATCGGCTCTGCTATTTATTCCCCCTCTTCTTCGTTCAAGATTCTTGCACAGCTGACGCTGACGGTGGCGGTGGCTCCGGAGGGGCTGAGCGACTAAGACTCGCTGATCGACGACCTAGCTACATCCTATCCGGCGACCGAACTGGCTACCGACCGATCAACTGAGATGCTGCCAATCGTCCTCGCTCTCTACACGCTTATATCGCGTTGATCGCTCACAACAACCGCAGTCGAGAGGATAGTTAGTTAGTTTGCTAGCTGGTGCGTAGAGTTAACGCAGTGCTGCACGATACGATGTAGCCTTGCGCCACGATCGTCGCGTCAGCGTATATATATATATATACCGTATGTATGTACCGGTGCAGTGCTCCGTTATCTTCAAGCACCGCAGCGGATAAACTGGGCATCACTGAGGCAACTAGAATGAGTAGACACAGGTAGACCCTTAGTTAGTAATCCTCTGTCTTAGTTCGTCAACGATGCCGATCGTCGTCAACCGCTCTTTCCTCCGTTGGATGACTCCCATCTCAGGCGATTCACTCCTACAGAGGTATACGAGCATTAGGTGTCTGTTATAGGCAGACGCGGCGTGAGAGCACTCACGGTGATTTCTCCCCAGTTCGTTCTGTTCTGTACCAACTCGCAGTTTTGATAGCTATCGCCATTATGGACTTCAACGGCTTCGATACAGACACGTCCGTTCTTAGCCGTGTCGTGCCGCGGCTGTGTCGGGATTGTCCCGGATCCCAACATCGTAACCTTGTCTCAGTTATGAACACTCACACACCACCTACCCCTACAAGGTAGTGCTAACGCGCCTGACGATTTCGCGTGGCCGTAACAAGGATCATCTCGTCGTGCATGCGCAGTCCAAGACCCATAATCTAGACGACCCATCTTGCCCTCCCCCGACCGACCCATCTTACGAAGTTCACGATGTCCTATGCACCGACAATGCTTGTTTCATTGTTGCTGGCGATCATTACTGACCCATTTATTCTATGGCTAACGTAAAAGCGTAGTTTGTCATCTTGTTTCATTAGAGAGAAGGCGTCCATCTTTTTGCATGATCGTTCTCGATGGGAACAGTGCACTGCTAATCCCGAATGATGATTGGCAGTGGCATCATGTTTATGCCGCAGACGGATGGGTCTTGCGAACGATCTATGTTTGCGTAGATTGTCGTACTGACGCAGCTAGAGTTGTCATAGCGGATTTTCCTCACGCTTATCTTAACTTTCGCGATGTCAACACGAGCCATCTCGTGGTCCGTAACCCCAACGGAGGTTCTGAGGGAATTGGGACCCTGCTTCGTCTGTGGCTACCCTGTCTGGTGATCCAAGCCGATCTGAGGCCCGGAGCTAGGTCGATGGGTGATTCCCGCTGCTGCCACACCTGGTCACTCGATCTGGTCGTGCCCTTGCTTCGAGCAGCCATTGATCATGTGAGTTCAGTGACTCGGCTGACAGCAGCAGTTCAACAGGCGTCCGTCACTGTATTGTGAATGTCATCACTGACCACTGAATACTGAGGTGGAGGCGGCCCGCTTATCGCTGCTTCTACCGCTGCTGCGCGGCCGTTGGGGTCTGCTATCAAGCGCGATTAGCCATGATGTCTCTCTACCTGCTCCGACCACGATGAGTACGTACCATAAATACATCCATCCAACGATGAGTGTCCACCGCCAACAGCAGCCCCTACCGGCACCAGCTATAGTCAGCGATCAGCGGCTGTCTACCCCCCGAGCTGTTGCTTGATGGTGACGATCACCAGAGCCGTTTCCTATGGACATGTATATATGTGTGTGTGTGCGAGTGTTCGTCTATGGTGATCATCGTACACACATTCGTTTGTTCGATGGTCTCCTCGTCGCCCTCGTTCTCCGGGCGTCGAAACGACCGTTTCTCGGTTCTCTGGACACTCTGGCGACGAATCGTGGTGTGGCTATTCGGCGGCGTATGCCGGCCGGATCGCAGCGAACAGCCGCAGATAACGACCGGCAGTAAACTGCGCGACGTTTTTTTTCTGGCTTGCCCCGTCCGACAGTAGTGGTATTGTACGTAGTGCATATGAACGGTCAAACGGCGAACTGCTGATGAGGACGATGAGTCGATCCGCTGCGTTCAGTGGTGCCGCTCGCTGTGCCGCTTCGCTGGCGGGTATAGCGCGCTTACTTCAAGCTCTTCAGGCTGTTGTCCTCCAATGACAGGGCGTACCACAGATCAGATCGGGCTGGCCGGGATAGCCATCGGCCATCCTACGAGATCTCTCTCCCTCCATTTCGGCGTTCGTAGGCTTCGTTTTTTGCTACGTTACTCCCAGCTGAGCGCTGAAGCGTTGAAAGAATCAGGAACAGAAGAAACCCAGAAAGAGAGAGAGAGAGAGAGAGAGAGAGATAGAAAGAAAAGGAGAGAGAGAGAGATCCTTCTTTGTTCTCCTCGGCCGTTCGGGGGCCTTTTAGGGTGCCCCCCAGGGCAGAAGTGGTAGCGGCAGTCGCCACCGCCGCCGACGCCGTCGCTGTTGTGTGCTCGGCACTTCAGCGGGAAACTCAGATGTGTGCTCATAACAGTGTACTTGGGACGGCTCTCGTCGGCCGTCTGGTGGCATGAGTCCGTCAAAAGCGATGCGGGGCCGGCCTGTGCCACTAAGCGAACGCGATAGCCACCATGAAGTGATCTGTATATATACACACTGTATTGTACCTGCTTACTTTGTGAGTTCTGCCTGCTCCCAGGATATCAGCCAGTGTCTGGTGGTAGTAGTGGTCGACAGAGGGCCAGGAAAAAATCTGGCAATTCGACAACAATGCCGACATTGGCAACAGCAATACGCCCGGGTAGGCGATAGATTAATAGCACAGTAACCCTGTCTTATTGATCATGGGCTGTACGGGTTGAGCTACTGGAAGCTAATGTATAGCTAACTTTTGAACTTTCACGATTCGGGGGTTACAATGAGAACTGAATAAATAAATTCGTTCTCCGAAATGGAGCTATTCCTATGCGTCTACCGTGCGCGATAGGAAAGTTATAATATTATTATATTTATTAATATTATTATTAATATTAATTGTTATTATTATTAATATTAATTGTTATTTGTTAATAATAATATTAACAAATTTTGTTGACAAATCTACAAGTAAATGCCGCATCGATTTCTATGTACCCGTATGCAAAGTTGGATAGACGAGTTTCGCCCTTCGAAGCACTGGCACATTAATGGTGAACACCTCGACGCCGTTGTTGTGTGGCACTACGCCGAACTAATGATATAACCAATTTATTGGCTATTTAAACATGAATAAACCAAGTAATGAAATATCGAGGCCGGTATACGAGAAAGATATCCGGTAATAAACATCCTTCTCCTCTATCAGTCCTCATCTGCTGGTGTGAAGCAGTGCTCCTGGACAGGTTCCACCACCAGCAGCAGCAGCACTATACGAATCATAGCTACAATACACAAATGTATCGAGGTAGCCCAACTCGAAAATCATCTGCATATCCACTGATTTGCATACGCCATTCGTCTAAGAGCAAAGAAAAAAAAAAAGAAAACCTCTCTTTCCTTCCCTCGCGTCGGAATATATTTCTTTACGGAAAGTCGTCTTGGCTGCTGTTCATCTACTCCGTTGTCAACGGCCACTGCCGCGGGACATATCGCGGGCGTCTGTCCAGCGAACGACGTATTTGTGCTGCTTCGGCAAGTCCCCTCAATGGATGGCAAGCGATGGACTGCGAGGTATCGGTTGGACTCAGCAGCAGCAACAGCAACAACAACAACACTACTTCACACAGCATCGTCGTCGTCGTTGTCATCAGCAGCTGCAGCAGCATCCGCTGCCGCCGTTGAACAGTGCGGCTTCGTCACTTCAACCGAGCCCCTATCGGCCTAAAGAGGTTGTCATAGGATTAGTGATACTATTGTGTTATAGCAGCGGCAGCGCTGACCCTATGGCGAATGGACATTGACAGACACTTGTAACCAGTGGACTGGAGCGGACAAAGCAAAGCTCGGGTCTAGCGTTGACGCGTATCGATGATGGTGATGTTGCTAATAAATGACTGCTGCTGCTGCTGCAGCGACGATGATGTCCGGACTTCAGTCACGCTTCAGTCGCTGTTTGTTTGAAGTGAAACCGGGGAACGCAGACAGGGAATGGCGAGGGCTTCGGCAGGAATCGGGAGAATCTGGACGGCAGGGAAGAGAGAGAGAGATGGGGAGATTGCGGCGAACTACAGCGCGTCGTAAGTAGCAGCAGCAGCCACAAATGTGTTATCCGCTAACCCGAGGAACCCGTTCCCGGAAGTCGGCAACAGCAACAGCTGTGTAGCGGCAGTAATGGCTGCGGAGGCTAAGCTAAGAGTCCTCCTCTTCCATTGGCTAGGTGTCTTCTGTCGATTCGAAACTTTGGCGTAGTCGGCCAGATATGACAAGCAGATATGATGACGAACGCCACGACGATATTAATGATGCTGATGAAGATGTGGATGATTATCTGAGAGGGGGCCCTCCATCCGCCTCTCCCCATGCACGGTTCTGTAATGCTTCGTGTGAAAAACGTAACAACGCATCCAGCGAACTCGTCAGTGTAACACAGCCTACTATGTCAACTTAATTACGTAATTACTATATATATATATATATATATATATGCATTATATTAATAATAGTAAATCATGTTTGCGTCGACTGAAGTCTATTGCTGTCCGCCAGTATCTTGTTTGTGGTCACCCTCGATGAAGCCTGCAGTGGAGTGGTGGATGTCGGTCCCAATCAGCATTATGTTATATTCTAAGTATCGTTCGAGGTAAACTCGGATGTCCTCTTCGTCAACGGAGGGCGACCTATCGGCAGCATCGAATGAGTGTTACAAGTCGCAGCAGCGTTCACCGACGGATGTATTATAGGGACTGGCTGGGTCAAAGAAGCCGGTTTCAGTTCGGACAGACACGTCGTAGAGGAATGACTGAATGAATGAATTGATAAATCGATATCCTGACGACTGACTGGCTGGCTGACATTGTAAAGAGCTCATCGTCAGCGTGGTGTCCTTGGTAAAGGTTGACGTCGCAGACGGACAGCACACTCCTGACGCTGCTTTGTACAATATATATATATATATATATATATGTGTGTGTGTGTGTGTGTCTGCACTTGGCCGCTGATATTGGGCCTGCCAGCGACCTACCAGTTCCCTGCCCATCGACGCAGTCGTCAAACGTCAGCTAAATGGCGATGTTGCGTTGTTATTCATTAGCTATAAATGACGAGACAGGTCCAGAGCAACGATATCTGTCAGACAACGTTGCCGCTCTGTCCGAAGCTCGCAGTCATCATAATGATTATGTGACGTTGTCTGACGAGTCATGCGTGTACACTTATAAAGAAATACGTATTCGTAATATTGTTTGCAAATAAATTTGGCACATTTCTTCCTGTCCATTCTTCCATTGGTGGTGTATCCTGCCCGTGGAAGAGTTCCCCTATCAGCAGCGCTTTGTCGACGCCAATGACTACGAGCTAAAGAGAACCGGCGTACTTTGCACGAGGCTAACTACTGCTGCTGTACTGTTGGTTAGTATGGATCATCGGCTACCAGCAAAAAGATACGGTACTGCTTTGTGTATCTTTTGCATATATATATGTTTGTGATTGTTCGCTCGCTCGCTTGTCTTTGACTTTAACTCAGGCGAACACAATGTGAACTGTTTGCCCCGTTCGTTTGTCTGTCGGCTGTCATATTTTGTATTTTGTTGGGAGAGCACCGAAGCGGCAGCCGATGACATCGTCTATATACTAAAACGAGTTTTATGCAATAGCAGACGCTACTCTGTCCGTTTGCGAGTACCGAACGCACCCGTCGGACTCAATCGACAAGCAAGTTACCCGACTTGTTACAATTAAATGAGGCCGAAGAAGTCTGCGGGTATATATATATATAGGCCTGAGAGAGTGTGCCGTACAGCACCACTGCGTATAGACGATTGCCGACGACAAGAGGACAACAACTCGGCCCGTTTTACCACACACACACACACACATATATATATATTCATATATATATATATATATATATATATAACACTGTGATGTGGTGTTATGTTGACCGCCGTCAGCCCGACCGTTTGTGTTGTCGTTCGCGGCCCCGGCCATCGCCGTTTTTGCCGGTGCACCCTTTATCCTTTTGATAGGTCACCATACCGATCCCATAGAGAACAGCAGCAGTAGCAGCAGCAGCAGCAGCAACGAAGGCGGCGGCGGCGGCAGGCGCTCTAGTTGTGTTATTGGTATCGCTCTTACAGCGGGATATCCCTCGTAGAAGTGCACCTCTCTCTCTCTCTCCCTTCATCTCTCTTCAATCTCGCTTTCGAGTTTCTGATTCTTCGTGCTGTTGTCACGGCTGCTATCTTATAGGTCAGCAGTTCGCCAGCCGTCGCGCAAACGAAGGAGGGCAAATTGGAAGACCGAGTCGTTTCGCATAGCCCCGGCAACGGCTCTCACTGACTGACTGCTCGTTCGCCGGCCGGTCGGCCGGCCGGCTCTCCGTCTAGTGTTGTTTGGCTCTGAGCCCAGTTATTCGCATGTATGCAATCTTGCACGCTCACATGCTTTCTTGAGAGAGAGAGAGAGAGACCCTAGTCTAGTGCACAACACGCGGCAGTAAGTCTCGAGCAGCGTACGTAAATCGTATTCGGCTGTGAGAACAAACACGGTAGCGCGCCACCGCGCCGCTGGCAGAGCGTCCTCGGAACTGTTCTTATACAGCCGAACGCGCCCGTTTGCCACTGAGGCAGTCTGTCTCGATGCTTTCCGGAGTCACCGAGTGTTCTGCCGCTGGCCTCATACAGCTCACTTCTCGGCTATAGCCATCTATCGTGCGAGACCATTTCTCATCGTTGTTCGCTTTACTGAATCTGCAATGTGAGCCGGGTGTCTGCCACGGCCAGCCAAGTGAAGTGATCTCTGCTACTCATTCGCATGTAGGTTTCACGCCCTTCTATGGAAATATCACGATACAGGAGATAGAGGAGCAGCGCATAGCGACACACATATATATATATATATATATATATATATATATATAAATGAATTTAACTATCATACATAATAAAGGGCGTGTGACGATACAAGGTGCAGGCTTTACTAAGCCGTCGCGCCTGCAATATCCGAATCGGCCACATCGCGAAGCGGTGTGCCTTTGCGGCTATAAATAGCAGTACGCGTTTGGCGCGTGTCAAAACTGAACAACATCGACGAATTCGAAGCAGGCTGAGCCGGCTTTTGCAGAAATTGTCGCTGTTCCTGCTAATGATAACAACGCGTACTAATCTGGAGAGAGCTCTTCTGTCGCCGAAAGTGGCAGCTTGCCAAAGCCGTCACCCGTACTCACACACACATACATATATATATATATATAATATATATATATATATATATATAGGGAAGTGTGACTTCGCTTTTTTTTTTGTAGTTTATGCGTGAGATTGCTCTTTCAAATGAACCGGCGGCTCACTCAATGCCTATTTTCGCTCACTCTTTTTTTCTAACCATTTTTGCGGCCCAGTCAATCAACTAAGGAAATAACCAGCGAGATCTATGCATCTTTTTTGCTGATCTCTTGCCTCTCCGTGTGCCGTTTGATGGTTGTTGTTTCAATCGTCCTTAATCGCACTGTGTCGTGTCCGTCATGTCACCGTTCTCTCTATCTCGTTCCTCGATTCGCCGTCTGCTGTTGCTGCGCTGCTTCTGCGATTAATGTAACTAAAGCTGACATATACTGCATAGTGGACTAGAAGGCAGTTCGGCGGCTCCTGCTTGTGTCGTTTGGTGGCTCACGTCCTTGGCGGCTGCGGGTACCCATTTTGTTCAGATGGTGCCGCTCCCGTCACTGTTCATCGCCGGCTGCTCGAGCGACCTGAGAACAGCCGCGCCGCGAACACTCGGACCGACAGGTGTACACAGATTTATGAGTAAAGTTTATGATGATGATGATTATTATCATCATCACTAGTAGTATTATTATTATTGTTATTTTATGCTTGGTAACTTTACGGCCGATCCCTTTTTTGCTTGTCGCTCTTGGTGGCACTTCGTGACCGAGCTGTCAAAGAAATCGGCCGGCCAGGGCATCCACACGGAAATACGCGGATAGTGACACTCACTGTCAAAGACCTCGAGAACGAGGCCAGATGCAGCCAAGCCAGCGGCTGCCGGCGGCCCTCATGGTGTACCACCACTATCAGTCACTATATTGGCCGATACGAGATTGCTTGGTACACTAATACGCTGATACACACTTTGCTCCCAGATGGTGTGAGCTGCCGTTGGCTGACCTCAGTTGGATCGCATGAGACGCAGAGGAAAGCAACAGACGACCTTGTCCCACAGAGAAGCATTTCGTACAGACTCGGGAGACTTAGTTCTTTCGCTGATGAAGGAACGCGAGCTGCTGCCGTGGAGATGAAGATTCTGGCCACGAGGCACCAGCGGACAGACACCAAACGTCAAGCGACCAACTATTATAGTTCACAAACATATATATATATATATATATATAGGAGATGGTAGTAGAAACGGTTGATCCATATAAATATATGAGGATACAAAGAAGTATCAATACAAATGCTCCACTTGCACACCGTACATTCAACTTCTATTTTTACGAGAGCTTTTTCTTTTACTTTACAAGACCTTAAAAATTACATTTCCATAAATTAATTATGCTATACATTAATTGAGCTAGGGAAAATATCGAATAATTAGTATGATTATTACTATTAGCCATTTTGCAACACCACCCGTTTACACTCGATCTCCCAAAACCGAAATCGTTGGTTCTTTCTTATTCAAGGTTGGGGCCGGTGGTTCTACAATGTATTGTCGCGTACGTAAATGTCGTATATGACTGTGCGTGTGTGTCCAGTTCTATCAGTGGTATATCTGGGCCAACTGTCGATCTCCCGTTGCTGCAGACTACAGACAGTCAATACGCTGCTGACACCTCAGCCTGAACGTCGCGAGCCACCGGGAGCATTGCTGTTGAAGCAGCCATTGAGCCTTTTGTCGTTTGGCCCTGAAGGTGTTGTTGTCGTTATTATTGGCCGGGCGAAGTGTTGGAAGCTATGATCGTGTTACTTCAAAGCATATGTGTCCTGCGGGATTCGAACCAGAGACCTCGGGGTTAGTAGTCTGGCCGACTGCGTCACAGTCCTACTTCCATGCCATTTCGTTTGAGTTACTGCTAGCTGACGACCACCACCACTACCGCCCTACTGCGCCCATATATATCTATATATATTCGACTTGTTCGTCTTCTCGGCGTCGCCATCCCAATGCAAGAACAACACCTATGAACCACAGCTATAGTAGAACTCCAGTAGTAGAAATTGGGGTCGAGACATTGGCTGCCACTGCATCTAGTCGGCACGTAGCTATTGCATTGCTGACGTTGGCGGGACCTCCTACGGCAGAACAGCGTGCGACAGTAACTAGCACAGAGTCTAAGAGCCCGCCAAGAAACAAAGGAGCATATATATTTTTTTTTTTTTTAACTCTGTTCGAGTAATTACAACGGTGTGTGCAATATATAAGTAAGTTTCCGACATGTAAGGTTTCGCATTTTCCTGCTTGACACCTCTCACATTTTTTATTACACAATTTACAAACGCAATTATCATCAGGTTCATGGAACCCCTGGGTTCGCAGACTATATGGTGAAATCCGTGAACCGCGAACCTGGTAACATGGTGCCGTTTGCTTTTATTACTATGCTTCCAATTGCCATCAGTCATGGCAATTGACATGGCATATATATATATATATATATTACGGGAGACTATAAGAACATATATGTATATTCCTATAGTCTCCCGTTTTCAGACGTCATAGCGGCGAGTCTCTCGGACCTCTGTATTGGGCTGGCTATTGATTGTCCAGTTCATTGGTTTCCGCTTCTTATTTCTCGGTGAAAGTTCGTTGCTGCAACAATACCTATTCAAGCAACACGGACAAGACCTGCCCGAACAAGGTGATCGTCACTGCCCCGGGGGGTAATCGCTAGTCCAGCTTAACGTTATGCTAGGGTATTACCACCGAGTCATAACGTTGCGAGCTCCGGCTGAGGTTGAACTGTTTGTTGCACAGGCAAAACTAGACGAGGCAGCAGCCGCTGATCTGAAGCGAACTTTTACACACTATAGTAACATAACACAACGCAGCCGGCGAGTAGAACGAAGCCGAGTCGTCGAAGCTTCGGAGCGATTGTTATATATATATATATATATATGTATATTGAGTCAGGCCGGATGGAGGACCGCACCATCACCATTTTGTCGGGGTAGCTTGCTGTTCGCCCATCTGATGGGCAAAGCATTGGATATATTACAAGGCACACTCATCGACGACGACGACGACGACGACGACGACGAGGTGGCGAAGGAGGACGAGGAGGACACAGCAACGGAGCGCAGCGTAGAAAAGAGAAACTGGGATGAGTGTGAGCGGATCGGCCCAGGAAGTTTGGCCAAGGAGCCGGCCGATGAGGGTGATCCGAAGAAACTAAAATGGATAGGGTGTCGCAAGCTCCGGTCGCTAGTTGAGCTAGTATACGCTTAGCAGCGATACGGTACAGGGCAGATCGAGAGGAGATCAGAGAGAGAGAGAGAGAGATATATAGGCTAGAGCTGTTTGTTGGCTGGTGTTGCTTTCGGCCTTTGCGGCCCTCCGCTTTCTGTCGCTTGGGGCCGCTCGACTCCACACCACCGCCCTCTTGCTCGATTGCCAGGAAGTTTGTCCTGCAGAAGGCCCTGCCTTGCCCGGCTGTGCGACTAAGGAGCGACCGTCCTGCACAGCGAGCTATCATAGGTTAGGTTTGGCAACCGCTGATGCGCGGAATACAGCGAGGTGAGCCGATGCAAGCCGCCCACTGTTCCTTCGAGTGGACGGTTGGGATTCATCGTCGTCAGCAGGGCATCGAGTCGGAGAGCGTTGAACGGGCAGACGGGGAGGAGAGAGGTTGCTGGTTCCGTACGTTTCCTGGTTAACGTGTAACTGATAGATGGTTTTCATTTGGAAAACGCCAGTGGTTACGATCAGGGTACGCTCAGTTTCTAGTCCTTGCGAAGCGGAGATGTGCTGTATGACGTCGGCGATAATGAGATTTATCGATATGGTAAGATTTAGTTAATATCAGCTCAGAGACAACTGTTCAACATCGATTTGTGTCAACTGTGCTTAAGGCTTAGCTCTGGAAAAAGTGCCTACGAACATACTTTATCCACAGTGAGTACGAAGGTAACGTAGTAAATTACAAACTTAATTAAAATTGAATTCGAAGCAACTCGGCAAGAACGCACTAGGCAAATTGCTCCTCGATTTGCAATCGTTTGTTTTTTTTTGTGAAATCAGGTGAAATTTGATTACGGCAAAAAGTCGCACTCACCGACCTCGTGTGGGCAGATAGATCGAATGATGAAGAAATAATCAGTACAGGGCGACGGATTAGATACAAAAAATAAAGAATTTGGTTGGAACATGAGTGGAACATCGTCGGTGATTGGGGATGAATGTGCTGTTTACTGTAACCTGTATCATTATTGCCTAATTGTTTCGCCGTAGTACGACGCATTCATATTAACCAACAGCAAGCTCCGTTTCGTTTCCTCAATTATATGTGTTATTATAAATCACGAGACAACGTCTCGATTTGAGCAGGCTTGGCCGGAGTTCAAGTCCAGCGTTCAAGTCCACTTCAAGTTCGTTGTTCGCCGTCTATCACCGTATGTCTCATTGTTTCGTTCAACATTATTATTATTATTACTATTAATGTGTGGTTTTAATTAACTCTATTGGAAGGCTATTAAAGGGGCGCATACATTAACAGATAGCCCCCGCGATTTATTTGCGAGCAAATATACATATATATATATATATATATATATATATATATATATATATATATATGCATATAACGACAATGACCAATGCGTGCGTCCTTAACTTAATTTGCTGCAGCCAGTACGGATGCAGTTCAGTTGTCCCGTCAAGTGTAACATCGCATATCATGGCCGCCGTGATTGTGGACAACAATGACTATTGGTGTAGTTGCCTAACTAAGGCCATTACAAGTATCATTATTATCATCATCAGCGACTCCAATGTCGTGCGGATGATGAACGTGGTTGTAGGTCGTCGGTATTGTTGTTGTTATGTAATGACGACCGATAACTATTTAATAATAGTAATAATAATTATCAGTCACTGTGCGTTCACTCGTGGGACTTCCATGAGGGCCAAAAATCGTTCGGTGGTGCTCATTGGCGCGTGCAGCCCCCAACGAGCACCGTCACCATCGTGAACCGAAACACCACCGTCATGTATATGGTGACGGCGAATTCGAGCAAAATGTCAGCATTGTTTGTGTGTTTATTAATTCGTATGGTAATTAGATTAGCCGTGAAACAATGGGCCTAGCGAAATCTGCATGGATACTAATGTCAGTGGTAATAAATAATCACTTGCGAAGAGCACCCATCCTCATTGCTGCTGCTGCGGCGGCGGCGGTGACCGTGACGATGACAGCGAGTAACTAAAGAGGGCCGAAGTCTTTAATGAATTCGCTGGTTAATTTTTCGGCTCTAGTCCACTCGAGTCGATGAGACTCGGGATGGCGTTCAGAGAAGCGGACGTCGATGAGCCCTAAATGAGTCGCTCATGCGACCGTGTGGCTGGGTGATGATTGCCGAAGTTCTCGATGAATGAAAGTATTATTATTATTATTATTATTACATATTATCTGTTCTTCCATCAGCAGATACCTTTCAGCTTATCAGTATCTATCCATATGGCATTACTTCCTTGGCAAGTAAATCCATATACCTCTATTGGACACCGCGGCTTGATTTGAACCTGTAACCTGGGAAGAGTCTCATAACCAAGCGTCGTTTATTCATCACGCTAGGCCACTGCGAAGATATTGACTAAGGGTCATTTTGCACATGAGTGAGGCCTTAAAAAACAGACGTGTACATTAGAGATTAAACAGAGATATGGAGAGACAGAGAGAGATATGAATAGCAACGTAAGATTTGTTCTCAACGTTTTGTCTAAATTGGGCTCAATTAGCACAACTTGTACAATCAGCTCCCGCCATCAGCATCGACCAGTGCATTGTGGCGATGGATTCAATTGTTTCAATCGACTCGAAAGTTTGTCGTCCACTCCTCCGGGGGCCTCTTTGCATTTTTTGATTGAGGCGTCGAAGCCGGCAACCGAACGAGCGCCAGCCAGCGAACTCCCGTCTTGTTGCTGGTGTTGTCGTTGACGCGACCGACGATTTCGGCTCAAAATGAGAAGTTTGTCATAATTATAATATTATAATAATAGCAGCACATCCGTCGGTGAATCCGTCATACAAAACACATTGCAGAATTGAGGATTATGTCATTGTCTGGCGAACATGAATGCCATTTTCGAACGAAATCCGAATATTGCAGTAGTTGTCTAATTGATTTCTCTTAATTCATTGATGTCTCCGCTCGAACGTATTGAAATGTTCGTAACACGTTATTATATCGTGGCGCGCGTGTGCACCCGCTCTGTACTCGCTCTGCAATCATCTGTGAAGTGATGTCGCGATACTCCGTTGATTTATGCATTATATCCGCTGATTATAAATAGATGTCAATTACATGTATACGTATGCTCAAGCGACGCAGACATGTTGTGGCCTTCGATAGAGGAATTCTATTCCAGCTGGGGCTGGACGTTTTCAATGTGCTTCAAAATCCCGTCTGCGAGTTGTTTCGATGATGAACTGTTTCAACTGTTCGTCCTTGAATTTCTCCCTTGTGACTCAAATAGAGATTGATATGTTAGTGTATGACAAACGTCTGGACAGTTCAGCATGTGCTCATCTGTAAGAGAGCACCGTGCCGTGTAACACTGCGTTGTATTGGTAGTTCACCACAGATGAACTACAATACAGTGGTTCATGCAGGATTTACCTCTTTAACCTCTTTAACAAAAAATAGATGAACACGCTTAACAGCTCTGGAGTCCAAGAGATCGTGAGCCAGAGAGACGAGGTGTTATAGAAGGTCGATCGAATGACGACTCTCATCGTTGTCATGTTGCTGTGTGATTTGGTCTGCTTCCAGGGATGACGGGCGAATATCGAGGCGATCAGCTGGTGGGGCCAGGGTTCAACTCAGTGGTGAACGGCCCCCTGAAGTCCGGTCAGAAGGTGTACGTAACCCTCAACGGCAGAGAGGTGAGCGGGGTTGTCGACCACCACTACAGGCATCGAGAACAGGTAACTCATAAAATCCGTAACAATAATAATAATAGTAGTAATAATAATAGAAATTAGTAAAATTCTAATTAATAACAATCATAACCGTGGTGGAATTTTGCAAAAATAGGAACGCCAACGCGCCGAGTTGGATGTTGCAAAATAATCTGACCTTTTTCAAGCTCATCGCTAACACCGCTAATCGATCGCCACTGAATTCTATTTGTTGGCTAGGCTATACGCAATGTAAATGAGCAAATTATGAAATATATTCTTTAAGTGAAAGTTAAAGAAATAATTGCCATTAAGGTTTTCACATGGACGGTTCATTTGTTCTCTCCGAGAAGGTTACTTTCATTATAACAATTAGAGATATGCAGGGACCCTTCGGGAAGGTCTTAGGTACGAAATAGATTTTCCTCAACCAGTTCATGGGCGAATAGCCTTTTGTCGTTTAGAATTTCGTTGTTGAACTCTGTTAGTTTTGGCAACAATACTATGACTATATTGTGATTCAAAGGCGGAACGTCAACCATGACAACAAATGTGCCACTTGACATTGTTCGTCTCGTCTACGATATGTTTATTTTCTGTCGAGATGGGACCTAAACTGATGCATGCTTCACATTTCCCGAACCGTAAGCAATGCGAAGGATTGTACCGGACATAGGGGTCGCTATGGGTGAACTATCGACGAGTTAGTCTTGTTTGCTGTGGAAGTGAAATCAGGCGCATCAGGTTAATCAATTTAGCACGATGAACCTGGAAAAAACGCTTACGTCCGTCGTAGGAGCATCGTATAATACATTTGGCAGTGACGTGATATTCAACAGTCTACGGTTACGAGATAATCGGCTGCCCCGTCAGGAGATGCAGTCAAATTTTACATCGTGAAACACGTGCTGCTCTACATACCCCTACCGAGGAGTTTTTTTATTTTGCCTTGACAGCACCCCCTACAGGGTACCCCACAACCCGGGTCTGTCCCGTGCGCAAATATAGAAATGCCGACGTTGTTATGGACTGTTTTCCACGTGAATCTAGCACCGTGTGTGCAATTTAACCCCGCAATTGGCCACAGATGTTCCGCTGTTAAGGTCATGTAAAAGGGATTGCTAAAGTTTACGAGATCGGTATTGTAGTTGCTCTTTCGTTGTTTTGGTCATTCCTATCCATTTAGTTATCTATGTATCTACTCAGCTAGATTCGTTAGTTCTCGGTAACCCGTTAACCCGTTGGACGCGAGTTCTTAACGGTAGCGCCCGGTGGCGGGGCAGACCTTTCCACCAGAGTTGTGAAAGGTACGGCACGGCTCACAGGTCAGGGTCTAAGTTAGTCTTTGGAACCTTCGGAAGGCCTTTCGTGATGACGTTGAAGTCCTTCGCTCGCGTTTCTTCGCCCCAGCTGCTGACATCTACATCACCGCTGATGGCGCCGGTCCACCACCGGTCGTGGCTAGCTGTCCTGGTGCTCGAGTTAGTGACAACCGAGGCAACGACAATAGCAACGGCCGTTGCGGCGGCAGTTACGCCGGCGGACGGGAGGCGGGGGGCGCGGGGGTCTGGATAACGAGCACAGCAATGGGCGCAGCGGTCGAATACCACCAGGGCAATGCTATGTCTATTTAATGAGGCCGTCGCACGTTCTTCAAACAGGCTCCCTTCTTGGCTCCCTCTACGTTGCCATATTGTGTGGCAAGGACCACCCCATACTCCCGTTCCCTAGTGTTGTTGGCACCAACCAGCAACAGTAGCAGAATGAGGAGCGGGCGTAATCACTCGCTTCGTTGGTCGACTGGCCAACCACCGCGCTGCTGCCTGTTCCTGGCTGCCCTTCATTCTATTTGTTTGGGTCTGATTGAAATGCGTCAATGGAAAGCGATGCGCGCGTTGGTAAATCGGTCGTCCGCGCCCATTCGAGGCCTTGCAAGCAATGGTTGGCTGCACGAAGATTTTAATTATATCTATCTATCTATCTATCTGTTATACTATACGAACATAGTATACGATCATAGCAAAAACTCCATTTCTCATTGTTTGTTTGTCTTTGCTACGCGTATATATATATATATATATATATATTATAATTGAGATTATTATTACAGGTGGTGTTTGTAGAAAACAAATTGTCAAATGTAGCCTTTATCTAGGTATGTAACGACAACATTAAATCAAATAATTGCATCTCGACGACGTGCAATGACAAGCATCTGGCATGTTCTGCGCTGATCATTTGACATACTAATAATTATTACCTTGTATTATTAGTAGTAGAGTGTAATACCAGCAGCAGCAGCAGCAGTAGTGGAACATCGTTACACGTGTGCATTTAAGGGGTCCCTCCGTCTCTTATGAAGCACTGCCAAAGCAGTTCTGTGTCCATTCAGTTAAATGTTGGCCGAGAGTCAGCTGGAAATAAATTTCGTTTTAACTGTAACAGCAGTAGGGATCAGGAGCAGTTTAGTAATATGATTATATATATATATATATATATATATATATATATATATAAGTTGGTGTATGTATAATTTCATCAATAACACGATGATCATCGTGCTCGTTGGCCTCATCAGCCGATGGAATCGCAATCTATCTGTGTCGCGATTTTTGTTAACAATTTCTCTCCGTTTAATCAGGATCGTGCGGTGGGAAGAGGTAACCTCACGCAACGATCTGTTGTTGGGCATCGTTCAGTTTTCAGTTGGCGGCGAAGTCTTCGTACTTCGCGGTGTGAAGCTTTCTTCGGATTTCACGTGAAAAAGTCGAAACGCTTAACATCTATTCGTCCAGCAACAGCTCAGCCGTTGCTGGAGCTGTCCGCCATAGCTGTTGCGGTTGCTGGCACGCGTAGGGCTCTTATACGAAGGGCTTTTATTTTCTAATAATAGATCGTTCTCGTTCTGCAGCCGTTGCTGCTGCTGCTGTTGGCTCGGCTCGGCTATCAGCCACTCGGTGAGGTGGCCACTACGAGACGTTGCCCAGCCTTCAGTTCACGTTGGAAATGCACTATCGTTTCAAGCCCTGGGAATTTTCGTTCGCCACCTGCACGGCCCCGTTGTCAGCTCCCGTTGTTAGCTACTACCAACCGTATGCGTCTGATATTCGTGTGTGAATCGAGCGAACCCTTTCCCGCCGCCGTATTCGTTAGTTCGGGCCTGCTCGCCGTTGTGGCCGCTGCTACGCAGTCAGTGGCGGCAGCCGCTGCTTATATTTCCCACTACAGGCAGCTAGATACCTCGGCCGTTGCCACGCTGGTCGACGGGGCAGACAAGTCGAGCGATGTGCGAACTATTGTGTTGCATATGTTGACCAATTGTCCCTGAAGCGATCACGGCTAGATGCTGCTGCTGATACTGCTGAACCCTTTCAGAAGCAGCAACAGCTGCCGCCCCTATCCGGCAATTCACCACGGAAGCCTTGACTCGTGCCGATTGCGGGGGTGGCCCAGCCGATGGGAGGTTGGCAGCGATTATAACGAGGCGAAGCGAAAAAGTCGACGAACGAGTCACGAGCAATAAAAAAAAAGCCAAAACAGTCGAGCGACACCGCCGCCGCCGCCGCCGCCAAACTGACAAACGATCAGATTGAGCCAGGGACCGGGTAGGAGGTACGCTAAGGGAACGCACACAAAACGTCTATAAAACGTAAAGCAAAGTGGTCCAGTGTCGCTCACACGTCCTGGTGCCGCTCTGTGCGCGAACACCATCAAACTCTTCGCGAGGAGAGAACTTCACGGGGGCAGGCAGCCAGATAAGATAGCGCCGGGCCCCCGCGAGGTTCGCGTCCTGCGTTCGCCAGGCCGCCAATCGTCCTTCAGTCTGTTTTCGAAAACGTGTCTTTTATCAATAGCGACGCTTAACCATTGCTGCTGCTGCTGCTGTTGTTGTTATACTTGTTGCTGGCTAGAATTCGTCGACGTCGGCATCGGCTGATCATATCACCTCTTACGGCAGTGGGGCATTTCGACACAGACATCGAAGCGGACGGGTAAATCGGCGAGCAGACCCAAAAAAAAAATATAACACCGTCACGCCCGGATAGGTGAACATATATACGTATTGATATAGATTAAGATAGAAGGGTCTGATTGACGACGGTAAATGAGAAGGTGTGCGTTCGACTATTGCTGCCGTACTGCGACGATAGTGATGGCGGTTGCTGGGGAAACCCCTGTTGGCTGTACTGGAACAGATGTTGGCTGTGCGTTGCATTGTATGCGGACGGGATCAAGTTGTCCTTTGACTATATGCCCGACGGAAAGAGGCGGCTCTGTTGGATCGAAGCTTTCGGCTGATATCTAGCTCCGGCCAACAAACGAGCGAGCGAATCCAGTAACGCGCTGTATAATTAAGCTAGTAATCTAGCATGGCATCTATGGTAGAAATCTGCCGATCTGATTTGTATCGGCAGGTTTCTGTATGGGAATAGATTATAGTCTGTCCAGAACGAGCCGTGAGGTGTTCACTATTTTTCGTTAGTGCGTTTGTTTGTTGACGTCCATTGCTCCACCGCCGTTCGTAGTGATCTCGCTGTAAAATACTTTGTTAGACATATACCGATGTGTACTGTGAGACAGTGACTAAAAGCTTACAAGTCGACCCAATCAAGTTTGGTGGCACAAGCGAGATGTCAAAAGATATTCAATATTAAATAGGGATATTATTAAATACGGAGATGGAATAAATCGAATGACTGTTGACGATGAACGAACGGGTGGTGTCACCTAACGGGACGAGGTTGTTAGCCCGACACGTAAATTGACGTTCAGCAATTAAAAACGGACCAGTGATAGAAACGGCTTCTTCCATGACAAGTTTCCTTTCAAAACTCCTCTGCGGGGATTGTCACCGACCAACCAGGTTCCCACCTACAGCCTTGCGTTCGTCTCTGTCTATTAGCTCCACAAACGACGGCGATATCCGTGTAGTCCTTTAAATAGGTGTGACAGACAAATAAATGTTAATTCAAAATGGGATCGATTTAAACTAACATCTATATGTCTGTTTGTCAGGACTCGAAAACGCAAGGGGTCCCTGATTTTTGTTGAAAGCAAATTCAACGACCTACGCGGTGATGATATATATATATATATATATATATATAGACACAGCCATGCACAAGTGTAGCATTCATTATTTTAAGTATTGTAGGGTACCTTTCCATTTAGCAGTGAATCAATCACTTACCTTTCCGCTGGTCAACCCCCCTGAGAAAATTTCCACCTCGCCGATACATGGTGCTTTTCAACACTGGTAAGTCACCGATAGAGCACACAGATCTATCCAACCATGCTGTCGTGCCACAAAGATCTAAAGACATTGTTATAGCATTCAAAATTTCGACGGCTCTACACTATTAATATAGATTTAATTTATTATTTTATATAACATGTATTTATATTGTATTGTATTACTAGAAGCAGGCATCAGACTGGCAGGCTATTTCGTTAAAACCACAGCAATTAATAGCGACGCAACAGCAGCATCATCATTAGCAGCAGCACCAATTGACATAATCAAATCAGATTGGCACCTGTCTATCGCATGACCTGTCGCCTGGTAACTACCGTCACCACCGCGGGGCGAGTGGATCACCATGATGATGATGATGGGGGGCTCGAAAGCCTCCCAGTCGGTCGTTCGGCCGATATCGTTGTATTAGCTATTGTAATTGTGTACAATTGTCAGTGTCAAGGTCATCAATCTAAGCACATTAGCCGCTCTCAGCTACAGCAACAACAATGACGGACCCTTGAATGATGGACATCTGATACAACAACGACGACGACGACAACAAAGGCTTATTATTATTATTATTACATTCGTTCCATTCAGTCCACTCATTCATCATACGATATATATATATATATATATATATATGTATATATATATAGATGTAATGGTCGAGGGCCAAAGCAACAATACAACGGCCACTGCTGCCAACAGCGAACTCTTGTGTTCGCCAGTTGCTGCTTCTGTTGCGTTGTCGACGGCGGCGGGCGGCGGCTTCCTCCGCCAAAGACGGCACCGGTCGCCGATCTGATCTAACCCGACTTGAGACGTTTGGACGAGAAGAAACTATGAGCGGGCAGGGGCATCATTTATGTCCATATATCACATATGCAATAGCAGTGCTCATAATTACGCAGCTGCGTAATTAAACCGGGCTACCGGCAGGACACATCGAACGTCAGGTGTGCGGGATAGTTTGGGCCTGCACAGGTTCGACTCTGTGTTGTCTGCGATTGTCCGAGTCTGTCACAGGATGTTACACTGATTTCATTATTATTGGCGTCACGATGTTCCACTACATTACAACAGTTACCCGTTATTCAGAGATAAATGCACGAAACAATGCATTATGCAATATTGGCAGGTTGCTGTCTCCATCGGCGGGGCCTCTACCCGACCGAAACCAACAGAGCAGCTGTTGCTTTGTCCAGAACGAACACAGACAACAACACAATGCCCCGCTGCTGCTTAATCGTCGTACGACGGTCCAGTCTCTGATCTCTAATGTTGTTGTCCGCAGATTCCCTCTCGGATTTCAGTGTTTCTTCCTCTCCCTTACCGCCTCGATCTCAGCCAACGGTTTACTGGCGGTTATCTCCCGCCGTCGTGAAGTCGTAAAATTTACCTCGGTCCCCGAGCGTCGCTCGTATAAATTCGCTGGCCGGCTGGCTGATGGACAGACTGGACGAGACTAAATCTTAATTCTATTTTTTCGACTTCTTTTAGCCACCAACCCCTCCACCAATTCTTCTATTGCTCTTGTTTCTAACGCAGCCATCGTTGTTATTCTTGTTGATGTGTTTTCGATGGATAAGATCACCTCTCCATGTTATCTCCATACGTGCAGCGCGCGACGTTTACGCTACCACCGTCGCCACCGCCGCCGCCACCGCTGCTGCTGCATATGATAGAGCGTGGTCCGTTATTATTATTATTATCATTATAGCAATATTCAGGTGCACTGTCCCCGCACTGCAACCATTACCGTATCACTCGCTCTCATTTCTCTCCGTTGGCTTCGTCTCGTGCTGCTCATCTGCATCTTCGCCCATAGTAGCGCTTCCAGTAGTGGTCTGCACTGGCTGGTCGGCATTCAACAACGACCTGTTGGCCGCTCCCACGAAAACCAGCCTCGCTCACTTGAACAGTTTCAGATAATGCTCGTAAAACACTGAGCCAGTGTCAGGCAATGTGCGGCTGCCTGGCCAATCCCTATGACGTGGACGGCCTGTTCTCCTCAATCGGTCTCGCCATTTCAGCTGCTGTTGGTGGTGGCGGTGTTGGCAAAGCTAGAAATGAAACTTTTGCAAAATATCAGCGAACACTGCAAAATAGCAGGAAATAATGAATGAGGAAGCAATGATAAACGGAAGAGACAATGATGCCATGTTTCGACCGGTTTCTCGGCTCATGTTGCCGGCAGGGGGATGCCGAGACGAGGTTGAGCAGATAAGCGGCGACTCGCCCGGCGCGCTACGTAATGTCACTATATAGACGTTTCTTGTTTTGAACAAAAAAAAATACTCCATAATTCTGTTCTGTTCGAGGGTGGTGGCGTCCAACGAGAATGGTATTGTTGTGATGGTGCTGTTGCTGCTACTGTTGTTATTGTTGTTGTTGAAACCGGCGGGGGATGACGACACCACCGGAACATATGATAATATTTGTGACCGCGTGATTTTATTCGTCCACGTTGGATTGACTTTGCACCTGAGAATCTATGGCCATTGTGGCTGGTTTATGCCAGGAATGAGCTCAGACATTATTATAATTGTTGTTATTGTTATTTGAAGTCGAAATGCCCGATCGAAGCGAAGAACGTATCAAGCTGCGACTATAATAGTGTAAATTATTAGGCAGACGGTGGGTGAAAGGGGCTTGTCTGCCGTACGGTGATCAATTGTCACTGATCCGTACTCTCTACGATACTGTCGACATATTCCGATTGCCGTGCCTGTCCCAATCTAGCTTCTCCGTATTGTTTTCATCCATGTGTGGTAGCTAGTACATCATCATCCATTTGAGACTCTGGATCTTCTCGTCTCTCCGCGTAGATTGACTCTCTCCCTCTTTATCATCTCTGTCTATCTTTCGAGTTCTGCCTTAAGTGGGTCACTTGGGGGAATCTCATCATAAGCTTGCATTGACTTCCTCGATAGTTATACAGCCAACCATGCATTCGCCGGCTTCCGCGAACGACCATCTCCCCCATAGCACGTAACGCTGCTGTCGCCGCCGCCGCCGCTTCTGCTGTTGTTTCTGCTGACCGGAACGGGTTGCAGCAGCAGCCGCAGCAGCAGCAAACAAATGCAACACGAACCAAATAAGAAGGTACCCCCCTTGTTATTGTTGCTTTATTATTATTATTATTATACTTCCGCAGCGCTCATTTGCGCGACCAGCGCCGGCAACGCCACAGCGCCCACGGCGAGCACCGGCGTCGTAGAGCGGCCCCCCAGTGACGAGCATGATCCATCCATGTGTTGAGCTGAAGGAGAGCGATAAGATGGGAGACGAAGCTGGGATAGTGCTGGTTAGTGCAGCGCAACCGTCAGCCCCCAAAAGAGGATCGTTACGTCGCCCCTTTTTTTTTCCCTTTGTTTTTCTTCGTCTTCGTTTTAGCTTTTTACCTTTTCAAGCTCAACAAGCGAAGGCCTAGTAATTGTAGCAGTGGTTGTCGTAGTAGTAGTAGTAGTTGTGATGGTGGTATTGTCTGCACGAAGAAAAGCGGAGACGAAGGAAATGGCAACGGAAGAAACGTTCCCGGGAAACATAGAACGAGATAGGTGATAAAAAAAAAACAACACGAAATACCCTGAGGAGAGCCCTGCTAGGTGAAGCCGGTGCTGGTGGCTGGTGATGCTCGATAGCTGACAACAACCGGTGGCTCGTTGGCCATGGCGTCGTCGCGGCGACCGCGCGCTAGAAGCTTCAAAAAGGTTCCAGCTGGGTGTTGTAATCCTCTTTTTTTTTCATTGGAATCTTTTTTTTTTCTGTGTCTTTGTCTTACCTGGAAAGTGGAAGTCGAATCAGGACGAACGAGGAAGAGAGGAACGCGGCTCGTTCCGGATGGAGCGAGTCCACAACGGCTGCCTCGTCCTCGTCAGGAAACAAACTGTGTAATCGCTGCCTCTTCGTCTCTCCCTTCACCGCGGCTGGTGACGTTGCCACTGCTGCCGTTGTTGCGACAGATGTCTGTTCGTTGCTGTTGGTATCCGTGTTGACTTATGCGTTAATGCATAAGGAGAGGCGGATTTGCGCTGTCTTTCACTGTAAAGTTCGCTGCGGCTTGGCTTCCAACTGTGAGAGGCTGGACGCTGAGAGCGAAGCGATGTGAGAACAAATCATCATCGTCGTCACCATTAATTTCTAACGAGCTGACATATCATTCGTTTGCCTTGTGTACACCGGCGGTATGTGTCTCATAGTCTCGTCTGTCACTGCGTTTGCGTTAACACATGGGTGTCGGTGATGTTATCAACAACAGACTGTGATATCCCAGTGACCGGTGATTCCGCCATCGAGTGGCGCCTCGGTAACATCGTGCGCCATTGAGGGTTGGCTGCTGTCGGCCGGCTCCCCATCTCCAATCGACGCCGCCGCTGCCGCCGCCGCCGCCGCCTTGACCACTGCATCGCATTTGCCGCGTCGTCTTTGTAGCGGTCCTCGGCACGAATGATGATATTTGATGTTGACGTGCTAGAGTCGCTGCCGCCGTCGTCCTGATTAGCCACAAATTTCGTCGGGATTGTGTGGCCGCGGATGACCACCAGACACACTGTGCTTCTGCTCGACAGTGCACAGTGGTTGATTCGCCTCAGTAGCAGAAGAACGGCTGCGTCCGCATCTTCATCGCCTTCGTCAGTGAGACAGCGGCTTCACTGCGTCCGCCTTGCGAACGCGGTTTGGCGGATAACTTACTGGCGGACTCCCGTCAGGCCACTAGTCTGTCGTCGAATTTCTGCCAAATGGCGCGCTCTGTGGGTCAGCGGCGGGACGGTGATGCTTCGCGCGATGGCTATGTGCCTCGTATGCGTTATGCATAGCCAGATGAGATAGTGGCGGCGACGGCGACGGCAATACCAATTGCATGCAGTGCTTTTTCAGTACCACGCAGGAGCAGTACCACCAGTATAAGAAGACGAAGAATAATGCAGTGATAGCAGCAGCAGCAGAAACAGCATAACCGCCTCGTTGGCCGTGTTGCTGTAATCGACACAGCACTGCAGTACAATGAATCAATGCCACCACGGCGGTGTGTTATGGCCAGTCGTCGTCGTCGTCGTCTCCTTGCGCGCGCGCTGTGCCTACGCGGGGAGTTACCAACCGAGCAGTTGGGCAGACAAACCAAGCCAGGCACCGACGGAACCACGCACTTAACGCTGTCAAGGAAGCGGCGGCTTGACTGACTGCCTCATCCAACTGGTTGGTGGTTCGGTCGCTCGCTTGCTCGCTCCGTGGAAGAAATGCACCGCCAATCAGGCCGGCGGCGGCAGCAGCAGCCGCCGCCGCAAATTCAGCCTTACCGACATCAGTGTGCTGGGACTGATCCATACGAGGAATGAACACAGCGACGTCTCTGCAGATACGTACGCGAAGCGCGATACCATCCGAAGCGGCGGCGGCGGCGACAACGGCGACCGCGGCGGCGGCGTCCGGAGCTTCGGGAAACGCTGTCAAGAAAACGAAGGGGTTGCTTGTTTTCTTTCTTTGCTGCGTAGCCACAGCAGTCATTGCCGCCAGCAACGACCTATTGCTGCTGCGGCTGCGGCTGCCTTGAAAACAGGCCACGGGAAGAAGCGTTCACTGCCGGTGGCAGCGGCGCCGCCGTCGCTACAAACATCGACTGTCCGTTACATCGCTTCTCGATGGGGTCCGCGCTCCCCGCTCACCGCAACGCCATCGAATGTAGCCACGCGTGTTGGCATTGTCAGCCGCTACCCCAGCCACAGCAGCAGCAGCGGCCGTGGCGGTGGCGGCGGCGGCGGCGGCCGAGTTAGCCCATTCGAAGCCGTTGCCGCCGTCAATGAGCAGCTTCGGCGTTTTCGTCATCGTCGAACGACCGTCGTTGCATTGGCTCCGCTCGGCCCTGTCTACGCAGTGCGTCTCTATGCGCGTGCGTGCCTCACCGGTAGCCGGTTCTTGTTGTTACTGTTGTTGTTGTTGTTGTTGTCGATATCGTAGGCAAAAGTAAATAACAACAGCAACATCAAGAGCGACTGTCGGTCGGCTGTCGACCGGTGCTGGACTCTCCTTCACCTCGTTCGCTGCCGGCATCGACCTATTCGTCGCTACCGCTGCCACCAGCGCCACCACAACGGCTACAAGTGGTACAGATGTAAGTGCACCGCGACTACCCGTTAACCGTCAACGCTTCGGGGGACGAAGATTGAACGGGCTGAACGAGAGTCTGAGCGGCTGCCCTGGCTCCGGTGCTCAGCAGAGTGCTCCGTGGCCGGAGCTGTCGACGCTGAGCCGTCCGCAAGGACGAAGCGCGCCAGCACTGGTCGTCGTCGTCGTCGTCGTCGTCGTCGACGGCGTCGACGGCGGCGTCGTCGGTGCGACCCGACCCGGCGCGGTGCAGCCGCTGTCAGCGCGGTCGGTCTGCGCTGCTAAAAGGGAATATCCTTTGGAATGTCTCGCTCGTCACCGATACGAACCGATAGCAGTAGAACTGCTATTGCCGGCGAGCGATGCCGCCGCCGCCGCGCGCGCGCACACATCAGAGCCACTCGTAGCGGTGCGACGCATTGAAAACCCGCTGCTGCTGCTGCTGCTGCTGAACAGTTCAATGAAGGACCGAAGGGCCTCCTGTTGTTGCAGCAGCGCTGTGAAATTTGGGCCAAATTCATGCCACTAACGGCATCAGCGGCGGCGGCACTGCTGTGTTAACGCAGAACTACGATTCACCTGCGCATTAACGGAGAGGCGAAAAAAATATGGCGCCAGTAACTGCGTGCTAAATAATGAATCGTGTCTGGGAGCTTCATTAATTCGAAGGTATACATTATATATATATAGATATATTATATATACGGCAAGCTGGAACCACCGTTGGACTGAATCAGCCAGCGTCAGTTGGTGACGAAAATAAAGATTAAAGCGACACGTGTGAGTGTCAGCCACGAACTGGTGTAAGCTTCGTGTGTACTAGTTGTGATCTGTGCTAATTTGACAGGTGGTGGAAATCTGTGCGACGCGCATCATCGCCCACGACAAAACTAGGCTCATTAGTGGCAGGTTTATTGGACTAAGGTCCAATAGTAATAATATAACTGTTATTACGGAAAAATGATCATTTTTTTGAGGGAACATTTTCCTTCGAGCGAAAATTATGAAAATCCAGCCAAAACGTAATCTACTGTTAGATATTAGATGTATGAAATAGCTAATCGATCTTCTTCAATGTATTATTCCATTTCGACTTTTTCAACAACCTATCCCACATCTCCATCGGTAGGATTCTAACCTCATCTCCCGTAAAAGGAAACGCGACTTCGAAGCCGGCACGCCCTCATCCAGGTGCTGATTCCTCTCTCTCTCACTTTTACTTCAGCGACCAGAAGCTACTCAGAGAGAGAGAGAGAGAGAGAGATGGCTTTGCAGACGGGCATTTTCAAGGAATCGGACGACTTCGGCTAGTTATTCGTTTGATAACGATAATAAGACCCTCAGAGTTCGTCCACAGCGGCTTTCCTTTCCCATCCCTAGACCACCGCAATAGGCAGAGGCTGCGAGCAGTCGGCGGGATTGCCTTTGGTAGCTTCCTGTTTCTGTAGTCTGTTTACCTACTTCTGTTAGCGATCGGTCCGCGGTCTCGCTCGCCCTCTCTCTCTCTCGCTCACTATCTATCTTCACTATTCTCTAAAGCGAAGCTTTTTTTTCGGCCTTTCGGCCCTCACTTCGCCGTTGGCCGCTGCGGCCCCAGCGGCTCGAGGCCAGCGACGACGCGACGCGCCCGAGTAAGCGTGCAAGCGGAAATGACAACCCGATCCGCACAATGTGCGTTTCATGGTGTTCGTTCCTCGAGTTGAGCTTATTTCCCAATGGACGAAAAAAAACGGACGACGACCCAACGTTTGCCAGCCAACGAGGAGGACACGGGCGCATTCTCGTGGTCTCTCGCGTACAACCACAAACAGGAACTGAGCAGGAGGGGAACATTGGGGACTGGGGGCTACGCGGAGACCGACACCAGCAGCAGGGCAAGCAGCCCGGCGTCGTGGCAGTTTGAATAGAACTCGACCCGGTCGGCTCCACCCAAAGCCTCCGGGGACTGGCTGGCAAGGAGAAATCAGCGGGGGGGTGGGTGTTTGCCACACGAGTTCCCCGTGGTACAGTCTTGTAACTGGGCAAGGGCTGTCTGCTATTCCGAGCGCTGGCGTGTTTGTTTGTTGTCTGCATTGTGAGGGTGCTATTTGAAGATTTTCAAGCAAATTGACAATTTGCCCTTGAATAATAAACGTAGTTCAAGGGGCACTATTTTAAATCTCAAGTGGGTGATGCCTTCGGTATATCAAAGTGTAGTATACTGCTTGTAAACAAGGTGGTTATGTTTACCTAGACATATATATATATGTGTGTACTTGGAAAACAAGATAAAAAACTATTAATATGGCTTACGGCTGGCCTCGATGTGTTTGAAAGGATTCGGCCGCATTTAAATCAAGGTACATATCTCGCTCACTCACTCATTGACGGAGGCGTCAAACAAAGCCAATGCTGATCGTCTTCGTACGGCCTTCATAAACTAACGAATACATTGGTCGTGCTTTCGTCCGCGTCAATCAAAACCGGCGGGGTTAGTTTCCATTATTGTTACCTACTACAAACAGGACCAACAACTATTATAACTTCTGCTCAAATTAAGGACATCTTCAAGATCAAAGTGCCTTTCACCGAAGCCGAGGATGAAGTCCTCTCGAGTGGCATCATCGAGGCGGTCGTACATTTGTATGCTATGGTTACGCTAATGAGCTTAGCGACCGCGTTTAGACCGCCTTTCTTCGGTAGGAAACGGTAGGTAGTAACATGACGTAGGCTGAGTCCACCTTGGCTGGCTAGCACCATAAATAGCCTACGATAGTTGGTCGCTTACCTTATCACAAGGGCATTCTGTTGCATCTCGTAAACCAAGCAGCACGTGGACAGCTCATCTGGTCGACGACTGACCTATTTCGGCTGTATAAATAGAGAGTCGCCCATCGCATAATGATTAAAGTTGTATTAGTGGTAGCAGTAGTTGAAAAAAAAAAAAAAAGAAAACAATGTATATGAGTGCGGCATCTACGGTCTCGTCGCTCTCTAGACAAATTCAACGTGTCTCTGTTGCCGGCCTCGTGGGCTGTATCCTTCGTATCTTTGAGGGAACTTCAGCTGCAATATAAAAAAAATATATATATGTATATATAGACTGGTCGAAGATTGTGACCAGCAGCGACGAACCCGTCGATGTCTCCTGCGATAATAATAAAAGAGTTCTATATAGATCAGATCTAGCAATAGGAGATAGACGTTACTATGATGATAAGCTGAATTGGACGTGTCATTGAGTGTGTGTGTTCGTGCGTGTAACCTGCTCAGTTATATATTACATTTATATAGAATGGATCAGGCAAAATGTAGCTGAAGTGATGAAATGCATTTCTCTTGGAGACAAACTACCTTGGAAGTCTTCAATGTCATACATCTTGTTGCAACAACAACAACAACAACACTTTGACGCGTCAAGAGCGCGTTGACAAGATCGACAAAATACGACAACCCTGCAAAAGCGGTCCGAAGGACTTCTGACCCTTCTCCTCCGGTGACTGTCGGGTCTGAGCGTAAGGTCCCTGATCACGAACGGTCTGTCATCACAGACGATGGTAATGTTTGCCCGTCCATCGAGCCACTGTCGTCATTGTATGCCGCAATTGTCGAATAGAAGCGGCGAATTGACTTTTTTTTAGAATTGCAACTATTTCTATGATTAGAATATGTACTGTAAAATTGTTATTATTATTATTATTATTTTTATTTATATATTTGTAGGTTATAAGTATTTGTGATCGCTATGGGTATCTCTCTTCTCAACCCTTCTCCTCTCGATCTCTCTTATCCAGCTTGCGATTGGCACCCTTCGAGAGCTGAAGGAACTAACAGGGTGAACCCAGCTTAATATTTGTCAGCAATATCGAACGCAAGCAGCATGTTCGATTTTTAAGCAAAGTAGACGTTTTTGTCAGCTGTGTTCTATCGACAATAAAAGTGCTTTTCGTGCTGTGGTACCAGGTGGTACCACCGGTACTTGGATGTACAATACTTTGAGTATGGGTGTGACCGACAGTGATTCGCTGCCTCTGAGGTCGCAGCATCCGTTGCACCGAGACGAGCACCCGGTGATCTAAGGCAGTCGGACGGCCATGGTCAAGGGCGTCGTTGTTTCTGACCGGGCCGGAGCCGGGTCTCGGCCGGTGGCCGTGCTGGTTGTGATGAAGTGGCCGTCAACTGCCTTTGGATACTAAGTGACCCTCATAGTGACCACATAGACAGACCTCATGCGCCGGAAAGTATCCTCGACATCGTGGATGTCTTCTCGACCGGCCTTCGCTCTCGTTCGTGGTCGTCTCGCATAGCTGAATATACATACAACCGCTCTGTCAGGCTGTGTGGTAGTCACAGCTTGGTGAGTTCATTGCAGGGAAGCTGAGCGAGTACTCGACAGATAGTGTATACCACAGAGAGAAAGAGAGAGAGAGCCACAGTTCACCGTAGAGCACGGTCCTAGTGACTGACTTCGTGAGGAACCCTATTCAGAGCTTACACCTGTATGCTTATGTGTGTACTTTCATATAGGCGTAGGTCCCTGTTCGGTGTCGTTCATTGGCCCTTTGGGCTGGCCTTTGTGTGTGCTACTTCACCTAAGGCTCCCATAGACTGTGTGTCCCTCTTCAGCTGAAAGCTGCTATGCGTGGCAGCTTTTGCCTGATAGATGCAAAAGGGCCCTTCGAAAGCGGCTAGTGGCCATATGACCCTGCCGAGCCAAGAAAAGAAGGCCGGCTTCGTCTGTCGATGATGGTAGGTGATGGTACCCTTGGCAACTGGCCGTACACTGTGCCAGGGTCTGTGACGGCAAGCATCCTAGCCGAACTTCTATGGCCGTCTGGGTTCAGCATTCATTCGGGCGCTCTGCTACCGTGACAGTGAAGACGACTGCCAAACAGAGACAAACCTGTCGTCGAGGTCGGCTCTGTACACCACAGGCATACAAGCGTATAGCAGCAGCTGGCTGTATTATCTTGTAGTATGGCCGAACGACTTGATTACCATCATGTAATCAGTATGTCAGCCGGCTAGCCCCCGTTGTTTCTCAATATCAGAGACGTTGAAAACGATGCGGATCGTACTGCAGTGTGCTTGCGTTTGCTGTTACTACCTCGGCTTGGTCAGAGATCCGAGACTGAGATATCAAATCCTGTCCTTTCTTTGCTCATAGCCGAACTTGCTTCTATTGTGTGCCCACTGCTATCGGTTACACCCTGGCTGTCTCGATGATGTCCGGTGCCGGTTCCGAAGACGATGAGACGCTCTTCGGTCGAGTTGTCGTGCGAGCAAAGGGTTCACATGGAGGTCGAACGCTCGCCTACAAGGACGAACCGATTGAGTTTGTCCTCCCGGCAGAGGGAGATCATCAGTGACTCATTTATGCCTGAGTATATCTCTGCGTACATGTTCTCTGCGCCCGCAGCTACGAAGCCACGCAATCGTACTAAATAGAGACAGTGAGGGCGAGAGCGAGAGAGGGAGAGCGCTACATTAAGATTGAGTTTAAGAGAGAGAGAGAGAGAGATTCAATACACTGTTAGGCTAGCTATGTCCTATCGTTCAGGGCCGCGATCGGTCCTGTTATGCGAGGCCGCTCGCTGAAATTAATGCTAGCCAGGTGACATCGGCCATGTCGTTCAGCCCCTCACCGCTGTCTAACGGAAAGCCATCGGTGGACGTCTATACGACATCCATCATTATTTGCGATGGAGGAAGTAAGGGAGACCGCGTACGGCAGATAACGAAAGAAATGATGGCAGGTGGAGAAATGTAGGCTGAGGCAAACGGAAATGAGAAAGTTGGACGCCACCTGGTCACCCTCATCGTTGACATTCGGATCGGAACGCGCTGTTCTCGCTGAGTGAGAGCTTATCAACAATAGCTGGTTAGAGTGTACAACGGTTGAGGAGAGTTATAGCTTAAGATGGATGGACTCGGGATACCGACGTGCGACATTGTAGATCGGGTCAATAGGGTTAGTTAACTTGTGGGTAAGGTGTGACAGACACAGTGGATGCTTTGTGACAGTTTGGACGCGGAGACAATCCGTGGCAATACGCATGGGTGAGGGCCGTGTCTGTGTTTGTTGATGGATCTCAGCCTTTCTTTATCGAATGGGGGCCTTGGGCTGACCACTCGGAATCATAAGATCTCTCTCAGGTTCGAATCACAGAAGGCACAAACGAGTCGGTCATATAATTCTAAATCGCAGATCTTTTTTTCAATAAAGTTCTTATTTATTATTATTATTATTATTTTGGTTTGAATATTTACTCATTAATTCATATGACTGCCTGTGCCCACCTCGGATACATGATCGAACAAGGCTACTTTAGTTGGATTACAGTAGGGTGCTACGCTAAAATTAGCTCGCCCCCGAACCAACAGACCAGCCCACGGCGTGAGTGAACGGTGGAGCTGTCGTTCAGAGGAATGGCACTGCTGATTGTGCCGGTGCAGAATTCTATTCGACTTGAACGGTGCTTGCGGCTCAGAGCCGCCTGCGGTGGCTTCGGATCCAAAATTAGATTTCGACGAGAGCGCGAACGGATGAGCTGCACGTGATGAGGACCCGGCCGGGTCAATCCGTTCGCAGACAGCGTTATGTGCGTTTTCGACACTGGTCAGTCAGGGGTTTCCTGAAAAACGACAATACATTGCGATTCGCGTAGGCGAACACTGAGTGGGCGTTTCGTTTCAAGCCAACTCGATTTTAGTTGTTGTTGTTGTTGCCTGAAAGGTGGATGTTAGAGTGACAACGGCTGATATATGCGAACGGTTCTAACTAAGTGGAAGGTTCATGTACAATACAAGATTAGTCGTCGGTATATAAATCATAAGTTGGTATTGTGAACATCTAATCCTTTATTGCATTATTAATGACAAGATCCATTGTGTACATAGTGTGTACATGTGATGTCCAATAAAGTTCCATCATTCGTCCATTCAATACAACGCATTGTATCCTATGTAGCATCGAATATAAGTGACGCCTACAGCTGAGACGCTAATGTGAGTCTTGTGATTGCCGGCCATCTCACATTCACAGGTTCTGATGAGTGCCCACAGTGGACGTCACGTCATGCAGTTCGTGAGACGCCTGGATGAGGTTCGCCTTCTTGAGAGCCGTAAAAGCGCCCGGCTACAAGACATTGATGTCGATTACTCGCGTCTGGCAGAGGCTGGCCGTGGGGGACTCGGCGGTGATCTGATCACCGTCGGGGGCCCTCCGCCATCCGTGGTCACAACTACCGGTCCACAACAACAACAACAACAGCCTCAGCAGCAGCAGCAACAACAGCAGCAGCAGCAACAGACCAATGGGTGAGTAAATGAAGGTCGAAGTTCGTGCGAATAGGTCGTGTACTACTAGGTCGAAGTGCTCGAAGTGATCAGGTTTGTTTAGTTGGCGAATTGTCTGAAGTGCCAGTCATGGTGAACAAGGTTGAACACTTGTACTGGAGCGTCACATAGTAAATTTTCGGGGCCGATGCCTCAGCCTTAAACATTTGACGTCCAACAGCGGCATTGCTTTCGGCATTGCTTCATAAGACGGGCCCCCCTTTAAATGCAAACGTGCAACGGTGGGGATCGAGCCTGCGCATTTACGTGTCTCTCCTCCGATTGGAAGGCGCACACGGATGTACCACAACGCCACCGGGGTCGACGAAGCGTCTCATATATATATATATATATATATATATATATACGCAGGACGGCCTGCGTCTCTCTCATTGACAAGGTCAAACTTAGCTTGAAGCTGTTCTAATTATATATATATATATATATATATATATATATATATATAATTAGAACAGCTTCAAGCTAAGTTTGACCTTGTCAATGAGAGAGACGCAGGCCGTCCTGCCGTTGCATTAAGGCCCAATGCGCGTTGAGGCACGTGGCTGTACTGACAGCCATTTCGTCTCTGGACAGGCTCTGGAAAGCTGTTCCCGCTCAGGATCTATCGACCTGTTCCGCAGGGTCGTTTTAATGTATGCACTGTTCAATCGCTAGCGACATTAGATAATGCACTGTCGCAATAGGAATCTACCTTTCTTCCAGACCCTCGCCACTTTCTCAATAATCAATATTGCCGTAGAACGACGTGTTCCCACAATACGCGCCTCTTCCCCACAGGCCGCCGTTAGCTAATCGACAACAGATTGAAGAATCGTATTGTAGTCAATGTATAGTAGTACAATGCCGTGGAGCCGGTATAAAGTGAAGAGGTCGGCGCTACAAGTCGATTAGCTTATACCGGTATTAAGTGCCCACGCCTGTGTTCCGAACAAACGGATCTTCCTTGTACCCTATGTAGCTCATTGATCGTTCGCCTGTGGTCGTCGTGTTCCGGGCTCCCGTGTATACGGCTACACATCGCGCCCTTTAACTCTCCTGCCCCGAAACCTGCCTCTATACTTGATATTGTTTGTCATCCTTGACGGGACTGAGCTCTCGGTCGTTCTTGGAGCATTTCTGCAATTGTCCATTGTTATCGGTAGCCTCGCAGACACCGTAGCGGCGAGCACTGCCGCCTCTAATGTCCCTCGACGAGACGAGTGTTGGTTGTGTCGTCGGTGGCGATTTGGTCTCTGACGGTGCGACAGCACCTCCTGTAAAGGCCATTAATACAGACGGACAGGCTCACTGCGAATGGCCGGGAAGAAAGAAGACTCATGGTGGCCGTTTTAGCCTGTCCTGGCTGACGGCTTGTCCTGCACTCGTCCTCATCGAAACGCTGCCATGATTGATATTTGTGCGCGTCTGCAACCGAGACGGGACTTTCTGAAGAAAAAACTTTTTCAACGTAACGCCTTTCTTATGGCTGTTACTATTGTTGTCCCGTCAAAGTTCGTTTCTTCATTGTTGATGTATGATGGCTACACTGAATGCCGTGCGAGCATCTTCGTCTGCTTATTACTTCATTGCTAATCCATTAAGTGCTTAATTGCTAATCGATTGAATGTGTCTCTCGCGTCCGTCAGCCTTCCGCAGCCTCGTAGCGGTCCATACTTGCGTTCCGCTTAGCTTGCAGTGCTCTTTGTGCGTCCTGCATTCAACTCCACACATCTCCATCTCTCTCTTCTTCTATCCCATGCACTTTGTCTAGTTGGGACCTCGCAGGGAGAGGAACAGAATGCACCCTTCTTGCCCGCTATCCTTTGTGTCAACCCTCACGGACACGCCATCACTCGATCGCTCAACGCGTTGCTCCGTTCGTCTCCGACTGATCGGGCTGGCAGTCGACGCTCTCACGTCCTCGAGCCGATGGTAAAATCCCCGCTTTTCAATCCTATCCAACCACCAACGCAAATCTCGGTGACTTGGCAGTTGGGGCCTGTTGCGTCTTCTCCCGCACAATCCATTCGAGAGAGAGAGAGAGAGAGAGCGAGAGTCGATTCTCACCAGGCAGATGTCTGGGATAGCGACGCCCCTCGATGGGGGTGTTCTGTTGATCTTCCTCGCCGTAAGTGTGAGTGAGTGATAGAGACTAGGTCAATCATTCTCACGCTCTCCTGAGTGTTCCATCGTGCTCGGGAATCGTTGGCGCTTACTGGCGCCTATGCCGCTCTGCTCTATGGTGTAGTAAGAGGGCAGAGCATGCATCTATCCGGGCCAAGCGGGGGGCGAGTCAGTGCCGCCGTTCGAAGGAGAACTGCGTAGAGGACGCCGAGGTGCGAAGAAGCGGCCATCCCGAGACGGCAGAACCCTGCCGGCGTCGCCACGGAAAATGGGCGGTGATATCGCTCATTGGATATAATCGACATTCATCGGATACCTTCGCGTTTCCCTCATTTTTCCCATAGGGCTCTGTGTCGACCTCCCTGTCTAGGTTACGACGTATTCATTTCGTATAGATCCGATGTATTTGGAAGGAGCACTTTCGACAGAAGGATCAGTGTGTCTTGATCAGAACACTCGAATACTGTCATGCGCCAGCCCTGTTTCTGATCACTGGCTGTGTTCTATTCTCACTGCGTGCTCCTTTAAGTCGAATGAAAGTCCAACCAGCAAGCCAAGCTCATATACGTATGCGCTGCTTGCTGTGGTTGAACACAATCGTCGTATGGCCGTTCTCCTGTATATATATAAATATATATATATATATTTTTTATAGAATATATATATACATAAATATATGATTCCTATGACTATCGAGTGCGTTTCGCACGTGACACCTCTCGCGATGTTCGCAATCTGCGTCCCTTCTCTATTTGAGCGAATTTTTTTTTGATTTCCGCTTTTCTAGCCACAACTATATGATACGTATACATTGCATTGTCAGTCGTTTCCGATTCTCGTTACTTGACCGGACATAATGAGTATTCCATTCGAGTTTGACAATTCTAGACGGACATAGACACACAAACAGACACCCCACCTCGTTTTTACTGTTAGTGCTGTTGTCGTTCAAGATTCAATGTCGACGTCGTCAGTGCCCTGGCTATTCCCTATTGAAGAGGGGGTAGTTGTTCTCCACGACCGGCGCTCTCATCGTCGTCAACATCGAATGCCAATTGAAGATGAGTGGCGTCACGTTCTTTTAGCGCGCGACCCCGGTGCCGGCTCCGTCCCGTTGGCAGAAATCTTCGCTCGCCAGCCGGACCTTTCGCCGATACTGGCTTTCATCTGACGCTCGTACCTGCCGTTTTGGAAGATCGCTTTCGGATCTGCCACCGGCTGCATTTCTACTGCTGCTGCTGCGGCCACCACCACAACGGTTGGTCTATAACCGGTGGTGATGCCGCCGCCGCCAGTCCTCGCAATGGCGGACTGCAGCCAACCGGATGCGGCACATTTTCATTTTTCCCCGTGCGCTTGCTGCCATCCCCTCCCTCCCCCCCTAGCGGCGTTGGTGGTGCGAGCGAGCGAGCGTTTTCCGAAACAGTAAGCTTTCAAGGAACCCGAGGAAGAAGAGGCTGTTTCCACGACGTCGGCTGTTACGCGCCGCTGCTGTCGCCGGTGGCGCAGCAGCAAGCTGACTACCACTGGCCCAAGGCAACGGCGGCAGCTGCAGCACCAGCTATAATAGCAACAACAGCAGCGGAAACAGAAACAGCCGCAACACGACAGCAGTTGTTCGCCGCCGCCGCCGCGCCTTTCGTTGCTGCCCGACAGGAGCAAGTGCCGTTGTTGTTGTTGTTGAAGTGTTGTCGCATGGCGGTCTTGCATCGAGACTCGTTCGTCTGCTGGTCGGCTCGGAAGACGCTCAAAGCCTACGCCTATGTTTGGCTGCTTGTTGGTAGGACAGTGTGGTGGCCCGCAAATGCGGCATCGCCAACAACGACGACGAACACTGCTGAAGAAGACGAAGTGCCGAATCCGTGCCGAAGTAGGCCATTGGATGTTGTTGTTGTTGCTGGGGGTGGTGGTGGTGCCGCTGCTGCTGCTGCTGGTAACGGTGGCGGTGGCACAGCTCGGTGTCTAACCGCTGGAAGCTTAGCGCCCGTCTGGCCGCTGCTCTGCAGCAGGGCAGACAGTGGCACGATGGACTACAACGACTTGGATGGGTGGTTGGAAGGCGAACGCAACCGGCGGATCAGCGGTCTGCGTCGGCAAATCTGATCGAATGTCGCCACCGCGTGTACCACTACCACTACTATTACTATAATACTACTTTTACTATATACCGCGAGCAGACGACCGCGTCGAAATATGACGCATCACTAGCAATGTGATGGAGCGTACGGATGACAGCAACATCTCGGCAGTAACTCGGATCGAAGGAACATCACTATGTTGCTGCTGGTGGTGCCGTTGTCGCTGTCCTCCTGCTCTGTGATCTCTGTCCGCCCCAATGTGTCGCCGCATTCTAACGATATCTGGAACCTGCTGAAAGTTTCTTGCTCTCTGCTAATTGCAATTAGGCCCGACGCATCGGCTTGAGAACAATATTCCGACCTTGTTGATTACTAGCCCGTTCGTTACCGATGCGTTCGCGACTTCTGAGCAAGTAGCATAACAATCGCTGACACCCAGCTATGGTTGTTGACTGTAGTCAATGGCTAGCAGCTGGCCCTTGCTCATTGGGCGATGACGTCGGCCCCGCATCATCCAGGAAGCTACAACAAATTACTGTATAGCATTTTCCGGCAGAGAGTCAACACCGATTGCACACAATGATTAGTCGTTTGCCGTCATTGCAGACACAAGGCGTTTTCGAGACAGGTAGAAATGGAACGAATCCTTTCGTTGTGTCTCCAACTTCGTAACGTTGTCTCGTGCCAACATCGGCAGCGATGGCGGCGGCAGCGGCCGCTCAGCAAAATGGCAACATTTCGTCAAGACGCAGCAGCCGTTGGCAGCAGGAATAAAGCCTGTTTCTAGCCGGCGACATCTAGCAGTCACTCTGTATGTATACACACACATATATATATATATATATATATATATATATATATATAGTGAGCAAAGCACTAAACTAAAACAGCGGCACGACTCTGGGCCAGCCCGTCGGCTCGGGGAGGAGGCAAGCCGACCCAGGAGTCGAAGGCCCCGTCTAACGGAAGAGGAGGAAATGCGATAGAAGATGAAAATAAAATCAGAGAACAAGAAGAAACAAGATCCGCTGCTTTCCCGCAACGACTCCGATGCTCCGACCAGCCTCGGATCGAGAGCGGCATGACGATGTTACTGGCGGCGCCCGGCGAATCTTCGCGCGCGAGCCGGGCGAAGGGTGATCATCGTCAGCTGCAGAGCAGTGGAACGAAGACGCAGCAAAACACAGATCTGTAGAGAGGCGGTCGGGACGCGACCGGACCGGCGCGGCCGCGGCGGTGGCAGCGGTGCCAGCGGTGCCAGCGGCGGCGGCAGACACGAAATGGTGCTGATGAAAAGGAGGGATTCCCCCGGCGCCGATGACGCCGAAGTTGGCCGAACGTCTGCTCTGGACGTTGCTTTGCTCGCCCTGGAGCTCCGAGCTCTGCCTGCTGCTGGTGCTGCTGCTGCTGTTGCTGTTGCTGGTTGGCGGTTACTTGCTGACCGTGGCGGATGGCGCCCGGCGACCCGGCAGTCGTCAGCCACCAACCGCCGGGCCAACAGAACGGGGCCGACTAGCGCGGATGTTGTTGTTGATGTTGCTGGCGTTGCTGCGAAACGCAACCGTTACAATACCAGGCCACAGCAATAATAACGATAACGAATAAATGCAAGAAATAAGAGAAGTAACAGCAACAAAAGCGGCTGACTCTCCTTGGTTATCCGTCCGTCGTCATTGAGATAGGATGGAGGGAACGTTCGACCGGAACAGATTTAGGCAATCGTGTGGCAACAGCCCGGGGGGGGGGTTATGATGCCAGACACCTTGCAACAACTTTCGCAACTAAGAAATGAAGATCTCAAATGAAGAATGGAGAGAGAGTACAGACTAACAGATAGTGATTGCATAGCGTCGTTGGTCGACGGCGTTGCCCTGCCCGACCTGACCAAACCCCTGTCGGTGGTGGTCGTTTTGGGGAAGTTTTATGCTATGATATTTCGGGACACTTGTACAACTGCCGGCAGCAGCGGTTATCTGTCGATCATGGTACGTGTTCGTTGTATTTTGCAACAGCGTGCTATTGGCGTGCTATACCCGAGCTCCTTGGAATATGATAACCGTATCGACTTAGACCACACTTATCAGATGACCAGCTGACAGAGTAGGTTTTACCTAGCGACAGTTTTTCCGGCCAGTCGTCCGTTGTCGATCTAATCGATTCAGTGAGTTTTGCCTTTGACTTAACGACTGGGACATTCGCTCTATTCTCGTCTAGTATATATAATATTATGTTATGCCCATTTATTTGCAGCAGCCGTCGTGGTCTTCAACTGTTGGCAATGCAGTGCCAGCAGCAGCAGCAGCTCGGTAGGTTATTGAAGTTGCCGGTTGAACTGCTGGGGATAGCGCGGTGGCCCACTCGGTGGTGGCGTCCCATTGGTTTCGTTTTCACCGAAACCAGATATTGTTCAACCACCGTCGTTCGTTAAACGATCCCGCAGTGCCCTCCAATCAGCAAACGCGATCGTAGATGATTGCGTTTGATGGAACTGACACCGGTCAGACACCGTCGTGTACGATCAACTACCCCGTTAACTAATAGCACCGCTAAGCCTACATTCTTCTCTATATCTCATCGCAGAGTAACGTTAGCCATCGAAAGCGCGGGGTGAGGTCGCCGAGAAAATGGATCATTCGTCAAAACTAGAACCGCGTGAGGTTCAACGCGAAATATGAGCTGTCATATATATATACATACATTATATATATATATATATATATATATATATATATATATATATATATATATATATATATATATATATACACTATATATATATATATATATAACGATTCAAACCAGTATGACCGCGTCTGTGGGCGCGACCACTCGTTGTAGCACAACGTACGAATGTGAGGCTTTATTCTAGAGTAGTCCTTTCCGTGGCATCGTACAAGTATAATGCAGAGATTCTTTTAGTCAGTCATTAATCCGCATGCTCGACTACACTATCATATGGCCATGGCGAAGCGGCGTGAATGATGATCAGAAGCTGAGCTCTATAGCTCGGCCGCTGTTTATGTGGCGGTCCCAGCTTCCGTTGACATTATTCCTGTTCGCAATGAACAGCCTGGCAACGTAAGCTGACAAATGAGTGAGCCCCGACGGAAGTATCTATAATATAGATGTCTTTGTATGGGGTCAAGCGAGGAGTGCAACTCGTAGGTGCACACATGGGTCCCATCAGCAGCGTTGCACATTTGCATCTAAAATGGGTTCGTCTTACGAAGCAATGCAAAAAGAAATGTCGGCTGAGAGTCAGCCCGAATATATATATATATATATATATATATGTATATCTACATATATATATATATATATATATATATATATATATTCGGTATATGTATTCGGTATCGGCTGGCGATCACTTCCTTGCCCGAGCCGTAAGGCTTAGTGACAAGATGATATGTTCTAGCCGCGTCGTTTACGGGCTACATGGCATTGTCTAATCTGTACATGAAGTACAACGCACACGGGTTCATCTTCAAGCTTTGCATTTTGCTAATTCTATTCATCGATCGAGTTGCTCGTTATGACAAGCTCGATACGTATAAGTTCCACAAAGTATAGCTTTAACGCATTGATATCTCTCTATTCGGACCAACTCTGCCCGCTCGACTGAGACACACCTAGCCCTGTTTGGTGCCAGCATTCGGCCTGTCCATACTAAGGCCACTCTCATGCCTTTATAATACCACTATATAGAAGCGTGTGTCTCAGTTGAGAAGCCGCCGCCACCGCTGCCATCGTAGCCGTGTTCAATTGCCTTGGAGCTGTATTCTACTGCTGCTATGTTTGATTTCGCCTCTACCCGTGACCGAGCGTCATTCCTCCCGACCTGCTGCACGCGCGCTTACGTCAGATGACCGCTAACTGTGCTAACGTCACCCTTCATACGTTTTGCCATTGGCCACTGCGAACGTCAGAAGGTGCAACGAGTGTCTACGACCCTCTAATTCTCTCTCTCTCGCGCGCGGTCTCAGCTGACAGCACTATCGGCGGCAGCAGCAGCAGCCGGGATAGTGAAATCGACCGATTGGAGGAGATCCAACCGGGCAGATTTGTGCGTTCGTCGGTGGCCAGACGCAGGAGATCGCCCCGGACGTCGCTTGCATATGGCAGCCTACGGCTGCTCGTAGACTAGTATCGGTCCACTGTTGCTGGGTGCTGATCGCACGTGGCGTCCTGATAGAATAGGCTCGGCCTATCCCCGTTAGGAGCGTGAGCAACTGCCTAACAACTTTCGGCAAACGTCTGACGTCGATCAGACGCAGGTAGCGGATCGATCTGTGTTGGTGGCTGCCAACCGCGAGGATACACAATGGCGGAACGACAGGAGTTGATCGTCCACCTTTGGTTTTATTGCCTAGTAACGATAATAACAATAATAATAATATGATGATGATGAGGCTAATGAGAAACTCGGTTGTGGCGGCAATGTTTTGAGCGAGCTCATAGAGGAGTAAGTCGCTGTAATTGTATAGTATGTTGCTTATCTTCTATACATCGCTTACATTTTAAGCTGTTCCCATGTGGTAGTAGGCGTGGATTTTTTTATGGATAATATATATATATATATACACTGTACTATATTCTATATGGAACGTGATACAATTGGCATGAGCTACGACCGAAATCCATCACTGACGGCCATTTCTCTCTCTCTCTCTCTCTCTCGCCGAGTTGCGCAGAGCGAACCGGACACAATAACATTAGAATTGACCTGTGCCCACACGACAATAGCACAGAGCTCTTTAAGCCAATGAAAATGCCTAGCACACAAAAACGAAGTGAAAAGTTAGGCGACAAACAAAGCGAGATCGACAAGAAGCTCGGCAGTTTTCTATGAAAAGGCAGCAACAATGGACGTATCACCTCTGGAAGAGGAATCGCGCCGTCATTTCCGTCACTATCGTGATGGCCGCCGGGTGAGAGCCGCTTCATAGACTTCGTCACGGCATTGTTGCCTTCGGCTGCTGTCCGAGGAATCATGTATTCCTATGTATTTTTGCTGTTTTTTTTTTGCATCGTCTAGTTCGCTCGATCGGAGCTGCGAGCTTTACGCATCACCAGGCAGACCTGTCCGATCTGCTCGCAATGGCCGCCGCAAGCGCTTCACCACTCTCACGATCGACCAATGCCCCAAAATGACAACACTAGCGCAGGGACGGCGGCAGCGGCGTTAGTCAACGACGTCATCATCAACCAACGGAGAGAGAGAGAGAGAGAGTTAGCGGTGTGTGACGGCCTATCACGTTCTCGATTCCTCTCTCTCTCCCTGTCTCCAGCTTTCGCTGTCTATAGCAACTGCGACGATGATGTTCTACGACAACAACAACAACAACAATAACAGCGACAACAACAACAACAGTGACAACAACAACCTCGACGTGCCATAATTGTGTTGTTCTTGTTATTCCCTAAGTGGTTGTTGTTGTTGCTGCTGTTATTGTCCAGTCTACTATAGTTGTGCTCAAAGCGAGGACGATCCGAGCTGCGTTGTTGCCGTTGTTGTTATTATTGTTGTTGTTGTCTGCAATTGCCGCTGCTGCTGCTGCTGTTGTTGTTGTTGTTGTTGTTGTCGTGGCGCTTCGTCGCCGACGCCACGGGCACGCGAATGCGCGCAATGGGCTTTACCTGTCGCCAGAGTAACAGCGAACTGTGCGCTCGATTGGCGGCATCACACAAACACTCGATAATATATCTAGTACTAGCCAACCATCCATCCATCCATCCATCCATCCAGCTTATGTGTCTGTCTGTCTGTCCGCCTGCGCTCGGATAGATGACTGAAATATTGGCACGATGCCGGAATTCATTGCGGCAGCGTCTGCAGGGACTCAGTGCCGCCTTCGTCGTCACCGAATGTCGGTCGCTCGGTCGCCGCCGCCGCCGCCGTCGCTGCCGCCGTCGCTGTCGTCGTCGTTATTTCTGTTGTTTACGTCGATGTGATGTGGTCGCTGCGCATTTCGAGTTTTGCCGCGCGCCGAGCCGGCAGCTCTTTTTTCCGTCCACATGGGCCACGGTTGTTGGCCACCGGCGTCATCATCGTCGTCGCCCCGCGCGGACGCCATGGCCCTGCTCTAGTTTCTGTTCTCGGTGTTCACTTCATATCTTTTTCTCCTTGACGATCCCGCTTCGACGCCGCCGCCGCCGCCGCCGCCATCTGAGCACTCGTTGTGCTGTTGTTGAGCGCTCTGACTGAGCGAGCGAGCGAACTGAGAGAGAATCGTCATTGTGGGTTGGCTCGAGCTGCTGTTGTTCGTTTCGAACAAGTCTCTATGTATTTTTTTCTTTTTTCTATCATTACGCAACATTATCAACATCGCTCGTTACTCATCGTTCACACGCGTATCAACGCTAATTTCTCATTCTCTCGTGTTGTTGTTATTGTTGTTATTCTGCGTCCTGCTTAGCCTGCCTGTCAGTGACGCAAGTGGCGCATTGACAGGCGCCGTTCGCGGATACCATTATAAATAGTATAATCATAGCAGTAGCAGCCTTAGCGACGATTACCATCACTGACCGGTTGATCAACAGCAACACAGAGCAATCGACGATAACGGTAAACACCACCACCACCACCACCAACACCAAGAACAACAACAACAACAACACGCGGCGGCAGCAGCAGCAGCGGTAGTAAAGACAACAACAAACAAGCAGCAGATGCTGAGATGCTCACCCTGAGTCGGTGACTGTGCTGTCGGCAGTAGCTGTCGTTGTTGTTGTTGTTGTTATTGTTTAGAGCGTCAGTCACTCGATCAGTTGCTGGCGGCGATGCCGGCCGGTTCGGTAAGAGCCAGTAACGAGTTGAAAAAAGAGGAAGATGGCGGACGGGTGCCGCGCGAGAGAGGAGAAAGAGAGAGAGAGAGAGAGAGGGGGGGTGGGTGGACACAGTGATGTAGATTGCCACTGCCGCCACCACCACTACGGCCGTCAGCGTCGCTGCAGCCAGCAGTGGACAACTGGTTGATTGTTCATCGTTGTTACTAGAGTCTCTTACTCCTCATTCGTTTCTCTCCCTCTCTCTGGCTCCATCTTTTTCCGGTGCGATTTCGTCGACCTGCCCTACACCGCCCTTGCCTCCTGCTATTGCTGCGGCAGCGGCGTCGGCGGTGGCGTCGGTGGATGCTGTCAGCGGACTCAACAACGAGAGACAGCGGAGAATAGCGGTTGCTGTGCTCTTATTATACCGCTAATGGCCAGCATCCCCAACGGTGACGTCATTGCCACCACTACAAGCCCAGGTAGCGGTGAGGATTTTGAGACGTCCACCACCAGTACCGCTGCTGCTGCTGCTGCTACTAACGACGCTTGCCTACCTATCTCAGATGTTCCCAAAGCGAGAGCGAGAGAGAGAGAGAGATAGAGAACTAGCAGCGCCACTGCCGCCGGACGTCTACCTGATCGAAGGCCCGACGACCGGCGTCGACTAGAATGACGCCGACAAAGCAAGCCAAGCCAACGAATAGATCGGCTACCGCTACTGTTGCCACCATGACACTATACTATATAATGTAGTGGTCGCCGCTATTGTGCAGTACAGCATATCGTAGGGAGGTTCGAATTCGAAGAGGACGCTTTTCGCGCGTCCTCTCATCGCTCACAGACGGGATCGCTCACGATCTCACTTCGAGACTGAGCGTCTGCAGGGCGGGAGTGCGCCCTGGCAACGACGCGAGCAGCTTGCGCCGTTGCTACGGTCACTTGCATCACTACTGTTGCTGCTGACGCCGCCGTCGTCGCCGCCGCGTCTGCCGCTGTTGCTGCTATTGCAAGCACTTGTAGTATGGCTGCGACGGTCACTAGCGGCGTCTTCCATCGACGGAGCTAGCGACCTCGGTGGCACACAGCCGCAGCAGCAGCAGCAGCAGCAGCACACGACACACACGTTGAACGGACATTAAGATAGATGGTGAGAGATAAAAACGTGTTGGTTTATTTGTGATTGAACGGCTCCGCTGAGCCGACAGCAACGGCGACATATCGAGGATATTGTCCGAGGAGGAGGCTGATTGCTCCTCAGTGGGCTGCCGGCCTGGCTGGTCAGTCAGTCAGTCAGTAAGCCACTCACTTGGACGATCATTGGACGTTCAAGCCGGCGTAGAGTGTAGAGCTGCTGGTGCATAACTGCGAGGTGAGACTTATCAAGCACACCTCTACAGGGGACGTGTAGCTGGGGCAGCGATCGTTTTTACGGTGAGTGTCGCCAGTTCTGCGCAGAGAGCGTCAGTTCTCGCTGCGTGCTAACGGGGTATATTACCTAACGTTGGCGAACACCCGCTGATCAGGAAACCGGCATAGAGGGAAAATAGTGGTGTTTTTAATTTTTTTGTTAAATTTCAATCTTCAATTGTCTCTTCTGTCAGACATCGTTGAGGTAAATCAAATCGAGGAACAGCAACAACGACACAACCCCATTTGCAGAGGAAGTGGCTGGCGAAGGGTTCGACACCTGGTAAACGCGCGTCAATTGAGCGGAACGCTAGAGATCAGCTGACCATCAGCTGCATTCATTGACCCTCTCGAAATACGTCTCGAAAGGATTCATAGAGCCACCCACCGGCGGAGTGGTGCAGTCATCTGTTGGCGTTTCGATTTCCGCGAGAGCACTCGTTTGTTCGACAACGCCGGGTCGGCTAAACGAATGATGATGTCCCCTCGCCCGGCTGACGTGAGCGAGACGGAAGGTACGAGACGAGAGCAGCCGCAGCCGCAGCCGCATAACACCGACTCCCGTTCAACTGCGCGACGCCCGCTCATTATTCTACTGACAGCAACTGCGGCAACAAGGGCGGCGTGACGACGATAGTATCATAATCGTGTGTACAGTGCGCGGCAATCGGATTCGTGTGTGTGTGTGGATGAGGTGCCCTTGTTTTGTAGTTTTTTCCTGTTGCTGTTGTTGTCGTTGTTAAGACCGCTCAAGCATTGATCTCGGTCAGGAAGCTTGTTGTTATTGACGGACAATATAGGCTGGGCACTGGGAGCAGCAGTAGCAGCAATAGCGGCAACAGCAGTAGCTTAATGTGAACAGTGAAAAACCCCCACCTCCACTAAGTTTGACGATGTTTCTTCTTTGTCCGAGTGCGTTCGGTTCGTTATCGACTACGTCAATGACTGTTATCACCACAGGCGCTGCTGGTACCCGTACGACGACCGTTCGTGGTTCACAATTAACATTCGAATCTGCAGCGGCGGCGGCTACGCTCTCAACGCGATTCGTGAACGACACCAACAGCTGTACTGGCTATTACTGTTGGCAAACAGTGTTTCATCATCAGAGCGGTGGACATTCGGCGCCGGTCTAGTGACCCATCTGCCGGGGCTGATCTGTGCTGTTTTTGTTCTTGTTGTCGTTGTCACACTCATATTTGCCACGGCTAACTATTTGATGACTTAGCAATTAACGTTAAGAACGGACACTTAGCCGACACGGGGTCGATGAAAACCTCAAGCTAGGCCACATTTACTTGCCCGTGTCGAGTGCACCAGCCCTTGACGACGTAAGGGGGACACTGAAACGAACTGAGCACAGCGTCGTTGATAGGTACAGTTGTATACAGGTCGCCCGCACCACCTCTGGATATTTCTCTCGTAGTTTGCACGTGGAACCGTGTGTGTGTGTGTGTGTTACCGTTGTACTTTTTCGTCTACTGTATTCATTCGGCCGGCCGGAGGTTCCGGCCTACGAATGAGTCCGCCGGGCGAGCAGCTGTTTCGGGCGTTGTCAATTGTTCCTTGTTCTTCTCTCGAGTAAGTACAGATTGTGCTATAGCAGATTTCGAGTTACGCCACTGTTGTGTTATTTCAGAGAAGCGAGAGTCGTCTGCAAGTTCTATTTACAATGCATCAACTTATAAGCGCTTGTCGTCATCGTCGTCGTTGTCGTTCTTGTCGTGCGACAACGACGTTCGCTGTTTGGAGCTGAATGATGATCTCTATGACATTAGTGTTCGCTGTCGGCGAACACCTCTCGTCTTGGTTGGTATTCATAATCCTGTTGTTTGTACCACCTGCCTTGTGCTTCCTCTGTACGAGTCCATCAAGGCAGTAAGCAACCTACATAGGCCACTAAAGCGAGCTATGGTAACACGCCGCTCGATCGGTGTGTCGTTGTAGCACTGCTGCGGCTGCTACTGCTGTCGCCGCCGTATGAGTGTTGTTCCAGCAGCAACAGCAGCAGCAGCCAACTCTGTCATTGCTTTCTGCTACTGCGCCCAACACATATATATATATATATATATATATATATATGTATATATATTATATATGTCCGTCCTAGTAGCGACATGCGTCGTCTCGTTGCGATGGCCGGCGGCCGGCGGCGGCGCCGCATCCGTGTGCCACTGAATGCCGCTGGCCGGCAATGCCGACCGACCCGGCATTCAGCAACAACAACAGCAGCAGCAGCAGCGGAACCGCCGCCACCACTGCTGCCAACACGAGCTGGCTGGCCGTCAAACGGGGTCCATCCACGGTAGCGGCGGCTGCTGCTGCTGTTATTGCTGCAAGAACTGCGTCGCAATGCGAACATCGTCACTGATGCGCAGAGAAAGTCCCTACGCTGCCGCTGCCGCCACCACCATCATCGTTGTTGTTGTTGTTGTTCAGAGAACCGCCAACTAACCAACGAACCGGCGAAGCAGCCGGCAGCTGACGAACACTTTCGTTCAGCTGAGCGCCCTCTATGGCGCCGCCGCTCTACGCACCACCGCTGGGCAACGACGACCACAGGCCAGCCCCGGCGACTGCAATAGGCAGATTGGCGGACAAGCCGACAGACCAACCGATAGTCACATAGGTATAGTAGCAACGTCTACAGATGATGATGGTGATGACAACGTCGAGGACAGCGGTGGCGCTGTTCAGCGAGCGAGCGAGCGGGCAGACGGGCGGGCGGGCGGGCGGTCGACCAGCGGCTAGGAGACAAGGGAAAGTTCAGTGAGCCTGGTCAGTCAGTCAGTCAGTCAGTCGACGGGACGGTCCCGGTGGCGGCATCAAGCTGCCCTGCTTCATGAACGCAATGTTGGCGCAATGTTCTTGTTGTTGTTGTCATCGTCAGCGTTGCTGCTGCTGCTACTGTTGCCGCTTCGAATAGCTGCTGGGCGAGTGGTGGACGGCAGCGGGTAGGAGCAGCCAGCGCGGCACCTCGTAGCTCAGTTCAAATATATCTAGAGAGCTGGGTGGGCGCTGGCCTCGATTGCGGCGTGAGTGGTCATTGGTTGCTGGCAGAGGAAGAGCAAGAGGAGGGGGACACGGTCGCGTATCGGTCTGTCGGAGTCGAGCGGATCCTCTCTCCCGGATCGCGTGTTCTATACTAGCGATGTGAATGTAGGTATACATTGCTTCAATGCGGCTTCTTCCCGGCCGTTCGCGGTGAGATTCGCCAGGGCGACACCCGGTTGCCTTCTGTTCGATAACGGAACAAGGCGTCGGGGGACCGGGGCCGCTACGGCTCCTGCTGCTGTTACAGTGACAGTTGGCTAACGACAGCAGCACGACTACTGCAACCATCCGGCCTTCAGCAGGTTAGCAACACCCATGGGCCATGAGCGTCGACAAACGCGGGAATGAATCAGCAGCAAGGAATGGCGCTTGCGAGAGGAAAATAAAGACACCTATTTGGACTTCGAGTGTATGGGCGTCAGGGTCTTGATCTTTGTCCTTCGGTGCGTTCCGGAGTTTGTCGGCGTATTCCGCATCACGGCACTAGTCTATGGTGCAATCTGTAGGACTTAGTAGTTTATCATTTGACCAGCGGAGAGGCGCACGAGCTGTGTGGCCTTGCGTGTCATCGCTGTTATTTGTGATACCAGCTGCGGGCCGAATGATGACGGAATCGCTGGCTTGAATCATAATAACGTTATGACCTTTGTTTTTGGGTTATTAGGTCTAGAGGCAGATTATCATTCGACCCCCTCCTCCTCCCCCACTGTTATAATAATGAGAGGATGCTGGACGAGGGTGAATTTGACGAATGTGAACACATTGTTTATTTGTTCATCCGCTTGTCTGCCTGTCTGCCGGAGGTTATAGGCCAAAGTAAAAAAGAAACAGCTCATACACATTGAGGAAAGGCGACGTCGGCCCTCGTGAGGGACAGACAAACATGAGGAAATCATTGAAGAAAGAACGCGAAGTGAAATTCTAAGAGATAGATTACGCTGCGCGAATGAGTCGGTCGGCCCCGACGAATCAGCTACAAATTGGTGGGCCAGTGTCAATCAGACGAAGCGCCACATTGGCCCTTCATTAAACTTGATCATTTAAAGAGAATGTACCTTCAAACGACGACTACAGTGATACTTGCAACAAACTTTCCCCCGTGGATTTGATTGGCATCTCCGCGTCCCTCCGCGTCTCTTCAACGTGAACGCGAAAACAAGCAAGCAAGCGAAAGACAGACAGTCAGACGCACAGCTGTCGACAGCGATCGATCTGAAGAAATCTGTGTGACGAAGGATGCGGCTCATAGATGAACGTACATAGACCGGGTGTTTCGACACTGACTTTTATTATTATTATTATTAGAAATATCTATATACCCTATGGTGGCCCGCGTGTTCTGCGTGATCCGTCAACGTGGCTAGGCACTAATTGCCACCAGTTCGTTAGCAAGTGCTTGTCGATACGGCAGACTCTACACTCCTAGCCATCTCCAGAAAATCAAGAATCCGTCCATCGATTCGGCGTAATCAGCGCGAAGTCGATCGGACGCCGGCCGGCATTTCATTTATTTCACCGTCGACTCAGTGACTTCAGTGCCAATGTCTATGGCCTTCCCCATTCTCCCTTGACGCAGATCCGTTCTCTCTGTCCGCCAGCGACGTTTGCGGCGGCGGCGTTGTTATTATTATTACTGTGGCTCGCGTTCAGTGCTGATTGTTGGCAAGGCTGAACGGGGACCTTGGTATACCATCGCTGCGACAGCCGGCAGCACCGCACAATCGAACGTGGCTCGCTTGCTCCCCTGTTCGCTGGCAGACTGGCAACAGTAGCAACGTTGTCCATACATCAGCATCTTCAGTGTTTTGTTTATTTGTCTATTCAGTCGCTGGTTGCTTCGTCCGTTCGCTGGTGCTCGTTGATTGTTTGGCCGAGTTGAGCAGACTCAATTCAGCCCCTTCTGCTGATAGTCTCTATCGGCAGAGGCAACGAACAGCAAAGGCCTATTTGCTGGTCACTTCTATCTGATTGCCTGTTGACCGCGCAGCAGACTGAGACGCGGCCAGCATCGTTCGCGCTGTGGCCACGACTACGCAGTGGTAACGTCGACACGTTACGAACGTGATGTTGTCGAGTGGGAAAGCCCAAAGTGCAGCTAAATGCTGAGATAGATAGAACGACGTCATAGACGACGGCGGCGGTGGCAGCGTTCGAGAATAGGCGGAGAGCGACTATGCATAAACATAAACACGCACACACACACAAACAGCCTCGGCCGGCAACAGAAAAACAACGGAGAGAGAGAGAGACATGTGGTGGCACAAGGCAGGAATGAGGCCAGCGAGTGTCGCTGCCGCCGCGGGGGCTATTTGGCTCGTCGTTGTTTGGCGCCAGTGAACGTAGCAAACGTGCGGCAGCTTTCAGCCGTCGCTGCCGTTGATTGCGGTGGCTGGAAAGACAGCGGCGTGCGGCGGCGGCGGCGTCCGTGGCGTTCCCAACCAGAACTTGTAGGCAGCGTTCCAGAGTCTGTTGTGTCGAGCCGACTTGTCGCTCGATAGAGACAGACCGGCTGCTGAACGACAGTAGGAGAACTGTGACACGGGTAGAATGATTCAGGAAGACTAGAAGGGCAGGCCACTCGAAATGTACAAGGGTCTCACCCTCAATGTGTGCACCACGACACGCCATCGGCCATCCGATGGCTGTGGATAACACCGCTTAGCTACGGTCTACCCTGAGCCGGGCCGAACGGCCGGCCGGCCGGTTCTCTCAGGTTGTTAATCGCTAGGGAGCTAGCCGATGTAGCAGGCGACTCATATGTGGCGTCTGTGTCCGTGTGCTGGCCGGGCTTGTGTGCGCTAGTTACGTGTACATATTGGCACGGCTTACGTCGACGCGCACCAATCACGAAACCTGCCGACGGCCTCGTCGTCCTGTCCATTCGAGTGCTTGACGGCGGCTATGGCTGTTGTTGTCGCTCGATTGTGACTGGGAATAGCAGAAACAACAATATCACCATCGAGGTTGGCGGGATCGCCAAGTCAGCCGAACACCCTGACAGCACAATGGCAGTCTCCGACGACAACAAGCTGCAATTAACACATACACGTATAAACAATAAATGAATAAGAACAATTTCTAATTTACTATTATTAGTGTATTGTTATTGTTATTATTATTACTATATAATAAGCAATCTGGATAATGGTCGATTATGTATGCATTATATTGCCCTGATGCTGTAGCAGACACGATATTCCGCCGTAAAAACAGCAATCACAACAGCAACAACAACAACAACAACAACAACAAATGATTACTCTATAATTAACGCAAACTATTCGTATAACAACGGTGTGTGTGTGTGTCTGTACTCGTCCATTGCTCACAACAACAATAACAGCAACAACAACAGCAATAACAACAACGGCGCACTTGAACGATAATCGAAGTAGCGATGACAATCAAACTACAGTCATGTTATCTCGCAATCAATCACTCACATCGAATCGCGTCTCTCCATTTCCGTCGCGCTGAGCAGAATCGGGCCGCGTTCAACGTCAACGTCTAATACGGAAAGTCTCTGTCAAACTTTCCTCATTTGACCACTCATGTTTAGTAGGGAACAAAGGTTAAACTGTGGCTGTAACAGGGGTTTGCATTTAGGGGTCCGTCTTACAAAGCAATGCTAAAAAGCAGTTGTACCGTGGACATTGTTAAATGTTTAAGGCTGAGAGTCAGCGCACAAAACCTTTTGTAACAGGACAGCGAGACCAGAGGGAAATCGATCCAGCCCTGGAGTCGTTCCTGCAAGAATTCGCCTTCACCGTCGCACCCTTCATCGTGTACTTTCTATGGGGGCTTCCCATGAGACCGTGGACGTGAGGCCGTGCACAGGTTTGATTTTGAGGTTGAAGGTCCGAGTCGGGGGTTCTCGGGGGGAGGAGGAAGGGGGGGGGGTTGCGGGACAGCGTTGCAACGCAGTGTGTTGTGCGACACGAGCCCTATGCAGGAAAGAAATGGCGATAAGTAGTTAGCGCTTTTGTTATAGAATCATCATATGTTTGTCTATCGAGGGGATGCGAATGAACATGAATACAACCATGTTAAACTGTGCCCTGATATGGCCGCAGTGGAGAACCGTCGAAGAAACTAGGCCGCTTAAGGATGTCGTGTCTAACCTGTTAAAAGGTTTTGAGGTTTTGAGTGAAATTCTATTTATTACATTCCCCTGAGCTAATTTGTTCCTCATCAGAGCGCTGGGGGCTAGATGAGGCTATACTTAGTGGAGTTTATATTTAGCAAGCCGCCCTTTAGCTACGATACGTTTCAGGATTGCCTTGAGTACCAATTTGTGTGGAAGGATCCGAAGAGAATGCCCAGGATAGTTGTTGTCGTATCAAATCGCCACAGTTACGTTTATGTCCGATTTGGTGCTGCTAATCATGTGAAGTACGGCTGACATCAATTATCCTGCGCGGGCGATGTGATATCGTTTTGTTTGCCAGGCAAATGAACTATCAATTACGGAGCGACTCGGGGTGGAGTCATACCTTAGTGGCAGCAGGTCTGCGGTTGCGTAAATGTTTGGTGCAGTCTGGTGATGAGAAAGTGGCCAATCTTTGTGTGGTGCACAATTGCTGCATTTGTCGAAGGCGAATTTTTGCACATAATTAGCGACACCGCGCTAATTAAAGCAGTGAAGAAATGAGGAGGACGAGGGACGGTCGGCGCATCTTCCTTAGAATAATCAGCTGTCATAATCCACATTTGCATGCAACTTCACGTGCTAGTTTTCGATTAAGTCACATTATGTAGATACAATACAAGTCTACATTATTTATATATATATATATATATATATATATATATATATATATATATAAATAATTGCAGATGGTTAGCTCATATATAATAGATACCCTTATAACGTGACGGCGGTATTCATCGACTTATGTTTAACATCGATCAGAAAATACCAGATAGAGAGGCGTATTGATTATTTACTTCTAGTGATGTCGGCATCGGTTGAGCCAGTGACATTTATAAGATACTTGCGATTTTACCGTTACAGATCGTCCTCGCGTAAGCGGCGCACCTCAATGTCGGATACAAGCGACTCCCGCAACGACACCATGGACGACTGTATGGCGGCAATGGTGCTTATGAGGCTTTCAGTATCACCGAAGAGCCCTCGGATTTCCGGATTCGACCCTGGTGAGTACAGAAGCTTTTCGACTGTTCTTCTATGAAGGCAGGAATACACTTTGCGGCTGAGATCGCTATGTATTACCTTGTCAATCTCGTTTGAATTGTGCGCATCTCGCCATTACGTCGGACCATGGTGTATACACCGCTGTGTCTGCTTATTTTTCCCTGTTTAGCCAGAGCTGAACTGACTTGACACTCAGGTCGTGGTTGGCGTCCGCTCGCTCCTTCCCTCCCTGTAACGTTTATTTTACAAACCCCCTACGAGGTGAGGTATTCTCACATCCGGTATGTGCGTCGGATCAAACACATATATTATTCGTTTCAACCTGATCATCATATATATATATATATATATATATATTAAGGGCCCGTCAGACCTGTTGACGAACAGCCATCACGCACACCGCTGTCTGATTTCGTTATTGAGGAAAAGCTATTTTTGTTTACAACTTCATTTGAATAGGATCCCTTCATGATATGCCTATAATATTAGGGCACAGACACGACATCAATTGGTTCGTGCTGCTGCTGCTGCTGCCTTCTACAACACATAGAAATTACCTTCCCCCGGAATTCGCTTATCGTTACCGCCTTCTCATATATAATACAGCAAAGGAAACTTTAGTTTCCAAGGGTAGAATAAGTTAATGGTTGACTCGCCCTCTCAAGGTGCTGGTGGTGGTTGTCGTATAATATCTACATGTTACCCTCGTTCGTTCGGCAACCATTGATGGTGTTCCGTTCTCGTGTAACATTGTTCGTCCGATATTGGTAGCGTTGTCGTCATCTCGAGAGTCACCGGCCAGCCGGCGGTCAGGCAAGATCCGGGACGCGTGCGCGCGCGCGCGCGGCTGTTGAGCGATGTTTCCATAGGGGGGCTGGCGTTATGACGTTGTTGCCGTCATCCATGTGCAATGTAGCGAATTACGATGGCCGCTCGGAGCGAACAGCGGAGAGAGCTGGTCGCGTTGTCGCGGGTAGCAATCGAGTGGTCCCTCGGAACGGTTTCGGTACGGCCAAAGACAGAGAGGCCGGAGCCTCTGGGGGAACTGCTTCTATTTCGACCCCCCTCCTTCCCCTTGCAAGTACCTCGACTGAGGCCCGCCGCCATCTGCATCCCATCTATCGTGTCCCGATACAACCTGTACTACGCGCTGCCCCTAGGTCTTGCCGCTGTGCTGGTTTGTGGCAAACACAACACAGCTGGCTCTGCTAGCAGGACAGGCCGCTGCCTCTGCAGACCCCCACGAGTTCCACAACCACCGCAACCGCAACGGCAATGCCACACCACTGGCCCTGTCATGAAGGCTCTGGTCCTGCAAGTTCCACTTCTGCCTACCCCAGACCTTTTCCCGGACTGGCGTTTCCCTTAGTCCATGTGACTTTGTCTGTGTGTGTTCGTGTGGGTCCCCTCTTCGCCTCCTCTTGCTTCTGCCAGCTAGGATGGCCACATACGTAGGTAGTAGGCTGGTGGACCGGCTGGGCCCAACCTAGGCCATTCCACGCCGTGTTTTGTGCGTCCACGATCTAGGCCCAAGGACCTGGAACGTCCTACTCTCAGCGGCCTCCTACTCCGTTCGGTGGTGGTCCTCCTTGCTGTGCTGTCTCCCGCCAGCAAGGCAAGTTCGGATTCTATAGCCAGCTTCTCTCTCAGGCCACGACGATCCCATCCAGCCATGCAGCCCCGGCAGCGAGTCGTCCTCTTCCATCCGCAGAGTGCCACTGTTCGCGCCGTTCGTCAGCTCGGATAGGAGATAGGGGATGGAAGATGTCGGCACGGGGGGGCTGTGGGAGGACAAATGGGAACGAGCTGTGGAGGAGTCCCCCAAGGCTGGGGGCTCAGTGGACGTTAGTCCGCTCGCTGTTCGGCTGCTTGCTCCTGCTACTTCTACGTTCTCTGACTCCGGGTGGTATTCGGTGGCTGAAAAGTGGGTCACCATTGCCATGACCGACGGCGGCGCCATACAGCGCCAGCAGCAGACATTGGTGAGCTTCGTCTGTGAGAGGCCAACGGGCCTGAGTGCTGCGAACGTTGTGCCTATGTATGTATCCACCGGTTTCATTCCGCTCTCCGACGCGCTCCAATCATCTCGCGCTGCTTTGGGACTGACTCGCAGAGATGTGCTGGAATAAGGCTAGAGAACTCCGTCCCCATATTTCGGAGACCGGCCCGTTGAGACTCAGTGCAGGGCGATTCTGCTCCTCAGGCCGTTCCGACAACGCAGAATCGGGCCTCGCAGGAGCAAGCTTGTCGGTCTGGCGGCAGCCACTGCCGCGAAGGCAGAAAGCTTGAAAGGGGGAGAGGACCCGTGGGACGCTCCTCTTTGCGTCTCGCTTGGTTGGATGAGCCGCCGCCGCCGCCGGCGAGCAGGCGGGCGAACGGCCGGGTGTTTGGGCTGGTAACAGGGTCTTCCTAGGCTCGTCGTAGGGCAACACAAGCTGGAAGAACGCGAACAGCAGTCAGCGCCAGGACGCAGACACTGCCCCACTGAACGCCGGAGCCCTTACGCTCCGACGCTGGCTGACGAAGAAGTCAGCCGGTGTACGTGTTTACGCGAGAACCGAACCGCCTGAACGAAGCTGCCCCGAATGCGCACATCGCTCTCGTCTATCCGCGCGGGACATTCCGGTTGGTCGCCAATCTGGTAGCTTGGCGACCAGTACAGTAGTGTCGGGCCTCGGTGTCTGGCTAGAAATGTATGCTGACTTCATCAGCTAACACTACTGCTGGCGTTACCGTTGGCGGTTAGTTGGCCTTGACTTAAACAGGAAAACCTAACAAACCCACACGCGAAACCAGCCAGAACACCTAGAGGTCGGGCCGACGGTAAACTGCGATTATGGTTACGGCTAGTTGGAATGAGCCGGTTTCATTGCGCTGGACCAAGCCAGCACGAAGGTCCCGCGCGCAGGAAACCCGCTCGTGTGGTCTCTTCTTCACCTCTTCCAAGAATATATGTATATAAATATATATATATATATATATGTTTGTATCGATATATAGTGACGGTTACTTTGCCACGGTTATCCAATATTTTCTAGGGCGTTGTTGACCACCACAGAGCATCATCATGTGCCATCGGTGTGTCCTAATTTGCCAAGGCCACGTTTTTTAGTCACTTTTCACACAATGAGTGAACTTGAACGTCCCTTTAGCCTATTCATTGCGACGGCTGTTGAATTCGATTTATTCGCTGTCTCGAGTTGACTTTCCAAGTTCTGTTTACGTAGCCTTACTAGAAAATGGCCCCGACTGTGAGATATTTCTCGTGACCTGAACGCTCACGAGACCCCGGAAAGCTCACTATGCGAACACTGGCGTTAAATAACACCTCGAATGTTGTTCATACGGCAATGGCCTCGGATCTACAGGGTGCGTCCGCTGTTACCAGTCCCTCCCCCTATACCGACTCAGCGACCCCCCTCTGACCTGGTTGCCTTGGCGTGAGCAGGACGCGTCTATCTCTGTACACTGCTATTTTTCTAGTGTTCATTCCCCTTGACTCCACTCCCGACCCGAGCCCGGCGGAGAAGCACATATCGGCTTCACACGGCAGGCTTTAGCAACGAACGCTGTGGCCGCACTGGCCGTCGACGCAGAGAGCTATGGTAGCGTGCAGGGTAGCTAGACGACGTTTTTCGGCTAGCCCGGCCTGCCCATGGGCCTGGCCTGTTCGGGTGTGCCTTTGGTTAGGCCGTGACAGGCCATCCTTTTCCGCGCGGTTCAGTTCCCGGCGCTTGTCCCATCTTCCCGGCCGCCGCCACCGCCGCCGCCGTCTCTGCTCCTCATTGTACTTTCTCCCAGCCTCTCTTCCAGAGCTCCCACTGCTAGCTTTCTTTCGGCTGGCTGAAGGAATCGGCCCGACTTGACTGCGAGCTTGCTCTTACTCGTTCGTTGGCTGGCAGACTCGACGGCCACGGCCGTGGGGTTGCTTCGACGGCTGTAGCTGCTGCTGCAGCAGCGTTCGTCGACGCCGACGCCGGCGCGACCGCCATTCGCCGTTCACTCTCCGGAGACGCGGACACAGTGCGCTGTCTACGCTGGCGGAAGGCCTTGTTTGGGAGAGGGTTGGCCTCCCCGGGGCCCAGCAGTCAGCAACGAGAGTGTACAGGCGAGCGATCTAGCCAGCCAGCAGACTCGATAGTCGTAGCACTGGGGCATCAGGGGCGGCGGCGGCGTCGGCGGCCAAACTAGGTCATGGCCTTCTCTTCTCGCACTGCGGCAAGCAGACCCGTTGACGGGGAAACTAGCGGGGCAAAGCCTGCTGGAAAGCCGGCTAGGAGCCGTTGCGACAGCGGCCGCCAGCGAGGCAGGCCGGGTAGCTAGCGAGCGAGCGAGCCAGCCAGCCCCAATGTCGCAGGCACCCGATAATAGTGCCCGCCAAAACGGCCGCGTCGGCCGCCGGACTCTTTCACTTCTACCTGTACCCTCTGTCGAGGATGTCGGGCATAGAAAACGATGCGGGGGTTTGGTTAGTGTCGGCAGTTAGTTGCTGTTAGAGCCTGCCGGGCTCTGAGACTGAGGGAGCCGGCATCAGGGCCATCCGAGAGAGTTCGTTCAGATGGGGAGATCCCGGGGGCGTCGGGGGGCACCCGCGCTCATCGACGCTATCGTGTACAGCTTAGAACTTGCGTCCCATCGTCTCTGCTGGCCACGAGCGACCGCTAGCAGCAGCAGCATCCGCCAAGCCCTCAGCTACTTTTCGTAGTGGGGCCATGGTGGCCGTGTCAGGAGGGCGAGTGCAGCGCTTGTACTAGTGTTACCATACCAGCTGGTACTGCTGCTTGAATGCGAGTCGTCCCCCTTGAAGCTGCTGTCAGCTCGGGTGTTGGCGATGTAACGTTCTACCGCTGGGACAGGGAGGGACGCCGGGTATAAACTTCGAAGGGTGACCCGCGGCACGTGTCATCATACGAAATACGGGACATTTCTCGGCTGAAACTGCCCCCCTCCCTCCCGTGGGGTCTGAATCTCGTGCTGCGACGTGGAAATATCGAGTCTTGTCAGCGGATTTGGGTGCGAAGGACCCAACGAAAACTGAACGCATGATTATATCAGTAGCCTAGCCGAGATAATGAGTGGACCTTGAAGGGTTTCACTTCTACGATTAGAAAATACGCCGGTTTGGCTGCGGCTGTTTTTACAAACGGGACCCAGTGACACGTCGGGCTGAGTGGGGGCGTATTTGATATTAAGTAGCAGCGCAGGCGAGTTGGCTGTGTTGGGTTTGTGCGCCCTGACCTGATTGATGTGAAACTTTACGGTTCGTTAGAGAGAACTTAATTTTGGCTGAAAGTTAACCCAAAAAATGTCGTAATACGATTCTCAGCGATTAAGAAATTCGTCAGCTTGTTTACTGTGTACTTTGACAAGTGTGAGATTTGCTAAGGCCGTCAAACGATCAGGATACAAACAACGATCACGGCGAACGCTACAATATTAGCCGTTGGCGTTGCCTCGTTGTAGTCATCCTCTGAGAACGATCGTAGCACCGGATATGAGATAACGCAATATTGTGAGATTGAGAACTCGGAACATTGTTGAGACAGGCACTCGTCACGATAATAATAATAATAATAATAATAATAATAATAATAATAATAATAATTAATAATAATAATAATATGAATAATAATATAAATAATAACAATAATAATGTCACCGTACTGAATGCGTGTGCACAATAGAAATCTGCAGAAAAAACACAGCAACAAACATAATCAATGATGCTCTAATCGCTGCGGCGGCCATTGTGGTCCGTTGTGATTGTTTGCAAGGGCGAGTCTAGCTTCGAGATCTCGAACAGCCGGATTTTGAGGGAGGTCACTAATGGCCAGCCTGAATGATTCAGCCAGCTGGAACTCAGGCGCAATCGGCCTGTCAGGCCGCTCTGGTGAGTTGTGCCTGGTGGCCTGAGCCTGTTAAAGCGCCAGCGCGTGGGGCAGGGCGATCGGTCTGTGCGGATTTTTTGCGCGCGAAATGACATCATGGATAGATATGACTACTGATGGACTACTGACTGAATAGATATGGTCACAACTGCTCTGCCAGAGCAGTTGTGGTCAACTCGATGTCCGGAGAGACGAAGCTTCCTCAATATGTCGTAGCTGTGTTGCATGTATTATAATACTACTAAATTATCATGTCGGATAATTACTATCATTGTGTGCTTAGCAAGAGGCTACTCTCCACGCTGGCGTCACAAGCGACGCCAACGAGTACAGACCAGAGGCTATTGTATGTGTGATGTACATGCTATTGGAAATCTAATGCCTTGAGTGTGGCCCTGCTGTTCGCAGCCAGAAAGCACTGAAACACCACGCGAACATCCGAACGTCCGTTTGACATTGACCAAGGGCGCACAGGCATTCGTGTGCTGCGGGTACCGGGTGCTGCCGAGAGGCCGGGACTTGGTTGGTTGGTCGGCGGCTGCCTGCCTGCCTGTCTGTCTGTCGAGCAAGCTCTGCAGCCTCGGGGGCCTCGTCCTTGAGACTCGATGGGGTACTTTCAAGGCTATCGAGAGGCTGCGGCGAGCTGCGGCTGCAGCAGAATTCTGCTGCAGCTTGCTGGCCCAGCTACGCCAAGAGAAGTACCCAGAGAGCCAGCCGAGCAAGCAAGCAAGCAACCTCCATCAGCCTCCGGCCGTGTGGCCCTCTGGCCCGGTCTGCCGTGGTCGACGCAGGCACGGGACTGCCAGCCCTCATCTCTCCCCCGACAGACTTCTAGGCAGTTGCAAGGCCACCACCACCGCTGGCGTAACACAGAAACGAGAATTCTCCTCCCCCCGGGGGGACGGGGGGGCCGTCTGGCTGCTCAAGGCCCTTTGCTCTGCCCCCGTGTTCTGACCCGCCGTCGCCGGTTCGACATCAAACCCGACGAGAAGGAAATGGCCGAGTTCGGTTGAGTAGATAGTACTGCCGCTGCTGGTTGGCAAGGGAGAACTGAATCGAGTACGCTGGCTGGCAGCGGTGGTGTCAGTGCGGCCGCGGCGATGGTGGTGGCGGCGGCGGCGGCGCCGGTGGTGGTGGTGGCATACAACGAGTCGTAGGAGAGAGAACGAGAAAGGGAGGGAAAGGCGGCCCTGCCCTTCCCCTTGGCCTGAAATGGCCCCACGAGACGGCAGGCCCCTGGCGGGAGCCCCCGGCGTCCTCATTCAACCCCCCAACCAGCCCCCTCACGTAGATCGAGTCCCCAGCGCCAAATATAGGTCAGCAGGCCTCCCAAGCCGCCCTCCCGCTCCGCCAGTACCACCGTCGACGGCAGCGGTGGTGGCAGCGGTGGTGGCGGCGGCGGCGGCGGCGCAACGAAGGACGGCCATACGAAATCGCCCGGCCTCGCTGCCCCGACGCGGAGGAGACCTAGAATAGAAGGAGATAGTAGAGACGAGACAGGACGAGACGAGACGACCAACCGAACGAGCAAGCGCGAAGCTTGGGGGGGGGCGGCGGCGGTGGCCGTCGTGGAGCCGGAGTTCCCTACGGCTGGATGGATGGGTGGCTGATTCGCCTCGTCTGCTGCTGCTGCTGTTGTGAAGACAGGCGATTTCCGTCTGCAAGACAGACACTGAGCGAGCGAGCGACCGAACGAAACAGACGAAGAACGCGGTCTTCGCCGTCTTCTCAGCGCGTAACACTACCACGACAACTATTAAAGTAGTTATATACTATAATGTGACAGCTAGCCTTTGTTGTTGTTGTTGTTGTTGTTGTCATCACCATTGTCCCATAGTGTTGAGTGCTGGTTGGTGGCTGGTGTCAGGGCGAACTGGTGTCCGTGAGGGGGTCGTTTCGTTAGTTGCTTGTCGTTTATGGAATGACCAGCTGTACAGGCTGCGTCAGGCCTCTCTCGGACAACCTTGGCTCGCAGGCCATGATGACAACGAGCGGACCCCATTGCAGCAACCCCATAGTAGTAGTAGCACATGGTGGTGGATCGGTCAGGGGTCCCAAAGCCACATACCGGCTGCTGCTGCTGCGACTTCTTCTTCTGTCCGTAGCACGTCCGTATTCGCAGCTGCCGCTGCTGGGCCGACCGGGTAAATACCCGTTGGCGACCACAGCAGGCCTGCGAACCACAGCGAACTATAGCGCAGGACAACACAAGCGGAAGCGGAAATTGAACGCAAGGCCGTTGTTCACTGTTCACGGCCTAGCGGGGAACCAGCCAGCATCAGCAAGCTGGCGAACAAGCTCAACTCAGGCCGAAGCAGGTCACCACCGCCGCCGCCGCCTCTACCATACGGAGAAAAAACGGCTGGTCACAGCGAGGGCCTTAGAGTGAAGCAATACAAAACCACTACCACCAAGGTCCTGTCTCGGCCGTCGCCAGTAACGGACGGCCACCAGCCTATCCAGATCCACCCAAACACTCAAAGACGAAAATGTTCGTCACTTCGCGAACAACTCACAGACGCTCCTAGGCCGCAATACGGCCGCTTACAGCATCTCTCTCTCGTTTGGGTCTCGTATATATATATATATATATATATATATATTTGGTATGCGTTTACACACGTTTGTGTAGACATTGGAAAGTGATGGCTGGAGATACTCAACAGTAGGATCATAATTAGGCAGCAGGCTGCGGCAGTATCCTTCCCACTTCTTATATTTGCATTCTGCTCAACTGATTCGAGCATGATATAATATCTTGTACGAAGCGAATAGTTGATTGGTATTTGTGTGTCAGTAAGCGGTGGGGGCAGGTGGTCGTCTACACACGCGTGTAGAGAGACTTGACATTGTCTAGACAACATTGCTCACGGAGTCGATGAATCGATGAACTCTGATGCGATCAAGGGCTGTCTTTTCTCGCCCAATAGTCTGCCGGTCTCAGCTCGAACGTAGTAGTGACGTCGAACGCCTACCTACGTGGTTCGAATGGTAACCCTGTGCTCCTCTATTCTCCAGCCCGGTTTCATATTGATTCGCGTTTCCTTGCTGTCCCGTTATTACAAGCTAGCTAGGCCAGGTCAGGACAGGCTGTATGTATAATAAATAGGACATATAACCTGGCTGGATTCAAATAATCCTCTGGCCATATATATAATATTACATAAAACCTATATGACGTCGACGTTGTAGCCTTTCCTGCCGGAGTTTCGACGGACGGAGTTGGTTTTTTCTTTTATTTCTGAGTCTGCAGGTGCTCCTACTTGGATCATGGTTCACAGGAACCTTAACATCACTTCAAGCAGGTACAGATCCGTCTGTCAACGTGCACACGCACGACGTATACACCAGGGTCATGTGTGAGTCGAAGCCCGAATCGATCTATGCGGCGAACGTATTGATACGTGGCCTTCTGAAATGGTAATCTTGTGATGTTACTGTTCGAAGTTCGACAAGATAGGGGCCATTGTCCAGTTGTGGCCTTGAAGCGAATGGGGTCACCTGAACGAGCCGGTGAGAGAGGTTTTCCTTTTCAATGATTCTATCTAGTTTTACTTTTAATTTTTCTTAACGTTTTTAATCTCTCTTTATACATGAAACCGAGGCGGAGGGGTAGCACGGAAATGGTATATTTACCTTAGACCACGGTAGTCATTACCGTATTTCAGCCAGAGCCATCCAATCTTAAACGTCGACCGGATTTCCTATTTACTTGACAGCAACGCCAAACAGACGCAGTTGCTCTCAATTCGGTGACAGGAGACGCTTGTGAGCTTGAAAGCTGTATCCTGCTCCACTATTGGCGTTAGTCTAGCATCGTAGTATAAGCACGGGCTAGCCTGGTACAGCGTTGGCTGGATATTTCCACAGGAGACTGTTGGCCGAGCACTAGATGAGAATTGAATGTTGAACTTTAGGGTAAACGAGCCAAGCCAGTTCCTGTAATGGCTGTTGGGAACCCGTCAAGCGTTAAAGTCGTCGATTACAGATCCGAGACAAGTAGACGCGGACAGGAGCCCATGTTGGTGATCGATAAAAGCACAACAAGAATTACATTTTTCGTCTTTCGCATCAGCACTTGTCGATGGCCGACAGGTTTAGGCTAGTGGAATCGGCATTCGAGCAAAAAATACGTCCATTCCTATGGTAAATCATGTGAGGCCGTCGCAGACATCGTTTAAATCCGTCTAATACGCAATTCGCTACTACCTAGCTACACTTCTATGTTTTCTCGTAGGATCATGGTTCTTTCAGCCATGGCAGCAGCGCTCTCTCTCCTCTCTTTCTCTATATATATATATATATATATATATATATATATATATAAGTAACATTGGTGCCTCTACATATATCTATATATATATATATATATAAGTAACATTGGTACCTCTTATGGTGGACCCCACAGGAGCAGACGAGGAAGGAGGCTCAATTCACGCAAGTGCGCAGTTGTCGTCCCAACCCGTAAACCATCTCCATTCCTCCGTTGTCTATTCGTCGGTCCGTCCACCCCGTTGGCTTTTCCTTGGCCCAGGGGTTCTACCTCGTCGTTATCCGACAGCCCGCCAGCTCCTTCGTGATCTTTCCCCCGATAGCGAATCCCCATATTTCGATGCAGTGCGGTTGTTGCTACTGCACACAGTACGCAGATGGTCAGCTACAGCCAGCGGCATTCTATCTAGTTCTGTTCGATTCTGTTCGACTGAACCTGCACTACGAGGTTTGCGTGTAGCCAGCAGTCGTCATCGTCAACGTTGTCGACTATTACGACTCCTATGATATTACTACTACTGGTCATTTGGGTACTATCGCAGCCCCATCATAGGCTGTCTGGAGGCTTCAGGCCTGAGAGACCGGAGGCCGAATCGGCCAAATCTCCCTAACGACGACCCTGTCTCGGCTTTCCTTCTCTCGTTGCCAGAGAAGCAAAACGGAAGTAGCCAGCCCCTGGTCCCTGGCCGTCATATGCTTGAACTTGAGCTGGAACTGAAGCAGGACCCACAGCCGTACAGCCAGGACCAGCTACTGCTGGGCCCTTCCCCTGCCGTTGCTTCCTCGGCAGTCCTCGCCACAATGAAAGAAGTACACCGTGGAGAATAGGAACGGATGGAGGCTTAGGGTCTGTCGAGACCTGTGGTTGGCGGCCCCCACTCCGAACCAACCAAGTCCAAATGAAGCCAAAGCTAAGCAAGCCGCTGAAAGTGCCGCGATCGGCGTCAGCAGGGCTCGTCGGGCAGGCCTGCCGGCTCAGCCTTAGCTGCAGAGCAGTCGTGGCGACGACGGAGCCGTGGTGATGGCGGGGACTTCGGGGCCAAACTATTGCGCATCAGCTTTCCCTTCTCCGTTTGGCGCCAGGAGAGTCTCAGCTGGCTGAAGCTGGCGTCGTACTCGCCTCGCGCTCCTTCGCAGCGAGGTGCTTTCATCGGCGGTGGGCGCTCCATGCCTTATTCGTTCCCACACCGGGCTCTCGTCCTTCCTTACCCATCCTCTCTCTTTCGTTACACAACCGGTGACCGACGCATCAACAGAGGCATCGCCGGCAGCCGACGACCCTAGAAGAAGACCCTGTTGGCACGGTTTCAGCGAGAAAGACAGAGAGGGCGCGAAGGGGAGAAGGAACGCGCCTGTGTGAGATCGCTCATTGGGGGAAGGGTCGTGCCGTTCCAAGAGGAAATTTTTCCTCAAGCTGAGCGTGCGACGAGGAGAGAGGAACGAGGTACGGGTATAGTGGAAAACTCGAACGCACGCGCGGACTTCACAAGTCAACCTCAGGAGCAGGAGTAGGAGTCGAAGGAGATGAAGGCAGAAGAGAGGCGGCACTTCAATAGCAGCCGCTGTTCTCTATCTCTCTGTCTCTCTCTCTCTCTAGTGTGTGCTCAGCAGTGTCGTGGGGCTGTACCGTCCTCGCGCTGTAATGGTGCTCCTTTGAATACAGAGAGAGCGGGCGAGAGAACAGGAATCCAGACACACAGGGTCAAGGGCATTCGGTTCTAGGACGGCCCTGAAACTGGGCCAGTGGCACATAGGCATGAAGGGCTCAGAAGCGCGTCGGAGCGGCGGTAGCGGCACCTCCGGTGTCGGCGGGCAGTCAGCTGAGTTGAAGTTAGAGAGTAAGGGCGACAGCAATCAGGAGAGAGCTGGCCCGACACGAGCCGGGGTAGCCCGGTGAGATCGTCGAGGGTTGGCAGCGGATGAAACGGGGAGCAGGCATCACGGGCTAGGCCACTCATGGCAGGACACAGACCGGCCAACCGAGCTGTCCGACGCACCGATCGACGCGTATGTATGAAGACAGGATGTACACGAGGGGCCAGCAGCCACACAGACACGAGCGAGCTCCCTGCTGCACGGAGTGCAAGATGATACACGGGCCGGCGGTTAGCGGCCGGCGTCGGCCATCGGCTTCGGGGGCTTGGAGAAGTCGTCTCCCGTCTGTTGTTGCCGGGTGTCGGCTTCGCCGGCGTATTGCCCCGCGAGAAAGGGAACTGCAGCGAACGTCGATGGCGCTTTCGCGTGCACTGTGTATGTTCAGTGGCAGCGGGCACGCAGAGACCGGGCAGACAGTCAGTGAACACGGCAGAGGATCGTCTCTGATGACGTTAGCTGGATGATGGGCCCCACGATTACTCGTATGGGAGCCGACCAACGGGAACCGAGGGAACTCGGTCACAGGCGAAGTGCCGGGGGGGGGGGGCTGTGGAGGATGATGGGGCTATTGTCGTACGGCAGTTGACGACGAGGTAGACTCAACAACGAGAAAGAGTAGTTGTAGTAGATGAACGCGTTGGAAAGCCGTTAGCGGTGACTTGGACAGCTAGCTCCGCGCAATTTCGAGCGGCGATCACGGCAATAGCCAGCCTGTCCCTACGCCTGTCTCGCCCTCCCCCTACTCCCTCTCTTTCTTTTTGTATATATATATATATATATCTTATGTCCATCTATCGCATAGTCGTCCGGCGAAGGTAGAACGGAATGATAGCTGTTGGGGGAATAATAAAAAAGAATGAGTCAAGGTAGAACTGCTGGCTTCACTCCCGCTTCACTGCGATCGTCGTTAAGGAATCATGCCTACGATGATCGCTGTGCCGGTGCTGATGGGTAATAAATATCAATAAAATAAATAACCAGGGGAAAACAGATACCCGGCTCAAGGATAACAAGTGTTTGTTGATGACGGGTAGAGGGCGGTGTGGGCGCTCGACCTGACTTACTACCAAATGCGGCAATTTTTCTCCTTCATTGTTCGATGTATCATCGTGTCACTGTCGTATTTTTCGTTGCCTTCGAGTGTTATTATACGTGAGTTGAGGCTGAGGTTTGTGTGCCATATTTCTGAACGAATTCATGTGAAACTCACTGTGAAACTCCAACAGTGGCAGTGGACTTTGAAAGGACCTTCTTAGGACTAGTGACGCTTGCCAAAATATGATATTACCGCATGGCCCAGGTGACCCTTTTGTCGGCAACAAGCAAACGTTTAAGGTAGCGTAACCGGCATCAGGTTCGAGATCTCCAAGGAGCCTCCCGGCCACCGCTGACTAATTTAGCTACAGTGGTCGTTGTTGCTCGCCCTATTCGGCTCCACGTGTCCCTAACGGCGTTAGCATAGCCGTCGGTCTGTCTGCTAAGCCTGTCACCTTGCGCGGCGATACCCCGTCAGCCCATAAGTACACTCCGCAGCCTACCGACGGATTGGTAGACTGCGGCGTGTAAATTCGCGTCGTTCGAGTGTGGATGCACCCGGCCTTCGCTCCTCTCTCTCTCTCTCTCTCTCACACATGGGGTATATATGGGTGCCTTCTGCGGGTACGTCCCCTCATATCGGGAGGCACTCGCTTGCTGGCTGGCCCTGCTAACTCACTCAGTGGCCGCCCGCACCGTTGTAGCTCCCGTGTGATGGCACTTAGTTACAGTAGGTGGCGAGCGCGTGTTGCCCTGCACTTCGGGGGATCCGGATGGGGGGATCCCGGGAATGAGGGAGTTCATATTCATTAATGCGGCTGCAGCGGCGCATACATCATTTCTGTTTCTAGCGACGGCTATCACCACCACTGACGCTGCTCAGGCTCCGCCGCTGCTTCTGTTGCTATGGGATGCGGCGGCGGCGGCGGCGGCGGCGGCGACCTCTGCGTCCCGGCTCTGAGCGACTCGTTCATCGGGACCGGCGGCTCGATGTCCGACCAGGAGGCCTGCTCAGCTGGCCGTTCAGACAACTGGGGGTCTACATCGGGTCCTGGCAAAGCCGTTCGTGTTGCGGCTGACCGCTGCTGGCCGACAGTGGCAAGAGTGATCACATCGCGATGCCGGTACTGGCTTGCTATACGATGCTAGGGTGTAGGGGATATGCTCTGTAGGAGTCATCGTAGGAGCCACAGGGGTCTGTGGGGAGTAGCAATGTTGTACGCAATTCTGGGACGGCACTGCCACGGACGCACGGTCGGAAGGGAGGTCGTTTGGTCGACGAAACAGTCTCGACTGTTGCTACCGGAGACAACGGGGCTTGGCGTAGCACGGAATTCACGAGTCCACTCAGTTTTACCTCGCTACCGCCGTTTAATGGAACCTCTGCCGTTCTCCGGGGTGTATCGTAGCAGTGTACGCCGTGCCCTTGGCTCACGTACGATGTACACCCTCTGCCCCCAGCGACAAGGGCTGTATGAGGAGCTACTGCTCGAGGTGCCGACACGACAAGATACAGCGAATACGGTTGGCAGTGGCCGACGCGGAGCCTTGAACACCTGCCTTGACTGTGCTGGCGGCGTTGGCTGCAGCTGAAACCGCACGACCTGGCATCCACTACCGGACGCTTGTAACGACAGCGATAGTCTCGAGTGAGGTATGGACAAGTTGCCAAGAATCAAAAGGCAGGGTCACGGGTAAACCGTCAAAGTGGCTCCTCGCGAACGCTCGAAGTTGTTTCTAAGTGAAACGACTAGCTTCCCGTGGCTCGAGATTGTGGAAGTGAATGCCGCTGAGAATTGTCTATGCAGAGGGATGTCATAGATTCGCGCGAACACACTCGTGTGATTGCTATGGTTACGTTCACAGGGAGCAAGTTGTAGGTTTATGCAGCAAATTTTTTTAAGTACAAGTATATATATATATATGTATATATTGAGAGAGAGAGAGCGAGAGAGAGGACATTCAAGAATCCACGCCCTTCTCAATGATGGATTCACATAGACATTAGTTCATGATTCGAATCTCTATTGTATTTACTGCTATGGAGGGCAACCGCATGTCGGTTATATTTTCATGTCTGACTTCATAATGGTATAGAAAACACTAGCAGCAGGAGTCCGGGAGTTATTTAGGATAGCGGTCAGGACATCTTGAAGCAACGAAGAACGACTCTGCGCGGCCTCCATCAGAGGAATGTTTGAACAGGGGTGTACAAACAAGCAAACACACTTATGATGAAGACATACCGTCAGTATACTTTGCTCTGTTGTCCCTTGTGATTGTGTAGATGTATGTGCGTGCTTGTGTCTGTGTGTGCCGATGGCTTAATGTTGATACGTCCACCACGCCTATGACAGGTAGAACGTGACAGCCGAAAACGACCGCGTCAGGATGTACCGCGCGGATACCTACATCCATATCCTCAGTTCAGCTTGGACAGAGGGGTAGTCTTTGTGAGGCGGGGGGGGGGGGGGGTTAGAGGATGTAGGGGCTTGAGATCCGTGGGGGTACTCGAGTGCATCGTGCCACCGCGTGTCGTTGAGGGGTGCCGACCGCGGGAGTAAATCGCCCTTGCCTTATGTAGCTATGGCCCTGAGAGAGGTAGGTACGACCAGCACGTTCACCGGTGTTGTTCGTAGTGGGCTTTGTTGCTATCGGCAGGCCTGTCCTGGTAGCCAGCCCTCGACGAAATGGGCCCCTCTCGCCTCTACGATCCTCCTGCTGCTACTGCTAATGCCGTACTAGTTGGGTCGAGGAACGCTTTGTGAGAGACGTTGAGAGCAGAATGCGAGTCGCTGAGCGAAACAGAGATGCTGAGAGAGGCGGTATTGCCAGATGTTGGCTTAGACCAGAGGCCCACGGGCTACACAACCGACACGGCCGTACAGGAAATAGGTAGCGCCACTCCCCTCGGAACGATGACAATTAAACCAGCTGTCGTCACACTGAGGGAAGCTGCCTCGTCCTCATGCGTTTAGGCAAACGGTGAGCCGGGCGGGCGGGCGTGCTATGGCGCCAGGTTGCCAGACAACCTTGCCCGCATCCTACGCCGCCGCAGCAGCAGCAGTTGTTGCTACTGCTGTCGTCGTATCGCGTACACAAAAGGATCAGCCCCGATCGGCAATGCCACCGTACGCTGATGTTAGGCTCTGCTGAATGTTATCGAGCGGGAGGACACAAGAAACGGCGGAGTGTTGTGGTGGTGGTGGTATATTAATTGTGGCCAGTCGCTGCACAAAGCGGGTGCGGTGGGTGCGGATGGAGACCACGAAGATCGATGCAATTCCGCTTGATCAAGTGGCTCCACCTCGTACGACTGCTGGTTGGCCTCGCTCTATGTAGTTATATATATATATATATATATTATATCAATCTATTTGGTGAATACGTTTGTTTGCGTCTCGTTCTCTGCGCGTACAGAGTGCGTTTAGCGCTTGCATACTGAATACGCTGTTCAGATGAAGATGCTCTGAAGGCTGAGGCTTCACAGTAGCTCAGCGCCTCTCTCGGATGGAACATTCCCAAAAGCCAAATTGGTAATGGACAATGATTTATCTTCGCATGGGAGCTGTCAGCTCCAGTTGTAGCCTGTTCGTTTCTCTGCAGAGAGGCCTGCAGATATTTCGGCGCTGCTGAGCGGATCAGCTAGCGATCGCGTACAGCAAGCCTGCGGACTTCTCGTGGGGGCCACCGTCCCGTCTGGCGTTTTGGTGCAGCAGGCCCTCTTGCTGCAGTGAGCACGGCCCCCGCGGCCTATTTCCGCCTGGCCAGGCCACTCGAGAGTCCCCCGTAGCTCTCCAGAAACGACGCGGAGTCAATTGGCGTTGACAAGCATTGCCACCTCTCTGCTGCAGCTGCTGATGTCGCTATTGCTGGAAGCAATCGAGTTCATTGCGGCGGCGGCGGCTGCTGCTGCTGCTGCTACTGCTAGCGGGGACGCGAAGAACCGCCCAAATCGGATGCAGGACCAACGAACGAATCGATATTGAGTCAAAATGGGTAGGCATAGAAAGAGCCATGTTGATAGGGGAGGGCAGGAGGAGGAGGTGGTGGAAGATGCGCGATGAAATGAGATCAGGCCAAGACCCTGCTGCTGCGTGTATTAGAGCCACTCACCCGGTCAATAGCCCTCTCGATAGCCACGAGATACAATTGCAATTGGACGACGTCCATCGTCCGCTCGTTCGTCCTGTTCGCGGCGATGGTCTCTCGCATGGTACAGCAAGTGGCCAGGCAGAGGGGGATGGGGTTAATCATGCGGCGGCTGTTGCTGAGTCCCTCGTACCCCTGCCGACTGGCCACTTACACAGTCTACGCGAATACGGCGAGAGTGCTAAGGAGGTTTTGGCTAGCATATGCCCAACTTTGTTCGTCGAAGCGCGAGATGTGTCCGTGTAATTCCTATGCGTCTGCACATAGGCGAGTGGCGACGCGACACGGCACCACTGGAAAAGCACAATTGACTAGCCCCTTAGCGTCTACTGGGGTGTCTTGTCTCTACCGGTGGATGAGTGGACCACCCCTCGAGCAACCCCTCAGCCGCGTCCTCCGCCCTCGCATTGCCGGATAGAAGGGCCTAGGATAGGACCGTTCGTAGTCTCGAGAAGGGCCAAGCAGGACTGTGCCACGTAAGTGTTCGGGGGTCGGGGCCCAGATAGCCAAGCATAGACGTTTAGGGATAGGAACTAGCGAACGAGCGCCGCGTGTGTGGATGCCTAGCGAGCGAGCGAGTATAAGCAGGCCCTATGGTGAAAGGCCGCCTAAGCGGCGGTCTGCAGGTTGTGCTGTCGCCGCGGGCGGTGTACATAACTATGAGCAGCCGGCTGCGCTCGGCATGGTGTAAATAGCTCGCAACATCCTGATGTCCACAAGATCCTCGTATCTTGCTCTTGCGCTGGAGATATATATATATATATATATATATATAGAGGAAGGTATTGTAATATGCGAGTCCCTCATTAGACAAATTTGAACCATGGCGCAGCAGTACCCCGATCAAAGATGAGTCGCTTTCGAAGGACGCCATGGGGTTGTAGAGCGATACAATGCGAGCGATTGATTGATTGTCTGTGCAGGGATTGTTTGATGCGATTTACGACGATATCGTTGAAACATCAGAGAAGGAGGGCGTATTGGACATCTTAAAGGATGATGTCGCCGAGTTACGTATACGTTATGTATTTATCTTCTATTTATTCCTGCTTTACTCGGTCTGCCATCTTGAACTTTATTAATATTACGTATTATTATTGTTATAATATTTTGGAGGAAATAGGTTCTGAACTTTTAACCTGGCCTAAGCTGATCATTGACACCTATCGATGAGTATCTCACTACACATACTATCTTTGTCTCTATACGTTCACACTGAGCTGCTGCAAAATTAAGGTTATCTACTGATCCTCGCATAGGAGTGGTCCTAAATAGGACAAGCAGCAAGTGGATACGGGTTCCTGCATGCCCTAGATCTGTGTCGTTTCCATTGGAAGCAAGCGAATAGGGGCTGAATGTCACCTGCCTAAATCAACGAATCTCCGCATAAAGACTCAATCTACTTTTAGCGAGCCAGTTCCAAAGTTATGCTGCCTAGCAAGCGGCAGTGGCAACAGCAGCAACATATTGTTGCTACAGCGCGCAAGCGCATTGAGAGTGGTGTAGCATTCTGTGTTTGCTTGATATCGGTAATGAGATTCTGGCGATTAGATGAGATTTCAGAGTTAGCTCGATTTTTCGCGGAGGGAAGACTCGAACTTTCATTGTTACACAATAGAAGCACTCATTAATACATATCTCGATCTGTCGACATCAACAAACTATTGCTCTCGCGACTATATATATATAAAGATATATATACATGGAAGATATAGAATTCTCAAGTGGATCCTCTGCAGATGTTTTTATCGAACGTGATTCAGCTGGATATAACATGTACTCGATATATATATATATATATATATATATATACACTTATCGAATTACAGCCGACTATGATTGGTAGCTGATGAAGGATATTACCGCGAAGGTCTATCAGATAACGATGTCAATATTTTGGTACCGGTGGTACCACTTCATGTGCTGTTGTTATCATGTGTCCCGTGTCGACAATAGAGATATAGCATAGATCGATAGATATAATCACCACCACCACAACGGAGGGCTGCTTGGTCGGTTGCTTTCTTCCTGCCTTCGTAACAATCTCAAGTCTATCTAGTATGTTCCAGCCGTAGTAGAAATGGCTCACAGTATACTCACAGGCCGTGCTGTTTATACGTCTCCAGTGGTGGCAGCTCGCAACGAGCTAGATAGTCACTGCCACCATACAACTTCCTGTCTTGTCGCAGAGTTCGTCTCAAAGTCGACTCACGTAGATCTGGTGACTTTCAGCTAGAAAGCGAATGAGAGAGAGAGAGAGGAAGGGAGGGAGTCCGTTGATGCCTGTATAAAGGTATGGAACAAAGACCATAATGCTCCAAGGCAGTGTCGGTCCGGTAGAGAAGGATTCTGCACCGCACTGGGCTAACCTAAACAGTCGCTGCGGCCTGACCATTGCAGGAGTCGAATGTAAACGAGAAAAAAAATACGGCAAGGTTGAGCCCGTAGTGGTACAACTACGGGGTCACCAGCAGCAGCAGCAGCCGCAACCGCCGCATTATCTCTGTGTAGAATTCCGCACACTCATGTGTGCTCGATGCTCGACCTATCCTTCAGCTGCGGGTATCTCCCCAGACTTGCATGCTGCTTATGGTCCTCCCGATCTTCGGCCATTGGACAGACGCGCGAATCTCGAAATAGGTCAACAATATCACCCGATCATAGAAATGTATTTATATTACTCGCATTGAAATCGACAAAGATTCGTCCTGTACGCGTCCGCATAGCCTAATTGTTCAGATGTGGCACGCAGATATTTCCCTCTATCGACTGTATCCATTAATGGATAGAAGAACGTGTAACACGGTGACAGTACAGTAGCAACCAAAACAACCACCTCAACAATAACAATGAGGAGAATAATATGAATATTATGATTATTTTTATGATTATTGTAATAACTAATCACAGATCTACCGACTGAGAGACATATAATATTATAGATAGACACATAGATGCTCGCTCGCTAGACGTCGCCATACGTAAGTGTACGGATGGGTCGCGCCGGACGCGACTCCTCCGTGACCCTGACACGCTTGGCATCGAGTAGCACCCAGTAGCGGTAAGGATGGTTGGCGGTTAGCAGTTGCAGCAGGCGGAATGACCGCGGTAAGGTATATCTGCGATATCTGTCCCACCGTCGATCAAATGGCGAGCGAATGACAAACATACTCAAACGGACTCGGGCGACAACTGATACAACAAGGTGGGGCAAGCCACGCCACAGAATGAAGCGACAAACATATGCAGACTGCCCTTGTTTGCCTATTCTATAGATAGCTACAACAACAGCAACAACAAATAACAACAACAGCAGCAACAGCAGCAGCAACAACAACAGCAACAACAACGACAGAAGGTTGACAGGTGTGCCGCCGAGTGGGGTTGCCGCCGTCAAATAATAACCGCGCGATAGACAACGACAGCAACTAATAATAATGTGTCGATCAATGGGGTGTCATGTTGAGAGATCGCCGGTGTAGCGCGGCGCCCTGGACAGAGTCCACAGAACTCGTTCGCTGGGGCGTGAATGTGTCGCAATGTTGTTATCTGGTCCACAGAGCGTCTCAATGGTAAAGAATGGCCGTCGTTTGTCTTATTCTTGATTTCATGAATTCATCTATTCATCCACTGATTCAACGCATTAGTCAATGGGACGATATAGAGAAACAACGAATGAATGAGTGGAAAATGCCTAAAGTAAACCTCTCGTGTTCGTTCGTGTGGAGTGAGTGTGGTGATGCGCATGTTACATCGAGACACCCAGATTAAGAGGTCGATTCAGGTCGATTCGGTGGCATCGGATGAATAACGAGGAAATACTCGCTGCCCGACACAGTGGCGTTTCCCATCGTGAGAGCCGTCGACGAATGAGTGTGTTATTACAACACACTGTTGACATCCCGGTAAGGATGCCTACCGCCGGTAGGCATCGCAGCAGGCTCCCTCAACGTTGGTCTTCGTCCTCCGACCACAAACGGCTATTCGAGCAGCGGCAGGAGTAGCTACCAGCGTCTGCAGCGACTGGACATCTCGGTGGTCAGTCGCCGACTGTGAGACCCGGTGGTAACAATATCGGCCGGGTCAGAGAAGGCTGAACGGGTTGCCCACGCCGTAGATCGACATCGGTGCCATCTGCCAACGAGTCGACTAGTATTATTATTATTATTATATAGACATGGTAGTGTAGTGACATTGTTATTATTTACCTTATGCATTAGACTACAACATCACATAGGTTCTGAGTCACCACTAGCATAAGATTATAAATAAGAGAATCGAGCCCAGCTCTATCTGCCAACGGCACCCTTGGACTGTACCTGGCCTCCTTCTACCTCGACCACCGTGCATCCCACTCCTCTATTTAATTTTTCTCCTTGTTCGATGATGCACTAGTCACACACGACTGTCGGTTGCCCCGAGGGCTGATTGTTGCAGAGGGGCAACTCGCTGCTGCAGCTGCAGCGCCGACGCAACACAAGATGCCGTTGAGGAAACAAGAGATAGGTAAGCCACTCATTGAGTCGAGTTGGTGGGTTCGACTACGAGTTACCTCAGCTCTTCTACCGGCCGAGCGGGTCTGGATCCAACCTGCCTGCAGATTGGTTCCCTGCCGAGGGCCGCTACGCAGGAGATGCGAGCGACAAGGGGACGACTGCGGGATCGTGGGCTGTGTGGTACACGACTCTGCAGCGTCCTCATCAGTAAATTGGTTTGTATATGCAAACAATTGGCTGGTTGTTGTTTGTGGCTGCCGGCGACCCAGTGCTGCGGGTTGCCGTTGTCTGTTGGCATGGCCAAACTTCGCTTTGCCTGCGCTCATGGTCCTGCGCTCTGCTTTCATCGCATTGTGTCCCGTTAGGCGACCTGCGCATATGCTAATTATGTGCCACTCACTGATGTGACCATAGGAGTAAAGCAGTAACAGTTTTAAGTAGTTCCATCAAACGCTAAAGCCTCCTGATGAAGGCAACAGGCGAAGTTCGACGATAACGACATGCTCATTCACCTTGTACCGTTATCGCTATTAGGCAAAACTGTTGTATACCCTCGAAACAACCGAAATTCCGTTGGTGTTCCACGGCGAAGCGAACCGCCTTCGCCGTAGCCGTCATCGCCGGCGAGGTTGTCTAATCGGATATGATACTTCTATAGGCTTCATTGTGGCCGGTGGACGATTAACTGAAGTGGGAAGCTTCATCGTGTCGCGCCCGAGGCACCTCAACATCTTTCTCGTGCGAATGCAGATGCCTTGCTGCTCATAATTTCCATCACGAGCTGCCCCACCGTTGTATTTTCATATTCTAGCACTGCTAAGGGCCCTCAGAACGGCCTGAAACGGAGCCTTTTACAGGACCGTGCCGCATTGATGGTCTTTCTTTCCACAGGAGCGCGTTCATTGCATCGAGACGGGCCTTACGAGCAGGCCGGCCAGCCCTTCATTGACTAGTGCCGCAGCGTAGCTCGGCCGCCTGCTGACGACCAAGGACGTGGATTGGGCAACCGGCGGGGCCTTGAACGATCCTGCGCTCGCTTGCGGTGTTGTGACGGCAACGTCACGTGGTGTTATTTAGGGGAAGGCCGCCTATGAGCGTGCTTCCTTTCGCTCCTCGTCTTCTGGCGTCCTTGGAGCTGCTCACAGGCTCACGCACACGGCCGCTAGAGAGAACCTGCTGGCTGGCTAGCCGAGTCGAATCCTAGCCTAGGTAGGAGAGTCCTAGGCTAGGCGGCGAGCGGCCGCCAGCCCCACCAGTGCTATGAACGCGCAGCTTGTCTTTCTCTTTTCTCTCATTGCATTTTCCTCTCCACGCTCTCGTGGCCAAATGGGAGAAGGGTCCCCGAGTCGAAGAGAGATGGAGGGCAGAACTGCCGGGGGTTCGGAACGGGGCAATGGAAGAAGTCCTTGCGGGGCCATGGTGCAGCGGCGGCCGCTGTTGCCGCCGCTGCTGGTGCGGCGGTGGCGGCGGCGGTGGCGGCTGCCAGCACTAGGCCACCACCGTTGCCCGCAGAAGACTGCATCTTTCCAGCCAGCCGCGGAAATCCCTCTCCCACACGATTGCCAACCGAGCCAGCCCGGCTATTCCCGGCCCTACCGCAGACGCCCGCTACCGCTGTCATGTAACTAGACGGTGGTGCCTCACAGTCTGGATACTTTGTAGCCTTCGTCGGGTGGGGCTGACCTCCTCTCTCCGCTCGGAGATCTTCCCTTCGAGTATCAGAACAGCGCCACCGCCGCCACCGCCGCCGCTGCTGTCGCTTCGGCTGATGCCCGCCGCCGCCGCCGAACTGCCGCTGGCGGCTGCAGCTCCTTCCGCAGACGGAGCTCTCTTCCGCTTCTCATGCCGGCGTCACGTTCGGTGGGTTCCCTCCCCCCGGGGGTAGTTTTTTTTCTTCTAGAGGCAAGAACCCCGGGGAATGAGTACCGCACTCGCACAGTCACCTCCCAAGCAACCCCACAGCCACATTGGGGCAAGTCAGCCGGCCAGGCTACAACAGACGCCGCACGCCAAATGTGGGGCAAGCCGCTAGTCATCGTGTCGCACGGGGACGGAATTGCGGCTGCGAGCTGCCTCTCACTCGCCCTCAGTTCCCTTGGTGTCCGGGCCGGGCCATCCCGGGTTCCTGGTTCAGACCGGTCCCGGGAGCACCGGCTTGGCTTGGAGGTCCTGCAGCACTGCCACGGTGCTCCAGCCCTTCAGTATGTTCGTTTGCATGTAACGTATTTATTTATGTATAATATCTACGGCAGCTGGTGTAGGTGGCGCAAAATGTCTCGTTACCGCACCATTGTTTCGTATCGCGATCCTGCTGCTGCGCCCTATCGTTTCTCCTTCGCAGGCACCACTAGCCAATGCTGTTTTAGTTGTTCTTACACCCAAGTTGTATGTCCCGCGAGCCAACAGAGGTGGTGTGGCAGTTCTCGACAGCCCGGTCACAACAGACGCCACCAAATATTGGCGTATAGCCGAAAGGCTACCAACCATTACTACAGCTGGTAGGTATATAGCCATGTATATATACGATCGTCGAACGACGCAATCGTCTTCTCCTTACCGCTAGCTCGAAGGTCGAAGTCACGCAGACATATTCATTAGGTACAGCACCAACAACACCGGGTCAACAGCATCCCCCGAAGCACAGCTAGGAGCTACAGGGAGCGAAGCGCTGGCGTTGTTATAGTGTTAGCTAGTGAATGTTGGTTAACATCGGAACCTGTTCGCCTCCAACATCCATCACTGACTTCCATCCCAATTTTTATGCTGGACTAATTAGTTCGTTAGTTCTCATATTGGAAAATTTTCGTTCGACTTTTGAGTGCTGCCACCACCGCTACCTGTCACGGTGGTGGCCCGTGCACCTAGCTGTCTCCTCCGATAGCAAGGCGAACACGAATGCACCACCAGGCCACCAGGCTCGGCGAGTAGTTTGTCCCTGCCGACCTGTAACGTCGATTTTATAAGCGTCGCTCTTGCTCGGCCGCTGCTCGGGATTACCCATCAGGTCAATCGAAGTGGGCGCCCGAATCGTCACTGCCCACGAGATCCTTATCTGTCAACGACGTTACCGCCGCGACCACTACTGCTGATTGCCGCGTTCGATTCAAACTGCAAATGTATTCAAACGCGCAGCCATTATTAAGCGGACTCAAACAAAAATGCTGTCTGTCAAATGGGAATTGCTTGCCAACCCTATGAAAATCGAAGAATCGAAAGAAGGGGGGATCAGACGATGACGATAATAGGTAGCACGATAATGTTTAATCTATTGGATCTCGCCGCACTTTGATCACCCAAGAATCGAATCGCATATCCAGACCGTCAAAAACACGCTATCCACTCCGCCTCACCGTGTGACGATTCGGCAGCTTTTCTCGAGCTATGTCAGCGCTGCCTGGCCATTATTTTCATTCGTGTTTGACGTTCATGGGTGCCAGGGGGGCCTTGGTTGATGCTAGGGGATTCCTAGTTTCCAAGCGTCCTGGCCGTTGCGCAGCCAGACCCGCTTTTCCAGACGTCATTGGCTTTTCTTCGACCGCCGCCGCCGCCGCTGCCACCGACATCATATTCACAATCCTTGACTGTATGATTTTCACGGAGCGCGAGCGGGGTCCGACGGGGACGTGGGTGGAGATAGCGGCCGATAGCTGGCTCTCCCGATTTATTATCATTATTATTATTACGATTCGACGGATCTCCATCCCCCGACGGCAAAAGTCCACCACCCGAGCAGGCATCAGCCTACGCCACGGATCAAAAGGCAGGAGCGCAGGCCGCCGCGTGCGCTAAGGCTAAGGAGCCAAGAGAGGGGTGAGCCTGTTCGCTGACGGCATACATAGAGCGACACCCCGGACGATGCGAACGACGCACCGACTGTTGTTGGGAGTCTTCGAGTGCAGCGAATGTTTTGGCATCGTTGCAGGATAGTCACGTCATCTAGGCCAGGGGCCGCGAACGCAATAAGGACAGTGATCGTGGTGGCGGTGGCGGCGGCCTTGGAAAAATGAGAAAAACACCCCCCCCCCCCCATCAGTCCTTTCCATTCATCTCCGCCTTACCACTTTTAGCAGAAGCAGCAGCTGCAGAGGAGAAGATATTCCTTCATAGAATTTCCTTCTGCTTCAGTTGATTTGCTGCGCTGACGCCGCCGCCGCCTAGAGAGGTGCTAAGACGAGCTATTCGTGGCGCGCTGGCACGGCCAACGGTGATGCCTTATGCTTGTGTGCTACATAGCCATCTCGCTTGCGTGCTGAACGAAAATGCTGAACGTCTGAGGAAGGCTGCGTTCCCGAGGCTGCGTTTCGAGCAGAAGGCTGTGCGGGAGTCCTGTGTAGGCCAAGCTGAAGATGAAGGCTCTCTTAGGGTATGTCGAGAGAGGGGGAGGGATTCATGGATGCTGCTTGGTAGACGTTACAAGTCGATGCACATCTCGAATTTCTCGAAGATTGCCTTCTGGTGAACACCGACAGCGGTGGCATGCAACATCGGAAAAGCGAGCTTGGCGTTTCTCGATCAAGAACCTCATGCTTGACAGGATTCGTATTTCCTACCGTTTGCGACGGGAGATTGACTAAAATATAGAATAGACACTCTTTTATTTTGTTATAGCGGGCAGTGATGAGTTGGCAGTTGACCAGATCACCGATCTCCGAAAATGTTACCCTGCGCCCGTGATGCTTAGGGGAAACATCATTTACACTGGAACAGTTTGGACAATACATATGTACGCTAGATGAACTCATTATTGATGAGCTCAGTGCGCGATGCAGCTTTAGGAGCTGATCGTGTAGCTGTCGCGGCAATTGTTTTACGTTATATAAAAAAGTGACCGACCGTGCTTATATGCATTCTGATTTGTTTCAAAGCAGCGATGTCCTGCCGATGAAAGATCAATAGACATCGGCGGTAAACTTAGAGGATTCCTTTTAAGTGAACGCCTCCACCATGGACATGTCAAATTTTCCCTGATGGACACCGGGAGCTATGGAATGACATAGACTAGGAGCATTGTCAACCCTCATCACAAGTCCTTTACATACGGTCAGCCAAATACGATTTGAACCATTTACTGCGTATACACATGAATCTAGAATAGAGTCATTTGAATGAAAGCGGTCTATTATATGTATTCCGTGTGGAAGAGCTTCTTGTCCTTTACCACAGAGGCTGGGGAACATTAGGCCTTCGCAGGCCGTAAGCCTGTGTCCTTCTGTCCTTTCGTCGTTTCGCCTGTGTACACCGCATGAGGGCGTTAGGGGGAACTATTGGAGGTGTTGCTATTTCTCCTATTTTTCTACCTGCATATCGACCCAATAGCTGCCGCGGCCTTCACCCTCGTCCGAATAGGATAAGATGCGGTGCACAATGTCACCAAGGGACACTGTCCCGAACGAAGCGAACACGCAAAATTCGCATTGTGAATATCCTTCGTATTGAATCCTATTGGACACGATGATTCACCTGGTGATGGAGCGGTAATCGGCCGTCTAACGATAGCATTATATTTGGTTAGTTCGAGTTGGGCGGCGTACTCCAACCATAGGCGATACTTTTAACTGGTTTTCAGACACCTACAGGTTTCCCCTCGGAAATTTGCAAAGCATTTCATACACAATACTTCGGAGATCACTGACAGCGTAGATATAACTAAATAACATCTGCTAAAGATACAGCAATCATAGATGAGCCTATGAAAGAAGTCTCAGTTTTTGTCCGCCCCGTTTCATCTGTCATTCTTGCTCTTTCCCGAGCCAACGGATCCAATCGTACACAGCTCGGGGGGGGCAGTTCGGGCCCTCAGAAGATATTGTCATCTAATCGCATCGAGCGACGCTGCAATCGTTAAATGGCAGACAGCTTCGTGAACAGGAGGGCAGGGCAGAGAGCGGCGAGCAATGGTGGAAAGAGGCTCCTTGTGATTATTACTTTTCGTATTATTGTTATTATTATTATTATCATCATCACAGAAAATGGAATTCTCTCATCTCGTCCATCGAGGCTGCTGCCGCCACCACCGCATCGTTGTTGCCACTGCTACGTCCCCCCTAAGCGTTTGCGCTGATTGCATTCTGGTTGGCCAGCCTTTGCCACGGATTTGCTTGGTTCCGTAAGCGATCGGCTCTCCTGGCCACCCGCCCGGCTAACGTCCTACGGGTGCCCGCGTGGATACGCGTATGCTTCGCGCATTGCTACGGTAGCAAGCCAAACAGGTACCGGTGACTCTCGGCACCAATCGCCCGTGCAATATACACAGTATCGTGTATGATATTATTGTGTCTTGTTGTAGACGCGATAGAACGTATGGCGCAAGATGAGCTGATCGCCGCCGAATACAACGGCCGGCCGGCCGTCTCTGCTCGAACTCCGCAGCTCTCCATGGGCTTTGCTCACCGGCCGCTGCTGTGAGTTCCAATCGCTGCTGGTGGTGGCAAGCCGTTGTTGGCAACCACTCGTCTGCCTGGGTAAGTGCTGGCATCGGTTGCCGCATCGTCCATGCAGGCCGCGATTCGTGGCCAACGGTTGCTAGTGATCGCCACGGCTTTAGCGGCATTCAGCTTGCTGCGCGGCATTGTCAAGGCCGAACAGCGAAGTGTTCTTATCATCGTTGGCGGCCCCGACGACAACGCCGACGACGACGACCACAGCTACGAACTTCGAAGGCGAACGAGGCTCGTTCCGTGGTCACCGCTGTGGCAGCAGCAGCAGAAGCGCTGGCAACTGAACCCCCGTTGTTTCCGCTGATCTGGCCGATCTCGCTGATCGACACTCAGCCAGTCCACTACTGCTGCTGCTGCTGCGGCTGCTGCTATCTGCTGCCAGACGGGTGCGCACAACTAAACACACGCCGACATCGACGGCCAACTCAACACGCACACACGCAGCCCTCAAGTTGCAAGCAATGGATGCCTCCGCCACGACACAGCAGAAAGAGAAGTCCGAGGTGGTAAATGGCGGGCGGGGGTTGTAGCAGGCGGCGTAGACGCCACCCGTTCCTTTATCCGCCATACCCGAAGTGTGCCGTGTCGGTGTGCGTCGATGTGTATTGGTTTGGCGCCGCTTAAGCAACGGTGGTAACAATGGCAGAAATGGCCCAGCCATCAAGTCCGGCACCCAAGTGGCAATGTCATACACATATTCATATACACAGTATCAAACAGCAGCGCAAACAACGCTATGCAATTCGCTACAGGGTTCTGTTGTCTATCGCTCATTGCATGACGATGATGATGGCGATGGCGACGGCGGCGGTAGTGGCATTGGTGATACTGTTGTTCTGGGTGTTCCTCAAGGGGAAGGTCATCGAAGTGATTAGCAACTGATGGCTGACGAGGCCATGCCGGCACAGCATGCATGAGTTGTGTAATAGGTAATCATAATAATACAGGGAGCAATAATGATGATAATGAGACTCAGCGACAAATAATCACTGACTTTAATCACTCGTGATTAAAGAATGATTGAGTGAATTAATAATGAATGGGTTAATGAATAGCGACGACTTCCTCATTGGGCCATTACCAAACCACTCATGTAATGAAACGTGTTGTCAACGTCATTTCTAAGCGTAGTCACTTAGTTTGGCATGGCAATACTCTAACTGAATGGCAGGCATATCTGTCAAATCAGTTGGGATATACGCCTGGATCATTTGTTTCATTACTATACATATTAATATTTTTTTTATTATTTTATTGTACAACTAGTTCGATTGTCTGTTGCAACTTAAGAATTACTCCAACGACAACCGCCGCAGACAATCTGTGCCGGTGCTGTAAGCATCCTGTCATTTAGTGACGATAGTACCTATAAAAAATATATTTTAAGGCAATCTCCCGCCTCGAAACTCATTATCGTTAACGCCTATGGTAAATACGGCACCCACTGCCGTCCAGAGCCGTGACCGTGTTTTCCGTCAACCGTGTTATCTATTATGCTATGTCTGATAAATTCGCCGGCAAAATACATTTACATTGTATTCTTGTCACACGCAAGATACTTCAGTCATGTTACAGCAGCAGCAGCAACAGCGGCCGTGGCCAATGCATCGATCAGCTGGTTCGCTTTTTGTTTGGCCAATACAGTTTACCGCAGGTTGGTTACCTGGGTACCTGCGAAGTCCATACGCTGCGGCTCGGGCTGCGCCCTAGCCCTCTGTGGCGCTTGCCTTGTGGAACACTAATTGCGTCTTGCCTAATTGGCTGCTCATGTCGCTCTTAGGCCGGTGTTTCCTGTTACTGGCAGCGCTAGTGCTTCATAACAATGTCTATATTCGCCACCGCTCGAGCGACACTTAGGAAGAAATGTGGCCTGTGCTTACGTCATCGACGGCGAGCGGACCCGCGGCTTGTGGCCTGATTCGCGTTAAGCTTATATATATATATATATATATATATATATATATATTTGTCTATGTGGAATACTCTGTGTCTGAGTTAGTAATCATGGCTGTCTTCTTATCGATGCTACAAGTATTACGAAGGAATTCCCTGTAATAGAAATATAGGTCTGAAGTATAGCTCGCTGCCTACTGCATACGCTAAACCCGCCTGAATGGCCGGGCTGCCCGCCGCCCGGTTCGTTGTCCGAAGGTGCGACCCCCGGCGTTTTGTGGCCAGCCGACTTGAATAATGGTTTTGTATAGTTTTGGGACGCAATGAGACGCCTGTGTTGTTGTGCCCTCTGCCTAGCTAGAGACTAATAGCGTGCTATCAACGCGATGATGTCACCGACCATGAAACTTGTAAACCTGACGTCGGGTCAGCTACAATTCACACTTATTGGTGGCTAGCTCTACACGCTCATCATTTCATATATGAATTGCTCCGTTCACAAAATCAAATTACATCGTTCGATGAAATGTAAAAATGACAACAGACCGACTATGTACCAATGTTCAGTAAATGACCTGTGACGCGCTGGATAGCATTAACCCCTTAGCACACTGATCGTTGTACTTCAACTGTACTCAGCCAACAACAGAAAGAGGATGACAGCGGCCAATGGAACAGAAACAGCCTCAACCTCATCTGGGTGTGCGAAGTCAATTGAGCGGTCACTGAGTCGCCCTCGGCTCCTCCTATATCTCTTTTCTCTGGCGCGTCCGCCACTTGTATCCCTTCTCCACACCACCGTAGGACTCTTCGAACTGGATGCCCCAAGATGACAGCGACAACAACAACAGACAACAACAACAACGACATCAAATTGGGAGTTCTACAAGTATTAAAATTTCCCTCTCGGTCTTTCCGCTAGTGCAGCCTATATACACATATAATGACGCTCTCTCTCTCCCTATATATATATATATATATATATATATATATATATATATATATATATATATATATATATATATAGGAAGAGAGAGAGGGAGCCAGCTATTAATTTTTTTTGCTCAGTCCACAAGTGAGCAAGGAGTGGCACAGTATGCTGCGTTCGTCAGTTCGACTTCGCACTTCGCCAACGATGGAAATGACCCCGAAGGGTTGAGAGACAGAGGAGCTGGCCGAATGGCAACGTCGTTTCTCTGGACTCGCACGCGACGGCTACCGCTGTGTGGGTGTGCAAAAATGAGTCTCATCAAAATGGCAGGGGGCATGTGTCTGCCTGGCCAGTGCGAACGATTTCGAAGCGAATAGATGGTGTGCGTTACAGCGCAAAATTGCCACTTTCCCTTTGTCGAGTTGAACAAACATAAAAAAAGCACGCACAACACACAGTTGCTATTATTTCCGGCCGAGGGAAACCCTGCCTCTGGCTCCTTTGTTTCATGTCAGTGGTGGTGGTCGTCGTCATTTTGCGGGTTCGGGCTTCGTTTCAGGCTGCCGCCTTCTTCTCTGGAGTCTGTATCTTTACGTTTGAACACTTACTCCGTACACATGGACGAGTAGGTAATTTCGATTTCTCTTCGATAGTTACTCGCAGCGAACACACACACACACGCCAGTAACTATTGATCGATATGGAGGGAGAGTCGCCAAAGTCCTTGTACACTTCATGGGTAGGCCGCCGTAGGACACTGTTCATCGACTTGCATCAAGCTATCGCTAGAGACTAGCGGACGGAAGCCTCGCAGCTATCGCGGCAAATCACTACCGCCGCCAATACCACCATAACAAAAGCTACGAAAAACCACAAGCGCTAGGGACAATATGATCCGTGTTTGGAAATCAATTTCCCTCCATCGTCCATATAACTTATACTGTATCAAAATGCAGTAGAAATTCTACTACTGAAGCTGATTACGTCGTGAGTGTGAAAGGGCAAAGCGCTCTGAAAGTGACGAAGCGACTCGCTGCCCACCACTCCGCGGCTGATAAATGCGGCCGACGAGATCCGAGATGTCGAGAGATGGCACTGTCGACACTGTCCGCGTATCCGAAACACAGTCACCACATGAACGTTGGCTCGTAAATGTCTTCCCGAGGGGGGGAATGCTCTTCTATCGTCTGTAAGGCTACGGGGATATTTCCTTGTCCATATCCGTCAAACCTCTTCCTGTTGTCGTATACTGACAATTGCCGTTTCGTAATTAAATCATCAGAAGCCGACAACGTAGCTGGAACGAACGAGGAGTTGTTAAAATTGCTTTGCTTCTTGCCACGAACTGTTCCAGTCGTAAACTACTCGAGATAAGGCATTGAAACAGGCACTTCATATATATATATATATATATATATAGAGGGAGAGAGAGAGGACGGTGTATTTATGCAGCAATGAGAAACAAACACTTTACCTTACACCGACTGCTCAGCTTTGTTATTGTTGTTGTGGCGACTTTTCGACGGCACAGCGCTCTGAGGTGAAGTTGCGTAATTCATTCCGACATAGTTCCGTGCGGTTGATGCCCTCGTTAACATTCGGCCTCCCAGGGAACTATAAGTTTAACCGGTAACGATGAGCTTACCCAATTAATTTCGGGCTGACTCCCAGCTATTCTCCCATTGGGATAATATGCTAGATTATTATTATTATTATGATTATTATTATTATTATTAATTACAATTATAACAACTGGCTCCATTTCGCCCATCGGTCAATCTATTAACATGCTTGCAGCACTTAGCACGGCGATTAAGTCGTCACTGCCAACTAGTAATTGAGCGCTCTTCAGCGGCTCCTCCTGTTTTCCTCCGCAGTGATAACTGTGATAGAGTTCTGTGTCATAGCAGCTCCAGGGACAGACGTGCCCTCTCCATCGTACATTGCTGTACACTGTGTACAGCTGCAATGCTTCGATATCGAGGGCACAGCCACCAGCAGCAGCAGCAGCAGTAGTTACGTTGGGAATTCGTAGAGGTGAGATCATGATTATCATCTCCGGCAACTCACAAACACGGCGACTCGCCCTGGCGCGCCCGCCCAACTCACCAGGCGACATATATATATATATATATATATATATATATATATATATATATATATATAGACTCACATAGAAGAAAATCACTCGCAGAAGTTGATATTCTGTTCGAAGTCAACACCGTTTGCCGTTCCCATGCCGTGACCGAATTTCGGGATTGATTGTACCGGCCACCCGTCTCCATGTACTGTCCCTGCTAATTACTATTTCGAAGAAGAACACGCTGTTATGTCGTTCATATCTGACTCCGACGGGTCGACATCACCGATGGCCACACTCGGCCCTCAAATGCAGCAATGGTTTTTGCGATTGCATCTCTCCGACGCCGTGCATCGAGTAGCGAAACGAGTATCGTTACTACTGCGGACACGTGTGCCATTGGTACAATATATGTATATGTGGTAACCACTATTGAGTTTCTCTTTCATTTTTCCGGTAACCAGTGATATTGTTGTCTTTGACTGTTGCACTATTGACAATAAATAAATAAAAATATTACCAAGAAATATTAAAAAAAAAAAAATATATATATATATTATATTTAACTTATTCAACCTCGACACTGTGCACGTGGCTAGCTCATTACGTGCTGAAGCATTCACACGTTTTGTGCACGTTCAGAGTTCCGGCTGACGACACCAACCAACCAATCACCCTTTGTTTCGTTCGCTGATTCATCCACTCTGAGGCACAGAAGTAGGCGTCAACGATGACTTCCAGGAACACCCAGTTTGCTGCTGCTGCTGCTGCGGCCGCGGCTGCTACTGGCGGTGCTGTTCTTGACATCCAACAACTAAGAGAGAGACAGAGAGAGAGAGACGAGAAATGGAGAGAGAGAGAGAGAGAATTGCAGGACCCCGGGAGTCAATATGAATGTGGACATCATATTCACTGTCGTTGCTGCTGCTGCTGCTGCTGCTGTTGTCGTTGTTAAGGCGATCCCCGCCGCACGAAAAGGCGATCCCCGCCGACGTCCACACGAATACATTTACGTAAATGTAGTGCTTTCGGCGGCGGCGGCTGAGGCGAGGTGATCTGAAGGGTATTGATATCCGTCACCTTTTTGTTGGTTGGCTGGTTCATGTCGCCACTGGTGCGTCACGACTACGCTGCAGACTTCAGTGCGGTGATCATCTTCTTGTTCGACGCCAACAGCAGTGATAACAGAATCGGTCGTGTCGTCGACAACAGCCGCAGCGTCTGCGATGTCGACGAGGAATGACAGTATCGTGTTGGGTCCGACATTTTACCCACTGAAGGAGCCTGTCTAACTGTCGACTCAGTGGCCGACTCGGCTGAAGTGGCCTCCGCTCCTGTTGTTTGTTGGAGCGCGCGCGCGCGGCGGCGTCGGCGGTGGTGCTGTTCTGTTGGGTCAACCAATTATAATTGCCATTATCGTTTTGATGTACTGCTGCTGCTGCTGCTACTATTGCGAGCTTCCCGTTGAGTGTCTCCGCCACGCCACTGATCTCTTCTTCAGTCCGTCAGTACTTCGAAGAATCGGTCTGTGTCGTGGCTGGACATCGTGTTTGGCTATTCGTGTTCAGCTATCGCTATGAGATGTCGCGTACAGATATGAATGCACGGCCAACGCTTGTGCATACGTTGTTCGAAGCGACGTATCTCCCAAAAAAGATACCATTGTGCCCTGGAGAGGGCTGTTAGATGACTCGAATCGGTATCATCTGACTAGCAGCAGTTAATCCAATCCCATCTAATGGAGCCTGTGATGGTAGAGTATCCCCGCACAAACACTCACACACACACACATACACTCGCTCGGTCACCGTTGGTCATGGCCTGATTGGCGATCGCGGCGCGCGGTGTGGCTGCTTGTTGTTTAACATTCAGCTGTGGGTTGAGTTTTGCACGATTGGGTTTGATAGCGGCCAACACGAATAGATATATAATAGCTGTTATAATAAATAGATGATTATGCGCGTAAACAGTTACATCAACTTTGTCGTTTCGAGCAACGCCTATTTGTTCAGCGACATGATGTTGGATACGGCGGTGAAGGATGATATCTGTAGAAGAGTATCAGACAAAAATTATTCCACCATCAGTTCTGATGTGGATCGATCCACACACACACGAACACATATATGCGTACACAAATATGAATGACACCCGGAATCATTTGGCTTCCAGAGGGGTGTTCTATTTCAGATTAGTTAAAAATATTAGCAAAGGTACCCCCCGCAACATGTTATCATAGAATAATAACACTAAAATAGTTAAATATTGAGGCATATCACAGCGTCTTTTCCATACCGTATAGCTAATGTATCGAAGAGGTCCCGCCGCTGGTTCGCGCCCTTCCTCTGGTTGTGGATATCGACAATATGCGCCAGATACAGCCAGCATTGTTGCCAGCAGCTGCATTGGTATCATCATCTAATTCATGACACTGGCCCAGTTCGCTGCTTCGTTGGGTAGTGATAGTGGTTGTTTGTACGGCGGCTTATTTGCCATCTCAGTGGATAGTCATCAATGTGTAGGTAGTCATTGCACGATACGAACTGCTCGAATGTCTGTATGTGTCTGTGCTCAAAAACGTTATAGCGTTGCTGCGACAGTGATTAGAATTAGTGATAATCCCGTAGGTGTAAAATTATAAGGTAGTACCAAAACCTATATATATATATATCCATTATACTATTGTATCTATGCCACAGCGCATCTACAAATCTACAACTAGAAGCTAATGGCCTTAGTAATTATGACGAAATGATAAGGTCAATAATCAACTATTCACAAAAGCTAAATCTGATGAATGACGGTATCTGTATTTTCATATACAAAATAAAAAGTCTACGAATTCACATTCGCAGCCGCAAATGATCTCGTAGCTCAGACCTGCACCCGGCGATTGCTCAACAGCTAGATATAATAATACTAGAAGGTATTCGCCTCTCATGCGTACATGTGCACGCGGCGTTCGACCCGAGCGAACACTTTTTTGGGGACCTTCACAATAGTAAGAACGATGATAATAATAATAATAATAATAACAATAATTATAATAATGATTATTAATAGTAATATTAATAATAATTATAATACTAATACATATCAAGTGGTATCGGTTTGTTGTCCATCCCGTACGGAATAATCCCATCGCCACTGAGGTCGAGCATATGACTCGAGTCTCGGGACCTTCGCCCGGCCGATGCCGCCACCGGCGACTTCGAACAATTCGATTCTACCCTCGAAGTCGCACACTCTCTGAAGTACGGTAGGCAAATGGGCAAAGTGCAACAGGGAGATCGGCACTGGCGGCGGCTGCATCCGTTGCCTGCCATGGCTGGGTCTAGTCATTATGATGGTCGTGGTGGTTGTGATGCTGCTGCTGGTGGTGGTGGCGGCGGACGCGTATTCATTATTGTCCGCTGCTATATGTTTGTATGTAAGTGGCAGGTGATTGCGCTATTGATGTCGTCAATAGCGGAAACTTCAGAGAGAGAGAGTTCACTTGTGGATAAATTGAACTGAAGGGTATTGATCGTTGTGGGACGTCCGACTCCCGCCCCCGTTTGGTGACCGTACGCGGTATTGTTGAAGATTAAAATTTTGCGCTAGTTTTACTAAGAGAACTTGGCAATAGTAATGAGTGTATCCCACATATCTATATTCTTTTTAGGTTTGTCTGTGTATATATATATATATATATATATATAATGATGGTCAATCGAACGCAATGAGGAAATTACCGCCTTGACCGCTTCTAGAGTAACCTAATTAGCACTTTATCATCAAGTAGCGCTAATCTACAAGTGCAGATACCGTATTACGTTTGTGGCAGCAATAGAAGATGATCAAGCAGAGCCCACCCTCATTGTCTATTAGACACCTCACTATACGCGTGGTGTGTGGCTACTTTCGAGCGGTGTCTTTTTTTTGTGTTCGATCTTGTTCACCGTTTGACGATCTGTGTGTATCTCAAATCGAGTCATTGCTTACACACATCCAGCATCGAAAGGAATAGAGAGAGAATGAGTGATGCTGTAATACAACAATAAAAAAAACGAGAGCTGACAAAAAACCTCGGACAACAAAGGCGACCGTAAAACGAGTTAAACGCCAGAGCCAGCTCATCCGTGATAGTGTTTCGATGGCGTATCGTGTCAACGTGACACGACCAACCTCTCTATCTCACGAAAGAGACATTGACCGAGAGAGAGAGACTCTATTCTTTTGGTCTGATTCGTTGAACGTCACCCGAAAACGATTTGTTATTGATTTGGCGCGCTCCGCGGTCCGAAACTCATCGCTAGTCACCGCTCGCTGGGGCAATGACCAGACCTCAATGCTGTCTCTGCCGTTCGATTCGTATCAGGAGAAACAAATCAATGCGTTCAATTGAGGCGCTCGAAACAAGGGGTACGATCGTTTACTTAGGGATTGTGACCGCAATGGACACCTCGGAAACGCGGTCAACGCGACGAGGCCAGATGCGGTGGTGGGTGCGACGACGCGTGATCTGAGATCTGATCTCTCTCTCTCTCTCTCTCACTCTCTGTGTCTTTCTTTTCGTGTAATCTCCCTCTGCCGTTTACTCTTCTAATGTCTGATCAAACAACGCCGGATGAATTGGCGAATTATCGGATATACATGTATGCGGCGTATAGTGACATTTCCAGGAGGCTGCCACAGTCAACATTCGCCTCGCGACTGCTGCTGCTGCTGCTGTTGAAGCTACTAATGATGTCAATGACTACGTCTGACTTGGATGAGGTCGCCCCCTACGATTCGTCAGATCCTTTCGACGACAACGGCAGCGTGAGGCAGGAGCGGCAACGATAATGGTTACGTCCTCGTTGGCTACAAGATAGCTGCGCTACTCCCGGGGCACAGGCGCCACTCCGGGTAAGCCGCTTGGCATGACAGCTACAGCAATGCCCATGGCAATAAGTCCGATCTCGTCCGCTCCGTTCTAGGCATGCTGTATACGTGAAGAAAAGGATTACACGATGGACACATATCATCATTTACTTATTTATCCACAGAACAGAACAGGAGGCAGATGCGGTCGGTGGTTGTCGTCATTGCCGCCATTGCAGCACACGATCCCGTGAAGAGTACGAACCTGTAGGAGGAGGAAGATCATCCATAATATTGTTGATCGCAAGACCGGCAAAAAGGCCGGAAAGATCGAGTCTGCGGTCATCGATAGCGGTCAAACGCCTCCCCCCCCCCCCCCCGGCTCGCCCTCCATCTGCTGGAATATCATCGTCTCGTTTCTCTTTAGCATCATTATCATGATTGTTGTAATTATTATCGATGGGGTTGGCTGCTGATGAGGGGGTGACGGTGGATCATGTGAGGCAATCGACTGTAACGCCAACACCACCACCACCAATCAACCCCCGAGCACCGATTGGATTCTGAGTCACTTCGCAGGCGAAAAAGCGTCCCGCCAACGTCGCTCCGGCGGCTATCACTGCTGCTGCTGCGGTTGTTGTTTGATTGTATTTACATAGCGATTAGAAGGTAGTACTTCTATTCTGAGCTCGCCTCGCTGTAATTACGAACGTCGATGAAATGTTAGCGAACAAATCGGAAGACAGGAGCGCTGATGCGCTGCAGTTCGTCAATTGAAGACAAGCTGAGCGGCGGAATATGGAGCGCGCCCGGAACCGTTCAAATGGAGGCGAATGGGAAGAGTCTGAAGTCGGGAAGACAAGACAGATCATCGATATTGTATCAATGCTTAATGAGACGATGAAGACAATGATCAAGGCAAAAACGCCTGTGTCACGAACTAATCTGACTCGTATCAGACACGCACCGAATGTTTGGCAAGCGAATTCTACGTAAAATATGTATACATATAATTTTCATAACGTTCTTCTAGAGACACTGCATTACCGTGGCTTGTGCCATTCTAACAGTGTAGAAATATTGTTTGCTGCCACGGACCAATTGGCCGACAGGTGATTTAGGTCTGAACGGCGCCCGTCTCGTATCGTTCAGAAAACTTACCCTCTGTGATCTGGAATCATTTCTATGCGTATTACCGAAACCAATCGAGTTTCTGGTTATGCAAGGCAGAGCCACGCTGACGACGACAGCTGACGCCACTATATATAGATAATTGTTGTTTGCAATACATCAAACCCACAGATCTCAGATATAAGGTTGTTTCCTTAATAATTATGACGATGCGAGATGTACAATCAACCACCCTCAAAAGCCAAATCCGATAAATAGTGGCCTCGGTATTCCCACCACATATATATATATATATATATATATATATATATATAAACCAGGTCGGCAGGTCCCCAGCGCGTCAGTGGCGTTGGCTGGGCACAGCGAAATCCGTACATGTGTGTATCTGTGTTTATACAGTAATAAACATTAGAACAGAGAAACTCCCTGATTCTTTCCACTCATCCGTGTCTGGCCCGATCTGCTCGTCGACGATCAGGATCAACTTGACTCGCAACCTCCCCACGCGTTCGATGCCACTTAGGTTGTATCTACCTACGGCGCTGGTCACGCACGCACAGATCTGTTCAGTTCGGTTTGGTCTGATTGGGTCTTCTCTCGGCGTTGCCGTTGCCGCCTCTGCTCGTCTTGTTGTCGTTTTTTTCTTTTACCTATTTCTTGGGTCTTCCCCGGTGAAGAGCGCGGGGCCCGCGTCAGAAGGCCGGGACCAGGAGGGGGAGAGAGAGAGAGAGAGACCTTTCCGATGAACAGCAAACATCATTTCGTCAGTGTGAGCAACGACTGGGGGCAATGACCTCCGGCAGCAAACAGACGGGGCCCCTCCTGGCCAACGCACAACGGCACCAGCAGCAACAGCAGCAGCAACATGTGCCTTGATGGCGCCGTTGTATCATCGGCCGGGTAGATTCTTACTGCTGGCCGGCTGTAACCCTCGTAGCTGAGAGTGTGAACGATGAGAGAGAGAGAGAGAGAGAGTCGCCGTAGCGCGCCATAGTTCGAACGTCGAGCGGGCACCGCCAGGCTAGGGCATCAAGCTAGATCAAGCATCTATCTATTTATCATTTTGTAGGTATTGAACAGTGAACATAGTGAACGTCGCGTGGTTTCGTTGGCTGCGCCCGCCTCAGAGGCAGCAGCATCGGCAGGGCGTGCGCCAAATACGGACGTAGACGACGGAGCGAGCCACCAAATTCCAAATCGCGGAGGTGACAGCGGAGCTGGATAGAGAGAAAGAGTGAGATTCCCGGTAGAATGAAAACAGAATCAGTCGGCAGCCGCAGCAGCAGGAGCAACACGAGAACAATCCCGCGGTTACGGTGCCAACGGGAAACGGGGCTGATTTCAAAATACGCCGCGCTCCGTGGCTGCTGTTGAGTAACACGGTGGTATTGTGGTGCGTTCAGTAGTGCAGGCTAATCAAAGCCTAGCTAATTAGAAGGACGCGTGCGAACCGTCTAGTTGTGCCTTTCTCTGTTGACAGATCCCGCCCCCCCCCCAAATTTGGTCACTAATTTACTCATTTTCAAAGGCTACGATCCCGTTAGCTTACGTTAATCGCTAATTAGTATCACCCATTGTCAGTGGTTATTTGTATCTGTGATTATATCTTTTTATAGATTTTTTTGTAGTTATATACACAATCACACATAGCCACCTTCCTGTCCCAGAACGGAGGCATTGCTGCGACTTTTCAGCAGCATCAGATCAACGCTGGCCGTCACGTTAACGTTGGCTGAGCAACGTTGCCTCGCCAGAACCCCCGGCCGCCAAAGACCCCGCTCCCTGATACCGTTGTTCTTCCTGCCAGACCTGAGTGTCCCATCTCGTCGGAGCGTCCGTCGCTGCGTGCGCTCGTCGCTCGTCGCTTCCGGCCGGCAAGACGCATCACAATAGGCTTTTCGGCAATGGCTACTTCACACGGGATATCGCGTTGAGCTCCTGCTACAGCTTCTGTTGTTGAGGCTGCTGCTGCTGCTGCTGCTGACGCTGTGGCGTCCACGACCGAGTCGAGCAACATCTCCATGAACTCACAACCGTCGCCGCTAGCGCTACAACTGACACTGACATTTGCTCAGTGTTACGAAGCAGCAGCAGCAGCAGCAGCAGCAGCAGTGGCAGAACTACAACTTCAACGGAGCGGTGGGAGACATTCAGACGTCAGACTTCCAGTCACACGGAACATCACGGAAATGGAAACGCCACAAGCTACTTAGATAACTAGCTGGATAAATTGTTTTGCTGCTGCTGCTGATGTTATTGTTGTTGTTGTTGTTGCTCGTTCGTGTTTTGTTCTCTGCCTTTGCGCTGTTCGGGTATGCACTTGTACCTTGTAGTGCTAGCTACCGATCTGCCGAGATGGTCTGTTGTATCTATGATGTTCTCTTTTGCTCCATAAAACGCCGTTGCTCGTGGCTGATGCCAATGATGGCGATGATGAACTGGGTGTTTCGAAGCGTTCGGTGCCTCTGCACAGCGATAAAATCTCAACGATATTGTTGTTATTGTTGTCATCTCTCTCTGTCTGTCTCGCTCGCTCGCTCGATTTCTGCTTCGACCGCTGAGTCCTTCGCCTGCTCTCATTTCCCATTAGTGTTCTAGGAACTGCAGTAAGCATAATAGTATAATCATAATACACAGCAGATGAATGAATATCAGACACCGGAACTGTGCAGCAACAGTTCAGCCTCGGCAGTAGACTGGCACGAGTTAGAGGGCCCATCGGCGGGTAGTACTCGCCCTCGGATAGCAAAGCAGAACGGCGCTCCGCAGCCCACAAGGCTCGCTGGCCAGACCCCACCTGCCCACAGGCAGATACATAGTAAAAGCCCAACTGCCGGTGCCGGGAATGGGCGAGGGGCTCCGGTTGATGTTATACTCGTGAATAGCTCTCCCTAAAGAACTATAATACTTCTACTATTTTACATATATGCATATATATATATATATATGCCAGTGCCCCAGCTATTGCTTTCATTCAGAGCGTCGTCTGAGAGTGGAGTTTGCCTGCGACGGCGACAACCGCGCGCTGATCGTCTGGTCCGATGCGCAGGCGTCACTGGCGGCTGTTTCAACAAGAACAACAACAACACTGAAGATTTCACCAGTTGTCTCCTCCGCCGCCCCCACGCACGGTAATCGCTGTTCTTGGGACGCGGTCCCACCCCGGGGTCCTGTGGATGATTGACCGTCAGGTCTGCTGTACCACCTCTACATAATAGCAGTTGTATGAAGTTCACTCATAGTAAATACAATAGTGCCGCGTAGTTGGTAGACGCGATGGTTGCGATGTAGTGGCATGTTCCTCCCAAACAAATGACCACAATAACAGCAGCAGCGATGGTGATCGCTGTCGGTTGGCCAGTTGCTGCTCTGTCCGTGAGTAGTGTCTCACAGTGTCCACACGATCATCGAGATGAAGAACGCCCGTGTGAGCAGGAACACACAGGTGCTGCTCTGTCGAGTGGCTGTGACCGTGCTGCCGTTTCGGATGGCCGTAACGACCTCTGGCTTGTCGTCGTCCAATGAAAACCAAAAGCGATCCCAGAGAAAAAAAACTAACAGAAACAACAGAGGAAACGCGAGTGAAACTCGGCGGCAGCAGCAGCAGCAACATCAACAAAAACCCGGCACGAAAACAGAGCACGTGTCTACCTACGAAACTACATCCATGGTATAATGGTACCATGCACAGCGTATCGGAGGGGGCGCACCGGCATTGTCGCGGATAGCGCGTGCTAATGACACACACACACAGTGTACGCGGCAGTCGGCAGAGGCGGGGTGAGATGATCTTCCACCTCAACTGTAACATCAACCGTAGCTGTCATTTCGAAAGAACATAAGGACATTCACCCTGTGTGCCTATAGCCGTGCAACGCGGACTGCTTCATTACATACAGTGACTTGTGAGGCTGCTGCTGCTACAATCGGCTGTGTTTTAGAGGGGGCCGGCAGGTGAACGGGAAGTACGGCAGTAGAGGGGTAGCAGACGTGCCGGTGGACTCGCAGATTGAAGGACACGTGGTCACACTTAATTCACATTGGCAGTATTGTTAATTGTGGCTAAATTCGTGGCCACTGGGTGCCCGGGACATCTGCACCGGCGACAGAAGCCGTATCAAGGGGTGGTGATGAGGCTTCTGTCGTTCATGGCCACCGCTGACACAGGCGTCACACATCGGGTCAGTTGACGCGGTCGCGCTACGGCAAACGCCGTCGTAAAGAGGCAGCCCCCCCCAGAACTACTACCCTTCACGACCCCATCGAGGTCGTCCTGTTGACGCTGCCAGTCTACCAGAAGTTTTCCCTGACTGATGTAGATAGGCGTAGTCCATACTGTCTTTTGACGGGTACATATCGCTCGCTCACACAGACCCAAAGATACACGCTCCCGGGGAACCATGTCGATTATCTGTACGGCACCTTTAAGCGGACTAATGACGATAGAGGCGAACGTCACTGACTACGTTGATGTTCCGGCGACGGCGGTGGCGGCGGCGGTGGAGCGCAGCTGTGTGGCTCGCCGACAGGTTGTGCACCTGACCGGAACCTCATTCCTATGATATTCTATGACCAATCTGACCTGATCTGGTGCGCGCGAATCGTCAACAACAAGGACACAGCCAGAAACGCACAGATTACTGCTAGATGCCGCTAGTTAATGTAACACACAACTATAACAGTAACAATAATTATATACATAAAACACACAATAAGTTATCACAGAAAATCAACTAACTAAAAATCAAGGGAATACTAAATTGTTGCTGGTGTGATGTGGTGGATCACTAATGAATAGAAACATCGCTGTCTACTGCTGCTGTTGCTGCTCATCTTGTTGTTATTATTATTGGTCAATCTGTTTATATGTGGTACAATGTTATGTTACAATGAGTGTGAGGGATATCGAATCGCGTCATATCGAGTAGTTTTCAGTGATGCTCCTGCGGCTACTGCACAGTAGTGACGCATGACATTATCTGAAACTTGTCAATAATGCCGTGATAGATGAGACGAATATTATAACTTTTTGTGACAATATAATAAGATAGATATATGCAGCTAATGATGTGCAGCTTGTTACTGTGTTGTTTATTAATAATAATTATTGCTGTTATTATAATAAAAACGAGCTGAATTTTTTTGCCATTCAACCTGCTCGACTTGAGTAATAAATATACTTGAATATAGCAATAATCTTCATTAGTGAAATGGCACAATTCAGTTACATATCATAACCGCGGATTGCGAGACGATGCGCGCGATGACTTAACTATATTATTCTTATTAGACAGCTGATCAATTAGCGCTTGAATGTAACACTCTCAGTCCCGGAACGTAGAACATTGCTTGGCCCCGTGTCCTGGTTGTGTGGTTTTGTAATAAACTGTTTATTGATAATTATCTCTTAATTACGAATGTTTAACTATAAGACAATATGAACGAACGGGGCAAATCAGCTTTTTGTTTCTTAATTTCCAATTTTTCATTTATAATACAACTAGGCAATAGGGTTCCCTATCATAACCATCGGCACCAATTATATAACCAGAATTTCGTTTCTCATTACAGGTAAGTGATTGTGCGGCGCCGCCACCGAGCTACTTGTGGATGCTAACGATCTTTGGTCCTTAAAGCAAGCGCCGGATACGCGCAGAACTCTGTTTGCTCTATGCAGCAACGTCTACATGAGTACATTGATCAAGTTCGGATGTTTTTTTCTTTTGCTCAAATGAATGTAATTGACATTATCATCGCTGTCGTGTTTAATGAAATCGCCGCATTTGTTGACCAGCAACATAGCGACCGTTGAAATTTGCGAGCGATTTGATAACGAATGTGACAAAACTCACCCGGGGTTTTGCGGATGTGTCAATTTCGGTTGTTATCAATATACAACACAGTGAGTACAGCCCTGTATGTTGGTGCTTATTTTTGTCGAGACCACCACGTCCCGTCCCGTCTGTAAGCGAAAGGTCGCGATATCTCTGCGTAATACGCCAGCAGGGTCCCGCGTTCATCGAGCTACTGGTGATTGTCGCCTTGCTAGACTCTAATTATCTCACTTATAATCATTATTATGATGATGATAATAATAATGATTATTATTACTATCTAGTATCTTGTCAACTATTATATTATGGCCTGGCTCTAATTACGAGAAGGGAACGGTGTGAAACTACCCCACGTCGGCCGGTGGCCGGGGGTACCGCTGGAGGTGCGTTCGAGGAAATTGGCCTGCCAACATCCTCCGCCTCGTCGCTCGCTTATCGCACCGAATGGTTGAGCGGCTTCGACGACGCTGACGGTACCGTACCGTCCTTTGGGCAACTTTATCATGAAACATTTCGCGATGTCATAGCCAGCTTTCCGGAAAAATGCATCTGGTGATCTGCCAAACGTGGGCACGAGGAGACGAGGAGAATTATTGTGCCCTTACTCGCCCTTACTATTCGATGTAATGTTCGATCGTTATTATCATCATGATCACTTTATTTCTGTGAAACGCTGCATATTGTTGGCTATTTTTCAAAATCAAAATCATTCTATCGTTGTGATACCTTCAGCACGCGAGGTGCCGGAGCTGAGGTCTGCCTGTGTACGTGTTCGCGGAAACAATGAGCCTCATCTCATCCTCAAACCCTACAGATCAATCGAAGATCGAGGAGTTATGAGAACGAGACCAATCACCGCTAAATAAGTTACTCCTGAGCGGTGGAGCTGCTGGTGCTGTTCGATCCCGGTGGGTGTTATATTTTTGGGATTTGGCCAAAGGCCATGGGCAGAATGGTGGTCATTTGAACTTTCCAAGGAAAAGTTGAAAAGTTTGAATGACCACCGGAGTAAATCAGCCAACGTGGAACCTTTCATTTTGAGATTGGATCCACGGTATATCGAATGTTCGAAAGCTTACGCAAAGCTATGGGAGACTAGCGGATTTGCGGTACAAGGTTTAACGGTTCTCAAGGTAACCTTTTCTGCAAATTATTTCCGTCCTTGTCTCTGCCAAAGCATATCTATTATAAGTAGTGCGTGCAACGTTGCTCAGTCGTCTATGAGGTTGCGAACATTCCGAACACCCTGTATATATATATACAACAGCATAAACATGAAAAGGTTGCGTGCGCGACATAGCTACTATCTATGACATGCCCCGTGCAGCCAGTAAGGGTTGTTCAGAAGGGTTCCGAACGATTAAAGACATTATCATGCGTGTCGCTACGATGTGAGCAAATCAAAGACCAGAATTGAGCTCGAAGTTGGTACACATTCACAGACATGAATGCTTGACCCTTAACAAGACTACTAAAAGTGGCCTGACAGCTCCTCGTTGCTCAGATTAGATGAGGTTTAGCAAGCAACGCTAATCTCACCGGTAGAACGTCGAACGCTTTAGACGTCGAACGGACGTCGACGTCTTTATTCGCTATTACGAAAGCCTGTTTAAAAGGTAGGTTTTCTGTTTTTTTTTACTATATCACCTATTATTATCATGGACGTTAATGCCAACATACTGACACTGGTTTTTCAGTCGTATATATTTATTTATATACGGCCATGAGTCCATTACTATTATTGCTATTATCGAGACAATGATAGTGAACGAGGTGTATAGGGTTAGATATGTGCTAGGTCTAAAACGCTCAATCGTAAATCTTCAAAAACTCAGTAACGAAGGCAGTTCCTGTTGGCCATTGCCGTCGGCCGTTGCCTTTCCGCATGTTGCAATCTCAAAAGCGTTAGTTATTCTATCGCGGTCTCGGTCGGTTGGAGACACTGTCCTCATTCAGTGACGTCGCTGGCACATTTGTTTTTCTATTGCTCGTGCATACGTGCTCCTGTATTTGCGCACCAGAGATTACAGGCTTTGCAAGACTCCCGACTCCGCGTGCGCTCTGCCGTTTACGCTTGCGGAGTTGATCCTGGATGGGATTGGACGGGGCAATGCTAGGGGGTCCCTGATCATTCGGGTTGTTCACACGACCTAGTCCTTCGCTGTGCATGACCTTCTCTTGGCAGCCGGGAGGTCCTCCAACAGCCGCCCACACGAGTCGTCTCAGTTCGTTGTGCGCTGACGTGCCATAGCTGCATACGTCGACAGCGCCCGACATGACGTCAGCACCCGAAGAAGAGTCTGCCATCCTCACAAGGCACGAGGAGACCAGCCGAACAACTGAGTTTCAAGGCGAGTCCTAAGATAGAAATGGAGCGAAAGAGGGCTAAAGCAGACAGAGTGTGAGATAGAGAACGAGATGCACACTGACACAGAGCGCCCAAGGCACAGGCGTATGGGGAACAACACAGGCCAGTGGGAAGGTTGTCCTGCGGGAAGTCACCACCGTAAGCCGGCTACTGTAGACGCCGTAGGTTGAAGGCCTGCACAAAAGGACTAGCTAATACTGATTATCACTCCGATAACTTTATGGGACCAGCAACGCGATGGATGGAGAAGGGAATATATTGAATTCGTGCTGATAACGCGATACACGAAATAGTCGGGATATTAAGAGACACGAACCTACCTGCATTCATGTTCATTTCCAATTCAACACGATCAGTCTCAAAAACAAGGACGAACGAGTATTCGTGGAGTATTCGTGTGGACTAATGGTGTTCGACTGGTGTGGCAATGGTGGTGACACCGTCGGCATAGATACGCACGGCGCCTGTTGTTCTCAACAGTGGTCCAGGATTTACTTCTTTTTTTTTTGTTGTCGCTGGTCGCGCCGTTATCTCGCCGTTGCGTTTGGCAACGACGTAGGGGTTCAGCCGTGCCGTTTCCGAAGGACAGGTTGATACGTAGCACTAAGTCGGCCCTGAATGGCCATCACAGGATCGGCAGGTGGTGGTGGTCCTGTCTCCAGCGGGGCCGCGGGCCTTGCTGAAATATTCACCGTTTGGGCTAGGTGCGGCCGGCCGGATGCTTCGCCGGTCCGTCGGTCGGTCTGAGCCTTCGTAACCCAACATCCATAATGCACCAGAGGCAAACGAAGCGAATTGCCGGCTCACTTCATATATACTTTGGTCGCCTCCGCAACTGTGCTTGCCGCTGAGGGTCTGGGAATCGGTGCATAGCGGGTGACAACGGGTGAAACTGCCACTTTCATCCGGACGTTCGGTCATCTGCTACGGACCGACGCAGCAGACGGAATTCAGACCACGCCGCGGATCCAAGTGACATTGAACTCCGCTGTGTTCCTGCTGTGTTCGCCGCTCAGAAATCTCGATTAGGGTTCACGGACAAACGAAAGCAAAAACGAGAAATCGGTGCCTGGCTGGACACTCGTATAGACACTTACATAGCACATATGTCTTCGTGCATATATATATAATATATTCTATATATGTGTGTGTGCGTTCATGTCCTCGCGTAATGAGCGGACCATTACGAACAGTTTCTGTGCTCGCGCTCTCTCTCTCTCTCGCTCGTCCTATCCCTCAAGAACAAAACCATAGATGTGTATAATAATGAAATGTGGTATCCAAGAGCGAATTAGGTCGTTGATTCAGTTGTTCGTCTCGCGAAGAGCCGACCAACTACGACGTCGCCGACGGCTGATGAGGCACTCAAACATACGGGCGGTGAACGGCCAGTTTAGCGGAGGAGAAATTTCCACTAGACTTGTTTTCTATTATGCGATTTGCAGTGGAATGGAGCAATCGTTGGGACTAGTATTCGAGAGCGATTATTGGTTCGGTGGTCAGGATGAAAAGGCAGAAATGAATTCTAACGTAGGCGGTGCTGCTGCAGCCCTCGGCCAAAAACTCGGTGGGTGTCTCTGGCTGAGCTGGGCACGAACGATGCGGCCGAGCAGGCTCTCCGAAGGCCCAAGCGAATCGAGTTGTGTTTCGGGGGAGATAGATTTCACTTTGACGAAGCACAAAGGCGACGCACCCAAATCCACTCGTGTAGTTCGATGTCCCATATCATCTAGCCTCCTCTTGAAATGGGCCGCTTTTTAGATTTGTATAGATTTGCGCGCTAGCCGGGATGACGACGCCGATGAGGCAGAGACCGGACCACAACCAACGTCGCCAAGCAGACATTACGGGGCAGAGAGGAAGGGAGGGTGACAACGAGTCGCCTGATCGTCTGATAGAGGTTGATCGTCTGCGATCGGTTTGCCGCTCTGCAGCCTGAAGCCGGCTACGAGATGAGATCATGATGAGCTCTCAAACAAGCCGGACCGATGACTTGCTTTCTTTTCCTGTCAGATTGTGCAGTGGAAGTAGTCGTAGTAGTATTTATATAATATTAGTAGCTGGTAATAGTGGCCAGACCGAATAGCCTCGACCAGTACCCTCGAAACCAAACGGCGCCTGTGGCTACGCCCGCGTCAATGATTCGCGGACGTTCACGATGGGCATGGGAGGCTATCGGGGAGGATTGACTGCCGACGAGCTCTTGGGTATCCCAATAAGGTTTCGCATGCGGTGGCTGCTTCTTTGCTTTCCTTGTTGGTAGGAGCTGGCGTCAGATGACGGGCAGACTGACCAATGTTCTACTCGGCCCGTTGCTAGGTTTGTTCGTTCCATCGTTCGTCTGTCGGATGCGACGCTGTCCCTTACCCTTGCTGTTGCGCTGTCCCTTACCGGCCGGCTGGCCTCTGGCCGGGCTCCGGCTCATATCGAGACGACCGAATTAATTGCCTGGGCTGGCCGCCTTCCTGCCGAGTCGGCGAGGCGGGGGGGTCAGTCAGTCACTCAGCTAGCTTTGCCCTTCGTCTGCTTGGCCTCTGGGCAAGCGCCCTCCTTAGTGCTGACTTGACCAGTAGCTACATACAGCCACCCACAAAGACACAGTCGTTCGATCACCCATACGCACGCACATACCCACGCGGACTCCTTCGACACAGGGTACATCTCTACCTCGGCCGCTTGCTCCACATCCTCTCCATCTGTCTCTCCCAATTCGCTGTTCCCCGACCTAACTAGCTGGCTGACCGTGTTGGTCTCCCCTTCATCCTGGTTATCCAAGCTATCCCTGTCCACCCCGTTCATTAGCGCCGCCACTGGCCACCAGTGGCTAAGGCCGCGTTTGGCAGGGAACTGTTTGATTCCAGTGGAACCCTCCTCGGGGACCCACTACTATACTCCTCTTCTGTTGGCCTCCGCGAACACCGATACGGGAATTGTGGCAAGTTTGCAGGGAAAACACACTCAGCCGTTGGTGTAGTCAACTTGATAAGGATGTCCAGACAGGGACACAGGTGCGGGTCGTAAGTCCTGGGCATAAACGCAGTGAGTTTATTTTTATTTTTTTTTATCTGAATTTATTCTGCCTCGAATCGCGCTGCATTTGCGCACAGCTTCGGTGTCCATTACGCGATGGAAGGCAATTAGAAGATCGGAAGCGCAGAATTCAATAGTGGCAATGGCTGTTGACTCGCCATTATGCAATATATGGCTGGATTCGCTCGATCGTTTTGTGCTCTATGATGCATCTAGCCAACGATTCGAGCATCCAAAAGTTCCCGTTGTTATGACTCGGCGGAAGTTCGACTGTCCATCAGCATCGCCATAGTTGAACCTGACCCAGGAATCCTTATCGCAGTAATATGACGCTGACGTCAGACGGGGATATTGAATCCCATAGATAAAACGAATGAGAGAGAGAGATAGAGAGAAAGTCCGAGTGTGGGAGGTATAGGTGCATATGTCATTAGACTGGCTGATGTGTACGATCAACCGCTGACGAGGCGGTTTTTCTGATTCGCCAAGCTGAAACGGGATTAAGGTGCAAGTATTATGCAAGCAGCAGGCTCTGCCCATTCTCAACTCTCGTATTGCGATAGGCTATTGATTTGATGGAGCCTCGAGCTTCCGGGCAGATGTCAGTTTCCTTGGAGATTGTTCACATCTACAACGCACGCATGATTGTTTTCTATTAAGGTTTATATATATATATATAGTTGGTTAGCTTGTCGTGACATTGGTCGATCGCATCGCCGATCGACGCGTTTTTATGATGTCGCTGTTGCTGCAACGTTCTTGTGTGGTTGGTACATCATAATGAAGCTGTCCTTCGCGCTGACACTCGACGCTAAGCTCAAATCGTGGCTAATCCGGTCTTTAGCGGTCGGCGCCACAGTAACAAGAGTCATATTCCTCCGATCGACGTCCTCATAGTGATTGGCAGTTGACCAGTGCGCCCTCTTGTGTGACTTCCCATTTATGGAGGTGTCCTCTCAGTGCAATCACGGATACGGACCAGGAACGAGCCAAGAGAGTGCTGTGGGTAGATGGGTCAATGGCATTCACACGCAATCGTGCCCCCATAGAAATATAACACTAATCTCAATAGTGCCTTAAACCTGATTGTCAGCTATGCTTGTCGACGGGCCCAAGCTTCCTGCCTCATAGACCTGGAAAAATGAGAAACTCTGTCAGGGTCTGCCAAGTACCCAACTCTATACATATGCATACAAAAGGACGGTTTGGGCAGCTTAGTTGATCTCTCCTTCTCTGCCTTCAAAGCAGGCTCTCGAAAGAAGTTACGCCACCGATTTGTTCCACTTTAACGCTTGAAACCTTGATTACTACTTATGAGAGGATAATAAGCGGCCAAGACTCCGGCGACACCGCTGTAGCCTGGATCGCTCTCGGCAGTTGTACGTACGGTCACAGTGGACTTTCTACTGCGACGACTTACAGCCATTATTACAAGCATTGCCAGTCGAAACTAAGGCTTCCCTCTAAACTTCTATTCTTCGCACTGGTGTCGAAGTGCACAAAGGGGTGATTGACCAGCTCATTTGTCGATAATGACGAAAATTACTTTCATTACAGAGACACTTGATATGCCTCACACTTACGCCAGCGAATAGACAACGCCAGAATCGACCCCTAGTGGACTGGTGCACCAACCCAACTTATCATACTTAGCGGTCCAGATCTACCACACTCGTGTGGTAGATCTGAACCGCTGGAAATGTTGGCTGTGGCTCAGCCCGGAAAAATTAAAAAAGAAAAGAAGATCCAGACGGCTCAATTAACTCAACTGTATCTAATATAACAGTTAATTGAGACAATAGTGAACGCGCTAGAAAGCCCCTCCGTGCTACCAAAGCGCCATACAATCGACTCCCATTTCAACAGCTGTTTCCGCCGGGTCCGCCGCTCGATTCAACGAATGTTGCTGTTGGAACAGCGCGCCCTCTATACGTCACCGTGCATTAGTCGGCGGCGGGTCCACAGCCAATAAATATTGAGTTCAGCTATCTACAGCAGCCACCTCGATCAGTCCCTTCGAGTAACAGCGGCGGCGGCACCACCAGCGGCAACTTCCAGCAGAGACGAATATCACAGTAGCAGCAGCAGCAGGAGCAGACTTCGCCGCGGGAGCAATGTCCTTTGTCGAATCCGTGCCGTTGTTCCTCCGTAATGATCTCACTATCCCTTTCTCTCTCTCTCTGTCTCTCGTCGGCGCTCTGTTGTCGCCGGCAGTGGCCGTTAGTGTCGTCCTCGGGCCGGCGGCTGAACAACGACTTTGTTATCGTTGTCGTCAGCGACGTCGGCGTCCATAGTTCGATGGCCAATTGTGGGGCGGATCGTCGCGTAGCCCAGCAGCCCTTGAGCCTGGCCATCTACCAGGCTTGGCCGTTCTTGTTATTTACCACCGCTTGCTAGTTGCCACTTACTCGCCGACACGGAGAGGCTCGCGGTTTGAGGTGCTTGCTGCAGCAGCAGCAGCACCAGCAGCAAGTTGTTGCAGCGATACAGAGACTCGATGCGGGATAGAGAGATACAGTGGGGGGCTATGAACCTTTCTCGGCAGGACCTGTGCCGAGCGTTGCTGACTCGTACTCTTGCCAGTTAGAACTGTCTGTGTGCATTTCGTCCGGCGCTTGTTGTACTCGATAGGCCTGCTACAGCCTGCGGTGTGCCTATCATCAATTATAATACATCTATATATCTATGTACCCATCTCTCTCTCTCTCTCCCTCTCTACCTGTTCAGATCTGGATGTCTGTTCGTTCCACTGACGTCGAATTTGTACAATAAGCGACGAATTCGCAGTCGTCATTGTTGCTGGCGCCAACAATCGACAGTGTCGACTCCGTCCACTTGCGTTGCCTCGCAGCCTGAGGCAGCCGCATAGCCGACGGACAGGACCTGCAGGCACCGCCGACGGCTGCGCAAACGGTGGCCACAGTAATTGTAGTTGCAGTGAAGTGGTAGCAGTAATAGTAGCAGTCCTTCTTGACGATTCGGCGACGCCCAAGGTCATCAACGTGTAGCCAGCGGGCGGGTTCAGTCGCGGCGGCAGCCACCCACCGCGAGCTCACAGCCGGCACGTGGACTAGCCTAGCACACGATTGAACATAACTGCTGCTGCGGCTGCGGTCACTACCGTTGTAGTAACGATCCGTTGCAACAGTCGGCCTCATGCGATCGTATCACAGGCCACACAAAAAAAAGCTAAAATCTGTGGGTGCCTGCTTCTGTTATTCTGTATGCACCTGTTGTGCCTGGATGTGGGTGTGGATGTGTGTGTGGGTGTTTGTCTACCTAGCCTAGGCCCGCTAATGAGGTTGGACCTAGGCTGAACAGGCGGAATAAAAGCAACAACGCCAACTTGTTGATTAGCTGCTGCTGCTTCTGCTGCCGTTTCCATTGCTTAAGCTATTATGGCGCTAGACAGCTGCTATTCAAATGGAGCAGTGGCGCATGGGGATTGCACCGACGACTTGGAACCCGACGGGCTCCGGTTCGAATTCCGCAGGATACATACATGGCCTTTGCCAACATTGCATTTGCAAGAGGGTGTCTGTCTTGTGAAGCTTTATGCCGAAAGCAGTTGCACCGTCGACGTTGTTAAATGTCCGAGGCCCATGAGTCAGCTCGGAAAATTTATTACATTTTACAGGTCATTATTATTGTCGCCAATTACCTCATTTCTACACGAATTTACCCCCATATCGTTTTTTTCCTAGAGGGGGATCTTCTCTTCGAACGCACGGACACAATTAGAGACATTCGAATCTTTATCAAAGGTGGACCGCCCAATCCAATTCCGGGGAGGCGGGATTGACGTCGAGGAATGACCAAACAACTCTTCTACCTGCTGCCAAAGCTATCTCCTATTAAGAGTCTATTCTTTTTCTCTAGTTCCGTTGTGCTTGTTGTAGTCTTCCAGTGAGATCTAATTTTCGTATTTACGGCAATAGTAAGAATGCTGCTCGATTTATTGTCACGCAAAGCACACACACACGTATGTATATATATAAACGATGTTAAATTGCTATTTAGTTTTTACTTCTACAGCAACATCATTCGCATAATGTTGAGTCCCCTTTGAGTAGGTGCGAGTAATTAATGACGTTGTGAGGTGTTCGCCCGACGATCAGTCCACATTTCGATTCGCTTTCATTGTTAGTCGGCATTTTAATTCAGAATTTATTGCTGTTTCGTATGTACGGTTGATTTCAAGCTCCGTTACACCGACGCTGTTGTCGTTATCAATCTAGAAAACACTGGTAGGAACTGTTGTTATTTTGTTCCCTTCAAAGTGCAGTTATTTTTCGATGATAATTTTATTGGAATAAATCTGCATTCTTCTAGGCTAATATTCGCCCAGCTCTTCTACGAGCAAACGCCCCCACCTCCCTATATATATATATACATATATATATATATATACATATATACATATACATATATATCCTCTCTTTGTCCTGTCTTCGACTCAGCAAGTATAATTTTTCTACTACATTCACATACAATCACTTCTCCCATTCATATAATGATAACAGACAGTTGACTAGTGACCGCTAGAGCATAGAAAACGAATTGATAATCTTCGACAATACGAATATATATATATATATATATATATAAATAGTTAGATAAGCACCAACGAGCAATGCTGCTGCTGCTGCTACTGGGATCGCTTGCCGCAACAACCGCGCACTGAATCGCGGCAGAATGGCGGAAAGCTTCGATGCAATGATTGTAAATGCCTCAAACGGCGACATCAACTCCACCGTCGTGTAGACAACAGCGAGGTATTTAGCAAAGGAATCTTCAGCATTTCCTCCATTGCGCAATCGTTCGGTTCAGTCAGCCGGCATTGGCCGGGTTACATATCGATGAAGAAGTGTCAATCTCTCGAATGAATTGACGCAAGAAGCAGCGAGTTAAGCATGTTTTACATCTAGCGGGAACTATTCCTCTGCTATCGGTACCAGCAGCAGCAGCAGAAGAAGAAGAAGTGCCACTAATTAGGTTTAGTATTTTGTTTTTTTGCCTTGCTTTGTCCATAGCATTCAGCTGTGGATGCCATCTCAGATTGTGTAGCACTCGGTGTTTGACGGCGTCTGAGAACGTAATGTATTGCATGTGAGTGTACTTGTGTCGCCGGTGGGGTAAATATGAGGCGAGCAATTGAGATCGTTAGTGACAACTAGATCGTTAATCTGTCACTATATCGTAGTGAGGTCGCCATAAGTTAATTACAAAATGACAGACCGCTATATCTACTTTGGAGACTTTTATTATTATTATTAATTATTATTGTTCTTTATGCTTTTGGCAGGGTTGTATTGCACTGGAGCTCTTTGTCAAGGATTCTAGTAATTCTACACGACGCAAAATACCCAGCCAATAGTGTTTTCGGTATTGGCGAACCACGAAAGAAAGATTCATGCGAATTGAACCATTCAAAATGTCGACCACTGTCGATCCCGCGTAAACGGTATCGATTATATCGACCGAAAATCGTCGGCGTCTTGGAAATTTTGCCGTGGTGACATCCTGACGGTCAACCTGATCAGATAAAATTCACGGAGGCAGAGATATTGTACAAGCCTTTTGTGAGATCAGTATTGGATCGCGAGCGCGCATGATGATAGCAGCTCGGCCACACTCGGATCTCCGTAGCCACTCGTGTAGCCGATAGACGAACAGGGTCTGTCGGGGTTGCTGTTTGACCACAGCACACCGCGTTCTACCCACACGCTCCATAAGTAAGTAAGTAAGTAAAAATAGAGTGAATGTTTGCGGGCTGACCCACAGCCAACAATTAACATCCACTATAAAACTATAGTTGTTCGACCAGTATTTAGTACACCGGTATATGCACAGTGCTTACAATTCACCAACCTAATTAACGGCATCGAAATGCTCAGCTGAGGAGTCGCTCCACTGTATTTCATATGACGATTCCTATGCGTGCATGTAGTATGCCCGCGGGTACAGAGAACGAACCAGCAGACCAGGACAGAATGAACTATCGATCGATCAGTTGTTGAAATTCGAGGCGGAAACCACGGTGTCTACCCACAGACAAGTGTTATCGGCGGACGCGCCCTGAAACTTCCGTACAAGCTCGATGTCGTCAGCTACATTATTTTGTGTTCGACGAAACAGCGTTCTATCTTCCGCCGTCCTGTCCATCTATTATAATGTAATATCTGTCTGACTGGTAGGCCGCGTCAATACTATTCACCATTTGAATCGTTGAATCCATCCTGAACAGGTCGATAGTCAGCCAGCGGCAGTTTGGAAACACCGTCCCTCTACCTAGCCAGCATGCTAGGCTATCATTCGCAGGTCTGTGACCCTGCTGCAACAGCAATGGAAGACCAAGCAGAGAGCGGGTCGTAAGATTACTCGTCGATCGATTGGGCCTAAATCAACTGAGACTGAGATACGGTTTGCCTACTACACGAGGGGGATAGGTAGCTGTTGTTTTTTATGCTGACTTTGCTCTGTATCGTCCAACAGAGGCGGTGTAACCTGTGCCTGTTGATACGCTGTGATATGAATGGATGAGGAACAATATTGTGGAAATGTTAGAAAAACTCGACTTATCGTAATAATAATAATAATAACTGCTAACCATCGAGTGATTAGGGTGTTCTCTTTCGGATCTATGCCGACATAGGCTTTATATTATTGCTACGTTCCTCTGCTATGAACTCGTAGCTACCAGCGACATTCGACGTTTTGTCGTAGTATATATATATATATATATATATTTCATTACTATACGCTGAACCCCAGTGCTGGATATGTGATACGCATCACTAGACTCTCATATAGACAATTGCTTATTTCTACGAGGGTGTGTATAAGACAACAGTGTCCTGTATACTTGCAATCATTATCGGCGACGAATTCTGCGATCGACTGTGGTCCGGCCACAAAGAGGTGCCGGTACACGAGCGTGAGGTCAGTCTGAATCGCGCATTGCGACTTGTCCGCTGTGTTGTTCGAGTCAGTCAAAACTGAGGATGCAAGAATTCATCTAACCGGCCTTGCTACCCGGGGCCAGCTCAGTACCGAGGCGGTACTCCATCCAGAGATCGCTGGAACGGAAGCTAACGGGCTTATTTAGATGCTCTCCGGGCTCGTTTGGATGCATCTGGCCTCCTGCCGCCTAAGAAGTCAATTTTTCGAGCTGAGCCACAACCAACATTTAACATCCGCGCTACCGCTCGACTTTGACTTCCTGCGGTCTTCTACTTTAGTTCTAAGGTAGGCGAAATAGATACCCAATCCTCGTAATGGTCGCCTGGGTTGCCATACGACGCCAACTGGTGTCAGGCATTAGCTACCACATTCACGAATCCCTCACATATGGTCGAGTGTAAACGTTGAATAAACGAACTAACACATCCTCATCGATGATAAAGCATCGCTGAGGATCGAAATCACTTGGTGGGGATTCGATCTCGGACAACAGTCAACTGCTTCCGCGAGAGCATCCCCTCTTCTCGGAGACTCGACGTTCGTTTTTTTCTTTGTACAATTTTATGTCTCCTCTCTCTACGAGTGTGCATGCATATGTATATATGCATGTACTTGTATTTGCGAAGTGCAGCATGGTCCTGCTCGGCGCCGGCAGAACCGCACGGTTAGGGTCGTCTAGGTAAAAGCTGGCTGGGCTGAGAGTCAGCCCGAAAACCTATGTATCTCTCTTTTTGTCGACCCCGGTGGCCTGGTGGTGCATTCGTGTGCGCCTTGCAACCGGAAGAGACACGTAGATACACGGGTTCGATCTCCACCGATGCACATTTGCATTCAGGGGTCCGTCTTAGGCAACAATGCCAAAAGCAGTTGTACCGTGGGCGTTAAATGTTGTCCGTTAGGAGTCCGCCCTGTTGTGCCGGTTATCGGCTCGTCTGCCGCTAACTCCATCTCGACGGATAGTTCTTATTTGCGACCGATCAGTCCAGTTCTCACTGGGCTCCATTCCTCTTCATTGCTGTGTGTGTACATTGTCTTTACCTTCTTCTAACGACCCCGTACATGATTCGCACCCGTGCGCTCTCACCGGTCAGGCCCAACGACTCGGAGTGGAGCTCACTAACGACTGGAGTCCAGCGAGTCCTGGAGCGCCTTTCGTTCCCTGCTCATCTGCGAGTCTGCACCCGTCGTTTACCTCCGACTTCTCATCGGTCCTTCCTGTCTTCCTGATCACCCCTTGCACGACGTCTATTTCATTCTACCTATCCTCGTTGCGATGGCTCATGTCCCGTATAACGCCTGCTCATGTACTCGTTGGCGTCTCTTTGTTCGACGATTGTCCCTCAATGTCCTGCCCTATGAGCCTGCCCGTGAAGCCGGCGGTCGCCATTGGCCACGCGGTACTGCGCGACGGGTCTGAGGCATTTTTTCCAATCGAGGCCTCCGCGTACCCTCCGGTTCTACCTTCTACCGAGCGTCGAGAATCGAGCCAGTCGAGAGTGCGGCTATTTTTGCTGCTGATACTGCCGCGTTTGCTTGATTACGCTAAGGCAACGTCCCCGTACACGTATACGGTCTCTTATAGGCGGGCCACGGACGGGTCTGCATCTCAATGAAATATCTAGGCCGTGATCAAGCTAAAGTAGTACACACATATGTCTGGGTCAGGCTGAGAGCCGTTGACTTTCATTTTGCGGCTGAAAAGCCCTCGTACCGTTCTTCTATCAGACAATTCTCCGCATTTATCCGTATGACGGTATTACCACGAGAATACGTCGAAGGGAAAAATAGCACCACAGCTCCCTGGCACCCTCCCAGGCGGGATTTGAACCTGCGATGTATCCCACTATCAGTCTATTTATCTAAGCTGTGTCTGTCCCTGGATACTGCTGACGCTGTTGTTATCGTCGTCTTCGTCGTTGTTGTCGTCGTTGTCGCCACCGCCGCCGCCATCATGGAGGCAGTCTGTGAAGCACAGCCGTGCCGACCACCCCAAGTCTCGATGTGCCTAGTCTAGCTTGCCGTGTCTGAGCCGGGTGTTACCGTCGCCTCTATATACCATCGTCTCTTCGTCCAGGTGGCCGACGTTGGTTCAATGGGCACTGACGAACACCAAGCAAACCAAAGAGTTACCAAAGAGAGAGAGAGGGAGGGAGAGAGAAAGCCTATCGACGGAGAAGGGAATCGAAGAGACGACGAGCTGCGGCGGCCGGAATGGACGCTCAGGGCACAGGCAACGGAAGTAGGCCGACTAAGATGCCGCATAGGATTCACACTCAGAAGCGCACATAGGCTTCGAAAGAGCAGGCTAACACAAGGAAAGCGCCCACTCGAAACGAGCTGTGAGGCCCAGGAGCGCGAGGAAAGCGAAGAAGGCCTTCTTGGCCTTCGTCTTTTCCTTTTAGGAAGAAGAAGACGGTGCAGAGGTAGAAGCGTATATGGAAGGGGTTTGGTAGGACCGGTGGGCCTGATTGGCTTGGAGAAGTTGGCCTGAAGGACACCTAATAGGGAGAGACGAATACAGGGGGTAAACGGCCCCTGCCGCGAAATAGGCGAATGAAGCCTAGTTGAGACAGTCACAAAGACGAAGGAGAAAAAGTATCGGGCTTTTATTCTTCATTTGTATTGCAGCAGCAGCTGCTGCTGCTGCTGCTACTACTGTTCACCGACGCGAGACATTGTCTCGCCTAAGATGCCTATGGCCAATGGCAGGCCATGTACCTGCCTTTGTATGCGACTGTATGTCGCGTTATATATATCTTCGAATCGAATCGACCGCAATTGGTTGGTGGCGCAGAGAGTCTCTGCTGGTGGGTTTCACTTGGGATATCTAGATGTATCGTGGGTGCACGACCCCCCGTGTTATGCACACCTTCATCTCAGCTGCGAATGAGGACACTGAGTCATCACAATACCCAAATATGATTATATATATATATATATATATATATAGAGAGAGAGAGAGAGAGAGAGAGAGATACAAGCGCCCCCTTGTCTGTGATGAACGATTGAACTGTGTGGCATTTGGGAGATGGAACAAGTAACTTGAGCCAGTTCCCATGACGAGCACACGACGCTCGCGCATAGACACTGATGAGTGGTCGATTAGATTGGTTATCTTGCCAAAAATAATCATCACCAAATGAGATGACGCTGTGTTTGGGGGCCAATATATTTGCATATTTTGACTCGTGTGATGGTATTTAATTCCTTATTTCTTCATCACCGTCCACTTCGATTTTGCCAATGCGATATTCATCGCCATATTAAAATGTACTCATCGTCCGACCAGCTGACGATCAGCGACAACTTCTCCCTCTCTCATGTTCTCCCTGTCTATCTCTCTCACTAGACGAACACAATAACACAAGGGGTGATCTAGCCAAATGTTCGCTTGATGTCACATCCTCATAATGGTATAATCAAATATGTGATAGAGGCTGCACAGAGGGATTTGTGAACAGGGATATAATAATGAATTTATTTCATTCGTACCCTGAACGTGTCATGGCTGTATTCACATTGCTTTATATTATCTATGATATTATATGTTCTCTGTTCTTTTTCCTTGGTCACCCCCATCCCCCAACTGAGATAATTACCTCGTGCATGTTATCGGTGCCCGAGATTAAATTTACTTCTGAGCTAGTTGTCTACCCATCGACCTACATAATGTTCGTATCACAGCGTATTGATATAGATCGCGTGGATCTTATGGGCGGTTAATGCAACAGAGCCAACCAAGCAGCCAGCCAGCCAACCATCCATTGTTTTCTCAGGACCCGCCGGAGCCGTCGGGTCCTCGTGTAGTTCTGCGTGGGATTTATTGGCAATTCGCGATCCATCGCTGTGTCTTTTTGTCTCTACTTAATACTGATGATGATTCGCCTCTCGTGCGCTTTGTGCGAGCACCGCTACAAATCGAGCGGTTCCGAACCACCTAGGCTCGTACGAATGAACGTTCTAATTAAATTTGTACACATAATATGTGGATGGATCTAACGGCACAATGCTGAGAGGTAAGCGAACCACCACCACCACCATCTATGAGCGGGCGCGGACAAGAAACAAGCAGCCCGCTGCAGCATGGCAACGCCGAGCAATTCTCGAATTTCAATGTGTGCATATACAATGTACCATACGTTCGAGATCGTAATTTGCCAATTTGTATTCATTACGTGTTTGTTATTATTTGTTTACCAATGAACGTGTTCTAATTAGTGAAAACAGGATCGTTTTTTTTGTTTTGTTTTATTCTCGAGATATTAGCTGCTGACGTGCACACCACTCGAAAACTCGAGTGAGCTACGAACATCAACGTGAGATCGGTTGATGTTCGAGACTCGCCGCAGTGGTCACAGGATCTTCTCAAAGTTGTCGGGCGTGGGCTGTTTCGCCTGTTGCTATCGGTGTCGATCGTCGTCCGACGCTCGCACGTTGATGTATCCAAGGTCACGCTTAAGCGGAACGGACTAAGAGCTCTTAGGAGTCCCGCACAGTCATTATAGAAAAATATCTGTATATTGGCAACGAACGACACTGTCGTCCGCGGCCCGCCTATTTCCGGCAGCGGCGACGGCAGACATCGCTAATGCTGTACGTGTATATATATACATACACACACACACATATATATATATATATATATATATATATATATTCTCTCTCTATCGAGCGGGCACAGCTGGGCGACCACTCAAGTCGCTGTGGGCCGCCCTCCACTTTGGCCGCTCTGGCCGGACGAGGTCGAGAATAAGAAATTTTAAAATGGCGATTTACTCCAAACAGCACCGTCCAACAAAAACACAACGATGTTGTTGTTGTTGCTATTGCTGTCGTTTTGTTGTTGCTGTCGTTGCGATATCGCCGCTTCATTATTACTTTTCGGCTCGCCTGTTAGCAGTCTACGTTTTCCAGCAATTTTCATCTCGCCATCAGCGAGACACTGCAGTGTGCAACCAATCTGCACACACCGGCGTGGATCACCAGATGAGGTGTGTACGGTAAATGCATCACGGGATAGAGAAAGAGAGAGAAAGAGAGAGATGCCGACCTGGCCCCAGACGACCGATCGAGCGTCGCACCCACTCCGGTTGACGGACCACGCCGGATACATGAGGATGGGAGTTTTGGTGAGGGAATAACGACCGCGAAGCATCGACTCACTTTCTGACCGACTGAATGACTGACACTCATTCACTCATTAATACACTCACGAGGTTTGTTATGTCCACCGTGTGTTTGTTCCTAGAGGAACTATGGAAGAGATATCGCGGCAGAATTCGAGACACGACTAGATCGTTTGCAGAAAACTCTGTCAAAACAACAACAACAATAACAGCATGCGCGGTGTCGGCGACATCCGCGGCCGTGGCCATCACTGAAGGCCGTTTACTGTTCTGTTGGTTGGACGCGGGAGGAACGGCTGCACGATTTAGTGATGACAACAACAACAATAACGACAACAATAACAAAAACAACAACAATAACAACAACAAAAACAAATGCATCTTCTCGATGTGAAAGCAACTCAATGATCGTGTCTTCGTGCGCCAATAGCGAGCGTCATTTGACGCTACCCTGCTGCCTATTCATCCAGTCAACGCTCGTTGCTATTGTTGCTGTCTGTGTTTGACAATAACGGCAGAAACGCCGCCGCCGCCGCCGCCGCTGTCGCGGCCACGACAACCGTTCGACAGCGTTTGGACAGCGCCAACGGCAGCAACAACAACAACAACAGCAGCATACGCAGACGGCGGCCGTAGCGAGCGTCCAGAACTGTCAATCACCACGTGACCTGGACCCGTCCGTCGTGTGGTCGACGTTGACGGCTTCGACATTGACTCACTGCCCAGCTTAGTTACCTGGTTGCCTTGCCACCCGGCCGGCCGGACGGACGATTCAGGGCTGGCTGGCTGATTCGTTCAGTCGACGAACACCGGATCTGGCGATACCCTCCACACCCCCACATACATTCCCATTCGCTGAACGGAAATTGGCGGCGGCGGCGGCAGCAACAACAGCGGCGCTGCAGCCTGACGTTGCTGTAATAATGAAATGTATTATTACTATTAATTGATTACCTTGAATATTATTAATTTTCATCACGTGTTATTGCTCCACGTTGTTAAGTGTTATCGTTCGTCTTTGTCGTGTCGTATGTCGTTTCCTAGAACTGTTCGTGGGGTGTTGCTATTATTTTGATTCATATATATGTATATATATATATATATATGTATATATATATATATATGAGAGAGTGAATCGCCTGCCTGATTAATTCTATCGCAGCGGAGCTCTGCTGCTGTTGCGGACCGTGTCTCCTTCTCTATCTCTCTTGAGTCGAACGGGTGTTCCGACGGAAATTGAAAACAGCAGCAGCAGCAGCGGCGGCGGCGGCGAGGTGGCTGTTCACTTGTATTGCGGTTGAATACAATAGTGGGTGAGTGAGTGTTCTGCTGTGTCCTCCACTACTGCCGTAGTAATACACAGAGTAAGTGTGGCATGGCTACATCAGCAGCAGCAGCAGTAATAATAATCGGTGATGGTAGGTGGCACCACTACTGACGCTGCTGCTGCTGCCACTACTGACGGCTACAGCGGCGGCTGCTGCTTGCGATGACCTTGCCAATGCAGTGTGGTGCTGCTGCGGCTGCTGCGGCTGCTGCGGCTGTCGAACGCCTGGATGGGTTGTTGTCGTTGGGCATCAACAATAACAACGACGACAGCGGCAGCAGCAGCAGCAGCAGCGAACTCTGTTCTAGTGGAACAACGTCCTTGAGTCCGCTGAACGAGCGAACAAGTGCAATTATTGGCCTACCTCGCCGCTGATCCACCTTTGTTGTTTAATTACATATATATATATATATATATATATGCGTATTTGTGGACGTCCAGTTTTCCACTGTCTCCCCGTTGGTATTATTCACTGCAATTTTATTGATTTGCTTACCTCGTGCACTCGTAGCACAATGATTAAAATATTGATAATTATAAATATTCAGATTATGACAATAATTTACTCACTTAATCTTAATAATAATAATAATAACAGCAACAATACACTTCAACAGCAAATATTGTTAGTACCCACTCGGAGAATATATTATTAACGTGATAACCTCAAGCATAAACTCTCTAACGCTGATTTTAACATTAATTTCAGGTAAGTACGAGATTACTGACTGTTCGTCTGGTTGGCTATACTGCGTGGCTACAATCGGGCCTCCTCTGAAAATTGTGCGGTCAGACAAGAACCAGTACCACCACCTCCAGCGATATTAATTACTTTACAATTATAATTGTTCTGTTCTGGGGCTGGTTTTGTTTGGTCAACGTCAACGCCACGGTCACTAAAGTAAATAGCAATCACCGGTTAAATTAACAATTGGCAGTTTACAGCGGACGCCGACCGCGTCAACGGCTGTGTCGATAACTAACGCTACTGTTGTTAATCGATCGCAACAACTAGTTACTACTGGTTATGTTCGTATTTAAAATGGTATAAATGCCACTTTGTATAGATACCACCACACAATCAGATTTTTGTAATCCTGTCTCTCGTTAGCAACAGCACGAACCAGCAGCAATTGTGTTTGTTGTAGGTTAGGTTAGGTTAGGTTATGGTTAGAGATAAGGAGGGGAGGGTTGGCGGACCGAGAGAGAGAGAGAGGTTAGTGACGGTAATTAGTGACGAATGCATTGCCGAAGCTGTTGTTGTTGCTGTTGCTCTCTGTGGTAGTATATGCGTATGGTTTGAAGTAATTACTATCGAAGTAGTTCCAAACGATGGCCGAAGTGGCAATATCTTTCTCTGCAGTTAGAAATAATATAAAAAGAGAGAAGGTAGTCGTGCCAGAGAGGAGACAGCCCTGTCCGAGAGTTCAACAAGATCATCTACAGACAGAGTACACCGTGGTGTTGTAGATGAGTCCTCGAGGAGAGATGGCCGCTCTGCTTATAATAGCTGACGTCTCGGCTGGTTGAAATTCCACGAAGCCGCCCCTGCTGCTCTGCTGCTATACAATTGTATGTCTGTCTATCTGGGTCGAGCTTCCAACCAACAGCTACAAGGGTACACTTGTACAGAGAGCGGTTGATTGGCCGACGGGCCGGTTGTACAAGTGGTTTAAGTACTGTACCTGCGCTCTGGTTGGCCAACTCAGCTGGCAGCTATGCCGTACCGAGCTCAGTAAAAGTCTGTAGTCACCAGCGAGCGAGAGATCATGGACGACAATGGCAGCAGCAACAGCAGCGACACGATGGAAAGATCATGTACCGTGAACTCGCCGCCTGCTCCTCCACCGCCGCCGCCGCCTCGTAATTGTTACTACAAGGTGATTATGACTTGGTCATCGAATAGCAACTTGCTTGGTCATCATTAGTTGTGATGGTGGCGGCGTCGGCGGGAGACGACTTAGAAAATGACTGCAAGAGATCAACCAATGCTGCTGGTCGCGCGCTACAACAGTACGATGTTACGAGCAGATGTCTGGACACCGTCGATTTGGTCGCGCTCTCGTCATCGACAACTGGCCCAACTACGTCTAGCCTAATCCTATACCTCTAAACTACGATGGCATTAATAATAATAATAACAATAACACACTTCACGCAGCAGAACACTGATGATGCTGTCGACGGTACGATCTGCATCATCTTGTGTAATTGTCTAGTTAATCCTGATAGTGTAGTGCTGCTATTGCGACACTGCTAGCTTCTATTATTGTTCTCGATTCATTGTTGTCGAATGCTTTCGAGGTCCATTCAACGCTCGTTGTATGAAAAAGCGGCACTCACTCATAAAAAAAAATGAAAAAAACAGAAATCATTAATCATTATTAGCTGTATGTACCACCACGACAATATAGGGCATCGGGAGTGGCATTAGAGATCAAACTATGATTGTCTTGTCGTCTCGAGTTCATCTGATCAGAGTCGCTCCGCGGTATGCGGATGGCTTCGTTTATGGCTGATTTAATTGTTGATAGTGTACTCTATTTAGATACACCGATTGTTAGTTCTGTCCGTCAGCAATAGCAATGCGCTTTTCCATCGCATTGGGGTGAGCTGTCACCATCTATGGCCGTGCGTGGAAGACACAATAATTACGTTATTAGTAATAATAATAAGTTACTAATTAGTTGTTACTGATATATTTATCGTTGTATCAGTCTTGAGCTATATTAGTTAGCTATCTGGGTTGGCTATTTAATGAACGAGCCGCGGATCGTATTGCTTTGCTTCTGCTGCTGCTCTTTCTCCTAACTACTGTTATAATCGTATAAGGACAGTGCAAGGCCAGTCGCAGGGTCCTTGTTCGTCTCCATACTCCACCGATGCACAGGACAGATCCTGCTTGGCCCGATTCAGACAGACCCCTGGAGGCGGCTAATCATCTACAACGGTTTCAATAGACCCTATTTTTGATCTGTTGAACAAAATGGCTTTTCTGTATAGCGCTAGCAAATGCTTTCAAATCGCGAGTGTGAGTCAATGGAAGCACGCGATATATATATATATAGAACGATATAATGGTGATTTATATATATCCATATATAATCACGTTAATTAAGCTATCAAATGCTAGATAGCCGGCAACGAAAGACAGGACCACTCGCCATTCACGTTCAACCATACTATATGCTATAATATGATATTGTATCAATCCTAGTAAAAATTTGATTGTTTACTTCCTTTGGATTTCCTCTGTTACGCCGTCAACCTCAATCCTCAGCCCTCGAAGCTGTCGAAGACCCAGTGACGATATGAGTTGGCCACGTTCGGCGATCATGACGACAACTGAAAAGACAGCCACCCATGATTGCGTAATTCCGTATTTTCATCGTTTGTGTACAATTGCTTTCCAGGGCCAGACACCCAGGATCAGAGGTCGTCGATGTCTCGTGCCCCTACTAATCCGTTCAGCTTTTGACACTGTTTCTCCGTGCTCCTAATGTGCTCCTAATATCAGCATCAGCCGTTGTTGTTGTTATATTATAAGAAGCAGTAGCTGCAACAGCTCTGACCGTCACGCTGAACCATGTCCGCTGCCCGTTCGTCGTTCGCGAAGGGAATCGTGTTGGCGTTGGTGACGCGGGTGATAGCTTTATCTCTCTATTGTCTCATGATGAAAGCCATGAAAGCTACCTACCATGGTCGCAGACGGCGCTGGCGGCGGTGGCGGCGGCGTCGGGGGTGGTTTGATGCGGGATTGTTTTGCTATTTTTGCATCGACGCCGACGCGCGCGCGCGCCGGCGGGTGCTGGTCACAGTGGGGTTCTCTCCGGCTACAAACGACGACCTTCACACGAAGCAGCAGCAAGAATAACGACAACAACGAAGTGTCTGCCAGCGTAGGTCGAATAATGGCCGGCCTGCGTATTCCCAGGAAATCAGGCTCGGTACCAGCCCCGAAACCAGGCCAGCCAAGTGTCCTGTCTAGCACTAGGCGAGACGGCGAATCAGTCAATATGTCAAATGGGTGACAGTATATTCTCACTAATGTGACGTTGCGCTAATCACACGCATGTGCGTGAATATGTTGACTTGTTGATGAAGGGTCGTACCAAGTCGGACAGACTGAACTATGAGCGGTTCTGACGACTGGTTCTAATATTTTAATGTGCACGCGACAAGTTGGTATCTACCTGCGTGTGTACGTCGTTTGAAGACTTCGGAAATGTCTTCTGGGCGCGTGTGTCTCGAACTGGATAATTGGGCCGTTGGTTGGTGTCCGTGTGCGTTACGATAACGCCAACAGCAGCCGCCAGTCGGCAACAATAGCCTTCACTGGTGGCCTTCAGTCGGCCTCGGCCCTTTCACAAACGTCATGGACTCCCCAGAGCTCCGTTGACGCGCTAGTATGAACGGGTAAGAGAACTGTGACGATATTGCAAACCTAACACTTTGTGATGATCCCGGTAACAAATCAGACCAGCAGACGTCCATACTGTGTTGAGCTATGTCATAGCGCATATATATATATATATATGCACTATGATGTTAAATATATATAATATAACTATATATATACATTGTTTAATATATTCGAGCTGTGGGATACACGCACATTGAGAGTGGCCTACCGCTGCCATGTTTATCTTCATCACTATGGCGGCAGGTCACAGTAGTTCCTGTTTTGGCCGTAATCAAATCGGACAGGGGATGCCTTTCAAATAGCCGTTGCAGTAGGCCATCACCTGATATATATATATATATATATATATATATATATATATATATATATATATTATATATACACTTATTAATATCTATTCGTTAGCTAACACCTCTCTGCCTCCCAATAGTGCTGCCTTGCAAACTTACAAAGCTCAGTAACCTTCCTTTACAATAGTAATTCGAATATTCGCGCACAACAACGAAAACCCCGGTCGCTCCGTCTATTCCACCCGCTGACCCTGTGCCGGTGTGTGTGTGTCTCTGCCGCGTGTCACGCCACCGAAATTCGTCCGCCGTTATATAAATAATAGGAAGTGTCGTTGGTCTCCCCTTGCAGTTGCCGGTGGCCATTACACTTGGCGTTGTTGTCGTCGTCGTCGTCGCTGTTGTTCTTGTTGCTGTTGTTGTTGCTGCTGCTGCTGCTGCCAGTTGTGTTACTGTCGATGTGGTTTACTTTTGCGGCTGCTGATCCCCTGCTGAAGCCTTTGTCACTGCCAATCGTCGACCCTCGATCTGGCAAACCCTTCCTCCCGAAGCGATGTGTGGCCCATTGTGCTGCCAGCTCGCGCGTCTGTTTGTCATTGCTCAATTTCCTGATTTCTGGTTGAAACCGTTGTCTGCGGCCGCGGCCACGTTCGCACATCGGCCATGGCCAACAGCGTCGGCGCCGCTGCCGCCGCCGTCACCTCCACAGCTGCAGTGGTTAACCTGTCGACGACGTGATTTCTATTAGCTGTTTGTATTTGTGGATGTCTGAACGCGCCGCGCACTGCGAATGCGTCCGCCGTTGCCCCAGCATCAACAGACCGAACTGCATCGGCAGTTCAACGAGCATCGTGACTGGCAGCCAGGGATGGCGTCGCTATCGGCGGGGCGAGAGCGCGCAAGCAGGCGGCGACCACCGACCGCCGTTCGCAAACATTTCCCAGCAGCGACTTCTACTCAACACGGCGACATGTACGACACTCGTACCGCTCGAACCGAACGTTCGAATCCATCTGTACCTCATTTCGCGCGCCGGTAGCGTTCTGGGCGTCAGCCAGATGTAGATCTGACAGCAGGAACTGGGCGGCGGTGTGTTTCTGCCAACGGGTTCGCGTGTGTTAACGTGCGGCGGCGGCGGTGGCGGCGGCGGTGGCTTCGTCCCAAACAACAAAAAAACACGGTCATGTGATTCGTCGTTGGTGAGCTACCCGGACAGACAGGTATCGAGTCGAGGCCTTTGAGGGGCCTTTGATATGCCTACGTTTGATTTGTCACAATTAGCTTTACGCGCTGCGTATAGCTCCTCAGCCGGTAGTACTACGCCGTCCTCGTCTCGGCGTCGTGTTTTGCTCTATCGCGATGCCATAACGTCGCTATTTCATGCTTCTTGCTGTCGCACGAGCTGACGATGACGTCGACGGTGACGGTGGGGGCTGTCGACGGATCTCAGCTAGGAGACACGAGCGGAAAAAAAAAATGAAGAATACAAAAAATGTAAAGGGTTGTTACGAGAGACGGCGGCGGCGCGGCTAGCAACGCTTGAATGAGGAAGTCAACGGCGAGGTTGTCTGACGCGAATTATTGTCGAGACAACATCGCTGCGGTCTATGTCACACAGCAATAGTAGTCGTTATGAACAGCAGCGGCAGCAGCAGCAGCAGCAGAACTACCATAACTCGTGACGGCACAAGGCCATCGGCAAGGCAATCGTAGCGGCGCTGCGATGGCCTCCCGACCGCCGTCAGCGCTGCCGACGCGCGCGCGCGCGCGACAAGAGCTGTTCGTGTCGCTTTTGGTTACCGCGATCGTTCGCCGCTGTACGAAGACATGCGCGAGCTGAACACTGCGCCAGGAGCCGACCATAACAACAAGAACAACAAACAACAACAGCAGCAAACAGCAGCAACACATATGTACGAATGATGGGAGTTGTGGCAGCGCGGCGAAGCCACGCACCAAACGAGACAGGGCTAACCCTTGTCTGTCCGTAGGCAGTTCACACAGACGACGCAGGCACAGAGAGATCGGCGGCACAGCACAGCACCGGATTGCGACAGCATTGAATCCCGTCATAATAGTAAATGTCGACGGCCGTATGTAGAGATGACCTTGCCAAAATGCTACTGCCGTATGACCATCCCCCCCCTCAGTCAGACTCCCTCGCATATGATCGCATCGATGGGCTGCTGGACACGTGAAGCATATGGCGGGCCAGCACACGTTCACGCATAGAGATACATTGAGCAGGCGTCAGATAGGCGTCGGGCCGGCAACGAACGATCGTGGCGATATGAAGGGATCTAGCGTGAATCGGCTCCGTCCACCCCTTGAACGGACTTCGTCGCTTCGCGTACGCGAAGCTGCGTGATGGTCAGAGGGGCTGGTTGGATATTCCGGCAGTGGCTGCCCGCTCTTCGCTGTGACCATCGACCGGCACCGATAGCTGAATGTCTTGTTGTACGTCCTCTTGGTTATTTATTTATTTAGTTACGTATTTACTTATGTATTTATCTATCCATGCGTGTCGTCTAGGTGGCGTCACCGCCGCGCAAGCCGCATAAGGCTCAATATGAAATGCAGACGCAGTTTCATCTTAGACAGTGCCGTTCGCCGGGGTTTGCTGTTTGCCTAGAGCTTAGCCCGGCTCGCGTACGACCTGACTGCCTGATGGGCCCCTGTATATATATATATATATATATATATATATATACTCCCCCAAAAGCTGTCGGCGTCGAAGGACTGGGCTTTTATTAGTTTCAATATGCGCCGTGATATATGGCTGCGTCTGTTTGTGTGAAGGCGTCCACCGTTCAGAGAGAGATGACTTCGGGTGCATCTGTGGCGCGTATGTATGCACGTATAAATGCATAGCTTGTGCGGGTTACAACGTTGACGTACCGCTCTTACATTGTTTCTTGCTCATTTCGACTTAGCCGGGCGCGGTGAATTATATGTGGTATAGAAAAAAAGAAAAAAATATATATATATACATATATAATATATGCACATATGCCGCTACTGCTCGTATGTCGGATATCACGGCCTGGCAAGTGGATGCCCACGAGATTCAAACGCGAGATTGTTCACGAGCGAAAAAAGCAATGCTACCCAAAGCTACGAGACGCGTCTAGCCAATGATAGATGTCATCATGAGGAATACCCTCGCGGGGACTGGAACGCCTGTGGTAACAGTCGAATCCAGATGTATAGTGGTAAATGCAACCAAATGGTATGGCTATTCACCAGTAGCGGCAACATCTTCGCATAAGTCAGCTCGACACACGGACTCAATGGTCATTGGGCGGAGGTTCACTTCTGCTGTCTCACGAGTGGCCCTCACGCAATTCGGGGATGTCACAATTCACATTGTTATTTCTTCTATGTTTATTAGGGCCAGCATTCCAGGGGCGGGTATACTAAAATTGATTGTGTATAATCAATACGTTTTCAGGCGTACGCATTACGTGGCTCCACGTATAACGAGTCCCTGACAAATCTCATAGTAGAACTCAAGTGCGTGTCACTTTCTCTTTCGAAACATGCCAAAAAATAATGATAACAATAATAATAATAATGGCGTTGTTAACGGAGGATGTGCTTTTTGCGCCAGAAATACCTCGAAATACACCGTATCGCTACTAGAACGAATGAGGGATTTGTGCCGCTCATCTATTCACAGCGTGTATAAGAGGTGGTAATCGCCATATGAAAGATTTCTCAAGCACAATGAGAAATTTATTCTCGAGTGGACGTGATCACGATGATAATCCATCTACATAGCAGCTGCAGATCGACACGCCGATGTGGACTCACTTTAGCCCCATTTTCTCGTCGACACTTGCCGAACGATACTCATTGCATTGCTACCCCACATTGGCTCGATATTATGTTAAATATTATTAATTCTACAACAACCCGTTATCGGTGGCCACACGGCGTTGCCGGCTAAACACTATCACATATACCACAAATCAAATCATCCGCTTAGCCGGAGACCTTCAATGCAATTTAAAACACGCACAAACACAGCACGAGATACAACGGCAACCCGCCAAGCTTCAACTGGTTACCCGACCACTCTGGTGTGCACGCGTCGAGGCCTGTGCGCGCAATCGCGGCCTGGGCGTGTGTGTGTATATTGTATTTATTTTGCATATTTATCAATAAACAGTGGCGTCCTTATTCGCCGTTCTCGTCGAACGCCGTCGCAGAGCGATTACGTTATCGCACAGCGTGGAGCTCCAAGCGGACGATCGACGTTGCGCGATTGCCTGTGCAGCAGGCGTTCAGTGTTCACAATCACAGCGGTAACAACTCGATACAAAGAGAGAGAGAGAGAGATAGAGAGAAAGACGTTACTTATTTGCGAACAAAAGTATTCTTGTGGTGGCTGTACACATCGTAGATAGTGCATTCATTTGAACGTTCGTTCGACAGCGTTTACGCGCAATGGCTTGATTTGATCAGTAACACCAGGACATCAGCGTAATAACGAAAAGGCTCTGTTCGCCTTGCGTCGCCGGGCTGCTTTACTTTATTGCCCCCCCCCCCCCCCCTATACGATGAAATATAGACAGGCGCACTTCATATAGAAGACAAGAGGCCCTCCAACCAGCTCAACTTCTGCCTACCGCTCGTTGCTAACGGCAGTCGGGCTCAGACAAACGCGGCGGTAGTGAAGCCCACCATCGATCTCATACGATGTCGGGGGGGTTGTCGCTTCGCCACCGGAGCCGTTCTTATGCGCTGCCGTGAAGGCCGTTAGGGTCCTGGACGAGGAGCCGGTTAAAGTCGAAATCATCGAAAAGAAGCAATAATAACCAGGCAGAGACCGTTCGAAGGAACTCGACAGTTAACGCACAGACAACGAATAGTGTTCGACTCCAGCTCGCCGTCCGCGGTGATACCTGATAGAAGTTGGTGGCGATTTGATTTTTTTTTCTTTCTGCACCAGACAAAAGCCAACCAATCGATTGAACAAGTATCCGCAATCGTGCGACAGTGGGCTACCCCCTGTACGTGCGCTTGTGTGGGTGTTGTACAAAGCAAATCCACAAGAGCAAAGAGCTTACTTGATAGCTGCTTTTATTGTTGCTGTTCAAGCCGCGTCTGTTGCAATGGCTGTCGATGATTATTGATTGTTCTTTGTATGCGAGCACATCTTCATTTCGTGAATGTTCTTCCTTGTTCTATATCTCTCGCTCCCTCTCTCTCTCTACCTGGGCACGCTCTGTGAAGCGCATCTTTGTCAGCGATCGGTTCTAGTAAAGGAGTGGTTATTGTGTTATTCGTAGTAAATTTACAAATTTATAGCAGAGAAACATGTTTGAATATATATATATATATATATATATATATATATATATAATATGTCTCTGTTCGTGGGGTCTATGTGGGACAAGGTTGACTCGAAGATACGTCACGGGGGCAGGGGGAGGTAGCTACCGTATTCGTATAAAACAGACAAAAGGCAAATGGTTGTAGATAGCTCAGATCGTTGTGGTAGAGAGATGTACGCGTGTGTCGTGGCGGGACGTATAAAACGTGAAACGCACACCCTGAGATTTATGGAGCATCCTGCAGCGGCAGGATGGTGGCGACACAACTATGAAACATTGGGATGATAGCAAACATGGTTATTTTATTTATAATGAAGGGTGCTCTTCGCAGCAGAGTGCTGCCATTTTGCTGTAGATGATTTGGCAAACAATTCAACAATAGCAACTTCACCAAGCCTCGTGTCTAAGCAGTGCTCGTTCAATTATTCAGGCCTGTTTCAAGTCGAGCCCCGGGTGGCCTCGGGATGCGTGCATTCGTGTGCAGCCGCAGGGGATGGACGTAGGTGCACACGTGGATTCGATCCAATGTTGCAGATTTGCTTTTAAGGGGAGGTCCATCTTATGAAGCCTTACGCCGAAAGCAGAGTTGTACCGTGAACTGAGCCAAATGTTTAACGCTCATAGTTTCTGCTAGGAAATAGTGCTTGTTTTTTAGGCTCGGCGTTTGTTTGAGGCGAACTTTAGCCATTAGACCTATAGCCCGGAACCGGAATCACCATCAGCTCTGTCCCTGCTCTCAAATTCACAGTGGTGGACTCTTGTTGAACAACACTTAACTCGCGTTCATCACCGCATATGACACTACTGCTCCTCTGCTTTCGATCAGTACAAGTCTTTCCCCCATTTTTGTTGTCTGCTGGTTCGACATTCTGGCAAACGCCACTTTTCTTCGGTGAACTCTTCATTTTCCTCTCGCAAGGTTTCTCTGTCTCTCCGCCCTCATCGCTCGGTTGAGTTTGCTCGCTACGGCGCTCCATGCTGAACGTGACGTTGCCAGCCAGCCAGCAGTCGATCTCATGCAAGTCGTCGTCGTCGTCGTCGTCATCGTTGTTGTTGTTGTTGTTATTTTTGCTGCTGTCATTGTTGTTGTTGTTGTCGTTTCATTGCCGTGCTAACATTCTGCACGTAGACTCATATTCATCCCATGCCGCCACCGTCCGAGCCCACCGGGGACCTTCAGGGCTCTCGAATTTTGGAGGACTGTCAGCATTGCTGCAGGGGTGGCCCATACCTGCGCTATCTCGCTCCCTACCCACGCTACGAGCAGACAGCGATGGATACCGCACCAGTGCAACGGCCCCGTCCTTAAAACATTGGACACTTTCATTGGAGCGCCGTCGCTCACTCACTCCATTGTTGTAGCGATCGTGGATGGCCGCTCGGTGATTATTAACGATGGTGCTTTTGTCCCCCACCCGAATTTGCGGGGGTTAGCGGGAATCGCTCACCTCACCTGAAGCCGATTCCCCGTTTCCCTGAGAGCCAGCCCCGCCATCGAGACGATCGACGGCGCAGCACCTGTGCACCGAGGACCCAAATGGAACAGCTCACGCAGTCGGCCCACCTGCCACAAAACGGGCTGTCTTCGTATACGCGCAGAGATCGTGTGTCGACGACGCAGACGGGATCTAGATTTTTCGTCGAGATTATGCGACGCCCTTGCAGCTGCTGCTGCTGCTTCTGCTGTTTCTGCCGCCGCCGCCGCCGCCACCGCCGCTGCTGCGGCCGGGGGGATTCACCCCGGCCCGACGATTGCGTACTATCCCCTGTACGAATGGCAAAACTGCACGCGGCCACAGCCAACAGTTGCTTTTAGCAGTTAATTCGGGATACAATGAAAGCCGTCACTAGAGCGGTCAATGTCCAGAGCGTTGGTAGTAGGAAACGAAAATGGGGTAACGCACGTCAGGGGGGTTTGTGAACAAAGCGATTTTCCCGATCGACTGATCGTTATGTTTGCTTTTGTGAGTGAGCAGTCGTCGTGATCTGATACCCCTTGAGGGACAATCTGTCTCTGTTTGATTACTATTTATATGGGCGGAACAAACAAAAACTCATTAATCATAAATTCGTGAATCGTCTTCAACGCCCTGGAATACTCTTGACTCTCAGCCGAATCCTTTGAAATCTTATTCACCCATCGTCTCCCTCTCGAGAGAGGTTATATATATATATATATATTTCCTCTGAGAAGAGACACAACCACTGGAAGCTGTCTATATATAATAGATAGAATGTTGTTATTAGCAGGGTTAGGTTCGATGGAGGTGACGTCGACAACGACTACGCGTTAACTTTCGCTACTTAAAAATATAATAAACAAATAAAGCTTTACCTTTACCTTTACTTCCTCCGCCGATTCCTTCCGCTGTTAATCATAGATTCAAACACATATGTTCCAAACATTTCGATCGCTATCATGCCGTCTACACTATGGGACGTAGCGCTTTTCGACCACGCTTCGTCGAGCTCATCGGTAACTGCTTCAGTAACAGCAGTAAAGCAGCTGCAACTGCCCCTTTGATGAATCCGTTTTGCTTACGTCAACACGTCTCCAAGCTGTCGGCGGCAGCGTCATACCTACACTATCCTTGTTGACCTGGCCATTGAGGAAGTTCTAGCTGTTTGCTTGCCTTCCTGGCTGATATTATATATATATATATATATATATAAATATATATATACGTCGCGTCGTACTGCGTACCCTGTAGCTGATATTATAATCCCATCGACGGCGGGTGCGTCACGGGCAGTGACGTCATGGGCCGCCAACCTATCCAACATGTGCGAGCGTGTGCCCGCGTGGGACTTTATGTCATTAGGGATTTGTACAGATCTGGGACTGGTAACTCACTGTTGGACGTGAACACCCATACATGGCCGTACCCGAGGGAATGAGCAATGGAGACACAACCGATGTGAATGAATCGTTGTGCATCTCAACGTGGCATCTTCATGACCCAATCGGTGGTGGCGAATCGTAATGCGCTGCTTGTGCTTATATTAAACATCACGAAATAGAACAGGCGAAGACGCCCCAAAGCGACTCACGCCAATAGGCTAATTTGAGTGGGGTGCGGTCAACAAGGACGCCCAACTTATGCATTACATATATATATATATATATATTACGAATTCGCTGTGATAGCCCAGATTGGTTTCATATTCGTGTGTACTATTACACCGAATTCGTATATATATATATATATATATATAACTAGAATACAAGGAACAGAACGACATTCGGCTGAATTGATTCGGTCGATTGCGATTCGACGAATGGACGCGGGGCGCGCCACTTGCAGAATCATCGAACCACCCCAGATCACAGACGCATCCTGGTATAGCATGTACTCGCGACGTAGCGATAACCCAAGAGCTTATAATTGTATTCACGCAGAGCCTGCCCCTAGCAGCTGTGACGGGTGTCCCTGAAATTTTCCAACCACTGTTTCTTCGAAGGACAGCAAATACGCAACGACATCAAGGGATTGAAATAGAGAGAGAGAGAAGGGATGTGTGGTCAGAGGCTGAAAAGACAAATAGTTCATGTGAGGGCAATAGCGTTGATGGATATACAATATCTTCAGGTAGAGAGTGATTATTATGGAGTGACCTTTCGAAAAGCCAGCGGGTACGATGCAGGTTCGGTGTATTTAATTCATTCGTAGCGCAATTGTATCGCATGCCATAGAATATATATATATATATATATATATATGAGGATCTTAAGGACACGTTAATATTTGGGGCCGCCCGAGTTAATTATATATATATAGGGCTAATGACGACGCTCGCGATTGAAGTCGGTCTGCAATCCAACAGGAGAAACCGGCATCAAGAGCAACTACCGGAACGGTTTATACCAACAGTACGCGAATCAACGCCATACTGTTCGAGGCTCTGCACAGGACAACGAGCGAGGGACCCCCGACTCAAACGCCGTCCGTGCACCGAATACAGATCTCCTCACGAAGCCCGCGCGTTCAAGTCTGACAATGTCTCAAACACCACTCTCCCTCTCTCTTTCATCTCTCTTTCCTTCTATTTATCAACGGTGAAAGGTGGCGTAAAGAGCAGACGTGCTACCCCCTCCCCAAAAAAAAGACTAGAAGAACTACCTTCATCTGGCATCAAAGGAGACTTTCCTTTCAGACGTGATTCTGAGCTAGCCTATTTTCATCTTCTCCTCCTCACTGGCTTCTTCGCATTTCTTCAACCACCTTCACGACTGGGCGTTCACGCCAGCCTTTTCATCATGGCATCTACGTAAAGAGAATCCGCCAAAAAGGAAGAGGAAAGTACCTATAGATAGATGGCCGACCATAGCGAGCCAACCTCGAAGTAGTCGCCGGGGGGGGGGGGGGTCGAGGGTAGAATGCGCGCAGTGCATAGTCGCTCACAGCAAAGCTCTCCTCATATACCTCCTTCGCATGGCCTCAAGGGACTCTACGGGACGTCTGGCTGCACAGATATAGGTTATAGCGTTGTTGAGGGCGAAACGGAGCGGGGGTGGTGTTGTTGCTACGACCTATGATATATCCTATTCCGCGCCTACAGACTCGAACTCAGGCGCTGTGCCACCGAACGGGACGAAGCGGCAGCAGAAGCCAAGCAGCCGGAGGGACACGGTCGAGGCAAGCCATCCAGAGAATAGAAATAGATGGAGAAGGACATCGATTTAGAGAAAGAGACATATATATATATATATATATATATAATCGTCTCCGCCGCCTCTATCTTTGAGTCGTTCTCACGTTCACTATTCGTTCGGTCCGGGGCTTCGTCCGACGCTGAGACGGCCCGAATAACTGATCGGAAGATGCCGCCGCGGCCAGCGGTGCCAAGGGAATGGAGAAATAGCAGGGCCTGCTGCCGTTCAGCAGGACAGCGGAAAAGCGAGCGAACAAGAGCCTTGCCATAGGACCGGAGCAGGCTCTACCTAACCGTCTGTTTATGTGTCTGCGTTCACGTGGCACTTCTCTCTCTCTCGCTCTCCGCACGTTTACTGGATCTTAAAACGGTCTATGCGATTGCGCCACCTGGCGGCGCGCGCCACTGTCTACCCCCACGTCTGCCCTCGTATATTGCAACGGCACGGCGGCCGGAGTCAGCGGATGCGAATGCGTCCGTCCACCTGTTTGCGCATTGCGACGTAACAGCGTCGTGAATTGTTTGCACGTTCACGGGATGGACCGACAACCGCTCAGCCGCGGCGGACAAATCGACGCCAGATGACGCTGTCGCGCGACCAGACCAGGGGAGATGTATTGACAAGTGAGTGCACGCCCGCGCGACCCTCGTCATGCTGCAGTGGATATTGCGGCCAGAATCGGCAGACAGCGTATGCACGAGATTGTGTACGTACATACACGTGTATACGTATGTTTGTAGGCACGTGTGCACGGGGGGTGAGGGGGTCTGGATTCCCTCTCGCCGTCTGACATCGGAAAGCGCAAACGACACACGTGGAGATGAAACCATCTGCCTTCAAACACAATGTTATAGGTGGCGTACGTCGTTCCCGAACTGTTCTCTTGTTGCTGTTTGGTCTGCAATTGTTGTTGTTGTTGTTGTGGTCGCCGTTTGTAGCCGCGGATGTACACATGTTCGTCTGCTATGGCAAAGTATCCCGTCTGAGCATCGGTATCAAACGCATGTCAAACACTCATTCTACTCCTTCTGCTTCGGCTTCTACCGCCGCCGCCGCCGCCGCCGCCGTCGCTCGGATGTTCTTATGCGGCAGTTTCTTCCTGGCGGATACCAGTCAATTTCTTCTTCGTCTGTGTGTTCGTGTGTCCGCCAGCGATCCAGCCAATCTGTCTGCCTCTGCCCGGAGTATTGAGTCGGTCGGTCGGTCGGTCGACCTTGAAGCCAAGGCCGGTGGCAACAGTGGTTGGTATTGGCAAGTTGCACGACGAATGCTGCCGCTGCTGATGTTCTTGATCTTCTGTTGCTGTTGCTGCAACTGCCTGCTATGGCTATGCCTGTCACTGGCGTTTCGTAATCGAGAGACGATGCAAGCCAAGCCGGCAAGCGGTGTCCCCTGACAACTATATATAGTATGCACGATAACGTCCACTCTATGCCGTAGTCACTCGTTCGTTCCCGCTTCGCGTCTCGCTTGCGGTTATGCGGATATCACAGATGTCACTATTTAGCAACGTCTGCGGCATAAGTGCTATAGCAGAGACAGAGAGAGAGAGAGAGCGTGGCACGCCGTCGAGAGAACACAACAACAATTCACGACAACAACACAACAATAGACACAACAACAACAACAGTGGCGACAACAGAAGAAGAATCGTGCGATCAAAACGTACACATATGAATGTATGCTGTAAGAGTCCTTCTGACGTCAAATTATTCACCTTTCAGCGGGTCAGCCCCCATCGCCGCAGCGCCACCGCGCTAAATGGCCATGTGTATACACGGTACAGTCGTGGGGTCGTGGGCACTCAGACGAACAGAGATACAAACTCATTGGGACATACAGCACCAGAGGCAGACACGATCGGTGAAGGCCAGTAGACGTATGTCAGATCAATCAAAGGACAAGAACGCGATAGCAAACATAGAAACTGTATCATTAACCGCCTGATGCAGGTGCTGGTTCTGCTGCTGCTGCTGGTACGCAAGAACTGAGGAAAAAAACACTGGACAGATGGGTAATACTGACGGTGATTATCGTTATTATTATGCCGTGCCATTATTACAATCAAATTGTCCAGAGGAAGTAGCGTATTCGAATACAGGCTAAGGTGACGTTCTGCAATTGAATCATCTCATATATGGCTTTGCGGATGTTGTTGCAGTGCAGAGTGGGCGTTAGATGGAAGCTAACGGTGCCGATTAATAGACAATTAAAGTTGTAGAGGCCAGGAAATAGTTGGGGGAACAATGTCGATTCTCAAATGAATGATTTAAATTCGAGTTGTGTGTGTGTGTGTGAGCATTATAGAATTCATCAGATGGGTTTTCTCGTCCGGTCATCTGTTTCAGGAGGATGGAAAGGTAGTTGCCTGCACTGACCCACTCAAGCATAGAGTTCTCGTGACTGCGCTATATGTAACCGTCACTTGGTTAAACATCAGCGCAGTGAATGGCTAACGGTGCCTGACACATAATATTATAGTTCCCTGAACGTCGATACCGTCTCGAGTTACCCTCTGTATAATTCGCCATTTCGAACCTTATGCTCTGCGGTAAATTAGCCGGGAATACGACCCGGCTCGCATCAAATGTTCCAAACGGCAAGGTAGCTGTACCATGTGTGTGTATGTGCTTTCAGTAAACTAACGAATTTTCGTCTACTCTGCGGCTGCTTTCGCCGCATTTCCTATCTGCGAGACTCCGCAAGTAATGTAAGATTAGCTACGGTGTCAGTCATGAGGTGCCGGCCAGTTATAAACCAATATATCGTATATGTGTGTCTGCGTGTATTAACATTAATAATCCTCTTTTGGCTCAAATAAAATATATACCTTCAATGAGCTTGATTTATACAACGTCGTTCCTCTAAGACACTTGTAAGTGTGAGCTGTTCTCATTTGCTAGACAAATTTGGTTGTTATTATTATCATTATCATAATAATTATAATTGTTATCAACATAGTTACCATTATCGTCAATCGCTACATTTTTGTTTCTACTCCTGTTGTACCTGGATGTTATCTCCGAAAGCAAGTTTTTTCTGTTACATTCATCGATTCATAGATTCATTCATTGCTTCAATCTTTCACAAGTGGACGAGTTTCAAAGTTCGTGACTCCTCTGCTCAAAGATGACTTCGAGACCGGCGTTAACTGCAGGGTTGGCGCGCGCGCACGCCCGTGCCCGCCTGCCCGCCGGCGAACGCTCGGGTGCTGATCTCTGCCCCCCACTAGACGAGTGGTGTCTTTCCGCCTGGCTACATCGAAACGATCTATCTATTATATGTATCCATTGAAACTTTTTCTCGATGAGAGCCTGTTCCATCCTTCTTCACGTTCCCCGCGAAGCTCCGAACCGCCGCCGCCTCCCATCGACGCCCTCCTCCGACGACGAAGTCACCGATCGAGCCGTTCTCGTGTCTCGCAGCCGTCTGAGCTCTGAGCAGTGGCTGTCGTTGTCGGAGTCGTCGAGAGAATGGCTAACACCCACCCTTATTCAGGCAGACACTCTGAAAATCCCTGACGACGGCGACGACGACTACAACAACAACAACAGCAACAGCAGAAAGACAATTACATCTTTCGTGTTGGTTGTGAGTTCATCAACGGCGACTCAGGCAGAAACGCACACAACACCCGAATCGGTCAGCATCAATTAAAGTGCAATTTGTCCCCTGCTGTGCCAGGGTCAGCCCTGACCTCGAAAAACGGTCAGACCGAAATCGGCCTTTGTCTCCGATCCGCTATGGCGTCATTCTGTATCTCCAGATCTCGCGTCTTAATGTAACCGGCCATTAACGAAGACGACACCCGGACGTTGGCGAAATCAAATTGCAAACAAATGGTGGTAGTTTCAATAGGGGACGACGACGGCATCGCTTCGAGTCGGATCGATTGGGAACCATTGACGCCTTTAAGCCACCTCGTAAATGGGTTTTCTAGTATCTACGTGTAATCAGCAATATACCGACGCAGAGCATTAGAGTAATGTTATTAGATATATATATATATATATATATTACTGCAAAGGGGCAACGCAATTTTTATTTTGGTTTCGCTTAGGCACATTGGAGAAGTGGGACCTTCTTCGTCTCCTAAATATTCTTTTAAGGTTATAGGAAACCAAGTCTCGTCTTATTGAGGCTCTTCTTAAAGGAATTCATGTTAGTTTTATATATGTATGAATGTCCTTGTGTTGAGAAGGTTTACCTCGCTTGGCTATATATATATATATATATATATATATATATACAGATGTACTACATCGACAATACTTATGACGGGTGAACGATAGCAGCTACAGAGAACAGCCCCAAATAACACGTGGACAAGTTATAATTCTAAGCCAGAGATATTGTATATGTCTCCTTTCGACGGTAGTACTGGATATGGTTCGTGCCACGGCGGCACCTAATGGCAGCATCTAATTGCAGCAGCATAATGGTGGTAGAGGCCAGCAGCGTGGTATTGTGCCGTGCAGTTGAGGTGCGGACGCTCACACAGATCGCTATGCGAAGGTGGCAATGATCACATCTCTGACGAGGGCAACCAACATGGGAACGATGACAAATGCTTATAGCAGCAGCAGCAGCAGCACCATGTCGATTCTGCTTCGAGCACAGCAACATAATACCAAGTGGGAGAGTTCCATTGATCTTGTCCACTGTACCCGAAGGCTCTTAGCTAAATGCGATGAGGGATGAAGGTGTCCGTTGAATTGCGATTGTTTTATCGATCCTCTCGCGTTCGCCCCTGTCGTATACGGGCCGTCGCTCAGAACGGCTGCTATTGAACTCGTACGGGTATGACAGGGTCGTATATTACGCGTAGTTTGGCTGGACGTGAGATTCCTTTCAGGCCAACTGCCCAACTGAGGCGCGAGAACTCAGCAGCGGAAAGAAGCGGTACCACTTCCTGTGCATCATGTACATATAATAGTAATCTACTTAACGTCAGAGGGCGATGATGGCACAGTGACAATTATCGCAGTGTGAGTTGTGTCGGAGAGAACTGCTAAGTTTGGGAGGTGGAGGAGACCGCGGGGCAATCCAGACAATCTTACCCGGAGCAAAACACGACGCGATGCAGCAGCCACTAGAGACTAAGTGAAAGTTGATAGAACGAAATATTGATACCATTACGCAATACTGGCAATGAGTAGATTACCTTGACGGGCATACAAGCGCGCAGAGCGATTCATAGACCAGCACTCGGAAGTGAATCCCGTACTCTGGTTAACAGCTGACTTCAAACAACAACCCTATAGCTACAAGACTGTTAAAGGGCTTCAATAATGAACATCAGGTATGTGGCGACACTGGCGCGGAACAAGATCCTGCTGCCATACTGGATGCCATAGAACTCGATGACGGTGTCGGTGGTGGTGGTGGTGACGGTGACGGCTTCTAGGGAGTCGTGCCGTTTTGTCGACGGCACGACGAATTCGAAATGAAGGAAGACAAGAAGAAGGCGCTGTTTACGAATCTGCTGATCGCAGATCGAGACGGTGCCGCTCGACTCGACGTTAGGGATAGCGAACGCCTGAGAGCCATATGCAAAGGTGATCCCTGTTCGACGTCGGATGGACCGAATGCACGAATGAAATAGATGAATCCCTCGTTGACGACATCTCTGAATCGATTTAGCATTCCCTGAAGGCGAATCATATCAACCGTATGCTATATGTTGAATGATCCGAACGAATCATTGAAAACCAACATTTCAGCTATGGCAGAGGAGATCTTCTCTTGCTCTACAACGCCATCGTGTCTATGTATTTTGTACGTTGTCGCCTTGTGTTTGTCGTCCGTTGGCCGACTGATAAGCTTGTGCCTCCTCACAAAAAAATGACGACGAAATCCTATGTACGGTTGCTCGGAATCGAAGAGAAACCTCCCGGAGAATCGAATGGTACGCAGGCAAAATTGAAGATTATAAAAACCAGGATTAGGACCCCACCTTGTCCGGGGGTTGGGGTTAATCACCCCTCGTCTTCGTGCACATCGGAGTGCAAGCTCTCCTCGTTGGCATCGATGTTGTTTACAGCCGAACTCGAGTAGTGGCGCTCTCCCTCCCTGCCGCGTCCTTGCTGTGTGTGTGTGTGTTTTAATTAGGCGCAGCAGATTTCGTAAATCAAACATTTTCATCCATTGTTGTTGCTGGCATCGTTGTTATTGCTGCTGCTACTATTCTACTGTTGTGCTGATTGTTGCTGTCGTTGTCAACGACGTTATCCCTGTTGGCGTTCTATTGCACCTGTGCAGGAAGTCAAACAGTCAGCCGGCGCCTCGCAGCCTGCTGCACGTTGTGGTGAAAAGCTGCTGCTGCTGCTGCTGTCACTGATGTTGAGATTTTGATGTTACAGCATCCTCCGACGCTTCGCCTCTGTCGGCAGCAGTTGCCTTGACAGTCCGTGATGCGCTTTGAAGTATTTCATTCCGTCGCGCCGCCGCCAGTTTGCTCGTTATCCTTATTCGTCTGCATTGTTCAGGTCTGCGCAGGACATCGCCGGATCCGTGCCTGGCTCAGTCCTCCTCAGGCTGTACTTTCAGCTTTCAGATGTCCAACGCAACGGCATCAGACACCCTAAGACCGGCGCAGTCGCCAGCCGCTGACGTCAGGTGTTTATGCATCTTGATGTGCGCGTTACACTGAATGCCCGGATGGATGTGTACACATAATCTGTATATGTCTATCTGTCGACTTGGTGGTCGGGTCTACGAGAAGGGCACGCATACAGGTACAGTTTCAGCTGTAGCGCTGCTGCTTGCTATGTACAACATCTGAACTGTTGAACGAAATTCAACTTTTTCGGGCGCTTCGGGCCTGCGCTTCGTTCAACGCTATTCGTGGCCTGGACGATATTTTTTTTGTTAGAAATATATGACGAAATTTAAATGTATCCTATATGGATTCGAATTACTCTCTCAACATGAATTGACGTTGTTCAACCTCGTGGTGTTGTTAATTGATGCTGCGTTAATTACACGCTCTTGTAATTTTGTAGTTTATTTAGAAACAACCACGACTGTGTCACACAGTTGGGAACGATTGTCACGCATGATTAGAAAAAAAAACACGTTAGAGACACACACCATTGATTGTGATTGGGTATTATTTCAAGAAATGCGGCAACTGCTGGCATGATACGAATAACTAATTATAATAATAATCGTCAGAACATTAATAAAAAAACAGATAAGTAATTGTTCGTCATCCATGTGTTGACGCGTGATGCGGATGATGTCACATTACATCTCGCGATATTCTTAAGGTAAGCAGTGATTCGCCAGTCAGGCGTATAGCCACTTAGCGGTAGCCAGGTACGCGCTTGACTATATCACCTTTATCGAAGTAAGTGACGTCTAGGCGTTTGCGAGCCCCAAGTGTCGGTGGGAACTCGGCTTTACTAAATTGGGTCTGCAAGAGGGAAGTCCCACACTTCCAGATCACGATTGAGCTATTAAGTGTCGCATATGCATCATGCATTCGACCCGAAACTTCGTCAGAAAGAAACAAAAATGTATTCTAAAAGTTCTTGGAAGCCACTACTAAATCAACATATATCATATCAGTAAGAAGCCACCTACTCGAACGCATACACACACACACATATATGTACACATACACTTCATTATATATATGAAGGGGTGATTTCGTTCGCGGCAGTCGTCCATAGTCCGCGGGAGACAGTGGCACAGCTGTTGCTGTTCCACTGTCAGCCGTCGCCACTGCTTTTGCTACCGGCAACGGCGGCTGTGTCGTCGACACAAGTTCTTGTTCGGCCGATTGGTCGATTGATCGCTTGCCCTGACAGACATCATGCGCATCCAAACAAGGTAGAACTCGTTGGCATCATGGGGAAATATATAAATGACGATGATGATGATGATGGTGATGGCAACGGTGATGACGTAAGATGGACTTCCTCCGTGACGCAATGGAGCGACGAATCAAAAAGCCGGCCAGCGTGATTTCCTGCTGCAGCAGCAGCGATTGCTATCCGACTATCCCTAGCTCAGTCGAGAACAAAGTTTCGCCAACCGAAGCAGCATAACCAATACAGAAGAAGCACAACAACAAGCGGCGGGCGGCTGACTAATGCACAATTTCTCCTGGACTGAATCAGGGCTTCTGCTGCTGAGAGGTTGGTGGTATTGACGTTCAGCAGCAGCGTCTGCTGTTCAAATTCAAATTATTATACTATGACAACCACTACCGCTACTGACGTGACTTTTGAGCGTTCTCGCATAGAGAAACATAGAGATATTTCATAGAATTTGTTAGTATTCAATAGGATACATTCTTCGACACTCTCACGTTCGTTCAGGTCGCCATCAGCTTGCCAATGTTATCTTTCTCAAATAATAATAATAGTAATAGCAACAACGAGCCCAGCGGTTGCCATTATAATGAATCAAATAGATTGATACTGATGCCGGCGTTGCTTTTTGATACTAATAATAATAATAATAATATTAACAATAAATATAGCACTCTTATTCGGAATGAGTATCACCGACGCTCGTTTGCGTTTGCATGTTAATTTCTATTTTATTTTAACGTTTACCGCCGCCGACGCTACCATCATCGTCGTCATCGTCTGCCCGAGCATTGCGAGCTCTTCCGCGGCTTCGCTTTCCGGCCCCCATTAATTATCATTACTAGCGCCGACAGTGATCCTCACGTTGTATAACCATTACGCCGGTGGAGTACGAGAAAGCAGCCAGCAGCGGCAGAGCCGAGTCGCTCGGAACGAATGGAATCACGCGGTCAGGCGGCAGCCTGAGCACACAGGCCACCTTTTTCCGCCGCTGCTTTCGGTGTCCGACGTTCATCTGATCGTCTGATGATCATCTGTCTATTCATGTGTCTGGAATAGTTAAGCAATAATAACTAGTAACTAGCGCACAGCGGTAGGCGGAACGCGTCGGGACGGGGACTGAGTTGCTATGTGACGCAATTGTGAGTAAAGGGCTATTCCATATTGTTGTACTAGATGACTCCAGCGGCGGCGGCGTCACTCCGTCTATGCCATCTCATCTGCATGGTGTCCGTGAGCGTTGTCGTCGTCGTCTTCGTCGACCACGCCACCTTTTGCGGCGGCAGTGATAGCGGTGACGGCGCTATTGTTGTTGTTGCTGCTGTTGAGTTCGGTCTGATCGCTCTGGGACGCGCTCGTTGTTCGTGTTGTTGAATGACTGGCGACCTCCGGAGAAAACGCGGCCACCGCGGCTCTTCGAGGCCACGGACAGCAGACAGCGCTTGACGGCAGCTGCGTTGCGCAACTCCGCGAATGTTGATCGCGACGTAAATACGTCATACAGTGGTCGGACACTTGCACCCGAACAGCTAAAAACCTTCATCATATGCGCATGTGCTGCTACGTCTATTCACGAGACACATAGTGATACAGAGACACACGGCCTCAGCACGTACATCGACACTTTCGCCTCGCATGCAGCGGGCGGCAGTTTCTTCAGAGAAATCCAAGAGGTAAGAGCTGGCTGTACTGCCGCCGAGTGTTGGTCCCATCCTCCGAGCTGGGAGGGCGGGGCCCTTTGAGATTGAACGTCGACTCGACTGGATTCGACTGATCCTCTCCTGATCGGGCAGCGTGATAGACACAGCAGCTAGAAACAAAGAGAGAGAGAGTGTGAAGATGACGAAAGAAAAGAAGAAGATGATGATGGAATCAATCATCTCTCTCACTCTCTATATTTTCTCCTTCGAGTAATTGCAATAGGAACAATAGAAGGAACGATGAGAGATACGAATCAGTGGTGGCAGCTGCCGCAGCTATCGAAAACAGTTCGACCGTGAACGTTGTTAAATGTCCGGCTAAGGCTCTGCCCGGAAGCGTTGACTTTACCAGTAATAGTATCAGCAGTAGCAGCAGTGGGAGATGAACGATAATAACGATGATAATGCGGAATCATCGATTTGCCGCTGGTCGTCGGTGAAAATTCTATTCGTTTCGCAGAGAGAGAGAGATCACACACACATATATATAGATATATATATATATATATATATATATATATATATATATACATATGAGGCAGAGAGAGAGAGAGAGAGCTGCTTAGGCCAACCAGCACAACTTTACTATTATTCACAGCAGTTATCTCCATTGCCGTTGGGCCATTGCTATCGTTACTGCTGCTGCTGCTGCTACCCGAACTATTCCAGAATACAGAGAGCGAGAGAGAGAGGGAGAGAGATCTAGCGAATGGCAGAGACTCAATGACACGTCGCGGACGGCACAAAACTAAAAAGGGGAAGAGGGTAGCCAGAAACGCACTAGATGTTGTCGTCGTAGCGAGCGCATCCCGCGCCAGCGATTCTGTTGCGTTTATCATGGATACGATACACCGTAGTACAAATATCCAATGTAGACAGAGACCTAAGCGTACACTCGCTCGAAACAGACTGATAGATAGAGACACAATAGGCGATGGCCGTCGGCGGCGGCGGCGGCCACCACATTGAAGTGCCGAATAGTGAAAGTTAATCGAAGTAGACGGTGAAGGTCGGGCGGACGACCAGCGTGGATGAAGCCAGGAAAAGATCGCGGATTTGGCCCTCGGCTGCGTCGCCGCCACCGCCGCCGCCGTTATCGGTGATGCAAATGGCGACTTGACGGGAACTGAATGGATGGACATTTGACCTTGCGCACTGTTGGCTCGTACGCAGGCTCGATGATGTTAATTATAGAAATCCTAGAGACTAGAGGTAGCTGCTCAGAGGGCAGCAACGAATGGACACTAGCCATTGAGATGGGTGTTGCTATGAAAGTAAAGAGCTCGTGTTCATCGTGCCCTTCATGCTTTGTAACGTACGCGGTGCCAGTATGTAATGTGTGTACGAGTGCACTTATACGTGTGTATGTGTGTGCGATATCCAATACGCGATATGATAGCCCTGCTAACTAGTTCAACTGTTCTGGACCCCCCACCCCGAGATCGCTCGAGCCTCTGCAGTATTGGCATTTAGGCAGTCATCGGGACGCGCCGTAATTTCACTGACAATGATTTAAGCTATTTCGTTTGGCGGGTTCATCGCCCCATCATTCTTTCGCCGCAGATTTCGTCGCGTTTTTCACTGTCGATATGAGTCTGTTGCTGGTTATCATTATACCATCGGTAAGGTAAAGGCTTATTGGTTGATTAAAGGAGCTGCAATTGTTACAATGCTTAAGCTCTCATATATGTCATCACACAGCGGGGCTCGAACCTGCGACCTCGAATCGCGGCCGTCGTAAGCCCTGAACAGTGAGACAGCACACAGAACCGTATCAAAGCATCCCACCACGGGACAGCAAACGATCGACGATTCTACTCCATGGGGAAGATGACACCCGTGTCCCTCTGGAGTTCGACAGGCACTAGTAGACAGAGCTGTCCGAAGATCTTGCAGATGAATGATGTCGAGAGGGATAATCCGATAATGATAAACAATGATCAGTAGACAGAGGCCGTAACGATGTTACCGATCGGGCCGTACAACGAAGCGCTGCTGGGTTATATAGCGGTGGCGGTTGCGGCCGCGGCAGCCGCAGCAACAACGAGATCAGCCAAAGTCATTAGTAATAATTATCAAAATAATAATGGTGATAATGATGATGTTGATAACGATAATCGTCGTTCGTGGTGACATTGATGACTTCCACGAACGACGATGAGACCAGCAGCGTGAGATAGGTGAAGAGGACTGTGTCAGCAGGACACAACATCGATTTGAGGAATGATGACAACTCCATCGCAAGTGCCACTGGGACGGCGATCGACCAGAGAGAGAGAGAGATGACAAAACACAGAGCAATTCTGTGTCGTTCAACGACGATTTCCACGGGTAGAAACGGCTGGAAGGCAGTACCACGTGTGGAGCAAGCTGGAAGGCAATAGGAACAGGTAGACAAAAGCGGCGGATATGGACGGGCCTCGTTCAAGTAACAGCCAGAGTATTGAATTCGTACGACGGTGGTCGTGATGGTCTAAAGAAGATATCGTCGGTATCAAGTGCCTAGGGACACCACCGCAATGGTGTGTGGATCACACACCACCGGATGTGCCGGTGCAGAATGAATAGTATTAAGAAATATTTATATTATTCTTTACTAGTCTAAAGAAGTCTTTAGACTTAAATCGTGCCCGTGGGAGGCTGGCCTCAGGGAGGTGAGGATTTTCCCTTTTAATTGGCAGTTTCTAATGCCGAGCGGCTACGCGGATAAGCACTTTGAAGCGGTCTAACTAGAGAACATTTATTTATTCATTATTATTATTTCTACATGGCAGGGCGACAAATACAGCCCTCTTGCGCATAATGCTGTCACTTTATGAGTACTAGCAACGTCTGGCCTCTTGCAATGGTCGTTGAAGGAGGACACGAGATGGGTACAACCCGACAGCGCTAACGGACAGACGACGACGTCAGAGCCTACCCCGAAGGGATACAGACAAAACAGAAAGAGGTCTCTCTCTCTCTCTCATAGACTGCGTGGCGTACCGGGCCCAGCAGCCCAAGAGTACAATAATGAAATTCAAGAACAATAACAGCAGGGAATACATATATATATATATATATATATATGCATGATGTCATTGGCATCTATAATACCAATAATTTACTTTTTATTCATATACACCGTTTGATCCCGCACGGACCATGCACATTCACGAACATATGCGTCATTGTACATTCTCCAGGTTCGTTAGTGTATATATGTATATATATATATAATTATAAGATGACATTTAGTCAAACGATGTGAGCTAGTGACTTTCATCAGGCAAATGTCAGAGCACATCTATATAGCCAGCTATCGCTGATGAGGATCCATCATAAACGCTGCCTGTTTTTCTTGTACACACAGACATCTCTCGTTTAAAGGGAACTCTCTGCTCTCGGCGAGGAAGTGGTAAATGCTCATGTGTGGTGGTGGTGGTACGGCACTACTCGACCTTGGTGCAGCAGGCCGAGAGTTGTCCTGCCGTCCCATAATGTCGCTGTGTGTGTGCGTTGTGATCCAGGGTCTCTTTGCAAAAACGCTGTTGAAATCAACACAATCAGTCCGCGTATTGGGTGAACCTTTGCGTGGCGGAACGATTCGGCAATTAACTGTGACCGAGTATGTGTGAGAATATATATATATATATATATATATATATATATATGTGTGTGTGTTCGCCTTTCCTGTGGCCGGGTTATTGCAGCGTTTGTGGATTGTTTTTGCGTCCATCAGCTGGGTGGTCCCGAGCAAATGCATTGCTACCGTTGCTTAGATAGCCAACACTGGCAGTGGCTATCTAGCGCTGCATGATACGCCGCTCGTGTTCCGAATTATCACTGACGGCTCGAAGGTCGTTCGAGACGGCTGTTCTATAGTTCTGCCACTCGGCCGAGGTCCACTCTCGTCGAGGCGCTGGCAAAGCCGCTTCGTCTCTTTTCATTGAGGATGTCAACAACTTTCATTTGCCGCGTGCGAACGGGACTCAGCTTCGAGCCAAATAGGCCGACGACAAACTGTACCAAACTACCACCGCCGAGCGGCTGTGCCTTTCGCGTTTAGTGCTGGCCAGCCAACGACACCAATGGCATGGGTAGCCAGCCACTGCCGGCCGATTGCTGGCGTTACTGCGCTCTATATAGTTGGCGGACAATGCACGCTCTGCTGGGAGAACTCCGCCAACGGTAGACAGATGACAGACAGTGTACAGTGATTCTACGGCGGTATTAAAGAATGAACGCTACCCGAGTGTGGTGGCGGTGGTCTCATCACAGACCGTGTTTGGGTCGTTGGCGTCCTCTCGATCGAGACGCGGTCAACGAGGAAATAAGCAACAAGCAAAAAATAATGCACGGACCAAATTAGCCAACTGGCTGCTCGGTGCGGGCACACCCGAAAAATGCGGACAATGAGCTCCAGCTTGACGGCTAACAGCAGCAGATGCGTTTAGACCTTCTGTGTTTGCACCCGTGCCGCTGTCGCCGACAGCGTATATCTATATATATGTATATATATATATATATATCTAACTGCTACCATTGTCTGTCAAGGGTATAACTATCGTGCAGTGCACGGGCGAGCTCCCACACGAGCGGACATGTGTTTGGGTGTGTTTTATTTGCGGGTCTCCTCTGATCGGTTTCCAGTTTTGTTGGCCTTCGCTGCCTTGCCGACCCATGAATTGGCCAAGTGACGAGAGCTGACCAGCTCGACTTCTATGGCTCGAGGAGGAGCTGGCCGCTCGGATCGACGTACGAATCAACAGATGCGCATGAACAACAACCAAAAAGAAAAAACGGCGGCGAAAGTCGCCGTTGATTTAAACGGAAACAGATTGACAAGTCCACTCTGGAGTGAACAGCCGACTGCCGCGACCAACAAGACTGCGCTCTCGCACATGAAGAGCGCGTCATTAGAGATGCTCGAATCACGGCCGGCTCATGGCGCGGTTGTGGTATGATGACCCAGAATGACGGCGGGCAGTGTCGAAGCGTCTTGCGGCAACGGTCCGCCGTAATCATGATCTGGGTTCGAGTAAAATGTGGTTCGGTTCGATATCCTCCTCGATTCGAATGAGTTCGTCTCTTGAGTTCGAAGCCGTTCCATTATGTCGTTATATAGAATGTCAGATGACAGCATTACAATTGAATGATGCTCTCCGAGATTTCCACTCGCTACGGATTGCTGCAGATGGCAGAGCGTAAACTAGGAAATGGAGAAAAAACGCCGATTTGCCCACATCGCGGACGCACATCCTCTGTCAACAATCGAGCCGAGTTTCGTCCGATGCAGCACCAGCAGCAACAGCAGCACAACGACATTGATCACTGCCGCGAGACGACGCAGTGGTCTGCAATGTCTATTGCTCGATGTCCCAAAAAGGTCTCGTTCGTTGTTGGGCTGTGCCACTTTAACAACGCGTCAACACCGCAGTCAGCTAAAAGGAGAATTAGAAGGTGGACCAAGCGAGAGATAACGGGACAGTCGTTGGACATTGACGGGCAGTGGCCTCGCTTATTGTCGATATTTGCTGTGTGTCACGCCTGTCGCGGACCGAACTGACACCGTTCACACGGGTGGCCCGATATACCGTGAGATTCGGTCCCACCAGAGCCGAGCATCATTATTCATCAGAATGAGGTGGTACGAGCCCACTCTCGCTGAGTAGTGCCTTCGAGGGTCTCGGTTCATCGTGTTTTCCTCGAGTATTTACTCTGAATTTTTTTTATCGAGGTCACGCGCCGTTTAGCCGCCGACGGTCATCGGTCAGGCGAGTGGAGACGGTGATGGTCGCCCTGCCGGTCAGCTGTTGCTTGATGCTCGTTTGCATTGTGGCTGTGGAGGGTGCAAGCGATGTGTTCAGCATGGGCAGAGGCTATCGAAAGCTGCAGGGACCTGCTGCTGGCTTCTACACTACGCCTCATAATACAACTAAATACTATTATGGCCACTGCTACTACTCGAAGATGAGCCAACACGAAACCATAGGGATACACACCCACAGACATCACCCACCCACGATCAACTCGACAACAAGTGTTTCGGTGATCAGTCTGACCCCTCTCTCTCTCTCTCCCTCTGTGTGCCAGCAATCTTGACGAATATACACGGCCAGATCTGAGATACACACTTCGCAGCCAACCACGAAGGGCCGGGAAGGCCCCTGGGGCATAGAGTGAGAGAGAGAGAGAGAGACCTTAGTGAGGGGATGCTTCGCAGAGCACAAATGATGCTTTTGCTTGAGGTCAGGTCTGCATCTCGTATGATTGAGATAGCCATTCGTAGTGGCAATAATGCTAGCCGGTAGCGAGAGCTTCCTTCCATCGGAACTCAACTGGGAGCCATCTTAGAGTGGGGGAAAAAAGGTAGTATTTGTATTATATTATAACATCGTGGACAGATGAGTTCAAGGGGGTGCAGATAAATGATGTCTTCAAACATGCGTGTACATCGATTGTTTTTCAATGAGTTACATTCAGGTTCAGCGTACATGTGTTGTACATGCTCTTCGCAACAGGCCCCACTTGCTTACGTAGGGAGCACCAATGGCAGACGTGGTGGATGGCTGCTTTCAACAAAGCAGCTCCGCCAACTAAACCAATCCACTCGACTTGATTACGCTGTTCGATGCAGGGCAGGCGCGTGTCCACACACAAAGTGTGAGGTCATATGGGCAGAATCAGTTTCGTTCTTGTTTCGATTTCGTTCTCATCGTTAATGTTGTGCTCGACTTTAATTTGATCTATTATAATTCTCAATCATCACCGTACCGATCTCTTTGTTTTTGCTGCAGCCGCCTCGTTGCCGTCCGGCCATTTCAATTCGCCTGCATCATCTGCCTCGTCATCCACGTCATCATCGGGATGCTCGGCACCGTCGACGGCCTCGTCGGTGTCGTCAGCGACGGGAGCCTTCTTCGATCTGGATTTAGCCCGCCGAGCCGATACCCGAAGGATCGAGTATCGATGCACACTTTGCGGAGTTCAGTTTGTTTCGCGGGGTACCGTCCTCAGACACATCAGGTAGGTCAGATCGCTAATGGACGTTTCTTCCAACCTTCATATGTCGAAGGCGGCAGATCACAAATGAAAGATAAATATAACCTGACATATGAGGAGGCCTCATCAATCGATGCGTTAAATCACATATGTATATATATATATATCTATATTAGCAAGCAAAGTTATGGCGCATATGTCCTTGTTCTCGGGGGCTCTGACGCAGCCCTGCAGCATGAAATGAAGAACACATGCCTTCGTTTCAAATCCAACATCATCAGTTAATTAGCTCATCTATTAGACAACTTCACGCGATCTGTTATCTTTGTCATACCGCCAGCCTTTTTATGAACTATGCCTTTTACTTAATCCCCTCCCGCTCCGACTCGGTCGGTCATTCGAGATTCACCAAGTGTATTTTATTAGTATTATTATGAAATCAACTATATAAAGTGAGTTTCAGGACACCCGTCTACTGTTTGCCCTCGCGGTAGTATCCAGCATGTGCGTGGCGGTCCTCGACCAAGGGTTTTGTGTTTGGCTAAGCATCATTTAACATATTTGCGCGTATGTTTGTTACGCATTGTGTCCCTGCCAGCTTTGTCCATCTTGATCAGAACGACGGTGTGAGCAAGGACAACGAAGAGCAACACTACAGCGAAGTCGAGGTTGAGGTTGAGATTAGCGAAACTGGCGGCCTCTTCGGTCCGGAGGCAGGCGAAAGTGGCGAATCCGAGGAGCTGGCTACCTCATTTGAGGACGATGTGTCGCTTAGCGGCGAGTCAACGGACGACGCGTCTTCACGACCCTCATCGCCTCCATCACCGGTGGCCTCCCAGCAGCCGTCACAGCCACCGCACAATTCGATCTTCATGAGTTCGGCGCCGACCTTGTCGCACCTCGACATGGCGCGGCCACCGCACGAGGATCCGGAACTTCAGCGCAAGAAGTTCTCCTCGTCACCGATCAACATCCCACCACATTTCAAGCTCATGCAACAGAAGAAGCTTTATACGAAGATTCACATGAGTCCAAAACATCGCACCCGGGGACGTTCCGAGAGCAGGAAATGCCGAAAGGTACAAATTGATAACGAGCGACTTTCGCAATACAACAATCTACGCGCAATTGTTTGCCTTTGTACTACTCTCACATCATGGTCATATTGACAGACGAGCTTATGATAGATAGAAATGCAGATCAATAGTATCTGGCTTGTTTTGGCGATAGCAGCGAACTTTGGGCTTTTGAAGCCTGAGAGGGCAACGAGAAGCTGTTAGACCGAGCCACCGCTCAGACGCTAGGACTAATTCTACATTTCATATCCATATTTTTGAGTAGAAGGAGGATCAGCGATTAAATATGTTGCTTTGTTAACTAAATAACTGAAACATATCTATATATATATATATATATATATATGGAGCTCAATATATACACTATATGCGTGGTTGCTGAATCCGCGAAATTTTAGGCGCAGATGATCATCCCAGCTCGACATTTTCATACACGTGTATAACATACAATCACAGAACATTATGCTAATCATATTATTATAACACATATAAGATCTCTGATTTGTATCATGAGGTTGCTCCATAACAATAATAATGATCATACCAGTTGCTTACGCCTTCATGGCAAGGACAGTCACTCCCTCCGACAGCAATAGTCTCAATATATACAAATATCTAATACAATGCTGTTCATTTCTGTGTTCTTCTCTGTTGCGATCTATTATTATTATTATTATTATTATTATACCACTTCAATCCGCAGGTATACGGCATGGAGAACCGTGACCAGTGGTGTACACAGTGCAGATGGAAGAAGGCCTGCACCCGATTCACTGACTAGGCTCTCAATGCCACACCAAGAGGCTGTCACCGTCCCCGTCTCCCCCCGTCTCGATATCTGAGAAGACCGAGGAGACACTCACGTGCGAAAACAAACGCCGGCTCGACGCAGGTGCGCAGATCGGGCCTCAGAGGCGAATCGGCCCTGAGTGAGGCTGGCTGAGTCGCTGACCAGAGCCGTCAGCCGAGGCCACTGCGTAAGGATGGAATGAACGATTTGAAAATGACGACGGATGCAAGCGACAGGTCGGACGCAGGATTGCAGGACACGGAACAACGCCATGAGATGGAGACACAGAAGAAATGACAGTTTAAGAGGAAGATAAGAATAACAGAGAGAGAGAGAAGACAGCGTTGAACTGCCACTGAGTAGATCGCTCACGAAGCTCGGGCCCCGTTGAAAGCAGCAGTCGGCGACGAAGGGATCGCAGGCAAAATCGCAGGAAAAAGCAACGGTGAACGCGCGGGCGCGCGCACGCGACTGTCAATGTCGAGCCGCGCCTGTCGTTCGAGTTGTTGTGTTCTTGAGAGAAATTATTAAAGATGATGAAAGTATCGGAATTATCGTTATTCAGGTCGGAAAGCAGGAGACGTTACGGAGCAGTTGTCGACGTCCCACAGGGCTCGGGTCTCCCTCAACAAAATACACGCCAATAGTAATAATGACAATAATAATAATAATAATATTGAAAAAATGAGGTGACGATAATGACAATATTAATAATAATGAGGATGATGATGCTGATGATGCTGATGATGCTGATGAGGACAAATCGACTAATTAATACGTCTACGACCTTATTATTCTATGATGAATGATGCTATGTTACTGCTCGCTACGCTACACAAGGAAGAAAGATCTTCCTTTGGACCGCTCCTCGCGCGAAATGACGCTAGACCCCGCTATGAATCACCATCTCACGACAGAGACGACAAACGAACAGATTACGCCTGAAATAGCCTATCAGCAAACAGTAATAACAATGCAACGCAAAACAGACACGTAAAACGTACGATAACGTGAAAACATGACGGTGGCACGTGGGCAGAGACAAGAAAAATGACCAGAACGAACAGAGAAGGATTGAAAAATTAAAAAAATGAGTGTTTCGAGTCGACAACGGGCGTTTAATTAACGATATCTTTGAGGATAACATCGATGCGATTATGGGCACATATCACAAATATCAAGAACACACCCCCCCTTACCAAGAGACAAGCAAATGAATGAGGGGTGACGTCAAATCAATCACGTTAAGGGAGAATGTTGAATCTTCACCCTGCCTTAGTATCTTCTCTCATCTTTGAGGTGGGTAGTGAACCTCAAGCAGAGCGCGAGAGGGATTTAGTGCGAACGAAAGTCGCGCCGGTGTCTAGGGCAGTGAGGATACTTAAGTAAAATTGTTATTGGCAATTATTGTGAACATCGACAAGCGAGAGTACATCTACAACTTCCTTCTACGCACTTGTTGATTTTAACTGTAATCGTGGTCCTGCTGGTACAAAATGCGCTTACAACACAGATACAAACAAGTAAATAATAACGATAACGAGAGTAATAATAATATTCATAATAATGGTATAACACGTACGTCAGTTGCAAGCCCGACAATTAGCCGTATGTCGTCTGAACTCGGAACAATCCCTACTTCCTTCCCCCACCGGACATATCTATCTTCAACGTCTGCCGCCACGATCGAACGGGTGTCAGCTGCTGTCGAGATCGCCGAGGCGTCTCTGGTCATAATGGGCGAATCCGATTTTGCCTTACTGTTCGTTCATTCCCGGTGTGTTCATGATTATTCGAGGTGATATCCCCCCCCCACCCCGCCGGGGGGGATCTATAATGTATCTGGTGAGGGACAAAAAAGCAAACACCCCACCAGACGAACTACCGCGTCCAAACGGCGTGTCCAAGAGACTGCTGGTCTCGTGGCCACGCCGTGGTCAATGCTAGGGTGTACGAATCTCCACAAGGGCGAACCTATTCGAGTTGCCCACATCTGTGAGGCACAACCACAGCAGCGGCAGCAGCAGCAACCTTGTGGCCGTTATTTACGTGCAAAACGTGCTAACCTCCGATATCCCGTCTCAGATTCGACATCGTCTCTCCTGTCAACGGCAACAACAAAGATGCCTCTACCGCATCAAATCAATGGCGATTAAAGTCACAAAGGAAGGTCTCTTTTTCCCTCTTCGTCGCATCGGAACTGATGTAGTTACAGCCACATCGAAGTTCGAGATGGGCGGAGTTCGAGGTGATGATGTATATGATAAATAATAATAATATTATTATTATTATTATTAATTTAACGACGATGACAATGCTGCTGATGATATACTATTGATGAGTATATATATATATATATATATTATAGATATTGATGATGATGATGATATATATAATGGGAATATTGTTGATTGATTGATTGTGCGTGACAGACGTCCGACTGATATGATTATTATTATTATTATTAATGATGATCACAGGATAACAATAATGCGATCGTACATGACAACGTGGACACATTGCTGCCGGATGAGGATGACAAAATGCTGAGCGATAATGGCGGAGTTATGTGTGGAGTCATATATATATATATATATATATACATATATATTAACATATATACACGCAACTGATTATGTATACATAAAAACAAGCGCTGAAATGACGAATGACCGAGAAAGAGAGAGAGAGAGATGAATAATGATCAGCCATTATGATCCTTAATTATGATCGATGATGATGTCGGATGCTGACAATGCAGGCAGCCGATTATGATGATGAGGATGTATTTATTAGTGACGTTATATTACATTATTATTATTATTATATATTACCCCAATTATCGAATACTATCGAAAGCAATGATGATACAACGTGAGTAGTATAATCTCCTCCCAGCCCTCGAGGGTGTTAGGCATTAATAATAATAATAATAACGATAATATACGACGATATTATTATGAAACACGAGAAAGTCAGAAATCGGAAACAGATCGAAACTAGAACAGGGACCCTTCCCCTGTTCGCGCATCGCTAAACTCCCTCATCATGGTGACACACCGCCGCCGCCGCCGCCGCCAACACGATCCATATATGGCAGACCATCCGGCTCATCTTATGTCCCCAATTGGATGTGATAAATTTGCGTAGAATTGGTGCCTTCTCCATTCATATAGGCAGGCAGACAGACATATACAAAAGATTACTTAGCACGGATAAATGAGAGGTAGAGAGCGGGAGCTGATTCGCTTTGTTGTTTTTGCGAAGTTGCATTAATTTGATGTGAACAATATCACTCGTTGCTGTTGTTGTCGTCGTCTGCCATGAGTCAGCAGGCGTTATGGTATCAGATCGGTTGGAGCTTTTGTTACTGCTGGCAATTCTTGACAAATTCGTTTAGACAGAGATTGACATTATCACTTCGTTGCTGGTGATCATTGGTGACATTCGGTTTCGAAGCGTCTGTCTAGGTCATATAGTGGAGACGGTGTGAGTCGACAATGGGGCAAATCTCGATGGTGAGCGGCAACATTCGAATCGCGTACGATAAAAATCTATATGTAGAGTGATAAAAAGTGCGGTCCTGCGAGAATAAACGCCATGGCCAAAATCTACACTTGTTGAACACTTGAAACGGGCATACGTATGTTAATGATGAGATTTCTACACTTGCAAAGTAAACTCAATGGTCAGCGAATTCACTGTATCATTCTAAGGATGCAACTCCATCGCGGTGCCTTCGCTTAACTCTGTGGGGGTCGTGTGTGCGCGCGTTCGTTAACAGCAGAATATCATGAGGCATGCTTGTTCTCGTTATGATCGGAGACGCTTGAATTTGATTTGCTATTCAATTCATACACACACACATTGTGTGTTGACCTTGCCTCATGTTGTAATCATCATTGGAATCTTTTCTATTCTCTGTTTGTGTCTCTATCTATTTCGTTACCTCACCCATCGATTGTACATCAGTTGTACCTTCGGAAAAGGCATCAGAGGTGTTCCTCAGAGGTCGTCAACCACATCCCTCCACCACGTCCCTCTACCTGTACCCCAATGGTGTCTGACCATTACACAAGGACGTAGAGGGGAACCCTTTATTAAAGACGGGCTCCGTTTTTCCTCACAGCGTTGTGTAAGCCGTTGACCATGACCATCACGTCATGAGGTGTGTCTGGTTGGGGGACAAAAACAATTCTCGCTTGAATTCGCTTTTCCGGCGTTGCTTTCGTTCTGTCTCATGCACAACGAAGTATCCCGACTTCTTCGAATGCACCGCGAATATCACCATTTTGTTTAGAGTGTCCTCAGAGAGCTCCCTGCACAGGTTTCTGTCTGCTTGCCACTTCAAAACATCAGATACCTCGTCCCACGCTCGTGCTGGTTATCACCAATTTGCAGGTGCACTTTCATTGCCCTAAATATGGTAAAGTTGCTTCTCCTCATCGTTTGAATGGAAGCTACGACATTTAACAGCGGGCTCGGAAATTCGTAATAAATTTTGATATTTGTCAACAAAAAACACCGCACTCTGGGGAGTCATCACCCCATCAAGCTGCTACCGACGATGACCTTGTTCACTCTGGTTTCTGCGTGTCAGGAAGTTCACAATGGCATTCGATATAATGGTGATGATAATGACATTAAGAATAATGAACGTACCATCGGCACAATTAATGATCTATACAATTACTAATCATATATATTATTGCATACGTATATATCAATATACTGATGATATATATATATATATATATATATATAAGCACCATGATTGATGACGGCGACGAAGAACAGCGGCGCATATGATAATGATGAAAGCGGTATGAGAATAATATTATTATTATTATTATTATTATGCAACGATGATTATAATGGTACACATCTCGTGCTCACAAACTGACGCTAAGGACAAATTTGACACATGTCAAACGCAAACACGGACAAACACGTGAACTACAATACGCAAAACACGTCTCAACATCTATACAATGATATCGTATGATTGATACGCTGATAGACGGCGAATGGATACTGGAACAAGGGAGGGAGGGAGAGATAGAGAGAGAGAGACAGGCAGAAAGCTATTGGAAACATCGGCGTATAGACGGGCTCTAGAAGGCAAAAGATAAGTGAGTTATTCGATTTGATAAATTCTGCTGCGATTTCTCCTGTTTCTGCCGCTGTCTATGAGTATGTACAATGTGAACAACTCCACTGATGATGAACTGACCAATGCTCTCTGCCGTTGGTACGAAATTGTGTTACCCGATATATGATAACTGATAATGATGATGATTATAGCCAGCCTTGTTTGTTACGGCGTTTTGGCTAGCTGCCATAAGGAACACGTTGCCAAGGCCGTGAAGGGCCTGGCTGAAGGCAAGGCAAGGAAGTAGGCCATCAGGCGATCAGGCCAGATAGCCTGTTGGGCCTATCTACGCTACAGTCTGCCCCTAATCATGTGATGTCGTACACGAAAAAGTCGCGTACTGGCGTGTACACACAAAATCGGTGACGGCAGTGGCGACGTGTGCGAACCCCGACAAATTGCGTCGATACCGATGATAATAACAATGCTGATAAATGAAATATGGATAATGGTAATAATAATGATCGTTTGCAGAACAAGAATAATACTGTTGATGACAATATAATGAAGACAAAAGTTTGCCGAGCCCACGGGTATATAATGAATTACAAACAGCTGAAGTGCACACTCAGCCTTCGGTCGAAATGCAGAAGAGCATGGATCACACAATCGGACACCGAAGACACAGACACGCAGATACACAAAAACTTTGTACACATTGTACACACTACCCAATAGTTATAAGCCATCCTGTATCGTCCATCGACTGACAGTTTACGCCGAATGTCGCCGAGGAAGGCACGCGATTGTCGACGAACGGATAATGTTAATTGCACGGCAGCAATGCGATCCGCGTATGATGATATGTCGATACCGGACGAATCAGTCAGTTCTGAAGTCTGAGCCGGACAGAAATAACGAGAGAGATCGCTAGCGGATCAATATGGCGAAAGTTTATTGAAAGCGGTATGATAGAGATATTGTTCTCTCTCAGTCTGTCTCTCTCCTCATCGTCCTAGGAACCTCCTGGAAGGCTAGTACACATGTGATACTGCAACATATGTGGGTCAGGCACGATAAAAAAGATATGGTGATTCACCCGCCGATGGTGACTGTATATGACGAATATCGGAGACAGACAGATACCACACACACACCCACACACACTCTATGATAAAATATGCTAATGATATGCATATGTATACTATACATTGACAGATTGACTCCTCCTGAGGATAGTGATGCAATAATTACATGATTGATTGATTCAATGGAAGACCGGTTGGTGGAATTCTCTCCGTCGATATGGTCGTTGATGCCGCCCACCAAAACGATGCAGAAAAGCCGATATCAGCAATGAACGATAGAGCAGAATGGGAGCAAGCTAGGAGAACGTCTGCCGACGAGAGGTCTGAACAACACCTCAGCCACGAGGGAATGTCACATCGAACCGCGATAGCAGACTGTGCAAACTGTGTGTTCCTCTCGTCTGAACATGGCTTGACACAGCATGATGCAGTGAATGATCAGCTCATTGTTCCTGACGTTACCGTGCGGATCGGATCACCATGGGTAGTTGTCCACACGATCCACGCAATCCATACGTGGATCCCGGTCGACTGCCTACCAGACCTGCAGCGTCTGGTGGATCTGAGCCGACCGCTGCTGGACTTGAGGATGTCGCGTGTGGCGATGGTGTTCGGGCCATGTGACGGGCGGCGGCGACAGCAGCAGCAGCGGCGGCAGCGGTATATAGTTGTGGTACACAGGGCCAGCGTGTGTGAAGACGATGAAAGACACAGATTCGGCGGCTCTGCAAATGGTCGGTGCTGCAGAGAACTATGACGACGACGACGGCGTGTCGCATTGCTGCTGGACAATACGTCCTCTCTTAACAACAACAAGTAGTCTGTCTGTTGCAATTTTGGTACTTAAATTCTTTCTAGCTAGATGAAGTGAGTCCTCCGTGGAGGTTGATGATGACAAAAGTAAATGATATTGCCGATGAATGAAAGAATGAATCTATATATATATATATATATATATATACCTATACGGGAATATTGATGGGCTCACCTTCGTGAGGCCTCTATAGAAGATGACCTTCAGGGGTCATCTGCCTTCTGTGATGGCGGATATACAGGTGAAAGATGATACATCCCCCTGAGCCTTGCTTAGAGTGGATCTTGGTCCGGGCTTGCCACTTCATGGGTCGGGCATCTACACCTATATATATATATATATATATATACACAAACACGCTTGTATATTTGAACAATACGATGAGGATGATATTATTACTGTCATTACTGCACATGAGAGATGTGAATGCAGCATACGCTACCAAAACATGACGACAAATGCTAACTCTTGATCACATTACAAGCCAGTGTGTTATTTGCCGTTTGGTCCACAGTTCAGGCTCCGCTTGAGCGGGCGCGCGAGGCGTGTAACTTCGAAGGAGGGCTGTTGACAGTAAATGACAAAAGTCTGCCTACAAATATATTTATTCCTTAATATTAGACTGTACGACCGAACCCACAGTATCACCCACGATAACAGATAAGTATCATTTAAGCAACTACGATGCGTTCTTGATCCACTGATTCGAAACTAGTCAGGGAAGTGCCTTTAGCATCAGTGACATTTCTCGACATTTTGTCGATCTCTCGAGACGTAGAACAAGTTATTGTCAAGGACGAAAACGACAACTGGTATTCATACTGCTGCTGCCTCGGAGAACACTACACGCGATTATCATAGGCCTCATTACGATTTCGCCCTCCTCGGTGCACCCACACAAAATCGGTGGCAGCGACCTCCTCTGACACTGCCGGCTAAGGGGGTTTTCACAAGCAATTTACATGACTGCATTCAATCTCACTGACATCTCCTAGCTTACCACAAATGGTTTCATTTGATCACAACGGTAACGAATAGAATTCCACACGCGTATCAACATTCATGCCCGTGGTGCAGCCAGCCCAACCGCCGCCCAGTGGCATGCCACAAAGACACAAAATCCTGATTTGAGATGCAAGCACCAAAATTGCGATTCGAAGTGACCACGCGCGCGTGCGTGCATCGGAAATACAGTGCCACGTCATAGCCACGTGGCTGATTGCTGGCGATTCCCGTGGCGGCATCCATCACAAACTAGCACAACTATCAATCGATGGCTGGCAGTCACAATGGGTTCAAGGGTTTGTCACGCACTTTACCTTCATTCAATTGGTATGGTGACGTGACGCGTGAGGTGAATGGGGTCCCATCCGATGAAGCCTCACGCATACCCCTCACTCATGTACTGTAGCTTGTCATCGGTATGTGTTCGCTTGGTCAAGCTGCTCGTTGCACAGCTACAGCACGGGGGTCACGTAGCCAGCTTGAACGAAAGCCTGGTATCATCCATGCGCGGCTACCTTCCGTAGGCGTATGTGTCGACAGACTATTGAGAGCTGATCGTCGACATGCGTACGATGTGGTCCTAGGCTACATGACGACATTCAATTGGCTAAATGAACCTAAGTTAAACCTAATTTCTCTGTTTCTGACGATACTCAGTCGACCCTCGCGAAACCCTTCCAGCTGACGTTGTCTGGTGGTGAAACCGAGCCGACGAGGGTACCAACGCAATGAATGGCTTCCATTTCCAACTCCTACGATCCAACAACTTTGACAACATAGATAATATCAGTTGTATCACAGTGAATACTATGTAGTACACAGCAGACAGCCAAAAAAAAAGGTTGGAAACAACCACAAGCATGCACAGAAGTGCATACACGGATTCCGACACAGCTATTTAAACGAACTCACCGGACAACAGCAACAACAACGACGACGACGTGAACACAAAGATCATGTATTTGAAGATCTATCGAAGGAAGACCACACCATCTGTGGCTCCTCTAACCGTTCGCCCATTGAGCTCGAGGTCGAGTTTACGAGTACCTCGCCACCTCTGTCCTCTGAGTTGGAACGGCTGCAAGTGGACTAAAACGAATAATAATAATAATAACAATAATAATAATCATATTAATGACGTTGATGGTGATGCCGACAATACAGTGTTATGTATATTCTATAAAGGAAAGCAAACAAGAAAACCTATGTATCTCTATGTATAAATATATAAGCCACAATACATCTTGGCTATACATACATAAATATATATGATTATATATATATATATATATATATATATATATATATAAGCATCAAGTGTCTGGGCATAACAGGCTACGGAATTATACACCTGTCAGCAGGCTCTTAGTCTCCCCGATAGATAAGCCTTCATTACGATCCCGCGCCATTGCCCACTCCCGACGACAACAACAACGTATAGCCTCGCATCAATCCTTAAACCTTTACAAGTAGAAAAACAAACAAACCACCACCGTAACAACAACAACAACAATGACAACACAGCTACCCTGTGCAAAGCCCCTTGTGAGCGAAACTACCCGTTCACTACATTATTTGCCACATTGGCCATTGGTTTACGATTGACCTCAACTCTACTGAGAGTTGACAGACGAGTGACAGACGAGCCAGGGCGAACAGGAATAACACAAACACACGAAGAGTACACGAACATGCCCTTGTTGACCCCTGAACGATACTATCATGTGATGAAACATTGCCATGATAACGACAACAAAGGTGATGGTATCTATATTCGTGATGATGTGATTCGCGATGGCGACGGCCACAACAGCAACAGCGACAACAACAACAACAGCGACAACAATAACAGCACCAATAACAAGTCGAATGCGAGACGCGCGAACCGACAAATATCAGAGCAACGCAAGAAGCTGCAACTGGCCTCTACTTGACTTTCTCAATAAACCCGCAAGTACAATGACTGCTTGGTTGGTTGGTTGGCTGGCTGATCGATCGATCGATCGATTGATCCAGGTACATACGCTGTTAGTCCCTGTGGCTGTGAGTTAGCGGGAGTCTCCGCGCAGTCTCCGGGCCACCAAAATCCGCCTAGACCGAGGTCGTGCCGCGGGAGCATCTGCTCGCCCGCGTACAGCCCAGCCCGATCCCGTGTATCTGCCCATTCCCTGTCATCATCGACGCTGTAGTATCATCTCGTATCGGTACGAACGTAAGCGAGGCAGATATATATATATGTGTGTGTGTGTATATGTATATCGGGATTCGTTTGCTATTCGCGAGACAGATTCGTGGCACGATAAAATCTCAAGGGGAGTGATGATGACGAGCATAACACAGGTTGACACTGACAAGCCGACGAGAATCAACAACGACTCGCAAAGCATGATATGACAACACATACACGCACACAACATGGCCACGCCGTTATGACGTTATGGCGGCAAGGGACGACCACGCACCTCACGCTAAGAGATAGCTAAGATACGGAAACGCTACAAAAATGGGCCAAGATAACGATTGGATCAAGAAGAGGCGTATGATAAGGCATATTCGCAAGGATATGAGAAATGATGGACTTCGAAGTTGGGATTGGCGCGAGCAGCAAACTGATACGGCATTGTGATAATGACAATAATATTAATAATAATAATAATGATGATAATAATAATATTAATCATAATAACAACAACTACTACTAGAATAATAATAATAATGATAATAATGACCAGTAATAATGTGTAAAGTGTAAGCAGGCGGCTGGAATACGGCCGAGGTTCGGCGGTGATGTCCGCTCGGGACACGGTTTGACTCTGGGCCGAGTTTTGTGACTGCTGTTTCTGACAGCGCTGAATGCTGGTGGCGTTAATTAAATGAGTGATTTTGGGCAGCCTGATTGGTTCCTTGCTTGACTGATTGATTGATTGGTTGATTGATTGAGGATCGCCACCATTACGATGCGTTGGGGCATACCGAAACCGATATGATGGTGTGGTTTATGTACTACTCCCGATTGATGATTGACTGAATGGATCACTGACGATGGTTACAAACAGAGGCAATCGCGATCGGAGATTGCCAGCGAATTAAGCTGCAAATTAATAACAAAGGTTGAATAAAACGAGAGACGACTCTGGGCGGAAAAGGCGGTGTGTTGAACAAAAGCAAACCATATACACACACACACACACAAGCAGAAAAGTAAGATACACAGAATAGCTACGATGGAAATGGGCAAGAGCCAACTTCGAAAGACTCTGACGGTGCCGAGCTGACAAGAAATGCTTGATGCTTCTGCTGATGGTGAAGGCGTGTGTTGAACTGAAAGCGAGGCAATTGACGACGGAAAGACGATGTTTAATGGTAAAGAACAATCCGGTCATCATTGGTCCGATGGATTGTATCCGGGGAGAGGCAGTATGTTATGGATGGGCATAATACTATTATTATTATTATTATTATTATGATAATTATTGTGTGTGTGTGTCTATGATGACGATTATGATAATGATGATATTGATGACGAAGTTGAACGCGAATGTGAACACTAAACGCAGACTGTTAGCGATGCTAGGAAACGCCATGATGCCAATATGATGAGAAGCAAATGATTGGAATAGTTACGTGAATATATTCTGAAAGAGAGAGAGATAGAGAGAGGGAGATATTGCTGGATGCCCGATATATATATATATATATATATATATATATATCATGCATATGTATATCTATCTAAATATCCATGGATATAATATTGTATTGTATATCTGTGTGCGCGGGTTCGATATCGGACGCGAGCTGTCTGCCGACAGAAGACGACGCTCACCTCGTCTTGTTCATCAGACGGCGCGCTGTTAAGGAGGTTTGCCAGTGGGCAACTGAGTGGCGCGGATCGTCGTCGAATCCCGATCGATCAAGAAAAATGTGCCGAGTATATTCGAGCGAGATTTGTCGAGGTGAGCTCGACCCGCCGCGCTGTGGACGCATCTCGCCTCTTTACAGTGTCTGAGTTACGAGACGGCATACAGACAGATATGTATATGAGGGGAATTCGTGGAGTGCGCCCGCCACAGACGCGCATCTACGGATTTCATGGACTGTTGTACATATATACATATATATATATATATATTCTAGAATGATGCTAATGATAATATTGATGCTGATGACAATAATAATAATGATAATATTGATGATGCCGATGCTGATGAATGTTGAATTGGTTAAAATGAAGAAGCTGGCGAAGATAATTGACGAGCACGAGATGGACATGAGAGCGAGAGAGACTTGCCTCCCGAATCAAGCGAGTGACGGCGTCACAGACGGACACGGATTTTACGCTCACACGTCATGCAAAATACGGCAGACGACAAAAAACACACACACACAGCACACCTGACTTATATCTGATTATCAGATTGAACACGCCGCCGCCGCCGCACAGCGATACACGGAGAGACCGAGGGATCACATCGATGTTGACGACGCAACGTAAACAGTGACACGAATTAAGCAGAGACAATTGCGACAATGCTGAACAGCAACAACAACAACAATAAAAAAATCTGATCGACCGCGCAGATGAGGACCGCGAGAAAGAGACAACGAGAGAGAGGAGAGCGAGAGAGAGAGAGGAATATTGAAATCAAGTTAGAACGAACGAGGAGTGGGATGAGAACAAGGGGAGACGTTAATGAGTAAACATGAAAGGGTTAATGAATGCTAGACGTCCTAGATTATCCACCCATCTATTCATCATATACACGTTACATAAGAGATGATGGTATACTGCTATTACTTGAGCCGTGCGCGTAGTGTGGACAGACCCTAGACGAGATCCTTCGAAGTTATTGAGCATCCCACAAACATTGATATGGGAGAGAGAGAGAGAGAGAGAGAGAGAGAGAGAGAGAGAGAGAGAGAGAGAGAAAGGCGATTAATGGTGGTGTTATGACATACAGCCTATTCTAACCTATCTAGAAATCTCAAATCGAAGGTGACGATGTGATGATGCTGATGATAATTATAATAATACATATAATTGCCACTTTAATGATTGCATTGTAAACTAACGCGTAGCGCGAGCGAATCACGCAGCGGGACGGAATGACAAGCAGATCGTCAATGTGCTGCGTCCCAGTGGCGCTGAGACCCAATCTCGTAACGAACCTAAAAACATAGAATAAATAATGAGAGAAACATTCGGTGATCACTGCATTCATATCAGGACTGATTGGGACTACTACAGCCGGATATATGATGATGCAATAACAATTGGAGAATTTTTTTTGTCTTCCTCGATTTTTTGTCCTTTGGTTCCCGATTGAAGCGGGCTTCAGATAATGAAATAATTGACCGAGTAACATCAAGCCAAGTCATTGTATGTCATAGACGGCAAGGAAATCACGCTCATGAGTAGTAAATGCTATAAATATGAAACTGGTAGTGATATGGCACAACAACAAAAAAAACTCGATGGCAACTGGCGAACCCGAACTCATCCGACCAGCTGAACGAAAAGCTGCTCCTACAGTTAATTGCCACTGCAGTTAATTAGTACAGTGACAACTTGCAACGCTATGGCTATGGTGAGTGGTGTGACGATGTGGTGATGACGTAAATCAATCGGCTGAGTAAAATCATAACGACGATGAACAGAAGACAAATAGACGAATATAATGGACATATGAACGAAATATAAGGATGTAATGTTACACCAACACGGGCTAATTACGCCGACTAATGAGAGAGAGAGAGAGAGAGAGAAAAAAAAACGAATGACATGACAATAATTATTATTATTATGATTATCGAACGGTATGGACGACAATGATCTATACGTTGGAGAACGGCAGGAGCAGATCGGAAATCGAGACAATATTATCGCGTGTGGCCATGAGACGGCGATGGCATCGAGCGAGTGTATGCTTACCTGCAATGAGCCAAATACTCGACTGTTAAAAGATGAAGGTGTGCCCCGGGGGAATATACATTACACAGTATGATAGAGAGGGAGAGCAAGAAAGGACAAATAGCATGGAAGAACCAGTAACAAAGATAAACTCCGTATGGTGCGGAGACGTCCCAAAGGGGTGGCACGATACGGTGGTATATATGAATCGCTTAAAGCCTCCTCCCCCCCCCCCCCCAAATGACCGAATGACGGGCCGACCGCTAGAGTTAATCCAGTTCAGTGGATGAACCGAACCCCAACCGCATGTGTGTCCGGGGCCGGCGTGGTTTCGGAAATACACGAGAGGAAAGAACGTGCGGTATATTCCTCTGGGATCGGGAGAAGCGAGCGTCATTTGCGTTGCGTTGTTATCCCTGAAACAGATGTCACTGAACAGATGGGACTGAACTTCTTCTTTTCATCAGAGAGATATGAGAAAGAGAGAAAGAAAGAAAGAGAGAGAGATAGAGAGAGAGAGAGAGAGAGAGAGAGAGAGAGAGAGAGAGAGAGAAATAACGGGGAAAAACCTGACCTAGGCGAAGGGGTCAGGGAGAGACGAATGCCTCGGATTGTCTGTTGCTTGAATTGGTTTTTGTCTTCAAATAAAATATGCAATATCTTATTAATAATAGTAAAAAAAAAAACTCGTGGGTGTTTTCAATGTTCAAGTAAAAAATGTTAGTTAGTTATAGGTATTATCCTTAGTTGGCTGGTTGGTGTCAATGACCGAAGTTGTGGATTGCCTACGGACGTATGTTACTGGATGTTTGCCAGTTTTATCGATCGGTCTGTGCCTGCTTGTCAGGCGTAGAGATCATGAACAACTAGTAGTAATTAGGTATGACGTCCATAAACCACGCTTTGCCCGATTGAAGGGATTTTTTTGCAAACATTGGATAGGTCTGTCCACGTAGTTTAATGTGTGTAGGATAGGTATATGTAATGTAGGTTAGGTTAGTAGTTCTCTAACAAGTCTGCTTGACGTCTGGAAACCGAAATTTGTAACAGGACGGTTGGCTTAAACAGAAGGTCGATTTCGAGATGTTTCAAGGGGTCCCTCAAGAGTTTGCTGCTTAATACTGAACGTTTCTTCATTCTCAGCGCCGGAAGCTACCTGGCGCTGTTTTGGACGCTCTCAAGCTAAGCCAGGCTAATCTACGGCAATCAAAATGTTGTTTTCTTTGTCATATTTTTGTTTGACAAAATTCGAAGTGATCACAGAAATGATTTCATCTATGATATTTGATTTCACACTAATGATAACTGCTGGTCCCTAAATGAATTCTCATTCAGTCAACGATACCAAGCTAGTATCCAATATTTTTATATAATACTTTGAATAACGTTGAACCCTCTGGACCACCGAGCAGCATTCATACTATTTTCCATAGTTGCGAACCTTACGAAAACTTTTTACGGGCCCGGATGAACATGTAACATGACGACGGTATCAAATTAGCTAAATAAATATATGTATATTTATTTTTTTAGGACAAGATATTTTAGATCAATTAATACCGTTATCTTTAGCGATTTCTAACTTGCAATCGGACATATAAACAATGGCATGCTTCAGCCTGCCTCCGGTGTCACGTGCAACCAAAATGAGCCTGTTATCGAAACGTTTATCGCAAATAGAAGTCAGTTGATTGATACATACACATATATAATATGTACACATATATATATATATTTCGGAATGCCTTTGATAAATGGGATTTAGTTCCAGTTGATACTTCATATACACGCACGTATCAATTTTTACAGTTCCTTGAGCATCTGCTCCTGTGAGCGGTGCGCTATTGCGTGTGTGCATGAGATTTCTCAATAGGTCTGGTCGCTCTCGAAAGCAAGCTCGGGCAGCAAACCCTCTGCCCACATCTATATATAGTTTTCGTAAGCTGTCGACGGCTTTTCATCGGCTGTTGAGTGCACTGCCACCTTAATACGATCGCCAGTAGCGGCTAGAGTGACGGCAGCAACAGCAACTGGTCGCTCCGACCGACCGTCCGTCCGTCGACGTTCGATCTCTTGCCAATCAAAACGTCAATCAAGTCAGCCACTCGACGGAGTGGGCACAAAGAAATGGGGCAGCGACGGAGCCACCGCGCATCGGGCCCTAGGACGTTCAGGAGAAGCGCAATGCTGCGCTGGCGGGAGGAGAGAGACTAGTGGCGGAGAGGAGCAGACGACAAAATAGACACGAAGTTCATTTGAAATGGACGCGCCAAATCGCACCGTCGCCGCCACCGTCCGTTGCCGGCGTTGTTTTGCTTCCACTTTTGGTGGCGGCCCGAAATCGCTCAACGAAGCCGCCACCGTCGGCGCCGCCAATCGCGGTTTGCTGCGGGGTCCCGCGTGTCGTCTGCAAGACGGCTGTGGTTGTGGTGATGACTTGGACGGCGGGTGGTGGCCAGCCTCTCGGAGCGAGATAGAGAGAGAGAGAGAGAGTACGACAGGGAGGCAGTCACTCAATCGTCATGATGGTTGTGCCGGTGCTGTAGCCAACCGAAGATAACGAGTTGCCGAACGAACGCCGATGCGATTCGTTGTTCCCGATCTCGCCGAGACTGAGCAGGACGAGCTAGAACACGCTGTACGATATCGTCGGTAAGCGCTGCGCCGGCTACGACTCCGCTGCTGTTGCCGCTGCCTGGTGGATAAAATCAGACTTTTTTCAAAGCATAACGACACAACGACGGCTGACAGGAGGAATCAGGTGCGATGAGTGGCCTTTGGCCCCCGACAGCTGAACTGCATTGCCGTGGTAAGGTTGGGGCTTCCCCGGCGAACACAGGTCCATGTCGGGTCAGGTCGCGGTTCGGCGCGACAAGGTTCTTTTGGTCAAGACAGAAATTAAAGGATGAAGATGGGCGTGAAGCTGTCAAGCTAACCAGTGACTATGTAGTCCGTGAGACAGTAACTACTCTTCAGGCTGGGCGAGTGCTGAATCAAATAAATGCTTCGGAAACTCGCTTGTATCACAACTCTCCAGTTAAATTCATCAACTTCTGAGAGCCTAGACTACGCATACATTATATATATATATATATGAGAAAAGAAAGAGAGAGAGAGAGAATTCTCTAGAACTTCCTACGGTTCTCCCCTGTATCAACCAGTACAGTTCACGCCACGATGCGAATACAGTGTGAGCTGGCAAAATTATTTGCTGGTATGAATAGAAAAGTAAGAATACGCACACGCAGACCTTCTCATTATAGCCTTGTGTACGACACTACTGTGAGGGATTGAAGCTTGGAAAGTCAGCGGCCAAAATCACCCAGAACCAGAGAGACAGAGAGAGAGAGAGAGAGAGAGGGAGAGATCAAAGGCGAATCTTGAGAGTGTTTGTGGCGGGCAAGCACCCATAGAGGGGCGGTAAATACTTCTGCCATTGCCGGGCAGCCACGCGAGCGGATTAAGGAAGCGTCACGGACCAACGAACTACTAACGCAGGAACGGCCCTGAAAGGCTTACGTCATATCAGGCTACTGCTGAGTCAAGGGCGCCGATGGTCAGAGACTGGTCGTCTTTCTCGAGAGTAAAACTGCCCAAAATATCCCACCGGCTCGGTCATCGTAGTCGCACGGTATCGCGTATACAATACTACGATGCTATATAGACCTGTGCTGCGAGAGGCGAGCATACACGAGCGGTTCGAGAAGCCCAGCCATGAGGTGGCGGTTATCCCTCTGCAGTACGATAATGCTATTGAGGGTCTCTCGAATACGGCGCAAAATTGCGACACCCAAGCAAATTTTGAACGTGATATCAAGGTTAATTCTATCCGTCTATCTCATCTGAGATCCAACAAGTGCTAATATATTATCCATAGGCTTAGAAGTGAAAACAAATAAATATATTCCTATGGTGATATAGCACGCGATGTCTACGCTGGACGACCAGACGGCTGTGGTGATCGTTCTCGGTACAACCAGCCAACCAACCACTAGATTCGTACCGTCGCTGTGTACGGCAATCAATCCTATGTGAGGTCTCCATCGGAGTCGATCTGTTCTTTCTGTTCTTCTATCCGTTCCCCTACTCGGTTTGTTTCTTCAGTTCCGAGTTCTGGTGTCATCACGGAGAACTTCTCTAACAGCCATATGTTTGATCATTGGCAGCAGGTCCTTCCCAGGTCTCCTCTTCGTCAATGGGAGGGCCAATCCAAGGTGTGGCCACTGCAGGAGCCTTTCAGCCTGACAGAGTTGTGGTAAAGCGAGCACGACAGGCCGCAGCGACAGCTGTCGTTTATCGAACGCTGCTCCGGTTGTTTGGCTAGCCGGGGCCCGTCTTAGAGCCTCTGGATGAGTAACAACCGGTATTTCAGGGCGGTAGAGACCTAGGGAATAAACGAGCGTCGTCGTCGCCGTCGTAGTTGTTGTTGTTGGTGTTGTTGTTGGTGTTGTTGTTGTTGTTGTTGTTGTTGTTGTTGTTGTTGTTGTTGTTGTTGCTGCTGTTGTTGTTGTTGTTGTTGTTGTTGTTGTTGTTGTTGTTGTTGTCAAGCTCTCCTTCGTCTTCAACTTTCTCTCGCAGTTTCCTCTTCGTCGGCTGTACGCTGCTGCCTGCCATGGCTGACCATAGCGACGGCGGCCTCAGCAACAGCGTTGTCGAACGCTCGCCGGTACGATAGCGTGTGGCGAAGCTGTGCCGCACGCAGCCCTCGATGCGACCTTATCTATGAGAACTGTTCAGAGCTTCTTAATCGTGTGCCGACCGAGGTCCCGCCTCCCTATGCCGTTCTGCCAGTCCACTACGATGACTCTGCTAGCACTGTAGACAGCGTAGACTCTGCGCTGTACTCTACTCGAGGCGGCGGTGGCGAGCCAGCCAGCCAGCCAGCGATCGAGCAAACGACTACAGCTCTCTCACTATACTACACTACCTAACCAGCGGCGGGAACCAACCGGCGTCGTTCCCTGACCACAAGGGCCGTTCCCAATGCTGTCTTCGCTACCTTTTGAGTTGTCGTTAGTGCAGCCCCGGGCTGTAGAGGGCCGGCAGGCGCCAAGCCTTCGACGTTTTGGCTGAAGAAGAGCACAGCCAATGGCGGCGGCGGCGGCGATGGCGGCGGCCGCACCAGTGGCTTCTCGAACATCAGCCAGCCTGCCCTAGACGTCCTAAAGTTCGTTGAGCGAATGCATTGCGTGCTTTGGCTAGCCTGGAAGACCTGCTGCTGCTGCTGCTGCTGCTGCTGCTGCTGCCGCCGCCGCCGCCGCCGCCGCCGCCGCCGCCGTGCCAGGCTAAAGCTTCCAGCGAAGCAAGCGGCCTACCTAGCAAGCGACTGGCGGCGACCAAGAACTCGCTACCGTCTGTGGCAGGGGGACTCCGGGTGGCGGTCGTCGATGCCTGCCGGAGGCGTTTGCTGGCGTTTAGCAAGAATCAACATGGCTGCCAGCGACGAATACCGCACCCGGCTGGTATAATCACGACCGCCGCTTCAGCCAGCGGCTGCTGCTGCTGCTGGTATAGTCACGGCCGGTGCTATCGCGGCGGCCCTCCCAGTCAACAACGGTTGAGAAGACAACTCTTGAGAAGGGAGCCAACCTAGACAGGATGCGAGAGACTCGAATGAATGAAATGTTCTGCTAGCTTTTATCGATTGCTTGCTTGCTTGCTTGCTCGTGTAACTATGTGTTGCATCGGCGTGCGTGCTTGCGTGAATTTCTTGATGTCCGTCAAAATGGAGCGCGAACTCGACGGCGGCCAATTCGAGTCCGTCTAGATGTTACCCAAAGTCACTGTTCGCGAATTACACTTATGTTACTCATGCTAGTAATAATAGTAGAACACAGTTGAGCAGTGCGTGAGGATCAGTGGCTGCGGTTCAGTGCCGGTGCGTCAGCTTAGTTCGATTCGAAATACGAGATATGGATACTCTCGGTAGACAAGGCGGTCGGCTCGCCATCATCATGCAGATGGCATTAGCGCAGGTGCAATAGCCACGAAAACGGAAGTGCAGTTGTTAACGAGTTGGGTCCATCGGGGAACCCTCCCTCCCTCCTCCTACCCCGTTGTGTGCTGGTTCTTCGACTTCGCTTCTTGGCCCTTTATGGTGCCAGTGTAAGGGGAATACTAAGGAGTATCACAAGTGTCCTGTGTGTCCTGCACAGTAGCGGCAGGAAGGAGGCTATCAACAGAAACAAACAAACGCTGCAATTATAGGTTATATCGATACCTATAATCGCGTAGGTGCTACCGTGTCTGTGTTTGTTGCTGCAGTTAGCTACCATTGTTGTTGTTGTTGTTGTTGTTGTTGTTGTTGTTGTTGTTGGCGTCGATATCATTTCACTTTTGAGTTGGCCCAAGGGATGTAACAACGATGCACGAGGGAGGCAGCGAAGCAGGTTCGGGCCATAGGAGTCGGTCTTCGGCACGAAGTCGCGCAAAAAGCCAGTCCCGAGTTGGGGCCCTCCAGCCATGCACCTGGATGCCCGAGGTGAGTACTGAGACGATAGACAATGATTGCGTGGGAACCTTTACCGTGGCGGGCACGCGAGGAGGGATGCACAAATATAATGTTGAGCCATGCTATGCTTAGTCGAACTACTCACACTGACGACGGTGATTGAAATGCGTGAGATGCCTGTCGAATGCACCTCATACAAATATACGAGCGAGCCATACGCAGTAGATAAGACAGGATGACGAGGAATTAAAGGCAATGAGTGAAGATTTTTTTTATCTACATGAGCTGAAGACCTTAAAGGACCGAATATTCGACATACGTTGGATGGTGACACCTTTCATCTCTCGAAGGGTGGACGACTTTATTATCAATTGTATAAGTTACATTCTTTGTGGAACAATATAAACGTTTATAACTACATCAACATGATGATCAAGGCGAGAAGTCACTTGTACCAGCAGGTTCTTGTACCAGCTGAGTGTGAGAATCGCCCATCGGTGACGATCTTCACTCGGCCCGAGTGGTCTATACAAATGCCAGTTCTCATTTAGCTCAGGGTGGTGAGAGACAGTTTACCGTTAAGCTTCCACTGTTAGCTGGCAAAAAGCTCGAGAAAAAACTGGCAAGGTAAATTGGTAAATTGGCAAGGTCGATAGCCGCACGCTAGGCACGACTACCAAGCCAATGAGAATTATATATATATATATATATATATATATATATATGCATATTATTTCTTTCGATGCCATGAGCCCCTTCATTGTCGAAATACCGTCCGACTTTGGTATGCGAAGCATTGCATAGCTCGGAAACCCCATAGATATTCGGGTGGTCGGACGGCCGTTGCATGACGAACACAAAAGCTACGGCTCGGATGGCCACACGCGAAATCAGCCCAAACACAACACGTCGGCTTTATTTCGAAAAAGAAGCTAGGCGCTAGCCTAAATAAAGGCTTGAAGGTAAATGCCTATCGAAATCAATTATTCATCACAAAGTATCGACCAATCGAGCGGGTGTAGCGAATCACGTTCATAGAAATGCGCTCACTTCCGAGACCACAGATATGCTTCAGATATGCAGCGATATCTGCTTATGAATAGGGTGACAATAGTGACACGAAAATAAAAACAACAACAACTTTGTTCTGCTGGATTATTTGGCCTTGCCGCAGGATTTTGGATTATTTTGCACTTTACATGTTTATAAAGATATTTAAGTCGCCACCAAATCATGGTTAAGTGATGTGTGAGGCATCCATTGTGACAATTGTAGCTTTATACGTGAACACTAGTTCTACTTTTGGAGTTTGATCCCCAATCTTAGACATCGAACTCAGTCTCTAGCAGGCGATACAATTTCCAAATTTATATTGCATTTTGATTATTACTGAAATTATTCTAGAGTAGAATACAATTCATTAGCAATGCACTGCCTTGACGATGCGTCTTGCAATCGAATGTTAATATTCTGTGCTTTGTAAAGTGGCATTTAAAGTCAGCAAAAAATTAATTCAAACATTAATTCGCTGATACTTCGCGGGATAAGTCAGATAATGAAACGGAATGACTGAACTTAACAAATTGAAATCATATATATGTAATGATTCTTTAATTCGAATATTTAACTTTCTCTCTTTATGGTATTAAGTTAATTCAAGAGGAACAACCAAGCACATCGTTGATTTCAAAGGGACGTATGTTTCATGGTTACGTGTCACACCAAAGTGCTAATTCACTCCTGTTAGTTCTATATATAAAGGCGTTAGAGAACATATCGAGACATAATCGAGAAAAAAAATATACATAATCGATCGTATAAGTAATGACAAACTCGTTCTACCGTTTATCCGAGGGTAGCGGCAAGCCCCAGTTGTTATCAGAGTACCATGAGGTTATCTCATATCGAAGAAATCGGCAGGAATACACGTCACCAATCGAACACTATGTACAATAACTATCGTGTCAAGCGAAATGGAGACTTTCATGGCGATTGAAATGTTTCTGGTGGTGACCGTGCGTCTGAAGAAAATCTCCTCTTCTAAAAAAAAAAAGCTAAATGAATACCCAGTCGCAGCCTCCGCCTTGGCATCATCCCGCACTGTCATGTCAAGCTTGCCACCCGTTGGCGGTCCGCTTACCTCTCACGTGGCGAAGCTCACGGTGTTGATGAAAGATCGGCACATAAACAAATCGTGAAAATTGCATACGCATCCAAGCGAGCCACTATGGTACCGTTTCGGGATTATCGGCCCGTGTTTAATCAGAATACCCGGTTATCTAGAATAAGGAGTGGGGACATACAATGATGTTTTGGTCGACTCAACTTAATCAAGACGACAATAGGGCAAACGAATTGGTCGATCCAGCAAGTTTCTATAGCTATTATATTTTATATGTAAATATCTAATAGATATATAATATCATATGATATTTTGTGGATTGTAGATCCGGAGGCGGTTGTACGTAAAAAAAGGCTGAACGCTGTTGGGTCGATCGTAACACGAACGTCCGGCAAGATCATGATCAATTACGAGAAGAGAAGAACACAAGCACAGAATACGGATGACATTGGCACACGAACGGTGCCCGAGCGATTTTCCTTACTTACTCCATACAGGGGGGCAGGAAGGAAGGCTAAGTCGAGTGATCGTGTCCCAGGCCGATTGGTCAATTTGGCGATATCGTCGAAAAGCTTCACAATATATATATATATATATATATATATATATATCGATGTTGCTGTACCATAAACAGCAATACTAGTACAGATCCTCTATGAGTGAGCTAATGATGAGAGGTAATCTGTACATCTAAACGAACGAATCACGGCGAAACAATGTCAACTCACTGTCGGCCGTAGAAGATAGTCGAGAGTTAAGATATGTGAAGACCTTCGAAGTCCACAAAGGCCACGGGCGATGTCATAGGCACAAGTCTATTTTTAGAAATCCCACTCACTATAGCACAGCGCGGCACAGTAAAGATGTGCGATATGATGGGGACATCCGAATCTATTTAAAGGGCGACCACAGCAGCGGCTAGAATTAGCTCCCCCTACGCGTTGATGATTGTGACGATTGCCGATTGGTGGTTCATTCTAATTAGTAATGCGAAAAGATCGCAGGCCTTGACCTCCGGCGACGAGCGATCGTCGATGTAAATCGCTGATATATTCAAGGCTGTGGTTGCAGGGACACCGCATTTGTTGCCATTGATGAATAATGAAACTTCCTCTTAGAGAGCCATTCGAATGGCAGGTCTCTTGCTATCGAATGTAGCATTGGATAGCTTTGGTTCGGAACTAATCTGACGCACGACCGAACTTGCTAGCAATATCGTTATTATGCACGCAGATTCCCTGAGACACGTGCACATTATAGCTGTGTAACACGTGGGCGTCATTTGCGATTTCAACTCATACCTCAATATAAATCTTATTCAGTTCGTTTGACAAGCATATCCTTATGAGTAAACCGCTTCTCTTGACATCCAATAATGTTCTTCGTGCCTCCCTTACTTTTACGACCTAAGCAAGAATGAATAGCATCACGATTTGAGGTGGATCGCCTGTGGATTCGTTCGTACCCTCGAACATCGTGGTTTGGTCATGCGATTTGCTTGACATCGCTCTGGCACACCTGTTTCTGGGAGAGGGCCGAGATAGGTCGAGTGTGACCAAATGACCATCCTGCCAATCTAATAAGACGGTAAAATTGAAAAGGACGATGAAGAATCCTGACGCCTTAAGTAGGTCACCCCAATGGATCGTATCAAGCCTCCCGTACTGACGCAAATGCTAAACAGCCGCGTCGAGGTCTGTCATAGGAGGTATTATAGATAACAGCTGACAGCTGTGGCCAGATATGCGACAATTTCTCGAACCATTTCGATATTGCAACATATACTATACCAGTTGTCTAACGACCGTTCGCGTGTGCTGTTATGAATATTTCAATTTGGACTACCTTTTGCTTAATGGATGCTGGGACTTACACCGGGAATTGCTACTGCAGCCGGCTACGTCCACTTGGTACTTAATCATCCTTCAGAAGTTTCCATTCCGTCCTGGTTTCCGAGCAGCGAAACGCACTGATGTGAACATTACAGTCTAATAGGCTGTCTCTCTTTTTCTGTTTGAGAGGACGAAATTTTCTTCAAACGCAATAGGCTGTCTCTATCAGTCGATTATGGCTGCGAGGGCCACTCCGTCCGCACAGAACAGCCAGTGAATCAGCATTGAGGTGGACAGCAACATTAACATTCAAAGACATTTGAAGGGATGATAACTCCCGAACGAATGAGCCAATGGTTTTAATGATGAATCAGCTATACTGCAGCAGCCGACTAAGGTCTCGCATTGACTGCCACGTTCTCCGTCCCACAGTGACATCTGCGAGCAAAGCAGAAACGGATTTATCGCATTTTTTTCCCTTGTTTGACAATAATTAACTAATAGTGCTTCACACCTCGATAATTAGTTTTTTTTTAACTGTTGAGTATACTACAAACAAAAAAAAGAACTTAAATCAAGATGGCGAATGCAGATTATTCCCGCCCGAAGCCCTAATCGGCGGCTCCGATAATTTGCTTGCAATATGTCGAAACACAAAATTCTGGCGAAATTTCGCGCCATCCAATCCAAATTATCCAGAACGGTCGAAATTTCTGATGAAAACAACATAGCCACGTCTAACTGGGCTCTCCGTAACGCGTGCACGATAATGATAATAATTAAAATAAGAATAACAATGATAATAGCAATAATTCTCAGCCGTTCGACGTATGGTGACATGCCGTTCGTGCTACTTTCATTATGGTTGTTTGTACGCATCGGGACGAACAACGGATCGGACGCATACTTGTACAGGCCAAGCAACAACTGACAATTCGATGATCACCATCCTCACGGTAGAGTTTCTCTTCCGTAGGCCACCGAGGAACGGTCAGGCCAGCAGCCGTTCACCACTGACAATGCAGTGTCACGCTTACCAACCCTTCTCCCCCCCCCGGCTGGGTCCTGCCCTATTCAAGTGGTCTCGAGACAATCTCGCCAACGGCCGCCACTCTCGGGATGTACAATACTCGTGCATTTGCGGCAGTCCTATGAGAGTTGGCGTCGGTCCCAACTACATTCCTAGCGCTGGTTAAGTGGCCAAGGGACGGCGCATAGCTGTGGTCACTCCGGTCAATTGTCGCGCCGAGTGCAGCTGGTGGCTTGTCGGTCGCCAGCTGTTTACCGTTTTTTGCCGTACGGATAATAAGCAGCGCGAAATGTCTAATCGGAGAGAAGGGGTACGGGATGCCGTCTCATCGCCAACCGCCAACGGAACGAGTCAGCTGTTTGTCCGGGAAAACAGCACCACTCATTGTGTAGCGGGTGACAGCGTCAGAGAAACCGCTGGAGAGGTGTTGCACTTTCCGAGTGAATTGGTACGCGTGCTCTGATAGATAGTCTAGTGATCATAGTCAATCAAATAGCAGCGGTTCTGTGAGCTATGAAGCAAACATTTTCCAGTCCATGATATCAAGCTGCCATGTTCCGCCATTCGGTCACTTTCGTTTCAGAGCGATTGGTATCGTTCACATGTGGTGATGTCCAACTGGCAGCTTTGCAGCCTGTAGCAAGAAGAGATCCTTGCGACAGGTCTCGGAGTCACCTTCTTTATCAACTTATATATATATAGATATATTATAAGTAAAGATGACTCCGAGACCTGTCGCAAGGATCTCCTCTATAATATATATATATATATATATTGTATTGTTTTAGGAAGTCTACGACTCTGCCCTAAAGAAGATTCTGTTTCCAGGAGCAATTTTTCGTTTGGATGATAGCAAAGATGACATCTCAATGACCAATTGCAGTAACTCGTGTCTGCATTTCGTTGCATTCGGCACCGAACAGACCAATGTAAGATTTCTCCAAAAGCGACCGGGCCCAGTATTGAAAGACAGTTGCATTTTCAAGCGGCGGTTGCTGCTGTTGCTGCTGCTTAATATATCTATCCATCTCTCTATGAATCCAACGTTGACATGCGGATCCTATGTACGAGCAGCATTGGTTGTTCTGGTTGCCACCTCTTTTGCCAAGCAAGCGCAGAGAACAATATGACGATTAGTGTTATGTCTGCGAGGTAAAAACTTTTCACAGGGTCAAAAGCGGCGAGGTCCTGAGCGATGTTGTCAGATGGTCTGTTGCGAAACAGATGGGAAACCATGATAACGATGCCATACGTACACTGTACATGGTAATATATATATATATATATATATATATATATATATATACAAATATTTAACAAGTTTCAATGAGTTCACGATGGACACATTAACTAAATGAGATCACACATTATGAGTGAGCTTTAAGCTTAGCAGGAGCTAACTAAAATATAGATGAAAAGAACTGATTCGAAACTGGGTATAGGTTTTGACAAATCCGATTGCGTCCGATTCGAAGCAACCTTCAGTGCTTTCCATAGTCTGAACTCATGCCGGCTTCGATGCGGGGAAGAGGCTCATGTTCTCATTCACAGGCATTATGGGCGTTTTTCGACCAACGTTTTCGTCACCATATTTAGATAAACCATTCTTCCCTGCTTTTTGACCGATCCGACCACATGGGATAGCAAAGAATGGCTCGCTAGTTGAGATGTGCCCAAGGACAGACTCTTAGCCAGCCACCAGATCCAAGTAGAAAAAGACCTTCCTGAGCCTCCGCTGGGCACAGGCCACCGACCAACCTATTAGCTTCACACGATGACACCAGGTCGAGAGGCAGGCGGAAGGTAGCTTGCCATATTCCCCACAGAGCGATCACTCATAGAGCATCTGCTTGAGAAAGCAAACCCGACCAATGTGTGATGCCTCGCTCGCCGCCGCCACCGCCACAAGTGCAGCCAGTTTCATTCTAATGAATCGCGAAATAACTACATAAACAGCTGCAGCCGCTACCACCGCTTTTACTGCTACTGGCGTTAACGCGCGGCGTTTGACCGTTTGACGTCTGCCGACAGACCACGCGTTGAAAAAGGGCTTCACCTACAAATGAAAACTGCTTCGTTCCTCTCCGTGCCTCGTCGCCTCCGATCCGTCGTCTCTAGCTCTCATCGGCGTTCTTCTATATCTCATTCCCTCTCGCTAAATCGATCGCGTATCATCGTGGTTCGCTCGTAAGGGGGAATTGCTCACGACAACGCTGCGGACGCCGTTCACCGCTGTTCGGCCAGTGGAAACCTAGACGACTCTTGACCAACAGGGGCAAACCTGGCACAAGGCAACTCCGACGATGGATGGACAGACTATGATAATCAACTAGATAAATGAAATGCTCGTGCGAGCGGAGAAAATGCCTCTTGATAGGCTACGACCGCGAACAGGTCCTACGATCGCGTATGCGGTAGTAGTGGTAGTATGCATCAACGTTATTTCGCTACTTGATCTTGTTGATGTGTCTGCGGTGCCGAGAGATCACCGAGAAATCAGAGGTGTGCAACGCGAAGCTCACAACGGTGAAGGAGGCCACACTGTTAGGTTTGTTCGGCTAGAGGGAAAAAAACTAGGGTGGTCATAGAGGTCGTCGGCTCGCTTGACTATTCGGGGTAATGAATCAACGAGACATCAATTTGCTCCCACTGATTAACTTCAATGAATGAATGCAAATCGAGCCGGATAGAGATGACCGAATCCCGAAGGGGCAGTGTACACGGCAGTGAAAGCTGGCTAAGTAGAAGAAATCTTCGGACTGAGGGACGCCAGACGGGAATAACGGGGAAATTCTCGAAGAACGCCTCCACGAATGGAACTGGGTAATTTCCACGTCGGACAGTCGGTTTGCCCCGCTGGCGACAAACCATTGCTGTGTGGACGATTTGTACGCTTCTTAAGAGCGTTTCGGAGCCTCGGGATGTTTTTGGTCGGAAATCTCTAAAAGCTGGTCGCCTTCACTGATCAGCGTCTGACTGACTTAGTAACTATCTGAATGATAGTCACGCCTGACGTGGCTGAGGAAATTTACCATTTCTATGATGGGGGGTTCTAATTCTCACGCTAAATATCTTAAATATAATCGCCGATGCAACTGCGACATCATTCGTCAAGATTTGGCGTGGTCTTCTTGTCGATTTCCGACCTCGGCACAGAGACGTACATTACGCTGAGCTAATGCCGTTGAAGCTCTGTGGATATTTGGCATAACTGGAATGAACATTGATCAAAGGTCATAGAGATATATATACATATACACTCTTCATATTTAAAAATAGTTCACAAGTTCATATGCGGGACGTAGACATTGCCTCTTTTAGCGTTTTGTTTGTTGGGTCACACAACAACGTGTATGGAATTGTATTTACACCCCCAGCTTCAGATATATGTGAAGTTTTAACATTATTTCAGGCTCCGGCATTGGTCTAATGGGAGGGGGGACTATTTCCGCGTTGATCGTTAACCTTTGTCCCTGTTAGTCGCATGCACTATAAGCTAATTAATGAATTAATGCTACCCATTAATAATTTCCCATAGAAGTACACTTCGTGAAAGAGCCATTATAAATTGCTTTGATATCTCAACTTGTGGCAAACATTGCCCTCCGGTAGCTCCGGTAGATGGCACCGATAGTAGATAATACAAGCCTGCAGATGGTCAACTCGAAACGGACGTTACTCCATCTATCTGGTCTGACCCTAATTATACCCGTTACGTTGTATGTTAATTGGTGCATTAACCCTACGTGGACAACAAGCGATTCCGTAAACTAGTCAGTTACAGGTTCGAAATCAAAGCTGAAGTGGAATCGGATTTCGGATCAACAGTTCCTCAGTATCGAATACGCAAAAGTTGAAACACAAACACGATATGAAAACGACTTCTAATTCGCAACATCTATCCTATCTCTGTTCAGACTGTGCTCTATCGTTTGAGTCTGAAGAAGCCATCGACGAATTGCCACATATATGTAATTAGTAACCGAATTAATAGGAAAATGGAGCTCACTGTCCACCGGCTTTCGAATCCTACGAAGTCATTCCAGTAAGCAACTCTGTTGTAATTGTCCGTCCAATTCTATCTCTACTTCCCTCTGCAAAGTCTTTGACAAAGTAAGTCTCGAACAAATTGACGATTTCCTCACCAGCTTTTATATTTTGTTCGACAAACAATATGGCTTCGGGAAAAACAACGAGGAACGTCGCTGCCAATTGGCCCAAGAACTCTCCGAAACTCGTCGGCAAGCAGTGGATCATGGAGACCAATCTCTAGTTATTTTTTTAGATCTGTGTAAAACATTTGACTCAGTTTATCCTCTAGTCCTTTAGAAAAACTGATCGCATACAACTTCGACGACAATGTTTGTAACTTACTTTTTATATCCGAACGTGTGTGGACGTAATTGGTACGATTTCCATTAGTGAAAATATCCGCTTGGATGTACCGCAAGACAGTCTCCTGTCGTGAAGTATTTAGTACATATCAGTTCCAAGCGAGGGTTCAAGTCTCTGCGAAGTTCAAGGCTCTAGTGAGTAGGAGTCTCACAAAATCGTGACGAACACCTGAGAAGTGAAGGCCGGAGTTTGTCCATGATGGATTTCGCGTGACGACTATCTCATTCAGTCAAATTCAATTATGCCATTAGCCTGCATCAGTGCGTAGCTTAACTATTTTTTTACCTATTAGAAATCTGAAGCAAAAATCCGTCACGTAAATATATATATATATATATATATTGGGGTCCGCTCTATCGAACCCATCTCTCGTCTATCGACACCGTGTGTCCTAAGCGACTGGTTTGTTGTTCATCTTCAAATGAGATACCGATCACTCCACACGCATTTTCATTGATCAGCACTCAGTGTATGGGGAACTCATTTTGCATTGATTTTCTTTATCTTCAGTATATTGGTGATAATTCTATGACACGGTATCTGAGGAATCCCAGTTTCAGCCGACGCAGACCCCAAGGACTGAGCTCTAGTTTGCTCAAACGCTGCCTTGATTCTGTCAATCCGTTCGTAGTAAATGTCGCGCACTGTGTCGCGTAGTTCGGACTGTGCGCCATTCGATAAAGAGGACAGCTCGCACGATATGCCCTAATATGTCGAGCCCGGTCGCCTAGTGGTGCATTCGTGTGCGCTTTGCAATCGGAGGAGACATGTTGGTGCTCACGGGTTCGATCCCCATCGTTGCCCACATTTGCATTTAGGGATCCGTCTTGCGAAGCAATGCTACAAAGCAGTTGTACCGTGGACGTTAAATTTTGGCTGAGACTCAGCCCGAAAACCTTAAATATGCCCTAATATATACAATATATATAAAGCTATGTCACTGAAAAATATGATCGGCGCGATTAAATAGGATGACAAATAATGGCTGATGATATAATGGCTGCCACAGGATTGTAACAGGGCAAGTGCACCATGGTCGCAGGACACCGAAATAATGGGTGTTCAAACCGACCAGGTTAGATCTTGCCTAGTTTAGGTTAGATTGGCAAAAATTGTAGGATATTATTTGGATAGCCTCCGATGAGCCAAAATATTAATGGAGACATGAACGAAGAAGCGCTTTATCAGAGGTATCCGTTTATAGCCATCGAAGGTAGGCTAATCTACTCCTCCGTAATGCAGTTCGGTGGCGTTCAGGTCAGGTCGAGCGGCGTCTCGCCGAAACTTTGCTTCCGGTAGTTTATTTATAACCCGTATATACACGCAGTTCACCCTATGGCCACTTGGGCACAAGCACCTGTAGTGCTGTATTGCTTCTAACCACGTTCATACAAGACAATTACACCATTTAATATCTTATATTAATAAATGATCGACCTCTGTCTGCTATTGATTAGAGAGCCAGCAGCCTGTTCATTTCCTGTGTAGTCCTTCGAGCTTACGAGCTTTATTACCATGAGCATTCTGAAGGGTGCTTCCTTCATCAAAGGCAACACATATATATGCCTATACACACACATGTACTTTCAGTTACCTACTTATTAAGCAATCTTCCTCTAGAGAAGAAAATACAACGAAGATTTGACCCCAGCAGTTGTAGTATCCAATGATTTTGATTCTAAGCAAAATATATCGTCTCATTTGCAGGGTGACTGTACATGGCGCAGTTTGGAGTGGCAGTGTCGAGCGCAGGTCGGGGCCGCCTCTCTGGTGTCGCTGAGTCGAGCTGACGCCCAAATGCTGGCACTCATCTCCTTCGAAAGGATCAACCAATTGCCTGGATTCAAGATCCTCGCTCTGCCCAAAGGTATCTACCTTACCCCCGAGAACATTTCAATTGTTCGATGATTATGAGCAGGTTATTCGTAATCATTGCCGATGGGTCAACTCACGACCCAATTGACAGACTGAGCGGCCGTATGATTTGCACGTGTGGAAAAAATCTACAGCTTGTCATAGATCAGCGTAGATGCTGCAGTGATGACCGAATCACCTTTACTTGAACAACTATTCGAGTCAGATCTCTGTGCGGTGTTAAACTAACTCGCGTACCTCTGACCGACACTGTGTTGCACGATGCTGATAGCCACACGTGAAAATTGCTTGCGCTGTCACAGGACAATGTCACTTCCGACGACAAATCCCCTCTTCAGATTACACCGAAATGTGTATAACCTTCATCAGCCAACGCCCAGTCATCATCGATATGTTCTTATTTCCGCTACATCGAGAGAAGTGAACATTTCAAGCGTTGCCTTAACGCAGAATGTCTTGGAGCAAGCTCATGACGACGAGTTATGATGACGAGTTATGACGACGCAGATGAATACGCATGTTAGAGCAAGCCTGCGATACATGTGACAATTCACCACACACCAGGCGAGTCAATAATGAGTTTGCCGTAAAGAAAGCAAAACAGTTACCCCGGCGAAAAATTGTTGATGGATTTATTCAGTATATCCATCCTGAAAATCAATGCACCTTCTAGGCCTGCAAATTCCACCTACCTCTATCATTCTGTTCGAAGAAAACATTGTTCCATAGACCCAAAATATTCCTCTATGGCGGCCTTAACACTGCCATTTTTATCGTGATGTAGACCCTTGAGGTGCGATTTCAGTTCTTCTTTGAAGAGACAATAGTCGCTTGGGGCTGGATCTGACGGATAGGGTGGGCATTTGACAATTTCGGAGCCGAAATCTACCCGTTTGGCCATCGTGAGATGTGATTTGTGAGCAGGTGAAAATCCCAATGAGACAGCATCATCTTCATCCTGTTCTTCTGCATGACGGGCTGATTCCTAGAGATTACGTTGCTTAAACGATCGAAATATCTCGCACGATGTTTTCTTAAGATCGCCTCAGTTAGCCATAAAAGCCCTGACTAATCGCAAAATCCTGACGACGATGCCTACTGTGGGAGAGCCCTTGCAGTCGAGACAGCTCTCGGTCCGTATTGCTCATAAGCTTCCTGCATTACCCTTAATAGAATACAATGGCACGACGGACCGATGTCGGACTGCCCTGTATGGTGCGTTTCGCAGCAAATCACAACACATGTGTAGGCCTCTTGCTTGCGTTCTATATTTGATTCAAGTACTTACAGCGTGATGGGTTCTCTAACTGTTAGTAGTCTGGATGAGCCATCAAGTTCGGTTTCTATTGCTGGTGTGATACTCGTATATATAGAGGGGACTCCTATGTCACCCCACACAGATTGCGAGAGGCTGGACACGCCATATTGAATCACGCTCAGGGATTTCGAACGGCAACGCAATTCTCTACAGGTTTCCATCCACATTTGATATCCTAACAGGCTATTGGTAATCTGTTTCTTTTAAATACGTCTAAACCATTACAAAAAATACGTTACATTGAAAAACAAAACAACAAACGTAATATAAAGAGATCATCACCTCTCTCTTTCTCTGCCTTGGTCCAATGGCAGATTCAGTAGAACTGTACAGAGCGACGTTTCGCAATGAATTCGCTTCCTCGACTTAACTTTGACAATAACAAGGAGCAAATTGGCGACTCACCTCACGGGAAGGGCCACAAAGGCAACGGTGGCCGCGGTGGGTGGGACAAAAACAAAAAGTTCTCGGTGGTCGAACATCGCCATCAGACGCTTCAATCTGACTATCGCTCAAACTGCTGCCCTCATACGGAACTCAAGTCATCTGAGACACCCGACCTGAGTCAACTGAGTTCTCAGGTCATCTGAGGGAAGTTACGAGGCCTAACGACCCTTAACATCGTGATCAGCGCCGGTAGCCTAAACGTTAGCGATCGCTCTCCGCACCAATACGACAACACAAAAATCATCTCCTCTACTTGTTCCTCTACTTCACTTCGTCTTTAGCTCAAGTAACGTTCGGGAAACGTTCGACCCCTTCCGGCTGACAAAAAAAACAACAGCATGTCTCGCATCGTGATCGAGAGTGAAATGCTCAAGTGGGCCGAATTAAAAGAACCCAGTACTCCTCACGGTTTGGAGCGTGCCAATAAGGATAAGTCGCCATATCGTCAATGGGTCCGCAAGCCATAGGTTCGTCCGGGCAAAGATAGCATGAACCGCACAAGAACTGCATTTTTAATCTTTGTAAAAGATTGCTAACCGGTTGCGTTATATCCTCAACCTGGATATAACCTGCGTTATACCCAGGTTGAGGATATAACGCAACCGGTTAGTGCAACCAACTAACATCGGTAAATTAACTAGCCAGCTGTTGTCATCCTGACCCGTTGAGCGAACGTTTCTAACAGTCTTGTGTTGTTGTTTTAATTACTATTATTACTAGTTACTTCTTACTACTATATATATATATATATATATATATATATATATTCTTTAGTGATCACTTTACCTCGAACCTAAGTAGGTTTCCCCTCCTCAAAAGTTAAGCAAGAACCTGCGCTAGACGACTGGCAAATACTCAACAATATATCATACATAGAGAGAGAGAGAGAGAGAAAGATTCAGTGCGAGACTATATTGTATACTTGGGAGAATAAGCGAATTAGAACAACGCGATATGGCTGTGTGCCCATTGATTATTTTTTTGTTTCTTTCAGAGGATGACCATCCATCAAAGTCGGAAAAGTCTCGCCGGAAACCCACCGCCCTTCTTAAGAAGAAAGCTGTCACCACGAGCTTTATCGAAATGTCGTCCAGACTAACGAATGGTGAGATTTGATAGTTGCTGCTTCTTCTGCTGCTGCTGCTGATACTGCTGAGCTGATAAAATTATGTCTCCCTTTTCTCTAATTAGTTGTAGAGTTCAATTTAAGAATTTTCGTCTGACCGCTTGCTGTGCGGTTGGCATTTGCAGTGAAGCGACACCAAATTGGAATTTTACCCTCGGGAGCACCACGCATTATACAACAGATATTAAATTCGTGCAGAATATTTCATCCGCTTACACTGAATTATAGCTGCTTCTTTGTTGTGGTCAGATGCACAATACGGAGGGAGACACGCAGGGACACGTTATCCGTAAGGGACATTAAAGTAGAGCACGTGACGTGGTCACTTCCTTCACCCTTTCTTAAGCATACAGCGTGTCGTATGTGCCTCAACCACCCGCCCACCTATCAACGACTGAATTCATACAGATTTCCTCCATATCACCTCCCCCCCCCATAGGGTCATTGTATAATCCCGTACACGGACCCTCTAGGTAAAAACCTCTTTGAAGTGTATCAGCCGTAATTCGCTGATGTATGATGTCCCTGAGGTACGTGACACCTCATGGCTTTCATCGTTTGGCCTCATTCTCTGTTCTTCACGTCAACGCCGGTCAATTAGCGATCGTCGAGAATATGCCATTTCACGTTCAAATCATCCCCTTCAAGCGAGTCTACACAGATTCGCTGTCCACCATTGAAGCGATTCGGGCTGACGCTGCTCTTTGTACGGTTTCGCGTGCGGCGTGCAAGGAGTCAGACCGTATATGACGTCATATGTAGCTTCCAGATAGTTATTTATATTCGGTGTTTCAAGCGACATCAGAAATTGACGTTATGCTATAAGTCAAAGTATAATATTTGCACGTCCAACCGGCGCCTCGACTCTGACCGACGTAACACAGATCGATTGAAGAAACACACGTCTACTATAAACTTCATTGCATATATATATATATGTATATATATATATATATCGAGCTGTTACATGAATTTATTTTACCAAGTGTCGCTTCTCTCAAACGTGTTGTAGACTGAAGTCGCATTACGCTCTCTGCTGTCGTCATACGACAGTCATCAGATTCAGTGGATTTAGCTGAGAGCCCTTCTCCGGGACAGCTCGAGAGATCAGAGAGGGCGCAGAACGAGACGGGGTAAAGGCAAAACGACAGGAATAGCAAATAATAGAAAGTACAAACAACTAGGAAACGTCATCAGTCGACTCGGGATCTCCGTCGACGGGAGGCTGACCGATACATCCCAACAAAAATCAATGATGGTTGATAGCGTGACAGTTTGATCTTACGAGTCGAGAAGTCCGTTTCGCCGCTGTAATTATATATATATATATATATATATATATATGTGTATTTTATATTTTCAATACCTATTCGGACATTTTAACTACCCATGTCGTCATTCCTCTGCTGCTGCGCAGTTGATAAAACAAAATCTATAGATCAGCGTTTCGTAACTGGTAGAAGTAATACCGTGCGTATCAAAGTACTATATATATATATATATATATATATATGTATATCGTCAATTTACTAGCTATCTGCTCAGGCCAATGTTGCAGTGAACTGTGTCATTTCTTTGATAGGAACAACAACAACGATAGAAAAAGCACGCACGTCTCGAATTAAACGATATTCTTCATACATTTAAAAGGGCAGCTTTCATCTGGGTTGTCCTGTACGTGGATCTTACAACAAGCACCTAGTAGGAGGTCAGCTTACCTTTCTTCGGATCATCTGTATCTCACCGGATTTCGATTTTGATTAACATCATACCTACACATGACTTAAGCTACTCTGTTAGTAGATACTTCGTAGTTTCGTTGTGTAACAAATAGGGTCTTACGGAAACCCTTATGAAAGTTTAGCTATCTCGAATTGTTATCTGTGAGTACGCGGTCTAGTTAGATGTTAGCTTTCGAAACGACACGAGGAGACAATTGAGGTTTAAGAAACAAACAACATTTATGGAACCTGTGTGATTTTAGACGCAACGCGCGAATAAAAAAAAAGACGTTTTCTCTTGTGTTATATCTAGGTTCTATGGTAATCATATATTTTTCTCTCTCTCTATATATATATATATATATGTACATAATGTATAAATATGTATGTATGCTGACCTAGTTACGCATCATGCAGAATGGTCCTAAACGCCAACAGAGTCTCAAAGTACATTTTGATATCGGGCAAGATCAGCTACAGAGAAAACTAATTTTAGTAGCGATATAGTCTGGGTGGCTAAGTCGCCTCAATTTAAGTTGGCATGCGAAACAACGATTCGTAGTCGCCGATTTAATACACAGAAATCGAGGATTGGCTGGCATACTGTCCTCATATAGGTAGGCCTGTTAGAGAAGGCCCAGATAAGTCTAGGATGACCGACACAACAGGTCCTTGAAGCGCGGGGTCCTTAATGGGGAGCCAGCTCAGAGAGAAAGTCATCCGAGATGGTATCATCGGAAATTGCTGTGAATTGCCTAAAATGAGCAGCATATGCAAAACTACAACATGTGCCTATTCCAAATACTGAGTGCGAATTTGGTCGGGAGCTACGAGATTCGCCTGTGCAGGTGATCAATTCATCTCCGTTATGTATTTTCCAGATACTCCCTTAGAAGACAAGACGTGCTTTGGGGTCGGTCTGGTTCGACTTTTGGCGCAGGACGCTAAAAGCCATGGAGTGGAAAGCACCCAGGCTGACGTGGATTCCCTCCACGAACTAGCCTATAGTATGCGATTTAAGGTGAGCTATCTGTTCGCTGTTACCACTGCCATCCTGTACGAACCTAACAAAAAGACAATCCCTTTCGATATATGATACTGGTCGCATTAAATTCACACACTCAAGTCAATACGTACAAAGATCAACATTAGTTCAACATGTACGCAGTGTGTGGCGGTTGGACACTGGCTAAGTCTTTGACTGCAAAAAGCCAGATGCTGCAGGTTCGAGTCCCGCTGCGTGACGATGGGGACTTATATAAAAGAATTTAAACTGCATTGTGAAATTGAAGTTTCTTTAATAAACCAGTAAAGCTGTACATTAACGTCTGCTTAATTGTTCTCGCTTTCCTTCTGTTCTTTCTGTGTTTCTGTACGTGCCCCTTTTGTTCATTTCCTCGTGCGCTTATATAGGGTGCTTTAGAAGAGGAGGAACTAGAGGAGGCCGACCCGGAGCGGCGGCACAGCGAAGATGGCTCTTCCTGGGAAATTGAAACGGATGGTACCCCATCAAAGAAGGTTAGTCCGCCTATGCGAAACATCTGCCTACCTAGGTACCTAGGTTTACGAACTGACTCTCAGCCAACATTTGACGTCCACGGTACTGCAAAACGTCTGCACCGTATCCTGTTCTGAAGTAAACATCGGCAGACAGGTGCGCGTTGTTGAATGAACGAACTCAGACGCGAGCATCGAGCGTCGGGTCATCATCGTTCAGGATCAGAATAGAACACCATCATAATCAGATTTTTTTCTGAACGAGCCTCGAAAATCAGATTCATCATTTGTCTACGCCGATTTTGTGACTCTTAGAGATGGACTGTTTTTGATCGGTGATGATTGGTGACCTTCTGGACGCGTCCATGTTACGCGACGCCAGCGACCAAGAGGATGCGCGTGTAACATTATATTTGCTCTTTGCCATGACCGCACAGGGTATTGGAGGCGTAGCTGGTCGGGATCGAACCCAGAGCGCTGATCTCGGCGCGTCTGGAGCGATGAGTATGTCCTCAATGGCGGGGGGTATATCCGCAGTGAGTTTACTAGCAGTTGGCGAACGCGCCGATGAGGGACTCCGCGGTGGTGATAGCGGCGGTCGAGTGACCCGGCGGACGTTCACTTCGCGCACTGGGGGCACTTCATCGACCTACTCACTGAATCTTTCTGATGAGCGCACAGGACCGCGGGTGCCGCGCGTTGTTAACTCTTGCCTGCGATATCTATACAAGTATGGTATGTATGAGACGTTTATCAATAGAGAACGATCCACCTTCCCGCACTCATTTCGATTAGTCTTCGATTCAATTCCTCGCTTGATGTTAGTGATGACACTACTATATTTTGATGGGAGCCTTTCGATGAGATCCCGGAGATGCCTCTTCTAATAATAATAATATTCTTCTATAGTCGCTTGGCTGCCCGTTACGGCGACGTATCACGCTGCTCGGCGGCGTCGCACAGTAATGTAACCAAACATTCATGTCCTTCACCAGGACCAACGACGGTCGGCGTGTTCCGGGTGTCGAGCTCAAAGCGACGAGTACGCCAACTGCGGGAGCTGTTCGACTCCGGCTCGAAACAGGCCGAGCGTCTGCTGTGCGTCCCTGACGAGCTCGCCTCGGCAGACAGCACTGACAGTGGCGACGACACACGGTACGTAGTGAACATAACAAGCCGCTCAGTCACTTAGCGAATCGGACGTCAGGATCGAGTGTCAACATGATGCTGGACTCTGCGCCTCTCTCTCTTTCTCTCGGTTTGGTTGGTTGGTTCTGGGGGTCTGGTTGGTTGGCCGATAGACGAATGAAATGTCATTTCGATGACCATTTCGGCAGCCTATCAGCTCCTGTATTGACATCGTCAACAAACGCCGACTGCAGCCATTAGCATAATTGCCGGTTGATGTTTGTTGCTTACGTCTTGATGGCGCGACGTGCGGCCCTTACGGGACGCATAAAATCGGTGTGTTCCGTACAGACGACATCCTCCACCAAAAATGAATAGAGATTGTCTACAGGCATTTGGTCCGCGAGGCCCGATCTGATCAAGGACTGAATAACAAATCGGCTATGGCGCACACGAATACGGTATATAGGTTCTAATCTAATAAAAGCCTTAATTAATTAATTATAGATATTTACAAGGCGACATATTTAATAGTGCCCTTCACCACGTTCTCCAAAATGAACATATGAACCTCATTTACGAGGCACGTATTAACAATAGCATCTCCGAACGTAAAGAGGCTTATAGTAATATTTCAGCATTATACTGTGCCATACAGTAGATGCTATCAACAGCAGTAACAGCAAAAGCTACACCCACTATCGTTACTATAATTTGTAGCTTTTAACAAAACACTACAGATGGGAGGACTGGCCAAAAGAATGGGAGAATTGGCCACGCGGCGGCGGTGGAGCCCATGACGTCGCGCAGCTCCTGAAGGAGTTCTTCCGAGATCTACCCGAGCCTCTCATGACCCGGCAGCTGTACGCCTCGTTTCTTGCCACCCTGCGTAAGTAACTAGGTCTTTTTTAGCCCTCTATTTATTCTGGACAAAGAAATTATTTATAAAAATGAAAACTACGGTATGCTATTGTTACTGTCGTTAGCAGGTTACTGTCATATAGCAAGAAATTATTAGTGTATGTCTTTCAATGTGGATATATGCGGTATATTGGGAGATCAACTCCGAAATGTATTTTTAACTGTGATCTTCCCATAATGGTAATCACAAGCAAGCGAGGAACAGAGAGGAATGCTCCGAGATAAATAAACTTTCAACCACTCCCATCTAATTGGAAGTTGTCCGCTGACAGATGTGTGTGGGTTTACCATTTAAAATCTCATAGACACAATCGTTTGCGAGATTTTAGCGTTCAGCGTTCCCGAAAGCGCCTGCGTCTCCGCGGACCGCAAAGAGCGGATATTAATTACAGTGACCCTTATTGCGGTTGTTGCCGCTGTTATGTTGGTAACAATAGTAATTATAAATATATAATTATATCGAATTTCCAATTATATATCTGCCGCCATTTCTCTCTCGCATCGATAGGGCTACCTCGCGAGATGCAGTTAGTATCTGTGGTCCACCTAATCCGTTTGTTACCATGTGCCAATCGCGACGTACTGTGGGCGCTTCTTCGGCTCTTGCGCAACATCTGCACCCACTCGTCGAACAAGGACGACTCGGTAAGTAAACAAATACTCGGCTACCGACGCACGGACAGATCGGACGAGATCGGGACAATATCGATTATGAGATCTGTTGGAAGCACCCCAAGGTATAGTGAGGTCGTTTGACAGCGGGCGCTGCTGGCATCATACGATTATTAGATGTTTGTCGCGGTTGACCTTCGTCTCGGCGACGATGTCGAATCGCGGCATGACCTTGTGCGTTTTACTGATTGATTTTAGTTTATAACAATAATGATATTAATAGAAATCATAATAACCATTAGATCGGGGTCCGTCTACCGAAGCAATGCTAGAAGCAGTACCGTGGACATTGTTAAATGTTGACTGAGAGTCAGCCCGAAAACCTTTTCAACCATTAGATCGGTAGTACGTCTGTTGTTTTTTTACCTTACTCTCAGCTGGTGACGGGAATGCGTTCAGGACCTTCGTCTTGAGCGGTCCTTCAACACGTCCTTCAGCGTAGGACTCACAAACCCATTAAATCCTATATTCCTCCCTCCCTCAGATAGTTTGAAAAGTCAGAGGCATTACTTCGAAGACACCTTGTGGGGTAACTCCTATATTCTCTTTGGTCTGGAGGTGGGTCAGTGCGACTGAAGCCAGACCGTCCTTATATCCTCTCTGATTGCCAGTTCCCACATCCAGCTCCAGTCCCAGACCGTCTGTGCCGGGACTTTATGAACCTGGACCAGTAATACTCGCACGACATATCGAATATTGGACATGCAGCGCCGGGGTGCGAATAGGGAAAATCGAGGCAAAATTGGTGACAGCGACTTCTGAAGAAGATCGTAATCGATGTCTCTATGATGCGCCGTATTGTCCAGCATATAGACTCTAGGCTCTCAGCCATTCGAGAGCATCTCCGGGAAGCAGTGATTTCTACGCGTACTCAGTGAGATCGACATGCTGACAGAATTACGATAATTAAAATTTAATTGTGTAAATGGATCCATATAGGATACAGTGGTCCACGCATCTCTCGTATCTCACTGAGAGTGTCGGGTGGCGGGATGGGGTAGATGTCAAGGGCAGCTACATCGTGTACATATGACTCAACGGATGGGTACTAGGAGTCAAGACTGGCCGGTAATAGATCAGTAGGCATTAAGGAATAGATTATTAAGGAATAGGTGAAAACAATTTCCGTAACGATCCTCTCACCAGGACGACAGCATGGGATAGCGATTTCAACTACTCTCCTTATCAGATTATAATCAAACAACAGAAATCAACAAAACGAACAGATCAAGCCACGGTATTACAGTATGTGCTGAGGGATTCAAGCGAGTATCTGACTCGTGGCGGAGTATAGATAACTGACTCGCACCCTCCAACATATCACGATGTTGTCATTTGTGTCCTCACGGTGTGCGGACGTGTCCGCATGGCAATACCCCCTTAGGCTGATCCTTCGGGATTGAACTTGTCTTCATTCGAGTTCTCCTTCTTTGTACAACGGTGATGTGTAGAAGGTCACGTACAAAAAAAAACACTGAATTTTTCACCTCAAAGTTATTTTACATGGAGGGGTGAGAAGGGTAGATCTTGAATTACAGTGGGGTAGAGAATGAGTCCGCACTTAAAGGAGAAAACACAGTTCACAGATACGAAAAATTAGGCCGTTTCATATTGTTGAAACAACATCTGTTGCAGCTGTTAACCTACTTTCTTCCTGGATAGAAATATATTTTTGCCTCCTGTACGAACGATTATAACTGTAACCATACGTCTCACCCTGCTGTGAGGCTACTTTTGCATGTGTGACAAACGTTCGGATCATTGCAATCGCCTTTGATACGACCGACTTCGGCCGCACGATAGAAATTTAGGACTGTAGTTCTCCACAAACACAAGCAGTACTCTGTGTCTGTCATATATTAAATGTGACACAATATAAACGCAATAATATTTTAATAGCAAAAAAACAAATAAAATAGTATTCTGTATGAAGGCAGTCGTTCCAGAAACGGGGACAATTCAGCGGGCCCTCCGAAGAGTGACATTAGACGATCGGTTCACATCGACCAACGTTCAGTTTGTTCGATTTCAGAATCGATTGATTTCTGTACCATTAATGTGATACGGCTGCCGTGACAGCCTTACGGCAGCCTTGTAGCCCGCTGGTTGAGATCAATGAAAATCAGGTTTAGATGTCAGTGTCGCTCATTGCGAGGCAACAACCTGGATCCATGAGACATACATTATGGAGGTCTATTATAAGGGTACCAAGGTACCACAGTTGGATAGGTGGCTCCCGTCTGAGCTCCAGTTGATTTGTGGCTTTTCTCCGTTCCTGCTTTCCGACTGTCACCGAATCTTGGTGACGTAGACCCTAGTGTTCTAGTGCACGTTTTTAGGGCTGCTTTATGCTCTTGTGTGGACTCCTAATGAGTGTTGTTGCATCCTGATGTTGTGGCAGATGAACTCTGGCTGTGTGCCACTTACTTGAGCTTCCGGATATACCTCGACGTATCTCTCGAAATTCAGTGGCTGTGGAATAATCTCCTCTTCTCCCACTGAGACTTGAGGAGCACGAGTCTTACTATTCTCGTTCCACTTGTTATTCTTCGGACCTGCCTATTCCTATAATTGCACGGTGCACCCACGGTGTGGTGGTTTTGTGCAGCATTTTAGGCTGCCCAACAGCTGTTTGTATCATCGTTGGCACCGCTGTCTCGGCAGCGAATACACAACGCGTACACGCTGTTCGATTTTGCCTCTGCCGTATGGTACTGAGTCGACTCTGACAGCCGGATCAGCTGTTGTTTACTTTAGGCCCTGTGAGCCTGTCCCCCAATGGGGAAGGCTGGCACTTCTGGTATGACAACAAGAAGTGCTTCCGCGAAGATCTCTAGAGGAATTCGAAAAAACTCCAAGGAAAGAAACCTGAGGAACTTGCAGGCAGCTGCTGAGACTTTAAGCATGACGTCCTCAAGGCGGGACGACATGTCTAATGAGGGTCCATCGATCCCAACCCCGCTTGTTTCGTTGAACTCTGCTATAGCGACTGTGGTGCCGACGCCGCCAGCTGATCGCCGGGACAGTGGCCATCTCTCTGCGAGACCTGATGAACCGGTGGTTGGGCAGAGTGAAGATGCCTGTAACCAAGGCTGGCAGCAAGTGTCATACAAGAACACGACCAAAAGAATTGAGAAGATCAAGTCTCAGATCGACGCTATCCGTGATAATGCCAATACTACCGCAAAAGCGTCATTTCGTGTACAGATTTCACGTAGAGTTGAGAGGAATGTAGATGGCGTCACAAGGTTTTCCGGTGAACCTTTTGAGGGCAACCTCCTGGCCTTATGCAGCGAAGTGTTTAGGCTGTTTCCGAACTCTAGACCGCAATCAAGGCATGGTGTCATTCTAGTGTGGGCGGATTCGGTTGGTGACGCAAGGTCACTATCAAAGCTCTCTACTCTGTTAAGTCTTCCGGTGATTGCAAAATGTCGAGAGTTGGAATTGAATTGGGCCAGGATCACCCAGGTTGATAAAGGATTCTCGGAGGAGGAAATTCTGAAAGCCCTCTCAGGAGAAGGTGTCATTGCAGTCAAAAGGGAGTTGGTGAGGAGGCGAACTGGTACCGAGCTGTGCTCCTATCCTACTGATCGCGTGCTTCTTCAATTTGGAAGAATTCCACCTGCGGAGGTTCTGCTCGGATTCAGGAAGCACAGAGTTGTAATGCATGCAGGGAACCCTGTCTCTTGCTTCAAATGTCTGAAGTTGGGGCACATTGCTAGCTCATGCCGGAATGACGTGGCCTGCAAGAATTGTGGGCAGTCGGGGCACCTGGCTAATAAGTGTAAAAATTTTGCAAAGTGCGTCAACTGCAAAGGAGCTCATGCTTCAACGTCGTCCAGCTGTCCTCTCAAAGCGTATGAAACGGAGAAACGAAAAGCGTGGATGGAGAGCAGACTCCTCCAGCAGCTGAGGGCTGACCATCCTGAGGCCAACAGGATTGAGGTCGTTAATGAAGCCCTTAGCAGGGCTCCTCTAATAAAGCCCTTAGCACTTCTCTGAGACCCATTTCTCGGCTTCTTAACGTAATATGTCCACGTGCAGCTAAGTGCTTGCAAGAACTTGTAAAAATGCTTGGACCGTTAATGTCTTTGATCTCTCCACTGAGATCTAGTGTTAGAAAGGACTCTAAATAACCAATATGAATAGTATATTCAACAATAATCAGAATTTTACCAATGTTAAAGATTGTCGGATGTGGGACGGTGTCCCTGAATTTAAAGTTCCTGGCCTCTATGGGATAAATGTCCCTGTCTTTAGCAATTTCGCCGCGCTTCATCTTAATGCTGGTACGGGGGGGCTAAAAAAGCCGGGGCAACTAGAAACTCTGCAAGACAAGGTGGTACCCTTCCTTGTATCCTTATGGGTGATTCAAACGTTAATCTGTTAAACGGCCCGTGTTCTGAAAGTTATTCTGGATTCTTCTCCTCTCGAAATTGCTGTCATGTTATTGACAAAGTCACCCGCCCGTCTTCCGGCACTTGCATAGATCATATAGCCGTTTGCAATTGTGAGGAATACCTCGATATCTCTGCGGCAGTCTGGCGTACTCCTTTGTTTTCTGATCACTATCCGGTTACAGTTGCTATAACGGGTAAGTCTGATGTTGATCCAGCGAGTGCTCCTCTAGCGGTGCAAGTCCCTGTTAAACAGCATGACACGGAAGGCCTTGTTCGTTTTGACTGCAATATTGGCCAACGTAGTTGGCTTAATGTACTTGACACTGAGGACGTTGAGATTGCCTTTAGTACACTCAGCAGCGAGCTGTCTACAGAATATGATAGATGCTTTGCCACAGTGGAACCAACCGCGCCCCAGTGTCGAGATAAATTCCAATTTTCCCCTGGTCTTCGCCGTCTTAGGACTCATGTAAACAAGCTCTACCGCTGGTACATTAAGGTGGGCTCCCATGAGTCTAAGACGGCCTATCGTGACAGTCTTCTCAGGTATAAGCGAAAGCTCCGGTGTGCCAGGACTTCCTTCTTCAGAAATCGGTTCACCCGCCTGCAGAGCAATAGTTCCAAATTGTGGAAATTTATCAATACCTCATGTGGAAGAGGTAGCAGTAAAGCTGAACTCCCTCGGATTCTCGAATCTAATTCTGGGCGTCTAGAGACACCACAGGCTATTGCTGATGAATTAAACCGGCACTTTGCTGCTGTCGGTTCAGACACTGTATCTGGGATAAACGCCCAAGAAGACCTCCGACCAGAATTGACATCTATTTGGGGGGCTCAGAGTTCGACATTTGCGTTCTCAGAGGTTAGCTTATCGGAAACACAGAGGGCCCTTGATTCAACTAGGGCCAACTGGACTGTGGGGGCCTTGGGCATCCCGACTATGACATATGTCAATCGTCACTTTAAATAACCAATAACCACCTGATGTGTCAATCGTCACTTTAAATAACCAATAACCACCTGATGTGTCAGACGTCACCATAAATAACCGATAGCCACCTGATGTGTCAATCGCCACTTTAAATAACCGATAGCCACCTGATATGTCAGACGTCACTTGAGGTGACAAATGTCACTTCAAGTGAAGATAGAATAGACCATAGAACAAGGACCCGTAGAGCGTCCACCATAATCACAAGTGTTAGGTAACCTGACGACACCCCTTTCCACGATACCTAGCCATCTTACAAGAATAAAAGCAAAGCAACCGGGCGACACAAAACAGTCCGCAAATGAACCGCACTTGAACATTGTTCTCATTTTGTCTCGTTCTACACGACCATCAGTGAAAGAACACAACAGTTGGCGACGAAGACACTTCGAGCTCACACGACCATCAAACTACCGTCATAATTGTGAAACCTTCTTGTGCTGTTTTTCTACTAAAAGTTTACTACATCGTGAAAAATGGCATCGTTCACAGCAGAAGATGTCCAACAAATCGTGGAGACCGCAGTAAAGGAAGCTCTTCAAGCTACATCCAGACAGAAGAACATCATATCCGGACACACCATCATGGAGCATCTGAACACAAGGATCCCACGATTCACCTTCAAACCGGAGGATGGACACACCTTCGAGAAGTGGTACACAAGGTACTTACCAATACTCGAGTCAGAAGGTCAAGCACTATCACCGACCGACAAAGGAAGACTGATAGTCAGCAAATTAAACACAAACGAATATGACGCCTTCATCAACTACATCAGGCCAAAAAAGGTGTCTGAACTGAAACCAGACGAAACCATCGAACAACTCAGTAAGCTGTTCTCCGTCTCGGTAAGTCTATTCAAAAGACGCATAAAATCACTCAGTATCAGACGTTCAGGCCGACCACTCAAAGAACTAACAGGGCTCATCAACGAGGTCGCGGAAGATGCTGAATGGGGAGGCATCTCCCTAGATGAGATGAAACAGTACATACTGATGCTTTCACTCATGGGTAGCGAAGACAACGACATCCGTGCAAGAGCAGCACGTCTCATGGAAACAGACAACGGATTCACTTTCCCTGAGATCTTGGATGACCTGGAACACTTCGAACAGCTCAAAAAAGACATCACGACGACCCAAAGAAACAGAATGGAGATCAATCAAGTGCAGCACAAACCATCAACAAGCCCCAAAAGCGTCCCATGCTACCGGTGCACAAGAACAAATCACCACCACAGTGAGTGTAGATTCAAAACTGCTACATGCACAAACTGCGCGAAAGCAGGACACATCGCAGTAGCATGTAAATCAAAACGACTGAACCAGAAACCAGAAATAAACAAACATGTTCAGCAAGTACAACTACATGAAGCTACCAACCGTATAATCAAGACAGTATTCATAAATGGCAAAAAGTTCAATCTGACATTAGACACCGGAGCAGAAGTGACATTAATCTCCGAGAGAATCTGGTTACAACTAGGAAAACCAACTCTCACGTCAGCAACAGTGAAACTCACACTGGCTGACGGCAGCCCACTAAACGTGATAGGAACACTACGTTGTTCTGTAAATATCAATGGAATAAAATTCCAGGAGGAATGTCACGTAACAAACAGGTGCGAACTCCTTGGGTTGGACTGGATCCAAAAGGACCCCAATCTAAAGAAGATTTTGCAAAACACACCTTCAAGAAAGATTCAAAGAATCAATAACTCTCTGGAAGAAACAAAAGAAGAGATAAAAGATAATCTCTCGAAAAAGTTTCCAGAAGTATTCACTGAAAGCTTGGGAAAATGCAAAACATTCCAAGCTACCTTCAAAGCAAAAGAAAACTCCACACCGAGCTTCAGAAAAGCACGACCTGTAGCCTACTCACTTCTACCTAAAGTGGTAGATGAAATCGAGCGACTAGTCAAACAAGAAGTCCTTGAACCAATTACCCACTCAAGATACGCAGCACCCGTAGTCATAGTACAAAAGAAAAATGGAACCATCCGTCTCTGTGCTGACTATTCAACAGGACTAAACAACTCCATTGAAGAGGACAAATACCCACTTCCAACAGCAGAGGATATCTTTGCCAAACTGAACGGCGGGAAATTTTTCTCACAATTGGATCTTGCGGAAGCTTACCTGCAGATACCAGTGGAGGAAAAATCTCAAGAACTTCTCACAATAAACACTGTGAAAGGATTATATAAAGTAAAAAGACTACCGTTCGGAATTAAGACAGCACCAAGCATCTTCCAACGATTCATGGACATGCTTACAAACGGACTACCGGGTACGACCGCCTATCTCGATGACATCCTGGTCACTAGCGAAACAATCGCCGAACACAAGGAGAGACTATACAAAGTCTTCGAACGATTACACCAACACGGTCTAAAAATCCGTGGTGAAAAATGCTCATTCTTCCAAAAAGAAATCAAGTATCTCGGATTCATCCTCAACGAGGAAGGACGAAAACCCGACCCAGAGAAAACGAAGGCAATAATAGAAATGCCCTCTCCAAAAGACATCTCAGAACTTCGTGCAGCTCTTGGCATGATAACGTTCTATAGTCAATTCATTCCAGAAATGAAAACATTGAAGGAACCACTAAACAACCTTCTCAAAAAGGACGTGAAGTTCGAATGGTCAGACAAATGCGAAAGAAACTTCCAGAAAATGAAACAATATTTGCAGTCAGACCTACTTCTAACTCACTACGATCCAAACATTCCACTCATCATCAGCGCAGACGCCAGCCAATACGGAATTGGCGCCGTCCTGATGCAGGAATCTGCCGACAGTTCAAAAATGGCGGTCATGCACATCTCACGCTCCCTGTCTGACACGGAACGAAAATATAGTCAGATCGAAAAGGAAGCACTAGCAATTGTTTACGCCGTACGAAAATTCCACAAATTCGTCTACGGGAGACAATTCACCATCAACACTGACCACAAACCACTACTAGCAATTTTTGGTTCCAAAAATGGAATATCAGCTCACGCAGCAAACAGATTACAACGATGGGCTGTAATACTACTGGACTACCAGTTTACCATCAACTACAAAAGCACAACAACCTTCGGAGAAGCAGATGCACTCTCCCGCCTAATTGCTACACAACAAACCGCTCTCGAAGTGAGCAATGAACTCCCAGACAAAGTCATTGCCAACATTGAATTGGACAACGACAACGTAGTGGACGAAGACATCTCAAACCTGCCGGTCACAAGAAATGAAATCAAAACACAAACCTCAACCGACCCAATTTTGTCAAGAGCAAAAAGGTTCATCAACGACCACTGGCCGAAAATTCAACGGGAAGACCCGCTTTTTGCTCTATATTCCAGAAGATCCGAACTGAGCATCACAGATGACATCATCATGTACCGCGATCGAGTAGTGATCCCGAATGAACTACAACAGCAAATATTAACCACACTGCATAACGGACATCCGGGCGAAAACAGGATGAAAGCATTAGCACGATCCTACGTGTATTGGCCAAAAATCGACACTCACATCCAAGACTTCGTCAGGAGATGCGACGATTGTCAACTTGCAAGCAAAAACCCCATCAAAGTCCCACTCTCCCCCTGGGAACACCCAAAAGGACCATGGATTCGCATCCACGCCGACTTTGCCGGGCCGATGAACAACACGTACTATCTGATAATAGTCGATTCTTTTTCAAATTGGCCCGAAGTGGTTCCAATGAAAAAGATCACCACAGCTAACACCATCGAAGCTTTCGAAAACATCTTCACTCAACATGGAATTCCTGAAGAATTGGTAACTGACAATGGTACTCAATTCACCGCACAAAACTTCATCGAAGTCTGCCAAAAATATGGTATCAAGAAGTTTTTCTCAGCACCATATCACCCACAAAGCAATGGCCGCGCAGAGAGGATGGTAGACACCTTCAAAAGATCATTAACTAAAATGCAAAATGAAGGAAACACGTCGACAATCATCCGCAAATTTCTAAGGACTTACCGGACCATCCCATCACCAGCTCTCAATGGTAAAACCCCAGCAGAGGCATTTACCGGAAGGAAATTTCGCACCGACCTCGACATGATACGCCTGATACCAACGAAAAATATCGCTTCAATAACAACGACTCAACAAAATCAAATGAAACAACACTTCGACAAACACCACGGAAGCAAAGAGAAAAACTTCAAAGTAAATGAACAAGTGTACGTGCGCATGCAAAAACAAAACAAACAGTTCTGGACGCACGGAACGATTCAACGACGAAACAACGTTATGTATGACGTCGAAGTCAACAACCAAACAACATCTCGCCATGCTAACCAACTAAGGAAACGGTACAACCCAAGACAACATAAAAATGAAGACATCTATGACGGGTTCATGCTGGCATTCGAAATGCCACTTCCATCTAGAAGAAGGACCAAAACTCCAAAGAAGGAGGAGGCCCACAAGGAAAACCAAACGACACAAACACCGAGAGTTGGAATCCCGTTTCTAACCAAAGTTGAGACCCTAGCGAAGAAACTTAGGTCCATGGAGGGCCGTCAAGTCTCAGGTGACGAAAAAGACGAGCTAATGGAGACGATCAGCCAATTGGAACAGGAAATCGGAGATTCAGACCCGGAAATTCAGGCGCTTTTAAGTCAAACTCGCCAAAACTTCAAACAAACTGAAAAAGAAGCAGAAGAGGTCTCAATGCTCCTACAAAACCTTTCCATAGATCCCGCTCAACAGCAACCATCTCCCAAACAAATTGCTGAGAAACTAACAGAAATCGCCACGACATCCCTAGCCGATGAATTGGTAACAGCAGAGAAACAGAACGATGGGAGAACTGAAACCACCATCATCAGGCAACAACAAGAACAACAACAAGCATTAATATCAGCCAGAAGACAACTTTTCATCCAAAACCATCCCAACGGACCACCCGAAGATGAAGAACCAAAACCGATCGAGTCCGTCGAAGAATTGGAATCACTGGAACAATCCATATTCGACAACGACGAGAGCGCTGATTTCGGAATAGGACGAACAAGCGAACAACAAAGCCAACCACAACAGGACCTACTTCCACGACGTTCCGAGAGAGTCCGAAAACAGCCATCGTTCCTGGAAGTTACGATGACATGCTCCCCAAGATACAAATCTTTAAAAAAGGACTAATTTTTTTTTTACGTGGGGAAGGTGTTGGAGACGCTGACTATGACATATGTCAATCGTCACTTTAAATAACCAATAACCACCTGATGTGTCAATCGTCACTTTAAATAACCAATAACCACCTGATGTGTCAGACGTCACCATAAATAACCGATAGCCACCTGATGTGTCAATCGCCACTTTAAATAACCGATAGCCACCTGATATGTCAGACGTCACTTGAGGTGACAAATGTCACTTCAAGTGAAGATAGAATAGACCATAGAACAAGGACCCGTAGAGCGTCCACCATAATCACAAGTGTTAGGTAACCTGACGACACCCCTTTCCACGATACCTAGCCATCTTACAAGAATAAAAGCAAAGCAACCGGGCGACACAAACAGTCCGCAAATGAACCGCACTTGAACATTGTTCTCATTTTGTCTCGTTCTACACGACCATCAGTGAAAGAACACAACACTATCTTTCTAAAGTGTTCGAGAAGGTGGTAATGTCCAGGCTTGAAAGGCATCTTAACTCGGCGAGTTTCTTCTCACCATGCCAGTTTGGCTTTCGAAGGGCGCGCTCCACTGAGCTCGCGCTCGCGCATCTCTGGCAGGAAGTCGCCGACACTGTTGAGAACGGTCAACTCTGTCTTGGGGTGATGCTGGATGTGGCGGCCGCCTTCAATTGCCTGCGCCACTCCTTTTTCCTTCAAATGCTAGAGTGCCTTGGCTGCTCACCCGAAGTTGTCAGATGGTTTCACTCATATCTCTCAGATAGGAAACAGGCGGTTGTGGTTGGCGACATTTGGTCATCATGGCAGGTGGTTAACATTGGAACCCCCCAGGGGTCTGTGCTGGGACCGTTTATGTTTGTTATTTTGATCAATTTCATTCTGCTCAAAATCTCGTCTGGCAATTATTGTAAGACTGTTGCTTACGCTGATGACACCTCACTCCTATTCCGGATACGTCCGTCAGAACTGAACTCAGATATTCAGGATGCGGCGGCGAAGGTTGAGGGAGTGGTGAAGACCTTTGAGCGGTTCGGACTTGTTGTGAATACCAACAAAACGGGTTTCATTCTGTTGCGCCCACCACAAAGGACTCCAGTGATAGATCCGGTGTGGCTTTGCGGGGAGCCGGTTCCGATGTCGTCTACGGTCAGATGTCTGGGCCTGACCATTAATGAGACACTGAAGTGGCAAGCCCATCTTGAGGCTCTCCTTCCCAAGTGTTATGCCGTTATTTCCTCGATCCGTCGCCTCAGAGATCGTGGTATTCCAGTGGAGGGGTTACTTTTAGTTTACAGAATGCTCCTGTTGCCTATCATGTGCTATGGGATCTCTATCTGGGGTGGTGGCTATAAGACGATCATTCGCAGAACCGAGATTGTTCAGAATGACGCTCTAAGAGCAATTTTTGGTAGACGTCGGCGAGACTCGGTTGCGGATGTTTTTGAGAAATTTGACCTGCTGCCTATAGGTAAGATTTACGTGGTTCATGTCGCACTTCTTGCCTTTAAGATGATGAGAGGAAAAATTCCCCGTGATATTGCATTTCCAATCGCCGCTGTCGTCAAAAGGTCTAACCGTCGGCCAACAACCTTCGAAACACCATTTGTCATAAGAGAACTCAGCCGGCATGCTCTTGCGCACCGCTTGCCTGCAGTCTGGGGCTCACTACCTCGCGAAATTAGAACCCTTACATCATCAAAGGTGTTTGCGCGGGAGGTCAGGAAGATTGTTTGTAAATAATTTAGAGGTGTCCTTTGGAGTATACTATAATGAAACGAAACAGAGAAAGTCTGTTTATTTATAATTGCGATTAATGCATAGACTGAATATAATTTGTGTGGGCGTTGCCCCTTGTATACTGTTACTTTTATGATAATCAAAACATTGATGTAAATAATGCCGTTTCCAGAAATCGGTAGCATTTGAAATAATCCATGAGACGACACTTTTTCGCTATTATTTTTACGAGAACTTAAGCGTTGTGATAAGACTGCAGTTCCGTTAATAAACCAAACCTTGTATTGTATTATAGTTGGATATCCACCTCTAGGCGGCTAATACAGATATTGTGTTTAAGTCAGAAGTGCAAACAGTATCGGCGGGTAAGGGCGTCTGTAGCCCATCCGTTACGGACTGTGCCGGAGTATTATCTGTTACCCCAGGGATGGGTAGAATGGCTGTGTGTATTGCTATTTTGAACCAAATCAAAGCTGTTGTTTTTTAATGGATGTGCTCGTGAAACCTGCTTTTTGAGCTGACTCTAAGCTGTTTCCCTATACGACGGGGCTCTACACGTAACCTTTAGGTACTACTACGAGGACCTACAGGGGCCACCATGATCAGAGAAAGATGATCAAGAAATCCAAAGTGTCTGGCAAAATGATTTGAACCCAAGTCATATAATCCGTCCCTGCCGTCTAGCTGTTCAAGACGCCCATCACCAGACGATCATCAACGAAACATTCGAGAGACCTGCCATTTCATAGATATAACAGGATGATATAACGTCGTGGTCGTACGGTGAGGAATATGTGTGGTGCTCGTGGCTCGTACACATCTTACCGCCCCCACCCTACTGAAGGGATGCACTAAGCGATACCTGGACGGGCGGTGCTGTTGAGCATTGTCAACAGTTCCAAGAGTGGGGGCGCTCTCACGTTGTTGTAATGGACTAGCACACGCCCCCTTTAAAGGATAGATATAATAGGATACAATTGGTGACCGCTAGGGGCGTTTGACTCATGGGGCGGGTCAGGTCGGTCAGCGTTAGAATGAACAGAGGACCTTTGTAGCGGGCTTTTGTACAGCACCCTACTGCCGATTGAACGGACAAATATTGTGCGGTATATTGAGGGCTTGTCTTTGCCTTCAATTTCACTTGATAATACGATTTCAACTCACGACACGAACAATAAACAGTGCTAGCAATTCACGGTAATTACGCTTGATCGGGGCCGAGGGCTGTAACGGTGCAAATTACCTGCGATACGCCAGGGAACGAAACGCCAACTGCTCTTGTTGACCTACTGCGCTCGATAGCAGCTGCAGCCGACATCCCCGTCGGTCAAATCGGTCGAACGAATGCACAATATAAACTTAATCACGTCCCCGTAATCGTCATAGACGAGGAATTTTCCCAGTGAAATTCCGCTGAAATAAACGACAATTTGCCGCAATCATTTCGGCGAAAATTTGAAGTGGTATGGACCAAACTCGGCCGAGTTGGGGTCGCGCAAGATGTCGAAGTCAGGCTTAATGCTGACGGCAAACTGGCAAATATTTGATGATCTCACCATCTCGTTTGAATCAGCAACGGAATAGAGATCGTTCAATGACCAATACGAAGTTGGTCGTACGATCATCATCAATGTATTATATATATATATATATGTGTATATATATATATATATATATATATATATATATATATATATATATATGTGTATATATATATATATATATATATATGGAAACGCACATCTGGTATGGGCTACGTCAGTGGGCGACCGCTCTGATTCGTTCACTCACTGAGCCGGCCACCGTCGTCATGTTCACGCGGGCATTCGATCAATTGGACTCTACCCCATAGGAGATGGCTGTGCAATCTGCTATTTATTATTATTATTATTATTATTAATCATCATTATTGTCGATACACATGTTCAAAATAATAGCTACCACCAGATCGAGGTATGATCCCCAATAGTCAAGATACAACTTCCGTATTGATCATCACAGTCTAGCGAGTGCTGACATATTTTGGTGAATACACAGATAACCGGACAATTGGATCATATCTCGTTTGTACCAACTCATACAGCAGACATTTATCTGATACGTTGGACAAATCGACCATATTGTTGTTGTTGTTCTTGTGATAATGCAGATAGCGATCGGTATCGAGGCACTTAGGCATCGAGCCTCGACTCTACTGCCTCAGCTTTTCATGTTTGAATGGCAAATATAATTGATACATAATAGCCAAGGGCGAAGTGTATTTGCTTCATCGGTTGCTATTGATGAAACGGATACTGTGCGTAATGTCATTAAATTTAGGACAAACTCAGTTCACCCATCAGCACTGAGCATTTTTGATACATCATGCTAGGTTATATGCTGGCGAGTAGGCGCGGATCAAAAGGTGGCATAACCTCACGTTCGGTTATGCTTACGAGATCGGTATCATCGTACCCGATTCGATCGATTCTTATGAACAGATCACATGGACCGGACCATCTTGTCGCTGTGTACCTCCGTTCGGCTGTGAGCAGTGGAGGATGAACTCTAGCTACTTTTCAAGTTGATTACAGATCTCAATTCCTCTGAAAGCACACCCCGAACACTTATTGAAGATCGTTCATTTTTGTCCCCCAATTAATTCCTACCCTAATTAAAGACGAACATGGTTTCAGTTGTCGGGCAACAAAATGGATGCTAACAATCTTGCCACGGTGTTGGGGCCAAACATCCTTCGCACAAACCCGACGCCGAGCGCGTCCTCCGGACCGAAGAGTTTCTTTGTCGAGAAACTCGAAAGAGCTGAAGAACGCAGTGATGTTATACTCGTTGTCAGGTTGGTACATTGCGCGCATCGGGTCGACCCGACACATCACGATCCGTCATAATAATCATTAACACCTCATTGCGGTCTAACGGAGTATATAACTTTCACATCGTACTTCTCATTGTGGAGTATCATAGCTATGCACTCCTCATATCTAGCCCCCGCTCAGTAAATTATCCGAGAGATTTAATTCGATCACGGTCGTGTAATCCGAAGTCTCCGCGACATGTGTTTGCGATCACGGAACAAGGGGCGTAACGTAAATCCAGGAGTAAAGCAGGTCTGCTGAATACAGTACGGATTACTCGTGCGTAGTTGGTAGTTACAATTACCAATTGAAAATGACAAAAACAAAAATGGCGGGGATTGCCCATCTCATGAAGCCTTATACAGAAAGCAGTTGTTCAACCGTGGACTGAGTTAAATGTTTAAACCTGTGAATGTCAGCCCGGACAGCAGTTGTACTTTACATGTTCATATACGAAAACTCAATTTTCCCATCTCGGCAGGTACTTAATAGAGAATTTCGAGCGACTGTTCTCAGTGTCGGCTGCGGACATGGATGCGATGTATCGTCGGATGCTGGTCGAGGTGCCCCTCCAGCTCGAGAGCCTCTTCACCGACCGATTCCTGTCAAGTAATTGTGATACACTGCCCCGTCTAACACATGGGTTCGTATTGACAAACAGCATCCCCATTAGCAAACACATATCCGCATCCATACCTGAGTATTCTTCATTGCTCTTCCGACATGGGCAACAGTGTTCAAGGGCAGCCGACGCCAGCGGGGTGATATTTTTTCTTATTTTTTTTAACGTGAACTTCAATGCAGTATTCAACAACAACCGCACTTCCGTCAATAAAACAAAATTTGCATTTGAATACATAGAACTCGAAGAATTACCCAACTTTCATATTGACCGTTTTCGAGAGTTCTCTCTCTCTCTTGCGCAAATGTCCAGCTGTTGCTGAAGTAATAAGCAAAGAAGTTCTCTTACTCGCAGTTTACAGCATCTCATGAGAAAGTGCTGTATATATTCCTATGCATGGATCAGATTTTCCCCGGCATATGACTTGAACGGCAATGTTTTCGTGTCAATCCAGACCTGCACACAATAAATCGTGAAGATCATTCAAGACACTTTCGAGGTCGTTGGGGCACGCCTGGAAAAGTTTTTTTTTATTATATTTTTATACATACAACTCGATTGTCCCGAGGTGTGCCCTTATCACAATAGTGTGTTTTCTCATCAACCCAAGTCCACAAACAGCAAATTATCGCAATCGACAATTAACTTAATTTAATCTTTATCGTTAGATTACTCGTTTTCGAGATCGTCAGTACATACATCCGAAGTTGGCGCTACTTAAGAGCGTAGAATGTCTCCAGCTGTTTGTTTAGCAATTTTAGACGAAGGGGCAAACTTTCGAATTTGAGATTTTAAGTAAGTTCGACAAGGGGCTGTAATTTTCAAATCACCTATTCCTGACTCACGCCTGAGAGAGCCACCTGGGAATCGACTCCACTGATAACTCTAACTAAATGCGAACGATGATAAATCTCATCGAGTAAAAGAGACATGGCCGCTCCTGTCAAGTCGAGTGGTGCAGTCGACCGGGACACACATTCGTGCAAATGATGCAAACGTTTCGACGTCATCATCAAAACAATAATTATAATAACAATAATAATGATCAAGGCCAACATGAATAAATTCACGAGCCCCCGTCGTACTCATACCCGGGTCCATCCTATTGAAGGCCAGTGCCGCTGGCACCCGGTGACGTCAACTTTCATCGATAAATAATATATTGATCATAAATGCGATTTACCTGTTCTTACCTGTTCCATACCCCTCTTGCGGTGGTAACATGCGCTTAGATGCATGCGAGCTTTCCACAATTAGCCCAGATACGAGTGAATTCAGCTGTAAATTGCGCTTACCATACTTGGTTGACATCCCCCTCGCTCACCCCTGTGCTAATCGACAACCTTGTGGCCAATATTGGATTTGTTCGATAATTGCGGGTATTCCGGGGGTGTTGGCCATCGTTGGATGGATATTGACGACTTGTCGCCTCATCATCAGCGTTTGATCATTGATTCTGTTTTGAGAGAGGGCATTGATGAATGTCGAACAGCACTAATGATAATCATCCGATCTCAGGGTCATTTGTGTTTAATATATTGCATTTAACTATCATAGACTAGGAAGTATATTGAGCTTAGTGGGTTGGCGTGATTAGCGGTGGTTATCTAATGGCAATGCACTTTAAATGACACTATTCAATTATACAGCGGCATAGTGTATTGTGAAGGCAACGCTGGCGACTTGTAACCACCATGTTCCTGCGGTTCCAAAGCTCGCAGGGAGTCAGATGTGTCGAATCGACTCTGTCTTCCAATTATAGCTTATAGATATAATGACTGCACACGATGACAATGCAATGATAACGTCAATAATTCTCTGACGGTTGAAAGGAACGTCGTGCATACGTACAATGGCGACATTGGCTTGTCGGGAGGCAAAAATGATTAGAAATACAATTACATCATACTTGCGAAACTGAGTAAAATGCTAAGTAAATCGACTATTGATATTTTCAATCATTCTATCCACTTCAGGAGGCGCGTCTCCCGGGATGAGGTGTTCATCTCCGATCAGACGCATCCACCGAGAGAACGCGGAAGAAAGGGTAAACGTCCCAATTATCTGAACAATTATATTGTATAATACTATAATTATATTGTATTTCGCGGTAATTGACGATCGTTGTCTCAACCCGTGGGCTAGATCCTTGCTCAGTTCTGTTAGGCTAACATCGTACTGTTGCTGCCAGCGGTGCGGGACAGCTTTCGTGGACGTAGCTGTAAACATGGGCACATGTATTTATTTTCCATTCTGCTTGCAATATGACTTGTTTGTGACCATTTTTTGCTTATTTTGCCAGGAATTCTCCGGCGAGCCACCGAAAAGACGGACTACCGTGAGCTATCACGATACCGTCAATCATCAGCGGAAAGCACCTCGTCACTAAGACCCGCTGGCTGTCAAAGTGCAACGGGCCACGGCGGCGGTGGCAGCCGGCTCAACTCGTCCAGCTCGAAGGAGACATCGCTCACCTCCCTCAATGATTGGGACTCGAGCAGTGGTCAGCCTGGCCCGAACCACTGGGATCAGTCGAATTTCGCCGCGTTCGTTGGCGCCACTCAAACTCCGCCCAGCATCACCGTGACGCTCTCGAACTCACATGCAAAAGACAAGGACAAATCGAAACATCAGAGGTCGAAGAGCAAGAGCAAGGGCAAATATGAATCCGGTATGTTGTTGTTGTTGCTTTTCGTTGTTGTTGTTGTTGTTGCTGTTCGTTGTTGTTGTTGTTGTTGTTGTTGTTGCTTTTCGTTGTTGTTGTTGTTGTTGCTGTTCGTTGTTGTTGCTACCGTTGTAGTTGTTGGGGACATTTTTCTTCGTTCTATGTTGAGCACGCACAGCCATTATGGCTGTTGGGGCGTTTTAATAATTTGTATATTGAGATATATATAATGTTTACTGCAGTGGAGTTCCAGTCGTTATTATTATTGGCTGGGTTATCACGATAATGACAGGCCATTTGTGTGAAGTAAGGTGAATTCAGTTATCACAGTCGTCGTTGCAGGCCTGTCAGACCTGCAAGTATACCCACTTATTTGGTTCGTTCCTCCCTCGTGTTCGGTGTACTAAGCAATCTAACCTATGGTGTCCCCATAATGTTCTTGACACTCCGTCCTCACTAGCCGAGGTTCGTGAGCAGCGCAGTCACGCTCTCAAGAAGTCGAAATCGGCGTCAGCGCTTCTGTCTGGTATACTCTTCGGTGGATTCCGGAGGGACTCGGATACCTCACCATCACCTTCCATGGACGAGGATGAGTACGCGTCCCGAAGGGCTTCAAGTTCGTATTCGAACACGACGACGTCGTCCAGTCACGCGACGTATACCGGCGTCTGTAGGAGAGCCGACCTCATCTCGTCCGAGTGCCGAAGACCCAGGGAGCGATAGCACGTGCTGGTGAAGTCGCGAGTCAAACTAGTACCCCCCCCCCCCCCAAGCCCCCCGGCAACCCCCGCCCACATAAGGGTATGCAGACACGTATCCGGTCGAATACAGTGATGACCCAGCCAACAAGGAGGCGCTGTACGACTGGACACGTAATACACGCGTACATGAATCGATAGCAGAATGAGAAATGAAGAAATGGATACAAAAGTCGTAATGCGTCAAGGCGGTAACAGCCCCTGTTTGTTGTGTTCCATGAAGATCGAAGCAGGCAGAATGATGACGTCTGCGTACACAAGACGGCGGAGCTTGTCCAACGGTAGGAAAAGTTGATTTATTGATTCATGAACTTGAAGCGGGGCGATGTAACAACGGCATATCAACGTTACGTGTCAGGTTGGCTTCTAACTCGTCTTTTCGTGAGAGCAAACGAACAAGTGGGTGCTGGAGCCTATAGTCATGTACTTAATCATGGAAACTGACCGAGTACAACAACATCTACTACCAGATTTGTAATTGGACAAGTCTTCCGGAGGACGTATCACGATAACGATGTCACCTTCACTTCTTACCGACATCAATGTTGTCAATAGCAATTTAGCCGTCTGGACATTGGAACAATTGCACTGAGCGTTTTGTTAGTGAGCAATTTCAAATGTCACCGTTGCGACCTTGACAGGAGAAGTCTCTTGGCCGAGTCGACCACTCGATCTGGCTAGCCCCATTTACTTAAAGAGATCCATTCACCGAAATTCGGTCTAACGAACGTCTGGGACGGAGACTAGCACACAACGTTGCCAATATGTCGATCTGTGAAATCAGATTGCCAGCGTCTACCAGCAGACCACCAGTGGAAGTGTAGAGGGGCTGATAACGGGTAAAATAATTGTGGCAATATTTCTTTCAACGAGGCATGCCTTGTTGCCATATCTCATGTTACAGCCAACGGCAAGACGTTAACAGAGGAGGAGATAACGGTAGACGGATGCATCGATCTTCCGGAAATAACTAAACCATCCGTCGCGGCGCTGAGCCTCCCGAACTGGCCTCTGTCTTTGAGCTGGCCAAGAGCCCCTCCACCAGCGAGCTTGGGGGTGGTCATTATTATTATTATAGGGCTCAATGGGTTCCGCGACTTATATCGATACCGCCAACAAGCCTCATAACTTTGCAGAGAAAGACTTTGTGATGTTGGCAATTGGTGTTCGTGCGAGGCTCGAAGGCGGTCGTCGAAATCGGGCTATTTATGGTTCCGTTCAAATCTCAACATTAGATTCAGTCCGCCCGCAGACGCTTGCAAGCTCACGAGCAGCGGACCAGTCGAGAATCCAACTATTCGTTAGATTCACTCTGTCGAGGTATCAGCCCGCTGGATTGTCGGAGACTAAACGACAAATCTACCGGCGGAGTTCGTCCTAAATCGAGCGACCGCAATAGAAGTGGTCGAAAGTGTTCCAACCTGTCAGCAGTTACCTTGCAATCGAATATCTTGTTTTTCTTCATTGGTCTATCTGTCAGGCCACTATAGTTTTTGTTTGATACATTCGGCCGTATGCGACCGTCACCGATGGACATTTGGCGTTGGGCAAGATTTTCGAAACAGTCGTATCGTGCAAAAGCCATTTGCGGGGATCGGAGGGATGGAGGCTTGGTCCGAAATCGGCCTTTGGTGGCGTTTACTACAAAATCGTCGACAGCAGTGAGACAACAGCTATCAAGTGTCTGATTTATCGAGTCGTTCATTACGTCATAATTTCATTTCGTACGAATGCCGTTTTATTGACCATATGTAGTATATTATATTATGATGATAGATATATATGTATCTGCCCTGTGCGCCACCGCTTGTATAAACGTTTCCTCCTTCAATTTAGGCATATTGATCTATATATATATATATATATATATATATATATATATATATATATATATATATATAGAGAGAGAGAGAGAGGCAGGGAGAACATAAGAATAGATGGATCTAAAGAACGTCACTCAGTAACGAGAAACTGCATGTTTAATATAATACGTCGATTTCATTCCCTGTATCGCGGCATTCGTTGAGGACAAAGGGGAATGACACGGTGGAGAAAAGACCTCCTTCAATGTGAATGACTCTCACAAAGATCCGTGGGAGAGCGCGAGAGAAAGAGAGATCCCAGTTTGTCATGTACCCAACAACGTATGGCACAAGCAGGGTTAGCTGACAACGGCGGAAGTACCCTCAACGAAGTGACGTACAATTATCATCACCTTTATAACTGAGGTACCGTTCAAAAGGCAGCGTCACAATTTCAAAACGAGTCTACACCGCCACCCGAAATGAAACCCAATTTGAATATAGCAAAAAAAAAAGAACAAGAGAGATTACTCATCTCAGAACGCGATACAAGGCTGCCTACGGAAGCAGACGCCGAAAATACAATGAGAACAAGACATTTAGCACATGCCACACTGTTTATTGTTGTTGTGCATTTTTTTCTCCTCACAAATACTGGAGAATTTGGCCCTTGGCTTCGTGAATTACAGATGCCAAATAATGCAAATGATGTGAAGGCCACTAGCTGACCGGTGAGCGGGATCAACGATCGCAGCAATACAATATAAACTGCGTTTCGCAGATGGGAACATTGTGCAGTATGAATAGGGTACGCTCATGAGCTCACATACATCTGCATACGTTTGACTAATCGAAGCTGGCTAATTAGTGGGGACAGGGATCCTCTATAAATAAACTACTACGGAAGCGCGACCCCTGAACCTCTACAGGACAGTCAGCTAATCAAGTCAGAAAAAGAATAGTTACAAATTCAATCGTGTATCCAAAGGGATTTGTCGTTCGTGTATGTGTGCGTGTGTGTGTAACGTCGACTAAAAGTCGTTTATAGGCAAATTTTTCACATAATCAACAATGAACGGCCAGTAAGTCTAACCGACTAAGAGTTCAGCACAGAGACGTTCGCCAGACATTGATCCAAGCGAAAATGACACTGTTCGTTATATGTTCAAGATACAGAGTAATAGATAAAGACATACATATAACACGTAGCACGTGACAAATTGAGTTAGCACAATCGGTGAAACGTGCAAAATAATCAGCCATGCGTCGGACGCATACATGATGGAAATAAATTATTTATATATATACATATATAGATATATTTATATATACATATATATAAATATACATATATATATATATATATATATATATATATTTATATATATATACATATATATATAAATATATATATATATATATATAAAGTGACACTGTTCTATTTTATTATATATGCATACATGTGAGCTGTTTGAAGTTTTGAGTCGTTTCTAAATACCCTCTATTTTCATCTATGCAAATAAGTAGAGTCTAGTCTTTAATCGAGAAATATATATGTTGGAGTATATATATATATATATAAATTGTAAACAATATATACACATATTTATACATATGGAATTAATAAAATTAATGAAAGTATTACAGCTTTACAATTGGATTATTCCTTCAGTTCGAGATTCGTCTGTGTTATTTAGAAGGGTGGGTTCTGCAATAAGGTGTAATGTTGTAGTTTGTACGATAATTTGTACGCACGGACCATCATAACTTTGTTGTACGCTTGAGTTGGCAGCATATGTGATCACCGAATGGCTTCTAAGGGATAGGTCCTCATAGTAATACCTAAAGTTTAAGAACTGAGGCCTGTCAGATAGGGGAACAGCTGAGGGTCAGCTCGAAAAACAGTAGTAAGTGGATAATTTCTAGTATTTCATGTCATTTCATTCTTTCTTGTCAATCATGCCCAAAATAGGTGCAACCCGAATATAATATAGTAAGTGATGTGCCCATGTAAGTTTGAACAATACATTTTAGACTGTTTATCGATAAAAACGGAAAAACAAAATTCACACGAGTCGATTTGGAGGTTCCCCAATATCGTCCAGCTCCTAACATTGTCCTTCGTTAGGTTTTCTTATACCTCCATAACTTAATTACTCACGCTGAGTAGTTACTATTGATTAGAGAATAGAGGGCTGTAACTTAAAGTTGGGCGAAACTTGCAGTTTGCAATGATTGTCCGCACAGACGGTAACCATTGAACCACTAACAAAAACGGCTTAAAAGCTCAAATTCCAATATGCTAAACATCGTTTAATAGAAAAATGTCACATTGAAGAAACTTTCGATGGGACAACATTAGCAGTCCAGCCCGACTGCTCGAGTCGCCGTAACAAAAACAAAGATTCCTAATGTCACTGGAAAATATTTGTTCGTGTCGCTGCAGATAAATCGTCCTAACGTCTCGTGACTGGCGAGACAACAGTCAAACTAACCAAATGTATACCGTTCCCGTTGTTAATAACGGTGTCTCTGAAATGGAAAATTAAAAAAAAATTGAAATATACCATAAGGAGTAGGATGCCGCCCAGCATTTGTCGAACAAATAGAGATATACCTGCGTCTTCCCTGTCGAATCAACGCTGTTGAGCCCTGGTGCATTCGTGCACGGCTTGCAATCGGAGGAGGCACCTAGAGTGAACACGGGGCCACGTTTACACTGAATGCCTTGACAACGAGGGCGCGCAACGAGACGAGCGAACTGCTCCCTTCAGCTGCACTTCTTTTCATTGCTTTTTCTTCCGAGCTTACCCTCAGCTGTTCCCCTATCTGACAGGCGTCAGCTCTTAACCTTTTAGGTATTACTATGAGAACCTGTCAGCGGCACTTAATCGTGGATAGGCCGGCACATATAGGTCGCGTAGGTAGACCGGCATCACGAATGAAGATGTTTTTATCGATCTGCTGACGACGACGGCGGCGGCGGCAGCGGCGGCTGTCATCCATTGGCGGACTCCTACCCTCTCCTTCACGGAGGGTGGGCGCTTCTGGGGCAGGAATTCGACGTCGTGTATACGCTATGAATGACCTCATTCAAAAAGGTCTCACCTGGAAAAAGCGACTGGTATCCATTGTTGACCTATGCTAAGGGAGAAATAAGAGGCGAAGGCTAAAGAAGGCGGTTATATACGAATCCCCTCTACGAAATGACTTCGACAGATCTAGTACAGCGTATTTATAGAAGCTAGAGCGAATATCTGAATACAGCTGAGAGATCACCATGTGACCAGAACGTATGCATGGGCAAGGTGGCGCGATTGCTAAGCAAAGGTCAGCGCTATTGACTAAAACTTAATGATTATGTCGATTCGTTGCGTTTCGTAACAACTGTGTGAAATTATTGAACAACAATACGAGCTCAGATAACTGAGGCAGCCATTAACAAATCTGCCTGTTTCATATATCAACTATATATTTGGTCAGAGCCGATATCGAAATGAAGCAAGGCGGGCACAAACGTTAGAGATATGTTACCTCCGGAATATCTGAACTACAGTGGGAGTGTTCCGAAATCAAGGGCCTCGATATAAGCTGCCGATAGTATCGTGGAATCGCTAGCGTTCGGTCTAGGTAAAACAATATGTTATCTAGAGTTAGCCGCTCGACACTGAGCTCATATGAAGTTCCGCCCATACAGGACAGAGGGGAAGACCGCATCGCCGGATCACGAAAGGCTAATTAGTTGTAATTGAGGTAATTTAAAGGTTTGTTATGGCCAGTCAGCGCAACTGATGACAAAATCCGACATTATCAACGAGGTCTACAGGCACTACTGATTTAGGTTCACTGAATCAAGGTGGTCCGTAATCAGCAGCGATATCTGTCTCACCTCACGGAATGCTTAACTGCGGCTCGATCTCATCAGAGGACAGACAGCTGGAGATCACTCCTCTGACAAGTTTTTCTTTACTCGGGAGTTAGTGTTACTTAAACCATAATAGTTCGGAATCACCCTTGTATTAATTCATCAAATGTGTCCACCGATAAAGCGCATCCGACAAGTCGACCTGCAAAACACGGAACCTTCGATACAGATAGATAACCTCTAGGTAACTGTGGAACAAGTAAAAACAACCGCATAACGAACTAACCACCTTGTTTGTGCCAGTTAATGCTTCCAGTGCCTTCACCCACAAATGTACATATTTGCTTTGCAAACAAATATCTTTAAGAAAGTGTACTCGTACCATAATTGTGCTAAACAATTTTACTATTATTTACGTAATTACGTATTTACGTATATACTATTTTACGAGAACTCAAGCGTTGTAGAACTGCAGCAGGCCGTCAATAAAATGAAAAGTGTATTGAAAACTGCGAACGAAAACCGTACATAAAAATCACATTTCTCCAAAATATTCCCCCCTAGAAGGTATACAACAATTTGTATCAGGCCCACGAATGGTTCTGACATTCTAATATACTTCTGTGAGCTTTTTTTTCCTGTATGTAATGTCCCATATTGGAATCGTGTTGCAAACAGTCATTGTTGTCATTGTTGAACTCGGTTGGGTTCGCCTTAAATTGGATACATGCCATTGTGAAGTCAAATGAACTGACTGTATAGTTACACGTTCTCGATTTAATGATTAGCGCGATACTGCGCTGCAGACGACAATCGAAGTTGTTACTATTCTTGCCCCTACACGCTGGCTCTATCCAACCGGTGTCTCTGCCGAAAACAAGGTGTTCCGAGTCTTCGGGAGCTAATTTGCATATTTTCCATTCGATGTCGGCCTGGCCAATCTTAGCGTGGATTCGGACGGCGGATTCGTAGCGTGCATTGGCCAGGCAACGACCGACTCAGCAGCCGAAGCAGAGGGCAACAATGTTTGCACAGCATCGGTAGCTTATCTCCTATTTTGAATGCATTTGCAACCTTCCGGTACACACGCAGACCGTCGACCTCAGCTCTAATAATCTATCCTGCAAAACGACGTCCTTCGCCAGCACTTGAGCTGCTTGGGCCAGCCCCTCGCAACCATGATACCCCGCCTTCTAAATAACTTCGAAAGGTGCGTGCCGGTCAATGCACCACGCAGGTGAACCGAGTACAAGACGCAGGTGGACGGTCAACAATCGTGGTCATGGTGTGCAGATGTGGCAAACAAATGATGAATCATTGTCCATTTGAGAGTAAATATTAGAAAGCGCAGACAGACATGTTTGTTAGATCGCTCAGTGGTACGACATCGGGTGAAGATTTTCTTCATTGCCTTCGTCCTTCGGCGAGGCATCATTACGAAGAATATCGAGAGGAATAATGCACACATCCCTGAGGCCAGTCACGGCAGAATTTCAACCAGGAACATTTGTTCGGTCTTGTTATCGAAGCTGTGTCTAGAGACACAACCACCGTCGATACTGCCTAGACTATCACTATGGGGACATCGGTTAAGATTTTGCTATTTAACTACACGCTTTGTATAGAACATTTCCATATTCGTGTTTGTAACTGATGTGCAAATCGGCGCCGGTAGGAAGATAGCGTATTATCCATTGATTTCTGATTTTTTTTTGGACCACCCACGACTTTGTCGGTGGCAAGTTTATTAAGACAAAATTACGGAACATGTACATGATTCCTGATATTGGCCGACCCCAAGTTGTCTTCGAGGACATTCAGCACAACGCCCAGCCCACGTGTGCTGCAGTAGTTCAAATGGCGTACTCTGTACCTGCAGTACTTTCGACAGCATGGCACACATGGACGGCTGTTGCATCCATTTTTCTAGACATATCTCTGTGACTGACGAACTCTCCTGTATATATATATATATATACATATGTGTACATATGCAGATATATGTATGTGTAATGAAGCGGGTCTGATGCGATATCGTGCGCCACACCTGACCAATCACGAGGATAATAACGGCGAAGTGATAATATGAAAAGACAAAGAAATTGGCGGGTATATTATTATGACTGAGAGCTAGCGGCTCTCAGCATTCCATCGCCTGCCGACGACGAGACAATAACAAGCCGGCATGTTTCATTTGGTCGTTTATATATTATATAGTATATATGCACTCATAATATGTATGTTATTACCGACCATCATACGCCGAGATCAGTAGTTGGCCGACGATGTTGGCAGGCTTGGTGGGGCCAGGTAGAAATTGGTTTGCGGAGTGAAGCTTCCACACTGACGTCAAGGTCGCCAAAGCCTAGAGTAAGAGAGAGAGAGAGGTACAGCGTCTTGTGGTGGTCTCCAGCCGCCGGACCTTACCGGTGGCGTGCCTCTGGCTGGCTAACTGGCTGACCCGGCCCGCGCCACGTGTTGGTACTAGACTAATCCACTGTTATATCCATTAGAGCGGCACGAAGCAACAATTTGGTTTGGCCGCTTCCGAGTCCTACCCAGAGGGGTCAACCCTCTCCATACGGCGCCCTCCCCCAGAAACGGCCGAGAGACCTGTAGAGCTGTTCGGTCGCGGGACTATACGCCTCGGTCGAGCGGTCCGATCTTCGATTCCCACTCCGTGAGAAGCAGACCGCGCACCGCCGAAGGTTGACGTGGATGCGATCACCGCTAGAGAAAAAACAACCTGGAAATCGTGAGGTGTTGTCAGTATCTCTCTGTGTGCTGTCTGTGCGCCCAAGTTGCAACGACCAAGGTTGTGTTTTGTAGATATACACAAATCCCAAGTATAGATGGCATATCCTATTTGTGCTTGAAAGTCTTCGCAATTTCTATGCTTTCACCTGTGTCGTGTGTGTGTGTGTGGGGGTGTCTACAAGATGTCGCCAGTCTTTCGGCCAGCTGATGTTGTATCGAGTCGGTGCAAGCGACGGTAACGAAAGAATAAAAAATATTAACTCATTAAGAAAAGATACAGTGAACTAGGTTTTTCACAAAGGCGCACAACTTATCGTGGGATGGTTCTTAGATCTTGCAGAAGGTGTCACTACGTTACGGGGCTGAGTGGTACCAGCAAGAAAGCGACTATTAAGGAGCATGCTTCAGTTGTTGCACGTTATCGCCTAGTAGCGTCCACGAATATCGAATGACGTGTGTCCACATACGTGACAAGGATCACAAGTCGGCGTACGTGACCACTGAAAATGAGTTAACTTGCATAAAAATCATGTGGAAACAACTGCTTGCCGTGGTTTAATGGCATCCTTCTGCGTGTCCAGATGAGAACAGGCTCGTGACTGTGGGCTGCAGATGTACGTCTCCACTGAAAAGGAACAAATCAACTCGTCATCATCATCTCGGGCTGCTGTGTTTTTAGCTGACTCTCAGCTGTTGTTCCACTATGTGACCAGACCTCGGAACCACCGTTGGGTACTGCATCAAGAGGCTACTTACTTCATCATATACAGCTACGAGGTCAAATAATAGTAACGATTGCCAACAATATACGAACGCCGAGAGGCCCTGTATGTAGCACGAGTGATCGTAGCACGACGGTTTAAGGCCATTGTCATATTTCACAATCAACCCACTCACTTGTGAATGAGCATCGACGATGACGGTAAACAGACAATTTCTAAAGGATAGAGAGAAGATCGGCGGAAGGTATACCATCTCCCCATCGATGATATAGCTCTAGCAAGCGAGGACAGAGCCGGTGGAGGTTGGCAAAGGGAGCTATTGGTGTATTACTCGCGTACTCTGGGTAAGTTCCCATAAAACACGTATTTACTGGCAGTCGCTCAGGTGAGAGTCTGGCTACAGCTATCTGGGTCGCACTGACGTCCGGCACTTAGTTATATGTTACCGTCACAGCAGCAAACCTAGTCACATTGTTTGTCGAATTCGCAAATTCGAAACTCTAGGCGGCCACAGCCCCCTCGCTACTGATTCCCTCGAAGGAGTTTACCACAGGGTGATCCGCGCCACAGGGGACAAGCGCCGGGTCCTCCCTTCATCAGCGCCTTTTCCTCGCCCCGGAGCAGAGATGCAATCGCCTCCCTCGGCGGTGACGGCCTCTTGTACAGATCACAGAGTATTCGCAAATTAATTCACTGCGTCAATATGCGAATTTCAACAGAAAAGCACAAAAGTGACAAAGACGACGACGCGGTCTGCAGCCCGTGCAGTTTCGTTCGTCAGTTGTGTGGGAGTCGGGTACGGACTACGTATTGTATGTTGTACCCCCTAGTAAAAAAAGCTGAATTCGTTGTCAGACATAATATAGACCACTCATGGATATTATCAGAAGTTGTGCACCCCGGACAGCAGCAGAGTTGAATTCTCTCTGACCTCGCGTTACTGGTGATAGTGGGCAGATGGAGAAATGACGACATCTCTTACCATACCTCTACTACTGTTTTTCGAGCTGACCCTCAGCTGTTCCCCTATCTGACAGGCCTCAGCTCTTAACCATACCTCTAGCATAACGGTAGACTGGAATAGACTCGGTTTGACCAGTTGGCCTCAGGGTCATATACCGTAAACGAAGTTCAATACAAGCGAAATCGTAGTTTACGAATGAGTTTGCTACCGAGCGCCCCCATGTTCACAGGGTACAATTGTTACCTCCTGCCTACTCAAACTTGTTGAGAGACTGAAATATCGTAAAATATCATGTGTAGCCATTGTAGAAGTGGAGCAAAGTCGCCAACGAGACTTGGAATCATTAACCGACCTTCGTATCATTAGCACAGTTCGTCGAAACAGCATATAGTTCCGTATCAGACGGCACTCACTTACAGAGTTAGTTTCGGATTTTCAGAAAAACAACGACAATTTTTTCGACTGAGCCGGGCCAGTGTTCGGATACCTTCAATTAATAGCAGATACAGCAGGTTAACATCTATGACGTTAACGTTCTTTATCTGAGGATTCTTGTCAGGTACGAGTAAGGCAGAGAATAAGCAAAGGTGGCCCCGACAGGTCCTCATAGTAATACCTAAAAAGGTTAAGAGCTAGGCCTGTCACATAGGGGAACAGCTGAGGGTCAGCTCGAAAAAAAAAAAAAAAACATCTATGACGTTATCTCTACTAATTCTACTGCTCGCCCTATGGAAGCGATGCAAGTATCAGTGTGTACACCGGGACCGATTAAATTGGCTTCTGGAGGTTTCATAGGAGAGCAATTCTATGCCCACTCCCGTAGGTTTTCTTCTATATGAGGCCTGACCCTCAGCTGTACCGTTTTCGTGACAGGCCTCGGCTCCGACTCTTCGAGTATCACAACGATAACACGTCGAGGGCCACGTCTGCTATATTGTTCAACCTGATTGTACCTAGCTCGAATCCACAGATAACGAAAGATGATAACGAAATCCAAAGACCTCGAAAGCGTCTTGCAACACAATAGTGTCCCGAAATGCCAGTCAGTGGTGATATTACAAATTAATAAGTGAGAAGGTTAGCTAAGTTTAATAAATCAATAAAAAAATCCCTAATTATTTTAGGTTAGGTAATAATAATGTTGAAGACAGCACATAGAAAAATGAATAAAAGTGCTTCCCAACAAAAACGATAGTGCACACTCCAAGGGTGGCGGTACAGATCGCAATTAGCTTTGCGGGTCGGCTTCCGGTAACGAGAATCGACCAGGCAACCTTCACCGTTTTGACACCTAAATCACAATCTAAGCTTTTCATCATAAATAAACTAAATACTATGGAAATAATGATTATTACTATTATTACTACAGTGGTGTGAATAAACATAACCCACCCCCTATATTTCAACAATCGTTACAAAGAATACACATTTAAGGCATTTCTTCTGTGTCAGATTAATGTACGTGTCAAATAACATATTTACCACAAACAGCGCATACAACATCGCATGCAGCCTGCTACAACAAAATGTGTCATATTTCGGTGGTGAAAAATGATAGCACACCCTCAGTTATCGAGTGTTTTCGCTGAATTAGTTCTTGTTTTCTTGTGCTAATCAGTACCGTGTGGACTCACACTTGCTAATTATAACGTCAAAGACTCGGTTTGGCATACTATCAACGAAATTTAGCAGGATCCGGTTGCTGACACCTCCCCAGGCCTCCAACAACGCCTTTTTTAGTGTTTCCACGGATGTATACTGTCGATTCGACGCGTATACTCTTCGGATAAGAATGCCCTAGAGGTTCTCCATCGGGTTGAGCTAGGAGGAACATGCTGGCCACTCTAGGGTACCAATGTCATGCCGTCTTAACCGCGCATGTGTACTAGCGCTGACGTGAATTGAAGCGTTATCTTGTTAGACAACAATTGGAAGTAGGTGAAATCTGCTACTAAATGGTAGTAGGTTATTGGTCAACATCTGCTGATAGTCCTCGCTATTCATTTGAGATGAGATGAAAGTGAATCCAAGTTTGCAAAGCTCCCCAACCCATAAGGCACTCTCCGCCGAACATGTGCTTCGAGAAGTACCGCGACTCTCTACGTACATCATGCCAGTAACCGTTAAATCCATCTAGCCTATCCAAATTTAATTTCTTCTCGTCACTGGAGACGATTTGAAACAACATAGTACCTTTTAGATAGATTTACACCCTCAGGACACTTTTTAAAAAAACGTTGCCCCAATACTCATCAATGTCCAGTCACGTCCATAATATTGCGGGCGAAGTTTAGTTGGGCAATCATATGGCGTTGTTGAAGACGAGGTCTTGTTCTCATTTGAGCCCGTATGATATGCGGATAACGCTTAATTGTATTTAAAACTGTTGATCTATGAACCTGAAGGGTTAACCCTTGCCTGATTGCTTCACAACTTATGGTCGAATTCGAGGCCAATCGACAGATATGCATGACAGTTTGCTGCCTGTTCTTTCGTGGACGTCCTTTAGACTTATTAGTACCATACGTCGATGGACTGCGTCAATAATTTTGCACTACGTGACGATTTTTGCCAATTTCTCTGGCAATTGCAGTCTGGGTCTTTCCTGCTCTGTGTAAAGCGGTAATAACTGCTTTCTCTGCATCAGTAAGGCTCGAAGCGCGTCCCGTGACTACAGTACTGCTTGATGGCTCAACACAAACTGGATTAATTCAGCGAAAACACTCGATAACTGAGGGTGTGCTATCATTTTTCACCACCGAAATATGACACATTTTGTTGTAGCAGGCCGCATGCGATGTTGTATGCGCTGTTCTTTGTGGTAAATATGTTATTTGACACGTACATTAATATGACACAGTCGAAATGCCTCAAATGTGTATTCTTTGTAACGATTGTTGAAATATAGGGGTGGGTTATGTTTGTTCACACCACTGTATTAAGTAACACCCTTTACAACGCGACATTGCTTTAAAAAGGACGCTTGCAAGCCCCTGTATAGACTCGCTTTGCCTGCACACATGTTCATTATATATATACATTTTTTTTCTTTCATCCTTAGGTATATAACGAGCAAAGGTGGGCTGTACCGAATAACACAAGGTGATACTGGCCGTGTTTTTTTAGCTGACCATGCAGGATTTACCTTTAACCTTATAAAAAAATAAGCTGACCATCAGCAGTTCCCCTATGTGACAAGCCTCAGCACCGATCTTTTAGATACTACGACTTGTGGGGCCACCTTAGCTTATTTTTTTCCACCGTACCTGGCATGAAAGATCCAGCATTAAACAACTTCAAAGATTTTCCCCGTCTAGCAACAGTGGATCTGATGCCAAAAAAATATTGACCGCATAATCGATGGTAAGGCCGATTGGCGGTATGCCCATGTGGAGACACATAGAACATCGTTGCTTATAAACAGGGAATAAAGGACTGAATGTATAAATGAATGAAAGACGTTTCCGTTGCGATCGTCAAGTGTTGCTAAATATAGCAGGGCTGAATGCAAGTGTGTTTGGTGATTTTCTATGTTCGAGGACACAGGCTGATATTTAGAATCCAATACAGTAGGCGGTATGCTACTTCATGACACGCCGGCCCATTTTTAACGCACCCGAGGCTATCCAATTACTATCCAATGACTTTTGCCAATCTAATCTAAGCTGTAGGTCAGATCTTACCTGGTCGGTTTGAACGCCCATAATTTTGGTGTCCGCGTCCCTATTGCACTGCCCTGTCAGAACCCTGTGGCAGCTCTTATATCATCATTATGCAGCTCCTTAAATAAACCAATAAAGATTTACCATTTACCATTTACCATTTATCCTTTTGCAATTATATTTCGTTGCGCCTTGTCATGTTACCCCATTAAACGCTCCCCTAGCTCGTGTTATTAAACTGAAACCCATCGCAATTATTGTGTAAGTGATCTTGCGGTAAAATTACCCCTAATTTTTGAATCGACCTCAACAAATTATATAATAAGTCACTTGCTTTGAGTTCGGAATATCCGCGATCTTAGCAGTTTTTTTTAGGGGATATTTCTCCACCTGCCTTCGAGTGTAAGCTTCACATTCGATCCTGTGGCAGACGAAAAGAGGGAACTGATTATTTCCAAAAATCAATTCTTTCTGTCTGGTCTAAAAAATACGAAACACAAAGCAAGTTGTGTATTTGAATGTTTTTCCTTTCAACATCTCAGCCGTCATCGAATGAACCGACCGAAGCATGTGTATTTTCATCCGTTTTCAACGTTCCACGGGAAAGTTTATCATATTTCAAATATAGGCATCATATCACCCCGTGCCTGGCGCTCTCATTGTGGTGCTCGCGGACACAACGGACTGCACTGACGAAGAATCGTCAAAATTGTTAGAGCCGTTTCCCACATAGTCGACATAAATATGGGAAGAACTATGAAATTCGTATATATTCGTATAACCTGACACGTCCATATCTCCATGGAGAGTTACGATTCAACCCAAGCCTGACGAATGATGATCACCATCGCTCGAGCCGTCCTCAAGATCGTCAACCCATGCATAACTGCATACAGATTGTACATATAAGCTCAACGCGCTTTCGCAGATAGAATGTGCAATTCAGTTCTCGCAAGGTTCTCTATTCTTCAATAGACTGTACTGTATCTCTCACTGTATCTATATTCGCTGTTCCTTAACCACGGATGCTGGTGTGATTCTGTTTGTGATGCTTGCGCGGGCTTGTATACGTTTGATGAACAACTCATGACTATAGTGGAGTTATGTTTATGGCACAGTGAGTGTGGGTATTTGAGGGTTTCAAGGTGGCAGGTCAAATGTAGAAATACGACTGCGTTAAAAGGCAGCGACTATATTTTACCTCGATTTATATTCACGCATCTACGTATGACATCATAAAGCATGGGCGTGGTGACTGGCGAATTAAAAAAAAACTTAACTGTGTACAGCGTGAGCCACCCCGCTCATCGATGAAGATCTGTTATTCCGGAGAAGATATATATATATATATATCTGTTCCACAAAATTGCATGCAATGATTTGCCGACCGATGAAGCTTTCAATTAAGCCAAATCTATAATATCATATAATACGTACATATAACATATTTCTGTCGAAGTTCTGGGGCTCATCAATGGACGATCCGATGCTATTCTAAGTTAGATTAGTCTTTATTTTATAACAGCAGATCTGGCTACTTTAGCAAGCAGTGGATGACTCAAACGATTCATTGACTTAAACGGCTTTGTTAAGGGTACATAATCACCACTATTACAAGCAGAAAGCAAGCAAGGGTGGCCTATTAGGAATGATGTCGGGCATGGCATAGCGTACAGTTCTTCGAACAAAACGCAAGGCTTGGTCCTTCAGTCCAATTTGAAGGACTATATTATACTATACTCACAAATGTTCCCATACCAACACAATGTCGGCACATCACATCCCTGCATCTATTCTCAGAGAAATATAACGTAAAGGTCGCGTGCACCGACGATGGCTGGCCTATGTATAGGACTCGAGTGGAAGGCTCTTACGAGATGACCTTATCTTCAAGGTTCATACTTTCTTTATCGAGATTATGGGAAAAATGCACTATCCATAGCAGACTTCGCGGGCAACATACCCGTGTCGTATTGTAAGACTTTCACGCACTCAAATCTTCCACGTACTTAGACCAGGATTTTGTTACCATCAACAGACCTTAGTCTGAACTCAGATCTTCGGTAAGTGCGAGGCGAGTCGTGATCGCTTATCGTTGTGACGAGCAGACATATAGCAGACGTAGTCGGGGCCTGATCACGCTGACGTGGTACGATCGTCAAAGTGGGATAGTTGCGTCAATATTGTTTGTGGCACGGCAATTCGTTTAAGCACAGCCATAGGTGAGCGGCGAGACACACGCTTATTATTGCCCGTTTGTTATTATAGTCTTTATCCGTTCCGCTGCTTGATTTCCACTTTGCGGCAGGTAACAAAGACAAACCTTTGGCCCCGATCACATAATGATCGTCTAGTTGTTAATATGGATATAATTCGATTATCCCGTGTTTAAAGGTTGTGCCGCACTATAGGGATTCTGGTATCTCTGGTGCTGATTAACAATCCCATATATTGATAATCCGAAGTAGGGAAGCTATCGGCAGATTACTACAGGACCAAAGGGTTGGCCAAAGGTCGTGGCTCGCAATAAGATAAAAATGCGGGGTCGAGCCTCGGAGTGGGTGCACTCGTGTGCGCGTTCGAGTTCTCCATATTATGACGGGAGTAATGTCGAAAACTGTTGTACTATTGACTGAGGTTCAGTTGAAATGTTCGAAGCTGTGAGCGTCAGAGCTCGGACAATTTATTTACTAAATAAAAGCTCAGTTGGTACCACTCATTGCGCAGTAGACAACGAGATCAAAGTCGCTTGATAAACTCAAGATGTGAGCGGGCGAGGTAGTTCGCCTGAAGGTGTCCAATCCGTAAAACGTGCATATACCCCGATATAATGATCAAACACATCTATTTGCATTGCCTAGATGATGCAGATGTTATGCGCATTTTGGCGGAGCTCTCATACAGCACACTGGTTGTCACCTGTCGACAAACAAACGAGAGACCAATCTCGGGGCGAATGTTCCCCATCTACGAGGGGAACTCATCGTCGCCACAGGAGATGCGACTTCACCCCGCAAATTCACTCCGATATGCCTAATATAAATATGACTGCCATGTCACTCGCCAACGAGTGATTACCCACCTTCGCTAGTTACGAAGCTTCACCATTGTCGCGTCCATCTATTTTATAGTGGATCCACGACACTCAACAGCTTTAACTGAATTGCGGGGAGCGTCATAATCTGCAGACGTAGTCAAACGAATTGTTAGACGCTTATTGTACGATTAGATGAATGTACAAATGCACCGCCAATTTTCTGCGTCTATGTGAAAATGTGTCTGTTAATGCTGAAAGCGTTCCTAAGGTATTCTCAATGGGAACATGGAATAACTGTGCGTATGGTTGACATGGCCGCGATGGGTAAGATCTTTTTGACATTTGATTCACGGCGCTGATTCACGAGCTGATTCACGGCGTTACCCTAGCCTTGTACAAGGCTAGGGTAACGCCGTGAATCAGCTCGATTACAGATTTGCTCCCCATCGATCTGATCGCATATTCCGATCGAAATATTTCAAAAGTCTAGGGCCTACACATACATATCTCTGCTTCAGAGGCATGTAGGAACTCAGTAATGGTCTATACAGGAATGATTCGCAACATTATTGGGTTTATCCACCAACCCTCTCTCTTTCTCTCCATCTCTCTTTCTCTGTGTTCTCCACTAGTAGAATGTCTACATATATAATAGATGCAAAGCCCATTAAACTTATTGTAAAATAATATTTGACCTGACGGCACTGAACCTTTAGGTAAGGTAAGAGTAAAGGTTTTATTAGTTTATTAATGGACCTGCAGTTTTACAATGCCTAAGTTCGCTACCTTGTTCTTCAACCTTGTCATCGCTGACAACGATCCACAGATAAATAAACGATGATAAATAAATCATTGATTATAGTTCATCATTATAACGGTATCGTTCAGTTTTCGATGATATTTAGATTTGTAATGCCACCGCATTTGGTGGCATTACAAATGAAGTTTTCTGTTGCATTGATTCAAGCGAAGCCGCCGGACTTTCTTAATATCAACCTTATTTATACATATTAAGGAAAGATTTTTATTCGTTCAAAGTATGATCCTTGGCAATGTGTTACGCGTTGTCGTCTGATCGGTAATCCTTGCACGCCTCCTTATATAAGCTCCGCGCGAAAGGTCACACCAGGTCCCTTTAGAGTACTTACTCGAACTCGTTCCTCATTTTGCTGGTTGGTAGCTGTCGGCCCCCGTCTTCAACTGGCCAAACAACAGAAGTCTAGCAGGATTATATCAGGACATGATGCGGGCTGACTCCACAGCTTAATTTCCTTCTCGGACAAAAACTCCCTCTGTCTCTCGCTATCTCAACAGCAATAGCTTTGTGAGGACGAGTGTTATTGTCGAGAAGACACGTACACAAGGCGAACATTGATTTTCGGTAAGCCACCTATCCAGATTCTCTGCCAAAAAGTTTTTATACATCTCTCCGGAGTTTTTATTTTTTGGAGGTTGGAGCCAATAGAAGAGGAGTCCCTCAAAATCTACGGCGATAGAAATCATCTTTTGTCGCTGTAAATCTGTTCACACACACACCTTCGACTGAGCGGTTTCCTTATGTACAAATATGGGCGATGCTGTGTCCTCTTGGGTGTAATGTGCAATGTGACCCATGACTCTCTCATCAATTGTGAGAGTACGTTTCAGCGTCGCTTTCACCTTACAATAATAATAATAATAATAATAGCATAAGTTCTGCTCACAGCAAAAACAACGGATATCTCTCTGATCCGGCCGCAATTCTTGTGGCACCCGTCTGGGCAGGGCCTTCTTCATGAAATGATCGTTGTTGACGATGCGCTCCACCATCCATCGGCACCGATAGTTCTATGTGGCTCGCAAGCGAACGCAGGGACCGCATGCGTCGGACACTGAGAACACACTTTGTCCACTGCTTCTTGTTACTATTTTACTTTATTACTATTATATTTTACTTTACTATATATTTATTACGGCTGCTGATGATGTCTGTCCGTCCGACAATAACATCCGAATGACATTGTATGTTGGGTCGATTATGCAATTGCCTTGGCCAGAGCGTCTGTAACTAGCGATCGTTTAAGGAAATCGCGACTCGAGGTGAAGACATTCGTCATTTCGGTGGCGGTGGTCAGTAATCGTTTTTGGTCAATTTTTGGAGCGATTGAAGCTGAATCACGATGACATGGGGGGAATCACTACGAAGGTCAAAGTGGACCCATTCATTTGGCAGAAACGCTATGACTTAGCTGCGTCCATTTAATTAGTGTGGAACTGGATGTAGAACGATTTCTAGGGGAGCTCAGGGTAGGGAAATAATGTGGATTATTAGACCGCATTAACCACTCAATCGATGAAGAAGGCGAGGAAAGTTTAGTTGTAGCCAAATGAACGCAGACGTTAATACGAGATCTACCTGTACAATGAGGCAGCCCCCCCGTCCCCCCGGGTTTTCTGCAAAAATAAGCCTTTGTCCTTGATCCCTAATCAAATGACGGCCTAAAAGATGCTACTAAAGCACGTATATTTTAGCTGATTTGCTGCTTTCGCTGCTGCGACTAGACGTCTGCACGTGTACGCAAACAAACGCACAGAGGAACGGACTCCCATTAAGCTAGCGAGCAGGTGAACTTTTTAAAAATTTTACATCTATATTTAGTACAACCCACCCCAAGAAATAATAGTAGCCGTATATGTGTATATTATATATATAATATGTGTGTACCGTTGCAGTGCTCCGTTAACATATATATATATATATATATATATATAATGCGACTCCATGGGTATACCAGGCCAGGCGAAGCAGAGTGGTCTCTCTGAATATTTTCTTTTGTAGAGCGAACGTCTGCAGCACAGAGCGCATCGGTCGATGTCTGCCCTACGAGGTCCGTTATATGCTTCTTTGGCGAATAGATTTTTCTCTGTAGATAGCCGCTCCACTACCCACGGCAATGCTATCGAATACGACGGACACTTTCAAGCGTTTCAGTGTGAAAGGCTGCGTTTGCAGCGAACGCTGCTTGGAACGCCCTCCAAATGAACACACTTGAACCGATCGAGACACAGAGGGCTGATTACCCCAATGCTGGCCAATCTGCCCTCGAAGGTGTACCAGTGGACAGAGCCACTGCGCGATCGGTTGAAATTGCAAAAACAACTTAATAGTTACAAGTTAAATGTTAATAGTAAACGAACGAGCACTTCCTTTGGTTGAACGTCGACTAAAAACACAAAAAAAAAGTGTATAATCTTTAGATCCGGATATCGTGGCTGTCTGAATGAAGCATTGTTGGACTCCTCGCTGATTTGTAGACAATATGCTATCGTATATATTCGTCTGCCGGTTACTAGAATGTCAATATACACAGAGCGTGTGTGACGTTCCAGTTAGGACACAAGAAGACTTACAGGTTTACCTGACTTCTTCCTTTTTTCCTTCACATCCTAATCGCGTCCCGACCTTAAACCTACTTTATTCCTACCACTACACCGTTGTACGCGAACATGTAATAGGGTCGTTGTAAATGTACAAGTTAACAATTAATGTGCCAAAGCATCGGTTTCTATTCGCGTACTTCGACGCTGGTTTTTACCGATCTGGGCCGTACCACCCGCCCGGGTGGCGCGTACAATTTTATTGTGGTGCCACAAGCGAATCAAATGTTTACCTGTAAATTTCGTTTCGAAATTTGAACATAGAGCATTCGAACATTGATCGAAGATGGTGGTGAATCAGGTGATCAACATGACCAATGGCCGAAATGATCCATTTGGGGGCAGTTTTCTGCAAGGCGTTGCGTGAATTCTATCATTTTCTATACGTGGATAGAAAACGAATGCTATTAAGTAAAACACGTTTGGTGGTCCCTGCAATTTCCCCTATGGCTGACTATGAGTACGATAGATACTAATTAGCGGATACTACTATGGTCGGAATTTTTCATGAGTAGAGTGTCGCAAATATATATATATATATATAGCTAAGTAGTAGTCAGAGTGAATTACCGACTATGCATAGAATCTGTATGCATGGGTACTTATAACATGAATAGTTCTCTATGTGAAATTAACAAGACTGTTTAGACTCTCCCTAAGGTAGCCATCGCTTCACCGTAACGCAAAACTCAATCACTTTTATTATCAATAAAATAATCACTTGCAACATGAACGACTGTTGGATGGTAATCAAATGGAGCCCGTATCAACAATCCAACGATCTCGAAAACAACCATAGCGTCATCATTTCGAATTGATCATCAAATCAGAGACCCCAATAATTAGATGTGTCTTCTCAGTCGAACGCGTCAAATGCCAAGCCAGCGGCCAATTTTCGTTTAGTTAATTGAGCTCACGAAGCCGCGCAGAGAACGGCACGGCAACCCTCTCACATCAACTCGAAAACGCCACGAAAACTCGAAGCTTGTCTTTGTATTACCAATGTCATATATATATACAAAAAAAAAAATAATAATAATAATAACATTGAAATTACGCCATACTGCTCGTACTTATACATATCTCTATTTACTGCTCACAAGGGCTGTTATTGTTGCTGCCATAGTCGCTGTTGTTGTTGTTGTTACGATTATTGCTGAAGTTGGGAAAGTCTCATGTTGCACTGCCATATAGATGTGTGGGCGTGTACATGGTTAGATGTAACTCATCCAGTCAGGCTGTCAGAGAGCGGCCAGTGCCGTAAGTAACAGCGAAAGTGGCCTTTTGTACGCATTGTATTCCGCCTCTAATGAATAATAATTCTAATCAACTCTCTCCAATACCTGACCATCGCGTCCTATAAGTTCACTGGCCAGTCATCCGAATCACATGCTAGCCTACCTGTGGACTGTACATAGCGTCGGTATCAACCCTAACTAATATTAGTCTAAATACGGCGACGGTACGATCGGCGGGAGAGAAGGTGGGCGCTGGGGGGGGTTTGGACGAGAACGTCGTTTGAGTATGCCACCCTATCGATTGGATGTCTTTGGGTGCGCTATAAACGGATCCCGGATCGGACTGCCTGAGAACTGCAATCTAGACACAATCTCGAATGGGCATATTTGACTTATGCATAAGCCTAGACAAACAACTGGACAGCAGTGGGGGCGATGGCGGTGGCGGCGGCAGTAGCGGCAACGGAACTACAGGAAATTATAATAAATCCCTACCCCATACTTGTGACACTGCTGCATAAGTTATCGTTCCAAGGCTATGTGTTCACAGATGATTATATTGCTGTCACAGTTATTTACGATGCTGAGCACGATCGTATATTGTCAGCGGAGTTCAGATGAGCAACTTCCACTGGCCTCCTTACAGCGAGAGATCGTCGCCCACACGACGAGCTTACACTCGAAACCCGATCATGGGGCAATATTCTATTTGAAATGACAATAATTCGTATTATATCCTGCGTAGGTAACTGAGGAAATCACACTGTTCTTGTTCGTTCAAGCTGTAGTTCTCATGTTCACTTGTCACCCGTAAAGGCGAACGTTGACTCAATGAAAATTGAGACTAGCCAAGATAATTTCAATCGTTTACTTTATTTCCGGTGAACTCATCCATGTGTTATGTATACATATTGCATAGTACCATTTTTCTCGGCGCCTTATAGATGCCATCATCGGTGGTATAAGGCAAAGATTAATTGGTTTATTAAAGGAACCGCAATCAATCGTATCAATGTACCTGACGTGCGATCCCCGGGGCCTTCAATTTCTTTGTCCAGATTAAATCAAGGGAATATTATGCTGCAGTTGGCGCGGCTCGTTCATGCACTCACATGCGAACATAAGGGCATGCCTTCCGAGTTAGGCAGCCAGTGAAGTCCAGCAAAAATAAAGGCCGAACGAAAAGCCGAGAACGCATCCTAAACCTAAACAACCCTATGGAACGACCCCAGGGTCGGGGCGAACGCCCCGTAAACACGGAGATATTCGATCGGCTCGTGATGACGTAGATAACAGGGACAGATATTTCATAAAAATCAATTCGTGCTCCTCGTCCCGTTCCGAGTGTCGTGGAATAATTCAAACAACTCCCTCTATGCAAACACGAGATGGTTAAAGTTACTATTTGACGTTTACCTCACGGATAATGTTATCGTAATAATTTATCGAGAAGCTCACTTACTGGCGAAGGGGAGCTTCCATAATCATTCTGAAGAATGATACCGTAGCATGAGGACAGGTCGATGCCAGCTCTGACAAGGCAAAAACGGTCAGATGAGTTACTAGATTCAATGATCGCAAGACATATATATCTATATATATATATATATATATATATATATATATATATATATATATATATATATATATCTTTGAGAGCTTGTTGAGGTTAGTTAATGATCATGTCCCTTGACTGTTGGAAATCTGGGGGACACTGCCGCAACATTTATAATACGATACGGTTCCTAATCACATGAGTGGAGCAAGCTTCTGTGTTATAATCGAATGAATAAAGAAGAGCTATGCTCGTGCGTCATAGATACCTTCAAAGTGAAGCCTGGTGTCTATGACGGATTTTTGCTTTCAACCTCAATAGAGAATAGAAAAAAATTATATATATATATATATTATATATAGACAATGAAAAAATAGGTAGAGCAAATTAAATTCTGACTTTGATATCTGGACCTGGTTGCGCTGAAGCGCTCCTTCGCAGGAGCAAAGGCCTACTCGAAGCGCAATATACGTCAGGATCTTCCCCTTCCTGTGGGGGGCTAACCGCCAAAATATGACAGACATGACATTTTGAAAGAGCAACATGCCGCTGATATGAAAAGTTCGTCTTCGTGTATGAGGTATAATAAAAATACTAATAATATGTGAACTAGTGGATATTAGTTTCTAACCCGAATCGGATTCTTAGCCTTCACCTGTCTACGGAAACTCGGCTAGTACTATACTTGCTTACAAATACGCCGCCCTTCATTGAACAACTTTGGAGACTGCGCTAACCACCCGAGACATCCGGATATCTACACTTAATCAGATGGGTATTTCCCAGTATTTTGTTTTTTGAGAGGAGGAAATTTTTTTCAAACGCGCAGACATCACCAGAGACATCACCAATCTCTATTAAAGTGGGCCGATCCAGTGCAGGGGGGTTGAGGTGGATGACAAAACGCCTCTGCCTGCTGAAACCACTATCCTCTGCTGAGAGTCTGTCTCTTCCCCAGAGTCGGAAAACGTATGGCCCGACGTATGCCCAGTATGGAAGCAATGAATAGTCACGAACATAAGGGTGCATCTAGTCCAAACCGTCATCAAATGACTAGATACATAGCGAATGTGTTCCGCTATTTGCGTTGCCCAGACATTTTTTGCGTTGGCGGTTGAAATGCCACCCTGCCATCAGAGTGGCAGAGGTCTGCTTTGCTCAAATGTCTATCTTCATCACTGGCTAGACGACCTGTTCTAGACGACCTAAATTTTGCGCATTCCTTTACCTTCGATACTACGGGAGCGAATGTGGTCAAATGATGACGTCGCTGACAGGACTAATAATGCTCAGCCCTTAATTTACCTCATAATCGATTTTAAATGTCACATGTACACTTGGATCTGATAGTGTCTACTCAAATCGGAGTATGCAATCGACCCGCCTGGTTGGACCTGTACCAAAACTTCCATGAGTATGTGACTACATGTTGAGAACGCTGACTCTAGAAGCGGACAAGCGCCCAGTAAAGGGAGTCGAAGCCCGGGCTGACTGTTTTTAAACCGTAAAATTCGTGTCCTCCTGCCCTGCAATCGGTGGAGACACGGGTTCGATCCCAACCGTTGCACACTTACGTTTAGAGTGGTCTGTCTTATGAAGCAATGCCGAAAGCAGTTGTGCCGTGAACTGAGTAAGATGTTCAAGGCTGTATGTCAGCCCAAAAGGCTGTGGGTCAGCGGAAACTTTACCTTAGGCTGCCGCGACACGTTTCCCAAGACTTCCTCGGTCTGATCGATCTAACAATATGAGCGTCGAAAAGTCTCGATCAATAATTGTGCTAACCATGAACGGGTATTCTAATTGTCATAAAGTATTCCTCTTACAACAGAGAAGAAAGACATCGCAAACGTCCCCGTCGAGCATCAAGCACCGCTAAAACTATACATTATCTTTAAATAATAGATAACTCTGTGATAACATCCTCAGTCAAGCTGTATATTTGCGTGGGTCTGTGTGTCCGGTCCAGCATTATGGAAGCACGATCCTGTCATAATTGTTTTATGGTCGCGGTCGAACCGAACTCGGTTACCTACAAAGCCACTATGAACATAGGTATTGGTTGCTGTCACGATGAATTTAGTAGGAGAGAACGCTTACCCGTGCCACTGTGTAAATGTCACGCGGTCGCATAGACGGTGTCCATGAACCTCACATGGGTTCAAAGAAATATCGCCCACGTAATCTATTTTGAAGTGAACAGTGAAGTCCTTCGGAACGATTCGTTATTGCCGGCTACACTGGCCGATACATCATTGGGAGGACTGTCTCGTAAACGAAATCCGCCCCAGCCGAAGTTCTACGAACGCCACGAACGTACTTAGTTAACGCGCAACCTGATGACCAATATTTGACCAACATGGCTAATTATTAATTAGGAAACTATACCGAAATATCGTCACCTCCAACGTCGCACCCACCGTTCGAGTTCCGTCGAGTGGATGGTTTTTTTGTTAACAGGTTAACCTTAACAAGTTCATTGCTGTTGCTGCTGTTGTTGTAATTGCAAAATTAATTATTTCTCCATGAGAGTGAATCGTGTTCATTATCGCCACTGTCGTTTCTGCGGATAGCTTGTAATTGAATAGTGTGTTATAGTTTTTCGTATTTTTCCGTCGACAAAACAGAGAGATGGAGGATGGGGACATCTGAATTTTTTTGAATTGAATTGAATACAACAGGTGTATCGATCTACTCAGTGGTGGACGGCTAAGTGTCCCCTGACCATTTATCGACAGCGACACTAATAAAAGTGGATCACAAACATTAGCTATTGTACCACATACTCTAAGCTAATTGCCGAGGTCGATCATCAAAACTATCGACGTCTAAGCTAGTCCGAATGTGGGGCTCGTTTTCACGACAAGACAGAAAATCAGCTCAACCAAACGGAGAAATTACGTTAAACATAGATGTTATACTATATGTAAATGATGAACATTGCCCAAAACGGGGCACGTCTACGGGGACAACTAATCGTGACACCTTTGACGGCATCGGAACCTCAGATCGAACGCATCGACGTGTTGACGTAGTCTAACCTCGTTTGATCCGGCCGAAGGATCAACTAACCTTGAAATTTGCCTGCAGATATTTGCGAGGATATAATAGCATACGCTAAAATGATGCCCGGAAGCGTCTGGCTGCGATGGAAGAGTGCTTCAGCTGGATCAGCTGGAAGTTTCAACGTTATGTGTCCCGTGCCCACACATGAGTTCGTGTGCGGTGTGGTCTTTCGCTACGGACGATAGCTATTGTTTACCTTCAACTTATAGATAGCACCAATGGATATGCAGGTTAAAGGCGGCTACACTAATGTTCGCATATCTTTCCATGAACTTGACAGTACGTTGACGTTCATTGTGTTCGAAGTCGGGGGTTGAGAGTCGAATGCATCGATATGGCATGACACCGCCGGCAGGACGAAAATACACATGGGAACGGAGCCTAAGACAATTAGTAAAGTTTGATATGTCAACATTTGCTTGTGACACGAACGCATCCCTATCTGTATAAACTAAATGACCACACGATAATACGTAGATTGTAATTCAAATAGGCCGAAGCGACGGGGAGGCCGTATAAAAGAACTGGCCACCGTGACGATCCCCGCAGGGCCGTGTTGAAAGGACACGAGTCACTGGGAAAGCCGACTCGCTGATATCACGAGAGGTTGAGAAGAGAAAAGAAGGATTATGACATGAACGTCGCTAGTTTTATACTATACGGGCAACGTATTCCGTTGGATGGCGCCACCCGTTCGCCGGTCTGTTGACATTTCAAATTTTATTTTGGCGTCTCGTCAGAGCTGCCCAATTTGAAAAGGAAATCTATGATAACTATGTTTGTCACAGCTTGCACCATGTACCACATGGGTAAGACCCGTGCGACATGGGTCAGCCTGTATAGGGGACCGGACAAAGATCAAGTAAAAGAGTGGCTACGACCAGGTGAACAGGCAATCACGGTTATAATACCAAATAGATTCGAGCCTAAAGTAATAGTAGCACTTGGAATGGATTTCAGCGAAATTTGCTACTACGAGATTTTAGGTCCAAAAGAAAAAATGGACTCGGCTCGATATCTCGAGTTCTTGAAGGGACTCATGAATAATTGGCGCGGCGATAGGAAGCGCCGAGTGTGGCCGCTCGATGACAATGCTAGGGCACATCTGCTAGTGGCAATGAAATTACGTTCTGGCTAAAGGCCAACAAAATTGAGGTATGGCATCACCCTCCCTATTCTCCCGATTTAAGCCCGTGTGACTATGGTCGCTTCCATCGCTTAAAGAGGGCTATAGGTGGCCAAAGGTGTGCAAACATCGATTTACACCGAGAGGCCTTAAATAACGAAGTTATCAATATAAATAGAAAGGGTGCACACCTGGCCGCCAGAAGGCTGCCAGAACTCTGGGACCAGGGTATAAATAATACAGGTGCATATCTCTAGCTCATAGTAAAGGATCTCATATATATATTATATGGTTGTTTATTCAGCGTATGATGTAGTGTCACCATCGCTCGATAGAATTACATCTGAACAGAAAGCTAAGGTGCCTTTGTGTGACAGTAGGTAACCGGTAACCGGTGAAAGAATTATGGAAAGGTGGCAGCGACACTTCGTCATAGTAATACCTAAAGTTTACTGCTTAGGCCTAGAGTGCACATAGGAAAATTGCTGAAGGTCAGCCCAGAAAGTCCGAGGCGATGTGTGTAACAACGAATCTGAATCGTGTTACTTGAATGCCTCGGGCGAGGGGGGGGGCTTGTATTTAAGTTTATCTGTTCACCAAGAAAATGCCATTGATTTTTATCTTGACCTTCACCTCACAGTGAACCTCAACCTGAATCAATCGAACTCCGCTGCTTACGTCGAGCTCAGACGTGTACAAATTTCGTCTGAGGATTATCCTTGCCCGAATATGTGTAACCACTCTAATTTCGATTGTGTAATTTCCCCCTTCGATAAAGATAGCAAGCAGTGCGCACACCTTCTGTACAATCCTATAGGCAACTGCGCATAGACGACGAATTGCCGAGAACCTTCGATCGTTCACTGGTTTCTGTAATTCCTGTTCGTCCAATAAAGGTCTGTTGATGGTGCTGATGATGATGATAGAAGGATCTCAAGGTCGTCAAATCCTTTCGATTGATGGCTATTGCCTCCGGGCCGACCGACTTATCCATACAGTCCCTACCAGCGTTCTACCCGAAATGTATTGTCAGTGGGGGCTAATCGTACTCAACTGCGACGTTGTTATGGGCGAATGGATGTGCCCTCTTGATGACGAAAACAGTTCGAGTCGAGTCCGTATGTCTTAATACATTTCGGCGGTTCGTCCGGTGGCCCGGATGTATGATTATAGCGATGAGCATCAGCGGAGCTGAATGATTACTGATTCATGGGTTCAGATGCGGGGAGTGAGAGAGAGAGAGAGCGAATCTTATTTGACAGTTGTCGTCCTCTAGCGTAGTCGAGTGTATATGGCGTGCATACACTGTTGCTTCCTTAGAAAGGAGTACGTATATTTCTAGAATTTGTCAGCGATTAGCAAAATTCGTGCTGTCTTTGCCATTTGGCCTGGCTGGGACAGGCCAGCCCAGTGATTGACAACATTTAGAACCACCTAGTAGGCACCAATCGATTGAAGGGACCCGCCTTCCGGTTGACAGAAGCAATCTCCAACCCCCGTAGATCCCACTGCCTTCCACTGCTGCAATACTTTCGGTTCATTGAAAGTTCTGTCTCGCCCTCCCGTATAAAACAACCTAGCCTAACCTGCTCGAAATTCTGTGGTCGCCAACTCTTATTAGCCTCGCCCCGCGACGTTGACCATGCGATGGCCGGCAACGCTATCACTTACGTCGGATCATCTGTCGGGGCTACCGTACTCGTCATTGACATTTGGCTCTGGCCAAAGTTGGGCTCGTCCAGCCCTCGGCGTCCTGTCACCTAACAACAGTCAATGCCGTTTACCAGGCAACGCGCAGCTAATAATGATAATAATGTTACCCAGCCGCACTCCATGGGGCAATTCGTAGCCTGGCCTATTTGCCTGCGCAGCCTAACCTGTTCACCAGTTGACCTACCGAATACACCGCTGGCACTGCTTGCTTGTCTCGGGTGCAGTGCGGCGAATGTCCCTCTGGTAATAATAATTACAGGCGCCGGCTACGCTGGCTGTAGTACTATCAGCGTAATGGCCACACCGACGTGTACGGCGGTAACGTGAGGCCCTTGCGCCATCACTGGATAGTGAGAGAACTCGAGATGGGCGAACGGGTCTGTCAGGGCACTTTTTCATGCTGATGATATTATGGTACCATACGCCAGTATATATTATTATTATTATTATGGTGTTGAGCACAATTCGTGTGCTTCCATATCAGCAGTGGCAGTAGGGTCAGATGTCGCTGTACCTTGCTGATGTGTTCGTTAATTGTGGTTCATTGCGTTCGACTGAGTCGTGTCCACCCGACGAGACTGCAGTGGATCGGGACGTGACCCAGTTGTCGACGCTTGTCGCTTTTGGCTAGGACTAGTGCCCGCGAAAGGTTTTTGCAGATGTGCGATTTTGTTTATCAAGTGGAATAGCTCGTAGGCTTAACGGGTTCATGAGTCCGTGAGTCGCGTTAAGCAAGGGACGTCGAAGCAGATAAAGGCGAACAATTATTTGTGTGACCTTTGTTTGCTTTGCTATCGACTCCCGCTTACTGAGGTCGGAGAGAGAATTAACCTTTTCTCTATGTCGCTTACTAATAGATGGGAGAAATCGCATCATTCGCAGATGATATCTCCTCACAGGAATAGCCATTTAATCAGCAATAGCACGGCCTGTGGCGAGCGTTGGGCACTGACTACAAATAATTGCTGGTAAAGGGTGTAATGATACTTTCGCTAGGAAAACGTAACTACTCTGCAAGCTAATATTGCGAACTGTGAGGTAGTTTGAAAATAGATAATTGGGTAAACCCCAGCTGGGGATTGGACCTCGGAGCTGGTGATTATTGCTCAGTTGTGGGTCCTGAACAGCGTTTGCATAGAGGGGCGCACACATTGATGCATGTTTTGCGTGATTACCTTTTGTACCATTTTATACCTGACCAGTGTTCGTTGGGCTGATTTGTCATATCCGTTTCAGAGCCACCGTTGGCAGAGCCACCTAGCGGGCGGCATCCGGTAGGGGTCTTACGAGGACCCCAAGGGCTGTCCCCCCAAACGAAAATGCCGCTATGCCCCGGGTTCTTCGTGCCGCGCGCTTCACACCGCTGGCGTCCCACAACAATCGGATACAGCCATCGCCGGCGCCGCAACACAGCAACTTTCACACGTCGGCATTTGCTAAGATCGGGCAGATTGCGAATGGCTCTGTGGCCAATGGAGCAGCGGGGATCATCAGCAAGCCAAATGGCTTCACGATATCGCCCGATGCTGCTCTCCTACTGTCAAATAGCAACGCGAACCGAACGTTTAATCCGAGCATCACACCACCCGCCATCACGAGGTCGCCAACTCCTATTCATCGTCGAAAAGCCACCTCCACTATTACGCCCACCGTTCCTATTGGATCCCGTACTCACCAGCAGCAGCAGCAGCACTTACAACCTTCGAAGTCTCCAGCACCAGCTCCAAGCGCAACAACAACAACAACATCATTTGTCTCTACCGCAACAGAAGCAACATCATCAGCGGATGTCGCCCACGTCAGCAATCCCCCGGCATCACCGACGATCCCGAATGGACTCACCACTAAGAGTCCGCGAGGCAGTCCACAGTTCGTTCGTTCTGAAGGAGCGTTACCGAGACCTGATGGCGTGACGCCTCGCCAACCGACGACGACGCCCCTACCTGCCGGCGTTCTGGGATCGGTCGACGACGACTACGACGATGACAACGACAATGGCTCGAAGAGGAACGAGCGCCGCTGGTCCGGAGTCTCTAGAGGTTCGACGACACTTGCTGTTACTGCTGTACGTGGACCTTCAAATGATGCCCAAAGACGTCCGTCAGTTGCTTTGATAGAGGGACTTGCAGATACAATACGCGGAGCAACAAGTGTAGGCCGAACTGGGATTGGAGTTGGAACTGGGCCCGAGCCTGGAGCTGCTGCAAACCCAGCTCCGAGTGGTGGAGTTGCCGGGGGTGCGAGTTCAAGCGAGACCGCAGAAGGCGACCGCAGGACCGCGCGGGCAGCTGAGGCCAATACTGTGAAAACGACCAGCGGAAGCGAAAAAAGCAACGGGACTCTTCTCTCAGTCGGAGCGCTATCAGTTGTGACGACGGCGCCACGAAGGGTAGGACCAATATTTCCCGACACCCTCGACGCAGTCCGAACCAAAGCAGGTAGAGTTCATCGTCCACCAGCACCTAGACACAGTGGTAACGTGGAATATAATCGAGCAATCTAGTAAGCTTTTTTTTTGGACCAATCGCTGTTCCAGAGGACCATATATTGGCTACGACTGTCTCAAGCAGTTATAGGCATCCATAGCTTTAGATGAGAGTAACTATAAGCACAATTCCCATGAATTCAGTACAATGCTGATTTCGTGGTCTGCCCTGAGTTGAGCTATCTTGAGTGTTTTCTTTCCGTGTAAAGGTGAGCATGTATGACGCCCGATCATCTGACGCGGCGACTGCCAGGGTTGCGCGTCTGATGGTCCGAGTTCGGGGATTGATGATTTCCACCTTCGTCTGTTGAGTGTGTCCTACTGAAATTCGTTCCGGGCTGGTTATTGTGCGTTCTATTGTGTATGTCCTTCATCCACATGCTGTTGCTACTGTAATGTTGCTTGTGTCATTTGGACGGATGCATCGATGTGGGCCTCGACCCGGCTCCCGGCTCAGTGACCAGCACCAGAGCGAAACAAATTTCATAAGAAAATCGACATCCTGAAGAACGACTTTGTGCTAATATCGGAAATTGCCAGTAGTTCCCATGGGTTTGACGTTTCTCTGCTCGATAAATCCTCGATCGAGTGTTCCGAATTTTCACCCTACGAATATAAGCCACTCTCTTTCTCTCTCTCTCTCTCGCTATCTGCATGTGTCTTGTCTTCGTTGACGATTGCTAACGGAAGTTAGTCGAAATGTCATCTGATGGCTAATGCTCGCTGGTTTTAGCAAATGGATCGGCATCGGCAGTCGTCGAGTTGGCCCAAGTTCCATTGCCAGTGAGCCTTGACACCAATCATGAACTGGGTTAGGTAACTCTATTCTCTCAGGGCCGTTCGTGTAGACTAATGGTAAATGCCACCATTCGCCATAGGCTGACTCAGTTGTGTGGGTAGCACAATTGGACAGAAACTGAAAATACGAAACAGACACACAATAGAAAGTAAAAGAAAACACACAGCTCTTATTATTACGACGCAATGAAGTAATGGTTGCATATATTGCGGAGGCTATGTGATCCGTTTTCTATTTTTGTGCTTTCAGCATATCCACTATATATATATATATATATATATATATATATATATATATATATATATATATATATATAAGAGCTGAAGCCTGTCAGATAGGGGAACAGTTGAGGGTCAGCTCGAAAAGACAGTATATATATATATATATATATATATATATATATTGTGCAATACAGCCAGCAATGAACACGAATGGATCCATGTTCTTTATTATCCGATAGTAAAAACTCACGTTTAAAGGTCACAGTATAGCGTTAGTTGTGCGGTGTCCCTACCGATTATTGATTGCGAATTGAGCGTCTCGGTTCTTGAGTGGTGTCATCTGTTAAACCCTGGCGCGCATTTAACTCAAGCGTCTGATTGGCACCGTCAGTCATGGCATTCGTATTACCTTGGCTACGTCGTGTTAAACATCGACCGGCCGAGCGACCCACCTTCCGCTTGTGTGCCAGCACCTCTGGCTGGCAATCAGCAGCGATATTTGAGTCCAGTCGACGCTGGGGTGACGAATTAGCCTGATCGCTCCACAACTGAAACTGCAGCTACTGCTGGTGCTCCGGGCTTCGACCACCGATCAATAGAGTGGTCAAATCCTGATCTCACTGGGTCCGACTTCTGCATTGATTTATTGCGGCAGCATTGAACGCAATTGAAACGGGTTGGGGCAACCCCACACAGACACACAGGCGAGTCCGCCCCAGCCGGGTCGGTACAAGCGGAACGCGACATTGTCAGATGGCCGAGAACCTCAAAATGTCCTCATGACCCCTGCTGCTAGGAAGGTTTGAGCTCAACGGCTGCGCAAGCCTAAGGTTATCAAAAAACAAGGGACAGGGGTAAGGCTATAAGACGTAATGATAGATTTTACTCTGTCTCTATATTTGCTTCAGCCCTTAGAGGTGTGTGAGTGCCCATGGGTGTGCTTGCCATCGAAAGGCGACGATCTCAATTGAATGATATAGACGTACTCGTAGTCTTTCGAAACGAAAAAGTGTCAAGAAGGCATTCGAGTGCGACATTTCAAAAACCCTTGACAGGTTTCCTTATGTTGATCAGCCCCTTTTGCCTATGCCATCCACACCTCTGACAAAACGCTCGAGCAGGAGTGAGCACTCCACAATGCTTTCGACATGATCAGTTTCGTGTATGATCCCGTTTTGGCGATTACCTCGCCCTCCCAGACTCCTACCACACGGTCGTCACGTGACCAGCAATGATGATATAGTGTAATAAATACTGTGAACAGAGCTACATGAAATAGCATCTCTGGATGACCGTGAACAGCCACAACCGGCTCGTTCCCAGCCACGAATAACCGAGTGCCTCTGTGTATTCCTGTGAATCCCGAATCATACAGAAGATTAAACCTATCCGTCAGTGGTGGCGTGTCTATATATATATATATACAGACACGCCTCGGTGTCAGCACGCGTAGCTGTGCGCTGCTGATATGGCCGCGGTCCCCGTTGTCACGTTGTCTTGATGGAGGACAAAGTCGGAAAAGAGCCTCCCCTTCGAGTATCCTCGCCCCTCTCGTCTCCTGGCCTCACGAACCCTCTGAGACACCAGTACAACAGCCTTCGACCGGCCGCGCGTTACGGCGCTGTCACGACACGACAGACGGCCGGCAACAACAACAACGTCAATAATACCCTAGCAACACAGCTTGGCTGGTGCAGCGCGCTTGCTCGGTGTAGCGATCCTGCGATCCTGACGGCGTCAGCGCTACCGGAACTGGTGCACACAACGCACACTGTTCAGTTATCATAGATATGTACCGGGGCGACCCTACGAGCGTGTTCGGAGCAGACTTGAAAGGCTGAATCTGCTGTCGGTTCGACACGCAAACCCTGTCCCCCGGTAAGGGACGACAAAGCGGCCAAAGGGTGAATCCTAACGGTCTGTCATCATGTTATCTATAATGGAACGAGTGTCTATACCATACTGCGCAGAGAAGTTGAGAGAGAGAGAGCCGTGAGAGAGCCATCGAGACAGCGTTGTCTCTCATCCATTGATTTTCAGTTCTCGAGAATGGCAACGGGCACAGATGTCGCACAGGCCAAATGTACCCTCTACTGATGACCAAGGACCATCAACGACCTCCCCTAGCCGTATACCCTGGTTGCGGCACAGTCTGTGCCAGTGTATCTGTGTACAGTAATTAGCTCTGTAAATTCCTTATTATGTTTGTCCTGGAGATTAGTCCTCCCTCTGAGATACAGCCGAATGTTGTCTTCACGTCGGGACAATCTATAAGTTGCTATTCATTGGAAGGTGTCTTTAGACTTACGGGTGCACGGGTTCGATCCCCACCCGTTGCACATTTGCATTTAATGGTGTTGTCCGTCTTATGAAGCCTTATGCCGAAAGCAGTTCTACCGTCGAATGAGTTAAATCTTGGCTGTGAGTCAGCCCTGCAAATTTACTTATTTCGACTTACTGCAATGATTGGCATATTAAATGTAAACGTCGCTCAAATTCCGATCGTAATATATCTACCTTTGATTCTATCCAGCACATTTCGATCCAAAAAAAAACATCTGTGTTCTTTTGTAAGAAACGTGTGGTCTCAAAATCGTCTGCATAGGCATCGGTGGCGATTTTCCTATGAAGACACAGACCGAATCTTCTCGTTGAACGACGGCATCGCGTTTTGACCATTGAATTCTGCACACGAAAGATCTTCAAAGTCGTCGGGGTCACGATCGAAATCTCTCAGCGAATCTATCCCTAAAAACTCTACGCCTCAGAATGTTGGAGGAGATCACCAAAAGAAGACAACTACCGTAAGCCAGGACAAAGGCAAACCACGTTTCATCTGTGATTCCAGATTGTTGCCACCGACATCTATTGACTCTCCTTCCTCGTTATGAAATCGGTGAATTTCCATCACACAGCTTCATCCGTTGTCGAAGTCCCCTTTGCGAACCGCCAGCGTGACTGAGCGGGTTATTGTAGATGTTCTCCAGCAGAGGAAGCCTTAGCCTGGCTAGCTAATGCGCATCTCTCGGTTGACCATAAAGTCCAGCATGACCGACATGGTAGGACGGCTGAGTCTCTGGCTGTAAAAAGCCAGAGGCCGCAGGTTCGAATCCACATGACATATAAGAGAACATTCTATGCAGTTCCTTTAATAAATCAATGAAGCCTTGCCTTACCTTACCTTGAAACAACTCTACACAGCGGTGCCAAAAGCCAGCTGAGGGTCAGCTAAGACAATAAATAATAAACGATAGAACAGACAGATGGAGGAAGCAACAAGGGCGATGCATGCGCAGAGATTGTATCTACAACATCTGTGATAGCTAGAGTAAGAGAGTCCCACAGGTGCGACGTTACGCATGACTGGCCGCCGGACCGCCCTCCTGACATATTGCCTACACACACCAACTACGCTGCCTCTCATATCTACACAATGTCGTAATTTGAAAAAGTGTCTCGCAATGTCTTATTTCTCGTTTGCAGATTCACTCGTCATTGGTGTCCCCGGCCTCGAGTACTTGACGTCCATCGACCAACTCAACGTCCGAAATAGAACTTTGCTTTTGAAATGTGAGCTGAAGCCTGTTAGGTAGCAGGCTTGCTATTTTTGTTCTATATATATATATATATCCAGGCGCGCATGCCTATGCACTCATTTTTTGAACACGATTAGCTCATCCGCACGTAACTATTATACGAAGAAAACAACGAATCAAGCTTAATTGCGCCATTGGCGTTGTGCTTTGTTCCTAACGAACCATTCGAGGGTTTAGTCGCGTTCTCTTCGCCCGAAGGCCGGGTATATATTACTTTCTCATATAGATGTATGGGTATCAATAACTGCGTTTAATCGACTAAGGTTTTACGTCAATGGGGGGGGTGGCGGAGGCTCCCTCGCCGGCGTGTTGACGTGCGCTGATGCACGCACAACCCTCCGCTAATTGATTGAGGACGTTTGCCTACGATAGTGAATGAGAATTATATTTTTGTATTGTCTATTTTGAGTCTCGGTGAGAACTGCCTTAGATATATATGTTGCTTCAATAGGTGTCGTTCTTGAGCCAGCAGCACATCACAGTTGGTGGTTGCAGGTTTTGGCGTGTCTTACTTGCGTAGATGCTTGCTACTATGGTTATCGTAGTGATCGTTGCACCTGTGCCAGCAGCGATCAATGCTGAAAGCACTAATTGTGTATAATAAGTAAGTATATATACAAAGTGTTCGTAGGTGTTTATACAGCCCTATGGAGGAATAAGCAAAAGCTGACGGTCGCGAAGATAACCGAGCGCAATAATTCTAATTTTGCATTCGTATTGTTTTGCTGTAAACACATATTCAGATTTTTCTAACGTGTATGAAAAAGTATCGAAGTGGATCAAGAAATCGAAAAAGAGAAATCCTACCTCACCTGACGGCAAAGTTTGCGTTAAGTCTGAAGAGAACTTCAGCGTTGCAACCGAGGTTTCACGTCCCCCTCAAGCACAACAGTTTTGCGGATCATCCCTCTTCCATGTTTCTGCTTAATTACACAATGGTATCCGATTATATTGATTGGCCACAAATTACGAAGCAAATATATATTCCATGGACGGTGACAACCGTCAAAATCGTCAAATGTGAGCTCGTCTCCCATAGGATTGCGTACGAACCTTACGAATCGCGCAGCTAGAATATATGTATTTCCACTCTCATAAGCGACATCGTCTTTATGTATAAACTCATTGAAGCTGATGAAGAAAAACTGACTCAAGTCCACACATCACAACATATTCGAAAAATTGATTCGACTCGGAGTGAGAATCGACTGTCCTGCTGCTCGATTCTTCATGATTCATATCGTGGTGTTTGTTGTCATGACCACGACGAACGTGGACAGACGTGAACATTGTAAACAAAAACTGCAACGTAATCATCTCATTAGCATCCCTTATTGGACCGATCATGAGTTTGACCTATCTGGCTGAAGAGCACAATATACAGACGCAGATTGCGCATTCGTTAACATATACTTTTGTGTCGATCATCCGAGATCGATGGTGTCAGTGTCCTCAACCTCACAAACATATGAGCGATGAGCCAGAACTGATTCAACTACAAAACGAGGCAGTGAGATGGGAACCAACCGCTGGTTGGAACCTCGCGATGCGACACCTTACCTCCCCATCGAACGAAAACTCATGGTCCTCGGGCTCGTGGAGAACGTCTTGATACAGATGTTTATTGATGTTATTTTTTATGTCTAGTTTCTGCAATTGTTAGTAAGTCACGAATTCGGTGAACTTTTTGAGCTGTACGCTTGTCAATATATAGGTGTTTCCCCCACACCAACTGAATGTGTTGGATAAGTACAATTGTCGCCTTGAAATTAGTGCAGCTGTCATCGCTTTCATCGGGCATTTCGATGTTGTTTATCGGTACCTTTTGTCCAGGATAACTTACTCGGACTATGGCGGCATGTCGCAACTATCCGTCTACCCAATCTAAGCTGTAACTCGATTCCGAAGTTTACTGATTCCCCCACCACCCGCTGTATACCTCAAGAAATACTATATATGAGAAATGGTGTCGAAAAGGTTTACGATCAGTTTCGAAAGAAATCTACACCTAGATATTAAACGTACGAGCGAGTTTATGAGCTGCTCCTGCAGGCCACCTATAATTACGCAATATTAAATACTAGACAGTGGACGAGGCAGGGGTGATTCTGGGGTGAAATATAGCCTTCACATCGATTCGCCCCATCGATACATTTAAAGGTTAGGATCGATCTCCCATTAAGCAGTAAATTGCCTTCGCCATTTCTGTCGTACCCTAGGATACGGGTGTATTTTTAGCACTCCGGCGTATGTGGCTTGCGCCTACAGCTGTGGCAAAAGCTGGGCCCTTTAACCGATTCGGTAGCGAAAAGGCGGTCTAGTGACTGCGCGAGAATGTGATACCACCAAGATTGGTCCCCACCTAATCGATTGTCGATTCCTCAAGGCTCGGGCTGAAATTATTTTTGTACTTTGCTAGACAGTAATATAGACAGCAAGCGACCACCCCATCGCTGATGTTCGACAACAAACACGGGTATATCATACATCATAAATTCTGCAAGCTCCGGACGGTGTTGCGTCCATGGTTCGATAACTCTGTATATGACAAAACCACAAGTTGGTATCCACGAAAAAGTCGAGTTTCTTCAGCATTTACCTTCACTGAGTCAAGACCCTACTTATATTAGTGGTGCCTTGCTTTACAACTGGGTGCGGTCATCGAAGTTCGGGCGTATCATTTATCAACAAATATTACTCATAGAAATCGTCACGGACGATTATATGTTATATGTTTTCTCGACAAAGTTCTAGAATGACGCGATAACCTATCCGATTCGTGTGCATTTCTGAATGTCGATTAATGGGACACGGTTGCGATCGCCCCAAGGCAGGTAGGCCCCTAGGTTATCTTGATCTCATATAAACATTGCATCGTGAATCGACGCTTCTGATAGTGCCACCTTCATGCTAACTCAGTCGTCAACAGGCCAACGCCGAAACAGAATCGGATTCAATTAACTAGCCTTGTAATAGGAAGAGTGAATTGAAAAATAATTAATGGTTTTGTTCGTCAAAACAAATCTGCTAAAGTTGAAATTAACTTTTCGAAGTTACATATGTGCGAGCTGACACCACCGCCATGAAGATCCGTTTTTGTCCATTTTTGTTTTTTGCATTGGAATCGATACGACTACGCATGAATAAGTTGAGGCCTTGTTACCAACCACAGGATACTTTGAGATTTCTCTTTTCGACGAACAGTCGACGAGCATCGGTCCCTGTTCTAACCATAATACATATAATTGCATAGCGCTACTTCAGGAGCAACACCTGCCACTTCTGTTGTTTCTCAAGTCGGTTACGACCTGCTCATCGGCGTGCGGCAACCTTCAGCAGTTCGGCCTATTTCGGGACGTAACCCGCAGCCAGATGCCATAGCTCGATCTTGACCTCACTGACTCACACATGGGTAGGCCCCCGTGAGGAGAGAAACGGAGCGAAGGTTCAGCGGGCGATACCAACAAGTCAAGTCAGAGCTCGCAATCCGCAAGTTGAGAGGCAATGCCAATCATCTCTAAATCATGAGTGCTAATCCTGTCTTTGGGATGAGGGTAGGCATATGGTGGTTTCGTGTTCGAGAACGTGCTCTAACAAAAGGAAGCAAGCAAAAGGTGGTCCGAGACAGGCAGATCAGGCGAACCCTCGTGGGCCTACTGAACCTGCCCGATGTTCCAATCAGTCAATGAGTCGCTCCCTCTCGTGCTTGCTCGCTCCCTCCCTCGCCTCTGCCATGCTTATGGCCTAACCATCCACAGCAATAGCCGGTACAGGGTGGGGCGTCTACCAAGGAAGCCGATTGGTGCAAGGGAGATTGTGCCAAGCGTGGAATGGAGCCCATCACATCCTGACCGACTGATCTCGTCATGGGTCACGGCACTTGCTGGAACTACTTGCGAATGAAGGCAACTGGCGCCCAGAGTTCCACAACACCCCTTCCCTCAGTATTTAGGAGTACCCGCCACGATTTCTGAGACTTTGACGTTGCCTGGGCCGACAAGTCTGATGCGTGGGAATGGATTAGGCACTACCCTGCTATGTGCACCTGTTCCGCTGTCTCTGCTGGCGAATAATTGCAGTTTCCACCTGGGCGACCTGGGCGTATCTGCATCAGGCCGAACTATTCCAGCGGGAAATATTCGTAGGAGTTCGTAGAACAGAGTATTTAGAGGTGCTCAGCAAGCGGTGGCATTCACCCGAGACGGGCGTCGCCTTAACCTACACTCTGGTCGGAACAACAGGTTCAACTTGACGCGGACGACCTTCGAAAGAAAAAAAAACGTTTGAAGATTTTGACTAAAGTCCGTTTCACTCCGGGACAGCTTTCTGTAGATTATCTACTTTGATTTTCTGCTTTTACCTACACGCTACTATCAAACTATTATGTATTGCAAGTAGGTCAAAGTAATTATTACATGGATGGTTACCTTTAGAACTGTCGAACTGTGGTTGGCCTCCGACGGGATTTCGAAAATTTCCCAACACCCTGCATTATATATGTATAGTTTATGGGTAAACCATCCATTGTATTTGGCATATTTCTATTTGTTCTTTGTTCTTCTAATAAACTATTGCTACCTACTAAAGTATCTTTGATACCATCCAATTCGTTACAGCAATTGTCGGATGTGAGATGGTGCACGGAGGCTTCGCAATCAAGAACCTCCTCGGTCAAACGGTATTTGGCGTTGAGGAAGATACGGCTTGTTTCGCCTCCACCTGCCTATGTGCACCTCCGGTAATAACAATGAAGAGATTTCCATTCTGAAAAACATCTTCTCTTTCATGTGGCTCGCCGTACAATAGTATTTCTCGCCGATTAACTGAGGAAAACATGACCCCGTCCATTCGCAGTGATTGCGCACAAATCTATATTGCGGGCATGCGTGTCATATACACCGGAACGGCTCATGTGTGAACTTCGCGATTGAACCTAAGGTTGCCGTCCTTGAGATCCAAATAAGTGTAAGGGTGGCGTTTTCTTATGCGATTCCAGAAACATCCCCTCAATCTGACCGTGCGTGACTCTCACCGTAGGAAAGTACTTCGACTTTCACGGCCTGATCGTTGCGTTTGCTGTTGTTTTCCGTGTTGTCTTCAGGTAGGCCGTTCATGCATTGATCTAATAACACAGCATAAATGTGTATGACTCTCGTACATGTAAAGTCAATTTTCCAGACTGACCCACAGCCAACATTTAACCTCCACGGTACAACTGCTTTTGGCATAAGGCTTCATAAGACGTACATGTAATGCGTCGTTAGCAATTAGAAGGAACTGACATGATATATTCTTAGCTTGTGAGACGTCTGAACTTGAAATTCGTTGAATGCAGATGGAAAAAGATTTTTGTATAAAATTTCATATGAATAAATAATTAATATTCATAGAAAATTTCCCACCGTCCAGGTCTGACTATGCTGTGCTCTATATGAATTTAGAATACAAAAGTACTTTTTAAATAGTCCATATATTTTCTATAATTCTTTCAATATTATTAACTGTTCTTGAGATAGGGTAATCAATTAATTAGTAACGTTAATCACTTAGACTTGGTGGAAGGATGATAAGAGCAAGTAGGCATACATAGAAATTAATACATATCATCATATCATAATCAAATGTTTATTCTCGGAATATAAGTAAAATACTAGCAATGCCGTTAAAAACGAGATTTTCAAGAGAAATAGTTGGCATTGAAATTTAAAAAACGGCAGATGAAATAGATTTAGAAAATTTATCTTCTTATCTATTTGTGATAATCTTAGCACACTTGGCAAAATTGAATCTTAACTCCCAGTTCTGAAAATGTGAAGATTTGAAATTTCAGTATTAATTTAAGGTTTCAACAGTTTGGTTCATGTCTCACCTCACATAGCGATTAGTTAATTATTCGTTGTTCTCAATTAAATTTGCCTTAATGTGTAAATTGCTGACAATGAGAACAAACATCTAACTGACCTTTATAACAAAATCATATACCTCGCGCTGCCGACTTCGGAAAATGACTCAGGTGGTAACAGTGTCGTCACCACCTTGGGGTGAGCTGGGTTCCGTTCACCACGAGTGGTCTCTGAGCAGTCCGCAATTAGCAATTAAAAATTCTGAAGGTGAGTAAGCTCCATTTCCAATGCTTCATTTCTATTTGATTAATTTTGAAAATGAGTTTCAATTTGTTGTTATTTTTTTTAGTTGTGAAAATGAACCCGATTTTATTCCGTTATATGGACCTGTCAATGGATAGACTGAGTTGGATATTTCCACTTTGAGATTAACCCGGAGTGCAGCTGTACCATAACCTCTAAAAAAATCTTGACGTTGTTCGCTCTGCTGTAATTCTGTCATTTTAATGAAGTGAAACCGACTAATTGATTCAGCGACAAAGCGTTCCTACATAAGGTCGTATTCTCCATCAGATTGTCCATGAGTTTCGACTCTTTATGGTGTTGCTATGCTCTGAGCGTGTCTGATAAATCTGTAAATCTGCTGGAAATTTATCGGCACGTGGTTATTAACGGATGCATACGACAAAAACAAAGGAAAATCGAACGTCTGAACAAATCAGAGTATGCCATTGATCACCTTTGACAACCAATCCAAGTAATTAGCTGAGCACTTTTCTCGGAGCCGTTGGCGGCGTCCTCGTGCCTCGATTGCCTCTCACGACGCCTTGTTCGCAGAGATCACGTCGGATACACTGATCGTAGTCTCGTGTGCGTTCAGATCGTGTCATTCCCGGGAATGAATTGACATGAATACCGGTTGAACTAAAGAAAAACCCCGTGTTGTCGATATTTGTATATATATATATATATATATATATATATATGTGACATTTAGCATAGACACATCATCGCCGTTTTTTCGACGTCGACATCAAGATATAATCTCCTTCCCACTAATTAGAATCCTCTCCGTTGACCGTCTCTTGCAGCATTAAGCGGAAGTATTAAACGGCATTTTTACATACATCTTCGCCTCGTTCTGTATTTCAGGCAAAACCCAGTTTCGTATTGTGGGCCCAGTGTGTACGTGCAGTGAGTGCCAACAGGGTGATCTCATTACATTTCCGGTACGCGTTTCGTTCATGTGATTCTCTATGTAGTCGTATTAAACACAATAGCGTATTCTTGTCATATATATATATATATATATATATATATATAACACGCGCGCGTAAATAGAATGAACTTCGCAAATATCCGAACTTGAAGAAAATCGTTAATATCCATAAATTACCATATCATTATGACGTGCTCAGAACGGGAATAACGTGTCACACTGATAAGGGCTACTCTCTACAATGGCTCAAGGACGTTCGCCAGTTTCTTGAGCAGATCTGGAGCGTGGAAAGAGACGTCGAAGGAGCCTGAATATTTCATGACGAAAGAAGGCCGATAGAGATGTTTTCTGTGCCACCGATCGATGTTAAACGCTTATTTCAAAAGGTCCATACAGACGTCTATGTATCTCTCTCTCTCTCTCTCTCTGTGCACCTGTATAGACGAGTCCTTAACCAGATGTCGTCCTCGCGAAGGGCAGCTCCATTTATAGCACCTATGCATGTCCAGTGTAGGTGTTTATCAGAAGTTGGTGGAGGGGGGTGAATAGATAAGATATCTCGTTCTGCTACATGCTGCTGTCGTGCATCCTCGTGTGTTGGGGATCGTTCCAACTTGGAATGGCTGTGCCACGTATGAGGAGTCGGCAGTATAATCATAACTTACCAACCGATACACTTGCGAGCGTTTAAATTCCGCGGGGTTTGAGTACACTATTGGATCCAGGGTTGCTTTGGTAACTTATGTGCTACTCATTCATACTGTATTTGTGCCGAAGCACAAACGGGACAGCAGGAGAATATACCCTGACGGTTATGGTGGGTCCAGACAATTGCCAATAGATATTAGTCCTCACCGAAAATAGTACACTGGAGTTTTTCCTAGCTGAAAATAAGGGCAAAGCGACACGCGCTCTATTTGTAATCAGTGGAGACAGAGGTCGTCTCGCAATGGAAGCAGCAGTTTTCTTTTTGGGGAGCCTGGACCACTGCCTCGGACTTGCGGTGTATTCCTTCGGCCGGTGGCCTGCAGGAACCCATCGGCGGATCGATCTATCAGAAGCCGCCGGCCCGTTCCCTTTTGCCCTAGACCCGATTCTCTATCTGTTATTCCCTGCCTCGAGTTTTTGTCTGTTCACTTTCTCTAACTTATTTTATCTTTTCGCATCAAGGAACAAAGCACTTGCGGCTAGTCCGTTCTTCCTTCGGCATCGTCATCCATGATTCTCTGGATCGATGGCTTTTTTCCGATATCCCCATTTATCGTGACCTCCCTGATTTGTTGTATGGTGACACAGCGGAGGAGCCTTATGCTCCACTCCTCCGTCACACCAGATGCGCATAGGACGCAGGTATCTTTTAACCTTACCTTAATTCCGGTTTGAAGCCGATTGTAGCCGGTCAGCACCAAGGTCGCATGGTGAGAGAGCTCTGCATGAGCCCGCTCGTCCGGGTTCATACAGAGGGTCCATTTGCTAGGTGATAGCTCAAAGCGCATCCCCCTGGACTCTACTCCGCTAGCTATTTCCGTGGCATGTCCTCTTCGGCTGTGGTGAGATCAACATCATGATCCAGGGCGCATCGTACCCTTTCATTCGCCTTAATAGATTCAACGGAATCGTTTGAAACAGCAGCTAGTCAAACTGGAGTTTTGACTAGTTGTCCCACTGCTGTGTAACAGCCGCTTACCTTCATCACCTACATCCTTCAGAGCTGTCAGTCCGCCTCTGCTCACCTGCAGGACTCACGATACTGATAGTGATAATGATAGAATCAGAAATCATCACCTGAGCGGATCTTCACCATTGTAATCAATGTTCTTCTGTCTATTTTATAGGTGACGTCGACGGAAACCGGGCAGCAGGTGGGTCGAATCAGTCGTCCATTTCGCCAGCCGACACCGGCGGCTGGTAGAGTAAGCCAACGCGAACCCATTGTCCGTCATCTTGTGGAAGATCCGGCCAAAATGGGCGACCCGAGTCAGCTCACATATAGTGCAGACGGGGCGACGTCGGAGCCAGGCGCTTTCAATGACGGCTACAGTGTGTCCTTTAATAAGGAACTACCTGTACCCATGAAAGCGGTCCTGCTTTCAGCCGTACTTCTCATTGTAAGAATCGAGAAACCATGTTCAGTAGAAGCGAATTTATTCTTTGATAAAGCTGACGTTCCAGTTCTAGCACGAGCGATTTGTCTCATTGTTTTGCTATTAATCAAATAGCCTATTGTCAACACGTACGGGCTATAACTCCATCAAAGTAGTAGCCATTGACACTGATTTGCCCACATCAGTGGCCACGAATTGCGCCTTAGAACGATTGGTCTGTACTGTAAATAAATTAATAAAAAAAACATGGCTCTACCTTGAAATAGGGTCTAGCTTCGAAATCAGACCCCGTATCTCTCAGTCACCAGGAGAAAAAGTATAAAAGAACTTCGGTAACAGCGATCGTAGTCAAGGGCAATTGACAAACTAACCGTTCGTTTACTCCTGCTTATGTTTCAGGACTTCTTATACAGCGACCTGAGGAAGGCCAAAGTAAAAAGCACATAGAGAACATGTTTCAATGCCCATTGTTCACAGTTGTCACTGCATTCATTGAATTCACACTTTTCTTGTATAGATACCGTAAGCGAACATTGTACAAACATTCATCCGATTGCTGTATATAACTCACGCGAAAATGTACAACGAACTCAGTCAACAATAAGAACAACAGGAGAGAACAATAAATTCAACTTCGTACGATTTTCGAATAAATAAACAAACAAATGCCTCATTTTTTCCTCCGTTCAACGTTCACAGCTACATAGATCAAGTGTTTCCGTGCAAGATCACAAATCGTAAGTTCAGCTGTCGATTTTAAGTTGCGTACATTTTTGGAGTTTCCCCGGTGCGACCTCTACGAGCCAGAAGCGTGTCTCCGGTAAATTCGTAGCCAACTACAACGCTACAATTGGACCCAACGAATTTTGCTTTTGGTACAAAAACAGGCTCCGAGACGAGTTTCGGTGCCAAATGGCCCACGTCTATCTTTCAAACGGACCCAACCATTTTGGCCAAAAGCCGCATTTTTCAGTCGAATTTTACATTGCTTGCGTTAATTGAACGAATTGAGAATCTCGCAATATGTGAAATTGTAAAAAATAGTTTGCCACCAATCTTCAGAAATAAAGAAAAGGAGGATAATATTGGAAGGGCCTGAAGTTGCAACTATCCATTAAATTTTTTTTCATACTATTGTCTAAAAGTGACAGTGCCGTAATTTTTTGAGACTAGAGAAACAAACGCCAATATTCTTGTCTAGTCCAGGATAGTGCTTCAATAAGGTATACTTTATATGTCATATAGAGTAATACTAGAAATGAGAATAATATTTATAATAATTACGCACACCTAACGCTCAGTGTCTTTAATTTGATTTACTGTATTCTTTATTACGTTTATTATACCTCGTTGTACATCTCAACATCTGGTGTACAGCGATTATACTCGGTGTCCTGTATACACTGTGTGGAATAGCCCAGACGGTTCGGGCCCCCAGAAGATTCGCATCGTCCTCAAACCCTCCCAAAACAGCCTCTTTTCTTCACTATAAACGAAAACAGACTTGGAAAACCCCTTTTTTTCAAGTTAATGAATTAATGAATAATTCTCCGTACCGCGTCAACACTGAACGATATTGTTATAGGTATCATGGTTACGATGAATCATTGTAGTGAATCAAATGAGTACGCGGGCGAATCTCTATTATCGGTGTTCGAAAGCGGGCAACACAATACAGGATGCTGCAACCCCCGAAGTGGCAGGCTCCATCTTCGCTTTCTGCTCCAATCTAGCTTCTTGCCTATTCGTTCTTCGACACGATCATAACAATCAACGGGAAGGAGATGTATCGCTATACGTTACGCCGTCAGCGAGAGAGCCACTGGCAGTTTTCGTGTCACTTCTGTAATACTCTTCCATAGCCAAGCGAAAAATCACCCGCTCGATAGAGATGACAGCAGACCGCAGCCTATTGGCCCGGCAATGCTACGCCAGCCACTCTGCAACGAGGATATAATCTTATGTCCACTCTGCCGTTGTGCCTGCACCCAAACCACTGTCCACCCCATATCTCATAAATCCGCGCCTCTCATACCACCCCATGAAGTTTCTATCGCTGAGGAGAAACTCCCCCATCCACAATGCATAGCAATGTAACGATTCCATGATTCAGAGTTCTCCACCAGAACGCTGTGAGATGGCGAACTCGCCAGCCTCAATGTATACCCAATAATATATAAATAAATATGCCTGTATGTATATAAGCAGTCGGGAGTATGTAGTACTATCGTGTACGCGTGTCGACAGCTCGTCTTAGTGTAGTGTGTACTTCCGCCTGCGTCGAGCTAGTCCGCATTCGGCTACACGCATTTTCAACATCAGAGCGTCCCCTTCTCGTGTGACTTCGCTCGTACGAACGACAACCGCTTCAATCGCGTTTTCCACAACTTTCCAACCGTCGAAACGCCCACCTATTGGCGCCGCTTATCTCGACGAGCTGCGTGACGTGGTGGTGCTTCGACGGCGAGGGTGTGGGCTGCGCGACCGGCGACGCGGAGATCGGCGCGGTGATCGACGTGGACTCATCATCCGGCCGCCGCCGCCGCCGCCGCGGCCTCCACGGCGGATCGGTGAACGAAGCGGGCTGCGGCGCCTAGAACGGTCGAAATATAATATAAAGATGTGTTCATTTCGTTCATGGCTCTCATCGTTGTGTATAATGAGATGCAAACATTAATAGATAACAGTTCGTATACCGAAACGGATCTCAGATTTCTATTCGCGAGGCATAAACAACTTCTCTCCCCGCAATACTATCTACACATTCAAGGTGACGTGGTCACACTGAAGTTCCTCCCAGCTTACTACGACCACTTCAACTTTTTATTTCTGACCCTGGAACAAGTGTTGTTGCTAGGGAAACGGTTCAGAACTACTTTCGTATTAGTTACTTCAAACCATATGTGTCCTGAAGGCTTCGAACCGGCGACACCTAGACCTCCAGGTGCTCGGTGCTACCTCGATTGACGAACGTCTCACATAAAACTTCACACGGTCATTTACTAAATTTCTTCCAGAGTACAGCAGAACGCCAGATATAGAAACATACGCTCGAGCCCCCGATACTAATAGACGTCCTAACGTTTCACTACACGGTCTAACCGAGGAATCTATCGACGTCAGCGTACTTATTAAAACGGTGAATTCGATCGTTGACGTACCTGTCCCGATTGCGACGATCATTTCTGAAGCCTCCTCCGCCGCGAAATCCCCGATCTCGATTGTTCCGACCTCCACCACCTCCACCGCCGCCGCCTCCGCCGCCACCGCCACCACCGCCAAGAATCTCCTTTCGGTCCCGTTCAGCTTTCGTCGGACCCAACGGCAGGACAGCCGCTACCGTAATCTCCTGGCCGTCGATCTGGCCGCCGTCCATGTACTTAACGGCCTTTTCGGCCTGCTCGTGACTCTCGAACTCGACATGACACGAGCCCCGCGAAACATGAGGGTGGTGGCGCTCCATTGGCATATCGAGTGACTTGATTGTGCCTGTGACGAGAACAGAATCGAAAGACTCATTAGCGATGGCGTATTTAATGCTGATCATTTCATATTCATTAACAGCATTACCTCTAACAACTACGGGTGCAACGGGAGGGGACGAGATGCTCCTTAAAGTGCCGATAGTATGTTAAGAAAAATGGTATTTTGCATTAATTATTGCAATGCTACTGAGAAATTACTTCGGATAATAGATAGGCGATAAAAAGGAAGTATAAAGTAAATATTATTAGTTGTGTAATTAATATGTGTACAAGCAATAATCACCGATGAGTACTCAAGCCGAGCATGGAAATGAGGCGCCTATATGACTGTATTACCTAGCACTGCATAATGGCATTGAGCATAAATTTTAGCCAAGAAGATTTTCATAGAAAACCCAAAATATACCATAAAGAAAAAATATGAACTACTTTGGCCGTCTGCATTCGAAGAACATACTGTGAACACACAAGTCTACCAGATAATGAGGGCGTTTCTGTATAATCGAGTATAGTTAATATTCCGAGAGAATAAATGGAAACGGTTTGGTATTAACAATTATTCATCTGCTTCTAGAAATAGAAGCGAGATCCCTTTCGCGAACGAGATTGATTTACGAAAATTCGTCGAACACGGACCACAATCAGGCTCATATTCGCCTTAATCAGCGACTACTCATTTTTGATAGAATGTCCAACTTAATTGATTAGGGTGGGTTGACTGGCAGCACAAATACTAACTCAGGCTTAAATGAACCCAGGCGAGATACTCGAACGTGAACAAAGACGGGAGATCGCAAGCGCAACCAAATTGATTTAACTTGATATCCTTCGATCCTTGGAGGGGAAGATTTTCAGAATCTGAATCTTTAATAGATCGATGTATAAAGCATGTCAACGTGGCAGCTTTCACATGTCGAGTATTAAGCTTTTGATAACTAATTGACACATGCCAACCTGATTACGCCGCTGAGATGATTAAGCACCTATCTTTTGATTATTATTTATAATATTATAATTTATTATTACCTTAAGCCCCTTTCCGGACAATGTTTAATAGACAGATTCGAGATGCTGCAACAATCACATGATGCAGATATGATACGAGATGCTATTGGGCAGACTGCTGTCATTGACTTACCGAAATAGGCAAATATCTCTTGAATGTGCTCTTTGGTGACGTTACGGGTCAGCCTGCCAATGTGGATCTTCAGGGAACGAAGAGGACTCAGTGAGCGGCTTCGGGAGCGGCGTTTTGGCGAACGGGATCGCCGTCTTGGAGATCGTTCCTTGCGTGGACTCCTTTCGTTGAGCGAATGAAGAGAAAAAATAAATATAATTTATTAATTGAACCATTTATTCCGACGAAGATACTAAGTAGAACTTCGGGGAGTAACGTCACATCGCAGTACGCGACACCGTTTGATGGCACTACGTCAATCGGGTATCACGACGTTCAGAACAACGAAGCACACCTTCTGTTCTAAAGCGAATATCTATAGTATTTATTAGAAACACAAATGATTTAAGAAGTATATGCAGAAACGGTTTTAGAAGAGAAAAATTCATAAAATAGAGCCGAATAAAAGGGCAGGTCGCACGAGGATTATCAGGATGTAAGCCTTTCTAAAAGAAGATTTCTTTCATGGGACAGAACACCTATATATATATATATATATATATATATATATATATATAACAGCAAACTCCGACGTTAGCACACAAACAAGCCAGACAGCTGAAGAAAGCCGCATCGCAGAACGTGTCTAAAAAAAATGGAACATGGTGAAAGCTTTCATTTCTGACAATATGCTAAGTACAGTTTGCATACTTTGATCGACTGGGCGACCTTCGTCGAGGTGGAGGCCTTTTAGCTCCTCGTGAACGGCCACCTCCGCCGCCGCCGCCTCCCTTGGACGAGGCTGACGAAGACGAACTCGATGATGAAGAACGCGACCCGCCAGATGATGAAGATGAACTCGATGAGGAACCGCTGCGACTTCGGGCCGACGACCCCGAGCCGGAAGAGGACGAGGTCGTCGAAGAGCTTCAAAGAAAATGAATCAACAGAGACAAAGGGCAAAACACACGATTCATTAAACTTCTCTATTGTGTAAGGACATCCACTCGTAGAAATAGCATCGATTGATGTTTGAGCATAATGACGATATCATATGAACCAATGAAAAAAATTCAAATTCACTCCGTTTCCCTACCAAGTGATTGAATACAAAGTGATTGGGACTGAACAGCGTCAAGTGTTAGCGTTCAGGCAGAGGCTCTCGATTGGCACCAGAACAGTCAATGGCAAGTCGTCCGTCCATGGCTGCCTTCTCGTCCAAATCATTTAGCTGTGACGGCGACCTCAGCTCTAGTTATAGGACTGGCCATATTCCATTAAAGAGTTGAATATGGTTGAGTTCTATTCTAGCACTCTAGCAGTTCTGTGTATATTTGAGCTCACAGAAAACGCTGTGAGCAGATCTAGCGCCGGATGGATTATACGTGATGCTGCACGTTGACACAGTCGTATACTGCACCCGAAACACTATCAGCAACAGTGGATCGATTGCGGTGGCGCAACGCGAGCCAGCATTGACGAATGAAAAAAGTGATGTCACTTCAGAAAAAATAGTCAATATATAGATTCTATATAAGCTGTTGAGCCACCTTTGAATGCAAGATATTCACTCTCTCGTTTTGCAAAACAGCTCCTCTAAAAAAGCACTCCTTAGTAGTCGGTTTAATGTAACGGGTGTTGTAGCCTATTACCGAGTTAACGATATCTTCGAAGGTGCATAATACCCGCTCAATGATGAAGACGCCTTAATAATTCTCTTCATTCCTAGACAACCTTTAAACACGAAGTTTGCCAATAGTATCAGCTATAACGTAAACACCTACAACGATTATTACATGCCCTGCTACTTCTACGAGACGAAAAAGGATCTGTTTCACGATCGCCCGTTTGACGCAAGATGAAAACGAACAAAACAAGATCGAAGTAATTTATTGATGGCGCACTCTTTCGGCTTTGCCTTGCCCCTCAAAACGCCTGATGTTATTTTGAAAAATAACAAAAAGAGACATTTATTGTCAGTCGATCATATAATCAAATACTTCATCATAAATCACACGCCATTCTAATTCTATATATGTTCAACCCTGGGTTCCGTCCTTTGCAAGGCTCGTTCGGTCCAATGGCAGAAAACCACGTACAGAGGCAAGGGCCGAGACCCGATGAGGAGTTTGTGTCCAACGTTGAGACGTTGTTCGCATTCACGCGAATAATTCGGCGCAAAACAGATGTCAACAATTGGGGACGACACCGCATCCCGAATGTCAGTGAGCTTACCTTCGATTTTTGACTCGATCTCGACCTTTCCGTTCATCCTCCTTTGAGTCGACCGAGCCAGCCCGTGTCTTTTTATCGACAGTCATCTTTCCCGAAGTAATGGCCTTTTTTGCCACTTTTATTGAAACAAACGAATGATACTAGCAACGATGCAAGAGCGGATACACCAAACTCGAAACAGCACCAGCAGAAAGTGTTCTCGGCGCGACGCCGGGAGGCAGTTTGTTTACAAGGCTAACTGCTGACCGCGTAGCGGAGCGATTAGCCGGTGGCGGGAAATTTAAAAATCAATCGTGTACACAAGTCGTATGAGGCGCACATTTTAGTGACGGAATATTGTTTCGAAGAGTGAGCTGAAGTTCGAAGAACCGACTGCCGAGCTGTAATCAGCATAATAACTGTGTGTGCTTCAATCTCTTGCTGTGTACTGGAGCACCTGCTACCTGCACCTTATCTTGTATATCTAGAGCTATGCAAACGTTATTAGATTGGCAGGTGATCCAACATGTCATATCAAAAATTGGAGGGTATCAATTCGAGTACGTTACTGCTGCTAACAATATTATACATATTAGAATAAATTTGCAAAAATCATCGACAAAGCTGGCGCAATTTCAATGACGATGTACCATCCGTCACTAGCCACTTAGTTTAGTATTTACCCACATATCTGCCTACGACTCAATGTGGTAGAGGTTTGGCTCTAATGTCGCCTGTAAGGCGAAATACTATGACATTGGGCCGTGCGTTTCACGGATCTAGATGACAATGCGGCCAGCTCGATTGGTATTGTGTCCGCAGCAGGTGTTCCATGACCGCACCGTGGCCACGAACGGGGTAAGAAGCACAGTACGACGTGCTGCCAGTGGTGTGCATCTAGATACCACAAGCACAATAATCGCCTTAGAACACAGCCTTAATTCCAACTAAAAACCCGCTATTCACATACGAAGTACACGGAAGTCTCGTTGTCATCCTCAAGCTCTAGCTGACAAATCTCACAGCTCAAATGATCCCTACGACGACATGATCCTTCCTCAATTTTTCCGCCAATGAATCTCTCTGCTCACCATATATATGTATCTGCTACATCTAGCCCCCTATCGGCTAAATGCCCGACCAGTGTCCCCCAGAGAGAATTTCTGAACAGCCCGTCTCTCCGTCCGCCACGGACAGGCGCCAGCCACATTCGTGGAGACAGAACTGAGCGGCCGGAGCAGTAGATGGCCAGAGGAGTGAGTCCCCCTAGTCACTATTGTTATCGTCCGATCCTTCGAGAAGAAAAACTCCTCAGGTCGTTTCGTCACGGTGTCAGTGCTCAAACGATGATCAACCCCAGTGGCTGTGGTCGGCTGTGCGTGTGTCCGTAACAACTACATCATTTGCCGTGTTGCGCGCCCGGCTGCCTAACAAGCGACAGAAAGGAGTGGGTGCCTATACACTTGTTCGTCCTTCGCTAACTGTAGCGAGTTTCCAGTAGCGTTAGTACAGTCGACGTAGTCATCGTCTCCGCCCCACTCTCACACTCGCGTCTCTATCTCTCTCTGTTTGTCTGTGTGTGTGTGGATGTGTGTAGGTGTCTCGCGGTGATTTTTCGCGGGGCGCCGGGCACGGCAACGCTAAACGGTGGTGACAACAAAACATGCTTCGATAGTCGTCGTTGCCCCCGAGTGCGAACTACCGATGCGGTGTGTGTGCTGTAGCAGTTTGTCCAGGACGTGTCGACGGGCGGGCTGCGAACGACTACCACCAACGTTGTAGTGCCCATCTCGGAGTGAGCTGCTGTCGCCGAGGCAGCAGCTTGCCCCGTCTCTGAACAACAGCGACGACGACCATCGCTGTTGCTAGCAACGTTAAGAAAAAAGGTGAGAACGGAATCAGCCAATCGGCAGACGATGTCTTTCGTGCTCTCGGACACCAGGCTCACACAAACGAGAGCATAGCGAACGCAACGGCCGAACCCCCTCCCCTATCGGACAGCGAACACTTTAAGAGAACTTCGTTGTATTAATTATAGATGTAGCGAGAGTGAAAAGAACGAAATAGTCGTAGATGGGCGCGGATTAGCTCTCATTCTCCTGATCAAACTTCTCGGCAGCAGGGCGCAAGAGCGAGCGAGCAAGCGAGCGAGTGACATCAGCTGGGCAGCACTGCGAAGGGAGACCTTGTTCGCAGCTAAATCTGTTCCTGCCGCTGCTGTTGCTGCAATGTTAAATGTACGCGCATACAGACACACGGGGCTATTTTTTGCCAGAGCTTGAAGGCCATCAACGTGGTGGGGCAGTAGCTAGCTGATGTCCGGTGACCCGATCATCAGAAAAAAGGTCACCATATCGGCAGACGTTGGTTGTTGACAGCGATAACAGTGATTAGCACCGGCTGGAGGAGGTGCAAACAAGAAAGTCATCGACTTTCGAATTTCCTGATATATATGGGCCGAGACAGGAGCATATCGACATTGAAAGCTGGACAGTTATGGGACACGTTGTGCGGGGCTGATACGCGGCCGCCGATTGGTGTCCGTGTTCCGAGTCTGTAACAAAGGCTCTGTCGGTGATAGTAAATGTGTATGTGTTGTTTCGTGCGGGGGGGAGGGATCGATATTGCTTATTGGTACTTGTATTTGGTCGGTGCAGGTTGCTTTATTGGTTTATTAGGGGAGATGTAGTTTTTACAACGCCTAGGCTTTCTATATATATATATATATATATATATATATATATGATGTAGGGGGACTCGGAACCTGTGGCCAGGTGTCAACCCATTCGTCATAATCCAAGCTGGTGCTACGTATTACCAAGTTACAAGAGATTTATGGCAAGTTCAAAATCAAATTCGGGTATTGCTGACTGAGTTGCCAGACCCATTGCGTGTGGATACATCTGATATGTTGGTGTCCTTCGAATTCGCTGCGTCGCGGCCCAACGACGGTGAAATTTAGAAAGCGATCCTGTTTCTGCGAATCATTGATAAGACCCATTCCAGATGTTGAGAATCTGACCGGGTCCTGACTACTCATTCGGTTTGTAGAGAGTTGCCCCGATATCCTCTATCGTTTTTTTCACGTGTTTCTATGAGAAGCGCACTTAGATTGACTCACACAGGGAAGAAGACACGCTCGTGGTCATTGAGGTAGCTTGCAATTCTATTTTGAGTACTTTTTGGGGACAATTTGCACCCGAGGAAGAAGACGCTCAGTCGATGACGTTTGTATAATAGAAGGGTGATCATACAAATTTTATCTTGGAGACACCGACTTTGGGCGAATGTTCTATATGGAAAGCATATACATTTCCATTGGCCGTTTTGCCGTTCAATGCTGCTTCTACCGGTTATTATTACTCACAATTACTAACGAAACTATCGTCCACATCTAGCTGACCCTATCGAAATCGTAGGTTACAGGAGTGAATTTAATGAGGAAATTCACAGCGAACGAATTTTGTCGTCGCGTACGCTGATTTGGCGACAATTTTCGGCAGGTTTCGTTCACTAAAATTGGTTTTTAATTAGAAGGAGGACGCCCTTCGAATACGTTATGACCATCAACCTTGCCATGCGTAGGCTGGAATTTTAATTAGATCGATCGCTGACCGAAAGGTTGAGCGAATCAATTTAACTCGGTACTTGTCAGATTCTCGAAGTGTGAGTCATTTGCACGTATTTGCGCAGTTTCGTGTGAGAAATTCAAACTTTGAGAGGTGCGATATTCTGTAGATGGTAGAGAGAAGGCCCAAACCTGACTTAACGCATCTCGGCGAATTCTGAACACACCTACTGATTTGTTGTCCTCATTACCGCGGTCAGCAAATGCAAGGCCAATGCATTGAGCGCCAATGTCCCTCTTGAACCGTCATCGAAACTATGGAACAATTCTGCGCCTCTGCTAAGACTTACGCATGCATCATCATAAGATGTACTCCAGAGCAATAGTAGAAGATCCGAATCCACTTGAGCAGCCTTGGGGTGAAATATAGGTGGCCTCTTGTCCCAAAGAACTCTTGCTGTCGAATTCAAAACATCTTAGGGAGCAGTTTGTAATTCACCATTAAGCAACAGAGCAGTGGTACTTTATATTGTGCATTTCGTGTCGTGTGCAAATCACGCCGTTAGTACCACGAATCAATTTCATTCGAACAAAAATATATATATATATATATAGTATTGACCTGAAAAACATCTTCCCGATCGATCAGGTTCAGCGCATGCGGCTCTTCGCGTCGCGCGACAACGAACGACTCCCCGTATTGTGAATCGACATTCTCATCACTAACAATGCCACCACGGGAGCGCCCAGATTGTGCTCTCACGGGGGGGCAGCGTAAAGCATGCCTGACAGAATCCAAATCAACGAAGCGCTTATGACAGCTGAGAGGCCAGAGAGTCATGCCCACCATTGGGGTGGCAAACTCAACTGAACGATGAACTCTACGCCACCGATGATCTTTGTTTTACATATATATATAAGAGCAGACTATATGTGCTCTGATCCAATGCACCGCGATGATGAATCGATGCCGTGCTTTGTGGAGATTCGCCTGTAGCTAGCTGTCCGTCGAGGCTGAATCATCATTCACGGAGTTATCCAATAGATTGGTGTAAATTAAACACGGATCAGTTTATTAAAGCAAATTAAATTAATGCTACACGAGGGGCGTCATAGGGAGGTGATCAAAGCATATTAATTACGTATAGATAGCGAGGAGTGCTTTGGCTCGATCGGGGGGGAGGAATCAATTCCGACTTTTTCAACTCCATTTTTAGTAGAAGTATTCGACTTTGCTGTTTGATAAAAACGATATGTGTCTTCATATATTCGCACCTTTTGTATTCGAAGTTTTAACCAAATAATGACCAGTCCGTGACAGGTTCCTTGAGCGGGGTTTATTGTGTGTTTTTTTTCGTTTTATAACACGTGGAAGTTATGCGTCCTATCGAACCATAGCCAATAACTTAATCTTCCAAGTTATTCGAAGTGGGAAAACTGCCCTAGCATATGCTATCATTATACGCATGCAGACCTCTTCAAAGGAAGTCGGGTCACGGAGCGAAATGATTTATTGCAGCTGTGACTCGGTAGAGTGTCCCTGCCGTCCGTGAGTTGTCTCAAAAGTCTGATCCGAATAATCGGAACGATAACGGCTGTTTGTTTTGTTTTCTCCTTCGGTTAATATGTGGAGACGCGGTGAATAATTCATAACGTATGATATTCGAATGACGGTCACAAATGCCAAACATAGTGACCCCGGCGGCATTTTGAGAGATATCGGGGCGCATTTGCCGCAGAAATGCGTAGGGAAGAATGAATTCACTCTTGAATTAATTGTAGAGAGACAACAATGTTCCTCGAGAATGGGATGGCGCCCTTTTATTATAGTAGCATAGCAATCATGAGATGGTAGATGAGAATTTAAAATGCAGATTTTCGGGAGGGCCTTTCGTAGGAATCGCGCATACAACCTGTACATGCACTCTGACCGTAGACGGTGCCATAACCCAGATACTTAAATTCATCGGAATTAGGTCAGGGCCGAAACGCCGCTGACTTCAATGAGGCGGGCCGCTCGAAGAGATTGACGAATATTTGGCAACACAAATAACATTTGGGCGAACGACACTAATCTCGTCCGCAGCCAATTAACTGATACCGATGTCACAGGAACAAGACGTTTTCAACGATGTCTGTGTGTGTGGGTGACTAAAAGGTGTTTGGCGGGTTTGTTAATATTAATATTATTACTATTATATTATTGTATTAAACATCTTGACTTTTAGCATCGGATTTTTGAGTTTCCCAATTTTTCAGGAAATTTGCAAAATTCGCTATGTGTGATAATATGCGAAATCTCATTTTTTGTGCCTTAATTGTTCGACAGGGTTGTTGTTGTTCTTGGGCGGTTGCTTCGTCAACAGACGTGAGGTGTCACACCTGGAACACAGATCACTGTCGTCCCGTCGAAGCTGTTCCTGTACTTTGCGTTATTCGGCCGTAATTAATTTGTGTTATTCCCGGTGTACATGGACTCGGCTGTATGCCACAGCGGGCTGTCTGTCAATGGTGGTTAGCGTCTCAGATCAGACGCTCTAATCAGATCAGACGCTCCGATAGGTCCTTGAGGTAATTGCCCAAAGGTGGTCCCGAGGTCTGTCACATAGGGGAACAACAGCTGAGAGTTAATTCAAAAATACTCAGATCAGACGTAATCTCTCGTGCAGATCGGAAAATTCCCTGTATCTAGAGAGGCGAAGCCGTTCTCTCTGTGTAGCAGTCCTACAGAGGGGACAGATGCTTTAAAGTCAGTAAACAAGTGACTTGATAGTTACACCCGTGATCGTCGATGCGGCAACCTTGAAATAAACATGGACATAGCTTGCGAACATCAAAGCATGGATGCCATATTCCAGATCGGCGGTGCAAATCCTATCGTAGCTGACCTGGAATGGAGGTGCAGACACTCGTTACTCCGGGCATATAACGTAGCTTTGCTAGGATACAATCGTTTTCCAAGAGGCCACAGGAAACTGATGGCTAAATCGATTTTATCCATATGTATAGTGATTGTTATTTAAGGTTGTCTCTTCCCATTCATGTCGATTTACTTTCCAATGTATTGCAACTTGGAACTCTTTAGGGAAATTGAATTATTTCCTACTCCGGAAGTCTGATAGTGTTACACTGTTGAGCTATTACTCTTGAGTGAACACATGTTACTACGACAGTAGATAGGCTATCTACTCTGTCTCTGTATATGGAACTCATATATATATATATATATATATATATGCTTCTTTTATGGAGATGCGTAATAATCTGGTATCAAACGGAGACGACATCAAGGAAATCCATGCCACATAGACTGCAAGATTTCCGCCTGTTAGATGGACCTTACCTTTGTGGTCCGTGTTAAAAATATCGTTGGAGAGAGAGAGAGAGAACCTCCTCAGTTGACTCCGACAAATTATAAAGCGTACGCCAAACTCTTATTTGGCATTGCTGGTTGTTCTCATATTCAAATGAGCTAGTTTTTCACTCTAACGCCATTATTTAACTAGACTAAACGTTAGTTCTATCTAAATGATGGAAATCTTGCGACGTATGTGGCATGGATTTTCTTGATGTCGTCTCGGCTTGGTACTATAGATGATTACGTATCTACATAAAGGTAGTACATTTAGGATTAACTTTTTTTCTTTCGCGCAAACCAAAGAGCGTCGATACAGACGATGGAGTGGATCGCTACCCGACGTGAATTTTAAATAGGAAAGACCGTACTAATTGTTAAACACCGATTGTACCTCGGTGGATGGTATCCCCGACCGAGCTGATATGTATGAGCCCATAATGAAATCCGTGTAGAGCGACTCCGTCTAATCTTATGGTCTGGCGTGCTGCCCAATACTATTTTGCTTATTACGCTATAACGCACAAGGCGCCATAGTGCAGTCAAACGTTCGTGTAGCACTGGCCGCCACGGTGGCATTGATCTAGTGACTGGTTGTATCGGAATCATGCCCACTGGCACTGTTCACGTCGGTGGTGAAACTATAAGATTCTACCGATGGGTCGAGATCAAGTAGAGGTTACAAAAAAACAAAACAGTTCTTTCTGTACGCACCACATACGCACATAAAGGAGCGGAGCTGGAAAATTTGGGAAATCTTCAAAATTCGTCTTCATACGGATGAAGTGACTGGAGGCCGTCTGGACTGACTCGACAGCTAACTGTGAATGCGCCCGTAAATAGCTGACGAATGGTTAGCATTCACTTCATTTGCAGATACATTCCCCGAATCATAGTCGTTAGTCCTTATGGATACGATATTTTTGGCCAATCGTAACGTTGTTCGGTGCCGCGCACAGCAATTTCATTCATGACGCCCTGTAAGCGACACGAATTGCGAGACGGCATAACGAGAATCTCCTGCGAAAGCTTACAATGTAAGGTGTCAAGGAATCCTCGGAAGCAAACTTGTATCGCATAGGATAGCAGGCATAAAGTGGATAAGAGGGTAACTTAATGTCAAATGTTACCTTGGTGAAATGTAAACGGCGCCTTAGACGGTAGAATACGCTACATGTAACACTTAACTTACTGTAAAAGTTGTTATCTAGCCAACTCACTAAGAATGATAATAATCATAGGAATAATCGATTAGCGATAACAGATGAGTACTACATCAACTACAGTATGAGTCACTAGACGGGGTCGGTCTGACATCGAAGTTCACTTGATAAGTATGTCTCAATTTGCACAATCAACAACAATTATACTGGTCCCGGTGGTAATTCATAGACCAATTTCAATAGTTGAATCTCACCAAAGCGCGCTAGCCATGTGTATTTGAGCGATGCATTATTCAAATTTGACCAGTGAACTAACACGATACAAAGGGCAGATGCCCACATGCCCATCGATGGCATATCACATCTCTGTGTCATCTGTGTCCTTGCATATGTCGACTATGGAACCACAGAGGCGACACCGTACGTCATGGTTAAAACGATATTGATTTAAATGCTAACCTATGTAATGACACTTATGAACTATAACGGTATACAAAAATTATGCTAAAGAAATAATCGATCGGTTGATTTCAATTTTGTGGCAACAGCTCGTGCCATACATATTCACAATTTGATAATAACAAAAATATATATATAATCAAATGTTGAAACTCGCGCGACCTTTGCGGGAAAAGTGGACCAGATTGATCGTACGTGATCGATTCCACGCTTCAACAAATCCTAATGGGTTGCTTACCGCATTAAAAATGACGTTAGCCGATAGCTGAACTAGTCTCATCGTGGAGATCATTTTCAGAGGCGGAGATTCTCAAAGGCGTTCGAGCCGGAAGACAGGCCATGCTTATCGGGCTCGCACGACGGCTTGCTCTGGTGCCTTTTATTATCGAACTTATCGCGAGTTTATTTTTGATCCGTTACAATTTATTCGTTATATACTTTCCTGTTGCGCGTTATCAGCTACACACGGCAGACATTAACATACGAGAGATAATCGCGATGCGAGCCTAGCACAGAGAAAGCAATAATAGTGATGGTAATAGATCTATCTATGTCATTCACATGAAGCTGTCCATGAGCAGGTGTACTTTCTCACTTCGTTTCAAAACTTCGCATTGGGTCCGGATTTCAATCGCAGTGCGATCGAAAAACTCACTGATTTATGTTCATGTAGGCAAATGATCGTGGACAAAAAAAAATCAGTGAGTTTTTGGGCTTATGCTATGCTCCCTTGTGGGCGGTGGTCGAGTGAAAAACAGAAGGAACGTATGCCACGTATTCTGCGTTCATGCAAACGTGGATTCGTCGTTGCCAGCACGTTAGTTGTTCATCGTTACGAGCCCATTTCGATTTTGGCCTAAGGAGCGGTCAAGGTAAATTATCTGTGCGTGGCGCTGCGGCTACATACTGTTGAGTGAATATATATATAGGACGGTAGGACGCCTCGATGTAGTCTTCTTCTACTGCTTCAAAGCAGAGTTAAGCAAGAGCAACGAGTTCATTGAACGATTTGACGGTGTTAAGCAGAGTGGACTAGGCTGACTTGGGCCGAAACGGATTTTTCATAGGGAAAACTGGCCATGTTTCGAGCAACCCAATGTAGGGCCAAGGCTGTATAAGTCTATTCCCTGGTGATCTCACAAGTGAGACAACGCCAGCGTTTCCACGTTTCAGCTAAAAAAAAATAAACAAGTCGACCCGCGAATCAACTTGTAACTAGAGCGATACTAGCTTTGGCTCCCCCACCCCATCTGATGTTACTAATTGTATAACGACTAATAACTATAATTGGAGCTTTTAAATACATTTCTAAATTTAGCCGGCTGTTATTATTATTATTATTAATTATTCATAATAGGTTACTGATTTCTTAGGTTAGTTCTATCACGAGGTGTGGCCAGCCGTGTGAGCCTGTGTTCGGCACCGTCGCTGACTACACCCGTATCATTTCGGATTTAACAGTATGTGTCTCGTAACAAAGGATTGATTATTTATTTATTTATTCGGATGTTGTTTTTGTGGCTATGTTCAATGCTCCTGATACTAAGGCGGACCAACAGAATGGTTGGCACATTTTGATGGATGACCTTGTCGATTTTTTGCACAGGCGCGAAAGACTTTTGGCGGCCTTCCTCAAGAGGATGGCGATTGCCTGGGAGGCTGCCTTATATTAAAGAACACGACGACAGGGATTAATACGTTCATTCTAAACACACACGGGGATTTAGAAGGCATTTGGCTTGGCTAGTACGAACAGAGCTTGTTCCGTAATCTCCGTCGAAGAGGTAATTAATTCGTACGGATTTCGCTTCCATAACGATCCATGCGCATTAGCGTTGTCAAGTAAATATCATCGGGCATGGCAAGCAAAATCTAACCGGCTCTAAACACAACGAGTTCATCCTCCGATACAAAATGTCAGTATCTAAATTTGTGGATAAACCCGATTCGTAGCCAGCTGCTGAAAGCTTGCCCTTGTCACAATTGTGAAAATTATTGTTGTGCTTCGCGCTTTGTGACGGCACAAAATCGCGCGCAAATATAGAAGGATCCGATCGTTCGAACGGCGGACGATAGTTCGGAATTCTTGTAATAACATCATATTTATTGCTAATTTGTCCCACTACACCTTATGGCAGTGAATAAAAAAATTCACACGGGCACCTTAGCGCCTCGCAGTAGATACAATGAAACTTAATTGAATTTCATGAATAGCAACAGAACTGTTCGGCTTTGTAACGATATAGGTGTCCATCTCCATGTTTTTCTCCGCATGACACTCAATGAGTGCCGCTTGTTACACTGCCATACTCTTCACATGGGCGTTCCGGAACCCCAAACAACGTCAGGAGACAACTATGAATCAAGGTGCAAACGCAATTTGGGTATGCATACACTTGTTAGCTGGATATTTGGTCCGCTGAATCTTTGAGAATTCGCTTGCTTCCAATGACGTGTTAGCCACAATTATTGGGCTTCTTGGGCTTCGCGTTAGAATGAAAATGTCACTTACAGTTCGAATAATATATGCACAGTTATGTAATGGAAAACAACCGGCGTTCGAGTTGAATTGAACTTTAGGCGTAACATCAAACCTATTTTCTAAGTGTAAACCTTCTTTTGCCCCACCACGCCCGCCCTATACATCTTTTATTATGTCATTTTTTTAGTGATACCTATTAGTCTCTTATTATTATTATTATTATTATTGCTGCTCTTCACAGTGTGATAGGCTAAGTGCCTATTTACATGTTCGTTTAGTCGTATAGGCGTGTCACTGACGTGGTCTCACCAGGCGGCGAACACTTCCAAAGTCCGTCCGTTTCGTGCAGAACTGGCTATACTCAGCAGTGCGTTTTGTAGACAGAAGCGGTATTGCAACTGGTGTAGCTGACGTGACGTGTTGCGTTTAGTCCAGTTCTTCGGAGACCTCAAGAATCAACATTGACAAACTACAGATTTCCACTACCTTAAATCTTCGAGAAGAGCTAAGTACCAACTCTGGGAGGAGCAGTGTCCTTTAGTTCTCGATCGCAGCAGCAGAATCTTACCGCGAAAACGAGCGAGACAGGTGTGGTCCACGAGATCGGTGGGCGAGCATTGACTTACTTTGGAATCTTTGGTCCAAGATCATCTTATTGAACGGACCGTATTGCGTGTTGTGCAAGAATCAATTCTATACGGAAGACAACATGAGTGCATGATTATGCTGCAGCGGCGGCGTGGGCAGGAGAAAATCAGTGAAAATTTCAACAACCCAAAATGTGGCAGTTGTTTTTTTTTGGTTGCCATTTACGCCACTGACTCCTGTTGGATTCGGGACGCACCCACCTAAGGTTAAGGCTGTACCTAACAGTGGCGACCTTTTTTTCAATAGCGCTGTTATCAAATGATCGTAAACTGCCAACGTTTATCGTTTGGCTACCGATATTTTATGATGTATTGTACCTCGTTACGTTGGCAATCAAAGGCGCGAACGATCTGCAGCGCCTGTGTTTATGTTGCCAGCACAATACGCAATATAGTTAACGGTTTAAGGAGAGCACGTTCAATGTCAATGTAACTAATGCCATTAACTGATGTCCGAATCACTGTTGGCACTCGTTAGCCTGTTGTCCTCGAAGCGGACGAGGAAGGCAACACGGTGGAAACTTCTTTTAGAGAAAAGGGGTTCGTCAATGTGTCCTCTAAATAAATCATTAACGGAGTTACCATTGCTCGTCGAAATGACCGTACTATTTTGTTCGGCAGGTCGGCCGGTGCTTCGAGGTTCCATTGGAAGACCTTGCGAAAGTACAGCCATACTGTGACCGTACCTGCTTCCCCGAGTTCGCGAGGAACGTATGGATCTTTAATGCTTTCGGGCGAACTTTCAGCCAACATCTAACGTCCACTGAATTCTTTTCGCATTGCTTCGTAATACGGACCCCTAAATCCAAACTTATGGATTTGGCATCCATTTGTTAATCTGTACCATTACTTTACTCCGAATGCTTCCATTGTTCAGTCTCGATCTATATTTGGTGCTGGTGTCTTGATTATCCTTCACAGCCTTACATAGCGTGGAGAACGTGTTAAACAACACGCTCGTGCCGATAAATCGTGAAGGTGGGAATCCGCAATGCAAACTGCCGTAATCTGTAACCTCTTCGTTTAGGGCAGTACGTCAACTATCGTTCGCTGAATTCCAACTTGTCGTATATAGCCTGTGTTGGGCCAACTGATTTAGACCATGTCCTGACAGGGGTCGATTCGGTGGCCTACGTGCCAACAGGGACGCCCATTGGCATCGTTGGTACCTTGAACCAATGCTGATGAATTCGCTTAAAACCTACGCGTCCTCGCTCATGTCGGCCACTACCGGGGCGCTGACATCGGTGGCCGCGACTAATCCCGCTCGCCGGCGACAAACGCTGCAAAATCGATATCGGCGCTTTCCAGCCGCCGTATCGTAGATAACGAATACTTCGTCATCGAATACCTCGGGGCATACCTCTTCCATTCTATCAGTGTCGAGGCTGACTGCCGATCGTGGCTGGGAGTGATATAGGCCCCCATGGAGGAGCACATGCCAGTTGCAACCGAGCACCCCTCTCGGATGTATCCTGTTGTTCCTTGTGGTGCCTGTACTGTCGACTTGAGTTGACGCCGCTTAATCTATGTCGGTTAACTCAACGATTGAATGGGTTCATGATGGTGATAGCCCCATGAGTGCAGCGTTGGACAGAGCAATCCCGTTTTAAAAACCGTGTACTGATAAGCTGTTCTGCCCGACAGCGGTTTAGCATTAAGGAGTGATTGTTCAATCAGAAAATCTATAATACGCCCGTTGATTGTGGGTGGACGCAGTGATTCAAGGCGACCGCCTGTGACGATCGCTAAGAGGATGAGGATGAAGATTTTTGGCGCGCAATTCACCTAATAGGCCACCAACAGATACATGAGAATTGTGTGCTCGGCGGTATTTGTTCAAAACGGGTACGAGTGGACAGTGGATACGATAATATTTGTGCTTCGTCATCTGAATAACAATGTGAATTGTCGATATTTAGCATGTATAGCATGCAGTATGTATGGGTTGAAAATTAGAAAAGAACAAGGAAACCCAACGATTCGTGTGTGTTAAGACAAAGCGCGTTGTTTGAGATTGACTATTTCATTGTGATCTACAGGTCCTCTTCGTGGACCTGGACACTGCAGTGGTCGTTGAAATACTTGTACCGACGTATCTCCAAGTTAAACCTGAAAACTACAACGTTGTGTGTTGCACCTGACTACTAAATCTCTCCAGCTGTAAGTATAGTAAGTAGGAACTCTCAGGCGCGTGTACTTGTTGAGTCCTGCTCTCTGTGCCTAGACCGACCACCATCGTCGGTAAGCAGTCTATAGCTGAGCGCCCGCTAGAAACTCGTACGCACGCTCAGAGATCTCTCAGAGGCGAATTCGCCTCTCGCAGCCAATGAATGACAGTTTCCAAACTGAACTGTGATGCCAAGCTGAACATTCCTTCGAAATCGCTGTCCAATCTAGTGAGAATATCTTAGTCATGTTGTTCCTAGATCCGTGAAAAGTGATGATTACAATGGCGACACCGTAGAGGTACCGCGGGCAGCCTCCGAGCAGCAGTAGAATCAGTAGGAGCACTGTATGAAACATTGAAACATGACGTTACTCGACATCTTGATGACGATTACCCACAGTCCACTCGATTCAGACGATTGGCACCACCTCTTGGCTAGCGTATTGCGCATCCACGAGCCGAGTTCAGTGTGACGCCGCCCATCAACGGAGAGCAAACTTCTATCGGGGCCAATCCCTGGTTTGTTGTTTCATTTTTCCGACGAAACGGTTCCGTCGGTAAGCGCTTCCCTAACGGCGTATATGTGTTTAGCTTGCTCAGTTCTGCTGTGGCCGTCGATGTTGTTGTTGTGTACAATGTCTATCTGCTGAGAGCGGCGCAGCAACACAACAACGTTCATAGTAGAAGAGTGTACAAGCGATATGTCATCTCTTGGTGTGAGGGAAACATCCCGTTGCCAGATACGACAGTCGTTTTCTTGTAAAGAAATGAAATCAGTCACTGCCTACGCCCCATCCGTTAACAGATGAGGCTTGCGTACGTGTGGCTTGACGCTCTCGAAAACAACTCCTGTTGTGAAATCCGCATCCTGCGGCCAACGGATACAACAGACGTGACGGCGGTAATTCAGCGGGGTTTCAGTTTACAGCGGGTGGCATGGTCCCGTTGTCGTCTATGAGGATAGGGGCTCATCCACTTTACTGCTGTGGTTCCTGCTGCTTGAGAGATATGCGTCATATGCACGAATACGGCTAGAGTCTCACTGGCGTCATACGCTTTACTGGCGGTATCTTCTGAAAGCGAGGAGGGAGTGCCATAACTTGCTTTATGGTTCCGTTCATTTAACTGAGAACGATGATGGTATTGAGATGGGGGAGACCGCTAGGAATATTGCTAATTATTAGGGATGTTACATTATTTATATATACCTTTATAACAATATCTTCACTATTGGCGTTTTACCATAGATTCGAATAGAAGCCATTTTAACGGAACAGAACCTAACTGATCGTCTGTCTTCATGCATTTAATTAATGTTTTATGGATAGTCTCATTATACAATAGAAGGTAACCATTATATATATTACAGATTGTTTGTCATGCACACAGTATACAATATACGTATATCGCAAAAGTTCGCCAAATCTCTAAAGTTATTATATACATCCTTAGCTTCCTTGCTGATGCGTTATTTATATATCTCCCGCCTCCCCCCTATTACAGGGAAATTGTAAATCGAATCGTATACAATACAAGCAGTGGATGTCTTCCCATCGTATCTGTCAGCCGATAGCAAGTCTGTCTACTGATAGTGTCGGATTATACAACCAGCGAAGCGAATTATACTCCCACGTCGCGTGGTTAGGCACACCTCATCTATACGACATGTGAACTCCTTTGTGTTAATTCATCCCCGGTTTGCTCCATGCTATCGTGTATGTTTCAGGTGGTCGTGGTTGACGAAAACCAGTTCCGTTTCTGCGTCTCTGAAACGCGACGACCTTGCTACAGGACGGCGTCCCGATCACAAGAGCAGGCCACTCTCTCTGATCCCGTGCAGCGATGAGTTCGTCCGAGCCAACACAGCAGCTGCCCAGCTCGAGTCCGGCCACCTCGCGGTCGGCGCGTGGCGTCAAATCAAGCCGTAACGGCCGCGTGAATGAAGATGACGCCTACTTCAGTCAGAAGATCGCGGTACCCTCAGCCAGCGAAACATACGTCAGTAATAATAATAATATATGGCTAGATGCATATAGCTTTCGATGGAGATTATAACTTTTTTACGAAAAGGGTCGCGGGGGGCGGGGTATGCCCATATATATATATATATATATATATATATATATATATATATATAATGTTGTATTTTTTGAACAATGCATTTTTATTCAGACATACCATAATAAGGAAATATTGTAAATAAATAATTGTTTTGCGAGCTGACCCTCAGCTGTTCCCCTATCTGACAGGCCTCAGCTCTTAACCTAGGAAACATTCTGTATGTTGTTGCACTTGTGTCACTTCATTGTTTAACTTCATATTACCATTGTATGGCTATCTGATATCTATTTCACGACCCTGTGAGCTGAATTCGACGCGGAGATTGTTTCTGCTCCCGGTACGAGTTCAGCAATTAGTCTTCTAGGGTTATTTTTATTGTCATTATGGCCATTAGTTAGGTTGTTAGGTACGAATGTGACATTACTTGTTTTCCAAGCAGCTAAATGCTAAACACAAAAGCTACACAAGGCTCGGTAATCTATTTCTTGTTTAGGAAGTCGCTGCTATAATGTTAAAATAGTGTAACAAATTTACACCGGCCGTCGTTCCGAGTGAAGTTGTGAGGTGAAGCCTCAGAGCGCATGAACCCACGCGAGGATCATTGAAGGACGGTTCAAATCGTGTTTTTGATATCGACACGAAGTCACATCTGCTTGTGGGCGTCGCTATGAATATCCAACAGGGTTAATACGTATTTAGATGACGTGTTCATTAATTTATCTACATGGCTGTATGTATGATACTGCTTATACGTTATCTTGGAAAAGACAAGATTGGTTATTAAGTTTTTGTTGATAAATTAATTTCATCATACAAATTCGCCATCATGTAACAAGCGACTAATACTGTTATCGTTGCCAAACACGTGAGCCGACTAACCCGCTTGCTGTTCACGGTTGAGTTCCGCTCCACATCCAGAGACGGAAAAAGAGAAATACATCAAGGCCCTATGGGGTGTTTTGTACAATCTCAATTAAATTGTGAACTAGTGTCAGTTGTGCCTAGTATCTAATATATATATATATATATATATATATATATATATGCCGAATGAATACAGTTCGAATTTGTTTACCCTCATATCGAGCTGGCCCTACGTGTTGAACGAGCTTCTATACAGAGTGTCAAATATAATATGTCTGTCGATCCCGGCGATATATCTCTGTGGTTGGCCATAGGAGGAGATCAGTCCTTTCCACGTTGAGTGTGTTCGGCAATGTTATGCTTAACAGCTATTGCTGGTCGTGTACACAACTGTGGCGAGTTAGTTTGAACAACGTTAGCTACCCCCGTGAAGAGCAGTGGGTGTCTGGTTAGATCAGGGACCCAATGCATTCTCTCAAGAAGGAAAACGAAAGTATTTTCGAACCAGTGACGAAGTAATCTTTTCTTTTTCTTGTTGTTGAAAAACAAAAAGAAAAAGTATCACAACATAGATACTTTACACCTATGTTGCACTCGGGCAGGTTGACATATTATACAAACCGTACGATATATGCCGATACACGAGTATGCCAACTAGGCCAGATAACGGACCAGCGTTTGGGTGTTCGTCTGCAGACCAAGGGGAGGCTGGCAATTTTCATTAATATCCAATGAAAAAGTCACGAATGTCATGAAGACACCTGTACTGATCTCCCCCAATCATCCGGTTTCCTGACTGAGTCCTCTGATCGTCCTGGTCTCCCGTTTCTTCGTTTTCAGGAATGGTTCAGCTGGCGGAAGCTATGGGCGTTTACAGGGCCGGGCTTCCTGATGTCGATCGCGTATCTTGATCCTGGTAACATCGAATCGGATTTGCAATCCGGAGCGGCAGCTAGCTACAAGGTAAGCAACGCCAGCCGAGATTAGCCCATCACTGATCGTGCGGAACAGAGATGTAGTGGAGCAGAGATGGAGCTATCTTGGACTGATACGATCTGGACTGATATTACCTTCATCATGGTTCAATTGAAATCGATACAACGCGATTGGGCTAAGTGTGAATTTGAGGTGTCGCACGCCGATTTCGCGACGATCAACGATGCTACAGACGTATTCGTCTTTTGTGTAGTTCCACGGGAAGATTTTCCCGCAGAAATGACCACTGCTAGCTTAGCACCTGTCTTCTCATCAGACGTTGTGGAATCACTTGTGATCTGTGTTCGTGTGGTATATGACAACATGAGACAAAATATATATATATATATATATTCGCTGCCAATTGGTTGTTGCTAAGTATGTACATATCAATCTTGTTTCAGCTGTTATGGGTTTTGTTTACGGCAACGGTCTTCGGACTAATGATGCAGCGGCTTGCTGCTCGTCTGGGTGTTGTGAGCGGCCATCATCTTGCTGAACTCTGCCGCCTAAGGTAGGTTGTCGCGGATATTTCGGGTTGGAATCGTCCTTCTCGGAAGCAGTTCATACGCAAATAGCGCTCTACTGTTTCAACCAGCAACCGCTAAATAGGGTTTAGGATCTAAATAAGTTTTCCGGGCTGACGCTTAGCCAATGTCCAACTCAGTCCAGCATTGCTTTATAGGACAGACCCCTTCAATGCAAATGTGCTACAGAGGGAATTGAGTCCATGCACGTCACGTCTCCTTAGGTTACAAGGCAGGAGCACATGAATGCACCCTGGTCTAGGCACCACCGACAGTTCATAGTGTTTCTTTTCGTTATTTGCCTCTTTATATATATATATATATATATATATATATATATATATATATATTAGTAGTAACCGCTTATAGCTTATTTTCTGTATATCTTGTTAATGTGATGTTTATGTCTATGTGCAGGTATCCTAAATTTCCACGATTTCTCCTCTGGATCCTCGTTGAAGTAGCCGTCGTCGGAAGTGATATGCAGGAAGTCATCGGTACATCAATTGCCTTGTATCTGATCAGTAACGGAGGGTACGTCGCCTGTGTTCGTCACTCACTTTACTCATTAACTACTGTTTCAGCCTGAGGGGACATATACTCATCATCAATGACACTTGCTCAATTAGTAATCGATTCAGTGTATGAGCGGAGGCAATTATCAATGCCAGTGTGCGTTGTCATCTGGCATCACGTGTACCCTTCTGTTGGTGATCTTGAAAAACACGTAACATAACCTTATTCAATATTGCGAATTGAATATGTTGCATAGGTCGGCTGAGAATCTATGACATATTGACGATTGAATAGAATAACGTCAATAAGAGCAAGGGGATCTCGATCGAAAGTCCCGTCCCTTGAGTTATACGTGGCATCTGACAACTCGGACCGTTCCCTGCTGTCGCTGCTGTATCATCGCTGTTCTGATTTCAGTATTCCGGTGTACTGGGGAGTGATCATTACGATTTGTGATACCTTCACGTTTTTACTGCTCGACAAGTATGGTCTGCGAAAACTCGAGTGTGTCTTCTTGATGCTGATCACGGTTATGGCGGGAACATTCGGCTATGAGTATGTAAGGATGGCGCCGCCTCAGGGCGAGGTCGTCAAAGGCCTCTTTCTGCCATGGTGCGAGGGTTGCGACTATAACGCACTTCAGCAGGCTGTCGGTGAGTAATGAGCAGCCTGTACAGAGAATGTACGTTTGTAATCTGAACTAACAAATAGAAGAATATAACGAATTTTTTTAGACCATGGGACCAATTAGCAAAGGCTCGGAAGGACTATTTAAGGATCTTGCTTGAAGGCATGCGTATGGAGGCCGGGTGCGGGTGAAGGAGAAGTGGAGGCGAATACTTGAGATCACTTTTGTGTGTCCATATTTAGCAGTATACGGATGGAACATTTCTTCATTTCATTGGGTTGTCTATGGGATGATGTCACCTATAAGGGGTATTTGCATCGAAGATAAGAACATGATTATCATAGCGCATGTTCAACTGGGTACAATTGTTGGCTAAATTGCTAACAAAAGTCACGATAATTCTAATAATAAATATAATAATATTAATAATAATAATAGTAATTCTATAAATAGTTTCTATTAAAATTAATAATTTTTTAACACATCAAACTGCCCCTTCACTGTGTTTCATTGCCAATGTTTTCACCTCATTTCCGCAATTGGGTGCGGCTCGTTCGTCGGACATCCGCCAACACAGGCATTATCGGAGCCGTCATTATGCCTCACAATCTCTACCTGCACTCAGCATTGGTCAAATCTCGAAACATCGACCGGCGCGACAAACGAGGTGTGGCCGAGGCGAACAAGTACTACTTTATTGAAAGTTCGATTGCCCTTCTTGTATCGCTCGTCATCAACATCTTTGTTGTCGCAGTCTTCGCGCAGGGCCTCTATGGAAAAACCAACGCGGACATCGTAAGTATTAAATGCATACACGCCATTGTGTGATCGCCTCGAAATGTGACGCCAAGATTTGTAGATGACACAAGGTGACGCCTCTTAACATCGGTGGTTGTCTCCAAGGGGCCGCAACAGCGGTTGGCGGCAGTCATTTTCATGGATGTCGATTATCATCAGCAAACAACAACACCAACAACAACAACAACAAAAAAGACAACAACCTAGTCTCGACCTGGTCGAAAATTGCACATATGACTAAATGTGTCGCGTTCGCTATTCCAGAATGATCTATGCCAAAATTCAACATTGACCTACAATAAGGATGTGTTCACGAATGACACCGATCCCGTGGACGTGAACATTTACAAGGCCGGCATCTTCCTTGGCTGTCAGTTCGGCCTGGCTCCCTTGATCATCTGGGCCGTTGGAATCTTTGCCGCTGGACAGAGTTCCACAATGACTGGAACCTACTCTGGACAGTTTATCATGGAGGTAAGCGTAGGCCATTGGGCCTAGACGAACGAGCGGTCCTGTGACCTTCTCTTTGAAGCCTTAGTTGTTTCGGGCCGCCAGTACTTTTATTACCATAGTACTATGTTTGTTAAGCGGTACCTTCGTTGGCTATCGTGGGAGACAGGCGTTATATAATTATTCTACAGAGTTGTCTTTTTATATATAAGCGCTCATTTCTCTACACTGTGAACACTTATCTAGCCATGAGGTAGACAATGTCAGCTAATACAATATTATGCGCCATGTAATGTAATATCAAACAATGTGTAATATGTAGATATACCTATTCTATCTATACATTTCTCATAACATTTTTGCTGCATATTTCAGGGTTTCCTGAATCTCAACATTCAGCGTTGGCTTCGGGTCCTAATCACGCGGACTATTGCCATTGGACCGACCCTTCTAGTTTCGCTGGTCAGTATTGAATCGATCTGTCCATCTCTCGCTGCCATCCTGGTACTTCTTTCACTTGCCGTGTTGGCATATGGCTCTTTCTAATGGAAACGAGGGATACACCACAAATTACACATACACACACCCATTGTAAAAATTGCAATTTCTTTAATAAACCATTAAATGCTCAATATTTACATCTTGTTTGTGGATACGCCACCCCGCCTCTGTAATCGTTTCAAACCTTCGGATAGCGTTTGCCGATCAAACTATAGCCACGCTACCGTTTTCGTCCTCCATGGCGGTGTGTCGCTATGCGTGTCGTTTTTTTTATTGTTTATCTAACTTCATGAAACTTCCTCCATGAAATTCTCGTGCATCAGGTCGGCAACATCAACCAACTATCGACCATGAACGATCTTCTGAACGCGCTGATGTCACTGCAGTTGCCGTTTGCGCTGATCCCATGCATCACCTTCGTATGCCACGATGGCATTATGGGTGACTTCAGAAGTGGGAAGTATGTTGCATTTTTGTTGTCCTTCAACAGATTTAATATGTCCTCATCTGGCTAATCGACATGTCTCTAGGCAATTAAGAAGAAATGTATTACTGGCCACGGAAAGGCATCCTTCTTCTCATTAACAACTATCGAGTAATGATAGTCTTCCGAAGTTGCATGCAGTCCCACAGAAACAGTCGTCACTCTGTGTCTATCTGAATCATTACTCGGCAAAATTTCTCGACATAACCGAAGACCGTCCCCAGAAAGGCGCGAACCTTTCCTTTGCCGTTTGGATTCAGCCCAATTTTCCAACACTGCTGCCCATTAACTTCGATATGACTACCATACAGGCTATTGCCATATCGTTCACTGATCATGTCATCCAATATTGAGCAATTTCTCATACACTATATATATATATATATATATATATATATATATATATATATATATATATATTATGAGAAATTTCTCTACAAGACATGAAAGGTTTTTCTCGTTCGCATTGTCATATTAGACATTACCTCCTATGAGCACGCAGACCCGCCGCATCCATATACACTCTTTAGTGAACGGTGCTATGCGAACATCTACTCATTCGGCGTCTTTGCTTAAATCTGCTGTTCTCTGTTTCTTCGTCCGGTTTGCGTTCGTTGTCTGTCGATAGGGTAACAAAGCTTTTCGCCTCGTTCCTCTCGTCGCTGGTTATCGCGATCAATCTGTACTTCGTGACCCAGTTCGTGTCGAGCCACCTGCCCCAGAACTGGTTCGTCTACGTGATAACCGCAATCTTCGCCCTTTGCTATATGGGTTTCATTGTCTACTTGACGGGCTGTTTGCTCGTTGTCTTTGGCCTCACCGCGCTTACCTCTCTACCGGTACGTAGCCCGCGAGGCGATTGATGACGTGGCATTCGCGACCTCGTGTATTGGGTCAGTGCGATTGTGCGCTGTCCCTGGGGGACACCAATCGCTAACGTGCAACATTATCTATCTATACTAATGGGTTTACATGGGCAGACGGGTTTAGAGTGCATGTAGTTGATGAGTTTAGCGACTTCCAATGTATCATAAGAAGGAATCAACGAACAAACTCAAACTATACCGATAATGACATTGTGTGTAGGCAGCGAATGACTAGGAAAGATTTCTAACCTCGACATAATTTTGGCCAACACGAAAATTTGCCGACACCTTCGAGAGCTAAACATGTTGTGTACCAGCGGAAAAGCTGCGCTTCAATATTTCTAATATACGTTCATTATCATTTGTGGTTTTGTCAAAAACAAAACTGCCCACACAGTGCGTGGGACGGTACTTGCAACTGAATGACCCTGAACAGGTAGCGCTGACTGGGATAAACGCCGCCAGCAGCGACGACACAATCGACTCCGGTGAGTTATCCGCTACAGAGAACCATTGTCACATTTTGTTTCGAAATATTTAGCTGAATAATTAGACAATGCAAGCAGGAAATCTAAAATGATATACATATAAATATATATGCGGAAATTACCACCACATCCGCCGATTGTAGATATGTTTGCTAGTCGTGCATTCTTAGCAGTAGCCGCTTCGTATCGGACAGTGCATTGTTTGTGATCTGTGTCGAGACCTTGTAGCAAAAGTACACGAGATCGCTTGCGGCGCATCGCTTAGATTCGTGTTGGACGACCATTGTAACGGTAGTAGTCGGGGGAAGTCGACCTTTTTTACAAAAATGACTGCGGAACTGCTTAACTAATGTTAGGCTGACGCGCTGGCCAAATACAGCACTATGAGCAATAGGCTATTGCTGTTTATTGATTGGTACCCGTAGAAGATTGCATGACGTTGCTTCAGTTAGTGCATGCTGCTGCTGTTGCTGCTGCTGCTGTTGCTGCTGCTGCCGCTGTCCGGTAATTACTGCATGTCGATTTTTGACTTGTTCGCTCCGCGCTAAAATATGCTTATTATTACTATTTGGCACATTTAGTATTTTGTGAATATCTATTCCTATGAACGGCCACCCATCAAAATGGAGTCCCGAGCCACGATCCGAATCGAATCCCTTTCGGAGAATCCGGCTGACTGAAGCCACTGTTCCAAATATGGCAATATTCACTGTTCTTCATTGAGTTACGTTAGCACAGAAAAGCAATAATGAATGACGGATGTTTTTATTTCAAATCTGGTGTGCGACTTGCTCGTGTGAACAACAACTTCAGAGACCTGCACCATTTACTTACGCTTAAATTCACTCATTTCCCTCGTAGTTAATCTCATGTGACTATATCATTATGATAGATTACGTTCAATAATGAGGTAGTGATTGATCAGGTTGATTGGTTAAACACAGTTAGTAATCTCGTCTAACATTACCAATCTGTCGCTTTGATTTTTATATAGCGTACTGCCCCATGCTTAGCGACAAGATATAATCTTCAAACAACGCTTGCCATGCAAGAGACATATGAGCATACAACGACTGTCGAATACTTCTTGAAACCTACTTCAAGGGAAACCGCCTTAAAGATGAGTCACAGGAAAGGTTCATTCGCGAGTGGATACTCAAATTTGTTAACGCCCACTTGGAGGGAGATTGTGGGGGGAGACAGGTTGCCCAAGTGACCAATGAGAACTGCGAGTATCTCGCCTCGTTGAGACAGCTACCTAGACTTCTATCAGCATCAAGTGGTGACATAGAGTTTGCGCCTAAAAGCGAACGACATCCCTCATTCTAAGGTAATCTCCATTTTATATTATACTTCCTCTTGGCTTTATTTGCCTACTCAACTCAGGCTGTTCTATACCCCAGTTGAGTGACGGGCGACGACTTGATGTCCACGCAACTTTTGTTGCTCTCGATTCTCTGCATCCTTCGGAGTCAACTCAGAGCCAGTTACTACTTCGTGATTAATTGTTGGCAACCATTCATATTCGTATTCTGAATGACTTTCACACATCCATGAGCCGATCTTTCCTCTGGAAGCGACGTTCGACGCCGAACACCTAAACCCTAATTCAGAATTGAGACAGCTGTGTCTACATCTGCTGGCTTCGTCTCTCATTCCCTATGCATTACCTAATCCTTACTATCTTGATGAGTTTATTTGATGGTAGACGATGACATTTCGTCGTTTGAGCCGCCTGCTCCATGCGCATTTGTGGTGAAGGGAAACGCCTATCGTAACTGTTACCAATTCTTTTGCACAATCTCAAGCAGAACAGATTGGAAATCCGAAGAGAGACCTTGTTCTATTCTAGTCCCTAGGCGAACTTGCATGAATTCATTCAACCAGCTTACCAACCAATGTAACCCGGTGACCACATTTGCGCGAACGGATCTGCCACGCACCCACACAGGTGTTGCATGGCATTTAGTCATTATATTATTGTTACGTACCACGCTTGGAAGGTCACCGGTGATGGGTCGTTTGAAATTTTAGGGAAATATTTTTGATTCACATTCCATTGTGCACCTACATACAATTTCGGTACCCCGACGAGTCCGTTCTCAAGAGTAATCCGAGTCTCCACGCATTGATTGATGCGACGTTTTTCTCATTTGCATCAAACACATATCTTATGTGTTGTTATCATTGTCTGTGCGTGTGTCTCTCTCTGTCTATGTCATTTGTGTACGTTGTGCCTTCGCCTCGTATGTGTGTCTGTATGTGTTTCACTTATCGTCTCGTCGTTGTCAAAAAACCACCCGTTGCCACTCAACGGCGGGGAGCCACGCGTGGGTCGTTTCGTTCACATGTACAGCCAATCGCTTCGTGGGGCTTAACTCGATCGAAGGAGGTGGAGGCAGTGCCACCGGGAGCAGGGACGTCACCAAAAGGGTTCCTCCTCGGTCTCGGACTATCGAACACCGTTTCTGATGCCATTTGTTCTAGCTACAAATGATCCACTATAGACGTCTACTTATGATGGCCGTAGCGATTGGAAGAAACAGTCGAGAAGAGCAGTCCACTTTTCGGTTCTGTTCTCGAAGGCTTCACGTTCGGATGACAAAGCACACTGCATAGCGTGCCTATCGCGAGCAAGCATCTGAAGAATAAAACCAGATTTTTCTTTGTCTATTGGGCTTACAGTGGTTACGTAACTATAATACTGTATGTATTAAAAAAAAAATATATATATATTGATTTAGAAATGCCTAATGTTAGGCATTTCTAAATTAATTCACTAACTAGCTAGCATTGCATTTGAAACGACCCCTTCTCGACTATCCTTTTGAAAGCAGAGCTATATATGCAATAAGCTTTACAAAGAAAACACTTAGCTTCAGGCCTTTGATTTTCTGGATCACAATGAGAGGGACTACTTGTGATTGATGCCTTCAGTGAGTCATTTCACTAGTGAGCGTGTTAGTTAGCATCTGATGCTGACCCGAGTTAACCTCCTGAAGCCGTCGTGTTTTAGTGAGTGACGATAACGATTATTTAGACATGCACTACTCGAATATGTTGGAGCTTAACCCCACTGAATCGCTTGGGAATCAGCTACTTAGGCTTTGGGGATTGTCATCATAGTTCCTGCATCAACTAACGTTTTACAATGCAGTGTACCTTAAGGCACGATGGCATAGGTAAGTGCAATAGAATAACCGCTGTTCTTCGAGGCTCAAACCTGAATATTTCCTAAAACGTCACTGGATATAATTACAGAACGAGCAACAACAAGGCGTACGAACTTCCACGGGGGTGGTTACGAAAAATAGTCGAGTGGATTGTACAGATTGGGTCGTACGATTTGTTGCTGTGGCGTGTCATCTTGATTGTGGAGCGTCCAGCACCATGCTTCGGGTTTGGGGTTAGAATGAGAGGGCTGCTTGTGAGACATGCAATCATGGATGAACTTACGGGTGCATAATCTTCCATGCCGCTGATACGAATCTACACATAACGGCAGCACTGTACCTGCAGGTGAATAAGGAGCAACGATTGAAAATGTGTTGTACGATAGCTTATTTCTAGTACAACGAAATGACACCTAGGCCATCTTTCCACGATCTAGTTACGAATTACCAATTCGTCCCAAATTGTTCTACATGGTACGCCACGGGATCGACATCAGCGCTAACGGTATAGCTTGTCTCAGACCAATACAACGTAGGTAGGCAATACTGCTCGAGGTGAAATCTCCGGCGAGCGAGATGGCTTAAGGTAGCCGCAACCACCTTTAGGATACACTTTTGTGTTCACTTATATGTATTAGTAGGTTAACGACACTTTGACACAAATTAATCATCTGCTCTAAAGATTCTTAGATAGCGCCAATTACAGAAGGAACTGTAATGGGCACTATCTAAGAATCTAACAACCATAACATAAGCAATGGTTGAGTAATAACTCGCTCGATGCTTCTACACAATCAATAATCGTAAATGAGTCGTCCATTGTACAAATAGCTGTTGCCGCCTGTAATGAGCTCGTCGTATGTAAGGCAATTAGCAATTACATAGGCAATTAGGTTGTGCGTTCGATGATCAACTATGTGTGTGTTCCACTTTTCGCAGATACTGTAGCGCTTCTCTCCACCGAAGGGGGGTAAGATTCGACTTTTAATTTTCTTTTATCATTATCATAATCATTATTATCATAATCATCATCATAGACACCATGCAGATGCCATAATGAATTTGGGCGGCGTAGATTTTTGTATTGGGCGATTCGACCTTCCGCGTCACGACAAAGTCGATTTTGGCAGACGGGGATGGCATCCCTTGACCACTATGATTGTCTTGGACAACCTTTGACCAAGCTATCATACATAGATAAAAGTGTACACATCAATTGAGCGTCCAATACAATGATCTCCCGATTCTAACATCTAAGCCAGCTGTAATCCAGTTACAAAATCGAATTGTCTCATTCTCTCGTAGTTCGTTTATCATTTCGTCTTCTTTTTCCTCTTACTCTTGTTAATTTGGTGGTTGGCGCGTATGCTACTAACGAATAGCGACTCCGAGAATATATAAACTAAAAGATGGACATGTCGCGATATGCATACCTTGTATCCCTCAATAGTTCTGCAAGCCGACAGGAGGTGTACAATCTCTTTTCGGCGCTCACAACTTATCTATGGGCGAGACCTTTCAAGCAAGGTTCATTTGTCGAGATTCGGGAAGATTAGGAAGATTCACCAAGCGTGAAGACTGTATACTTTAACCGTCTTCTCTCATTGTCATTGGATTTCCGCCGTAAATTTGTCTTCGTTCTGTATTAGATATGTCGATGTGACATCCGTCGCCATGTTTGTGTGTGTCTCACGTATCACTGTGGGTGTCTGTGTACGATACGTTTATTAGAATTAATATATATATATATATATATATATTTACGCAATGTGAGCTTCCGCTTTTTGCTTTCTGTAATTTGATTATTCTGTCCCATTGTTCTGCTGGGGGTGGGTGGGCACGACTCTACAGTGACCTATGGAGATCGACTTGGAGCTAATGATGACATGATCAGTGATGAAGATAGTTTGAAAAGAAAACAGAGAAGACTATATCCGACGACCTGCGATCCGCGTCCTTTCTAGATGCTGAAATTGAACGCCGCCAGGAGGAAATGAAGTTCAGCAAAGCCTGCGGCGGCATGGCCTAGTCATGACCATCGAGAAACAGAACGCGCCGTTTTACCGCACGCGTCGAACTCAAGCGTCACAAACGACAATGACAACAACGACTCGCGATATATGTTAACATGGACAAAGAAACGTGACTACGGAAACGAATTGAAAGACCAAAATTAAAAACCCGTGATATCTCCCCTGCCAGATCGTTGTCTGTAAATAGAATGTAGCTAATATATGAACGAAGAAGGACATCAACGGTCGGAGAAGGACAGATAGGCTGAGGTGTAACTTGAATAGAGGATCTTCTGTTCGAGTCGGCGGTGAAATGGTGACGATGTCTGTTGGCCAATGACTCGGAAGTGGAGAGGAATAAGGGAGAAATAGATCGAGTTTGATCGGTGCAGAGATTGAACTGTTACGCCGCGGGTGATTCGAATCAAAGATTCGACTGAATGATCGTCAATGGGGGGCAGTCGCCGTTTGCCGAAATCGAGCTGCCCCGACCGGATGCATCTGTCATCGCATGCCATCGACCCGTTCGCCCACTCAAGCATGAGACTGAGAGAGAGAGAGATAGAGAGGTATGCCTTGCTATTTAATCTTACTGTATATAACGACTGAATTTGCTGTGCATCGTGGGCCGATTTCATTGATATGATGAGCTAGCATTCATTTCTGTTGTAACGTTATGAGTATGATTACCTGATGCTTGCCTAGTCCTTAGCTCTAGTAGATGGACTGATACAGTGCACCCATTCACTGTTTGGTAGTGTTGTACGAAGTTCGTACGAAGTGTTCACAGATCGATGTATCATCATAGTATATGTTGTTCGTTTGTTTGCCTGTTGATGGATGATTCTAGTGCATGCTGTTTGAATAAATGGCACAATCACGAGATCACATATGATCCTCATCCCCCTTCCTGTTCCACTGTCGCCTGCGTTTAAAATTGAATTTCTGACTTCTTCAGAAGAATCCGGAGCACCGACTCTGGGAACTTACATGTTTTACAATCTGCCCCAAATTTGTTTAAATTGAGAAACGTCCCACTATAACTAACAGTTTCTCTTGTAGACCCCTACTTCATCTTAGAGTAGTACAAAACACAAAGGGGGATCTGGGATCGACATCACCTCCGTATCAGGGTCGCGTATAAAGGTCGCTGAACTTATCCAACAGTCAACGTGTTTGTGAACAAAGAAGCACAGTGAATACGATACCATACAAAATGTGTGTTCATTAACTGTTAAATTGCAGTTTCTTACAACGTTGAAGTTCTCATGACAAGATCTGCATTGTCCCCGACGATGCTGCGAAATCGGATAACACCACTTTTTAGTGAAAACCATTCTCAACTGTTTCCACTCTTATCGTAGATGTACGCTGTTGGTGTCGTTCCTTTGTTTTTCCCGAGTATCACGCTCAAACGCCTACCTGGTTATTTATACTGCCGTTGCAATAATGATGGCATTCCCCCCCGTTCATTGATTCTATTTTTTTTGAAGGAGGTTACGAGCTGAAGAAAACATTGCCCTATTCGCCTTATTGGTAAGGTATTCGCCACGGTAGTGTGGGACACCTGCTCACTAAAGCCCATGCTTTGGGCCTCGTAGAGGTCCTCCTGGGTCCGGATTTCGAGCTGATATCCATTACTATTATCATGATTTCTTCAACTAATTTTGCTCATCTTGTTGGCTGTCCCCTTGGCTGTACATTTCGCAGATTCTGAAAGTTCGACATCCACGAGCTAGGACTGGTGGGCTGAGGAGGACACCTGCCTCCTCGATCGATGCGTCGTCGTCGCCCAGACAACTCGGGGCGCGAAGGCGAGAAGACCCCGGAGAAAGTGCACGCGACGCTCGACCAGCTCAAGAACGATGCGAATGGCGTCGAGACGTGTACTGTTGATGTCGGGAAGGCCGGTGGGCCGCTATTCGTTGGCGGCGAACGCCAACTCAAGAAGCGAAGATGACCTCGACAACGATGAGGCCAATGAGGACTACGAGGAGTCGTGGCGCGACTCACAAGACGATGAGGAACACAGCACCTGTATTCTATGATGGCGACAGAGGGGGGTGGGGGGAGAGATCGAAAGTTTGATGACGCTGGAATCGGGAATAAAAACAGACCCTACTCTAGGGTCTTTCTTGAAGTCCTTTTTTAGGCTCTACAACTGCTATTATTAGGGCCTGTCTTCAGCCGCTGCGCTATGGTAGACGAGCAGCAGTCGATTAGTCATGTATTATATGTGCGAAGCTGGTTGTTCAAACAGGATTAGTTTTATACGTTTCTCAGAATAGGAGAATTAATTTATATGCTTTGTATTTATTAGTTAATACTATTACGACCTCTATATGGTTCGATACGTATATATATATATATATATATATATATATATTCGTGATTTGAGTGAATTGGAAGATCCGCAACGAATCTAACGGGTTCTCGGAAAGGAGGACCTGGGATCCTGGTATGTGAATTACAACGGAAATTCAAACTCCGTTTATTAGTTACGTTTGTTAATAATTTATATGTTATTAATAACTGACGGCCAGTATCTAATTTGAGGCTCTGATTAGCTTTATGCAAAAAATAACACATGGAACTAATAATGTTAGATAATATACAAATATATATATACATATATGTAAGCGGTTTGCATATGAATGACGATCATTTGCAACGTTGAAGTTTAACGTTGACATATCAGCCAGAGATCATTGGTAAGATATATATATATATATATTAGACATGTATACCATTACTTGAAACATATTACAGCGTTCCTTAAAAAAGCAAACGAAGACAGAGAAAGTGGCTTCATTAATGACCCTGCTGTCAGTGAACCACCAGCAAAAAAATAGCCTGAGCCTCCCGAACATTGGCGATCATTGGGGCATTAATGCTTGCATGAGATTAAGCATTGAGTGCTTCACGTTAGGAGAGGTTGAATGCCAAAATTCACGTAGTTACCCTCAATTGGGTTACCTGCTTGATGCATATATGAAACCAAACAACTACATTCGGTGCCTCAGAATGTCGTCGATCGATATCCACCCTAATCGCGCTACTGCTCCTGTTATATTGCTTCTTCTTGCACCACTGCGAGTATCTTCCACATAGCCGTGTGCCCATTGTACTTTTTTAGTTAAATAATTTATATATATATATATATACAGTCGTACCAAGTTTAGATATATTGAACGGCTGATACTGCTTGTACTGTTGTTTTGCACTGATTATCATTCTTATTATTATGCTAACGTTCACATGAGTAGCAGTATATATATATATATAGCCTGCTACTTATGCATGTATGTGTGTGTGTGTATTCAAGGATGGTCATTTCGTTCGTTTTTACTTCGAGTATAGTTATCGCTCGATTTGCTCGGGATGTTGTTGAAGTGTCGTTACCGTTTGCAGGTCAACTTATTCTATCTTCTAGAGAACGAATCTGAGCTGCAGCTAGTTGCACCGGATAGATATTCGCGTATCTGTGGGACGCCGCATATGCAAAGCAAACAGGACGGGGAAAATCGGAAAGATTCTATATAAATATGACTCGGTAATATCTCTACCTCGCAGTGTACGTGCGTGTCTGTGGCCGTCTGAACGGGCACAGTCTTTTCAAAACGGCGAGTCAATAGGAACAATTTGGAAAGTGTCGTGTGTGTGTGTGCGCGTTGAACGACAACGACTGTTCGCGGTAGATCAAGTTGATATATAAAAGGAGGCAGTAGTATATAACGAAGGCTAGATTGAGCTGTACCATATTTCGTATGGCCACTTGCGAAAAGGGCCGCGTCCGTGCTTAAGCATACCTAATTGATATGGTTAATTAATGAAATGAATTGATTGATTGATTGATTGAACGATGCGAGTACGACGAATGCGTGGGCTGATGAGACGTCACATCGACGTCGCTGTTCTCTAAGGTGTGCCGCAAGGCGGTGTGGGTAGTTTTCGGTGACTGACCGGCTCTTTGCCGACCTGTGATTTTTGTATAGTAACATCGGGGATAGCTAGAAGAGAGATCTGATAGACGAATGCTGATGCACGAACTAGCGGGAAAATTATAACGGTAACAAAAGAAGATTTATAGGAAAGAGAATGAGATAGAAGAGGATTTATTTAGAAATATAATCAATGAGCTTTTGAAGTTACGGAGGGAGATTGAAGGAGGTGATCGCGTAGAATCACATAATGTACGTATGATGCTGTGGACTGTACCAATTAATAATAATAATAATAAATTATTTAGGCGTAAAAAATAATCGTCATGTGTTTTCGTTGGCCGTTTGCATACTTTTACTACTGGAATAACTGGAATATTCCTGGCGTGGTATACATGGGACGTAAGTACATCGGGTGGTTCTCGACAGCACCACGAATGTGGAGGAAGGCTTTATCACGCTTGATCTTTTAGCTTCCAAAACAAATTAGTTAAAAACCGGCCGTTGTTATGGTCGGTGACTAGTGCATTGCAATCTTCAAGGAAGTGTCAGCATGAAGATAAGACCCAGATATCGCTTATACGTGGTGCCACAGGGACCAGCGACTGGACCAGCGAAACATAGGCAGAAGCCTTTGTTTACAACTAGCCATTGTTTTACTTAGTTCGTTGCAACTGACCAATGTGCAGTCGCCTAGCTGAGCTGTCAGGTGATACCCAAAAGGTCCAAATAGAGGTAAGAAAAAGGGTGGATTTTTACGTTTTGGGTTTTTATGCCCCTCGCCCGCTCCCTTTTCTTACAACCTAACCTATAAAATATAGGATAGTGTAGAACCTGTTCATATGATCCTTTAAATAAGAAGGTTATGAACAGTTTGATCTATTTTGGTTGATGTCGAGTTTTCTGAGATTTTGTGTATTTTAAGTGTATACACTGTACTACCGAAAATATCAGCTTTTGTTAGAATTCTCACTAAGATCGAACTACATTCATCATAGTACTAATAAAATGGCAGCAATATGTGAACATACTCTCGTAATACCCCCAAGACTCTGGCACTTCCAAATTCCAGCACACTGGCGTGTGATAAACAACTCCTGTAAGCGGCAACAGCTGTCGGCGGGGATCCCCAAGTCATATGTTTTAACAAGATCAATATGTCTCAAAATTTGTTTAAAGAGATTTCTGAGGAACTGCTTTGTCCCCCTACGAACCCGATTCAAGGTCCTCCATTGCAATTCGACCAAGACGGTACTATGTATAATAGTAGTGCCGGTAGAATAGGCACGGGTAAGGCGTAAGGTGCAGACGAGGTGGTTCCCATCCACGTTGTTTGAACCAGCTGATTCGATTCTCAATTAGTCGAATACGAATCATCTGGTGACTCGGCCTAAATCGTTAAAGGTTTTTCAATCCACGACTGGCCCTCAGCCGCATCTGCCTTGAGTTGACTGCCCACCAGCACTGTATCTTCACCCACTTGGTCATAGTCATTGGAAATCAGTTTATTGAATAACCGCTGCTATCCAGTATTGACTTCATTGGCTATTTCTGTCAAATCGAAGGTAGTAAAGACACGTATCAAATGTTGTATGCATACATTTTTGTTTTATTATTGGTTGGGCTGCTGATGGGCTGCTGATGCTCAGATGCCGAATTTGCCTCGCTTCGGAGCAAAGATTCCGATCATGCCGTGCTTATTCGATTCCTCAGAAGCCTGGGGAGTAACGTTTTCTGCAAATAGTTAGATTAGAAATTCTACGAATTAAGCCCACATTGATGAAATTGTACGTAATTCAGTATAATTTTCGCCACTTGCGTTGGCATTGATTGGACAGTTTAAATGGTTTGCTTATTTGTTAATGTTCAAGATATCGAGCGAAAATACGTTTAAAGGCACGATGACTAATGGCTTAATTTGAAGTTCTGCTCAGCACCGCTGTAAATTACACAACTCCGCAAGATCGATCCGTGCCTACCCCATAATTTGCTTCCAATGAAATGCAGCCAAAATAATCTAAGGTTTTCTTTTTCAAGCACATTTTAATCCTTTACTTCTCTATCTAATGAAAAAAAATGTAACGAACAATAACTCACCAAGCTGCTTCTCGGCAGCGGCGGCCTGTTTCTCTAACTGCTTCTCGAGAAGGTCCTGTTCACGTTCGGCCTGTTTCGCTGTAAGTTCCGCCTCTTTTTCGACAGCATCGGCCTCCTTTTCGGCCTGTTTCTCTAGCAGTTCTTGCTCTTTCTTGGCGGCATCAGCTTCCTTTTCCAGTTGCTTCTCAGCGAGGTCATGCTCCTTCTGGGCCTGTTTTAATATCAGCTCCTGCTCCTTCTCGGCCTGTTTTAATATCAGCTCCTGCTCCTTCTCGGCCTGTTTCTTGACCAGCTCGGTCTGCTTTTCCATGGCGTCGGCCTCCTTCTCGGCCTGTTTCTTGACCAGCTCGCGCTCCTTTTCGGCCTGCTTCTCTAGTAGTTCTTGCTCTTTCTTGGCGGCATCAGCTTCCTTTTCCAGTTGCTTCTCGGCGAGGTCACGCTCCTTCTGGGCCTGTTTCAAAATCAGCTTCTGCTCCTTCTCGGCCTGTTTCTTGGCAAGCTCGGCCTCCTTCTCGAGCTGTTTCATGAGTAGGTCCTGCTCTCTCTCAACCCGTTTTTCTTCAAGTTCCGCCTCTTTCCCGAGTTGGCTATCGACGAGATCCCGTTCCGTTTCAGCGAGCTTATCAACGAGTTCAAGCTGCTTCTCGGCTGCATTGGCCTCCTTTTCGGCCTGTTTCTCCAGCAAATCGTGCTCTTTCTCCAACTGTTTCTGAGCACGTTCGGCCTCTTTTTCGGCGGCATTGGCTTGCTTCTCTAGTTCCTTCTCAATCAGGTCGTGTTCCTTCTCGGCCTGCTTTTGTGCGCGTTCGGCCTGTTTTTCCAGCTGCTTTTGTACTTTCTCCGCCTCCTTTTCAGCAGCATCCTGCTGTTTTTCTAGCAGTTTCTCAGCGAGATCGCGCTCTTTTTCCGCTTGCTTCGCCTGCAGTTCGCGTTGCTTCTCAACAAGCTCAGCCGCCTTCTCCAGCTGCTTCTGGTGGAGTTCCGCTTGCTTCTCAGCGACCCTGTCCACCTTTTGTCTGATGAAATTCAGTCCGATCATCATTCGCTGGCGCAGTATATCGTTGCCAATGCCGATCTGGTCCTTGGTAAAATCTAGCTGGTTCTTGGCGATATCCATCTCGTTCTTAGCAGCATCGGCAGCCTTCTCGAGCTGCTTCTTAAGAAGGTCGTATTGACTTTCGAGCTGTTTTTCGACGAGATCCTTCTGCTTATCGGCTGCTTTGATCTGTTCCTTCATGGCCTTCTTTAGGAGATCGCTCTGCTCATTGTATTCTTCCTTCGTCAAGTCAGTCTTCTTCTTCTTGAGAGCTTCTTTTTGCCTTTCTAGTGTGTCCTCGAGTAGCTTTTTCTGTGCCTTGTGGGCGTCCTTCTCGACGTCGATCTGCTTTTTAAGGAGGGCCTTCTGCTTTTTCAGCAATTCTTTCTGGAGTAGTTTGATCTGCTTCTTCGCGATGCTGATCTGAAGCTGAAGTTTCTTCTCAGCCAAAGCAATTTCCTTTTCTACCTGATCTTCGGATAAGACCAGAGAATCGTCAGAAAGATCTTTTCCGGAAAGTTTCTCAAGGATCTCTCTTTGCTTTTCGAGGTTCTTCTCAGTGATACCTATCTGGCTGTCAAGTATCTTCTCCTGCAGGTCCAGCTCGTTTTCAAGCATTGCCTCGTTGAGAGCAGCCGCGTCCTCGACAGTCTCGTTCACACCGTAGAAGTCAAGGCCGAGGTGAAGTGTATTACCTTTAGATAGTATGAATAGAAGGGCGTTATAGCAAATCCATATAAAATATGGGCATAGGATATCATTGGGGATTTAAATTCTGTCAGACTAAACGACGGATCTCACATAATGTCGGGTTTCTACTAGTGAGGTACGATACCTACGGACGAGATTGTTGTGAACATGAAAAAACCCTTAGCTGATTACTGTGAGCTTTACATAGCTCTCTACTGGATGGCCCGCCTGTGCCGAGTAAACGCTGTTTGTGTTTCTTCCCCTACTTTTTTCCACATCTGAAATCGTCCCGATCATATCAGACGTCATTTCAGCTAAAGCCAATAATGACTCCCACAACACTCATAAAAGTTCGCAAAGTAATACGCCAAATACCTGCGAACTTCGAGATCTTGGTAACAACAAAGATATCCTTGTCCTTGATTAGGGTTCCCTTCTGTTCCTCCAAGTCCTGGTAAATTTTCGAATCGATCGTGGTGTCTTTGGATAGACCTTCCGGTGCAAGGAATGACACCACGGGCCGGAGGAATGGCTTTTCATAGGTGGCGAGAATTTTCCTACAAATTGTTATAAATGTATGTTGCGTATGTTAACCTGACTTCATGTGTGAGATCCACGATGCTCAAAAGAGCCATCCACTTGACCGGCTACTATTCCGTTAGACCCTTCGATAAAGACGGACATCAGCATCATGCCCGGTCACTAAGATAGTCGCCCATATAAATACTCTATGCAAATGCGTCGTGCATACTTTTGAAACTCGATGTTTTTCTGAGCCATTTGCTGACCGTACACTCTGTGCATCGAGCTCATGAGCAAGCCAAATGACAGAGGTTCGGACGAATCGGCAAGGCCCTGAAGGATCCGCTTTCTTTGCGTGGACTGTTGGATTCTAGCAAGTGCCATCTCTTGGCGCGCCTGCACCAGCTCGCTGACAATCGCCGCCCGCTGCTTGAGCAAGTCGGAAACAAAGTCCGGTCGGAACGCTGAGCCGGCGTTTGCAGCTTCACGGATCCTCGCGTCGATGGCTGCTTTGCGCGCCTCCAGGATGGCCTGTAGGTCTGACTCCGGCGTACGAATCTCCCCATCAGAGTCCGGGCTCACGTAACGTGCTAAAGGCAACAATGAAGCGAGAAAGGTGATTGTAAGAAATTTTCAATCTCTTTTTAAATAACTTTTCGACATGTGTGTTATAGGGGAAAGCCTACGTGTGGGACATGAGCTGGAGGTTGCATTGTTTGTTATAAAAAAACACATCTTTTTGATACTTTCTAGGCAGTTATGGTAGAACTCCAATATGAGCACAACCTGGATTATTATTGCATTTTTGTACACGTATTCGAGGACAAATCCGAAAGTGCTTCGAGATTAGGCAAGTTTCGCACACATTTGCCTACACTCAGGTTAGGTTTTCGCGAAACATTCATTTCATCTTTATATTAAAGAAAAAAGGAACAACAGACGTGTCCGGGGGGCATGAGGTGGACACCTTTTATAAGAACAAATTGAACGAACTTCGGCAACAAGATAATATTCTTGCTCATACTGACCGAGTCAACTAAGCTCCATCAAAACCCTGGCCACATATCGTAAGCAAAATCTCAAACGAAAAACAAGTAGAAAAAAGCAGTTATAATTATTTAAATAATAATTAATTAATTCTCATCAAAATATATCATTGTCATCGTCATCACCATCATCATAGCTGGTAAGCATAGCAGGCACACTGTAATAACAAAAAAGTAAATGTCTGTAATCTCCGCAAACAACCTTTGGCTGGACGCATTAGTAACGGGCCCTCTACAGCGTAGGGGGTTATAAATCAGCAACAAATTGGCATTGGCGCAAATTCGCAACTCGCCGTTCGGAATTACTTCCTTTTCACTGTTGTCGGTAAACAATATCTACTTCGCGTTTTTGAGCTGACTCTCACCTGTCCCCCTACGTGGCAGGCCTCAGCACTTAATCTTAACGATACAAGTCACAAGTTGGATGACTGACCTAGCTTTAATTAATGGAACACCAAAAACTACAAGCGGTAAATATGGCAACATCAAGGGCCTAACAGGGTTAATTAATTTATTTCGTGTGAACATTATTTATTTATTGTAGCGTATTTTGTGTATTCTAATAATTATGCCAGGAATCGTATCTGCGGTAACACAATGCTTGCAGTTTGAACTGTGTTAGAATTAATTAATAATGAGTAAATTTTTATAAAAACTATGAATGTAATTTTTATATAACCTATTAGAAATACAAAAGTTACGAGTTTTTTTAAAAAATCCCATTTTTGCCATTAAAATTATTTTGTAATTTTATACAATATACTTATATTTGTTAGAAATACTATACACATATGGCTATTTTGTTCAAAGTTACCCTAGCAGCGACTGAAAGACCGTTTGATCTACCTCGCTAATCATTTTATGGCCCACGTCAGTGATTTGGCTAAACTCGGTGAGAACTATCATCGAAGATGAATGATAACCTTGACTCTACGTGAGTTTTCAGGTTGTATTCACTCAGTAACAATGAAGATAACGTTGTATTCCCTATGCCAAGGTTATGTAGATTATTATATTGCTGTAGATATATTAAAGCATGCAATAAATACGGTTTAACGTTATGTAGATAGAATGGGCTAAGTGGATCCGATATGGGATACACGGACAGGCTGGGCCTATAGCTTGTTTTACCCACAAATTTTTCAAATAGCAAATGATAACTTTGTATGTTTTACGTATTCTATAGCGTTCATATTGAATGGCTCTAATGTGGCTCAACACGGACCTCAATGAGATTCTTGTATAGGTTAGATTGAGTAGTCAAGTTCGATACTAACGTGGAATCACAGTATCGCTCGGAGCGAACGGAGCCACGATTGGTGAGTGACCTATAAGTGAGGCACCGGGCCAGCCGAAAGGACCTCGAAGTCCTCCCATAGTGTTCGCCGGATGAGCCGGATTATTCCACGGGTTGAATGGACCACCATTCCAGAGACCCGCCTATAGAAACGAGTGGAAGGCAGTATCAACTCTGAGTGAACCTCGCTGCAGCTGATCCTATTTACGTCATAGGACATTTGGATGAACTGCTCATTTTAGTAAGAAATTAAATAAATACGATGACGAATTAAGACTATATCACATCAAACAGCCACTGTACTTATTCCAAAGTACGGACCATGCCATCGTAGTCGGCCAATAACGTTATACTTACGGCGTACTGCGCAGTGGCCGGCACCGCCACTGACAGAAGCGAAATTGTAGCGAAAGTCGAAGCTTTCATCGTTCGTTCTGCAACAAAAAAAAGATGACACAAATTTGAAAAAAAATCTCATTGGGGCCATCCTGCGTTTTGGCGCCGTAGCATGGTTTTAAACGGACATAAAAGCAATAGCTGTTTGATCCGCGACAGTTTCTTTTCCCAACTGATTATAGCCTGACCCTTTGAAACTTAGGAGGCCAGCAGGAGCCATATGTTTTGTAGCAAAGTTGCATGTCCCTCAACAATGGTGTCGAAGAAAGCTATTTTTCTTGTTAAGGGAGGTGTTGGCATGCAGACGTCCCTAGCCTCCAAACCGTGGAGACACACAGGACAACACCGTGACCGCCTCCTCATATTATATAGATATATATATAGCCTTGCAATATATCTGGCAACAAAGAACATTGACTTCTCCACTTCTTCTTAAGGTTCCCTGGGTGTATCGAACTCGAACAGAAGAATAGCTACTTATATTACCAATATCCATAGGTAAACACAAATATGCCTTTTCCTCGTTACTTCTTCCGAGCATACACCACTTCTTTTCACCAAGAGCAGGGACCATGGAGTGCAATTTTTCAAGATGCCACTGTAGTTTCCAGCGCGCTACGTACCTTGCAAGTCGTGTTCGATAATCACTCCTCTCGATCGTGAAGTGTACTGGCGGCCTTCCACACCATGATTTATATACCTGCTCCTTTGAACCGACCTGTCCTTTTGTGGACCTGTAAAAAAGGCACACACTCCAACCCTATCCGTTCCTCTAGCCGGATCTATTGTAAAAGTCGACAAGCGCCGGCGGCGGCGGCGCTAGTTCGTGACGTAAGACGTCCTCCTTTGTCATACGACTCTCATTAGTCGTCACCTGGGGAGCCTTTTTTCACATACCAACAAATGTTGTCCTGTCACGGCCACAATCGTAGCATCCATCACAGGGATAGAAAAATTGCTTCATCACCACAGAACACGGTAGTTTGCGTCAGAGATTTGCCTCATCGGTAACTGATGGCTCTGAATCACATGCAGGTTGCCACAAACCGAAGATGTATGTTAGAACCCAACGCGCGACTGTTATTGGTGACGAGAACTATTTTTGCTTTGATCAACCTTGCCTTGTGCCATTATTTTATCAGGACTTCAAGCTTCTGATTTCAATTTGTATGCCCATGATGAAGGCAATGCAAGCAATTTTACATATGGTATATTAAGTTGTATTTTGAATTCAACTACAATAGTCACTGCTTGAATGAACATGTAGATTGCACAATAATTGCATAGCATATTTGATATTAGCACACGATACATATAATACATATTGTCAGACCCATACATCACGGAAGCAATTGTTTCCTAGAGATTTCATCCGGGAGCGAACGAAAGCAGATTTAATTATTTGATTATGTCACCTTCTCTAAAAATGTTTTGTTAGCTGAGTATCAAGTATTCCTCTGTATGACAGGTCTACTACTGAACTCGTAAACATTGAGAAACAATTCCCCTATGCACCACGAATGCACATATATATATATATATATATATATATATATATGAGAGAAAGCCCAGAAAGCTTCCTGTACTCAGCTAGACCGCAGAATAACCGTCAGTGAATTACTGTGTCCCGGTGTGTATTTATATTCGCCTAGAGGCAGGTGTCAATTGTAGTCGGTTAGCCGATTGAAACACAGAAGCGCTCACCTGGGGACAATCGCGGGTTCTCCTAATCACTTGCAAACGCACAGATTCGAACACGATCCATTAAAGCATTAAGATGCATATACGGCTTCATGAGCTGAGTTCAAATGGATCATAAGGTCGAACAAAGCCTACACATCGAACACAGCTCAACGCAATCATGGCAACGTCAGGAAAGTGGCGTGAGCTGTTCCTTTGACCCCTCGCTAGTTTCCCATTGAGGACAATAGCTAAAGGTGAACTCTTGTACTACCAATACGCGATCTACAATAATCACTTCAAATCAAACATATATTGAAATCTACCATCAAGAAAAAGTTTGGAGATAGAAATTGTTTTAATTATCAATCACCAAACCTAATCAAGTCAAAGTGGAACGGTTATCAGATAGCGGTACAACAGTCTCGCGGCTCTTTTGAGCACTTTACGTGCTGTGGTATTTTCGTGTGCAATAAATTGACGAGTAGACGCCTACAATCCTCTGGTGAAAATTCGACCCTTCGTGAATATTTTTCTTGGGCTCAGCCAAAGTATATAAAACAAATCATAGGAACAGGGCAGACAGTGCGTAGTTGAGCGAGTAGATGATTATGTTGGTGACGCGTGGTTTTGAGACACTTTATAGCTAAGAAAAGATCATGTGCGCTCATTACGGCCTCATTACGAGATCGCGTTGTAAAACGATATCTTCAATGAATACATTGAAGCGCCAGATATGGGTACAGACACTGTTCGGAGAAATAACCACATCAACGCCATCGCGGCACATCTTGCTTTCCTGTAAGTTCAGGGCAACATACGTTGTAACTCCAGACGAAAGTGGTGACTCTGCAAATACTAGAACAGAAACGGGATATGACAAACGCAAACTATGCAAGATTCGATACGATTTGGGATAGGCTGCATCTCCAGATGATATTCCTTTGCCATTTGATAGATGGCCCACTTCCTCAATGACGAAGAGCCCCCTTGAGGCTCGAGACCTATAGACCTCAATCGATCGAGTCCTTTACCGATGTTTGCGACAAAGACCCTTGGTATCCAGTACGGGATACGTATACCGCACTTTTGTCTTCAAAGGTGTCGCACACCTTCCGCTCCAGCATCATTGCCGCTATTCACCTTGATTTCGATTGCAATGCTGATGTGCGCACCCGTACAAACGGTTTCGAGAAGAATGAGGCACAGTGATGCAAATCGTGTGTGCCTTACAAAAACGTCACAGCTACAGATGAGGCGTCCTTCCCCGTCGCTGTGCTAGGTCGCTGCTCCGTCACCGGTGACTGATATGAAACGAAATCTACAAGGTTAGGTTACGAATTTGGTTCGAACTCCTCAGGATTCGAACGAGATTTGTTCCCCTCCTGGTGTGAAGGCCTATCTTAAAGGGCGTTGAATGAATGTCTCACAAGTAGTGTTGAAGACCTCTCACATAGATAACACACAGCTGAGGATCAGCTCGAAATCCGATTTCACTAACAACGAAGGATTGTGGTAATGTTTGAGGCGTTCCAAGTAGCTTGCGCAATGGATGGTCTGATGGTGAGCGTCTTAGACTACTAGACCGGAGGGACATGTGTGTGTTGGGTTCAAATCCTGTCAGACGCGGAGAATCCTTGGAGTTCTTTATCATCTTTCTTTATCGGAGGATTCTTGTCAGGTACGAGTAAGGCAGAGAATAAGCAAAGGTGGCCCCGACAGGTCCTCATAGTAATACCTAAAGGTTAAGAGCTGAGGCCTGTCAAATAGGAGAACAGCTAAGAGTCAGCTTAGAAAAAAAAAACTAGCTTGCGCAAGCCGACCTTGTCGCTAGAGAACGTCTCATTGCGGTAGAATCCAAAGTGTCCACTTGAAGCATCAACGCGCAACTAAGTGGCTCGAACGACGATCGGGATCACGAATGCGTTATGTCGGGAAACCCGGAGTTTTCGTCAGAGGGTGGGACACAACCAGTGCGAATATGTTTGACAAATGGATGACACCTCTCTGACATCGACACTTCCCTCAAACTAACAGCAGTAACTGCAGTTGAATTTCGATATGTTTTCGTAACAGAGTGGTCCATCTGTTGCAACGGATGCAATGTTACAATTGCCTATCGTCTGCTCTGTTATATTTTGTTTATCTTATGCCTGCTGGGCCAATATACTTTTGCCGAACGCAGCTGTTGGCCTCACAATCCCGTGTCTCAGACATTTCTCCCATGAGCTTTACCGGTCTCCATCTCGGCCTTTTTCGTACGAATTGAGCGACTCTGTGCTGCTCCAGCTCCTGCTGTCACCATTTTGCTGGGTCATTACCAAGCCGCAGCAGATTGAAGCATGTTTTGTAGTGGGAATGGCGCGTAGCCACTCTGCAGCAACTACGTGAACACGTCGAATGTCCCTCCCATTATTATTGCCTTCCCATTGTCAATCATTAGGGAGGTGTTGTTGTGTCACCTGCCATTGGAGAGAAATGCGCCCAGGTGTCACGTACCATAACTGACGTGCGACACCCATCTTCGCGGGATGCCGGTCAAGGTCAATGTGAAGAGTTGTTCTCAGTTGGGAGACCGACTCTTGTGTCTCCTCAGCGCCGAGCAGACCGTGGACGACCCAGTGAAGCTGTTATGCCGAGATCAGATAACTATTAGGTCTGTCCACAAAAACGTGTTGCGTGCGTCATCCGGATACTTTCGGCAGTTGTTCATAAAAGACCCACGAGCAACGAGACCTGTAAATGTGCCAATCTCTAGTGCTATCCTCGACGTCATTATCGAGTTCATCTACACGACCCGTATGATAACGATTGAGATCGAACAACTTATCGAGCTATTTTCAGCCTCACTCCTGCTCCAAGTCGACGAGTTAACTATACAGCTGAAAGAGTTCTTCCTCGATTGTATAGCCGATTGCCTACAAACGGAGGGCTTCCTGTCTAGCCAGTCATACGATGATGTGGCTCGGTTCCTAACCATGTTCCCTCTTCCCCTTGGCGATCGTGGTCGACTAAAGCTAATCGAAATGCTTTATAGCTGGTCCGAGAAGCAGTCCATTGAACACGCCGGCATAGGCGCGCTTGTGGCGCGTGTCGCCTCACGGCCCTCCTGCATTCTGACGCACAAACCCTTCCCGACGACGCTTCGACCAGAGGCAGCTCCCCTATTAATCTGCAGGAACAAGATGTACGAAGTTGCCAACGGCCGTCTGATTGAGCTCGATTACCCGCAAACGACCATTGACAAACTGTTCAGGGGATTGTATCCGTTCGTCGTAGGCAACGAAGGCTACGTTTGCACGAGCGATGAGATCGCCGTATTTGACATGGGCACAGGTGCGCCGCTCCGGAGTATCCGAGTACCCCGGAAATGGAAGGACTGGACTCCCGCATTGTGGAGTATGGGCGATCGACTATACGCGTGGCGCGAGGACAAAGTCTACCAGCTGAGGAAGGACGGCTTCCGGAAGCTGTGCCGCACGCGTTATGAGATCGATTCGTTGTGTGTGTTTGAGCACGATAGTGACGACCTGCTGAAATTATGCTACATGAGCAGTGACGGCCGATTGTCGTTTGTTAGCTACGATGCGACAGGACACATGGTCAGTGAGGATCCCATTGTGCCGGGAATCGTCTGCCTCATAGGGGTGCACGAGGACAACATTATCGCTGTGATGGACTCTGGGGAGCTGGCGGTGATACATGGCCGATCACTGGTGTGGAAACACGCCTTCGAGCGGGCGGTCGAGGGCTATGTGAGTTGCTGGCGGAATATCGCCGTGCAATACTCGAATAACAAGCACATCTGCACTGTGGACATCGTGACACATTCGATCAGGGAGATTCCGGCTCCAGTGGGTCGGTTAACCTTTAGAGAGTTCGTTGACTAGAGGATCAATCCCTCGGCAAAGCGCATCGGACTCTGCAATTACCTCACTTTCTCTCTCTCTCTCTCTCTCTTTGTCTCTGTCTCTATTAACCTCTCACTGGTCAGTCACTGTGGAGGTTCGCCCAGAGGTTTTTTTGTAAGTTTTTATGCTTTTGAATACTACAGTATAATTGCATAACAGGATGCGTTGGCACACAAGAGGCGCACAAGATGGCAGGGAGGTTCCTCCGGACCTCTCGAAATCCCAATTAATACATTTGGTCGTAACATTGAGGGAAGGAAATAAATTACCGACGGCGTTGTGCATTTCGTCTTACATTCCTCCTGAAAGTGATGAGGGAAGGAAATAAATTACCGACGGCGTTGTGCATTTCGTCTTACATTCCTCCTGAAAGTGATAATCAGTGTTGAAATTTAGTGTGAAAGTGATAATCAGTGTTGAATTTCGACAGTAAATACTGTCGAAGTTCGTAACTATAAATCCGAAATCTGGTTCGAAATTTTCGAGTAAACCGTTGCGCAGCGTAGAAAGCTGCACTGACAGGAGAGAGATCTGTTGAGAACGTCGAACATTTCCCAGTCTCCTTTGTAATTATGTCTGGTTAAGTGATGTGTGTGCCGAGGCCGAAAAGATGAATTTCAAGAATTGGATTTTCAAGCAGGTGCAGCCACCACACGACAATGGAGTCGGGCAGCTGACGGCTTCGTGTTAATTCTCTCTCACCGTGTTAATTGGGAGGGTTATGGGAACCTCCCAACAAATTGATTATGGTAACGAAATTCAAATGATCGATAAATTAGCACGAGATATATCGGTATAATAAAGCACAATGAACATTGATGGGCAAAATGCTTGGGTCGCTGACCCGAGCAGCAGAAAATTCAGTCATCAGCCAGCGGTCGACTCTCCGAACGAGACTAGCACTGTGAAATACACACTGAAATCGATCGCCGTTCCGAGCCGAAAATGTCGGCACCTACATACCTATAACGTCTTCGTTAAGGTCTAACTCTCGGTCTCATCTACAACCGCCCACATATCACCGTGACAATACAGAGAAACTTGGCGCTTATGACAGCCACGTAGCATCTGTCTTAATTCGCCTTGCCATTGCTGCTGCCACCCGCTACTGTCGAGTTCGCAGGGTTCCGTAGAATTTATAGGGTCACTCGCGCATCGGAAGGGTAATGATTTTATATTTTCATATTTTGCCTTTGGGTTTGGTTTGTAGATTATTCAATTGGTTACCGGTCGTAATGTACCAGGATAATAGAAGCTGGAGGAACAGGTTCGCTGCAATATTATGTATTTCGATTCAAATAGTACTTCCATCATGACGGATCTTAAGAACCAATGAAATCCATTCATCATTTATTTCCACAGTAAACAATAATTTACAAAATTGTTCACTGGGGGCGAAACCATCTGGACTCTATCATCATATTTGCAGGTGGCGAGCACTTTGCCCATCAATGTTCATTGTGCTTTATCATTCCGGTATATCTCGTGCTAATTATCGATAATTTGAATTTCGTTACCATAGTCGACTTGTTTGTGGGAACCTCCCAATTGGGTGAGAGAGAATGAACGACAATGTGAGTCGGCCAGCTGACTGCTTCATGGTGGCTGCACCTGCTTGAAAATCCAATTATGAATTAATTGCCTTAATTGAAAAACACGCAACGCATTGTCGAACAAACTAATGATGAGAAACAATATGCAATTGGTAAATCGTTGACGCTCTGCAACCATCAAGACCGGTTTCGTCAACGTAAGCATCACTGTAAGGAGTGTGCTTCAACGGTAGTCGTGTTCAACCTGTTTCTGAATGTCACTCGATACGAGCATTGGCCAAGTACTTACGTTGCGCCAAACACGGGATAGACGTTTGCTCGATGTGAGTACAACTTAGCAGTGGCTGCAGCAAGATTTCTGTAACGGACAACAACAATTAGTTCCCAGTGCATTGCCTCGCTATGCCGGGTCCGGCTACAATAAAGAGCTACTCACAGCTGGGCGACAGGCTTTTCTATCAGCTAGCCACTGAGCCAATTCAGAATCCTGTCAAGCTGTTGTGCCGAGATAGCATTGTTAAAACGGTTCATAGGGATGTCCTCCTGTCAACATCAACGTACTTTCGGCAGATGGTCGGCGCCAATGCACTGTCAGATCAACCAATACCTGTGCCTGTGAGCGGTCGGATTCTTGATCAGATCGTCGAGTTTATCTACACAACGAAAGCCATCATCATTGAGATACCCGAGATTATCGAAGTGTACGCGGCCGCTGACCTCTTCCAGCTCGATGAAATGACGGCGCAACTGAGGGATTTCCTTCGGTCGAACCTCACCGAGTGTGTACACAACGAAGGGTTCCTGATGAGTCAGAACTTCGAGGAAGTGTCACACTTCATAACCGTATTTCCGATTGCCCTCGACGAGCGTGACCAAATCAAGCTGATACAAACGATGTATGAATGGGCTAAGAAACAGCTAGTTGACCCTTCCCGCGTCGGCGATCTCGTCGCTCGCGTGGTAGCCGCCACCACGTCTCTGTCAACCAGTGAGATCTGTCAAGGGACTGCGCGGACGCACACGGTTCCACTGTTGGTTTGTAGTAACAAGATGTTTGAAGTAGCTGACGGCCGCCTCATCGAGCTCGACTATCCACAAACGATAATTGACAAGCTCTTCGACAACTACAAATTAGGCACATGCATCACAGGCAACGAGGCGTACGTCAGCATGCGTAGGAAGGTGAACGTCTATGATCTGACCACTAGCGAACAGCTCCGTAGTGTTTCGGTGCCTGAGCAGTGGAAGTTCTGGTTTCCACGACTGGCAGTGAAGCGGGGGAAGGTCTACACATGCCAAGAGAATGAAGTCTACCAGCTGAAGCGTGACACGTTCACGGCTCTTTGCCGCACGAATAACGTGGTCACATCGCTGTGCGTGTTTGAGCACAATGCCGATATTTTCAAGTTCTGCTACAAGGACAACCGCGACAAGCTGTACGTGACGATGTACGATGGTAAAGGTACCCTAATCAGTGACACCCTTGTCCATCCCGGGGTCTTCCTCCTCGTAGGTGTACATGATGAACATATTATCGTGTGCACGAATCCTCATGAGATAGTGGTTCTCCAAGGCAGCTCATCGGTGTGGAAGCACTCGTTCGAGTTGCCCGTAACGTCCGCCATCAGCTACGGGTCCAATGTAAGTGTACAATTCGACAACGACCTCTGTATCGTCGACACGCTGAAGCATACCATCAGTCCAATATTTCGAGGACCACGAGGTTTTCTAATGATAAAAGAGGTCGTATCGTATTGAATGTGATTTGTGATGTATCAAGACTATTTTTATATACGCATATATATATATATATAAGCGCCTACACTCCGTGTTCGTAGGGTAGTCGTCACGACTTATCGACGATCCTGAATCTGTATGAATGAATTTCGATCTGACAAGGTAAATTCGTTGAATTCAAGTGTTTTTCAAACTCGACGAACAACACGAAGAACAATGGAGCGGGTGCCAAAGTACGTATTTAGATATCAAGTTTGCGAGAGCAAGAGCACAAATAAATATGTGGTTATCATTATCATTCAACCAAACGGCGTTCTCCTTGTAGGATTCGCACAGGGTAACAGCATGACCATCATACCCAAACTGATGGCACGCTGAAGTTTCTTAGCCGTTTCTTAGCAAACCGCATGGCCTGAGGTCAGTTAGAATTGATGGGTTGGCATATGAAATTTGTTAGGTTTCTCTCTATCTCTCTCTCTCTCTCTCGCTGTCTGTGGCTGCCTGACGATCTTCAACCAGACCAGGACATGTCGATATGCTGTAGGTCAACGCAATGATGTGAATGATCTGATTGATCACGGAGGGATTGATTGATCATCCAATCCTTTAACATCTTTTGTTCGTTTTACGCTCAGAACAGTTTTCGTTGCGGCCTACTTTTTTTTAGTCATCATCATTAGGCCTATATTTGTTTCCTGTTTGCCGCACGCCGAAAAAATCAAACCGGGAGCAGAAATCTGGAAGTTGCAGCTGGTTGAATTAATGGCGTTGAATTGAACAGGATTGGCAGCCAGTTGGTGAGAGACTTCGGGGAGGGCTGTGCGCAACAGCTATCTTGTAGATATCTTCGGGACTTATCCGGGAGATCCATCCGGCATCCAGGTGGACGTATCATTGCTGTATTCTCTCTAGGCTTCTATGACCGTCGACCTGAGACTTCTGCACTCTCTCTCTCTTCTGAGCATCGAGACGCGGATCTCAAGACAATGACCTGCTAAGGACTCTAGCCCGAAAGATGCTTGTCCAGTCAGAAATGGATTAGTGTTCTATATAAATAGTCGTCTCTTCTCTTTATTACTGGATTCATTTCCAATTCAGAAGAGGTTCGAAAGATTTATTAATCCTCTAAGATATATTCATCTCTTTGCATCCTCGTAAAACGGAGAGTGAAGCTGCTGTTTTCTCTCCTGTTGAGCTTCACGGTAGCGCATTAATTAGCTGTAGAAACTGCCGTACAGTTGAACGGCGTTCACATTTCTTCAAAAACGAATGAGTATGCTTTTTCTATATAGAAATTCTTTATTAGAACCAATAATGTGTTAGTACAGATGATATTTTTTTGTTTGTTAGAGATGTGCGCGTCTATCCCCACCTTAGATTCATCCCAAACTATTATATATGATTTGTTTAATCGAATCATGACTAGAAAAATGAATTGACTACATGGGCATTGCCAAACCTTTTGGCGGATAATGAAGTATGCATACGAGTGTCATTGTCCAATTATATCGTCTTACTGTCACCTGAAAATCGTTTTAGTCAGCAATCCCCTGAGTTAATGCAAGTTAGAGATGGCACATGCATCAATTATACCTTCCTCTCATTAAGTATCATACCTATTCCCAGACGCCATTAAATACCGCCCTTCACTTCGTCATATTCTAGCGTTGACTCATAAAATATCGTGCGGTCCGCACCGTTGAAATGGAACAACACATTTTCAATTAATCAATTAATGTGGGACAGACGGTAATGTAAAAATCTCTGGGTTACCGATGAAAAGTCGCTGCTTTAAGACCAGCCAAGAGCGTGTCCATAAGTTGATGTGTATATTACATCGTATTGTTGTATATTCATCGTAATAAACAAGACGCTAATTTCAACGATTTTTCTTTCTCCACCTATGAGCTGATATTGCACCACATGACTCGTAATTAGGATTATTTTTCACGAAACAAATAGGCAACTGTAGCCAGTGATTGATGTCACTGGTTTCGCACTTGTACTGTTTAGCTGCTGTGGACTTACAGATGTCTCGAATCATTTAGTGGGCCTGCATTGTGTACGCCACGGAAATGAGTTAGCGTCACTACGGAGCGTCTATCCACCGGTTATTGCTGTTATTGTTAGCAGATGGCCCTATAAATCGTATCCTTTTCACTATTGTTCGAGACTGATGGAGTTCTTCCTAATGGAGAATCTTGTACAGTGTAGACAAGGCTGTCAAAAGTCCGCTTCGCATACGATTCTCGTCAGGTGAATGATCGATTTCTGTTTTTAATCCATCATTCGGGGTGGTGGCCAGAAAAATCAATAGTATACATTCAGCCAGTTGCTCATTTGTCAAATGCCAAGCGATTTCTTGATCGCATTGTATAATATATTTAACTGCCTCGGCTTCATTATATATATATATATATATATCTCCAATATGCGTATGTTCGATAATCATTATTTTAAAATGGTCATTACGGTAATCATCGTTATTATTAGCGTTACATCCGAAGGAGAGATATCTATGAATGAATTTCGTTTTATCGAAACCTGCCTTCAGCCCACTCCGCACCCGAAGGACGATCTAGCATATTTGCTTAAGCGATGACGATATTACAAAGACAATGCAGTTGAGTGCACCATTCACACACGCATACAAACACACATGGGCGTCCATAGGCGTTCATTCACAGAGGAATTAAGAGACCCTTGGGCTGGAATCACTGTCCTACCTTGGGCACCTGCTATATCACCTTATCATGTTGTCTCTTGTTCCCTGTTCACCCTTTATAGTGATATTTCACAGTATTCGATCTGGGCTTCGCGCCGCTCGGAGATCTGCTCATAGATCACGTTCTATCCGGGCAATACGTTAGGTGGATAGCTATCGAACGGTGACTGCTTGACCTCGTATTCCTATGCATAGAATCACCTCATCTTGTGCAACATGCATAATACAATCGTCCCACGCGGCCGGGCGGGTTCGTTTCGAATCGGCGGGTTACAAGTTCGTGGCCACGCGATCAACCATCTTAGTCTTCTTTCTTGCCCTTTTTCTTGTTCTTCTTCGAGTCCTTTCGGACGGCGTCCTTCGGCACGGCGCCGTCAGCCGCTGTTACGGGGCCTTGTGCGACAGCACCAGCCGGCGCAGTCGCCTGTGGCCATGGCCCTTCCTGCATTCGCCGAAGGACGTCCTGCTTCTGACGCAGATCGTCCTCTTGCTTCTGCCGGTCCATCAGCTTTTCTGCGGCTTTGAGTTCGCGTTTACGAACCTGCTCCGAATGTTGTGACACGGTAGCGTAGATCAACAAAATCGAAAGATGTAGAAAGATAGTTAGAACATAAGCGGACGGCTCTGGACAGTTCCCTGGACAGGGTTGTAACAATAAAGGCACACTTATGGCTAAATAGGCCAAGTGTCGAATTTGTCAACTGCCGAACCCATCAAAGGGTTAGCACGTGGTGTATGCGCAAGACCCCCTGATAATCGCACAGGCATCATCTTTGGGCAAACGTGTCGGCGATGTGGACATTGGCTAGGTAATTATATAATGGAAATTAATTAACAAATTATATGAATTATTTATTTGTTTGTCGTATTCAGCATAATAAGCAGATGGGTTATTCAACCCGTTTGTTTTGTGTTATTCAACATTGACTCGTTCGTGCAATCATCATCGTTAGCATTACCTGGTAGAAGACGACAAGTCGACATCCAAGTAATAAGGTGAAAAATAGGGCGGGAGCCATGCGCTCGAACGGATCCCTGAAATTCGTGAAGTGACAATGTATAAATAGAATAATACAATAATAAATGATAAACAAATATTCTGGATCAATATCTATTGGTATATTAACTACGGGGTCGACAATGTTTCTGGCTTTGGCCAATCCGGATGGCTTCGGATCGAGCTCTCTGCTCTATTTAGCTTTGCACTGGATACCGCCAATGACTAGTTCAATCTTAATAGAGGAAAAAATTCTACGAAGTGACCAAGTGCTCGACTCACTTGAGCATCGCATGAGTATAGACGGCGCCCAAACACAGCACGAGAAGAATTAAGTTGACCAGCTGCTTCACATGACCTGAAAATATGTTCAAGATTTAAGCAAAGTAGGGCCTGAGAATTAGATATCACCACTGTGATCGCACAGTGAGAGTCACACACATTCGAATTAATGGTTCACCAGTGTCCGATGACTTTGTAAAAAGAGCGGAGGCCTTCACTTCTTAGTTCTGCCGATGCGCGTCCGCTCGTGCAGCCTTCTCCGTGGTGAATGTCTCTTGGTCAATATAACAGATGGTCTTATCCTACGTAAAATTGGTGACCTATGTAGCTCCAAAATGTAACCGTTTGCCTGACTGCCTCCCGCCGCTTTCCCAGAAACAGCTAGGGCCTCTTCACGTGTTCAATAGCTAAACCTGTCAATAATGACGAAGTGACGTGGAGAACTATTGTCCTTGTAGATTAAGCACAAAAACTGACTTTGATCTTTCATTCTTCTTTTCGAAATCTCTGACCGCGTTTCCCACCCGCTCCAAATCACTAAGCGTCAGAGTTTTACTATTGGTACGAGAAGTATCCGCTGGAAGCAGCTAACACAGAAGTAGGTGCCTCATCGGCGGGGCTTGCTGTGTTCAACTCGACAACTACCACACATCTACGCACCCTATGGGTCGGGGGCTCCCCAAGGCTTCTATGTGGGCAAATTGCTATCCTGCATCTTTACGGTAGACCTTAGAAACGTCCTACCGGACTAGCCTTTATAAGAGTGTCGTCATACCCAAATTTCTTTGTTGTTCGGCAGCGTCGAGACCTCATCTCAGAAAACACATTCATGCATTGAACCGGGTTCAAGCCAGGTTCACCTACAGGGTAAGCACGCCCTTGACACACCGTCCGGGTGTACTAACAGCTCCCGACTGTCAATGAACTAATACATCACTCAGCAACACACACAAACATCCGTTCGTTTAACAGTATTTACCGTCATAGTAAAAAAAAAAATGACTACATCTCTTATGCAGTGGTGCCGCAATCCGAGCTCCGGCTGTTGCTCGTTCCAGGAAACGAGATTTCTGCAGGCAAACGCGACATTGTCGCTTACACAGAACCAGTTGCCTATATCCAAAAAATCAGTGTCTTCTTACCGGGAATTAGAAGGAGAGTGGTTCCACAGCAAACTTCGACCCAACCGACGATTAGACGGAGCCATTTTGGACTAACTTTCAGCGCGAACAGCACTGCTGACGGGAACACTTTGGCGTACAGTACAAAATTTCGTCTCTGAAACAAAACGGCGAAGAAGGATTTGGGGGGTGAGAACGCGCTGCTGTGTTTAGTTGCTGTTCGTCTCGTTGGACGAGGAAACTGGTTGATGATTTACGAACACCAATCTATTAAAATTCTCCTTGGAATTAGTTGCGCATGAGTTACTGCTCGTGATAACATATTATTGGTTGTTCCACACTCGAACCTTGGGCTTATTATTATACTCAACTTGTCAATAATTATAGGAACCTTTCGCTGAGAGCGTTTTCAACCACTTTATGAAATTAACGAATATATTAGGTATACGATCTTCGGTATATATTTTTTTCGCTTTGCATACTAATGTTCCAACAAGGCGCTGTACAGTTACTTTAGTGGACACAGTATATAGACGACTACTAAGTATATCATTTCGTCATTTATTTTCTAGGGGTTGGGGACAACAGTTCAGCGCATCCACCCAAGTGATTGATGGTATCATATCGGAAGATGATAATTTATATCTCAAGCACAAAGTACGGTATAATATTATAGTTAACTCATTTGGTTGCTATTTATTTGCTGCATGAAAAGGGACCACCTACGATTTCCCGATGCATTTCTCGATTGATGTTAGGGGTGATCTTCATTGAGCCGACAAATATAAAGAACAGACCCATAAATACTGAGAGCGTTGTTAGTACGATCGACTTGGCCATTTTTACCGCTTTCCCGCCTTCCTCGAAATCTGAAAATCAGCAAACAGCAATAGGCGTCAATGCTATGCATGATACATTACATACATATATATATATATATATATATATATATATATAACATGGATACGTCTGAGCCGCTTTGATTAAGTTCGCCGTTATCATTATTCTAGTGAACACTTATTTCGATAATTCGACGCGATAAATGTTAATGCACGCATAGTCGTAGTAATCAAAAGTCAATAGTCACTTAATTAAAATGATAGCTCACCTTCGAGAACGCGTCGGGTTTGCTTGTTGCCTGATCTAATCTAGTCCTCTGTAAATGGCCCCCGGCTGCCGCCGAATACGTCTGTGCGAATGCAACTCGAGGCAGAACAGATAACCACTGATCTCTGGCTGTGCCTATCGACCCACTAACAACACGGCAGCAGATTTTTGTCTGGGAAGAGATCAGAGCTCACGATCACCACTGACTCAACGAGAGATAGAGATAGAGATTGAGAGTCAGACGACGGGAAATCAATCTTTCTTTCTTCTTGTATACTACCACTACAGATATGGCACTAGGTGTCTCCGGATGACGGCGTCTCAATCTGTCGATGCAGTTGTCTGGCTATCATTGAGCGCGCAACCACCCACAGGGGAACTCTATGGGCGCGATGGGAGGCGTAGCAGACACAGTTAAGGTAACAGATTCACTCTGAATCGCTCCGGATCTGAGATGTGAACTTATGAATGCGGCGTCAACCTCTAGGTATCCTGGGCCACAATTTCACATGGGCACTAGACATATATATTTATAGATACATATATATATATATATATATGGATCTATGTTTTTATATATATATGTATATATATATATATATATATATATTATATATAGAGGTGTTCGGGAGATAATCGAGCCGAAGTTTTCCGTCAGTGGTGTTAGGCTCGCAAGTGACGGCCCCAAGTTTCGTCGGCCATAGGAACACACTCGGTAGAACAAGAAACGGAGTTGTCGTCGTCTGTCGGTCGGTCGGTCGACTGTCGAGGCCAGGATAGAGAGAGATTGAGGGTGGGGGGTTGTCTGCAATGGAAACGGCTCAAGCAGAAGGTTCAACGGCCTCCGCTAGCGCTGCCGCGCTGTCCGTGACTTGTGTATGTTTGCTAGGGCTCCTGAGCATGCAATGAGCTCAGTGTATAGCGGAGCGGTAAGCACTGGAGTAAAGGGGACCGGCGGCGACGGCGGCAGCGGCGGATGGAAGGCAAAATGGGTGATTGGAGCTCCTGTCGGAGCGAGCCTCCGAGGAGAGGGTACCGCGTTTGGTTGTTGTCACCCCATCGCGTTCTGGAGTATGAGGAGGCACAGAGGGAGAGAGGGAGAGAGAGAAAGTAACCCTGTAGGGAACAAAAGTTCGCGGGGCACACGACAGGCGGCGCCACATCGAGGCCCGTATATGTCGACCCGGGCTCAGCAAATGAGGATCTCCAGCATCCATATTTAGATTTAGTCTCGTATAACTCGTATGGGTGACGATCGTCACTTACGGCGGGGAGTGGCTCATTTAGCTACAAGCAGGAAAAATAATATAAGCCAAACAAATCATAGTCGTAATTGCATTGTTTTTCAACTATTTTTTTGTTCGTTGTATTGACACTTAGGGTCAAGGGTGTGTATTGTGTGTAGAACATACACAATGAGTTGTTGTAGCAAATGGAAACACGGGTGGTCGTTTGTCAAATTATGCATTTGACAAGTAGCTGAATTGGACAGTTATATTCGGCCCCTTGTTGTTGTATGAAGGCTTTTATCGTACACGCACTGAAATGAATCGTGGTCATAAACACAAACCGAGGTGATTTCTCATCGTCCCCAGCAAGGACTAGACCCTTGAACAGGACATCTCAATCCATTGTCATTTATATGCGCGTTCGCACCTCCTAAATGACCTCTCGTTGGAGACACCTAATAAATATGATAATATTAATAATTCTTCGACTCGTCTCAGTCTACGTCCAGATGAATTGTCTATGGTCATCATTGGAGCGAATTATATTTTGGAGCTCTTATATTTCACTTGCTGGCGTTGGAATCCTTTGGCGTGAATATCCTATCCACAGGGTGGGCTTGCCATGCAGGAATGCACACTCTTGACCGAAATTTGGAGCTGTCATTAGGTTTAGGGGTCAAAAATCAACGATTTTCACACTATTCAACCGTTAGGAAAGAATGATGGATATTAAGACCCCAAGAAAAATTACTGATTATCAGCTAAAGGTTGGACCCGAGACCCTGGCCGCGATATTAGGCTACAAACACCACATCGCCATCATAGCACATATGCGATAACCTAAACAGAGAGCATGTGTGTGCATACTGTCGACTTTACCTGAAATATTGGCAGTTCACGTAATTTCAAAAGTAAATATCACTGCTCATATCACGGTGATCTTCTTCGGCTTCATGAAGAGGCAATTGTCCATGTCTGACGCTTCATGACTGAGCTTCAAAGGCGAAGTTTCTTGCCAAGACAGTTTGGTGTTTGCACCTGCTAAGCTATCATCCGTCCCCCTCAACCTAGTTCTGGTACCGCATTACTTTGGTCAATATCGCAATAACCTGTCACATATATTCGAGAGAAAAACGACCCATAAGACACTCAACCATTGTAAAGATTGCAGTTACTTTAATCAAGCAATAAACGCTTATCTTTCACTTATAAAGCAGACCGAATTTTACTAGTGAACATTTTAATTGTTTACGGCCGCTCGCAAGCTTTCTCCTGTCAAACATAATAAAGTTCGAATTCTCGTAATACGTGAATTTACGTAACACATGGACGTGAGACATCTTTAGCCTCATTCAAACCAATGGACTTAGAGAAGGAAATTCAAGCAGGGTCCGGCTCGGAGGGTTTTGGAAATCATTTCAGTTTTCGCATAAGCATATTACTTGGCTTAGGTACGTTCGAGCAACGTAAATATCATCATTTGCTTCCGTCGAACCTATTGAATCAATTACGCCACAGTCAATGAGATCATTGCAAGGAGGACTAGTTATGAATAACCCCAAGTGCTGCAAAGGTGAACGTTCGTGTTTCGGCATATATATCCATAGAAATACATACAACACTGTGTGTCTATGTACGCCCAAACACATTTAAGTAAGTCCCACCGTCAAATGTCATGTCACTCGTAGATTTGGCGGTGGGATTTACTTAAACGAATTGTACTTAACCTTAAAGTGAAAACACATCCTACCTGTTCACGTATTGCATTATTATATTTGGCAAACATCGATCACTTTTATCACATTGAATACTTGACTACTGTATCTACAACTTTACAAAAACACGATCTGCTTTTGGCGGGGGTCGCGCTAAACTCAATCGATGATCATGTAGATAATTATCTAACTTTCTATGATTTGACGTTAACTCCGTTTCTAGGAGTGATTCCTGGGCATTTTTTTCTGATACAGATGAAAATACCCGATTCGCCCCTCAAGTAGAATACTACCTGTCTTAATATAATAGCAACTATAGCGCCGCGTTGAAAAGGAACTGTCAAGTGGAAAAAAAAATTAGAAACAGTTTCTAATAGGCGAGGCAATCTCGTGGCGTTGTCTTTTGCCGAAACCGGGGACTTAACAAGTCGTCGATGTCGTCTTAACCATGAATGAAACAGTTACAACACTCGTCCACTTGTTTTTACTATTAGTAAATTAGTCAGCCGACGAAGCAGTACAACAAAATGCGAATTCGACACTCACGAAGAGGACTTCTGAGAGAAGGGGCGTACACTGTCGTATTCTATCGTACGGATGTCAATATCAACTAGTTGACTTTGGCAAAGGGACTTTTGCTTCCGATCAGAAATAGCGGATGATCTCTGAAGTTCAGACGATGAAGGCCTCGATATCCCGCCTGCAATTGATCCGCTTGAAAGCAGGTGTGTGCCAACTGATTCAGAGTGGAATCGTCCGAAGGGAAGGACTGATAGAATATCGCTGTGATAATTTGACTGTGGGAAAAAAAAGCAGAAAAGCAGGTCAGAAATGTTTTGCATAAAAGAACCCCCGAAAAGGACCCTCCCCTATAATATAACTCCTTAAATAAACCCCAATTAGGTTGTTCTTGGAACATACGCTAGCACAATTATAATCGCTCTGAGGGTAAGTGCAATAGAAAATATTTAAATTCTGCATCTTGTCTTTTTTTTCTTTTTTTTTTGGCACATACCGTTTCCACTGTCGTAATGTAACCTTTCCGAAAATATAAATAAATTGACGGTTGAGGTCCCTACAATTTGGGAATATATATATAATATTATAATATATATCTATATATATACATCGTGCAAAAAGTGAGTTAGCCTTTTATTGTTGAACAAAGTGTACCTTGATGGCAAATTTTCATAAGGCAGACCCTTGAAATAGCAATCCTGAGAATCGAGCGTCGCGAAGACGCTCTGACGGATGTTGGTAGATAGCCATTGATCGTACGCGGCTTTCTCCAGGTGGGCCGCCACAGACCATGACAGAGGACTTCCGCTATTAAGGCCAAAAAACAGCATTAATTTAATTGACCGTATCTTAACTTCTTCGAACCTAAGCAGTCGAATACATGACTATCGACTTATTAAGTTCATTTTGTATCAAGGAGGTCTTGTTCTATAAGTTGGAGTCAATATATTAGAAATAGTAATGTGTAAAAAGTCATATCAAATAAATTATACCCTTTTACAAATGTGGCGAGCATTGACCTTTAGCTGGGTGCAAAATCGTGTATACCCCAATCAACTCCAGCTAAATCGGCTTACTTTAGGCCTTTCGAGGACGAATACGCGCGTATGAGCCTTACGTTCACGTTGGCGTCTGTTTTCGACGTCAGCCCCTGAATTGAGCTGGAGTAAACATTTTTATTTTCGAAATGTGCTATATGAAGTCGATTGGTACATATCAAATGTTCCTACCAGCTTACGGCACACGGCAAAAAAACAAAATTCAATTCTTGAATATCATCCCTCTAACTCCTAACTGAGAGCTGCTCTACACAAACAAAACGTTTTAATATGTTCCAAGAAATGTCGCTAATAAACATTGTCACACAGTCCAGCCGCGCCCATTTTCTAGTTTCCGAGCAAACGATGCAATGCAAGCTATTATATTAATGCTGCTGTGATGTTTGAATCAGGGGATTATCTCAGGGCGTTCGGACTCACAGGTAGACGTTATGTCGATGAAGCGCATCATCGGATATTGCCAACGCTCGGGACACTTCCGGCACCACCGAGTCCCATTGTTCCCCGGCGCAGCGTTCACGAGCCGAAAATCCGCCGCGTCGAACAACAAATGCTGCTCCGGGTATCCCTTGAATTCTGACAAAATAGATATAACAACATTAGAGTGGAAACGAACTTTATTTGACCACTGTTATCAGGCAAAATTAACAGGGTAAAGTTCGTAGTAGTTAAATAGAGTGTCATACCGAGTATTATTCTTTACTTCCACTCAAGTACATGTATGAACAAATATATATATATGTATATATATATATATATATTAAGCATTTCGCGTATAGCGCTTTGTTGCCATTTCATTATTTTGCAGTTGTATAACACCAACAGAGACTGTCCCTATCGATAATATATTGTGCGTGTTTTCGTGTTCGTCGCGAGCCGCTCCTATGTTCAGTTACTAAGAAACGACGTGTATATTTGTGGTGTTTATATTGGCCAGTTGTTGGGTCATTTCACACGTCTCGATAGGGCACGTTATAATTGGCTCCACATATCAGATCGGATCAGGCATGTCGTCGAAAGAACGCCAATCAATCAACGGCCATCATACCCACATTCTCTGGGCGGTTTGAGAAGCAACAGAAGATATTTAGGTCTATGGAGATTCGATGGACCTCCATAGACAGGGGTCTGCCAAATTTCGTATGTCAATCATAATCAACAATCGTAATAATAGCAAAGCACGAGCAAACACGAATAACCTGTGCAGAGGCGTAACGCCGGCAACGCTTCTTCGCGCCAGAACCTCGTTCAAATCTCGTCACTCCTCTCCCCGAGCCTGACGTCACGGCCAATGACTACCCATGTTCGATTTTTGAATTTTCGACACCGCACCGCTGTTGTTGTTCGCGGCAAACTCACGACAGCTGCTATCTCCCGCAAAACCAACATATGTCTGTCGTAGAAGTGTCGTATCAACAATCGTATGTAGATACATCAGCCTATCGATACGCGATGCTTCGTTGAGTGTGATCGCTGACGAACTCATCATACCTAGTAGTGTTTGGTTGTCCTCCCTCTGAGGTGAACGTGGAGTGTAATGAAAGCCTCCTGTTAATTAGTCGAATGTTAAGTAGTGTGCAAAACGACATGGCAACGTTACCACCGAGAGTCGGCGGTGAACCCGGTGAATCCGAGATGGGATCGCTCGAATTTGTTACGAATGTCGTTCGACCAGCGATTGCCGAAATCGAGCCACAATGCGTACATGTTCCCCCAAAGCTGAAGCCGATTAAGCTTGACTGTAAGTTCTTATTTCACTAGCAATTAAATCCTTTTCAAAAACACAAATAAAATTTACGAAATTATTTCACTAGCTCCCGATAGAATCTGCCTAACATATAATACATCACTGATCACTCTGATCACCGCGCAAATATATGGGTGGGCACCTCTAAAGAGCACCAGAAACTTGGGAGATTTCCTGCTTCTTTCAAAATGTCTCGAAAGCGTCTAGAAGCCATTTTACTGGTTGTTGACGTTCTTTAGTGATGCGATAATCCTATGTTACAGTAGGAATAGGTTTCAAGATCAACTTCAGTCAACCGTTCTAATAATAATGGCTGAGCTAATCACATAATGGAAAAAGCCTAACCCCAGAGTCTTGCAGGGTCGAATACCTGCAATGCAGCATAAACATAGTGACGCTGCTCAGTATACATGATAGATACGTACCTTCGAAGAAAGTTATGTTAATTAGTCAAATTTCTCAAATCGACCCAAAACAAAGTCGTTGTCAGTTAATTGCCTTGCTGCCTCTGTTACTTGTAGCGAATTTTGCGTCGTGGATATCACATTTTAGTAAATTTTCAAGCGCTAAGTATGAATACAACATTGTCGTAGGATTTCGTTCTAAATTAAATTGTGCTTTGTTTCGCTGCAGTGGAATCTCTTGACAAGTTCATCATAAGGATGAAGAGCAAGATCTCGGAAATGGCAGGTGAGGCTCGAACTCTGACCAACTTAACCCACTGAATTAATTGATACGTAGAAATTACAGGACTACAGTGTTTTTACGAGGACACCCTATACAAATATGTGTATATTTGAGATAGCCCGTACGTCCTACCATTTAGTCAGTTTTATGAACACGTAGAAACTATATATATAAATAGATATATCCTTATACGTATCATAGTAAACAAAACTCTTCATCCCTAGAGCAAACTTAATACGAACGGTGCTAAATGCGACTTGTTAGGTGGAGATTAGTACAAGAGCTCTGAAACAAAAATTACCTTAGTGATGCGTTTTACCGTCACTTGAAGCGCAGATCAATCAGCGGCCACCGCAGTATAGGCAAGATGCAAAAATCATTTTCTAATAAAATTAGAGGATTACGAAATACCGAAGAAAAAATGAGTTAATCCCTAAAGGGGATTATTTGAAAACATGCTCACCTAAGATTGGCATGAATTTCTCTGGCGGTTACAGATCTGGATAAATACGCCGAATTCGAAGTCAAGAAAAACGCTATAGTTGAAGATATTTGCAAAATTCAAGCGAACATAGAATCGAGCGTTAGCCGCGTCAAGGAGCTCAGCTTGAACGAAGGTACGTCGTTGCCCCTTGCGTTAGCTACCAAGACCTAGCTCACGTGAATGTTTCCGGGCAGAGACTCTCACAGCCTTAAACACTTAACGCAATCCATGGCGCACAACTGCTTTCGGCATTGCTCCCTCTATAAGGACAACCCCTTTATAAATGCAAATGTGCAATGGTGGTCGGGGGATTGAACCCACCGAAGCTGAAATCAGATAACATCTCGGCATCGTTCGCCGCAGAGTTTGATGGACATTAAAGTGTGTTCGACTTTTGTTACGAAAACAAGAGAATTCTAAACAAAATTTTCAAGCCACATCACCGATGATAATATGAACGTCTTTCGTTTACGATTCCATGCCAACCATAGCGGGTCGCCGTTCCGAATTATTGGATTAAATCGACGATTAAGTCCAGTACGCCCTAAATGATACATAAACAAAAGATTCTGAAGGACTAATGAAGGCGTTATTCTCTTATTATTTGTAGACTAACAGTTCGATGGAAATATTAGGTGTCCATATAGAAACATGGACTATTAAAAATGTGATAAAATTAGTTTTACGCTCCCTGCTAAATATGATACAATATCGATATAATTAGAAACTTCAATTTGCATGTTTTCAAATGTTCCCGCCAAGCACAAAGCCGTGCATCTTTACAAGCGTTAATTGTTACATTTTTGCTCTTGTTTTTACCAGTAGCGGGTCCCGTCGTGAGTACACCGAAACCTGGCATCGCTAGAATTGAAATTAAAATCGATTCTCGAACAGCTTGGTTTGAGATTTCGTGTGACAAGGAGAACGATCGCTTTAAGGGTTCGTATTATCTACCATTAAGCATAGAAGAATCAATTGTATTTATTTCACCCTTTGCCGGTCCGGTATTGCCAAGATGCGGATGAACCAAACGAGCTTTACAACTTTAAGAAACCTGTGTTTATATTTCGATATATGCTTAGTCATCAGTGCTCGGCGTGCCATTGTATCACGAGACACTGAGGTGAAGTCAAGCTTCAAAATAGCGCGAGAGCGTCTGACCGCCTTTGAGAAACAATATACTTCTCAATTTTTACCTATTTGTTATTTGTTGTGCGTGTACCATTAGGGATACGATGTGAGCCTGTTGTGGAGAATTTCAACGATTTGGTCTCTGAGCAGCCCGTTCTCAACGAATTGATTGCCACAATGACGAGGCGCTTTAAAAAGGTCCTTGCTACGTCGTGATACCATCTGCATCATGGGTGAAAACGGAATTCGACCGAATCTGATCAATTGTTCACGCCTGGAGATGGGCCACTTTCAGGCGTCCATGTCAATCTCTGGTTGAACACTAATACGAGGTGGCCGTCAAAAACAAAGAAAAAAGAATGAAATCGTCATTGATGAAAGGAAAATGGCGCTGGTTTGTAATGATGTTAATGATAGCGATGACATGACAGCAAAAAGCTGAAGTAAGTGTCAATGTTTTCAAAAAAAAGTCACAAAAGAATTGAAAACAAATAAACTGTCTTGGTCTCTAGCTTACGCTATAGTTTACGCACACCTCCGTGTTTGGTTAATCAACCATAAGGGCTGAATTTAATATTAGAGCAAGTAAATATATATATATATATATATATATATATATGTATATATGAGAGCGGGAGCGAAAATCCGCATAAAGTAAGTATTCACCCGTTTGTGTCAATTAATTCCATAAGCAAATAAAGTTACATTTGATAGTTATAGCCTCTGGAGTACGCGTGTGTTTCTACAGCCAGAAGTAACAGCAGCAATTGTACATTTCGGAATGACAAGCAATTACTCACCTGTATGCTTGAGACGGATCTTTGGCGAGAAGATTACTTCCATCTGGATTGAATCCGGATACGCTGCCAATTGTAGAGTCGGTGTCAAGCAGGGAGGCCATCGCCGAAGCGAACGATAGAAAATCCGACCCCAAGAGGACGTCCGGTTCAATAATCGTCATGTAGGGCTACAAGTTAGAATGGTTATTATGGAGTCGTTAGTAAATGAACATCCCGGGGTCGGCACACCGCGAGAGCTGCTATCCGAATCATCACGGCGTACAGAACAGCATCAATGGAGACCCTGGTAGTGTTCGCAAGTATGAGCTCTTGGCAAGCAAAAGTGCAGGTGATAAGCTTAAACGAGAACTTCGTTCTAGGGAACGCACTCAAGGTAACGGTGGAAATATTAGCAGGACCAGTGGTCGAGACCACAAACTGACAGCCAGGGAAAAATTATAGGCCAATGGAGGACGTCGTTGACAGCAGATCCGTCCAACCATGACGAGTCTACCTATAATGCAACATGAATACTGACAGCCATGGTGAATTTCAGATCTATATCGTGAAGATCCGAAAGGCTCACCATGTGTGTGCTGTGCGGCGCAGGGGAGACACACCGTACTCAAATATCGATCTTCTGAACACATTCATAAAAACAGGTCTACAGAATTCTCCGCCACAAATCGCTCATGGCTATTGTCGGGCTCATGACGTCTTAGCAGATAGCTGGCAGATAAAGCATCGGATTTCGCTAATATAGAACATATCCCAAGGTTTCCATGGAAGCGAAGATGGCAGTTTTAGTGGGAAACCTGCAGACCATCGTAGTGAGACTCAGACTACCCTGAAAGTCAAAGAATCATTCTACTCCAAGGTAGTGGAAGTCTCACATGTTTACGCATGCGGAAGTGCGTAAATGTATTCTTGCATCTACTTAAAAAAGGGTCCTGCGAAACCCGATTCACTATGGGAATGGTTGAAACAACTGAAACAGACCGCGAGCTAAATTAAGTATTGAGTAACGACATTTTAAACCGACTTACCGCCTCGGGGTATATCGTTTCCGTTGTGTCCATTGCTTGCCCAAGCAGCTCTTAATTAATCCATTAGGGCATTGTTAAGGTCATGTGATATTTTCAATTCAATTCATAGCTGATTCACGGAAGTGCAATTTTCAAATGTTTAAGTTCTCGAAAAAATACAAATAAATATAATCAGTGACTGTAAACACTAATCTATGTAACAAATAAATATAATGTAATAAACTCCATTGAAAACTTAATCTAATAAACTCTAATAACATAATTGCTATTAGTGAAATGTACTTTTTTCTTATTGAGAAAATAGGGGTACATTTTGATCCCGGGATCGACTGTGGAAGTCATTTCTTCGGGATCTGTCGGATTACATGCTATTACCAAGCTCGCTGACGGGCAGTTTTTAGCGAAGTTTTTTAATTAGTGAAATGTACTGATGTATTGGATGTTGTTCCAGGCAGTTCAGCGCTCCCTCCGTCGCATAACTTGTAGGTACAGTGTTATTACAGACTGTACATAACTTACCGCATCGTCCTCCGGACAGGTCGCTCTGAAGGAGCTGACATGAGAAATTGAACAGCTCGCAGAGGTCTTGAGCTTTCAGATCATCGGTTTCATGAAAAACCTGCAAAATTGCAATAAAAATTAAATTAAGCAGTTTATTCTGAAGCCCAATATATATATATATATTACACACGCATTAGTTCTCGATCCAAAATTAAAATAAAAGGGTTTTTTGCACCTCAGGTCACACTGATGTTAAAAAAATTACATATAAATGTACGATATTCGAAATGAAATTACACAGTTGACGATATCGCAATAAATATACGTATATACACAATACAATATCATTCAAACATTACAGTGTCAACAGTACGCATAGCCGTCACACTTATCACAATTATTTCACAGTGTTGATAAAAAATTCTTTATATATATATAAGGCCGCAATATATTGAACTCACGATAGCTTTGTTTTAATCTAACCCTATTAGAGATATGATTGTATTCGTAACAAAGATACTATGTGTGCTACATTAGCGGTATTGCTTTTCGGACGCTGACCCCACCGCAGGCCCTGATGCATTACGCTTGCAATAACCTAGGGCAGGATATCCCTAAACTTAAAAAAAAATACCGAATTTTCGGCAGAGCTATCCGCAAATCTCAGGTTCGTTTATACTTGTTGCGTACTGTGTAGTATGGGACTGTTTTTCAAGGAGATGATCAAGACTGTCATCCACTAGGTAGATACCATAAACGAACTAAATATTAAGGCCACCTACTAGAACGTTTTCTCGAACCAGGCCACTTTGTAGCGCCAACGTATCGAGTGTTTGCGGTAGAAATCGACTCTGGGGGCCGGCAACCACCACTACAGGTGAAGACGATAGCTTGCTTTCGGGAACTTTGGGCTGGAAAAACAAATTCTGTTAAACTATGTGAAAATCAGTAGTGCCTCTTCAGGGGATCCAAATTTGCATTTTGACTGCAGTCAAGTTGCCGTCACGTGGATAAACCAACCATCGAGGGAATTGCTGTGTTTGACCGAACAACAAATGTCCTTTCAGATATACGCATGTACACCTTATGTTTAGCCTTGTAGCCTTAGTAATTTTAGTAATAGTCTTATTAGTAAAAAAAAAAAATATATATATATATAGAGAGAGAGAGAGTATGTCTGCTATACCTGAAGAACATGCTGCGCAGGCTTTGAATCGCCCGTACAGAACGTGGGCAAAACATTGACGTGTCGATGACAAAATGCTGCTCGATCTGCGTTGTCGTGCTGAGACGGATCGGGGTGAACTGGCATACCTTCAACTGCAAGGTGTCCAAATAACATATCCCTCATCAAGTCAATATACTGATTCCGATTCTGTATCAATCATAATATAACTTTGATATACACATTTGAGCGGGGCTGTTCCGAAGCCTTGAAATATAATCAAGCGGCCCACCATATCGAATATGCGAATATCAAACATCCAAAGTAGCAAGAAAATTCAATGAATTCGACAATCATTGGGCCCGAATTGGTATCATAACACATAGGCTAACAGCTTGGAACAATTATTATATTTTTTGGTCGACTCTCATTTATTTATTAATATATAATACATATATGTTGAACATGATTTATTCAACCAGTGAGTATAGCTGTTGGTTGAACAAGCGCATTCGTACGTAATAACTCGTTAGGTACACTACTAATGCAAGTTAATCATTAAAAATCCTGCTAAACAGCTTGTTACTTGCCTCCCTTGATCATACACATTTACATAAACATTCGCATAAGATGTTTACCGTGAGTCCCTGACTTTGTGGGTTGTTTCCCTAACCAAGTTTTCTGCCGTGCGCCGGCCAATGTTGGGTCTCGTTGAATGCGTACGCGTGCTATCATACATGCCAATAATGGACGTTTGCACAGGGGGTGACCATTCACCAGAAGAGTTGGCGTATGATTCGTTCAGTGAACATTCACCCAAGATTTAGACTGTATTAACTGTATTCATTATTGACGTTGGGGCCTTGCAGGAGGATTAGTGTTTGGAGTCGATGGCAAACTTGAATTGGAGAACGGTTTCGATGACGTAAGCGGTGGTTGTAAAGCTTATCCGATGATTTCTAATACCAGATGAATAAAGTTAGCCCAAGTCGACGACGACGTTGTTCAGTAACTCCATTTATCACCACCATTCAGCAGGGGTTCGATAATCGAACGACGTCGATACTAGCTCCGCTATGTGAATGGGACTATTCATCAAGCCCGATGCTAAAGCTCGTCTCTAGCTTACAATTAGCTTGGCTTTAACCACGTGTTGGGGCTTTGTCATGTGTCATTTGAGTGCGACATCACCATAGGGGTTAAACCATTATGTGATGGCCTAAATCAGAAATAATGGACGTTCTTGTCGTATACGTGATAGTTTGAGTATTTTTTTTTATTTATTTAAACGAAATGTAGATAATTCTTTGATTAATGGAATGGACGAATTAGACAAAAAAAATTATGAAGGCGTGATTTCTCCTCTGAGAAATCCAATCACATTTGCTGGCATGAGAAACACTAAGGGTGAACTCGCAGGTTGCCCCGGAATAAGAACGATGGAAAAGTTTTGATTCGACTCTTCGGCACTTTATATCGTTTACTATTTCGAATTCGCTAATTTCGTGCTGATCTGGATCCTAAGGGTACAGGTTTTATTCGTTTACTAAAGGAACCGCAGGTTCGCAATGCTTAAGTTCTCTTATCTGACATCACCAGGTCGCGGGACTCGAAAGCGCGCTCTCCGGCTTTTGTAGCCAGATACGGTCCAACTGCTACCGCGCTGACGAAGCAGTGTCCCGCTGTCACATTTCCACCGAACTTAATATCTGCTGTTCGCCCGTGACAGGCCTAGGCTCAGACTCTGTAGGCCGTACTGCGACGGTCTGTCGAGGCTACTTTTGCTTTATTATCCTTTCAACTTTGTCGAACCTGGCAAATATGCACAGATAAGAACGATGATAAACAAACCCAAGGATCCTCCAAAACGTCTAGCGGGATTCGAACCCAAGCCATGCGTCGCATGCGGTCTAGCAATCCAAGCCGCTCAACACTAGATCATCTACGAGAGTAACATACAGTTCTGATCGCTCAGAGCCGATGACAGCAGGAAGCGGTTTCATTCGATTTGCTCGAGGTCCGACCGCCCGAAGGCCCGACTAGCGGTCAAATGAGATAGGCAAGATCAGCAAAAATGATGGACAGTTCCGTACCCAAGGGATTGTCTCTCTCTCTCTCTCTCTCTGTCTCTCTTGTATTCCCTTTACGCTCAGCTGGTGTCGGCACAGTCTGCTTCGGTGAGTTCCCCCTTTACCTTTAACGAGATAACTACAGCCAGTAAGTTCGTCAGATCAGCCAGTGCCAATGTGGCCCTCGTATGTGGTGTAACTTGACCGTCGTGGCTACATCTGCCTCTCTTCGTGCTGCGGGCAGCTGCGTACGCAGGTGTCAAAGTGAATGAAGAAGCATCAGAAGTGGTGTAGTGTAGCTGCTAACTGCAAAATGTGTGAGGCGGGGTTGTTTTTGTGCTGGTTTTTGTCATAAAGCTGCAAAAATAACCGGTCAGTAAAAAGATAATAACTTTTTGGTACGTACATAGATGTATATGTATATATATATTTATATATATAGATAAAGAAAAACTGCTGCTGAATAGAAACGCGCCACTTAGAGATGCCGTTGGTGGTTTTGTTAGTATGAGTTGTCGGTGGAGTTTAGAGCGCGCCAGCCTCCGCATTGGCTCGTGTTGTAACTGAATAAATTAGACTGCCCTGGCACAATCAGTCAAGAAATTACACTGTTTGAATAGAGAGAGAGACTAGCATAACGATCTTCCAATTGTTACTTAAAGTGGCGCTTGTCAAGTTGCAAGTGACAGGACGTCTTGCAAGTGACAGAGGTTTTCGAATCTGTTCGCCACATATATACACAATACGCACACATGTGAATAGAGTGCACGTGACTCCTATCGTGAACATCCGCTCGGTCAGCTTCATGAGGTGACATAGCGAAGAAGTACATTTGCGGATTGGTCCATTTCTCATCGAATTATTTTATTGCTATTTACTGTGCTCATTGCTACCGATGCGATAGGAGCCAATATATATATATATATATATATATATTCATTTGATGCGACTGGCACAGCGGGGCGCTTCTGTTCACAACGACCCCTGGATCCGATCTGTGTCCCTCCCGGATGAGGAGGGGGCTTGCGCAGGAGCCACAGTTCTTACGTAACGCGGAGCGTTACAGCAACACGTCCACGTGGTGTATATATATATATATATATATATATAGCTGCTGGTAACACATAAGGGTATTATTTTTCGGTTGATATTGCCTCCTAATCACGGCTGACATTGCCATAGTGAATGAGGTTCGTTTGCGTATGGATTGTCGCCAACTGACTAAACGTGACAAATGATAACTTCGTGTAAAGTAAAGTTCGTGATTATTCGTGATTAGGTTAATCCTACGTTACAGGTGAAAGAAAAAATTAAGAAATGATCCCCTGTGATTTATGAAGGAAGGTATCACAAATATCTATGGCAATCTTTGGATTAAATTCGCATCGATTTAATTTCGATGCGATTTGACATTGCGTGCATCCCATTACAAAGACGAGCAGGAACAATGACTTGGCGAAAGTTCCGTTCGTTCCGCTCAAAGTTGACTCGACTAAATTTTCTAACTGTTGTATATTATGTCCCTGTACACTATACCCTAATACAGCGTCCGAAACGACCTACAACACGCTTGAGACTATAGAAGTGCCCTGCTCTCGAGTCGACCTCATCGATAGTTACTAACCGAAATGGACTTAGATCACGAACCACGCCAGATCATCAAATACGGAGGGGGGGGGGGAGATGACTCTTATAATGGCACAGCTTTATTATGCTATCCCTTCATAGAACTCTCTTATTTGGTCTGTGACAATTTCACAATTGTCGTCCGGGATAACCACGGTAATCGCGAAGTACGAATGTTGTGACCTATCAGGCACGCCAGCTGCGGGCGCTTTATAATATCATATCTGTCTGGCGAGCGATGCAGACTTTAAGTGTGCCAGTGGTCCACTATAAGAGAGGCTCCTAGTCATCCCTATCGTCATCAGCTGTCAACAACTTAATGTCCGTCTCCAACAAGGACGATTTCAATGAGAACGTCCGAGAAGTGTCTTTGAAGCAATCGACTCAGTTGGATTATTCTTGTGTTGAGAGAGAGAGAGAGAAAGGGACCACTTTTACATAATTATAAAAGTTAAGCATTATGTGCTAGATCGCCAGCTGACTGTTGTGCCAAGTGAGATCTCAGTCCCGCTTGATTCCGTCTCTGCCCAATAGTCAAGCTTGTCCGTGTAACGAACAAAGAGCGGTCATGTGAAGGCTGTGGACTAAAACTACGTGCAACTCTTCACTCGAATACGAGGCTCGATTCGATGCGAAACTCCGACCAATTGGGCAAAGATCCTAGGATCAAACGCCCTCCGTTGTAAGTGACCAATCTATTATATAAGCAAGGCAATATATAAAATCGAATCTTGGCATTGAACAAATATCGGCTGCTATTGCTGGTGGTGATGCAGTGAAATTAAAATTCAAAGTTTTAAGTTCAATTTGTTGAACAGAATCATTTCTGACAATGACCAGAGCTCGCTAATGCGCCATCATGCTCGAGGTCGTTACGTAGTTGCACGGTTGGCTTCGGCCACTCCCGACGTTATGTTAACTGACACCATATCGCTATGATGCGGCAGGTATCTTTATGACACTTAGATCATTCTTGTACGATCAACCCACTTTTGCGTTGCTGGCTGGCGTTCAACTTCATCAGCTGCTTGCACTCAGTGAATCTTGGACGAGTCGGCGCCAATAACCCAGCTGTGTTAGTTAGCCAACATCGCCATCACGGAGCAGTTAACTTCCAAATGAATCTTACTTTCCGGGGCCGGATTGCGTGGTCTTCGTTTGAACCATGTTGTACCTTGGTTACACAGAAAGAGGCAGAGAGTGAGAGAGAAATGATCAGAGACGCCCCTCTTCGCTGTTAAGCGCGGTGAGGCCAGGCTTGCTAAGAAGCAAACAAAAGATTGACTTCTTTTTCTTGTTGTCGTTAACTAGGTGAGCATTATTACGGGAGAATATATATACACTTTCGTGTCTATATAGCTTGCTTATGCTATAACTAAATGTGCAGTTTAGCTTGAGCCGTTTCACGGGAGTACACGTCCGTAGGATAGCTCATTCGATGCCATCGGGCATCTTCCACGACGATTCTATCGTATAGAATACTCCGCACAGAATTCAGTGTATCCTTAGGAATACTATTATGAGAGCATCCGGTCTTTCCAGGTCCACCGCATGGCTCAATCATATACGGACCGCAAAACTTGTGCTGTTCGCGTAACGGCAGAATGCCCATAGGGTAGATAGATATCCCACGTCAGAGATATTCCGAGCCACAAGCAAGCAAGGCGTTCCTGCGCCATTTCGCATTTATGATTGTTGTGACGCATTGTCGGTTAACAGTCACCATTCACAGTTCAGGTGGGTCCTGAGGACAAGTCTAGTCCAGATGTATGTTCAGGAGATCAGCAACTGGTGGCGCAAGTCTGTCCAACTGTCTATCGATTAGATGGTGCTACTGTAAATCTCACTTGGACACACTATTCGACATTGACGGATTCACCCGAGCAGAACCACGGGTTGTTGTCGTTCGGCATCTCGCCACAACGTGTGCTTCCTTGTAGTTCTTTTCACCCATAGAATGGTGGTAGATGCGCTAGATTTCAGTAGGCATTATTGTCAGGGCAATCGGTGGCAATTTTCAAACTTGCCACTGATGAGATTCGATCTAGTGGACCAATTCAACGTTCGACCGTTGATATTCGCCAGCACTTTTTCAGCAGTAAAAGTGCGTGATTGCCCTCAACCGATTGGTTGTGATACACGTCTCATCTCATCTTCTGACCCATTAATGATTAGATTCGGACAGTCGGCTCTGTCGCTCGAGCGGAAGTGACAATTCAGCAGACAGCTCTGGTTGGTTTGTTGTTTTTTTAATCAACATACCTCCATCACTTTTGACGTTATTACCGACAACTCGCTGAGAAGAGGTGACGGTTCCCGCGTATCCTTCCAATCGCTTCCAATCCATGATAAACCTTTTTTTTTATTTATCGGGCTGATGCACAGTCAACATTTACCGTCCACAGTAGTGCAATTATAATAGTGGGCAACAATGGTAGCCACCGAACGCGGAATAGCACGTTACTCTAGATACTCTTAATAGAATATCTACAACAAGGAGGCTCCACTTTCTCATTTTCAAATAACAATTAAAAAATGTAATGAAATATATGCAAAACTTTATCTAGAACTATATCGAGTGCGCTGCGCGGTTGCACCTCTCATGAAGATCATCAGTGTTTGGCGTTGAAAAATATCTACTACTGTAGTCTCCGCAAGTTGTGACAAAAGGTGATTACCAGGAATCAAATGTTGTTAGGCTCGAGGACATGAAGTCTGTGGTAAATTTTTTTTACCTTAGTGCCACACACGGATGATGTTAGATGACAAGTACAAACGAGTGTACTCGAGAGCCCTGTTCTCATCATTTGACTGTATCCAGGTTACGCTGCGATCACTAGCCATTTTATTACGACTCTTTACACATAATGCGCTTCAAATTCACTTTGCGTTACACACGTTGCGCTCATCAGTGCTCTATCACCTGTTTCAATTAATACTGCACCGATAACACCCCCATCTATGTTCTTTGCAAGCGCTCAGATTATTGTATTTGCGACTGTAGTTAAGATCATCTGGATAATCTGGATAACCTCCCACCTTTCAAGTTTGGAAGGACTTTATCAATACTGCCCCAAGAGTGCTATTCTAAGATCGTCATAGTTGCTGCAGTAAGGACGGATAATAATTGTTTGCTTTTTACAACATCGAGTTGTCATAATCGCAGTGGACAAAGATAGGGGCACACGTGCAGGTGGTGTTTCGTTGAAGAGACTGCTCGAAATGATGCGGCAGTCTCCATATGACATGGCTACACCCCCTGACGTATCTGATCATAATGACACGATGATGTGTAGCGATGCGATTAGCTATTGTCAGTATCGGCGTGGGAAATTCGCACATTGGGTGTTGGTGGGTATTGTCGTTTAAATTTTGTCAAAAACCCTTGCCTGCCTATTGATAGTTGGGAATATGGGAGGCTGGAACCGACGAGATTGTCAGGTACAATACTTGCGAGCATTACTCGACATCATCGTTATTCACGGCTCCATGTAGCTATCTGTCATCGCGTCGCCCAAAGTTGCTCCATTTACCAGGTTACCATTATCGAATTTTCGCCCATGCTTATAATTCTATTGCCTCATTACTCTTTGATATTTACAGTTCAGATGCAGCCGTTGGTGAAAGGTTCGCCTGTCAGCGCGCCCCCTTAAACCTCGAGACGCACATGAGCAGTGATTAGGTGCGGTGAGTTCACAGACATCGTTTTCCCCTGAATAATTCGCTTGAATGTTCGCTCAGTCCAAAAACTCGGAAACTTTCAAGGTTCGACCATATTTTATATATTGGTTATGCCGCCAATGTCTGCATCACGCATGCGCCTCACGTGCACCTCATAGATCAGAGTAAATCAGTTGAAGAATGTTTGAGTTTGTCTTTAGATGCATCCTTCTTGTGCTGCACTAAGCTGAAATATGTATTGTTTATTTTTCGTTTGAGTGCGTATTTGTTTAGAGTTGACTTCCGTAAATTTGTATTTGTTACTTTTTTTTTCTCTAGACACGTATTGAGACAGCGACAAGAAATGAGAAACGAAGGAATTTTTTAAAATAAAATTTTCCGAGGAACAGCGCTTCATCACTGGCAGAAATTGGCAGAAAAAAAGTATATACATATATATATATATATATATACGCATGACTGTATGTTATCAAAGCGGCATCTCTCACGTGTGTTTAAAAAACAAGCACTTTATAGCACCAAATTGACTGTAGGATCCTTCTTTAACCTGCATGGCTCAAAAAAAGTAGCTAACAGCACACACAAACATACGTCATCACTGACACCGCCTGTTATATATATATATATATAGTAGAATGGCAACGCGGAAGTGGCTGGTGGCGGTTTCCTCTCTCTTTCATTCTCTCATCTATAATATTACCACCTTCGTGTGGCCATCGCATCCCGTTTGCCTAAAACGCTTTCTGATACTGTGTCCTGCTCTTTATTTCTAACAATGATCATTAACTGGAACGACGCCTTCGCACGCCGTTAATAACGTTTGCACTGGAATAGAAAGCTACTGCACTGCGTGAGGAGACGTTGTCTATTCGTCGTGTTGACACTCTCGCTAAAGTGATGCATTCGCCGCTGTTGGAAGATGGTGATACGGGTGACGGTACGGGTGGCGACAGTTACTCGGTTACTCCTAGCCTCTATGGGGGAACGCCCGAGTCGACGTACGGCGCGACTTCCTCCTCGACTCGAGTGTATGTTGCCATCCGGTGTTTCTTATCAATAATCGCTATATTATTGACACATGAGCTTCTATGCACTCTTGCACACTATCGTAGTGGCGTCGGTTTGGGGTCACAAGCGACAGAGCTAATATGGCTGCCTTACACATAGGCACGCTCACACGCACACCGCTTACAAGTACACACAGCTTAACGAGGTGATGGAAATAAGTTACCAATATCGCTATGCATTCCCTACCCCGCTCTTAACCGTCCGGGAACGTCTGCTGGGTACATTAAGAACAACTCGTCAGTAGTAGATGATCATCGATCTGCCCTTGACGTCTCACGAAGGTCTTATTGCAACACTTATAAGTGGTAGATTCTGGCGGTAGAAACACCCCAAATCCTCTTTACCACACAGACACATCGCAGCTAGACGAAAAAACCAGCTTCGTGAGTAGGTTCAGCACTTTTGGTTACGTGTGTCATCAATCTCGAGTGTCGACACAGATGGCTTTCTCAGTACACTATACAGTATACGAACGATCAGAGCAGTACAGTGAAACACGTGGGAAATACGCAATCCCTTGACTAAATAGAAAGCCTTATACTGAACTTAAAACAAAGCAATCGTCTCAGGAAGCGAAACTTGGGATATTTTCATAATTCGAATTCTTCGCATAATTATCGAAAGAATATCATGATATTTATATTTCTCCTGTCTTTATATACTTAGTCGTCGTTTTGCCCATTATTGTATACGTATGTATTACATAAAATCGGCAGTTCGTCCAAGTGATGATTTGTATATTGGCAGAACCCCAGAAATGTATGAATAGATCATTAATTCCGGGCCAACCTCCGGGCCATTCACTATTCTTTCCCCCGTAAACACGAGAGCTCAAGTCCATGTAACACAATTGGAATAGTGCACCCATTCATTACTGTGCCGATACTCGATTTCAGATCGCGCGACGAAATGCTCACCAAAGTGAAAGTTCTGTCGCTCAATCTATGGGGTTTGGTCGGCATTTCGAAGCATCGCACCGACCGGGTGGAGACCTTTGCCGAGCAGCTGGCGTTCCGGGAGACGGACTTCGATTACGTCTTTCTGCAGGAAGTCTGGAGCGAGTCCGACTATCAGAAGATTTGCGATGCGACGAAGCTCATTCTGCCATATACACATTACTTTTACTCGGGGGTAACGGGATCAGGCGTATGCATCCTGTCGAAATGGCCAATCATTGACATCTTCTCATACAAATACAGCTTAAATGGATATGCTCATAAAGTCTACCACGGCGACTGGTTTGGCGGAAAGGTAAGTTACGTCTTTTTTATTGAAAACGTAAACGTCAAATATTAAAGCCAAACTTTCCATTTATGTGCTATCCGAATGTGGGAATATTGGGGGACCAACGCGGTGGTTCGGACTGTGGATAAGCCTCTGACTGTAGTATAGTGTCGGAGCCCGCTGATTCGAGTCCCGCGACCTGGTGAGGACATTTAAGAGGGCTTACGCATTGTGAAGATTGCGGTTACTTTAATAAGTCAATAAATCTTCATCTTTTTCACGCCGTCTCACTCTCTCATGATCTTTCATATGGGCCTGCGCCACTATAGATGATATTCAATAGAAGTATATTCACACATTAGTGTGCACAAGTATAAATATGATAACAAAATAAATAAAATCAAATATAGCGCACCAGTTTACACGGGAGTCATAAGTGTGCGAAGTCATTAAGGGATTCCACTACTGGGCAAAGAGTCGCATGATATCTGTTGCATAGTCGTTCACATTGCGACAATCGTCGGTCGTTGTTAGAAATGAATCGAAGAGATATTGATGCGCAGTAAATAGTATTATTATTATTGTTGCAGATTTGCCGCCTAATATTTCGGTATTCGGTATTATTCTGCTGCTATATATTCACGTGATCCTATACCGTGTATAAAGTATTCATTAATTAATATTCATTGAAGGATAAATAATAATAGTCCAGCATGGAGTAGCGCAGGCGAAGTGACGGGATGGGGACATCGTACCGTAGACCTTCTGGTTAACATCCGCATGGACGTGCCAATATGAACCGATGTGGCCGCTTGGCTAGCGACTAATTATCGCCATATTTCGTTTGTTCCCTTCTAATTGGCAGGTCGTTGGCATGGCGAAGATCCAACATCGAGACATGATCGCCAATCTTTACGTGACGCATCTGCACGCCGAGTACGATCGGCTACAGGACATCTACCTTTCCCATCGAGTTTCGCAGGCGTTCGAGTTCTCGCAGTTCGTGTCGCACACGTCGCTGGGCAGCTGTGACTATGCCATAGTCGCCGGTGACTTCAATACACAGCCAATGGATCTGCCGTATCAGGTCATCTTGTACAACTCGCGGCTTCGCGATTCGTTCGAGGATAAAGAAAGCTATATCGGCGACAGTCCCACGGGCGCCACCTGTGGACATCCGGCTAATTCGTTCACGGGCAAAGACGACCTGAAGACGAATCCTGATGGCCAACGAATTGACTATATCTTGTACTCGGGCGGGACCGATCGGGTGTCCGTCAAGTGCGAAAAGTACGCCTCGCCCGTCTGGAAGACACAAGCGGGCTTCACCATCTCCGATCATGAGCCTGTTGTGGCCGTGCTGCGCATCGTCAAGCGGCTAGACACTGAGACCCACCCGGAGTTCTGCAGTGACCCGATGGCCTTCGTGAATTTCCTCAATGACGACCGCTACAATTCCCGGATCGAGTGTCTCGAGAGTAGTACACAGCTTATGGACGAAACCCTGGCGACCCTGCGAACGAATCGGGTGTTCTTCATTGGTGTTGCATGTCTTCTTCTTGTACTGCTAATTGCCTCAACGCCGATCGACCTCTATGTGCAAAGCACATACATTGTGCTTTTGCATATATTGCGAGTTGTTCTTACACTCGGCATCGGATTCTGCCTGCTAATGGGTTTCTTCTGGAATTCGATGGAACGTTCGTCAATCATCTCAGCCAAACAGGCGATGGACAGCCTCCTCAACTTCCTCCATGGACAGTCCAAAGTGGCTGGAGTAAACCGTCAAAACGCTCAGCGCAAAGATCCGGCCGGCAATGTCGTGCAGACCGCATTGCCGTCCGAGGGAATTTGACTAGAGGAGATCACCACCGCTGAGAACGTTGAGCGCACCTCTCGTGGTGACCCCGCCGGCCAGGGTGGCGGACACACGATATACGTGCAATCCGATGACGAGTCGGTTCGCGAACGGCGCGCGGCAAGAAAGGCCCACGAATCTGACGCTTGAGAAGAACGAAGAAAGCCGCTCCGTGAAGGCCTCTCTCTCCAGGTGCGCCTCATGTTCGCGAGCTGATGCCCATACTGTTGGTTGTATGGACGGATGGACGGACGGAACCAAACGAACAAACCCCTTTATCTTTCCTTGATGGTCAGCTAGAGAGATCGCGGACGCTTGCAGCAGCTACCGCCCTGCCTGCCATCGTTATATATATATATATATATATGTATTGGTTTCACTACCTTTTAATTGTGTATGTATATATATTTTTCACATCGAGGCAGTTGTATTGAAAGACGTACATCTTTGAATACACCTCTAGTGAGAACAACAGCAAGAAAAACCTGAACGTATGTGATCGTAAACATTAAATACTACTGTTCAATTTAATATTGAATACTGTGAAATTGTCAGTACGAATTATAAATAATATAATCGTTTTAATAGATAGAGAAAAACATTGCCGAACAACGTGTGGCTGGATATCCCAAGACACTGGACAGTCTCTGCCGCGGGATCTGGATATATATATATAAACTACATTTTATGATATAATTAACACATATTGCCAATAGCCGTGTTTTTTCGCAGCCATAAACTTAGTCAGCCAATGTTGGCTAAATCGTGTTCAGATAGAAACAAGAGACAGCTCTTTATAGAAACAAATCTATAGTATTTGTTAATCGTTCATATACAATGACATCGCGAAATGATGTCTTTTTTATCGTCTGCAACTGAACTGCGTGCCATCCATGCAAGCGGCAAAACACGCTCAATTACTTAACGAGCTTTACCGAATACAGGTTATGACTATTATATATATATTATAATAGTTATATTATATATAATATATATAAAGGTAAGCAGCAAACTTATCTAGAGAAGTACACAAGCAGGTGAAAGGACGAAAATAAACAACTTATTAACGTTGCTCAAAAACGCATTTATCTAATCTATCTCCTTGTTCGGGTCATGTGCACATCGATACACCCTCCAGTTAACAGTGGACGAATCTATTCACAACATGGTTCAACATTATTCTTCAAGAACTACATATATATCTCGTCTCACAGGCTGAGCTAATCGCTGACCGCATGAGCCAAGAAGGCGAGAAACCTTTGTCTGAAACTCAAGTACGCTAAACAAATCGTAAGCTAACGAGGATTAGATCATTGTTTGGGGCTTCGTAATGTGAGAAAACATAGATTGATATCTAGATAGATATAAGGGTGATACATCGATAACCGCAGCATGGGCCTATTGAAAAGTAACCCTAGAAAAAGCTCTGCGCATTAGGGAACATTCGTTTCCGATACTCCTGGCGTATCGGATTATCATCTACAGTGAAAATCCTGATTGCAGCAATGACCCAGCGATATCTAGTAACTGCTCTTGCAGTTATTAAGAACCGAGGCATATTGCCCGTACTACTCAGGGATGAATTGTTTTAAGGTCGTGGGTTGTCAGGCCGTTGTTTACATCAGCCTATTCTCTGGTGCTACACACCGCCTCCTTGTTCGATTAATTCGCTTCATAATTCCGTACACGATATCTAGAACGAGGAAAAATTCATAAATGACTTACTCTTAAATGGGATGCAAAGCCGGACATCATGCGGGGGTGGCCAACCTTTCGAGAGAACTGTGTGTAACTGCAAAACCAAACGAAGCCAGAGATTCGTTAATAAGCTATTTTCAGCATGAAATTCAATGTGTTCTGCTAACAATATACTTCAGCTTTTGGCATTGACATTTTATGCCAATGAGCTTCTTCTATGACAAGATCGGCATATCGCTCTTGGGGTCAAATCACATGATCCGACCCGAATGCACATGTTCTCCTATTGTTTTATATCGTCCCTCGTATGGTATAGTAAATGTATTTCGACTAGATACCAGTCTAGCAAACTATGCAAACATGTAAGGACGAATGCATGCGGGGTAATGGCTAAAACGAACAAATATAGAAAAAAAGACCTTGTTTCAGGCCCTCACCGCAGTAGCAAATGAATGGGCTCCTATCACTTTTACATATCACATATACGAGAATCACAATTTATAACTTTTTTTCTTTTGGCAAATGGTCTCTATCTAATAATAATAATTATCATCATTAATAACAATAATAATGAGGTGCTTGTTTTCAGACGGCACGCATGCCTAAAGAGTTTCAAGGGGAGGCTGTGCAATTACACAGTTTTGTGTATATGTGTGTGCGTGTCTGTCGGCTAGAACTGACATCTTCATAGGGGGTGAAGCCGTCAATGCCTTTCTGCGTGACGAGGTACCACGAGGAGCGGTAGTGTAGAAGATTCTGTGAAAGCGCTGAACCCAGCTCATGGAACAAAAGCCTCGCGACCGATGACAGCCTGCAATAATCACCAGCGATACGTAGATGTTGTAAATGTTGTTGAAACTACAACTTCGGAACGGCACAGGCAGGACCTCATCAGGGACTTATCGTTCAACCCCCCCCCCCCACCTACCGGGGGAACACAAAACCGCTATCTTTCACATATTTGTAAAGGACGAGCACGTATATATATTTGTATCTATAATTACGTGACATTCAAATCGTGTAAGATAAACTCAGGTTTAATTATTGACGAGAGCGTTCTACCCAGTTGGCGCAGCAAAATAACATATCGACACCCGATTTTCGCTTCGGCACGCCCCATTCTGCTGAAGCCATCATATATAATATATATATATATATGTACATTGCTCATTACTTTGTCTTTCTACCTATTTCTCTCTAGTGGTGTATATGGCATTGTTACTTTTTAGTAGGTTCGTCAAACGTGACCAACAGGACGATATCACCCGCTCGGAGATTTAGCAGAAGCGATTCCAAAAGCGATGAATCTGAAATGAAATAGAAGAGAGAGAGATAATGAACGACAAACAATTTTGGTTTGATTTTCTGTTTCATATTGCCCGCGCATTCGCATCGACATCAGTAGTTTTTATAGCCATTGAGATGGATGAAGAAGTTCCCCACTCTGATCCGAATGTTCAGGTCGAGTCGCCTGCGCCCGTTTCGTCCGCGCTTATTTCTTCTACTGATAGTCTCCTAGTTGTATGTATTTCCACCATAAGACATCTCTCGGTACTTAGTAACCATTTACCGGCATTACAACGAAATTATGTCGGACGGAGAAGGTCTCTACCACACTGAGACCACGATATGCGTTAAACCTGCTGCTGGGTCTAATTGTTCAAGCTGTGTCTGTTCCTACTGCTACTGTGACGTTACCGCCCCGCCGCCTCCTCAGACATCACGTGGACTATCGCAGACAGATTTACTTCGAAATGCCGTCGAAAGAAATGCTATATAAGCGGTCGCTACTACTCGATAAAGCTTACCTTCCTGGTAGGTGTCAAAGCGGACGACTCGTTGAAGGTGCTTGTTGACCACGTCTAAAACTACCATGTTGATTCCTCTTCCACCATTGTTCAGACCTTCACCTACAACACTGAAATGATCACCAGCAGTATTGATCTATTAGTTAACTATCATAATAATAATACAATTGACTTTAATTGACACAACAATTAATATCTAAAACAAGAAATGTCTAGGCATTTGCAGGGGCCGTGCGAAGGTCACGTCACGCAAGCAAAGGCGTTGTTCGCACAGGTTTTTGTTGTTGTTATTTATCTTCGCTGAATGTTCAATTCGCTTCTGGTGACAGCGGGAAGAACGTAGTGAAGAACGGACCCCTTTTTAGACATAAATGTACAACGGTGGATGTTGAACCCACCTTAGCTAGATGAAAATTATTCTTCCGTTTCAATCATTAGCACTCAATCATTTCTACGACGATTTCTTTTAAGAGGCCATTATAAATTACTTCATTACATGCGATTTTCGCATCTAAAAGCAACACATCGCACACATTTCGTCTTCACACGCTGTAAACGGTTGCCGCCTTCAGCTAAAGTTCTTTTCCGAACTGGGGACGTGCTTATAAGAATCATCATCACGCTACGATTGCATAATTGCATGCACAGGTTGGGTTCGCAGACTACGAATGCGTGTAATATCATCTTTGGTGCCCTGGATATTACAGGCGTGATATCGAATTATAGATGATCACGATGTCTAAGATTGCTTGACTTAGTGACACCCACATGACGCATTTGCTTAACTGCTGCCAATTCGCGATTGTTGATGTAATCGCTTCTCATTCATCTTCTCTTCATCTTCTGGCTTATTACACACAAAGTGCATGACCGCGCATTTATGCACAGAATGCTTTAGGTCAAGTTCCACTGTCCATCCGAAATATCGATGTGGTATATTTCGATGATATTCTTCAGTAGCGGCTGAACGGTAGAACTTTATGTCACCGGCATAGACGACAGTTTTGACGGCAGAATCAAGTTACGTGAATGAATTTGTGCACAGAAGTAAAGGCAAAGATCTCCTTTGAGAATTGTCCCTTGACGGTTGACATCCAGTTGTGACTTCTTCACGCGATCTGATGCTGAACGATCTGATGCTCACCCGGACATGAAAACGCTTGCGGTGAACAAAGGTCGCTAATCCATCTGACTTGGCGAGGTCCTGCCCCCATAGCTAGGCAGAATATCTAACAGTATCTTATGGGTTACAAGTCTCGAGCGCAGAGTTGAATTCGACGTAAAATACTTCGAAAGCTACCAAACGGCTCGACAATTGCGCCCAATCGTCATGCGGATTCGAGAAGTCGTCGGAATATCGTAGACAGCGCAGGACGACGATATACAAATACATCAGGCTGTTCGGAAAGTTGTGTCGATCTTGTTACCAAAACATCTCTTCGACAATAATGTAACGACATTTATTAATTACTCTTCGACAGTGCGTCCGCAGTGCGCTGCCGGAAAATAATCACTGTTTTTAATTAGCCTGTATATAAGAAATAGGTCTCAAGCTAGAACTCCAGTGGGTACATTTGACTTATGTATGATTATGATTGTACCATAGCGTATGCGTTATATCAATAGAAGCCAGCTTCAACCCGAATCTTCAATGACCGAATCTGTACCTATTCCTCTGTCGATTTCCAGCTGATATTGCCTAACTGTTCAAATGACATCTGTTGCTTACGGCAGCTACAATACGTCACATCCTGCTTGCTGGGTAAAACGGTTGAACGAAACCTGTTTGAAAACTATTTTGGCGACATTTCCCCAATGGATTTACCGATATTTCGGGCCAGGAAGTCGGCGTTGTTCATCAAGATCCATCGAGCAAGCAGGTTCAACTAGGGTGAGCCTTGAAGCATTGATAGGACGAACGTATCCAACAGACGTCTCTGGACGGAGATGTAGTAGGGTGATACCTTCGAATCGTGCCAAGTGTACGGGATTACGGGAGAGAACTTGAATGGCGTGTTTTAGATCAACTAATGGATGTCATAGATAAGTGTCAACAATGCATTAATCTGGTCAACATGAACAAGCACTACTGGCACTACAAGCACTATTGGCGATAGCAACAACATTAGAAAATCACTGGAAAATGTGTCAACGACGATGATGGTGACAGTAAGATAATATACTTTAAATAATATTCGGATATTCTATATATATAATTATTATAATAATAATTATTATTATTATTATCAAAAAAGTGAATTTTCCAGGCTGATTCTTAGCTATCGTTTAACGTCCATGGTAGAACTGCGTTTCGCATTGCTTCATAAGGCGGACAACCGCCGTTTTAAACACAAATGTCCAACGGTGTCGGGGAATCGAACCCCTGTGTGTTCACGCACTCACGTCCGTCTTCTTCGAGCCACCCTTGGGCTTGACTTTTTCTTATTATTATTACTGTACGGCTAGTGGTATTGCCGTGATTAGTTAGTACTACTATTAGCGTCAGCGCAGTGGGTGGCTTGCTCTTCGGTTGCTGGCTGTAAAAAATACCGGGTGGCCGCAGCTTCGACCTGTCCCTTGACCCGGTGACTGATATCAAACACTTAGGCGTTTTAAAAAATAGCAATCCCGCTAATAAAGCAAAACTCTGTATTGTATTATTATTATTATTACTAGGTAGCCTAAGAACATGTTTCTAATAGACGCCCATAGCGGCGGTGGTTATTCCGTGTGCGCAGCCCTTCCGAAGATCCTCACTATTTTCCGTCGATGCAAACTTTCGGCTGATCATGATGATCGATGCCGGTGAAGAGGTGTACAGAAAACGAATCTGCTCGACAGGCGGTAGGCAAACCACAGTTGGGAACCCGTTCACCGACGGCTACGGACGGAACCACGTGAATGATGCTGAAATGAACAGATCAAACGAGATAAGGTGAACGAGCGAGAGAAGTTGGACGTTGAACTTTCCGGTAACCGATCAAGAAAGAACTTAGAACTGAATGGACTCTTAAATCAGGCCGACAAAGCACTTGAGAAATAGCTAATTTGGCAGTAAAATAAGTCGATTCTATCTAGTGCAAATATCATATACCTCCTACGGGAAATAGAAGGGCATTGCTAATTCAAACGGTGGCAACTCTAGTTCGTCTAAACAACTAAATTTGAATGATATCAATATATGTCGACACGCAGTAGTATACGCAAATCGCTATTGCATGTTATAGATCCATCCAACCGGATCAGAGAATATTTCATGACTGATACTATACTTCTATAATACTGTATATATCAATCGAGTATATATATATATATATATATATATAACTAACTCTTTGCCACCCTCCTGCTCGAAGCCGTTGAGAAACCCTCGAAGGTGCTGCCGACCCGTCGACTGTGTGGTCTCTGAAACGAAACAAGGCATCGGACAACATTGTCTGAAAATCGGAGCTATTTGCCGACCATTATACTGGATACGCTGTAAGAACCTATGGAGAGGTGAGCTGGTTAAGATGAAATGTGTGTGACTCTTGGCTATGTCTTGCGACATGCTGGATCAAATCCTAACTCAAGCAAATATTATTTTAATTTTGGACTCAGCCACGATCGGGTTACTCATTTACAGAACGGGTATCATTATTATCACTATTCATATATATATATATATATATAGATATATATATATATATACTCATAATGTTGCTATTATTCTCCTTTGTTTGTTCTGTCGAGTTCAGTGTATTGTATTGTAATTCCCAGGGGGTGTGGCCCCTTGGTTTCACCCAACCGATGTAGCTTTAGCAGCTATGTCAGATACTTGCTAAGCCTTCTTGCCAAACCTCTGATTGTCCATGCGGTGCCATCCCCACACCCAGTACTCGAAGCTCAGATATAGTGGCGTATCGCAAAAAGTATTTTTGAGCTGATTGTAGTCGAACTCCTTTATATGTCTGGCATCGGTACCTATTCTTCAGGTTCTACTACGAGAACCTATCGAGGGCACCTTCATTTAGCCTAACCGGAAACTCCTGGCAACTACTCACAGACGAGAGAAATGGCAAAAATCGCCGCTCTAGATTTGACCCCAAAAAGTATGTCCGCCTACGTGTCGAGTCTAAGACGCTCACCGCTACACCATCATCCTGCCATATCGCACTAACCGTTCCTCTCCAGAGTAGCGGATAGGAGTGTGTGGTCATGAGCCTGAACTCAGGCCATCAGGTGAAGGTATAAATTGAAAGGCCGTCTTGACAATGGAAAAATTCTACGGCCAACTACATGGGTGGAGAAATTTTGATGATGGTCTTGCCTTTGATGGGAACGATTAGCAGTGTAGGCCGCCTTTCCTCGAGGTGACGCCAGGACATACACAGAAGAGACCTGGGCTCAATCTCTTTGGATTTGATAACGTGGTTTATTGATATACTTCACAGGGCTGCTCGAGGGCATGTCCCGGGAATCATCCTTACCAAGGCATATATATATATATATATATATATATATATATATATATGTATATAGACGCTATTCCAGTCTATTGCTAGTGCAACTTTTGTGCCTTGTCGCACATAAACCGTACGGCCTCTTGGGACTACAGGCTTGCGAATAGTATCGTGTCTAAAGCTTCACGAGAGAGTATACGTCAACGAACGGCAGTGCGAACGACAACCCTGCCGGAATACTGAATGACCAGTTGAAGATATTACTGGTATATACCTTGGAAGTGAACAGCTGCTCTAAGCCAAGGATTCCATGTTCGACGCGAGCGCACGTTACAGGGCTTGACGAACGTAAACCAAGTACCGTTCTCAGAACATTGTTTTGAGCTATTTGAACTCTGTGCGTGATTGCCTCGTAAGTGCCCTCTCTCCAAACCCCTAGTACCTCAAACAAAGGCTCAATGAAAGATCAATGCGCACCCAGCATTACATTGATAGGCAAAACTGGGTGAACTACAATTTTGTGTAGAAGTTAAAATTGAGGGGTCCGCGAGCTGTGCCTGCCTAACCCAAGATAGGCGGGAACCTTTTCTAAAGTATCATGGCCTTAGCTGAAACAAATGCCTTAGCTGCGTCCACAAATACTCCCACAACTGTGCCTCCACCATCTGCCTCTTGTCCGATGAATTCAAAACTAGTTCCGTTGAGAGGCCAGCTTACAACCATATCGAGTATCTGCAGGCTTGGAAAGGTTTTCGAGATGCTTGATCACTTTTAATTTCACGTAACGCCTGAATAAACCTTGCAATCTGTTTTTAACTATTTGGGTCCGAGCAAATCCTTTATCCTTAGGAGTACCGTTGCACTTTCGGAAACACTTCTTGCCTGACAGGCTTGTTAAATATGTGCGCCATTGTGACGTCAGGTAGTGGTATGACCTTCTGTAGGACTTTGGAGGGCGTCCCATGAGTTGCATTTCGTATGTCCGCGTCTATGGACATTTCCTTTTAAGAGGATTCCCTGTATCCATATATGCAGAGAAAACATTGAAACAATGGGATAGAAATTGGTGGGGGTCGACTCCCGCCTGAGAAGCAGCAACCCCTGATCTGAAATGTGAAGTGTGCCACAAAGGCATCAGCAATGCGCTTCTTTCCCCCGACGATTCCTGATCTCCATAATTTTTATGAACCGATTTTAACCCTCAGCTTCCCTTCATTGTAGAACGCCCTCCGGGTGAGTTTGAGCAGCCTCCCGGATGGCTGCCTCAGTCGGTCTGCCTCCTTTTGATACTACGACATCTTAATTTATTTTACGCTTATGGTAGTTCATGTTGTCTTCTTCCCTATGAGAGCAAGGTAAGGTAAAGATAAATCTGTATTGGTTTATTAAAGGAACACTGCAATCTTTAACTAAGAGAACTTCAATGCTTAAGTTCTCTTATATCGTCATCACCACGCAGCGGGATTCGAACCTGCGAGAGACTTAACCGTCCAAGCCATTACGGTGACCGAGTTGAAGTACGGACATGCTAATTTGTCACACTCTTTCAGCACTTCCTCGAGTTCATCATTCCACAAAGGGTCCCTTGACTTTCTGGGCGGTTGACGACCGTACACACCGGAAAACTATGATTATAAGGATTATGGTTGCCTTAAACACGTTTAGAGCACCTTCAGGTAGCTATTCTTGAAACACGTTGATACACAGTTCCTCTCTTGGACGATCTGCTTATTCAAATGTCAACATGTTCGAGGGACAGAGCCGTGACTCGTGTACAACTGACTATACTGTCATGATTGCTAAATTATTCTTTAGGATTATTGACACTGGGGCAGAGAATATTGTGTTACATAGTTCGAGAGCTCACTTTTCAACCTTTAAGGTGACCAATTAGAGCTCGAGGTAATTCATACGGAACTTACACAGAGAGCCACAAAAGCATAAATTAGCATGTCCGCAGAAGACAAACATAATTAATATCGCAGTTGTTGCAAATTTCCAGTATTTCGTAGATATCTGTAATAATAACAAGCAGTTCTAAAGTGGAGTTATCCAAGAGAAACACAACGATAAACACGAATAAAAACGATAGCCTATTCCATTTCATTTCGAGTCGAATATATCGACCCATTGAACTTGAAACTCTATTGCAAAATGGTATCTTACTCGGGAAAGCCACATTACATGGTATGTATGACTAGGTGCATACCATTTATAAAAAAAAATTAAAAAAACTCCGTATAGAAACATGAATAAAAATATACAATTTTCGTTCATTTTATAAATCCAATCAGTATTGAAAATACATACATATTCACTGCAAATGACCTTATGTTATCATAAGGTCGGTATCGAGAAATACCTACTTTTTACTTGATTTCCTGTTAACTATGATGAACTTAATAACATACACAACTTCTCTCGAATAGCTAGCACCGGATCGGTATGGAAAATCGTTCCTCTCCTCGTTTTATTATAGATTAGTGCCAAGCAGGTTTATGGACAATGAGATTTGAAAAAAATTGCCGACGCGACGTACAGCTAGTGTTTCACCACAGCCGTGGTGATCCGTCCTATGATTAAGCGAGTACTAATTTGTGCCTTCTATCACAGCTCACGTTAACGCACGTCATGAATGGTAAGCTACTAGGAAGATGTGAATGATGCTACATTTAGAGACCTTGAAACAGAACAATAACATTTGACAGATAGTTTCATCTTAGCATATAGCTGTCATTCGCCGTAGCACAGTGTTAGCGATGATAATCAGTTAACAACTCAAAGAACCAGGGACATCTCAAGGGGTACAGGCAAACATCTGCATAACATTGTGGAGATTTATCTCAACGCATGCGCCGTTTGGATATAGGTACAATTTACCCGGACAAAGGCGATCGACTCTACCCTATGATGTTTCAGATACAGCCGCCATTGTCGCCGATTTTATGGATTTTAAACCATAAAATCGGATGTGATTGCTGTTTATAAGTGAGCCTGCTGTGTACACCCGGTGTGAATGAACATATTCCTCGAAAGAATGAAAGGTAACGCTCGACACGGAATCTCTATTTGATTCGAATTATGATAGTAACACCAATAACAAGAAGCGCTAAATATAGCAAACAGTACCAGAAACTACTGCAAAGGCTATCATAGATTGTTACTATTTGACGCAATGACGATACGATGCTACGGAACACAGTTGCCCACATGGCCTTCTATGGATGCACAGCCTTTAAAGCGCCTACAAAATTGTACGTGTCCCTACGTGTACAGGTATCGTAGGTAGCCTGTCGTATTTAACCGGTAACTATTTTTACATTCAGCACGGAACACACCCGCTCTCCTTACGAACCATTCCAATATTCAGACGAGTCAGCATTTTCCGGATCAGCATGAATTCGAGCGTCAATGATAGCAGCCACAGTAGCAGTAGTGTTGATACCGGTGGCCTTCGTACTCGTAGTCACCGTTGTATTATAGCTGTAGTATGCGGAAATATCTGGCTCCCTTAGGTGGGCGCTTGGAGCCGGGCGCCGGTCATATCGCGCCCGGTCCCCCAACAGCCAGCGGCTACAGGACGGCACTCCCCTGTGCGGTGGTCTCTCACGCTATGCGAGAACATCGCGAGGGCACCGCCTTCGTGCTGCCCACGCAAGGGGGCCCCATGGCCCCCCTTCGGGACATTCGTCTATCCAGGATCCTAGACGCCACCCACTGTTCAGGACTAGGCCCCGAGTCCTGCAGGCGCCGACCGACCGACTGCCTGCCCGTCTGGCCGATCAGCCGAGCTAACCAGCGGCGTCCATTGACTGACAAAGGACAACTGCAGCTGCCGACGAGCGAGAAACCACGAGCAGGACCACCCCTTGGCCACGTCGGCCGGTTGTCTCATCCTAACGATTTCGTCGTAACTTCCTCCCGGTGCTGCCTTACCGGGGACGACTTGGCCTTCGTGCAGCGTGCCCTGACAAACCCTGCAGCCCTTCTCGAAAAAACGAGAGCTTCTTGGTGAGGAAGACTCGGCCATATCCACGGACAGCCTCTACCACATAGCTAGTGTAAGGTCGTATACCTGCTTTTTGGCCTTCGAAGGACAGACACACTTACCTCAATCATCTACGAAAAATATTGTCGTCGTTCTTCTTGTCACCTCGCGTCTGAGGACGTACAATGGGCTCTTGTTGAAATTTTGTTGAAAAAAGGCCCCTGAGAGTTGTAGAAAGTGGTAGAATTGGAAGGAGTTCGTCATCGCGAAGAGAAGCGAGAAGTGACGAGTACACAAGGTACTCTGTATACCTCTAATGGTGACAACCAACGCAATACAGGTCATGAAAACTTGACGGAGGCCTAGGTAAGGTAAAGGTAAAGCTTCATTGCTTTATTAAAGGAACTGCAGTTTTTACAATGCTTAAGTTCTCTTATATGTCACGACACGGGACTCGAACCTGCAGCCTCTGGCTTTTTATAGCCACAGACCACTCAGCTGGTGACGGGCCGGTGGGTGAAAATGAACCGTCAGTTTAATACAATACTTGTTAACAGTCTCGTTTGGGCAACATTGCCAAGACTATCCCAGCCAGTATGTGTTATAATTTCGAGTGGCGAAATTTGCCCCAATTGTACCCGTGTAATGGAGTGTCATTATTGTAAAGGTGACCGACTAGTTCCATTGCCGGCAGGTGTCCCGCTGATGAGCAGAACTGCGGTCTGGGGAGCGTCGGAAAGGTCGACAGAAGCAATTATCACGAATCGAGCGAACGCATCGATCAACCACGTGCCAAAGGGGACAGGTCCGATAAATGGAGAGTCCTGCCCATGTCCTGGACAGTTCAATGCTCTGTTCCACCAGGAATTACGGCCTTGGCGGTGTCGAGTGCCCACCACCAAGATGGTAATACCTGATATCTTAGTCTATGGTGTACTCCCGGGTTATTGTATATGTGGCAAGAACCGCCCGGCAAAGCGGATTAAGTCGCTAATCAGTGCATATGAAGCGAGCCTATTCATACAGATATAGTTGAAGCGCTCACCGCGAAAGAGTATGAAATGGCAGTAGTTGCCAGCTGCAATATCATGTATGCTATTGTGTTGTATGCTGCACGCTCCGATATTGTATTTTGTACATCGGACCGCGTCGCAGACAACCCAGGCAGACAACGCTGTAAATTCATGACAGTCGCTTGATACGCAAGAATAGGGATAACGATTCACAAATAGCACATGGCCAACCACCGATTGACATGAGAACAGGTGATACATGACACTACGGCGTTGACAGCCCCTCAACATTGTGACGCGTATTGTGTCAATAATAAATACTATAGATTATGCTAAAGTTCGCCAGATAGGATAATGCAATATGTTCTCAGTATTCGCTGTGGAGTCGAGTTCATCCATTTGCAAATATTCTCAATTCTCGATTGCAAGAAATACCAGTGCGATTTGATGCCATTTTGCAGCATGAAATCTGCCGGGCGGCAATTGATGTTTGATGAACCTCGAATTCTGCATGCATACATATATATGTGTGTTTGTGAGTTCATGAGAGTTGGTTTGTTTTCAAGCAGTTTTTGTCATTGATTTCTTAGCACCATGAGTAACTAACGTCCATATTGCTTTATGGTGACTTCCGTCTAATCAGAACGGATATGTCCACGTACATTTGCCGATCATCAAAACACTGAACGGATGATGGACATCCTCGGGCGTGTTATCCTCACGATTATAAGAACGCTTGTTTACGTGGACTCGCCATTGTCGACCCTTACTATTATATGATCCAGCCAATATAAAAATATGTTTCTCTGTTTCGAAAGCCTGCCATTATCGTGTGTGTGTGTGTGTGTCAGCACGACACCGATGGCGCAGGTGGTTGCTTTCACAGAGCCACAGAACCCGGATCTGACAGCCATCGGTTGTCGCAAACTCAAAATGATAGATACATACTTATTTTTACGAAGCATAGTTGGCTGATACAGGTATACGTTGACTTTGTGTATGCGGCAGAATCTTACAATTTCCGTTGCAAAAATAACATATCTATTTCTGTTTGTGTATATATGTATATATATATATATATATATATATATTATATATATATATGTGGAAATAGATATATATATATATATATATATATAGATAGATAGATAGATAGATATATATATATATGTCTATGTCTATATATATATATATAGACATATATATATATATATATATATGTGGAAATAGATATGTTGTTTATATACGAGTAGTGGACAGGCAGATCGAACAAAAAACGGTGTACCGACTAAGGAGGTTCGCTCCAAGTTCGTAGCGAACGAACATAGCGAACTAGTATAGCAGAGTGTAGCATCGCGAACTTCAAACATATATCACGAACTTTTCCCGGCCATTAAGTTATTTGTTCTAAATAAAACACGTCGTTCCCTTCGCCCTATGCGAATTCGTCGAAGAAATCAATCTTTTTAGGAAGTTATCGTAATCAGCCAGCTGATCGATTTTAGGGGGGCTGGTGGATCAACTGTCCGTGTCATTAATTTACAATATAAATTAATCACATCTTATCGCATTGTGCAGGTAGGTATAATATCGTCGATGGACGGCTGGACTTGAGTATCAGCAATCTCTGGTCGCATATGTATGCATGGATATACATGCCCCTTCATAATTCACCACAGCCAAGGATCATAACCGCAGCAGCTGGTTACTTAATGCCAACTCACCGCTGCCGTGGTTTATGATCAATCAGCGAGTTGGCAAGCAGTAGATGATTTATATCGCGGGCCTGATGTCATCGTGTTGATAATAGGTGGCGTTACCACTCGCTAGGACGGGCTATTATTCGGCGCAACACATCGTCAGCCGAGTCGTGAGGATCTCTCGTAGAGCTCCGATAGTGAAAGATTCGGTTCGAGACGACTGATACTGATGGTAAGCCGGCGTGTAGACGTGGTAAGGGATTGTATTCTTCTGTGTGTTAACTGATGCAGGTAGCACATGGCAATCAGGCCCAGATAGGTTCAGCGTTACCGACATAATAGGTCTATGAAGCAATGCTGATACACCGCAGGTGGTTGCGCGAAAATGAGCTCACATGGAACGAGCTGAAAAGGTCACCTTTGAAAAAAATGGAAATAGAGGTGATCAAGGCAGTTAACGGGTCGTTCTGCAAGACAGTCGTAATCGAGTTCGAATTAGTTGCTGCCACTAAGTATAAATGAGTTAGCAATTACGATGAGTGGTGGCCCGTTACGTTTGAGCACGGCTAATCGGCTAAATGCCAGCTGCGGGGTCAACTTGATCAAGTTAAATCAAATAGTTAATAGGTGAAATTTGATCAAATAGTACTCCTCTACGGGACGATATTGAGAAGAAGGCCAGTTTAAATGAAATTACTGAGCTACATCCGACTAGAACACATCAGTATTTGCATTTAGCTGGCCAACATCCTTGTGACTCGAGACGGGTTAATTGGCTTCAAATTACATATAGCATAAAGCAACAATGCAATTTTGTACGAAGTCCCTAATTATAGAAATTAGCCACATTAAGCGTTCGATGCCCCCGGTTGCGGCACTTCCCCTGCTGTTTCTAATATCTCTATTCGCTTTCAAATGGCAAGTGAGATTCTCAAGAGCGTGACGAGTCGATGCCTGTCCTCGGGGTGTTGTCTTCGATACCGGCTGATCAAGGCAATATTGGTCCTAGGGTCTACTGACCTCTTTCAGAGCAACGGTGTTCAGTCGACGAGAACATTAGGGCATGCCAGCCACCTACGCTCTGGCAACGACAACAAGTGCGTCAGTGTTGTTGTTGTAGCGCCTACAACACGCAAACGAAAACAGGCCCTGGTATTACCTGTGGCCGTGGCACGAGTTGGCCTGCCTCTGCTGTCGCTTGGTCAGGCTCATCAACCCTAACAGGATCCCCTCCCCCCCTTCCCGCCCGAGTCAACCCTCGTCCACTGAGTCAGGGATGGACATCGCCGCCTCAGAAGCAGCGGCATTAACCGCCCCAGCAACAGCACATTTGTCTGCCCTTACCATAGCTCGCACCTGCCACATCTACCGACAGCTCCTACGACAACTTTCTGTTTGGTGGGGGGTGGATAAACGGTTGAGGGGCTAAATATGTTCATGGACAAGCAGTAAACTTCACTGCCTCACAGGTATTCGCTGGGTCAGCACGAAACTCCTATTCACTAAGAAAATCTTGGATCTATCTCTTAAGCAGTCGGGCTTGCTTTTGGATTATATTACTATTAGTTCGCGGCAGGTGACAGTTACTGCTCCTTCTGCTATTTCCCGCAGTTTCATCGAAACGAGTGAGGGGGGCCCTAGACAAGCGTCCACCCGTTACCGGCATAACTAGTAAGCATTTCCACTATCACCATCGCAGAACGAAAATTCCCTAAATCAATAGTAGATACCCTCTCGAATTGTTGAAATCAATTGGATCGATTGTAACATATGAACGTCTGTTTGTGATATAATCCCTAAGCAGCAATACTTGTTGTCGACTTGGTCGCAGCTAAAGGGCGATACTCAATAAACGGTAACAGATCTCTGCCAATGCTCGGGCTACGTCGACCCGCTGCTTTGCCCAGCAATCAGCTTGGGCGCTCCATGACAAATGCCACATTCGCGCAGGCAAGTCAGCTCTTCTCACTAGCCATCCCGGCAGCGGGTCGTCCTTCTGGTCTCTGTGGTAGCTGACATAGACGCATGACGTCGGTGAGGCTGATCGAGTCGACAATACAGGCTGACAATATAGTCAGCTATACTCGTTATTATAAGGGTCAGTCTACGCCGATGCATATAAACACGAGCAATAGCATACGCGCGTTCTCAGGAACATCCAACAACCACCCACCCACCCAGAAACAGAGAGAGAGAGTGTAAGTTATAGAATGAGAGCGGAGGTCGGATCAGCCGAAGGAGATGGCATACTCCCACTATAACAAAGCTATAGCCACTACAGGGAGAGCTGGTGGAAGGCTGAATAGTAGCAGCAGTACGGGGCATACTGCTGATGTTCACACACACACCCACAGAGAGGTTTTGCTGCTCAACGAGTCTGTCGACGCCAGCCAGCAGCTCGCTCATTGGGAGTTCGGGGAGGCACGAACAACGCTGACGGACGCCGTTAGGCGCCAACGGCCGTTCACAAGCAGCGTAACATCTACGAGTGATGTGGTGTTCTACCAGCATTAGCCGACCGGCCATCCGTGGCGTGCAACTCCAACCGCCATCGTTGCCAGCGCCACGACTGCTGTGGCCAGCGCCGCCGCCGCCGCCGCCACCACTACCAACGAAGCCGGTGGTTTGCCCTCTCCCAGCCAGGCTCCTCTGTTCCGCCGGCCGAATCGCTCGCAGGGGAACGAGCAAGCAAGAAAGCAGCAGCAGACAGGTTGGCTGAGACCTACAACTGCCGGCGGAGACTGCCACACGTCCCGCGCTACACGAGCGAGCGCACGATGTTCGAGGAGGAGGAGAGATCACCAGCTCAGCACAGCACACGGTACCACAGTGGCACACGACGAGACACTCAAGTATACATCGCGTGAAGACGGCGGACGGACGGACGACCGCGTGCCGACAGTGGTAGCCCGCTCTCATCAACTGGCTCGACTATCACCGAGACTCCACCATCCGTCGAAGTGGAGATTGAACGCAGCCGACACGAGCGCCACCATCGCCAACAGCGGTGGCGAACCGCGACAGCCGCGCCGGGCCCGGTTTACAGCGCCACCCGGCTTCTGTTTCTCTTCATCTCATAGACGACTTCGTTGTTCCGCGCTGGTGTGGTCGTGCGACGGCTGCTGCTGCTGTTGTTGTTGTAGTAGTTGGTGGTGGTAGTCGGTAGCTGGTGGTGGCGGTGGTGGTCCTTGGACCTGTGCCTACTGGAGCAGGCTGATAGCCGGTTCAAGTAGTCGTCGCGCTCCGTCCTCATCGTTGTCGTCGGTTTAGGCTTCATCAGGGAGAAGAGGAGAACAACAACCCCCACTGAAGGGATACGTCCGTGCCGCGGACGAGTGAAGTTCGCCCAAGTTTGTGTTTCTACCGTCAACTTCGCTTTTGTTACCACCACCACCGCCCCGACGGGCGTGTTCCACCGGAGCTATACTAAGCTGCGGGTAGGAGTCGTATTTAGCAGCATTGTTTTTGCTGCTGCTGCTGCTGATTTTGCCGCTTGCGTATCGTTCGATTCATCTCCAGTGGTGTGCTTGTTCGTTGCCCGGCCACTGTGGCGGTGTGCGTTACTCCCTGAGCGAGAAGGTGGTCTCCGTCAGGCGACAGCAGACGAACGTTGCACGAGCGCGCTGGCAAAACGTGAGCCGGAGGTGTTGTCTGCAGTCATTTCGAATCAGAGTCGGCGAATAATTCAAGCCGGCAACAGGACTCGGACGTTCAAGATCGCCGTTGTGGGCTGTGGTCGCACTGACTGAAACGGGCACCGCGCCTCTCCCAGCACAGAACGGCATTACACGCTGCTGCCGTAGAACACGGTCGGAGCGTTGTGGAGGGATTGACAGCCGTCTGACTACTCGAGAGTCTTGAGAAACGTTGTCGTTGTGGAAGATGTCGATCACACAGGCAGTTACCAAGGAGGAGCTGCATAAACAGCAGCGGGTCAAGGGAGCAAAATTCACCTCGGCTGATGACTATCGAATCAGGCTCGTCTGGCGAAATGTTATTCTCATGGCATATCTTCATATCATCTCCATATACGGCCTATACCTGATGGTGACAGAGGCCATGTGGAAGACGGTTGCATGGGGTAAGTGCGATGATCCGTCATTCTTTTTTCGTTTTTCATCATAATAGCTTCCTCATGGGCAGATACAGCTACCGAGTCTCTCTGCTCTGTGTATGCGCAAGCTGCTGGGGGACTGACTCGTTCGTATTCAGTAGAATGTTGCTGATTATACCACTCCACCCAGATGCAAAAGGCTCTCCACCCTCTCAACAATTACTCGGGAAATAAGTGAAACTTTCTTTGCGGACCTACACGGAGAAGAATACTGAGTTCTCGAAACACGCGCTTGCGCAATTCTCTATGTCTAATATTATAGATCGTGTACAAATTGACTCAGCACGCACACATTCGTGACTGTCTTCATGAGCTTTTGCTAAGACAACGTTTGATAGAGAAGATAGAGTTTGTGCCAGAATATTAATCAGGACCAAAGGTCCCATGATTTGATTACTATAATTTAAAGAAGCTGCTGTCCGTGGGTTGTCTTTACCCTATAGTTAATGAGCGAGCGGTGGGAAGAAAAAAGTCATGAACGGACTAACACAATAATTATCTCCTTCGTTAACGTCTATTTACCACGTCCACATAGTAGACGCGGTCATTGTCCCTCAATTGAAACGATTTATTCAGCTTTAGATCCTCTCTGACTACCTATAGCCCGCCCGTATATGGTGAGTTAGAGGCATCAATATTTTGCGACATACATTTTTCTCTCACGATTAGCAATAACAGTAAACGTTCATGGTACGAACAGCACTCATTGAATCACAGATTGATCGTATGTACGCATGTGTTGCCTTGCGATGCAGAAAAATGGGCCAGGAGAAACTGTATGTGAAATTAAATCGTTGAGCTTTAAGCAACAATTTGCTGTCACTTAGTTCAGAAAACAATGACAAGATGAAATAAATTCGTACTCAAAATTGCTACCCCGCTTGTACAGTTGTCCAGCTGACGGTAAAACTCACACGCTTTTGTCGTTGCAAATAATAGGCAAGATTCCTAAAAATCAATGGATTTCCAAACGGGAGACAAATGCGAGGTGCCGCTAGCCTGGCAAGCTGCGTTGTTACGTCATATATATATATATATATATATTTATATAATGTATATCACTATTTCAGCAGCCAGTTAGATACTAAAACTCAAATGGTATTTGATTCAATTAGGATTCGTCAAAATTCGTACACGCGCACGGTGACAATCCCCTATCTGACAGTACAAACTATTCGTTGTGTTCTCTTTTAGTATATTGAAAATATTACACTACTAAAAAACAGCATAATCAGACATTCATTGTTCCGTGTAAAATGACTAAAAGTGAACTGCTATAGTTAAGTCAAAGCATTTCGTTAATTCTGAAATCCATGAAGAATTTCAGAATAATCGAAGTGCTTGAGTTTCACGCTCCCGATACGACCACCATGCTAAGCGTTTCGATTTCGTTCACGAGGTCCGATCGATGCCCGCAAGCCGGCCATCTCTGTGCGGCTCGCTTTTTCCTCTAACCGAGAATATCAAGGTCGTTCTTGGTTAGTCAAGCTTCGTGTGGAGCAACTAGACGGCTAATGTCCGACATAACGGTACCTGCCAATTGATATAGATCACAGTCGCATTTGTGTCATCAATGTAGCGTCATTACAGCGCCAGCTCCGCGGATAGCTTCCTAATGATGTTCTCGTATCGAAATTGAGTGTTGGCATCCGTCAAGTCGTTGTTGATAGAAGGGACGGATCAATATATGGAGCGATTTGAATTCTAGGGAAGCAGGGGTCGTTTCACAGTCGCGCGGTGACCGTCTGATAGCGCGTGTCGTGTGCGTAGACATATCTAGTAAGAACGTGATCACCTTTGCGCATGTTGAAAAAATTAAAGAATATATTAAACAATAGAGAGATCATAAGTAAGACAATCTCGCCAGCTAACATCGGACAAACAACACGTTCGGAACACGTAGTCAACGAACGACACACGATAGGCTCTAAATCACGAAAGGGATGATATGCACCAATCTTTTATGGGCCACCGTCGAAGTCTCCATTTTATTGAGGTCAAAAATCTTGGATGCTCCGAATCCGGTACCGTATATGAGCCCGCCTACGGCACATATCCAGCAAGGGAGTCAGAGATGTCGGATGGCTAACCAACCTAACCAACGGCAAGCCTACCTCAGATATTCAGCCTGTGTTTCGTACTAACGGCCCGTTATTCTCTAGCCGACTCCTCTCTCCGAGTTCCTCCTCCTGAAATTTCCCGGAACTATACAATACTTAATCTGTGGAGCAATTTGGGATTACTGTCGTAGTCAAGACAGAAATTTTCCGCTATGGCCACCCACTGGTGCCAAGGACAACTGGCGGCTTGATCGAAGCCCATTCCGATCCATCATATCACGATAGATGAATAAACGCATTGACTCGAAAGTCAACTTGGACGTTTCTACTAAGTGTGGAATAGCATTTCTCGTAGCGGCATTGCAATACGGATACGTACCAAGAAAATGTTCGACGGACGCGAGAAGGGCCGTAAATGACCGTCAATTTCGTCGACGTGGCTGTCGCGTAGCTAGTACGATAGCAAGACGCGATTCGCTTAATCATGTCTCTTGGGGTTTCCTATTAACCCTAACGGGCGGCACAATACGAGTCGCTTTGCCTTCGAGCCTGACAGCTGACTAATCTCATTCACTTTTCGTTCGGGAAGCCATGGTGCCCACGATTTATTCCACTTACATTGGAAAGGGTTTGATTTAAATTTAGTTGCCAATAGTAATAATAAGTGGATGGGAGCATTGGCTTAGTGTGGTTAGAAGTGACATCGTTTCGGTCGTCGGCGACTGCTGTTTAAGGGTTATTATAGACAGTATTGTGACACCACTCATAGGCAATTGTTGGTCATCGAAATGAGGCCGCTGAGTTTTCCTTCATGCGGCGATTTTACGATTTTACAACCATTTACCGTGAATAATGAGAAATTAACAAGAATTGACCTTCGTCAAGAGGAGAAAACCGCTTGCCATATAACCTTTATTTACCGTCATCGCTGCGCGAAGAATTTCATGCTGCGCAAGTATTGTGCTCACACTTAGACACGCACCCAGGCTGCTTTCAGTGTCTCCTTTTACCGATGGTCAATTAGCTGTCTTCGAGAATCGATTGACTCGTCTTATCATTAACAGCACACCTCGGACAATCTACCGCTGTATGACGGCAGAATTCCCCATTTGCGTTAGCGAGGTTACTGTGCGATGTTCGATAGGTTGATCGCGAGAGCCTTCTGTGGTCAGCAGTCCTTGTCACATCGATGGACGGAGGAACCACGTTGAATACGCTGGCTCACCGCTGGAGATTGCCTTCCGCTGTCGGACTCGTACGTTAGTTTGACGCTCACCATTCTCCTTGCCTTCTCTCTCTCTCTCTCTTTGTCCCTGATCTATCTATACATAATGTCGTCTATATGTTGACACTCTGCAAGGGAGACGAACAAGCGGCTGGGCAAACTACTGCCCCTGAACCGCGCCGACGGTCGGTCCGCTCCGAGCGAACAGCAATCACTATTGTTGAGCAAACCGCCGTCTACGCCCATGATCGTGACAGCACAGGCAACAAGTACGACTCTTCGCGTTCTGGTCCCGTTTTCTAGCCGAGAGTCCACTCACCACTGACGGTGGCTCACACGGGCTGCCGGCGCGGCCCGCTGGCCATGTTACCACTCGGAACACTCACGGCGACGCTGCTCTGTTGACGGACTCACGTCTGCCGCTTCGCGCTGCCAACCCTACGAAGACGGAGGATACGTAACACGTTACCGGCAGAGCCGTATAGTCCGGCATACGGTAAACGCCACTTTTGTGGACGATACGCGAGCGGAATCGCCACGTACAACAATAGAGCCACAATGGCTGGACTCATGTTCGCTTATTGGCTGACTGCTTTGCTCGTGCTGCCATATGCCGAGTGTTCGGAGTACGAAATGCGATCAGTGTCACTCGTCTCGCGTTATCGATTTGAAGAAGATAAATAACGATGGATTAAGCCATTGGCATGGCCTTATCGAAAAAGGTCACTAAACATGGCCTGCTAAAGGGACATAGCATTTTTTTGTTACCCTGCTATCGAATTGTGTATTACGGACGACCATTGACTCGCTCAGGGTGGCTCGCACAGCACTCCTGCTGTGCGAGCCACCCTGAGCCACCCAATATTGTTATTTTAAGTTCCTTATATATTCCACCTGCTCTTTCTCTCTCTCTCTCTCGAAGTCGGTATAAAGAACACAGCCTCCCTTGTTGCTGTCACCGTTGTTGATGATTGTTGTTCAGCGGATCAGGATTTCATGGTGGCCCTCAGACTAATAGACGCGAGTTAACACATGGGCCAGACCTGGGTGTTGGATACGACAGATTAAAATCCGGCCTCAGTGACCAATTGAAATTAAATTTCGATTAAAAACAAAACACAAAGTCTCATATTACGATAGCATGTGGGGAAACTGTCTATGAACAAAATTTCACTAGTTTTCAAGCGCGAAACTGGACAGCGCCTATAGACCTTTTTTTCGGCCTAGTCCTGTCCTTTATCAACTGGGCTGACCCGATAAACTGCGATTAGACTCAACAATATGTGCATACATAAACACTTCCGGCAGTGGCCGTCGCTGTACGAACGGTTGCGCATTGTCTCTGAGTCCCGTTATATTATAATCAACGAGATTTTCCTCATTTGGCATCAAAAGAGCCACAATTCCATCGGATCAGTCCGTTCCTGCTTACAACGCTGAATGGTTCTGGCCGCCGCAGCCGCCGCCGCCGTACCCTCAAGGCCGAAAATTCTAACAACTCGATATTTTAACGACATAATGGGATTTTTGGCTTGACACTTCGAAAAGTACAAGAAAAGATTGTCGGCCCGGGGTGAACAACACATTGTTTCAGTGCGTTGACGTACATTTGCCAATTTTGAAGTGAGTCACCCAGTGAAGATACTCTCGTCCATTGAGATAATGACCAGAGACGCGCTCTCCCGTCTATCAGCAGCGTTCGACGACACCCGATGCTGCAAAGCTCGAAATGACAACGAGTCACGCACGGGCGCTTACAATGTCTAGCGTAAGATAACCGAGCAGTCCATTATCAAGGGATACAAATGCGAGGGAGGAAGGAAGATTGATTGTATCCCACTCAACGTTAAGATGACCTAAAAGAAACCGCTTTTGGTCTCGCGTTACCTATCCTATCCTTTAGCGAGCGTCAGGTTTCAAGTGGACAACAATAGATCGTGAACAACGCATCGAGTACCGCGCATTGAGGTTGCGGCGGGGATGTCAGTCCCGGATGCATCGGCGTGGTATATTTGCATTGGCAGCCGTCTGTGTTCCTGTTGGTGCATTCGGATGACATTGCCGGACACTGCGTCATGCTAACGAGCTAGCTTGTTACTTATGCCATCGAGGGATACAATTGCAAAATTGAATGTTGGCGTGGTTTGTCGACGGCAGGAGGGAGATGTTGGCCAGAATTCGATCATGGAATATTCGTTTATTTGCAGCCTAGGTGGACCATAGGTATTTGTCTGTTATTGTATAGTTAACAGCTAGAACTTAACGGTGAATTTAATAGTTGCTGATGATGACGAATTGATGTTTTCGCTCATAAATATCAAATATGTATAGAACAAGTCAGTGTCTAATCACGCTGGCTGGTCCGAAGAGAACTGCAGTCCATTTTTTTTGTTGGATTCGACATTAGAATTACACAATTTTCGCTATTTGATAGGCTATTGTTGTCGTAGCTGCCTACCAAGCGCGTGCCAAACGACTCGCGTTCTCTGCGGCATAAATTCTCACTTTGTTGATATAAGTGATTATGAAGTGCGTCATGACGCCAAAGTGTTTGAGGTTATTGCCACATAACGAAACGCAGTTCGTTTTGTGCAGACAAAAAATAGTGCATGACGGATGTTAATTAAAAAAAATATCTATATACAAGACATGCGTCGTGTAATGGGACTCGGATCCATTGTATTGATATATAGGTGAAAAAATCGTCTATGGCTTGTTAATTCTGATGTCCTTAACGCAGAGACACACATTTTTAACAGAATGAATGAAATAGAAAATATACAAACATTCATTTTGTAATGTGACTTTAGCTGTTACAGTGAAACAGAACGCGTCCCTTATAAAAGGCGTATATACTCGGATCCTTCAGAGTCGTAAAGGAGCGATGCTCTACAAAAGAGCAATATATACATATATATTAGGCTGACCCAAAAAATGAGTGAGACACAACAGTTAACAAACAGACGGCGCGAAAGCCACTAGCATACGGCTTTCGTTGGGCGTTCGAAATGGGAACCGGCTGACCAGGTCCCTCAGACTTGCATTCTCAGAGGGTAAGCGTCAGGTTTATATTTCAACAGAACAAATGTCTAGCTGAAATCCATCGAGAGTTGGTTAGTGTGCATGGACATAATGCCCTAAGTCGACGACAGATCATAGAATGTAGAAAAAATGTGCAAAATGGGTCGGTCCTGGCCAACTGAAAATGCGTGAGGAGCGTTCGCGAGACAATTTCAAGATATATAGACAGCAAAAGAGTCGCTTAGAGCGTACCGTTGCAGTGGACGAGACATGGGTCAGCCTGTATAGGGGACCGGAAAAAGGTCAAGTCAAACAGTGGCTACGACCAGGTGAACAGGCAATGGCGGTAGCAGTACCAAATAGATTCGAGCCTAAAGTCATAGTAGCACTTGGTATGGATTTCAACGGAATTTGCTACTACGAGATTTTGGGCCCAAAAGAAAAAATGGACTCGGCTCGATATCTCGAGTTCTTGAAGGGACTCATGAATAATTGGCGCGGCGATAGGAAGCGCCGAGTGTGACCAACAAGATTGAGCGATGGCATCACCCCCCCCCCTATTCTCCCGATTTAAGCCCGTGTGAGTATGGTCGCTTCCATCGATTAAAGAGGGCTATAGGTGGCAAAAGGTATGCGAACATCGATTTACTCCGAGAGGCCTTAAATAACTGAGTTATAAATGGTAATAGAAAGGGTGCATACCTACCAGTGAGGACGCTGCCAGAACTCTGGGACTAGTGTATATATAATACAGGTGGATACCTCTAACTCATACCAAAAGATCTTTGTTTTAACTCACTTAGTTTAGCCGATATTGAAATTTATATGTGTGCGGTTTTTTTGGGTCAGCCAAATATATATATATCAATTTTCTTTATATAGATAAAGCCTTCAAAAACACCCAAGTCGTTTGTCGCAGTCGGAACACCTCAGTACCGTTGAACTGTGAAAATGTTACATTACGCTAATTGACAGATCAATTATTCACTGCGGTTAAGCCCGGTACGACATATAGCACGCACGATTGACACCACCTTCGTATGATTACCACATTCACAGCTGATGGCGGCGTGTTCGGCCGCAGTACACTTCTACAGTGTGAATGTGACATTTCACTGTACAGAACCCTTGAATGTTACACGTCTCATTGATGATTGGGGTCATGTCTTTACTTCTCCTTCTCTCCCTCTCCAGCTATGTGGTAATTTGCTCGTGAGGTGGGATAGTGCACATGGCAAGAGATTTAGCCGTTTGACGTAAAGGCCGTTCGGCGCTTTTCCCTAAATATATGCACATATATATATATATATATATATATATATTTAGACTTCGTAACATTCGTCGCTTGTTGTGACGGTTGATCAACCGAACGGATACATGCAGCTGCTGTGTTCTATGGAAATTCAAGTTCATTGATACCTTTAGTAAGCTATATATATATATATATTCGGTCATTACGAACACGGCGCAATATGAAATAATAATGTCTAAAATTGACGAATTGTGTTGCGCTGCAACAAGCGGGACTAAGTGAGTGTTCTATTCGACTGTGTTCAAATTACTCAGTTGTTGCGCGAGCTCAACGAAATTTGTCTGCTTCGCCTGACTAGACCGATGTCAGCCGTGTAGCGTGAAGTTATTCACCAATAAAGGTAAATTTGAACGACTAGAGCTGTATGATTGCATTTGAGATGCCGGCGATTTGCGGGGTGTCACTAACTCATGATCTCGTTACGGGGAATCGCAGCGAATGAATTTCCTCCAAAAAATATAAAGGATACTGCCGCTTAAAGCTATCCAAGCTCGTCAAGGATAAGGATTTTAACCCATTATAATTCACAAAATAACGGACGCCTACAAGTCGAAATACAATGTCTGTTAACAACAAAAACATTTCAATTTACATAGTATTTCGGTTTGTTTAAAAGCTTTGAACGAGCGGGCATTGGCCCTGAGTCTGATTGAAACCAAAACCAAGAACGAACTCTTGCTTTAAGAGAGGGAAGAAGGTCGGCGAGCATTTTCGAATGCTGCCAATATTAGTTCTGTAACGGCCACTTTGTCCGCCGTGAAACTCTTGTAGCCGTTGGTAATCTTGCGAGACTCGGAACGTGTTCATGCTATTTCTCCCTGTGCTTGTATGCATCTTTGCGTCTCAACGCGCCAACCAACGGGCTTCACGCCGGGCTTATGCACGCGGCAACAGCTATAATCGCATCATTGTCATCCATCTGACAAGCTACAAAATGTGACGGCTCAGCTGGCGAATCTCGTGGGATACCAATTATACAGCTATCAGTGCATGGCGTGACAATTTCGTATCCCTGACAGTTAGTGCTCAACGTTATCTCTGTGGCGTTTGGAGTTTTGTGGCGTGGTCGCCCCGTTTTAGAGACACACAGGTGTGATTCGCTCCCCGAACGGTTCGTCGCTTGCAATCGACACCTGAACTAAGACGTTACGCCATTATCCGCGATTTACTTGCTTCTGGCATCATCTCCACACGTCGATTGTATCGGTGCAACGCCCGTCTCCACGTTGCATTTATAGGGCGAGAGCAAGAGCGGCGATCCCGACGAGGAGGGGAATCACCACCCGGTAGAGCAACAGGCAACACTCCTAGCGACATTCGGATTAGCCTAGCCAGAGTCACGATGTGATATGAATTACCTCTGCTATCGAATGTACGGCCGAGTCGAGTCGAGCTGGCTGACTATCTGTCTGTCGAGCCAGCAATCGTCGTTCTTGGGCCGGAAATGTAATCCTTTGCAAGTACGGGTCAAAGCGTATGCATGAATCACGCGAGGAAGTAGTAGTAGCATATATAGAGCAGTCACAGTCGACTACTGTCAAACGAGCTGACAGATAAACTATCAACACTCAGCAGATTCTGTACTGATGCAAATAGGTGTCACTATATTCCGCAGCGATTAGGCCACTATATCGAAGAGTGCGTAGTGTGAGCGAACCTGCCGAAGCGGCCGTTACAGTAATAATAATAATGATAATAATAATAGTGATAATAATAATAACAGTAACAAATCATCAATAAACACTACAGGTTACTGTCGCTTCGTGGTCCTTCATCTGCTATTATCCATTAATGCTTATTTGATGACAATATCATCGCAGGCGCACGAAAAACATATAAGACTTACAAAAAAGCCACCTCCTTCAGAATACAATGGGCTTCTCTGAGTGGCAGAACAGAAAAAAAAGACAGACAAATTCACTTAATTCACGACATCGGACATCGACGGGTGGGCAATGATGTTTGTATTTGTATTTTTTGTTAACTATAATTATCGAATAAGTGCGATGGTTATCTTTTGATACGAATCGAGATTGAACCTCTAACGGCGAATATCTCGCAATTCTGCATTAGCAGAAGCCGCTAGCCGTAAAACTAGTCACTCGTGACGGGTCTCAACATGAATTTTCTACAATACACTCAGGGGGGGTACCATAAATGCTCGGGGCGGTCAAGCAGTTCGGCATGATTAAAGGCAGAATAAATCATAGGGATACTAATTATTACTATTAGTATTATTATTATTATAATTATTGTTATTATTTTGTCGTTTCGGTTACAGCGTACATTATGTACTTCTGCTCTTGTCTGGGCATCACTGCTGGTGCCCATAGGCTTTGGGCGCATCGAACGTACAAGGCTAAAGTCCCGCTCAAGATCATTCTTGCCTTCTTCCAGAGCATGGCGTTCCAGGTTTGTGAATTTGTGTATACTCTTCTTCTATATGAGGGTTTGTGCAACGTTCATCATTCGCTTAAACTGACACCATCTGCGGAGACGCAATCGATCGATCACTTCTGATGAAAATACAATTGCTTGTTCACTAATACGTGTTGCTGTTGTTGTTGTTGTTGTTGTTGTTGTTGTTGTTTCTGTTGTTGTCGTTCCAGAATCACATCATGGAGTGGGCGCGCGATCATCGGGTACACCACAAGTACTCGGAGACGGACGCCGACCCTCATAATGCCAAGCGGGGCTTTTTCTTCTCACACGTCGGCTGGTTGCTCTGCCGAAAGCATCCGGACGTTATTGAGAAGGGGCGAAAAATCGACCTGAGCGATCTGCAGGCCGATCCTGTTGTCATGTTCCAGAAGCGCCACTACCTAAAGAGTGTGGTTGCCTGTTGTTTTATCTTCCCCGCCGTTATTCCTGTGGCTTTCTGGGGAGAGACGCTCTTTAATGCCTTCATCGTCTGCTCACTTACAAGGTACTATACAACAAAGGATAATTAATAACGATCATATTTATATTAATGCTTTCATTTAGCCCTGGACGTGCAGATGGTGGTAATGATGATACTGATGCTAATTTACATCGGTCACAGGGGACACAGTCCTGGTACCCGATACAGTTCGGTGGTGTACCATATGGACCGCTACAGCCTTCCGAAGATTAGTGCGTGAATCAAGAAATAAACGAAGTGCGTGTAGATGGTCTGACGTGATTGTCAGCCGATGGTTAACACGTCGTCCTTTCTAATTTCCAGATACTGTGTATCGCTGAACGTGACCTGGCTAGTCAACTCTGCTGCTCACATGTGGGGTGACAAGCCGTACGACACGAACATCAACCCCGTCGAAAATTGGGGAGTGTCCATTGGCGCCATTGGCGAGGGCTGGCATAACTACCACCATACATTCCCTCATGTAAGTGCGCAACCACCAGAATTGACTGTTCCTGCTACAAGTCGAATCAGTAACAGGATAAGACCGAGTGAGAGAGAAAGAGTGAGATCTAGCGTGCGTAAATATTGATTATAGTTAAATCCTCGATGGTGTCAGAGTGACTCGTCATATCTCAGTCGTTACACTCTATCGTGCTCCAGTGGTGATAGCAATGAGTCCTCGATAAATCGAGATCTCATTTAATTTGTTCCAAGCTGAGATATGTTATCAAAGTGGACGAGAAGGAGCGAGCAATCCAAAGTTGTTACTTATGACTCATTTGAAGCAATGACCATGTATTAATGAATTTAGGAATCATGATAAGCCTGCCTACCGAGCTGACACTCGCTGTCACTGTGTTTCGTATCCTTGTACAGCTGTTAACGTGTCAAGCGATTGCTTCCGAACCATTTGCATTTGTTTAACTTGGTCGTGCGTTGTATTAAGCTCAGTGAAATCTATTTCATTCATTGCTCCTTAGGTGAACGGGAATTTTTATTATATGCAACTCGCGCTAATATCGACATATTGCTAGACACGACACATCGATGTATATATATATATATATATATATATATATAGTGTGTGCATATATAATATATATATATATATATATATTATTATTTATGTGCACCCACTATTAATCTCTATAGCATCATAACGGTTCTGTCACGCCGAGGAATCACCACTTGACACACCACCACCAGTAGTAGTTCCATCTAATCAGCGAATTTTCTTCTAATAATAACACGCTTTCTGATCTTTTTACGATTGTCATCGTAACGTTCAACACCCTTGCAGGATTACAAGGCGGCTGAGCTTCCGTACACGCTGAATCCAACGACACTAATCATCGATTTCTTCGCGCTCATTGGTTGGGCATATGATCGACGATCGGTCACGCCCGAAACCGTTAAGGCGCGGAAGATGCGTACGGGCTGTGAAAGTTCGCATCCGGAACAGTACGTTGAGACGGAGCATCCCTACTAAGCCAAATTGACAAGGATGCCCCAGTGGCCGATGTGAGTTTCACCAAACCTGCTCACTGGCGTCAAGTCCGAAACGCATTTGGTCTGGCTGACAGCCGCTCAACGTCTGTGTCTCTGGATGGATACGATCTGCGTTGGCGAGCGAGGTTAATCATGTTAAAGCATTTTCTCAGCAATACAGTGCAATGGCACCCGGCAACTCTTCTCTGTCAGTCCTCTCTTATTTATTTATTCATTCGTGCATCAGTGCGTAACCAGGGGGATATTGTGCAAAGTACAGCGCCGTGCAGTCCCAGCAGCCGTGAAAACATATCCACCCTTGGCTTCGAGAAGACAAAACAAGAATGGTGATTATTGTTATTATTATTATTATTATTATTGTTATTAATTAGAAACACCGACGTATTTCCTTGAGGTCGTCAGTCAGATTTGTACGCTGAGACATATCTATCAGAAATGCAGCACGTGTTAATCTTAATTAATAATCGATGAGTTGTTATCGTGAAGAGAGGGAATAAATTCAATTCGTGTTGTATCAAAACACAACTGAATTTGTGTTTCGCAGACTGAACGAACGACCAGCGTAAGGGAAAAAACATATCCTCCTGTCAAATGCCTTGCGTAGGTCAACACAACGTGCCTTGACTAGGTCGACGCTAGGGTCGAATTGTGTCGGGCGATACGATACGTGGCCGGATCCATCATTTCCCTCCCTCTCCAATGCGAATATTCATGGGCTGATGAACTGATGATAACGACCAATCGGATAATAATTGAATTGAATATTTAATGAATAACGGCCTAATGGTGTCAAAATGCAAAGAGACCTGTACAATAAGCTTGATTGATCGATAAGCTTGACCTTGATTGATCCCGATGACGCGCGTTGTTCGGCAACGGAAGTGAAATGATAGCAGATCCTAGCGGCAACTTGGCGATTGTACCTATATCGCAGTCAGTCAAGCCCCTCGACAGATAAGGCGGGAATCTCGAGGAGATCGAATCCTTGCATAGGATTAACAGATTGGGTGTGCTCGCCAGTTGACCTGACGTATGTACGTGAGTCAACCAGTAAGTCGTCGTCAAGCTCCGGGATTAACAAGGCGAGGGTGGTGGGGATGGGGGTGTAATAAATAAATTCGATTGTACTTTACAAAAATGTGCCGTTTTTATCAATGACGTTTCGAAGTGTTAAGCTCTAAGTGTCTTAGGTAGATGTGCGCAGCCAGTCATCCGTGGTGATGATGCAGCCGTGTGGTTATTTCGATGTTCCGCGGCTGGTCTTCACGTATACACACCAATAGGCAGAGATCGGATATACCACGATACTCAACACCACAAGCTAACCACATAAACCGTTCATGTAAGGACGATATCTTTACGACCCACAGTAACAACATCCATAGTCGATACGTATCGTTTTACTTCGAGATTTAAGGGACAGGGCCTGTCGTTCTGGAGGCCAATGTGGTCCTTGCGCGCTCGGCCAATTCGAACTGGCCCTCATGATAAGTCACGTTGGCACGCTGGCCGTAATGTTTCACGAGAGAGCGGGAGACACTGATTCGAGTGGTAGTCTTATGTATTATATATATACATTATATATATATATATATATATATATATATATATATATATATATATATATATATATATATAGAGGACTACGAGCCGTAGAGAGTTTAGGGGATAATAAATAAATCAAGTAGAACTGATCAATTGTGCACATTGTATTATACTGTGAGAAATATAAATATATGCAATTGCTCTTCTAATGTAATCATAATCATAATAATGATATGCCAACTATTTAGTAATGTGGATGCTGGTGCGAGACGATGATAATTATCATATGACTGACAGATCGTATGACGACTGGGTAGTTAATGGTGAATCGCAACTTGTGTTGGTCGTACAGGCAGTTGAGGCAGAGGAAAGCTATCCATTGGAATACCGCGAAATTGAATAATATACTAACAACGATTATAAATTAGGATAATTATAATAAGAATTATTATTATTATTATTATTATGGTAACAATAGTGCGTGCTGGATGGGGCACGGGACAAAAATCCGTGGTAGCTGGTAGGCGGTGTTTATAAAATACACATGTACCTATAAGAGAAACTTCGTTGTCATTGAGATACACGTTACGTTTCACGGGGTCGCGACGGCGGCGGCTCAAACTGATGAATTTGGGAACAATTATGATTTAACCGCGATATTAACCATGGTTTCGTGAGGAAGTTCTTCGTTAGTGTGATGATTTAATAAATGCAAAAATATGTTCGCAATGGATATATCATACTGGACTGTTCTATTCATTTAATTAGGAGCTGATATCGTAATAGAACACGATTCGCTGGGGTTTTCTATGTTTCGTTGGTGGTTGATCTCCACGTTTCGGGTACTTTGCTACAAGTCGGGGCAATGTTCTATTGTTTTCTCGTGTTTCACAGCGTTCGGGAGGCGTCATGAAATTTCGCCCGAGTTAAGCTGTGCCGCTTAATGATGATTAGACGACAGTGTATTCGTTGATAGCTTTTCAGCATTATTTGAGGTTTTCGCCCGCAAAAGGTTGGTTGAACTTGTCACATTTCAAAATGATAAGAGACATGATGAAGCCTGTCACTGTCGAGTGCTTTAGAATTTTAAGCAAAAATTTAAGAATTTCACTAAAACCTTATGTTGTGAATCACATTGGACGCTTGTAAATTATCGAACAGGCAAGCGGAGCCATCCTTGTTTTGCAAGGGCTGGAACCTCTCAGAAGCGAAATCCCTGGTAAACGTGTATTGCCCGTGTTGTCGGGATAGGTCCGAGTACTTGGAATATATATTAGTAGAAGTAGGGCCTATAATGATATTCACATCGATATTAATAGCTCAAACATATGTTATAAAAAAAAAGATCGTTGACTCTTAGCGCGGGATCTAACAGAGTTCTTCATTTTCAACAATAGTTCACCTACTGGAGAATACCTAGGTACATTCACAAACGAGAATCGACATATATCGAAAAACTCCTTTGTTAACGGCCAAGGGTGGCGGTGGCTCTTTTTTCGGACCTTGTATCCAGAGAATACGTCCAAGTAGGCCCCACCAAGATCGGCCAACGCTATTGGTGCTTAAGCCATTGTCATTGACAACACTGGGCAAATATACTTCGATGCAGTAACGTGGCGAGGTGCTACTGCATTATTCGATTATCAGATTCTGACGTATAATCGCGTTCTGTTGTTCGAAAGAGAGCTGTGACTCAGCATATCGATTAAATAACACGTTAGACGGGGAACAACTCGAGCTCTTGGATCTATAATCTTTGAAGGATAATCGCGGACTCTTATCAAGAATGGTCCCGGTAAACTGTCAAGTTACGCCAATTTCCCTGTTAGTTCAATAGGATCTCTGCCCTGTAGACAAAGGAAGGTCAAACAAAATAGCAATATTTCTATCCACGGTTGTAAGTTGTTCTCTCACCACTCGGAACTTACGTGTGGTCCAACAGTGTACTATATCCCCACATACTACACCCAATGAATTTGTAACTCGCTGCCACCTTTCTAAGGGAATATTCAACAATCCGCATACAACGTACAGCATTTCTAGCAGATACCGTACTAACTCGGTGTCAGCCTGCGTGTTGTCCATACATTACTAATTCTAGTACAATTAACAATCATACGAGAAGTAGAAGTATTTCTCGGCGAGGCAACTTACAAACGAAAAAAACAGAAATTGTACAGCCTAATTGTGTACAGTTGTGTCCCACAATTATTCATTAAGAAGGCGCAATAATAATAATTATAATAATACTAAATTACTAAGTACAATATGATAGCCCAGATTAAGGGCCATCTTGCAGTTCATTTGCTGGCTGCGGTGGGGAGTCCACCGGTACATAAATTCTCGCGTGATAACGCGAACACTAAGATACACACAGACATATTCCACATATAGACCAATTTGAAGGTTGGTAAAATATTTTGTTTATACAGATCACATGTGGAAAGATTTTATACATTGTTTTAGATGGAAATCGTCAGCCTCGAATCTGGATAATACATATGTGTCGATTCCCCCTGTCGACGTTCGTTGTGCTCACTCCACTGCATAGCCTTGGTTTCGGGTACGCGAATTTGCCAATTTCCCTTAATAGCTCTGTAGCAACGTTTACTTCTCTGGCTTGGCTGGGGTATCAAATAGCAAGGGCGTTTGTGCTCCTCGACCAGCAATGGAGTTTCCTCTAGCACAGCGGCCCATTTTCCTCTTAAGAAAAGTCGCATTTACTCGATCCAGGAGAGCCATCACACCTACCGTGGCATTTGTATTGATCGTCCTAGGTAGAAAATACCAAGTCGCCGACCGCGCCTCCGGCCTCTTCCCACTACTCCAAGCCCGTGTCCAGCTGTGGTGCATGGACGATGGAACGTTGGCGAGAAACCCGACGCAATCTTGCCCTCAACCCCATGAACTGCGAGGTTTTCCGCCTGGCGTTGTGGGATTCAGTCGTGGCCTCGGTACCACGCCACGCGCGATCAGCCGAGCAGGTGCAGGGGCGTGGATCCACGCGATACCTCTCTTCGTTTCTAGGCACTGCCTTCGACGACCTCATTCTCTCTCTATCCCTCTATCGTATCCCTTACACAAAGGAGACTCAAGGCTTCTACGTTGCGGACGGGCGACGCCCCGACGGTTTCACCCTCATCCCCTTCCACTGAGACCGACACCTGGTTTGGGACTGCAAGGCGGTTGACACCTCAGCAGTTCCGTGGACGTTGAATGTTCACTGTAGGTCAGCCCGGAGAATTTACTTCACCCTAGCACCCCCTTGTGCCAATCACTGTGTAACCTCCCCCGGTTACGTGGCGTCCCGTGCAAGGCAGGTCAAATGCAGTATTATGCCATATGACTCACACGGAACTCTTTCCATATTGAGTTAGGCAATAGCGGTTGACAGTAACAGATCTCCTGATTTTCTGATCTCGTTGACGGCCTCCAATGCTTTGCAACAGAGCATTAGCAACAGTCCTGGACCCTCTGTCCTGTAGTTGGGATTGCGATCCCAAAGTGCATGACCACATATGTTATGGCTTGCGACTCAAACTGGCCGGAAGGTGCGACAGATTGCCATCTCCGAATCGAGACTTCGTAGCTATTTCACACTATGACTAAGCGTGGCAAGCGATCCCCAGACATGAAAACGGTTATTATCAAAAACGAACTTGATAATCGACACATGATCGTATACACAGTCTGATGTCGGTTTTTCAGTGTGGACAGCAAATCAGCTACGATTACTGCGAACAGTATCGACGACTGAGTGTCTCTTGAGTAAAGTCACTACATGTCAATCATTTTGTTACACATACGCCATCAGTATGGGCTTTGCTGTGGACTGTTTTTCTTTATTTCAAGTATATCTGCTTTAATAGCTGATAAGGGAAGTCGCTCGAAAGTCTCCAAATGCTGCATGCAGAGCTTCGCTTTGTTTTTGCCTAACACTGTACCGATTCCCTCGAAGAAATTTCCAACGCAGTCATTGTGCTACGGTTTGAGCCGAATCCATGCCGCTCATGAGGCTGAACGCTCTTCATTCTAGAATGTGTAGGAACCTTTTTACACTAACGGACCCTGTAGTTACTATTATTATTCTTGTATATTTAAAGTTGCATAACTAAATGTAATAAACGTCCAACATCGACATTACTCTTCGATCGGTATCGTCAAACCCAACTATCGAATGTGGTTTGCGGTTCGGGAGATATCTTCCCATCGTTGTCTGGTACCACTGCGTATTATTCCTATGGCGGTACGATTTGTTTAATTGTTCAACATCTCTGGTTGCGTTTTCCTCATTTGGCAAAGGCAATTAATACATAAGTCGGAATTACAACGATACGCATTCGGCATAAAATTGCGAATTGTTGCCTTCAAGCGCGGTCTCCAGAAGTGTTTCACACGACCCGAGAACCATGACTACCGTGTTCCGCATGTCGTCACCTCAATAACATGTGAAGATTGTTGTGAATACGATATTGATGGTGCACGGCCAAAGGTCCAATTGTGTGTGCGTATGCCACTAAAATCAAGTAGTATAAGGCAGAATCACTATAAGATCCAACCACGATAAGTTTCAAGTACAACAGAACGTTGCAAAGGAAACTCCTAGATATCAGAACCTCTCAATCGCTCCCATACGGTATTCAGAGTTAAATGATTGCCGAATATGAGCGAGTAGCGAACTAAGCTAAGTGAAATTATGAAAAATTAAAACGTGGTAAAATGGCAATTCCAAGGGGATCAATTAAGCTAAACCTAATATTTGATTAATTTCAATTTTTGGCTCACTTGGCAGGGCGGCGTCCAACTCTACCCGAAGCTGCTCGTGGAGGCTTTGCTCTGAAAGTCGAAAATGAGAAATGGTTGAGTTTGTGGAAAATTAAACTTGCAAATTGGTTGTTTGTCGCACACTGAGCCAAGACTTTTGTTACAAATTTGTATTTCGTGGGAAACAGTATCTTCCTATTAGAATAGCTACCACCGCTGAGAATTCGTGCGGAATACTGAGCAAGGCCCTAGAGCTTGATTTAAAATAAACGCTTGCATCCTTATGATTAGTCGTACACCCAGACAGACACACATATACATGACTTACTGTGATAGTCGAGCAATATCCGTACGCCCATGTATACGAGCGATAACGCAATGAGCAGGCGGACCTTTCCGCTGAAGAAGACTAAATCAAAATGAGAAAACAGTTGATATTTAGAAAACGGATAGATATGCGCCTGTAAATGAACCGTTTTGTGCACGTCACACACGCTAGCCCGTTGAAGCTTACTACGATTTCAACAGTAGTTGATTGAGTGCACCATCTAGAAATAAGTGTATTGCTCGCTGTCGATATAATGCCTATGAAGCTATGAGCAAATAGTTGATAGGTGGCCCCGACAGGTCCTCATAGTAATACCTAAAGGTTAAGAGCTGAGGCCTGTCAGATAGGGGAACAGCTGAGGGCCAGCTCAAAAAAAAAAAATAATAATTGATAGAAGACACGGTAAAAATAGATAATTCTATGGAGAAAGAGAGAGAGATTGATAGTGATAATGCATATGCAGCTAATATTATCCATGCACCTGTGGAATGGGCGTACATCATTTACTAATGATAATGGACAGGATCTTCCTTTCCTGATCAATGGTAAATTAATTATGTTGCCCGTTTGATCTAGAAAAATACATTCGCGTCGAACGAGATTATTTCGACGAAGACATTAAGATTTCGTGAACGTGTGCCATACGCGATTATCGTCTAAATGCAGTTGTGGTTTCTCGAAGCACTTTAATCTGAGACAGTTCCTTCACCTCCTTCATATCGGTCTATTTCCTTAGAATAATGTTATAGTGGCCAATTGGGCCGTAATTCAACTGTGCGAATAATCGATGTTCACTGATTCGTCTAACAAAACTCAATAATAAATAGCTAACATCGATTCCCTCTATCTCCGCCAGCGGATAATGTAATGCGCCATTTGCATCTTTAGACTACCGACTTTTTTAAATTTGAATATGTCTGGTAAAGCGTCCCTCTTACATGTGAAAATGGTAGAAGCAATACGGTACGGGGCCCGAATCAAGCTCATTGTATCAACTTTTGAATTATTCGACAACAACAGAACAGTAACACCTCCGTTCGCGGAGCTATCCTCAAGATCATGTGTGTAACTTAAATCCCTATCGCTCTACACCGTATCGTCCATTTCAACTGTCTCACACTGCTGTCAAATTCGGCACAATTCAACTGCATATCTGGCACATCTCATTTAAATATCATCATAATGATCAGGATGATCACTGTGCAGAGTGGTCCAGCAGCATAGATCCTGAGCACTCCTGAGCTCAGGACGACAACATTCCCTTCCCCTCTAGGCTAAGAGGCATTTCAAACCCCCCCCACCCGAATCGCAACCTCTATCCGAAATATCGAACGTGGCACATATTGCTCGCTGCCCCGTAACAAATCACACAATTTATCATGACATATACTGCAACAGATTTGTCTTGAGGGCTCAGTCTTCGTGCTCGTCCCATTCATAGTCCATTGTCGGATCGTTCAATATCTCAGATCAGACAGAATGGCAGCGGCCGAGCTGCCTTCTACTTTTTAAATTTGCCCGCCAGCGTGTTGTCAATAGAAGCTTCTGCTTGCGCCTCTGTTTGCGCTCGTCCACGTGCTTCTCAAGTGTGTTGTTGAGCGAGCCTGTTCAGCTGTTCGCGATGTCTATTCGATATTAGAGTATAGTGCGGTGTGCTCGTGTCGTGAACGAGTTTCGCTCTGGATTCGAACAAGATGCCGGTCGCTACGCACAAAGCTGGTCCCTTGAAACAGCAGAACAAAACTCATAAAACTGGTGCACACTCGAGTAAGCGGGCAGTTGCGCGAGCCTTCGCAGGTAATTATCAGAGAAGTGTTGTATACACGTATAGATTATTGTCATTAACTTATCACCTTTTCGTGTGATGTCCTTTTTCGCCGTTACTCAGTTTAATATTATTTCCTTTGTGTACACGGGTGTTCGGCCGTATATGCGTAGTTGTCGTCAGCACATTTTACCAATTAAATAAATTTTCCATGTTAACTCACAGACAACATTTAACGTCAACTGTACAACTGCTTTCGGCAACTACTTTTTTTCCTTTAAAATGCAAATGTGCAACGGGTGGGGATCGAACCCGTGCACCTACGTGTCTCCTTCGATTGCAAGGCGGACACGAATGCACGCGCCACCAAAGGGCTCGTACATTTTACTGTTCCATTTTTTTTTGTCACGAAGTATTTTTTGGTGTCAGCTGTCATTTTAATCCAGTAATGACATTTTCAGCGTAGTTACGCAAATAAAGCATTCGCCAGGTGAGAAACTCTTCATTAAAGTGACAACATTGCTGTTCACTACCGTTACATCAAACTGGACATGTGCAAATACCTCACCACTCAAAGCGATTCTCTAATGTTTCTCCAATTAGAAGATGCAGTATAAAATATATCAGTTATTCATACAATATTATTCCAGAAGTTTGTTATGTAGCGCCCGACGGTTCAACACACGCTTTGAAATGAGCTTAAAATAAAAAGAGAACCCCGTAATATAATAATAATTATCATTGTAATTTAAATTCCCTAGCACATTCCCAATTCAATAATAATGCACACTTTGGCTTCTTGTGGTCATATAATTTATTACCATTGCAGGACGGGTAAGCGTAAAAGTCGCCTCGAGAAAAAATAGCCGAGCACTTGCCCGCCATGAACGCCGACAGCAGCTAGCTCAGTTGCGAAAGAACAAACGGCTGGAAGTGGCCGCCATTAAGCGACAAATCGGCGGACCGACATCGCCACCGTTCATCGTCGCCGTGGTGCCGGCGCACGCATCTGTTGATCCGCACAGGTGAACTAGACAAAACACACAAAACCATTGAGCACAATGGTAACGAGGGGACGGTATTACATCAGAGATATCTGTGCATAGGTAGTTTCGAGCCGGCCATTCTGGTACTAGCTCTCAGAGGACAACTCTGGTCAGGTGGCAGACAACACTGATTTAAAGCGTTGACTTTATCCACGATGCTCAAAGGCTCGTTATTAGCCGTTTGAGTTTATGGGGGCTATCGGTTATATCAGCGGTATTACGAACAGGGTCGCATTTCATTTCTTCCTGATAAGTCTGTCTGGCTGCCTGCTGGCGGGTTCTCGATAGCTTAGCTATTGTTTTGTTTGTTAACCGATAATTGTGCCCTCGTCTCATCTTGTCCGAATACTATTCGTGATATTTTATTCATTTTAATTTGGCGCAACAATTAATGGCTGGCGGTTTCAACCGTTCAGCTGCAGCTTGGCTTTGCAAGGTATTCAGCAAAAGCCAGCGAACATCAAGCCATTTGCGTGCAGGATATTTACTATATACTAAAGGACAATGGTGGTACTTTTATCGGAACGTAGATTCGTGGACCAGCTGAAAAAATGTCATCCGGATGTGCAGCTAAAAGACAGCCCTCGTGGCGTTCTCCATCTGAACCTTCCACACTTCAAGAAGCGGTACGCGATCGCAATCTGCAATAGCGATGATGTGTACGGTACACTGGATACAGTCCGAGTCGCCGACGTCGCCCTGATCATTTACGATCACGAGGAAGGGTAGGTTCGAAGTTTCTGATTAATCTCATCAGTAAGCACGGTAAAGCTTATTACGAGCTATCTAGCCACCTGATCAACGTATCACAATGCGGTGGCGGTGGATCTCTGAGAGGAGAGAAAATGATATGCCAAAATAATCCATACAGAGACAGTTAGCTGTAGTCAACGAAGTCGCCTGCCTATGAAATACAAATAATCTCTGGCCCAGCCACAGGGCACCGATGTTATACAGCTGCTGATACCTAATAATTCAACTTAATAAATAAATCAACTTAATTTCTGCTTTGAGTCTGACATTTATGAACGTTATTATATCGTTTTTCGACAGGTTTGATGCTGAAGGAGATGTACTTTTGTCCGTTTTGATGGCGCAGGGTATGCCTACGGCGCTGCACGTCACCTCCCCGTTCGCTACCCGAGATGATCGACAGTTCAAGAAAGCCGACCTTAAAAAAGCGCTAACCAAACAGATTGAGGAAAGGTAAACATTCGACGTTAGTCAATACCTTGTGGAGAGCCCGGTGGCGCGAGTGCATTCGTGTGCACTTTGCAATTGGAGAGCACGTAGATATAAGGGTTCCATTCCAACCGTTGCACATTTACATTAAGGAATCCGCCTTACGAAGCTACAAGTACGAAAAGCAATTGCGTGGACTTTAAATGTTGGCTAAGAGTCAGCCTGAAGATATTTTTAGTTAGTCAATACTTTATTCAGCATTCATGCCCTTCTCGGCATCTGGGTCACAGGAAGTAATTATTACTCTCGTTTACACGGGTAAAAATTCGAACATCCTCTCTGAAGAACGCCACACATTGAGTGCACATGTTATCGTGAGACAAGAATTCACGTACGCGTGTGGGCACCTATCATTCGTTATTAATTCATTCAATAGTGAAATTCTAGTAGAGTAATATATACGAATCCGGTTCTATTTTCATTGCTAGATTTGCTGGAGAGAAGGTGCATTGTCTACAGAACGAGACAGACGCTGTCCTGTTGTTACGTCAGGTCGCCGATGTCAAAAAACGGGTTCTACGTATGCGTGATCAGAGGGTGTGCCTTCTTGCCGAGCAAACGGAATACGTGCCGAACGATGACAGCGGCTTCGAGGGCACGTTAAAGGTACGATATTCATCTTTGAGTGTTCAACTAATCATGGGTAGTACACGATGGAGGGCGAGTGAAATCGCATAAACTATGATTATCCATCTGTTGCACTTGAAGAGCGCGTCGGCGATGTTGCATTTTGGGAAGAGAAGCCGAGTGCATTGTCTGTTCGACGACGACTTGGAACATGTTCTTGAAACTTCATTCTATGCGGAGGATTCTTTGCGAACTCGAAGATGGACGAAATGGATGCCCTTTCTGTGATTCCAGGTGACGGGATACCTACGCGGAGGCCGGCCGTTGAACGCGAATCGTCTTGTACACATCCCTGGCTTCGGCGATTACCAGGTGGCGATGATTGAAGCGCCCGAAGATCCGTACACACTGCACTTTTCCGATGACGGTAATCAAAGCGTGTTCTTTCATCAGAGAACTTCTGCAAGATTAAGGTCGAATGATTATTCACTCAATTAACTATTACAGTTGTAACATATTTCTACCATTTAGAGTGTTCCACACTTAGTGTGATAAACAGATTCGTTCGCATACCGAATTTCTCCGATAGGATAGATTCTAGCGCGGTTTCTTCCTTGTTGTTTGTCATTTTTAGGCACGACCAAGGATCCGGAAATTCTACAAACTTCCAAGCCTGAGGAGCAAGACGACTTAGTATGTGAGAACGAAATTGACGAGATGGATGCCGAGCAGACGTTTCCCACTGTCGAGGAGCTTGAAGAAGCAGAGAAACAAGCGAAAACGATAAAGAAAAGGGTACCCAAAGGCACGTCGGACTATCAGGTGCGTTCGACATCACCAATACGAATTGTTTGTCATCCGTCTCTGAAAGAGTTTGTCTAGTTGGCCTGTCGTGAACGAGTTTCACTCTAAGTAACGATGTGCGCCCTTGTACAGGTTAATCGAGTAGATTACCTGAGCTTGGGTGATGCCGACCATACGAGTGATGTCACTTAATGGGATCAGAGACCCATTCAACTGATCGCGGCAACTACGGCAGATGGATTTGATGAGGGTGCTGAATTATCGTTAGGAGGAACGTGGAGGACTTCGCACGGACAGATCACAGTGTTTCTACGTGATATTGTATAGATTATCAGGGAATCCCAAGTCTTGGAATTGTTTGGAATGCCAAGCTGCACGTTTCGAAAACATTCGATGTACTGGACGCACTTTGCATCTATTCAGCCAAAGAATCATTGAGTGACCTTTCCCTTTGAATGTTTGTGGTGCCATTACCAGCTGTTGTGCCAGCAATGAAAGGTATATCTCATAGTTCATTCTATCTCTTTCGTCCTTTAGGCTGCTTGGATTCTGGACGATGAGGATGACGCGGATGAAGACGGAGGCGGCGATCGGGATCCTGATCGCGACGACGCTGGCGACGTTGATGACGATGATGAAGACACAATGGACTCGAGTCAAGCAGAGTTCTTCGACGCGCGTGAACAGGAGTCAGGTGATAGCGACGCTGAAGAAGAGGAGGAAGACTGGGTAGACACGACGAGCGATGCAGCGTCTGTTGTACCCGACGAGGTATACGATCAGAAGGTGGACATCAACGAAGAAAAGGAAATGTGAGCAAGGAGACCAATTCTAGTGGGGGCTGAGGTTCGGAGCTGGTGCTGGATAACGATACGAAGTATAGATAAGATCAATTGGTCCTGGTAACGCAGGTATGCCTGCACATATCGTTGTTCGTACACATTGTACGTTTGTTCAAATGTAAAGTTAGGTATACTCTTGAAAAACGAATGGCGAATAACGTGTGCGGGCGTTCACGAAAAATGTCCTGATGTTTACAGGCTCAAGAAGTTCCGTGCACAACGTCAGGAGGAACAGTTCCCTGATGAGATGGATAGCCCGGAGGGCACCAACGCGCGAACTCGATTCCAGCGGTTTCGCGGTTTGAAGAGTTTCCACTCTTCGCCGTGGGATCCCAAAGAGAACTTGCCACACGATTATGCCCGCATCTTCCAATTCAAGAACTTTATGCGAATACGCCGTAAGGTCACTGAGATCAGCGAGGAGGACTGCGATGGCGCTGAGGTACACAGATTGCAAGTGATTACAAGTAGAGAACGATGAAGAATACATAAAAAACAACGCGCAGTGTTTTATGTGTCTCCTTGTGTTGTACGAGATTCGATTCACGAACTCACTGGTTGGCTAATCCAAATGATATTTCTTGGCTTACTCATCATCGTTTGTCTGGATTAAAATCGGCGTGAATAAGCTGAACTGGCCTTAGCTGATAAGGCCTTAACTTGTCAATTCGGTACAGATGTAGCATTTATTCACGAGGTGGTAGATTTTGCTTGCATCTGCGCTGCGCAAACACCATAAGAGACTTAGGGGTGATTACGTCAACCCCATTAAAGTACACTGAGCATGTCACTGATATATTGCATGGATTAAAGCATGACAAAGTCAGGTTGCAAAAAGTGGAAGCCACATTCGCCAGAAAATTGGCTTTTAGATGCCAGTGTGATAAATCAAAGTGAAGATTACTCCAATATTGACACACCTTGATAATCGATTTATATAAGTAACATATTCATGTATAAATAAGACATATACCCACCCTAACGATCACTGATGATTGATGAGTGATTGTAACGGATACCAGACCTGGTGTGAAAGTCACACGCAAAGTTTCTGCAAAAACGAAATGTGTTAATGATCTCTCTTCCCCGTGGAGAATCTCGCGGGCCTTGCGGACAGGGCCTATCTCGTAATAGAATATATAACCTAGATAGCTGACAACTCTCCACTGAACACCCAGCAAATACCACTTTTCTTTCTTGAATTAAGTGCGTTTTGTATTGTGTTGTATCTTGCCTCATTTTCAGCCTGGAAGATATGTTACGGTGTACATAAAGAACGTACCGCGTCGCATCAACAAAATCCGATCTCCACTCATCGTGTTTGGCCTGTTCGCACACGAACAGAAGATGTCTGTCCTGAACGTGGCCGTCAAGAGGCACCAGACATTCAATCTGCCCATCAGGAGTAAAGAAAGGCTTATATTCCACGTTGGATTTAGAAGGTAGGCATTACTATTATATTATTATTATTATTAATGTGCGACCATAATCTATCGTTGTGTTTACACTCCGTATTAGTAATCAGAATGATTTTATATGCAACTTCCGACAACAAATTCGAGGTGTGCTCCAATAAGTTAATTGGTTTTTTTTTGGGGCTGGGGGTGGATATTTCAGATTCGCAAATTGCCCTATATTCTCTCAGCACACAATGGGTAACAAGCACAAATTGGAGCGCTTTTTGCCTGCCGAAGGTGTTTGTGTTGCGTCGATGTTCGCACCAATCACCTTTCCTCCGGCTCCGGTGCTAGTTTTCCAGGTAAGTTCGGCAAGCCCCGTGCGCAGAGCATGCTAAAACAATAATAATCAGTCCATCAGCGATTATCTATTACCAGAGTTCAAAAGAGATGAAGATTGTTATGAAAGAAGAGTGTTCATTCTTCAATTTTTCGTTCGCTTAGCTGAGAAAATATTCAGCTCCATTTTTGTGTCACGTTTACAGGAGACGCCAAATGGTGGACAGCGACTAGTTGCGACAGGCATGGTTCTTTCAGCAGATCCTGATCGGTGTATTATCAAGCGGGTCGTTCTTTCCGGCCACCCGTTCAAAATCAACCGAAGACACGCTGTTATTAGATACATGTTCTTCAATCGAGGTACGATCGTTAGTGCACGCATGATTGATCGTCATTAAAATCATCAGCATCACCATATAGAGCCCCACTCATATTATTCATATTGGTATCTTCACACACAACGGTGTGTCTATCGATGATCAGCGTGAATGGTGTCTATAATATGTAAACATCGGCAAGTTTCGGTGATCAATGATTTGAATCGTTGGCCGTAATGGACAGTACTTGAATTAGGGACTTTTTCTGACGGAGGGAATCAAGTAGATAAAGCTAGACATTAACCGTCGTAGTATACCTTGAACATGAAGCTAGTAGTTCATGGCAACGCATGTTTAGTTTGAAGGAAGGAAGTACATGTGTTAATGATCAATAATGTGGGACCCTTCAATCGTTTGGGACCCTCTGCCGTTGCAAAATGATGACAGAAAGGTTAACAACGGGCATGCACGTGTACGGGTTAACTAATTTTAGATAATTTGATTCCATGTTCGATATTTTATTTTGCATTTGCAGAGGACATCCTATGGTTCAAGCCGGTCGAACTGCGAACCAAATACGGCCTTAAGGGGCACATCAGGGAGCCGCTTGGTAAGTCCCAAAGCAGATAAGATCCATGATAATCAGAAATCTGCACGCTAAAATTGAATCGAAATTACTATTATTATTAATGACTCATATTAATATGAAGAACCCATTAGTGGCTCATAATCATATTGAATTATCCATTCATTTTGAATGGCGTTGAAGCTTTTTAGTAACCACCTCAGGTGCTTTCCTCTTGGCCGGCTTCTTTGGACCACCATGGCGGAACAATGGTTGACATTACGTTTGGTGCCCATCAACAGGTACACATGGCCACATGAAGTGCGTTTTCAACCAGCAGATGAAATCAATGGATACAGTGCTCATGAACCTGTACAAGCGAGTGTTTCCCAAATGGACATTCGATCCGTACGTAGAGCCGCCGAAATTGATCGAAACGAATCACATCGGAGTCGAACTAAATGCAGACGACGATGACGAAGGTGATGCTATGGAATAAGGCATACCGAGGTAGTGCTTGATGTTGTTGGCACCTCTCATATACAAGCAAGACGACGTGTGGTTGTATCTAAGTTGTCCGTGACGAAATGAAACACTATTATTATAATCAGCGAGCGAGTTAATTAAGCTGAGACAACAACAATTATAATCGAACCGCTAGCGTATATAATTCTCATGTCCATACGATTGTTCTCACAGCTATTTTAATGGCCCATGAAAATATATAAACACACCATTGTTCTCTAACAATAGATTGGTGTATTTAGGGAAATTGTTGTGTATCTTTAAGTGGGGCCAGGCTGTATCGATATACATGGACTGCTTCATAAGGATTATGCTGGGAATAAGCGGTCAGTTACTATTTAAGAATCTGTCCCGTGCGTATGAGGTTGGCCGATAACATTGTCCTCAATCTGTGTAGCAAAAGTGTTGATTTGGCGGCAAGGCGCCGATGTAAACATAGCTAGAAGCAAACGAAAGCTCCACCTCAAATATACTTACCTGTACTTTAACAAAAGGGTGACCTCTAATAAAGAAATAAATAACAATACAACAACGTCCCGTTATTGCAAGGAAACCGAACGTTTTCCCAATATTATTTTATTGTGAATTATTGTAAATTAATCTGTAAGGTAATGCTTTTTAGGCTCACGTAGGAAAATGACCGCCTGTAAAATTCAAATAGTTTTTTTTCGGACGGTGTATGATGTTATCTAGACAATAACCGACATTCCTTCAAAAATAGTGGCACAGGTCAAGTGTTATTGTTCACGGCGTGATTCGCGTATTCTGAAGTGCTGTCACATTTCATATACAGAACAACATCGTAGAGCAATTCCGATTGTTTCTGAGCTAGGAAATTGAAGGTTCTACAGTGCCCACCCATTTTTCTACCTTAAATTACTTTTGAACGGAAATCACTAACCTAGATGACAGTCATCCTACCAATGATATACGAAAGGTCGCCAGACTCAGGAAGGGGGAGAGATATGTGAAAGTGATATCTACACTGATTCTCCTCCCCTAAGTGCCCCGCCAGCCCAGTCACATAGATCTGAGGGGTTCTTCGCCACGGTGCGTGTCGCAATCGTACAAGGGAATGCATAAACCCTGGTAACGTGGGGGCTGAGGTTAGATAAGTTTCAAGGGGAAAGGATGGGGACAGACCTAATAAGCAGGGTTCTAGAGACACCCTCAGAGGCTCCTGGTCAACTGGCCGAAGAAATTAATGAAAAGGGCAAGTTACAGGTTGACCATAAGGGCAAAGATAGCCGGCCCACTTCGCTCTATGGGGCCTTGATCTCTGGATGCAGGAAGAATCCATCAAGAACCTCTTGCTCGAGCAAACACAGGGGGGCCAGTCGGACATCGAGGTCAAGGATATCCGGATTGGCAGTTTTAACATATGGTATGCAGTCCTCAGGACGATCAATTCCAATCAATTACGGACAGTGTATGTGAACGATTATGCTCGGTATCAAGTGATGCAAGGTGCACAAGTGGATTAGGCTCTTGGTGTGGCACAAGTGCCAGCGCAGGGGACATAAGGCGGCCTCCCGTGACCTCAAAGAACACTCATCCAAGACCTGCTTTAAATGAGGGGATCACTCACATGTGGTGAAGGACTGTTAGGTGGAGACCTCTCGGTGCCTCCCTTTACAGGCGCAAGGATACAGGGCTGATAGCGCGTGGTGCCCTCGCTGCAGGGAACTGGTCAGTGTAACCCTGAGGTGGTGGTGGTGGGGGGTAGGCCGGACACCCTGACAGAAAACCTGCCTACGCCTTCGAAGCTTGTGGTCCCAGAAGTAGCGAAAAAAAAGAGCAGGAGACCCAACCGGAACCGATGACCCATTCAGCCTCAAAGCTAGTGGAGCACGAGAAAATACAAGTGGTTACCTCAGACCGCGCCAGTGTGACATATCCGCAAACCCACGGTTGAGAAGGAGCATAATAACCTACAGTGCCAAGGCTTTAAAACTTCTCTAAGTTAATTTCAGTGAAGTAGGGTGGCTCGCGACTTGCTGGTGATTGAATGCAGAAGAGAGGAGGTAGATTCTCTCTGATGCAAAGGAGACTATTCTAGAGTACGCGTACAGAACCATGATTCTAGCTGGTGCCATGATCAAGAGGGTGACACGGTTATGTGGCACCGGTATTTGGCCCCAGTATAGAAGGTGCCGGAGATGGGAAGGGCTTCACTTGGATTAGAATTAATGAATGGGCGATTTTTGTCAGCTGTTACTGATCCTACTCCGAATAACAGCCTAGAAGGTTTTATGGAGTACCTGAATTCCTTAGGGCCTGTCAATATCGGGGTTCAGCGATAGGAATTATGGGGGATTTTAACGCGTCACATACTGCTGCAAGTTGCAGGACATCGTGTGCGATGGATAGGGTTATGCAGGAATGGCTCGCGGATTTCAATCTAGGGGTGGTCAATGACGAAGCGGAACCCACTTTGGTTAGGAGGCGCCAAAGGGCCTGGTTAGATTTAATCGTCACTAATCTTTCTTCAACGGAGCGCATTACTGACCGAGAGGTTCTCGAAACGGAAACTAGCAGACACGAGAAGTACCTTCTCTTCTACTGCGACTCTGCAGAATGGGACATGTAAGGTCCCAGGTCCGGACAGGGTACCCCCGGAAGCTATCCTGAGAAATTGGCCTGTCGTCCTTGGCAGGGCCACTTCCCAACAAAATGGAACGGGGGGGGGGGGGGTAACAAGATCTGTTTGCTGTCCACCTGCGGGAAGGTATTCTAGCATGTGATACATCGGAGGCTCGAGAGAGAGGTGGAGGGCGCTGGCGGTGGTTGCCTTTCTGACGCAAAACACGGATTCCGCACGAGGAGATCCACATATTCGATTGGTACTAAGGGTGGCCGGCCGGGAGAGTATGAAACTTCTCACGACCTGGGGGTTTGTACTACTGATCCTCTTGGACGTCAAGAATGCTTTCAAATCGGTCGATTGGACATGAAAGCACTTGACCGTAAAGGTATTTCTGTGTCGTCTGATTGTATCATACTTGCCCGAACGAACATTTATAGAGCGGGACCTACGATACGAGGTCTCAGCTAGTGTCCTACAGGGATCGATTCACGGTCCGGCCCTCTGGAAAGTCTCCTATGATGGAGTTTTGGAGATTACGATGCCGAACGGCGTCCAGTCATTTGCACATGCTGATGACTTTTGCTTGCTGGTAACCTCCCCAAAGGAGGAGGTCCTACAGGATAGGGCCAATGAAGCCTTGTCCAGAATGGCGGAATGGACGGATGATCACCGCCTGACAGGCAGGAGGACGCAAAGAGGAATTATTCTGGACCTTCGAAGTGACTCGATCCGGATCACGAAGTAGGCCAGGTATTGGGGATTTCAGCTTAACACTTGCCTGCAGGTAACTCTCGCCTCAGGAAGGTTTCGAGGAAGGTATGCCAAGTAGCAACTAACATAGCTAGAATCCTATTCATGGTTGGCGGCGTCTCCGAAGGTAGCAGGCGCCTGCTTGCCTCTGTGGGGGAATCGATAGCTATGTACGCTACCCCGATTTGAGCCGATATAGCTTTGAAGTAAAGGCAACAGGAGGCTACGTAGAATGCCCAAAGGTGTCCAGTGATTTGAGCGGACCGTACCTACCTATAAGAGCGTCTCTCCTTTTCTCGTCCAGAATGCTCCTCTGGGACTTCCTGGCGAGCGAGAGAGGAGAGCGTTATCTGGATGACGATCGGGATCTAGCGAGGGCTAGGAAGGCCACGTTGGTGCGGTGGCAGGAGGAATAGACCCAGGCTCAGCCAGAACACAAGCTGAAGGGCGCCTGGACCAACCTCATGATCTCGGATCTCCCAGGCTGGTATGATAGCAACGGTGAGCAGTTAAGCTACGTGATGACATAGATGCTAACCAGCGACGGCCGGTTCCAAACATACCTCGGACATTTCCGTGCTGTGTACCTCCGGAACGGTAAGGTAAAGGTTTATTGGTTTTATTAAAGGAGCTGCAATTATACAATGTTTAAGCTCTCTTACATGTCACACAGAAGAGCTCGAACCTGCGGTCTCTGACTTCCGATAGCCAGAGACCGTCAGCGGCGGATGACGTTGGACATCTGTAAGAATGTACTGCCTTGCAGGAGGCAAGGATGGGGTTCAATCGAGCTGCAGACGAGACTCCTCCCTCCTGGTGGGTGTCGTGCCGGCTCTCTAGAATACTGGGATACGGTCGTAGCTTGGGTCAATAACAAAAACGTATTGTCTAAATGACTCCCAGACTAACTTCACTGTTTGGTATCCCCGCAGGTGCTTTGCACTTATTTCAATTCCACATTGCACTTATGTCATTTACAGGTCAATTCTCCTCGAAAGAGAGGTCGCCATCTGATGCTTTAGTTTCGACTGCTTTTAGCGCAAACCACCATCAACATGATTCAGAATTCGGTGGTCAGAAACTCGCACACGCACTGAGCATTAGTAAATATATGTTATCCTTTATAGTTTTTCCGTTACGAAAGAAAATAATTTTTTTTTAAGTACCGTCCGTTGACTGAGGACTCGCTAGAGCGAAATCGTAGTATAATAAATAGGCGCATCTATTCCGTTTTTAATTAAAAACCGATACATTGGTGTTATAAGGATCTCAATATCCGCAATGGCATTAGGCGAAATCTATACTTTCTGTAAAACCGAGGACTTCTGCATAATCAGACATGTATTATACTTAACACGGCTTCCAAAGCTTTAATGAGTTAGTCTCGACATTGATGTAGAACGGTAAACATCGTAAGCATTGCCCAGAAGGCGAGGGTATTTATTTTCCGGCTTATCGCAAATCGCAAAACAGCGCTATGTCGTAATTCAATGAATTTGTTGTAAATGGACAAGTGTCGACGTGAAGTCACGACAAGGACGGCATGACGCCGGAATCGAGCGCAATTAAGTCCAAGCGTGATTCAATTCAGACAGGTTCGGCCATGGTTCTGCACAACTCGCTTGAATACGACCACAATGGAAATTAACACTGCAGTGCTTATGAGTCAAACTTGTGTGGCGGAGATTAAACTAATTTGTTTTGCCATTTTGTGATGGTGGCCGAATCTTCTCCTTGGAGTTTTCGATTGACTGATCGAGTGTTCGAACCCGACATTATTCAGGACCACAATTAACGACTACCTCAGCTATCGTTGAAGCTGGAGAGCACGCATGTCACCGTTGACGAAAATACTTAAAATGGTACATTTTCCTCTTTAAGCTCTACCTCCAGAGCCCCCATAAAAATGTCTTAAGTCAACTGTGTAAGCTTGTCATAATTCGCTAACTTCGTGACCAATTAAACATGACGATCCACTCTGAGTTCGTTCTCCGCTATGAGACAGCATGGGTCGTTCTCAATTTAAAATCGATGTAAGTTTCTTTAGTAAAATCAGGCCAAAATGATCAGCTGGAAATCGACTCCTGCCTTTACGAGTGCTGCGCACTCGTTTCTATTCAACTAATTCTCGTGTTATCTAATGAATATACGCGCAGGTGTATTAGAGACGTTTGAGTTCTAAAGAGAAAAAGCTTAGGGTCTCCCCTATCAGTCCAGGGTGATTTGCGCAACTGAGGTAGCATTGACGACTAAATGAAAGAATCGTACAATAAAGTGCATCTCGAGTGGACCCAGCCACCTTTGTATTTTTCTTACCGACATAAATATCTTACACACATACAGAACTAGTTGTGCAGAACGTAGATACATATATAATAGATACGATTGCCAACATAAACCAGGCACACAGAGAGGCACACATGACGACACAAAGCAAAGTAGTATACTCAACGGTGCGATTCAAATTCTCCACTCATCACTTGTGTGTTGATTACACTAGTTGAACTTTTCACGGGGGAGGGAGTGTTTGAAAATGAGTTTCGAGAGACGGGAGGCAGAGAGCGAACTCTTAGTTGAGGTGCGAACAAAAGCCCTCATATATATATATATATACAATACGCGAGAATGCAAAGGAGTTCCACTAAATAACAGTGACAGTGTTCAGCGGCTGTTTTGATCCGTTTCGTGTTATCATAAGACATCACATGTTGTCCTGATTCCGTGCAGCAAAACAATTATGCGTGGTCACCCTTTCAGAGTGTCCGAACGACACGAAACAAACTAACGGACACTTACGCCGATATACAGATACATAGGCCATCCGATCGAATACGGAATCAATGTACCGAAGGGAAACACATGAGAGCCGACGAGTCAGCGATCAGATCGCGAGAGACAGTTGTGGCAAATGGAAGTGAGAGCCTTTTGTTGACCACGTGTACCACATCCACTGTATATATGTACATAGATAGCCGTCGGCTACCTATTTATTGTAGCTAATCTTCTCGAAGTCTCTCTCGCTCTATGTAACAGCCATCTACAGCCAACAACAGCCAGCCAGCTTGAGCGGGAAGCGTCTCGACCTGAACATGCCTTCTCTGGATAGGAGTCGCTATACCCATCATGGCTTGAGACTCATGCACGTTGCTCGGGCGTGGCGTACGTATCTCACGATCGTCACCAATCGCTATGACGATTGTCGTCATATACCTCGATATGTTCATCAGGTTCATGGTGGTGGTATTCCTTGTGCTCCTTATGATAGTGTTGGATCACCGGCACCGGATGATGGATCGGAACGGGTACGTGAACGGGCACCGGCACCGGATGCTGTACAGGTACGTGAACTGGAGGATGGTGACGATAGTGGACGGGAACGTGGACCACTTTGGGTTTGGGCGGATGTACCGGGTAGCGTATGGGAATTGGGATGACTGGCCCGCCCCGAAGAATTGCTGCTGCGGCTGCCAACTTGAGAAGTCTACGAGCCTCTACCTCGTGCACGAACGGGCCGAAACGGCTGCTGACCACAGCCAGTAGCAGCGTTATGCAACAATATAGCGCCGCCCGTTTGAAAACACTATTCCAGAGGATTGTCATTGCCCTTACGTCGGCTTCTCGTAGCTGATGTCGACACGGGTAACTCACGATAGCGAACACGATAATAGTAGTAGGCTGTCTGTCGTCGAAACAAATATGGAACCAAGTGCCGAGTGTGCCGGACTACTCCCGTGAGACTGCTCAGTCAGGTGCTGGCTAGATGACGTGCTAACCAACTGAAGATATAGTATATGACGGGAAGTGGCGCCCAGAAGAGCTATTTAAAGGGCAATTGCTCACGTGAACGGCGAGGGCAGCAGCAGCAGTTGTTGAGAATTTCCGTTTCTGACTCGTTTTGGTCCAGAACAGTGAATCGCTTCATTTGGACGAAATCGTGAATTTATTAGGGCGCTGGCTCCAGCAAATTCGAAGCCCTCTGTCCGTTTGATGATAATATTATTTTATAATAATAATAATAATATTATTATATTAACTAGATATGCGCGCTAACAATATATATATATATATATATATATATGATAATAAGATCGGATTATTTTGCTTGAGCTGACGCAACATGCAGTAACTGTTATATATTAGCAATCTAGTCCTAGTTTGTTACGTCCGTGGCAAGTCAGCTTCCACCCCATCTATAATAGAATCTAGCAGCATTGCCACGGGACCCTGATCTGCATCGATATGATGCGACCACAGCAATGGTCGCTATTGAATTGCCAAGTTAGCGGACAGGACGGTCAAAGCATTGCGAGAATGTTTCGAAACGAAAGGTCTCGTTGTAATTAACTTCTAGTTGATTGATCCAGTGCCGATTCAGAAATCACCCATTGCACCAGCTGCGATCAGGTAGCCGAAGACAGATTCCACGTGTTCATGTTGAAATCTCCATGTTGATCGCGCGGAGGCGGGGGATCAAGGAAGGCGCGCGTTCGATGGTAAAAAAACAAGGAACTCAGGATCTCCTCGGCGCTAACCCGCTAACGCGTTGGGTAAACATGTGCGGATCATGTTAATATGGGGCAGATCAAAAGAGAGGCCACTGAGGCGTGGTGAAAGCATTGTGCCCCATTGGCTGGGAAACAATGTATCCACTGTTTGATTGCTTATGGCAATGAGATGCATCCATGGTGACGGTTGGATTTGTACAAGATATATAGTCAGAATGATTCATTTCAACGAGTGTGACTCGTTGACAGGTTTCGTAAATCCCGATCCATGTATTGCTACATCAACTTCTGCTTATACATTGTTATTATGGCAGCGGCGTCAAGTCGGCCGTTCCCATGAAGCGTTTGTCTACGTTTGAGTCGCCTTTGGTTACAATTAGGTATCAGCATTATGGTAGCAGCAGCAGCAGTACATTTGTATCCCAACGTGTAAATGTTTTGCCGGCACAGGTTAGAAGGGTTAATCACAACTAACTATATGATCTACTATACAGCAAATATACAGCTTATCGTTTATGTCACAGCCTATATCATAGGTCGAACAACTGGATTGGAATAGGAAGCTATTTGTTTCAGATCCTCTTGGCTCCATTTAAACAGTCAAATGTCTATGTATCAGAAAAATATCATGACCTCCGGGAGGCTTTAGGCGTAGAAATAGAAACCACCTCACTGATCCGGTCCTTAACGATACGACTGGGACACGTCACTTTAGCATTGCAGAAACAAATCGACTCTTAATTAACTTGGAATAACCAAGCGAGATAGCCAAAGCTAATTAACATGTTAGGCTTACCTGTTCCTAGATAATACTATATTTGAACAACATGTACACATATGCTAGTAATAATCGCACGCGTTTCTCAATAGATTAGATTCCGTTGCTGAAATATACTTTATTTATTTATATTTATTATTATAATCATTATTACAACAATTCATCATTCTATACTTAATCGTTCTTTTTCTTTCTCTCGCTCTCTCTCTCTCTCTCGCTCGCTCAATCTTGCTCCCTAGGTCAGATATGTTGTCTATGAATATTCAGTTCAATTTTAGCCTACCCATGCAGTCACTCGCAGTTACACGCGATGGCGCGACGGTGTGGTTCGCGGTATCAACTTGATGAATAATATCTAATCGCTCGTTCATGTCCTTCCCCATGAACACGAAGAGCACCGACATGACCAATTCGCACTTTGGCCTACGAACCCACAAAAACGCCAGCGAGTTGTATAAATATGTACAGAGACGTCTTCCGCCACGCCTTTCTCGATGAGGAGTTGGGAAAAAATGCCGGACATCACGGACTACACGGATCATGGTCCTAGCATTTAGATTGTAGGGCACACGACTCGAAAATGAAGGAGTTGACATATATAAATTATAAAGGATAGCTCAGGAGGACAACATGAATAACCATCACATTTACTCATTCACTCGCACGATAAACCTCACCTACCACTACCCTCTCTTCTCCATTAACTCCTCTCTCTCTCTCTCTCTCGAATTTCTCAGCTGTGTTTGTTTTCCTCAATATCGATCTCTTGGAGAAGATCCTCCCAAAGAACGTATTGTTCTCATGAATATCAACTAATCAACCAACTAGCTTACATTGTGCATAATCGCTAATTCAATTGCCCCCTTGATCGGATGGCGTTCCTGTTATCGTCGCCACGAGGTTATTCCGCAAACCTTCAGGGGTTAAGCCCTTGCTGGTTTCGCTTCCTGGCACTGCGCCATCAGGATCGTGTTTAGATCTGACTTTCTGTTCGTTACGTTGACACATATCTGTTTCTGTGGAGTTTTTTCCGTACTGACGATACATCGTTCTCCGCCATTCAATAGTGATAGCCGATGTGTGGCCGCTTCGTACGCGAGCACCAGCAGACTCCCGTGCGCGTTTACCGGTTATTGCTATCATGATCATATATCTGTATCGCAGTTTTAGTTTTCATTGGGTGTGCTGTCATATGCGGTTTGCAATCGGCGAACTAGTGGTCTGAACGTCTGGAGTGGACATGTGAGCTGGGGTGAGCGGTTTTTAGCTGGATGAAGCCTTTCTTGAAAAGATCGATCCGATTCGACTGCCAACATTTCGGATACTGCTGCCCCAACCTCCGATCCATGAGCTCTGCGGGACCGATGCTGCTCCCTGAAGTGGATCCTGCTGACCGATGACGCCCTGCGAGATGGGGCTGTTGGCGTAGTGTAGGAAAGGATTCGACGGGGCGCCAAACAGTGGACTTTGGTGACTCGGTGGTATAAACGCTTGCGTATGAGGTATGGGAAGCCTACGGTGTGAATGACCCGTCTTTCCGCTAGTGTAATAGTCGGACGGGATGTATTTCTTCGCTGGACCACCCACCGGCTCGTGGGTGGCCTGACCGATAAGTCCGCTGATAGGTGGTAGCTGGAATCCTCGATTTTTAACATTCTGAAAGCGGAACAGAGATATCATGGGGGATCAGACAATTCTTTTGTATTGAACGAGAGGCCTACCAGAGTATATATAATATATATATATATATATATATATATATTCAAAGCTAAACAGCGACGAAGGCGATTCACTGAGGGGAGGTTCGACTGGGAGCAGACCCTTGCTGCCTGGCAAGCAGAATGGGACAGCACCCCTAGGTTCTCGCCCGGGGCGAGCCCCGAAAAAAAAAATATATATATATATGAGGACCTATCGAGGCTACCTTCGCTTAGTTTTTAATCGGTCATACCTTGTAAGAATCCATATAACCTATTCAAAATATATATATATATATATATATATATACAAGGCTATGGAATGGATTCTTACCAGGTATATGACCGATTAAAAAATAAGTGAAGGCAGCCTCGATAGGTCCTCATACCTATAGATTAAGTGCTGACAAAAATACGAGATATTAACTCGAATACTATCAATTTCGGGTCAATTCAAAAGGGTCTATGATTTGAAATTATGATAATGTGTGTACATTTAGCTCATTCGCATTTTCGCTCTCAGTTTCAATCAGAGCAATTCGTTAGCAGGAGATCGCGCGAGCTGCACCCGGGGATTTAGCCAAGTGTACAAAAGTTACGTACGCTTTCGTGAAGTGGTACGAGGACCTCTGATACTTTTCCGTCGGGTCCCTTGATTCGAACATTCACCGCGGGACGTGGCGGCAGTTGGCTGATCGGGATGTGGACGTTTAGAGGTTCGTTAAGGTTCACCTGAGTGGGCGGCAATTCGTTGTAGGTCGTCTTGAGGCCACCTGCAATACCGCCTGCATCGGTCAGACAGGGTGTCATCCATCGATGCGAGTTAGTCAATGAATTAGGTCGACCAAAGTCAACTCAAAGTTGACGCTATGGTCGACATAATGTGTAGTTAACTTTGGCCGATCGAATTGTTAATCGTTGTTACTGATTAATCAGTGATTGATCGGCTTCAGTGAAAATAATAATATAAAGGGTGGGTTCTAAATATTTATACTTACTTCAATAGTGATTGTCTTTGGTATATGAGAGGGAACGCTGAAGCATTTTAAAGTGAACGTCGCCATAAGTTCATCTAAGGTAGTTATTACAAAGTGACCACTATTTAATGACATATGATATTATGGCTAGTTATCACGATAATCTTCACGGTGATTTACACCTGTGAATCTCGAAGATAAATATTTTCGTATTTATGAAAAAGTGAAAAGTGTGATGAAAAATGAAAAGTGGCAACCACGTCTCCGAAGAAGTACTCGAGTATTGGCTCACCCTGTATATATATATATATATATAGTGTACGTTATTTAGAGTTAGTAACAAGTAGTCGAAACAGAGCATGTTCATCCATTGTGGGCGTCCGGGTATAGAGCCCTGATCCGGTATAGAAATTTCTTCGAACTGACCTCTCAGTCAACATCTAACGTCCACGACATAGCTTTCTATATATATTTATATATATAAATAACATGTCGAACAGAATTACGATAACTCACCATCATGTGGCAACACGACACCTGAGAGAGAAACCTGAGTTTTCTCATCAACTTGAATTTTGGAGGGAACTGGGAAGCCGTGTGGGACTCCCTTCGTGAACGGCGTTTTTGACACATCAACCGGCACTGGGCCTCCGTAAAGGCTGGGCGAAGTTTGGTAACCTCCGGAATTAGGCCTAACATAGGGCCGGTTTGAGATTTCGTCCAGAACGACAACACCCTGACCGTTCGAGAGGTGTCCGACTACAGACGCGGAATTCTGGCCGATATCAGCGGGCTTCTGTACTCCTGGGGCAACACTTTGCACTCCCAACGCCTTGAGCATCTCTGGAGGTAGTTCGATCTGTTCACCGGGATGGACATTTTGCGGAACCTGCACCAGAAGTGCTTGAGGCTGCTGGTGGCCCTGCTGCTGGAAATCCTGTTGTTGTTGGTGTTGCTGTTGTTGCTGCTGCAGTAGGAGCTGTTGATGTTGCTGTTGTTGCTGTTGAGATAACTGCTGGGAGAAGGTTTGCGACTGTACGAATTGTTGCTGTGGCTGGCCCTGATGGTGACCGTGCGCAGAGTGGGCCGCCTGTTGGAATTGCTGAGAGACGTCGACTTGCTGTTGTACGTGCTGATGAGCGTAGTGCTGCTGTTGCTGTTGTTGTTGTTGTTGTCGCGGTGGCCGTTGCGGCGGTAAATGTTGATATTGAACCTGTTGTTGCTGCTGCTGCTGTTGTTGCTGGGTCTGTTGGCCGCGGTGGTAGCCGAAGATGAATGGCGCATCATGTGCTGCTGCTGCTGGTGCAGCTGGTGCAGCTGGTGGTGCTGGTGGTGGAGGAGTATAATTGGGCGAATGATGATATGGTCGCTGGGTTTCGACTGGTGTTTGGTAACGCGTCGTCTGGAACGACGTCTGAGGGGTCGCTCTCGTCGTTGACGGTGAAGGTGGCGACGTGTATGACGTCTGTCGGGTAGCTACAGTCGTCTGCACGGGCTGAGGTGATTCGAGCGATGCGGGAAGTCGTTGGGGCTCATCGTACTTAGGTGGCGGAATCGGCACGGCTGGCGGAATGGGATACTCGTCACGGGCCGGTGGCAGTGGCGGAGCCGCGAAATGCTGCTGCTGATGCTGCTGAGGGTGGTACTTCTTCGAAGGCTTCGACTGTTTGTGGCTTTTCGTCGTCTTCGGGAACTTCTGTGGCTTTGCGGGCGGTTCCTTGAACGAGAGGTCTGCTCCTCCCTGATGATTGGGATCAATGGCTGCGTGTTGATGTTGATGGCGATGGTAGCGGTTGTGATGACGGACAGGCTGCTGGTTGGCAACGCCGTTGCCGGCCGCCAACGGCATGGGCACGGGAACCGGCTCAGGCGGCTTTACGCTCTCTTCCTTTTTGCCGAATGAGAAGTACGACAGGAACGATGACTTCGCCGTCGTCGCCGTTTGCTTAGGAATTGTGGGTGGAGGCAGTGTAACTTGTCGTACTCGTGGTAGTGGTAGTGATGGTGGGGGTGGTGCAATGGGAGCGATCTGCGGCTGTGGGACGATCGGCAATCGATGCGGCGTTGGGGATGCGCCGCTATGCAATTTCACGGAGCCGTCAGGTGCACGATGTTGTTTCTTGGCCTTGTGCAGTTTGGCCTTCTTGATCGGCACCGGCGGGAGGGGCACCGGTTCCTGGTGAGATGGTGGAATCGCTGGTAGCGGCATTGGAGGAAGATGTACAGGAGGTCGATTCGAGTGAACCAACGAATTACCAGCAGTGGATGATGGTCCAGGCGTAGATGCAGGCGCACCTACTCGCGGAGGATTGTGGGCGAGCGTCACCAGGGGACGCGGAATGGGCAGGGCCTGATGCATCTGTGGCCTGAATTGTACAGGCCGAGGCCGTACTTGTGGATGCTGCTGCTGCTGCTGTTGTAAGGGAACTACTTCGGGCCGGGGGCGATCTGTTGGTATGGGTTGCTGGGGATTACCACCATGGGGCTGAATTGGCGCCGCAGGCTGCGCTGGAGCTGGGAACGTGGGAGGATGCTGGGATGTAGGTCGTATTGGGTGAACGTCTAATTGCTGCTTCGCCTCCTGCTTTGGTGGAACGAACGGCACTGGAATGGCGGCCATTGGCTTGTTGCCTTCCTGGCTACCACGTGGTGGCGGCGTGTGGTATTGGGCTGGTAACTGTGCTGGATTAGGGGATGGCGGCTGGGGAGAGCTGGGCTGTGGTTGGCGGTTCAACTCGATGTGCTGCTGCTGTTGTTGTTGCTGCTGCTGTTGGTGGAGTGGCTGATGCTGCTGCTGCTGGTGATCCTGAACGAATTGCTGATGAGGCCTTACCTGCGAATGCTTGCGATCCCGTTCAGGTCTATGACCGCGACTAGGGGAAACTGGACTGGACTGAGCGACCACTTGATGCTGAGGAGCTGAGGCTGCCTCCGGGTTCGGACGGCGGTACCCCGCGGGCCTCTTCCGTTTACGTCGCGGAGCCTCTTTGGGCGCCTCGGTACTAGGAGAAGGACTTGTTGTAGAGGGAACGGTTGTAGTTTCAGCCTGGCTATGAACAACAGGCGCCACGGTGCTTGCGGCTGAAAAGTGCAGGAGAATTCACTTAATATAGATCGATAAGCTATATTGGCGGTGGTGGTGGTCGTGAATATATAGGGAAGAGGGTGAATAAGATATCAAGCTGTACATTGATAGATGAGCTTATTAAAAATCAAGTAAATAAACGAACATTTATGACGGACACGGAACTTCGGCGCCTCCGTACTGGGGCCAAGTGCACTAATTGTGACGCTCTGGCTATGTGAGATGGCTTTCGTTGTACCGGTGCGTTCCGACTCGCTCTTCGTCACGCTCTTCGAAATGGACACCTTATTTGTCTGAAACCAAGAACAAGGTGCAAAAGCATGTTTAGACAGACTTTAATCAATAAGATTTATTTGAATAACGACTTTTAAGCTTCATACACATGTGAAGTGCTTGCTAAGTTCGGTAGTAAATTTAGACCAATTAATCTAATTGGCTTTACGGTAATCACCAGTGAATTGAAACTAGCAAGCATTGGCAAGTCGTTGCTAGTATCATTATATGAAGGGCTATCATCTATTTTTTGACGAAAACGCCAGTTCATGCTAATCGCATCTTGACGAATTATTATAGTAACGAAGCAACAAAAAAAAGCAGGTACAGCAAAAGTCGTTGTCTTTTGCCAGAATACATCAAATGGATTACGCCACACCATATTTTTTTTACTATTTCTCGAATAAAGAACAGTTTTGGACGATGTATGCCAGATTGCAATAAGGCTCCGTTCTTCAAACAAACCCAAAGACGATACCGAATGATGAACGTTCGAGCGGCTGCTATCGCTGCCAAAGCCGCTCGTTTGCTGAGAATTACCGTGACACTGTCAATCATTTTTCGGTTCATATTTTTATTTTCGGACCATACGTCAAATCGAGAACAGAGTGGATCCGTCTTTCATGTGGACACCAAGAACCCGACCACGCTGAAAAGACTTCTTCGCCAGCCACCGAAGCTAACGAGTCTCGGCCAGCAAACAGATCGACTCTCGAAACCTTCCGTTTGGGAGAACGACGCTTGATGCGTTTTTGATCACATGCTGTTCAAGATCAGGCGCAGATCCTCTTCACCAACTCACAAGGTAACGAGATGTGTGACTCTGTGGACAATGTCACATCTCTGTCACAGATCGATCGCGGTGTCCGACAGAATTCATGCACGAGGGACGGGTGGTAGGGTGGACTAAACCATTATGATACATAATGTTTCGATGGGCAACATCAGCTTATCTGACAGCCCGTCGCGGATGACTATCGAGGCCTTAGAAGGTCGTAGAGACTAATGGCTGCAGGAGCGTGATGTGGCGCTGCCTCAATTTTTCACTTTATTTTGCTATTTTTCTTGCAGATTCAGGGTTTTATTTACGTATAAGCTGACGTCGTACCAACTTTCGATGTCATTTGTTTGTTCTGCGTTATACTATTTGCGTATATACTATATACGCATAATATACTATAAGTTATATGATTGGCTCGACTGTGTTGTTTAATGCCTGAAAGATTTCGGAAGGTGAACTTCATTCTCATCATCGTCGTCATCGCTATTACCTGAATAAACTCCCTCACAGCCGAAAGTCTACAAAAGAAGAGAGTTTTCCAGGTTGAATTGCTAATTATGTACCTCGTTTACATCAACATATTGGTCGAAATTTTATGTCGAAATTATGCTACGATACTGTCGAATGTTTTAGATACAATGATATTGTATCATACCTGCAAGCATTGTTTCGACTGAAGGTGAATTCGTTTGTTGTGAAGTTCTACTCCAATTCTCCCGACTTGCCCGTACAGAGGTCACAAAAATGACGATGTCTATTATTACAATTAGTTATCTTTAGCCAGCCACTCCGGCACAACCGGCAGATTGAGCACTTGCAAAGGGTAAATATAGCACCAATCGAGCGCCAACTTTGCACGATTGCTCGGCCTTTTTCTTTGATGCATATCGACATCACAAATCTCAAATTTGGTATCAGACTGATCGTATGATTACGGCGAGGATTGCGGACACAAATATCCCCGAAATGAGAAACTCCACCAGAAGGACATCTATGATTTTGTACTTGTTGTTATTTGTACTCAGTACGTCCAAACATTAACCTCACTCATATACAAACGGCATTACGGAATCTACTAGACAAATTTCTAAACACCATCAATGCTGTCGACAATGTTTGCATTAATCTTATGTGTTTTCATCAGATTTTTCTCAAACAACGCTTTCTCTGAGAAGAACAATGATTCGCTTTTTTACTAAGTTACGCCCGATTTTAGCAGATGCATGTCAACCATGTTCGTAGTCGTGCGGTGTTGATATTTCATGTACAGGTTCCGGTGTCACGGTGGTTCGATTATACAATATGTAATGGTTTCATTGCAACGATGCCATGTAATTATTAGCCAGCGAAGAGGCAGAAATCGCGCCAATTGAGCTGCCACTTAGAACAGTGGCAGACGCTGTTGCTTTTGCCTACTTTTGGGAAATAACCTAGTTGCCGATTGGGACAAAAACGTCTCACCGGAAGCATTCTCCCATTGTCGATTTCGTTCGTCATGAGAATCGGATGTGTTCCCACGACGACTTAGCTATAGAGTGTCGTAACAAACAATGACACCATCTGATAGAATGCGCGGTAATCATGATGACCAGCATCTTTCGTCACTGAAACATAAAGAAGCGACTTTATCCCTATTGCTGGCATTGCGTTATTATTTTTGTCTATTTCATTTTTGATATCATGATAAATTGATAATTGGTTGCGGCGTTGGCGAGTGGGTCCCGTCCCGATCTGGTGGTATTTTCTTTCTTTTTTTTTTCTACCTGTATTGTATAGGCTCGCCGTGGGTCTGCTAAAAGCTTTCGTAATGAGCGCCACACTGTTGTTGATAATAAATCGAGAATAAATTGCGCTGACATAAAGGGTAACGATTTCGTTTTTCGATATCTGTCTCCCATCTCGATACATACGGCTAAGTGTCTAGATGTGTCGGACGCGAGCTGGGCTGGCAACCTAACCTCTAAGGAAAAAACCTCATCAAAGCAAGCGTCACCTCTAACCTGTGGACATTTCCAAGGGTTCCGTCATCATGCATATGTCATAGTGTCACATATTCAGCACAGGCTCATTACGAGGGTGTTGGTATGTCCTTTTTTTTATATAATAATATAGTTATTAATAGTTATCTTACTTGTTTGCTAGTTCTTATGATTCCTAATCTGGTAGCGCTTTGTTTGTTCATCATCAATCATTCATTTACTAATCTCCGAAGCGTCAGGCTAATTATGTCAGCGATATTGATTGCAATCAATTGTTCTCATGTGTGATCATCATGTGAAGATCGTTGTTATTTCTTTGTTTTTGTTCCTTCTTACCGCTCCTTTGCGTTCATTAGGCTGTGTCTTCTCCTTTTCGACGACCTGATTAATAACCGATTCTCGCGGTACGTGATCCTCTGACGTAGACACTCGAACCGATACCGATGTTGACGTGACTACTTCGACGCCTTCAGGTAGACCTCCGTCGCTTCGTACGGCGTCCATCAGCATTACCAATGATAACAGAACAACCCCCTGAAATTCGAGACGTATAAGATTAGATGTAAATATATCGATCGAACGTAACAGCTAAGATATTTCGTGCGGAAATTAGCTCTCACACGAATGACACGGTTATGTCATGGTGATCTCATCTGCGCTTGTGGGAATCGCATGTTATTAACAAAAAAAGAGATTGTAAGTGTTCACTGTCGTATGTGGAGAAATTTCCGGAGGTTTCCGTGCATATGACCTCACCAAACTGCGGTAACGAATGCAACTATTGGCTGTAGTAAACTAATGAATGATTCTGCCATGCGTCCACGCATCCTACATATATATATATATATATATATATATATATATATATATATATATATATATATATATATATATATATATATATATATATATATATATACACGATATAACAATAATGATACAAGCGATGCGTTCATATCGAGTAAATTTGTATTTTCAGTTTGATAATTTTGTCAGGAGGAGCTGTGCATATTCACCACATGGCCAATGTATCCCCGATCAATCGCCGACTATGAAAAGGCAATTTAGTCATTTTCATCCTGTTTCCTTTATTTATATTTACAGCAATCATAATAATAATAATAATGAGATTATTACTATGCTTTATCACGGAATTGCGGCTTGTTGGCTTCCGTTTTCACTCATCGATCAGGAGCTTTTGCACTTCCTCATAGCAGGAAGAATGCACCTATCGACGAGAAGAAAAAAAGAGAGAAATATGTAAATCTATTTACCACCACGGCCACCAGTCTAATGTACCGATAGATAATTATGAATAGCCCAGTAGCTATCCGGCATTGCATTGCTCTGTGTTGTGTACCGGGTGTGGCGGTCCCGGCAGACGATCAGGGTACACGTTGTACGCGTGTTGATGTGTGTCTCCTATTGGAAGTAACGACAAACTTTTGCGTTCACTTTCGATAATGGCATACGTTCGCCTCGCAGGCGTCTTCGATATGCACAACCCTCTGTTGCAAGTGATCAACTATGCGCTACCTGTCTGTGCCGTCCCGTTGACCGCGCTTCTATCGCTGATGATGAATACGTCATCATACGTCTTGAATGTTACGCATGTATGTATATATATATATATATACGTGTATGTATACGTATATATATACAGGTATATATATATATATATATATATATGTTAGGTTGTTTGGAAATGAATCCGGATTATTTACCTCTTCTCGAAAGCGCGCCCGCATGCGTTACCAGGCAAGACCAGTTGAAAGAGCGGTTCGTTAGTACACAAAGTAAAGTTGAGTCGTTTATAACGGTCAATTCAATAATGCCTTCTTTAACGTCAAAAATGACATCGAAATTAGTAGAAACAAGCTGCACATCAGTCGAATTTTGTTCAACGAGCTCCGAAAAGGTAGCACCGTCGAGGAAACGTCTCGAAATGTCACCCACGCGAGGATTCTTTGCGGACGATGGCTCGAAATAGTTCATCAAGGAGATTTCAACCTGAACACCGCATTAAGGTCTGAAAACCCTTCTCTGATCGACGACGACGACGCCATCCTCTGTGACAAGATTCACGAAAGACCCGACGATTATCATGGGATAACTGTTCGCAGAGGAACTTGACGTTGGCGTAGCAACCGTTCATTCAGCGTTACACAGGCCTGGCTTGATAAAAAGCTCGGTAGATTGGCATTCAATGCTGTGGTGATGGTGGAGGGATATTTGAGGACCTATCCACTTCGAGCTTCTGAAGCACGAAAAGAACGTCTACTCGGCTCGGTGCTCTACGCAACCTAATCGGATTCAAGAAAATCTGATCAAAGCACCCCCAGAATTCATAAGTATGTAAAGGTAAAGTAAGGATGGTGTTTCATCAGATGAGCTCAGCCATCTTCAGAAACATTCGTCACTTCGGCTGGGAACTCCCTGAGTACCCTCTGTACTCCACCGGCCCTCCTCCTTCTCGCTGCGTCTTGTTCTGATTGATGACAAACTGGTTTAGTAGAAAAATAGTTCAACTTTTTGAGCGATGTCGAAAACGAGATGATTTCGTTTTTGCCTCGAAAAATGTCGTATTCTATAAATCTGTATACATGACGATGCTTGTGGCTCGTTAGAACAAGACCATCGCAAGTGATGAGAATTACTTCCATCCTTGAGGTAACTGAGATTTTCTCCTCTGCGCGGAGCGCCCTAGAGGTAAAAGAAATCCACAATGCAAAACAATGATTTCCAACTAACCTAACATATGAATATATATATATATGAAAAAAAAATCACAAAAAAATTTACGTTCGTCGTAATATCGAACGTAAATTACCAGCAGTCGTCCGTTGAACGAAAGAGCATCCAGACAAACGTGGTTGATTAAGCCTGTATATTATTAGGTTTATTATTAGTAATTTATTAAATACCGCTAATTCAATTTGCAACGGTTACCTCAGTACGGGTCCATGAACTAGACGTTCTTTTGTGTATCATAAATAGAGTATACTCATTGGAAGTAAGCATATAGCTCGTTTGGTTTTTTGGAATGGAGCCCCGTGAATGTATAATGAATCGACTCTGCTACGGGCCGTTCTTTATAAGAAATCTTACAGCGACTTGCTCGCATGAACATTGTATGTAATAACTGGCCGATGCTACAGAAATAACTGCCGCCCCTGATCGAGTTACTCAGCCGTTTGATATCAAATGCGACGAAGTTTGATCGATTAGCCACAGGTTCCAACACAAGTGGCTACTGCTCTGATCCATCGACAGTTTGCACCGTCGAACTGAAACTATCTTACGAAATACCGTGAATTTTGTATTTGTTGAAACCGTTTGAGTACTTCTGCCTCTGAAACAACACTACGCCAGAGGAGAGAACCGCATCAATTACGATGCAGCAATTCAATTTACCGGGGTTATATTTTTCACGAAATCATCTTGATCAGCACCGCTAAGGCGTCTTATCCACTGTATCGCCCCGTAGCAATTTCGGTGGCTTCACTTTTTTTTTTTTTTCGAGCTGACTCTCAGCTGTTCCCCTATCTGACAGCCCTCAGCTCTTAACCTTTAGGTATTACTATGAGGACCTATCGGGGCCACCTTTGCTTGGTGGCTTCACTTGGCCAGTATTAAAGCCCGTATATTTGTTATAAAAGCCAATATACAAGTAGAAAATATGGATGCAATTCTGAGACACGTTAGTTGGCGGGGTAGCTGAGGTTTCCAAGGATAAACAGATCCCTATGTCCATGGAATGACGAGCAGGAACCAAAATCGTATAATTAATCATATAACAGTTAGTAGTATAATGAATGTAAGCACATTACCCTAACTTTTATATATTCGTTTATGTCGTCCCTGCCTCTCTAACGAGGCCAGCCATCTATGTGACGGTAATCAAAAATTATTAATTCTCAGGGTTTGACAATCTGTCATCCTTCATATCGCGCCGCGCGTTTATCAACGGTTGTAGCAGCAGCCGCTGCCGCCGCCGCAGATCGGACCATTCATCGGTGCTACCACAGTGGCCCGGCTGAGTTATTCGAGCGTTCGAAGTTGTCTCAAGCGAAACCAAATGGCGATGAGAACGTATCGAGACCGCTCAATGTCGATAGGGGTCAGTACATCAAGGAGCGACGTGGGATGCAGTTTTTTTCGTCTCCTTGTCTAGTGCACGGCTTGGAGCACACGGAGCAGATTTCTCAACGATAACAGTGTCCACTCAGTGATAGCTCATGCTAACTGACGCTTGATGCCAACAACAACAGCAGCAGCAGCAGTGGCGGTAGTAGACTATGCCGACGATAATGGCAATGAGTTTTTGAGAGGATCCTTTTCTGCTGCTGCTGCTGCAGCGACGTTGGCCATTATCGGGCCAACGAAGTAACTTATCGATGAGGAATGCCCACTTCTGGGGAAAAAGATAAATACTTCGATGTTGAGGGGTCATTCACCCGTTTTAGTTCATCCCGTCTGGTTTCTTGTTTCGTTCGATTTTCGCTGCTCGCAATGAGACCGAGTAGCCTTTCTTTATTTCCTTTGGTTTAAAGTCGCTTGCCCGCCACCCGCTGACGTTTCTCACCAGGGGCTCCCAGCCGGGTGGATTTAAAGACGAGACTACAGCGGATTGAGCAAGAACCCCACTACCAACAACAACAACAACAACAGCAGCAGCAGCAAGAGCAGCAGCATTCACAGTAAACGTGGCGGCTAAACTACGGCCCCGGACAAGCTGGTGGACGTCTGTAAATAAAAGCCGTTGAATCACTTTGAGAGGTTATGTGCGTTGCTGCTGCTGCTGCTGGTTGAGGATCAGCTGGCAGTGAGGTCTTCCCAGAAAAGCCGTTACGCAACAGAGTTGCCGCACGCCGACGGACGCAGGTAATCTAGCGCCAGTGGCGAAGTAGAAAGACGACAATCGAAAACGATCACATACAAACAAACAGATACGAAGCGATTGATACATTGTGAGGAAAGACGTTGGCCTCTGCCCGGAGACCAACTTATAATTATAGAGAGTACGGCTGCATAGCCATAACCAGATAGATAGATATATATATATATAGGTAGCTATGCAGAGGGGGTACAGAAATCGGAGGATCACTTTCTGTAGCTCTAAGTACTCTTTCCAGTGGCATCTACGTTGGGATGGGGCGGTGATATTCTCGCAAGAATTGGTTACGCTGTATTTATATTCTATTTCTGTATTTGTATGAGGCTAGTAGTAGCACTAATAATCATAATAATAATCATAATAATATATATATATATATATTTCTCGGCATGTAGTTGTTGTGATTTTTACGTATTTGTTTATGATTTTCTGATGCTGACGCCAAACTCGCTCATAGTCAAATCGAATCATTTATGTACCGCTTCGACGCCTGTCTGCCGATCTACCTGCGCTTTGGACTGGCACAGAAAAATTCTACATCTTCCCCTCGCTCTGCGGAACGGTCCAACTATCAAAAAATGACTGTACATGGCCATGGCCAACATGGCTAAGGCTGACTACAACGGAGTGTAGCCTCCTAAGGTGTTCTATGGGATAATTTAGAGGTACTACACGAAACAGGACTACACGACACCCAAAATATGTAATTGTTGTTAATGTCTCTTATTTATATTTTTGCTTCAGTCCAATAATGCCTCTATATTTATGCAATCGATGCATCGTCCTCAGCAATGCTAAGCTGGGGTGCGTCAATTGCATAGCGACTGTATCAATGTCTCATTTTGCTGAAGGAAAGAAAAGCTTCTAACAGGCAGACAAACAGCAACACGAAGCCAACAACAGAAGCTGCCTATTTTTGCTGACTTAAAAAAAGCGCCCTGTTGATACGGTTGGACCGGACAAAACCAATCTCATTTGACCTGACCCGAGGGCTACGAACGGTCATTGAAGCCCGTCATTGCCGACTGGCATCACTCGAGTCATATATATATATATATATATATATATATATATATATATATATATATATATATATATGTATATGTATATGTATACCGCGGTTTACTTGTCGTCTAGATTTTGCGAAGTTGGCGGCAGCAAGAGAGTAAGATTAATGTTGCTTGTTTTACTTAAGTTATTAGTGGCGCAAGTACCGCCGAAGTAGGCACTGAGCTGAAAAGCGCAGTATTTGCGCCTAAGTGTCTGTCCCCCGTCCATCTCGTCGGATCTCGGATCTTCACGAGCGGCGTGCTCATGTCGACAACGCAGACGGACAGTTATCACCGTTTGGGCAGCACCGGCTCGCGCACCACCAACCAACCAACAGATAGGATAGGGAGATAGACAAACGAGCAACCCAGCCGTCCGATCAGACGTCTGGCCAGCTAACAAACGCCTGATTACCGCAGTACGGTTAGCGGATCCGGCCATTAGTTATACACTGGATAACGCTAGCTAGCCAGTCAGTCAGCTCGCGGGAACAGCTCGTCCTGATCGAGCAGGCCGCGGCGACAAAGTCAGAAGAAGAAGCTATGAGTGAATGCAAGCCAGCAGACGCAAAAGGTGATGGCTCACCGCCGTCGTCAACTCGGCCCGTGATCAGGATCACATAACTGGCTCAGTAGTCACGTACAACGAACAGCGATTCTCACAAGGATTCCGAGAAGGGGGCGGCGGGTAGCAACGGTGTGGTGGTGGTTCAAAGAAACAACACAGATCCCGATAGGGAGCTATTATTATTATTATTATTATTATTTTAATAAAGCGGAGAGAAACGGCAGAACAAAACAAAGCAAGAAAAATGAGCGGGAAAAAATTAACAATAACGCCAGATGGAATATCTGCTTCCGTCTACTTTGGCGTCTGATGCTGCTTGAGCTGCCCTGCAGCTGGTGTGTGTATCAGTGATGTCGAGCAACAAGAGAATAATCTATGCAGTGATAATGGAGGCTTGCAGCTTGAACAGTGGAGAAGATAGCAGTATGCCCTTGGATTGATCCACTGAACCGATGTCATATGTTTCACAGGTCGTTTATATGTCTAATATATGCGTACGTAGTCTGCAAGGGGTGATGACAGTGTGCAGATATTCCAGTAACTCATATGCACATATATCTTTTATATCAATAAATCTATTTCAGCCACGCCAGTGACTATGCATGTATTCTATAATAGGTAAAGCGATAATCGTATTTCAATACAATAAAAAATACAATTATTATATTTATTAATACAATTAATGTCCTCCATGTTTAACCAAGCGAGGCTACCATAATGATGATACAGATAATTGACTTGCATGTGTTATTATTAGACAATTATTTCGAATCAGAGTTGTGTGTCATGTTTTGATTGTTCTCTAATGATATTAAGTAGTCGATGCAGTTTCCGTTTCATCTGTTTCGACAGCCTCTACAGGGCACGTCTAAAGTATCCCCCGCCGCTGAATAATGACACCATTGTGAATCTATTTTTCACAATCTCCCTCTATCGCCATGCATGTCTGTGTGTACCACAGACAAATGATTCGGCGATGGTAAACAGCGAACGCAAATCGCTCTTAAACCGACACCCCAAGACGCCCACCAGCACAATGATTGGGCGCAGCTATTGTCTCTCTCGCTCGCTCGCTCGCTCTAACACGACTAAACGCGGCGTGCGCACAGACCGAGCTATGCAGCAACATCTGATGATCTGTTGATGTTCTCGGGCCAGAATTGTTTTGTGTCCATTAATTTTATGTCTGCGTGAGCGTCCTAATCTTCTTCAGCTTCTTTTCATTGTTGCTGTTCGTATGCGTCTCCTCTCACCTCTGCATTCGTCGTAGCTGGACACTTTCACCATGTACCCTCCCCCTAACCCCCCATAATAACAACAGTGATATCCACGAAGATGGGGCCACAATGGACAATTTGATTCATTCATGATTCGCTCATGATTTTTGAGAAATCCCCCCTTCTGTCGAGATGTCACTTTCGTCTGCTAATTTTCTCTAGTTTTATCTCGAAATAATAATAATAATGTAAACATTGTTTATACCCTCCACTGACTGGCTGCTTGTTGCTTATCGCTCTCACAAAAATGACCTGCTCCACGTTGAGTGACCAAGCGCTAACTAACTACTACTGTCCGTCTGTCCATATATCCGCCCGTCTGTCTGTCCGTGTGTCTGTCTGCCGGCGTGTCGGCCCTTGTAATATTATAGTATGATAATAATCGTTTTATTGCGTCTGTTATTTTTGCGTTTCTTCTCGCAGCTGTGGCCAGCCCTGCCCCGTCCGGTGCAGGGTTCTCTATTTTGAGCATTCAGGAAATATCCAGAAGAGTGAAGATGAGTGGACGTGCGCTCAGAAACGGCGGCTAAAAACAATTGCGTTTTTTGGAGCGAAAAACGCTAGCCATTACGCTGCGATATTATTTATGAGATATAATATTTTTGTATCTGTAAGTGCGGCGCGTGTTTATCTTTGTTGGCTAGTGGCTCGTGCTGTGTTCGTATGTTAAGCAGGTGTTCGCCTTGACAGCGGGTGTTTTGCCCAATAGCTGACGGAAGCTGTGTCGTCAAAGCAGCGTTGCGATGTCCGGTCGCGGCAGATAGGGGTGGGATGCCGTTGTACGTAGAACACTATCGAGACGAAGAAAACCATTATTCATTCATATGTTTACAGTTGTAAGCATATGAATGAATGGGCAATAAACGAGGTGCAGAGGAGCCATAGCGGCGACTGGCCGATCGACGCCTGTGAACGCGTGATTTGACGGCGTAGCGGGGTGTGGCTGTCAAATTGTGAACGGACGTGGACTGAACAGATACTGAGAAATGTATAGTTGTAGCAGTTGTATGTCGTTGAATAAATACCTTCTACTAAACAGTAGCACATGTCGGGCTGGACAAAGCAAATGCACCTTATGCTAAACGAAAACAAACGTATCCTAGAAAAAGATGAACATCGTTTATGGTGCACAAGTAATAATTGAATGACTATCAACATAGGCCCGAATATATATACAATAGAATAACAACATCGAGCAAAATCTAAATAACATTTGACGTGTTCCGAATGCATCCCGATTTTGCTTACGATTCGTCCCTCGTAGAGTGACATCCTTGATGCATACGTCGCCGAAATACCCGTATAGCTCATACTGTACATAGTAAAAGACTACCTGGCGGCTGCCTGCCGGAAGCACTCTTGGTACAATTCGCCTCTTGCGTTTATTTCTCGAGCCAGCATATTTCTTCGTCGCGGGGAAAAAAATGGCATACAACTGATGTGTCTCATCATCTCGCCTATCGTGTCCGTGTTTGCCAGGAGCGAAAACAAACAAAGATTATACCCAGTCTAGCCATCGCTCAGCGAATGCAATCTGACCATATGTGCGTCAGCATAACGGCGCAACGTGGCCGTTATCTGATGGCCGCTGCCGACTGCATGGTGCGAATGGCTGCAAGAAGGAATTTTTCGAAAGGCGTTAACTTTTGAATTAGCATTGCCATCTTTTCGTTGAACGGAAATCTTGTGGGTTCTCCATTTCAGCCGTTGTGACTGTCTGCTGCACTCGGTGCTAATATGTACACCCGAAATGATTTTAATTACTGGATCGTTTTGCACCGTTGGGTACCGCTTGCTAAGGAGAAGTGTTGACAAAAAAAAACTTGAGATTGTGCATAGACACAAATGTAATAGAGGGGCATATTCTAGCGGATGATCTTGGCCAACATGTCGAGACATTGCTACGCCCAGAACGGTGCAGTGAATAAGGGCATTACTATACTGATCTAAAAAAGCAAAGGTCATGAATTATCACGAGGGACATATTAGTCAAACCCTATGCGATTAATTAATTCCAAGTTATTAATTAGTCCCGTGTGTATCTTAGTCTCGTGGGATCAGCTTTACCTTCTCTCGGAGGGATTTGCCCTGACGGAAGTTCATTCACTGTCCCGCTTTAGGCACCGTATCCGTCTCCTCTTTGCGTGAGCAAGTGCTGGACGAATCGAATTGTAGAGAGACAACAATTTTCTATACAATTCTCATAAACGGCCTCAAAGGCGGGAGGACTTTCCAACGGAGAAAATGTCCTTAGCAACGGAGAATGCCTCGGAAGCGCCAAAGGAAACTCGCGATGAGCGGACAATGCAGTGTCTAAAATTTACACTGTAGATCTGTCAGATTGCGGAAGAATATACAATTAGTCACTATATGAAAGGCGTCTTTTTCGGTACATTTACGTGGATTCCCAATAGCGCACAACGTTCGCCGAACTACAGTTATCATTAACAATTTTATTGGCTGAACAAATATCAGTTGTGCGAAATCACGTTTTGAGCAGCAAAATGAGAGCGTGAATCAAGTGGTTCAGTTTCAACCCAACGTAGTGTGTTAAGTGAGTCCTTGGCTGATTCGTATCGTATTCAAGCATGGATAACCATTTCGAGGGACACACATCGCATCATATTCGCGATGTGTGTCCCTCGAAATGGTTGTTGACATTTCCTTAAAAATATAATGAAAGCTAATTATCTTATTCACCCCTTCCTAGTCCGCTGCTAAGATCCGTACACAAACAAATCCCCCAGGTACAATATAACAATCCAATTCCGCTCTTGGTCTCTGTTATGAAGCCAAACAAGGGTAATGGTTAGAAATGGAGCCCAAAACAGATTATGGCAAGAAAAACAAATGATATCTTTCTCCCCATTGTATAGATGTGTACATGCGACTGAGGTGCCTAGACCGCTATCTGCTCGGCGCTGAATAGCTGCATTATCTATTTGGTTTCACGTCGTCGTTGGTCGTTCAGTCCAGTAGGTCTGTTCGTAAATGAGAACACTGAAAGCACGTCCTGCTGTATCCGTCAAATCCTCACGTTGTCGTGTATCAACGCCATACGAATGATTCGTTTGGGGAGATGTCTGCTACTGGATGAAAGGACAGGGTTCCACCTCAAACGAAACTTCATTTCTCGGAGTAAGGCAGAAGGATCATGTTAGTTTATAGACTGACTCAAGCGTAAAGCCGACTCTGGGGAAGAGATAGACTCTCAGCAGAGGATCGTGGTTTTAGCAGGCAGAGGCGTTTTGTCATCCACGTCAACCAACCTGCACTGGATCGGCCCACCTTCATGGAGATTGGAACGTCTCTGGTGGTGTCCGTACGTTTGAAGAAAATTTCCTCCTCTCCAAAAATAGAAGTTTATACACTGACTATATATATATATATATCCATACGAACATCGGCATGAGTATACCTATGAAATCCTAAGCAGTAGGTAGTCCCTCAAGCAATGAGCAGTTATGTTTATTCGAATTGTTGACCTCCAAGGAGCATTTAGTTCCTGTTGTTTGAGGGAAAAATAGACAAAAATCTGGTGAGATTATCACCGTATTGCCATTACGTATTCCTCTCGTTTTTTTTTCGCCTTCAAGATCGGCATTGCGCAGCACTATCTTCATTACGATCCTCTCTCATCTTGTACCAGTCCAACCGTGTCGCTTGGTAACCGTGAACACTTCCAGGAAATTAGGGCAACTACTAACAACGCCCCTTCACGACATAATAATAATAATAATAATAATAATAATAAATGATGCTACCGTATGATTATTATGATTACGTCTAGTATCCGGAGTCAATGCGTCCCGGTGGGATCAGCACCAATCATGGTGGCGAACACTATCAGGAAATGGCTGAAACAGTATCATCTCCATTATTATCGTCAAACATCCGATGGCTGCCTTCCCTCCACTATATCCTCTCTTTCATACACCGAACACTGCTGTTGCTGCTTCTGCGGTGATTGCAGTGTATCCTCGCATCGTGCCGTACCCCTTAACATAGTAAAGTGGCTTCGCAGCAGCTATCATATCATGTCCACGTAACGGGTTATCGACATCATCGGCAAGGGAAAAACGCACGCACGCATGCGCGACTGCTGCCGGACAAGCCGAAATCGGACAGAAAGCATCCGTAGCTCGTACAGGTGTACGCTACCTGCGCATTATTCCCTCACCGCCGAACCCGTGCGTCATGTCTGACGAAGAAGCGTGAACCTGGCCCGTCTCGGATGGTCCATGGCTGGACCATCCGAGAAGTGGAACGTGAGCCGCCGCCACCAACTCGAAGAATTGATTTCGTTGTTGCTAATTTTATTGATAATATCATCACCATCATTACGATGATCATCAAGAGGATCGCCGCTAATGTCGGGGGATGGCGCATGTGTGTTGTTGGCCATTGGCGAGATGAAACGGACGCGTTCGGTCTACCCTCGCCAAAATGGTGAAAGTCAAAATGCAGCAACGGCGACCCACAGTCGATCATAATCATAGTCGTCATGAGGCATTTGAGCAGTGATCGGGCTTGGATCGCTGATTCAGCCTTAGTCACTGCAGTGTTTCAACCATCTGACTCTCCGGTGCTTCGCCACCACCGCCGCCGCTGTCCATTGAAGCAGGGTCGGTCTGGGCGGTTGCTCAATGGTGGGGAATCGTCGTCGTCGTCTGAACTGAAGGTGCTCGAGGCAATGACTGCCCCATATGTGTGTGGCTATACGGTTGCATGTAACTACGTGTACACACGACCCGCCAGACATGTAATACACCATTCATGTTTTTTTCCTACTGCAGACGAGATTCCAGCTCGGTGTGTCGTCATATAGACCACTAGCCCATCATTGGACAGACGAACCAGAGGCGAGACCATGCATGCACATACATTATATATATATATATATATATATATATATATATATATATATATATATATATATATATAAATAGATCATAGTCGTATGAGTGTACAAAAGTAGCGTGTTATCGTGTCGCGTCTCACAGATGACGGCCAGTGCAACTCTACCGATGACGTCGGTTGTTGCGACCGTTCGTTGTGGCTGCTACTTTGCAGTAACAGCGTTCATCCGTTGGGTGACTGATGATTGACGGACTAAAGTTCGCTTATGTCGGCCAACCGATACAATTCTTTTGCTCTTTCTCAAAATCTAAACAATGGCTGAAATTCAGCCGATGAACATACGCACACACAAGTCCACAGATCGACGGGTTCATTTGACGCATTTTGAATGGACGACCCTCCCACGTTCCTACTGGTTATATCATAGATCATCATTTACGTATGTTTGTAAATCATCATTTACGTATGTATATATATATATATATATATATATGTATACCGATGCATAATTGTGCATGGGTTTGCGTGCATAGGCGAATGTGAATATAACGGCGATGCTAGGTTATATCAGGCATCGTTACGGTTAAGGGGAGTTTCTGTAATGTTTTCGAGTTGTTGCTATATTATACGCTATCTCTGTTGATGATTGACTAATATCATGAAGTATATGTATGTATATATATATACAGCTGTTACAATTGTTACTTTGTTACGGGACCCTGAATCACGACGAGTGTCGACGTCTTAAGTACCCATTATTATTATTATTATTATTATTATTATTATTATGCGCATATGATATAATTGCCCTGGTGGTTATCTGCCTGCAGAAATTGCTTGAAATTCTACACTGTCATGTAAACCTTTATTACAGTAGACAACAACAACAACAACTAGTCTTCCCATTAAAGGCATATGCATCGGTCGCTACACCGTTCAGAACATTGTCCACGAATGAGTTGGTCACCGATCATCAACTTATCACATCGAGTGTCTGCTGTTCTTGGCAACCCCCGGGGGTTTCTTTATTCTCCCATTCCAACACGAGTCATCTATAGATTTCAATTTGGGCCTTGATTCCGATGTTGACGGTCTGGCAGTCGTCCTCTCCTTCAGCGAATCTCTCCCCCCCGAAGGTCCGCCGAAGAATCGTCACAGAATCGGTCCGATTATCGCAAGTGAGCAGGTCGTTGGCGAATCGTCCGCTGATGCTGGGACGCCAAGTATCGCTTCGGCGCCAGTGCATTGCTCGCCCTGCACTGATCTCATTGCAAGTATGCGTCTAGTGTCCGGCCAACGTTCGACAATCGATGTTCAGCTAACAGTAAGTCAGTCTGTCCACTTGCTCGTTTGCGCAGAGTGGCTGACTAGAATGACCAGTGGTGGAAGATATCAACCCCCATTCGACCTAGCGATTGATACGGCCCTATTTTCTCACCTTTCCCGTTTTCTAACGAGAGAAGGTCTCCTGCGACGAGCCGAACCGACCAGAGCGCGCCATGAAGTTGACCACGGCTACTATGCTATTGCTATGCCTGTTACTAATGTTACTACGGCTCCATCACTAACGAGTAGCACTGCCGCTACTATGACCATTGTAACGACATACATCGAGAAGCAACAATATCATAAGAGAGAGAGAGAGAGAAGTTGGGGTGGGGTGGGGGGGTGACTGGAGGAACGGAGATTATTTACTCCGCATCGGGCACCACAGGATCGCTCGCCCTTATGATTCATCTCCCAGTTCTCGATGTTAGTCTTCGCCGATCGCAGAAGAGGTTGTTCCTTCCACCTCATGTCGTCGTTCGTCCATACGTTCGTAGCTGGTGTTACTACTACTGATGCTGCTGCTGCTGTTGTTGTTATTGTTGCTGTTGTTGTTGCTGTTGTTGTTATTGTTGCTGTTGTTGTTGCCGCGCTGCTTACTCGCGGGCCGCGCACTGTCTTTCGTGTCTCTGATGCATTCAATGCCTCTCGGATTGCCGGCCAGTGCCGGTGTTGCCCGGAAGTGAGCGGCATGTAACGCTGTTCATCGTCCCTGCTAGTGGCAACAGTAGCAGCAATGCCAGTAGACACAGCAAAAGGGCACTGCACGAACAAGCGAACTAAAGAAACGGATCGCAGAAGCAGCCGCACCACTCGGAGTAATAGCGAACGGACCCGCAGCAACTGATCAAGGGAGACGACGGTCTGCGCTCGGACCTATCCGATTCCGATGGCTCCAATGCTGCTGCTGCTGCTGCTGAAGTCGCCGACATCGCCCGCTCGTTTTTGTTCTCGCTGTAACTGTCTGTGTACCTGGTTGTTGTTGTTGCTGTTGCTGTTTGGTAACGCGGCGCAACACGGCGGACGATGCCACTAGTGCTTTTACGAGCCCGCACCACGAGCAATACCAACCATCGTAGGGGGTAAGAAGCGATGGTTGCGAATCAGCATCTATTATATATTTGCGTACACAATCTGCCGGCTCTGAAGAGCCCTCTGTCGATAGCAGTAGGTAGTCGTTGCACCAGTCTCGTTCGAATGAAACCGGCCGCTGGCTGGGCAAGCATGCTGATGGTGGTTGTGGTGCTTCTCCTCCTCGTGTCGTCGGTGGCTCCGTTTGTGGGTGTTTATTTGTTGACCAATGCATGTTCTTCACGGAACCTAGCGGCTGAGTGGTCCATGTTCGCTTGTTACTTCGACGGAGTGAAATACTGACGGCCGCGATCGTGTCTTCCAGGGTCGGCTGAAGGCAGGTGGGCTGAGCTATCGGGGGGTGGTTGGCGTCCAGGGAGTGGCGGTGCTATGACGACCAAATAGCTGCCCACCAATCGTCGTTCATCGAAGCCGGCTTATTTCTGCTGCGTCTATTTAGCTCAGAAGTTCATATTTCACTTTTGATTTTGTGAGCAGCCTTCTCCTCTTGAAATACTCAACATGATCGCACCGTAACAACGATCACTGTCCTTATCGTTCGTCGGCAGAGTGCAATAAAGATTACGTCTGTTTCACGGCCCGCGTTGTTTGTCTGGTGATTTTTGTTTTTGGCGATTTAGTTTCTGTTGAACAAACCCGTTGTTTACAAATTTGTTGTTCGTGAACGGCGATAGACAGCAAGATGTTCTAAGGCTAAGCTTCTATAACAGCTGTACGTATTTCATAGAGGTAATCAAATCAAGAATTGGTTGTCGAGAGGCCAGGTGCGGGTTGTGAACAGGCGAATATACAATATATAAGAGAATGGAAGGGAATTACTAATTAGCATACTTGCTCTGTTGTACGACACACATCTTGCTAATTAGAATTACGTGGCTGTAAACCTTTCCGAAGATGTGTTTTGCCCCTTTGGGCGGATGCGGGAAGTTACCTAACAATGTGGTTATTGTCACACAGAGCGAATCTTTGCGATTTCTAATTAAAACCGCGATTGATTAATATCATTAAGCTCCGGTGTTTACACCTAGACACAGACATCGTTTTCTGACGGCAACATACGGTCCTTGCTAAACGTAATGAACAATTTCGTTGTGTACAATATATCGAATTTCCACTTGGCTGCCTATCATTGTTATGCTAATTTGAGAAGTAGTTAATTAAAATGAATTAAAGCTGATCTGGTCAGGTGTGCGTATCCAGTCGAACAGAGCATTCAGTTGCAGGAGAACAGATATTATGATCGACTTCAATAATCAGGACTATATTTCAAACCTGTGCTCAATATATCCCTCTTTACTAAGCTTCATAGACGAATCATATACAATTTCGCGCTGCTTTAACAAAGCCTTAGCCGTCTCAACTTGCGCTAATTCCGACACGATCTTCTATGCTTAATACTACGATACCTTCGCCATTTATGCTGCCATTGTTCTTCGCCTTCAATGTCGGACCCTTACGAATACCGAGCGCAAATGCGTGTCAGATCTCGTGATCAAGCTTACGTGACGACGAGTGGTTCCATGGACGTTTTTGTGTGGGGAAAACACGGGTTGTGGCGGACTGGAGACTGTTCATCCTCCAAGTGAGAGTTCCGTGCGACGAACAATTACCACTTTGAGGTATAACAGACATTGAAGGGAGTGTTCTCTCGCTCTCTCAATAGTACTGCATTTTTATTCTACATGTAGAACTGTCTTCACTAAATTTCCCATTTCAACCGTCTACTAAGCGCGTACGCTAACTCGCACATGATTATGGCTCCATTTTCAATCATACCCATAACTATTGTTATGCGCAGTTAGTCATCATGTGCTAGTAATTAAGCAATTGCATACAAGTCTGCCTATACGATTCTGTCATTCCCTCTCATCGTAATTTGCGGGAGCATTCGTTTCCTCAATGTTTGCGTTTATTTACGCCGTTGATTCCGTTCGACGTCTGTACCTTCTCGTTAGCGAGCACTGTCACCATCGACTGGTCCACATTTCTGCCGTTACCATTCATCATATACCCAGCATGGTTTCAACGGCGACAACAACGACAACAGGACCAAACGAGTTGGCCAACATTGGCATCGGTGTGCGCCAGCAATCACGAAATAAGCAGCATCAAGTTCGATAGATCATTGACTGACCGCAGTTGTCGTCCAACCAACTGTTAATGCCGTGTCGCGTTGTTGCTGTTACTGTTGTTGTTGTTATTATTGTTGTCGTCGTTGTTATTGTTGTTGTTGCACATTGACGTTATTATCATTATGTAGTAGTCGTAGTAGTCGAAGAATGTAATAATGACGACAGCAATTTAATGAAGTCGATGAAGTTTAATGAGTCGAATAAAGGCGGTGGCTCGATGTTCAAAAACACCGTCACCACAGGGGGGTAACTACAGCAGCAGCAGCAGCAGCAGCAACGGCAAGAGCAGCCAAAACAGCTGCAAACAGCTAACGGGCGATAAAGGTATCGTCAATCGCCAATATACCAATAATAATAATAATAATAATGATAATAAGCTACCAGTAGCAATAGACTGCGTCGCTGTATCAACATTGGCTCCTGTTGCTTTCCTGTCCTGTCTCTCCTCTGCTCTGCCACCGAGTCGCCGTAGTCGAAGTACCCAACGACGCCCGCCATCGCCGATGAAGATGCTAATCAGCACCATTATCATCATAACGACGATAATCATCCCGACGCCAGCGATAGTGATAGTGAGGTGGTTGCTGCTGCTGCTGCTGATGATGATCATGATATTGATGACGATCAGCAGGAAGCTAAAGAGGAGAAACAACAACAGCAACAGCAACAACGGCCGTAGTTCTCTTCCGCCTTGCGTGGCTCCCTTTCCACTGGCAGCCTCATTCGCCGCCGCCGCCGCCGCCGTCTCGTGCCTCCGAAAAATGATCGATGTCATTTGGGCGCCGCGGCGGCAGTGTGTCCACTGGGACGATTGACCGTTGCCTGTTGGCTGGATGGCCTGATGGTCCGGATGAAAGGCCGTCGTGGACCGTGGATTGGCGCGCAGTCACTTGAGCGTCAATCTGGCCGTTTACTTCTTTACTGGCATCGAATTGCGCATTGGCATCGTGGAACACATAGCATCGTATCGCAGCGAACCCCCGGCGACGACGGCAGCGCCAGCTTCCACAACGGCAGAGGGAATTTCCCGGAGAAAAGAAGAGAAGAGAAAGAAGATGAACAAGAAGCCGCCGTAGTGGCATCAAGTCCAGTGTTGCGCGTTCGAGAAGCTGGCGGTGGCGGCGGCGGCGGAGGCGGCGGCGGTGAGTTGCTGCTGCTGCTGCTATTGGGCCGTGATGTTCGTTGATTTTTCGGGATTTCGTCTATTGCCTATCACCCGCGCCGGGTCTCAGGCGCGGCTCCAGCGACCGCTTACAGGGAGAGATCGATAGATAGATGGAGACGAGAGGGTGGCACAGCATCTCATACGCCGCCGCCGCCGCCGCCAACGATGAACACGACAGCAACCGCCGGCTGCTGCTGCTGCTGCTCATTCGACGATTCGACAACTGCGCTTCATCTATGTCGTCCTCGTCGTCGTCGTCGTCGTTCCCTCCATTCGGAGACGCAATTGCAATGGTACTAGTGGTGGTGGTGGTGGTGGTGGTGGTGGTAGTGGACAGATGAAGTGATGTGAAGAAGAGAAAAACGTGAGGTGCCGATGACGCCACACAACGTGAATCGAACCATTTGATCGTGGCGCGGACACTGACGGCAGGAGGCTTTCTTCAGCATCGGACCATGGCGGACCATCTGCCGCCCTGCTTGGCACCAACTGCGTGGCCAGCAAATAGGACCCGCCGCGTGTGCCAATATAGACAGGATTGGCGTCGGACGGCCGCCTGACGAACAGCGTCAGTCGAAGTCATTTCGTTGCCGTCGTCGCCGCCGCCACCGCCTCCCTATGGCCAATCCACGAACTACGGGACAACGGCCACTCTACGGTAGCACGACGACATGCCCAACCAGCAACGAGGTAGCCCAGCAACAGCCGAAGAGTACCTACACTGTTCGTGTACATTCCCCTTGGGCAAGCAAGCGCAATTTTCAGCAGTGCTGATGCTTCTGTTCCAGCGCTTCCACTACCGGATAACGTGGCCAGGACGAGTTCTACCCCGATCGATCTATATATATGTATATATATATAGGGAGATGGAGAGAAATAAAAGACCCTCCGGATCGTGAGAGCCTCCTCAAGCCGAGGAGGAAGAGTGAAGCTCGCCGTTTTCGACTCTGCGCGCGGATGCGCTCACATATACGTAAATACGCAGAGGCATGTAGCAGTGATATTGGAAATATTAGACGTAGTCGCCGCCTACAAGCCCCTGCAACGGGGCCAGACCAGAGGAAGAGGCGATCATTTTTCCTCCACTTCGATGCGGCGTCGCAATCCCAACGTGACGTTCGCTGATCAACCGGCCCCACTCTACAGGGAACGCACAGCAAAAAACGTCAAACCGAGGAGAATACGCATAGTCGCACGAGAGTAGCGGCAATCGTGGCAAATTGACCACGATTGACCAAGTCGCCCGCTCGGGTCACTTGGCCAGGCAACTGCTGCTGCAGGAGCAGCAGCAGCAGAGCAGCATAGTCGCCGCTTATAATCAACAAAATCGGCAACCGATTCGATCGTGGTACACGTTACTACTACGTATATGCTACGCGACGACTGACTCGCCGAATGGTTGGTCGGAGGGAGGAATTGACATTTGGAGAATCTGAAGGTTGACTGATACTCTGCCGTGGTATAGGGAAATGGCAGGCGTAGAAGACAAATAAAAGAAAGGAAGGAAAGTTTTCAATATTTATGCGGGATATGTCGGGGGTGCGGCACGCTTGATTGAAAGCCGCCGAACGATCAGATGGAAATGGTGGAACGGAATATAACGTCGGACGATGTGTCTCCAGTATCGTTTGAGACCGCACTAAATGATTCATTACGAGGATAATCGCTGCGTATCGATTCTATATTGGCCAAAGCTATAAGAAGCGAGGAGTTATAGAAGGCCGGCTATTACTTCTGGGTAGATATGTTTCATTGATCATGATCACTATAACTCCTAACGATCCCTATTGATCTTATGTTATTGTTATTATGATGATGATGATGATTTGGTGATATGTGCGTCCAGCAACAACGACAACAATGTCGTAGCTGATCGCCTGTCAGATCATGATTAAATGCGGAGAAATTCGACGAGGCTCGAAGGGGTCGTGAGGAGAAGCGACAATTTCTGTTCTTTGTATAAATACAATGCAAGATGCATTGGAAGCGCAAGTACCGAGGAGAATCGCGTTTGTTGACTCGAATCTAATTTAGCAATTGTTCATTGTGCACACGAGGCCATATGCCAAATGTTTTTGAGTGTCGAACAACGAATTGGACGAGTCGATCCTTAAATAGCTCATATCATAGTGAAATAAGTGGCTTAGACAGACACACACAGGTCGATGCGTTTATGTCGTGGTGTGACTTCTTGCCGTGAATGCGTTCCGTACATTAAATAAATGTTTGAAGAACCATTCGTCTGATTAGAGCACTGCTTGGATAGTCATGGAGTAGGCCTGGCTGTCTGTCCTTAAAAACACATCGACAAAATCGGGAGGATATCTCGTTGCCACGTAGGCCGATCTGTTGTAAGAGTGAACCACCAGTGTACGTTGAAGGTGTAACCGACATAGCTAGTACCAGCATAGCACACCGAGCTGACTCTTTTTATAACGAGAGGCGTCTTGAATATTCGCTATCCCTGTGGGGCATAGAAAAACGAAACCACTTAATTATTATTATTATTATTATTATTATTATAAAAGTTTAGTAAATATGTCATGTGCACTATGAGCACACCAAGATAACGTGATCGGGCCCAGGATTCTCGATCCTCAGTCAAACATGGACATTGTACAATATGGAACATTGTGCAATGCTACTGATGCTGGTATGCAATGATGTCACATGTGTTATCCCCGATGGCGCGAATCAGCCTGTGGCACGCACCATGCCACACTTGTTTGTATTGAAGCTATATTTAACATGTATGTATCTGTCATGCTTAAACGGCGATCGCGTATAATCATAGAATGGGTACGAAGCTAAATTCCAAACGAAGTTAAAAAAAATCTTGGTAAATTTGCCCCGTCGGATATTTTATAGAATGTGTTTTCTTCGGTGACATTTTGGCAAAAGGTTAAAATTAGCTAATCAGATAAATTGTGGCTTATGTTTCCTTCTTACAAATGTACAAAGCTATGTTTGTCCGCGCAGTAAAATATTTTACCCTCACTGATATTCGCATAGGCAGACTCATAGGGGATATCTATGTACATTTGACAAATGATTGATTCCTAGCGATACTTCCGGCCCATTATCCAAAACAACATTGACGGGGTAAAACGTCCTTTTGGGTGACTCTACAGAATTCATTTTTTCTATACACAAACAGACGCTTGCAGATAAATAGACACACACGACTATCAGATGGAAGATAAATCGGGGGAATAATCTATTTCGGGCAGAAAAGCGAAGCAGAGAGAGAGAGAGAGTTTCAGATGCTGACGCGTCAGGAAATCATTCAACTCGTGAGCTCCCGTATTTACCCGTCGGCTGCTGTTTATCTAAATTGTCAATTTTATCGAGATAAGCTAACCGTGTAGAATTGCCAGCAAGAGCTGTTCAAACCGATGGTGGTAACCATCCTGATTTGGATAAAGGGTCCGCCGTGGCAAGGCGTTCAGCTCGAATCTATTCAGCCACTTCAGACGTTCCAACAACTCCCTGGGTGGGGGAGGTTGCCAGTCGTCGAGAAGAAAAAGTAAAATAAAATTTCTGAAAAGTGTGAATGAACATTTTGTATTTTTTCTTTCTTCTGTATTTTCTATCTTTTTTTGTGGTTTCTCGACGGTGGATTTGAGTAGTTGAAATTCACTGCTGACATTTGCACGCTCTCGCGTGGAATACGACGGGCCGCTTTTGCCGGTTAGATTTGATTGGTGATTTCCAGTGAGAATACATTGGTTTATCACAATTCGTTTGCTACACAGATGGCAATATAAGTCGACAGCATACAGTAGATCTGTGTGAATGAATGACTGAGCTGGCCCAGGAATTAAATCTTAGACAAGCTATGCAGATGATTCTCATGGACGATCGGATTGGGTCGGAATCAGAATTAATGAGAATTGGATGCATTGTTTGACATAAATAGTGATTGGGGCACACCAGCTGTTTCTTATATCTGACAAATGTTTACTAATATGAACACAGCTACACTTGTATGGTCTGTATATAATAATTACTAAATCATAACATTGAACGCCTCGAGATGGCTATCCCCATGGAACACACTTGAGTTAACAGGCTGAACACTAACTTTGATCTTGCTTCTTCGAATAGTGTTGTCATTGTCTATTAAAGTACCAAGAAAACCTCCGTGGAGTTGGTCCAACGCCATTTTCCCGAGAGATCTCTATGTATCTATCGTTAGGCATATTATTCGACAAGTGACTTCAACAGTTGTCATTAATCTCGTTTGTTTTACGTCTAGGAACCCTGACACATAATGTGATATGCTAATGGTATGTCATAAAAAAAATGGTTCACCCTAAACGTCGTTATGCATTCGAGCGAGACTCACAGATGCTGTTTTCTGTCCAGCTCGATGCAGTTTGCCATCAAACGCAACAGTTAAGTGAAACCGTTCATGAATTGCAGGTCACAGTTTAACAACAACAACAACAACAACAACAAAAAAAATCCTCTTCGAAGCTTGTGTCGTTCACAATGCAATTTTACTAGCTTCGTTTCAATCATTTTTCTGTTTGTTGTCTGCGGGACCGCTTCAAGCACAAGTCCCAGCGCCAATCCCTTCAGACTAGAACACGTGTTTCAGACGAGCATTCACGCTCACACGTGGACAACAGACAGCGTGCAAATGTTTACTAACGGTGCCTGATAATTTTCCACTATATTTTACGTGAGTCACTCAGTCGTCTGGGTCGTCGCCAACAAGAAATCCAAGGACGAGCAGAAATGTTCCGAATCCCGGCGTGTGTTTCCCATTTCGCAATTTTCCCATGGAAAATCATCCGACCTAGTCGTATGTAGATGTTCTTGATCTAGATGAATAATATAGACACCAAGTGGCTAATCTTCGATGAACAGAACGACGCCAAGAGATGAGATGAATCGAATTGTGGCTTTGGTTCGGCAATTCGTATAAGAAAAATACAAGTAACCGTGCAGCGATTGGACACGTCCACTTGTTATATATATATATATATACGCGTGTGTGTGTAACAAGCAAACTTCCCGGCTTTAATCCATTTTACGTTGGAAAGTGATCACATGAGCCGTGAAGTCGAGTTATTTCCAGTTGCAAAAAAAAGGAGTAAAAGTAAGAGTTTTGAATATCTTCTTTTTCAGTTCGCTTTATTGTGCTTCGATCAATACACACTGCTACCGGGTTGGCTCAAATGTTGATTATCTCATTATGTGCAGCAATATTGTGCAACAATGTTCGCTAGACGGAAATGTTTCCGCCACAGCTATTGCAGGGGTCGACCCTAGCGTCAGCTAAATCATAGATTTCCGTTATCGTTTGTTGAAAATAACAAGACAAAGAACAACGATAGCGATGTTCTTCACTACAATAAAGTGCAATAACTAACATAATTTGACGCAATGGTGGATGTGATAGACTTTGTCAACACACGGCTCGACTGAATGTCCTGAACGATTCTGCTCGTAGATTTCGTTTGGCCCGTCGACTCATGGCAGACGACGATAGTCGTTCATTATAGCTATGAGATTAGCCTACACGGTCGTTACTTTCTTATTACCATAGAATCAAGTTTGTCCTACCTAAGTCGAATGCGATATTGGCCTTTTATGAGATTAATATCTCAGAACTGAACGTCGGCATTGTAAATGCACGCTATCACAACGACGAGAATACAAATATCCCTTTGTTTTTCGTGATACCGCGTCAACATTGAAGAAATTCACACGAGTGGGCCAGGCGCTGAAGCGGCGTTTTTAGCGGTCTGGAAAAACACCTAAACCGAAGTCTTTGTCGTTCTCGTATATCCAACGTGAATTCGTCATCACGTCAATACAATTCGTGTCCATCGATTATTATGACCTAATGATTTTCAGAAATTATACATTATAAGTATGCCGCACACATGTTCGAATTGGTATGTAAATCACCCTACAAAGCGGCCCCTGCGATATCCCCCCCCCCTGCAACGGATTTAACCACCCGTCGTATGCAGCCACCCGTCGTCGCTGGCTGTGTGTCTCTTCCAGAAGCCCGGGCCCCCGCCGCACAGTAGCTGCGATGTCAAAGGAAATAGATATTGACGAACGGCTATCCACCACGATTCGAACGGTGTAAACGTTTACGAATGATAATAACTCCTCGCTACATTTCGTCTCGTTGGCAAATGACATCTCGCTTTGCATGTATGATCCTGCTCGCTATCCCTCTAAGCCTCTTGCGTTTCGCGCTGCCACCGGCAACAGCAGCAGCAGCAACAGCGACAACCTGAATCCACAAATCTTTCTGTATATTTCCTTTCGTTTTTCTTTCGTTCCTCCGCCGACGTCTCAGGCGGGAAATCTTTCGTGCCCGTATTTTTCACCGCTCACTTCACATTCGTTTGACTTCGTTTGTTTGACGCGTTGTGGTTTTTTTTTTGTTGAACGCGTTCGTAAGCTGAGCGCAGATGGACGGATCACTTTTTCGCTCCGCGGAGCGCTGATGCCAGCCAGCCAGCAGCGATCGCTTTCGGCGACCACCATCGACGCGCGGGGTTGAGAAGCAGCCGAAGAAGGATTGAGAGATGAGACGTCCACCGCTCACCCCGACACAAGCACATACACACGTAAAGGAAAAACGATCTGTTTGACAGAGGCGGTAGCGAACAGTGGCAGGCTGCAGGAACTAATGCATGGCACGATCAACATTACGACGACGCCGCCGCCACCAACGCCACCACCACCGTCGGTAGCGTCAGCGGCGGCAGCAGCAGCAGCGGGTACCCACTCGAAGGTGTCAGCCGACGACGCCGCGACCTCATCGGATGGAGAATGTCACTATCGGTGTCACCAAGCTGAGCTGCTGGAGTACCTTTTTATCTTATTCGTTCGTTATTTCTTTTAACTGCTCTTCCTCATCTAGTCCGCGATCATTTAGCTGTCCCGTGATGAAGCTTAGCGATATTGTTGTTGCTGTTGTTGTTGTTGTTCACATGTCAATTAAGTGGTTCCGCAAAATGGCGGAAAGTAGTTATAATATTATAGTGGTTATAATATTATAGTTTAGTAAAAAGCGTCGTCGCGGAATCGCTGCACACACAACTGTGCGAGCAGCATACAGAATCGTCCAATTCACAATCGTAGTTGTACTATTAGTGAGCATGCAGTATGATTATGAACAATCAATGAACAATGCTAATGGTTTGGCTTGGGCAAGCAGCGTTTGAGATTTAGGTGGGCTTATTGCCCCCTTCAATCAGTGGTTTATAATTAGTAATAGTAATAATCAGTCATAATAGCTGGCAAGGCGTTCAAGTGTGACTAAGCGACGGTGGTAAGTGTTGGCAAGCTACGCATTGTATATATGGAGCGTCGGTGTAATAAGATGGATTTGTCAATCAAGACCGTTTTAGGTTATAACAAAACTGGCTCTAACAAATCATACGATGGGCGCCTCTCAATAGCAAGGGCTACAAGTGAGCCAGCGTCGCTTCAACGTGGACTGTGTTCCTTTAGACCATCTCATCTCATTGGGAGTATTTCATCTTCCCTCGAGTTTCCATCCAACACCTCTGTCTTCAGAGTAGACCTTCTCAACAAGTCACTCTGATAGCAATCTCAGAAGTACCGACAATAGCAACAGTATACAACCCGCTATAGGTATCATCCAAATTAGCAGCGTGTAGTCATCCACATGACAACCTATCGGTGTTGTATGAAATTCAGTTGTCCATCGGTTGTTACCAGTGTCTTGTCACAGCATGTTACAGGTCGGCCATAACAGCAAAGTTGAGTGAAGCGAATTTCGCCAACATTACACTATGCATATGGTCTGACGACGATAACTCGTCCATCGTTCATCGGTCGGGACAGATCTGAAGCTCTATGAGGTTTGAGCAATGTAGAGTTCAACTGTGAATCAGCCTCAAGAAGGGCATCTTGAACTGCAATAGCGGCACCAGCAATAACAAGAGCAGCAGCAACAACACAGGCACAAATAACAATCCCAACAGTGTGCAATTGGCTGTCAAGTCACACATTTACAACCATTTGGCTGAGGAACATCTGCTGCTCTCCCTCTCAGTACCTTCCTGCTGGCGGCGGTGACGGTGGCGGTATTCAGTAAATTCATTCCATGAGACACTTCACCACCTCACGTATATCACCTCAGTTGACCTCTTCAGACCTCTTTCTCAGAATATTGATACAAAGAACGACCGTGTCTTTGTCACCGTAATAACTTGTTGTTTCTGCTGCTGCTGCTGCTACTGATGATGATGTTGCTGACAACAACAATAACAACAACAAGCAGATGAGCTGTAACAATAGGAATGCATCGTCGGCGACAAATCCTTATTAACAAAAACTGATAAATCAGTAGGTTGAGTATAATTTGTATAAACGTACCCTACATTAACAGAATAGTGTTAGTTACGATTCACGCCAGCTTGACAGATAATTTATTATACCAAAAAAAAAATGGGCGATTGACGTGTCCGTCTCGTGCCTCAACTGACATCTGTTCGCTCTATACGTATTTACCGAACAAGTGTCATAAGAGGTCATAGAGATTGTGTTTTACGTTGCTTCACCAGAGATTTACTCGTCAGCGCGATGGCTTGGACGGTGGCTGTAAGAGTCCGGAGGTTGCGGGTTCGAGTCGTTCCCCGACCTGATTGGTGATTGGTATTGGGAACACAAGCGTGATAAAACTGCAGGTTCCTTTACTAAACCAATAAAACCTTTAATCTGTAACTTAAGCACGCTGATATCGTGCAAATCACGATAGGCGTCAGAGCAGCTATCAGGCTCAAGAATATTCTAATACAAGTACATTCTCCGAATATCATCCAATATAATTTTTTTCTTCACTAAGTCACCTGCATCGCACTCGTCACTACCATCAGTTGTATTTGCTAACGGAAATATGTCGGATATATTTCGGCAGAGCTATTGTTTCAAAAATTTCAAATCACAATGCAAATTTACGGTTATATAGAAGCACATGATAATAAAATCTCAGATCGAGTGGCTACGATTTGTTGTTTGTTTCTCGCCCTATTTCAACACAACGACGATAATTGACATCGACGATCGAACGATACCAAGCCGAATTTGACATTTCAACTTCGGTCCAGTGTACACTTATGGTCATAACAATAAACTCGTGTATTCCCCATAACGGTATCGATTCGTGACTATGATTACCGTAGTAGATTCATTGCCGTCACTGCACAATGAAGAGAACCAGAAGATCGGATGGCTTCTCTTCTCACCCGGAAACAGCAGTCTCGACTATTTCACTTTCGTTTTCCACAGGCCGAGACAACAACACTGCCGCCGGACGAAACCATCACCAGTGAGGGGAAGATCGCTTTTCGGAGCCCAGGTCAAAGTGATGAGACCGAACGCATTCGCTAACGACGACGATGCCAACGGCAACTTTAGCAGCAGAAGACGAAGATCAAAACGGGACCCGCCCTCGAAAAACAATGAACTGCTAAGCCACCCTGTCATCATGAAATTCTCTCTGAAACGTCGAACACGAACAAAAACGGCGAAAATTCGCCTCTTGTGAGGCCCCCTCCCTCCCTCCCTCTCGCCCATCTCGCAATTGCTCATATTGAAGCGGGAACGTGTAGTGTAACGCTAGAACGACGCTTCTTAAGTGTCGGCATAGAACTGCATATATATATATATATATAGATATATATAGCCATAAAATGAAACGGTAGTCAAATGATGCATTGAGAGTCACTCTTAGCCGGAAGGGTGAAACACGATGGGCTGTCGTGCGGCGTTGCCTTTGACTCCGTTGGGCAAAGGGTTTACTGTTGGATCGTGGAATCGTTAAACTTTCAGTTTCACTGTAGGTCGACCGGCGGTGTACCAACCGGTGGAACGACTAGTTTCACTTAGTTTCATATAAGCGATGTGAGCTACACAAGGAACGTATGTGGCTTGGTATCTGCCGAACTTATTGTCGAGCTTATCTATTAGCCGGGCTTGTGTAAGCGATTCTCAGCAATGTTTATCCGCCAGGGTAGTAGGAAGTCAGCTTACCGCATCGACATGGTCACCGAGATAATCTTGCTAAATAATAATAACAATAACTTCATTAACAAATCTGCAAGCTCCAATCCTAGGGAGATTAGAACATGACGAAATGGTTCGTCTCTCCTGTCTTGCTACTGCACCACCCCTGTGGACAGAGCCTCATCGCCGCCCGAGTCGTTACAAGGTGGGCATTGCAGTAGATATTTTCAAAACAAAAAAACTTCTTCGCAAAATAGGACAAACGCCCTCCGAGCGCCAACGAGAGATGTTACTATGAACAAAAAAAACAGATTCTAAATATCAAGAATCCCTGATTGTACATAAATAATAAGGCGAGACCAACACTCTCATCGATTTTGTGTAGACGAATCCATAGCTAGGACTACAATTGAAGAACTTTGACAACAGACAGATCATAAGAGGAAATAGAGGAAATTGTCTCGTATACTTATGTATAATACACAGAGCGCTCCATTCGTTGTGAGACGACTCACTATTTACTCGGTGGTGCTTTCATTCAGACATATCACTTAAGGTCACTGATTCACTAACCGATCAGGGTAGTATGCTGGCCCTGTACTAATAGTTACGGGAGACGGAGATGGCAAATAGTGGCTGCAGGAAAATTCTGCAGGAACATCTCACCTGATTCAACTCATTGCTGGCAACACCAACATGGTTCTTTCGTTTGGGCGGATAGGGAGGGTGTACCTTTCTTATAGTGCATCGACGTCAACCTGGAAGCTAGTGTATTGTAGTTGAAATGTTTCAAATTGTTCCTCTGTCAAGTAACGCCGGATTGTTTTACGGTGAATTCTGCTGTTCGAAGGAACATAATAAGCTCCTTAGATAGTTCACTCCTTAATAGAAATATTTAGGTTCAGCTATGTCCCTTATACTTGGTTTACTTCGAAGCAATTCTGATACGAATTGGATCTCATTATTATTTATAAGTGGCAATAAAACGCTTGATCATTGTCGAGTAATTCACTTATGCGATGTTACTAGTTTATTAGATTTAATAGTTCAGCTCTATTTTTCAGTGAATTTTGTCGTCGCTATGGGCACCCATAAATGTTACCGGAAAGAAGGTCTTAGAGAAGAACCTATTTTTAGGCAATATCTCAACTTATAGCTTGTTATCCTCCTTCAAGCATACGGTTTACGGCAGCGATGCGGCTGATAGACGCAAATGCAACACACACCGATAGTTTCTTCTGCCTCGGCGTCGATCATTTTCTCAGATTGTACCTCCCATAGAGTATACCTAAGGTTTTCAGTGTGACTCTCAGCCAACATTTAACAATGTCCACGGTACAACTGCTTTTAGCATTGCTTCGTAAGATGGACAACCCCCTTAAATGCAAATGTGCAACGGGTGGGGATCGAACCCGTGCACTTACCGGCCTCCTCCGATTGCCAGGCGCACACGAAGGCACCACGTCACCGGACTCGACCCATAGAGTATACCTCGCGGCGTCAAATAGACCAACCGTCCATCTGGCTAGACAGACGCACGCTTCCTCCTTACTATACATAGAATGATAAATGTACGCTCCTCAACCGGTTCGAACTTAAATGATCTCTAGGTGTCAACTATTCGACACAGTCCTCCGCATATAAGAAGGATCCAAGGACCCTTGAGCTCGCATGTATATTGGACAGACATAAAAAACGATCGTCAGCGATCCCCACAAGTCTTCAATTCCTAGGCATTTTAGTAGATATTGGGGCACGCACCTTTGGCCAACACGCCACCCTCATCGTGTCGGTGTGATTGGCCGGGGGAAGTCCACAGGCTGCTCCTCGACTCCTGTGCGCTTGCGAGCGCACCACGATTCAATAGCCACACTCACTATCCTTTCAAAGGCACTATTTAGTCCGTGCGCGCTGTCCGACCGATAATGTTGGCCGCCTCGTTGTCTCGTGTGTTGCTACCGTTCTGAAGGTTGTTTTCGCTCGGCTTCGTAGGTCGGCCACTTTTGCAGAACTGTCCTCAGAGTTGTTGCGTCTTGTACCTTTCGCTGATCAGCTCTGCACAACCAGTACTACAACTCCGACTACAACAACTCGTGCTGCTTTTCATCGAGATGGATCACTTCGACTGACTGTACCAGTAGCAGCAGCCTTGCTGTTGCTGTTCGCCTAGCTGTCCTTTAGCTTGATCTAACCTCACTTATTGTAGTCACCGTGTCTCGGCGACCGTCTCGGGCCCCGGCCGTCACTACACTGACGGTTCGGGCCCCGCTCCGCGTGTCTTACTCCTGCCTCCTCTCCAGCTAACGCCGCGCTGCGCTACGGCCGCAACTACCATAGATCTTCCCTCGGGTGTTTAACGACGGCAACAAGAGCCGCCAGCAGCAGTAGCAACAGCGGCGGTGGTGGTGGTGGCGGCGGCGGCGGCCGTAGGCACCGCTGAGTCCCGAGCATCGGTGAAGATGCGCTGCTTGATCGTACGTTGGTCCGTCCGTCCGTTCGTACGGCTGCTCGGCTGCGTGAAGCAACGGATCGGTTGTCGCTGACGAGCAAAGAATCATCGGCCGATGACGCTGGTGAAGACTGAGGCATTCAGCCCCTCGGAGCGTTAGGCCATAGCACGCAACAGCAGTAGCCTATAACAGTTGCCCCGTGACGCACACCTCACCCACACCCGCATTCCCGAATCGCTTGTATGTTCATTCTAATATAAGGCTTATTCATGGAACAACAGTTGTACTATGCTTAAGTTTTCATTAACATTTTATAGACAGTGTTTAACGTCGCGCCCGGTTGCGTGGTGGTGCATTCGTGTGCGACTTGCAATTGAAGGAGACACGTAGGGGCACGGGTTCGATCCCCACTGTTGCACATTTGCATTTAAAGGGGTTGTCCGTCTTATGAATCGACAATGCCGAAAGCAGTTGTACCGTGGACATTGTTAAACGTTGGCTGTGAGTCAGCCCGAAAACCTTTAAACAGTGTTTGACACATCGTGCACTAGGGCGTGTCGGCTAGACTTTTTTTAAGGCACAGAGTCTCATGAATTCCTTGGCTCGACGGATCGTCTTTCTAACAAGTGCAATGGTTGGGAAAATCATGTCCAATGAAGTACGTTAATTGAACAACTTAAAGCCAGTAGCGCACGATAGGAATGCGTATCAGATCTATGTCGTACCTGAGAAAATATCAGAGACCGAATCCCTGCGAATTCTACTATCCACGAAAGGCATAGTTGCGGATAGCTTCGATCTTACAGATTATTACTTTATAACCAGATAGAGGCGCCATAACACATCAACGAAATTCGTACCATATCGTAGATCGTAAGCCCTCTGAGACGTCTCAATTAAGCATGAACCTAAGCCCTCAACCGTGAAACTAAGCCCTATGAGACGTCTCAGTTAAGCGAAAACTTTGAGTATGGCGAGGTGAGCAAGCCATTTTAGCATCTCATTGACCATTAGGCCGAAGCATTTCGTGGCCGGAGATATCGACACTTTCACAACAATAACTGAATAGGATCCATCCTGATTCGTAATTTACATGTGCGAAACAGCCTAAGACACGTGCGTTGACAACAAGGCCAAACGAGCGTGACAACCTAGGTAGGATTCCAGCATCTACAGAAAGTATGGGTCACAAAAGTCCCACCTAAGAGCCACGTCTATATCCAGAAAATCCTTTAATTTTAAAAGGTTGCCCATGATAGCGTCCTTTACTCCTTACTAAGGACAGCCTAGTCGAACTCGACCTACGAAAACCAAATTGGCAAGGAGGGAATAAACCCGTCGGCATTAGATGACTCTAGTGAAGTTATCACCGGCCGGTCTGTTGAGCCGTGGGACAAAAAAGTTTCATCAAATTCGTTGTATGCTATCTACCCAAGTGAAATACCATAGTTTTGACCGGCGATGCAGCAGATACAGAGTCGTCGAGACGACCTACGAATTCATTAAGCTAAATAACAACAGCTGAGACATATCTATAATATGAACTATCACTGAATTAACATGCACGATTTGATTCAAGGGTCTCTTGTTTCCAACGATTCAGAACTGCAGGTTTTTCACGGCACTTGCATTGCCACTGTTGATGGTTTAGTGAAGCGTGGTATGAACGCACCGCTTTGCGCCAGCGCAATCTTCAGATTGAAGAAAAAGGCACCCAACGAAGGCTTACATACGCTTCTTTTGGCATATGCGTTATGTATGCGTTAATGCGAAGTCCTGCCTTCGAACTGGATTCAGTCCTAGAAGTTGGAAGCTAGAAGTCGAGTTGTGAACTTGGATAGATTCGATTTATTGCTACCTCCCGCAACTTAATTGAAGAAAATGATCGAGTGTTCATCAGGTTATCAGCTAATCAGGTCTGTCGCCCCAAAGACGACCCTCAGCTCTTCTCTCAGATCTTCCCTCAGGTGTTCATTTGCTAGTTGCCCTTGCGCTGTAAAGATGATCGCTATCATGCTATCAAGATGATCGCTATCATGTTTTAGTCACAGTGGGTGATAACAACGAAGGCGATAAGCGTATCTCATGTTTGCATCGCTCGTAAGGCTGTTCGCGAATCAACCGCTGTTACTCATTCGACGGAATCGAACGATAACTCATCTTTAACAATAGCTTTAACGATAACTCCACTATAATAATTGCTTCGACGATAACTCCGCTTTAATAGTGTGCATCTTGTAGTACAAAAAAGATAATTGAAAATTGAAACCTGCCCATGTCGTTCTAATTTCAGCTACAAAGTTTGGCGCATAGTTTTTCAGCAATGAAGCAATGAACAAGCGGTTATTCGAATTCCTTCGAATCGTTATGTGTATCAATGATAACGCTAATTACTCTGTAATCAGTTCCAACATTTTCATCGTCGACAAGCTACTCGACTCATTTGATAAGCCAGCTTGTAAACTGTTGCCTGTATACCACCTGTTTTCTCAAACTCGGAATATTTATCGAACAGATAAACATAATATATATATATATATAAATATAATATTATATATATATATATATCGGGCATGCTTCTATTTCAGCCAGTTTTTTGGACTTGACGTTTTTCGCTGCACGATGCCCTAATGCAAGAGAAGACTCCCTGATCGCTAATCTAATATCAAGTGGCATGCTCGCGATGCATATGTGCCGAACGGTCATCATCCGCTGACAACCCGGCTCACCTCACGCCGATGAGGCGTCACTGGGCAACCGATGTGACGAAGAACATGGAACATTCGAGATTATGCGATTCGTTGAATCTCGGCATCGAGATCGAATTCGATTCTATCTGATTTGCTCGAGGGCGACCTTGTCCTTTCCTTCGGCGAAATTGGGGAGCCTGAAAGTCAGAAGGCCTTCTGGCCCATCGAATTTACCTGTGTGCCGAATAAATAGATAACATGATCCTCGACGGGTTTTTCATTTGCATGTGCATTTGTTCACTAAATCAATCTATCTCAACGGTCGGGTTCGTTGCCCAGCAAGCTCAATGACACTAGAATTGTCCCTATATTGAAGAACTAGACCGATCAGAGCTTCGGACGTAACTACCGGATAATCTCACTGATGGACAATCTGTCAAAGCCGTTAACCCGGTACGTTAGCATACGCGTGCGTTACCTTGAAGAATCTGCTTCGGTTGTGCCAGCCATCGCAGCAAAATAATTCACCATCAAGGATTCAGTCACCCACATTAATTAATTAATTTAACCCATATTAATTAATGAATGAATTAATTAATTTAGTCACCCAATTAATTACATGAACCCACATGTATTATAAAGAAACGATGAAAACCAAAACCTATCTGTGGTTCGGCTCTGATATATTCGGATCACCATATTATACAAAGCGTGGGTTAATAAAAGACCTGCAGAGAGAACCTTTATAACACATATTACAGCTATATCAGAATTACCATTTAATTACTAGAATATGTGGAAATATAGGCCTCTACAATGCAATGGTACATGCAAGCATATTGACTGCTCCTGACTGCTTCATTAGAGGCATTCGGACTTTCTAAGAACCATTGAATTCATTGAGGTGCCTTGATGTAATCGATTATGTATGAGACTCACTAGACCGATCGAAACAGGTTGGTTTGCTCTTAGCTGAATCATCTCGAAAGTATCAGTCCCCTGGATGGTCGTCTAGTGGTGAGCGTCTTGGACTGCTAGACCGGACCGACGTGTGTATTGGGTTCAAATCCTGTCAGACGCTTTGGAGAATCTTTGGAGTTCTTTATCATCTTTCGTTATCTGAAGATTCTTGCCAGGTACGAGTAAAGAAGAGAATAAGCAAAGGTGGCCCCGACAGGTTCTCTCATAGTAACACCTAAAAGGTTTAGAGCTGACTCCTGTCAGATAGCCTGGGAACAGCTGAGAGTCAGCTCGAAAAAACAATATCACGAAAGTATCGCAGGTTCAGCCGATATCGAAAGTGAAATATATTTTTGGACTATTACTACTGTACGTTAGCGTCGCATTGACCGCACAGCAAGGCTGAACTGGTATCACTGGACCGGACTAGCATATGCAGTACTACTCATCCACTGGGCACGTGGGCCCCAGAGCTTTTCATCTTGAAAATGGCGCATCTGTCAAATCACAGCATCTTTATAAGTTTAACAATACTGTATTTATCAAGAGTCCCGAGCGAGGCCAGAAGCTTCTGCCAATGAAAAAAATATACCTTCCTCAGTCATAGCTCGTCTCGTGAATGCATTTTTTTCATAGTTATCATTCTCTAAGCAACAAACGTCGTAACAACCAAATAGTACTAATCCAAATCAGTCATTCATTTTTCCGAACCAGATGGGTACGTGAGTGAGTAGCTAGTGTAATAGTCGTAAATATAATCGAACGGGCAATCCATTCATTTTCGATTCTATGTATTTCAAGCTTCTTCTTCTACTGCTTGTTCGCCCGTCTGTATTTTACTGGAACGTCACGTTCGCTTGCTGCTCGATTCTGAATAATGATAGTATTTGTCTCTATCCAAACAAAATGCTTCTATATACCGACCGGAAGGATTTCATTTTTGGCCGATCGACCGTCTTGTCGCTGACCCCGGAAATCGCTGAGTGCCGCACTACCTGGACATACTGTGCCGCTACAACTCATTGATCGCCGTTACTCACTGGGTACAGGTGAACATGGTGTAGTATTGAAAGCCGATGCACCTCTGAATCGTTTCGATGGGATCGTTTACTCAGAAGTTGCTTTTCGTCGAATCGCAATATTGATAGGCGGCTTCCAGCTAATCTACTCGGCGCAAAATTTATTGCTGACACTTCAGCATATATACTGCTTTTATTACATTACCGCTTACATTAACGAAAAAAAAGTGAGACCAAACTCGTTAAGTAGCTGACCCTTGCGGATGGGACGACAAGCTGACGATATCGCCAGCTTGAGCTGTACCGGGGTATATTTTATAGCGTTCATAGAACTCCAGGGTAAGGAATGGCCATTCATCTTCTGTTCCACCAGTGTACTCCAAGTCTCTGTAGGATTATTCTCAGAAATGTCTTGTGCCTGGCCAATACGAACCTGGAAACCATTGATTTGGAAAGTCAACATTCGTATATAGTTCTCAGACAACTAACGCGTGGTTATTATTATTATTATTATAGAAGCACTTTTCTGATGTTTCTTTGCGTTTTGTTCAACCCTAAAGTCACACACACACAGATCCAGCGGCGATATTTTCAATTCAATTTAATTCTTATGGCAAGAGCTCCATTATTATGTCCAAAATGGACGGAAGGCCGTGCCGTGGTAGAGTTGTAGAGTAAACATAACTACTGCGTACAAGATGACCGTTCGACACAATGCCACTCCACACAGTCACACTGTGATTGCTATAGTTTTATTGTTATCGCAATTATTACCGTTATTTCATCGTTATTCTATACGTATTGTAGCTGATATTTATGTGTGTGTGTATGTGTGTGTAGAGGTTACAGGGAAATAACATTATAAGAATGAAGGGCGTCTCGGTTTAGATATTCGTCACAGTCGTGTGAGACTTCTATTCACAAGTGAGCCTTGGGTCTCTTGTGGAACTTGGGAAATCTGCAGAGTTTCTCGAGGAGTGCCAGAGCTTACCGACTACACGGGTTGTAAATATACTGCTTCTCGTTTCAAGTGTAGGTACGCTTCGTCGTCATAGCTTTCTAACAGGGGCTTTTGTCCTTGATTTGTTCTGAGGGGGTGTTGCAGCCAGTCAGCTAAACGGAAGCCGATGTTTTTTCGTCGATTGGAAATGTATCTGGTGATTTTGGAATTTCCTCCTCTAAAGCTGGGCTGCTTCTGCTGCAAGCTATCCAGAAACGGTTAAGTTGTAGGAGTGATTAAAATTCTCCCTATTATTATGATGAGGGTTTTTTTTGATAGTAGTATACATTGTGCGTAGACTAAAGTGGTACACTTCTCAAATTGCAGCGTTGTAAAACTGACAGGGTTCAACTTTTAATCAGAGTTGCACAAAATGTGACACTCTCTTACAAGATGAGAGATGCTGGTGGAGTTCTTCATTTGGCTGTTAAGCATTCATATAGCGATACTAGTCAACGATTTGAAACATCTCGGAATGAATAGGGATGTCCGCGTATTGGACTGTGAGGGTATACAAAGGGACAGGTACCATCGCTACACGCCAATGTCATTCCGCAAACAGACTGCAACCTTCACAGAAAATGTGAAAATAGTGAGCTTACCGGTTGCGCTAATAACTGGCAAAAAGCACAGGAAAGACGCAGAGGGCAGTGTTCGAGTGATACTGCACCATGATCGGCACCGAAATAGCTGCAAGCAGCGTTACCCAAAGCGAAGGAGACACATGGGTGGCTCACCCAAAATGTTCCCGGATTGATTTCTTCAAGACAATGGCCCCCATACACGCGCAACCGCGGCCCGATGGATATCTTTCTCCGAGGCATTTTGAAGTCCTCGGTGTCCTTTAAAGAATACATCATCTGGAAATCCCTGAAAGCCGCTATTATTAGGAAGTGGGCGAACTCCCCGACCATCACGTTGCCGTCGTCACTGAAGTCCTTAGTCGCCGTCGGGAATCCATTATCGAGCCTAAAGGGGGTTAATTTGAGAGTTGAATATGTGCATAGCGTTCTTGATACAGCGTCATTTTTGACAACATTCGCTTCGTAGAACATTGAGTCCTCTGCGACTATAAACTTAGCGACCAGTGTTAAGCAGTGGGCTGAGTCAGTTACTGCTGTTCATGGGAGTGATAGATAACATGGCGATAGGTTTGCAAAGGCATATTGCAGTGGTCTAGTGGAGAACTTTGAGGAGAATTAAGGGTGAAAAGATTAAATATCTGCTGGGCTTCTTAGATGTACCAGCAAGTTATATATATATATATATATATATATATATACACAAGCAGATAGAGTGTTAGGTGGTTGTGTGTGAAGTGGAGCGGGAACCCAAATTATCAGGTAGAGCCTGCTGAAACGGAGTTCCGCGCAAGGAACGTGACGGACGTCCACGAAAGACAGACGACGACGACGAATTTCTGGCTCTCTTGAATGAAGATAGGACAAAATTAACTCGAGAGCTTGCTGATCAGGTGGATGTAGGGTCCATTCAACTATAGCGCATCGTCCAACTGCTTCAGAAAAGGTGCAAAAAGAAGAAAAGTGGGTACCACATGAAGACCATGAAGATGCCATTGGCAATCGTCTCACTATTTGCTTTCTTGGTAAACCAGAAGGATCTTACTGTACAACATTATTATGCAAGGTGGTAAATTGATATTCTACGATAATGTTCAACACACAAAAAGGAGATTCTAGACCCGGGATTCATGGCCATAATGTGATGCTGTTCGTGTCATCTGATCAGAAGGGGGTGCTCTGTTATGAACTGCTCAATCCTGGTGAAATGACCCACTCAGATCGTTCAGACACAACGGGGCAAGCGAAGACGAGGAATGAAAAGGAATGAAAAAGGCCGTATCCATTTACTTATTCTGTCTGTTCTCCCCTACCCTACTGTCAGCGCGGTGGCTTGGACGGCTAAGTCTCTGGCTGTAGGAAGCCAGAGGACGCAGGTTCGAGCCCCGCTGCGTGGTGACATATAAGAGAGCTTAAGCATTGTAACAATTGCAGCTCGTTTAATAAACCAATAATTCCTTACCTTTACCTTTAGTATTTTTTATAGAGGACGAAATCTTCTCCAAACAGACGGTCACCACCGGAGATATTCGAATCTCCATCGAAAGCGGGCTAATCCAGTGGAGGGGACGGCAAAACGCCTCCACCTTCTATAACCATCCTCTGCTGAGAGCCTATAAATCTCTTTCCTGGATTCGACATGCGTGGCATTACGTCGATGTCTTCGTTTGCTGAATTGTGTCTTGCGTCTGAAAGGTCTGAGTTAACCAGGCTTGAGCAGGTCACAGCAGAGCACCCACTTCGGATCCCACCAAATGAACATCATCACCTGACTACAACATGGGCGGGGGGGTCTCCAGTATCAGGTTGACATACCAGGGGCACTTACAGACCTACAGGGTCAACATTGGAAAGATGCTGGTGGATATTATTATTCGTTTTATTTTCACTCTATTCGAGTAATTACAACGGTGTGTACAATATACAAGTCAGTTTCTGATGTGTAAGGTTTCATGTAAAAATTCTAGGAGCACTTTTTTTTTTTTAAAACATAGTTCCATCTGATTGCATTGATCAATGTATATTTAATTCTACGACTAGATTAGGCATTTATATTTAAGAGATGACTAATTGACCTAATTGCTTCGCATTTTCCTGCGTGGTATCTCTCACATTTTTTACTACAGAATTTACAAACGCAATTATCATCAGGTTCATGGAATCCCTGTGTTCCGCAGACTATATGGTGAAATCCGTGAACCGCGAACCTGGTAACATGGTGCCTATTCCTTCTATTACTAAGCTTCCAATTGCCATCAGTCATGGCTAGAGTCGTGAAGAACGACGGGTCCACCTCTCTCTTCTTCGCTTTATGGCCATCTATAAAGATGCGGTAACTATCTGTTGCTGGTGGATATATGCTTACTGTGTGACTCTGGCGAGGTGGATGATGTAGAGTATAGGGTTGCCCGATGCGTGCCACTAACATAAGCCAAGCAGAGGGGCTCAGAGGAGGTCGTGGATAAACCAATCAGAGAACTCATGATGCAGCGGCAGAAAGCAACGCACTCTATGTTGACTAAGGTACGTTTATTCTTTCGACAGATACAACAATTCAAAGTGACTAAAAATGACATTTTTTATGTACCATATATATATATATATATATACATATGAAAAAAATATACGTATATAGAGCCAAGACATAGCTTCACTGGTTTATTAAGATAAGTTAGGTGTAAGAGTTGTTGGGTTTCACTTGCTACTTAAGTTCCCTACTAGTCTAGGCCAGAATTACAGTCATGCATGGTTTTATCGTATGTATATGTGGGGACAGTTGCGGAAAAAAACGTTTTCCTCTGGACAATAACTTGCCCCGTCTTTATGATTGCGGCCGTAAGATAAACCCTTCAGTAAAAAAAAAACTGTCACAGCGCCTAGATTACAGCGGTCGTGTACGTCTCTTCTAAAACAGACAGATGACAACATTGAATAGTGGTGTCCACGTGTCCGCTAAGATAACAAAGCCAATAATGAAATGCGACAATTTCGCAAACGCCAAAAAAAAAATCGAGACAATTTTTTTATTTTTTATTTTTATAACGATTGAATACGATAGTTTTGCAAAAAATCCCCCATCTCAATGAGTGCAGATCGTCGTCAAACCACAAGAAAATGGGGCCGTTAATAGGCGAGGGAGGATAGATGAGATGAGATGATGAGCCACCAAAACTGCTGGAATACTATCTACCACAATTACTAATACCGCTACCATCTCGTGTATATGTCGACAGCGCAGCGACGATCGGTCACGGCGAGGGATAGATGTTGCCGGGATGAAATAAGAGATAATTTGCCAAGCGTGCGGCAATCGCTCGTTGTTACCTATTCGAGACGGGAATAGCCGAAAATGAAACTAAAAAAAAAAAACTGAAACTGAGAGATATCAGCGCCGAAGATAAAGGAATCGTTTACTTTTACCAACAGCTGCAGGTCCAACCATCGTTTGTCGTATCACAACTGCCACAACCAACTCACAATTTAAGTCAACGAAGAGGAATATCGAAGAAATGTTGCCAGATACTCTCACTCCTCACTCATTCAAACAGACACACGCACACACACGTGCAGTTACGAGCCCACTCGAACAGATAGGCGTGTGTATATCTTGATTGATATTTATATAACCGGGGAGAATTAATAGGCGGGCAATGCACCAAGTGTAGGTAAACGAAGGGAGAATAGAGAGAAAAAAAATGGTGGTGATGGTGGGGGTGGTGGTAGTGGTGAAAAGTTGTTTTCTTTATTTTTAAAGTCGTGAAACTACTCCTACTGCTGCGGCTGATGCTGCTGGCGTTGTTGCTGCTGCTGCTGCTGCTATTTCGAGCTGAACAGACAACGGCAATTGTCGCTTCGTCTTCGATACACGTTCGTCCCTTGCGTTGATCTATAGTTCCGACAACCTCTGCCTCCGCCCTTCGGGGCGTCTGGGCCCAACTGGAAGACGAACCACAGGGCACTACGGCCGCGCTACTACGCCAGTGTCGCCGCTATCGTCCCGTCTTGTTCGGTGTCTGTCGGTCGCTGGAGGGACGCCACGATCATGACGCAGAAAAGTCTCTACGAGTCAACGACGAACATAGAGGCGGTCCTCGCTGTTGCTCTTTCCCCAGTGGGATTCACCTAGCCACCCCCGAAAACCGCCCCCAAGTAGCGCATGAGCGTCAGAGCTGCGGCCATCGTCGCTTACCGCAACTACCAGTAGCAGCACTACAACAACAACAACAACAATAACAAAAACAATAACCGCTGCTACAGCTTCTGCGGCCGCTGCTGCCGCTGCCGCCCTCCTCGCGACCAGCACTACCACGACTGCTAGTTACTGCTATTGCTGCTACTGCTGCTGCTGCTGCAACAACTACTGAATCGACCACTACTCAATCACCAGGTTCTGCTGCTTGCCCCTTCAACCACAGACAGGCAACAACCGCAACGGCCATCAACAACATCGGCACGATCACCACCACCACCACGACCATCACAGCCAATTCAATGCGCTCCGCTCACCTATTACTGCTACCACTAGAACTACGACTACGTATGCTATTACCACAAGCCCCTCTGAGTCTTCATTCCCGTCACTAGCGCCATCTCATCTCTGGACGTCGTCTTCGTCGACGTTTACACCGCCGAGGGGGCTGACACCAACAGTTCAGCTGTTGAGTAATTTTATAGCTGCTCATCGAGAATTGTTTGTTTTTATATGCGTCTTTATATCTATCTATCTACCTCTCTCTCTCTCTCTCTACTTCTTCTCCGACCCCCAAGCTCTCGAAGTATAGGCGCACTTATATTTTTGCAAGTTTCACGCCAAGCCCTGCGGCTCGCGTGGGACTGCTATATAGCCGATTTGACCAGACCTCGTCCCGCCCCGGCGTCGCACGGCTCGACTGTCGTCGGCTGTTGGCTGCCGATTTGCACTCGTGGCAAAGTGATTCCTGTGGCTGCTGTGCACTTCATTTCGGAGGGGCGCTTTTTTCTTCGGCTTCGAGGAGGATGAAGAGAGAAGAAGACAAACGCCGAAGAATGGGATGAAGGAATTGGCCGTGCGCGCGCGCGCCGCCCCCCCTGATCGATCGTTGAGGAAGATGCTGAATGAAGAACGACTTTCGTTGCCTGACTCAACCTGTAATTTCCTCTCGCCAGCAGGGCGCACACGCTCACCCACGCACGCGCGGTCTGTCTGCCTCTGTGGTGGTGACATCATCAGCGTCATCAGCATCAGCTCCAGCAGCGAGCCCCACCTCGATAACTCACTCAACTCAACCCGACTAGCGACGAATGACAGTCATTTGCGGTCCGCTTCCTACAGATTATAATGGTAACGCAAACGGAGTAGTGATGAGTCAGTGTTAAATAGTGAATTCTGCCGGAACCGATCATTGCAATGGGCAATCGATAGGTGAAGAACTACGCTCATTTTTTTTTATCTGGGATTGTACCAGTAGCTCTCTTCTAGGTTTGAATCGTCAGAGTAGATGAGGAGCTCGTGTGACGATATAAAAACAGTGGAACCGCGCATGCTGCCGCGACGTAGAGCGATATTCACGAAGCTCATATATATATATATATATATATATATGAATATCGCGGCGTGACATATAAGAGAGCTTAGACATTGTGAAATTGCAGCTCCTTTAATAAACCAATAAAGCTTTAACTTTACCCTTTACCTCATAATAGTAATAGTCAGTTAAATGAAATGTTATTCTATAATATTCTACAATTAGATACAATTTCTTGTTGTTTGCAAATCCTGCCGTGGCTGGCGTCAGGGCGGTGTGGATTTTCCTTCGGACATTCCTCGAAGCGATATGATCGTGTGGATAAGTTCAGAGAAGTGTCTGATGGGTGAATAGAAGATTACTGTGAGTATTGCAGTGATCCCCTTCCAACACAGACCGCACCTTACTGATGGTCCTCTGTAGGAATAGTAGGACTAATTAGGAAAAACAAATCCTATCGAATATAGAGGAGCTGAAGAACGATGCAAATTCGATTTCAACATCGCGGTCATTTCAATTTGTCCCCTCCATAAAGAAAAGTTGGTCAAAGACAGATGGGAGTTAAGATCACGTGACCAAAAGTTTCTTAAGTTCCATTACGAATGGAAATTATTAGGAAACAATTAGACAGGCAAGGAAGTACGTGAGTGACAATTTTCTAGGCTCGCCCTATTATCAAAGTCCCCAGTTGTGCAGTCGAAACGCCGACGTTCAGTAGAAGTTGTACTTAGCTTTGCATGTTAATATATTAGATTCCAAAATATATGTAGTATTATAGTTCGTCGAGATCGTTCGTGTTATGCCGTTATCGTATCAGTCAGTTTAGAAATCATTGTTCAATTGAATACAAATATAAATGTTATCCACCTTCTATTTATGATTACCATATGCAAATGGGAATTTACCACACGCACTTCTCAAGATGAGAATGTGCGCCTGCCAGACGAGTTAAGCAAGACATGATATTATATGAGTGTTAGTCATTGTTTGAGCCATGGCACCGGTCCGCCTCCACGGTCTAATGTACATTGTAATGCTCACGGGCGAACAATGAACATTTCGCTTTCGTCTGGGAGCAGCATTGGTACCCTGATGGGTGCAATCCCTTCGTGGTCTGTTTCAAGCGAATTTCATAGCCTATTTTGTTTGCGGGTGAACGTCAAACGCTCGTCAAGTCAAGGGGAATTGAAGTATAAATTAGCATGGGTAACGCAGCACTAGCAGTTAGCTAATAGCTCGTTTTTCTGACGTTGGAACTTCTGACAATAATCAAAGGGCTGTTGCTAGTCACTACACAATATATATATATATATATTAACATTTATATGATATATTGTGGTTATGGAGTGCTTGGTGAATGCAATGCCATTTGAAATTCGTGATACTCGTATAAAAATATTGGTAATAATAATAACAACAACAACAACGCCGGTTGCTCGCAAGGTAACTCACAGGTCGTCGTTCGTCATTTAGTTAGCCTTCTAACGGCAAGACTGGTAACTCTGAAGGATCTAGCAGAGTAGCGTTTGGTGCCCGAAGATCGAAAACTCCCGCCATGGAAGATCATCTAAAAGTGATGGCATATGTAAGACGAACGCTTAAGCTTACCGAATTGGAGAGGAGATTCTAACGAGGAAACTATTTTTTAAATGGTTCCCCGTGAAAAAAGTTGAAAATCGCAATGTAAATGAAGGCATTATAGCGACTGATTACTAATCATACATATAACTACTTAGGACCAGTATTCCTCTGCATTTAAGCAAACTAAGGCTTAGAATAAATTTTACCCACTGGATCGGTGTATCATGTGTTCCACAATCATTCCCAGAGGGGCAACGGCACTCTTGCTTTTTTGTTTTCGAGAGATTGTCACTCGTTCCGTGTTTTCAAGATTTTGGGCCAAGATAAGTCCTGGCATTCGCCCCCCTGGAGCTGAACTTTTTCTGGATCGAATACCGCCAAGGTAGGATGAAATAGCATTTGTTATATATATATATATATATATATACATATCCCAGCGGAACAGTACACACAAGATAGCACAACGGTATCATAAATATCTATAATACTAAAGCTTGCTGAGATTCCCCGTCGCGAAGGATTGTTGCTGATCCGCCCTCCTTATCGACACCAACTGAATCTCCTCGATCTACGCCCTTCCGTGTCAACAAGCCCGGACAGATTTCTGTTTCTTCGGGATCGAGCGAGCTGGTAGAAAAATCCCGTTCACCAAATGGTAAAGCCAAGAGCACAACCACAAGATACAATGTCAGCTATGCCCCCTCTCCTTCTGCAGTCGCTGACAGAGCCGTCACATTTATCACTTGTTCTATCGCATCGGACCGCATCAAATGGGATGACCAAGAAGATTCCTCCTTCGTCTAATCAGAGTCGCCGTGCCCGAATGTGGAGCAACCTTCGATGCCAGTTCCCCTCTATGTGAACGGTAAGGTGTCTGTCAACTTCCCGGTCTACGATGTCGTCCGGTTCGAACCATCTGTCTGGGAAATGCACTTAGCCTCCCATGAATCTTATGTGTGCCCCAGCCATGAGTGGCCGCGGATAAAGAGACCTCTGCCCGGGTCACACACGACGACAGGCTTACATCGATTCGAGCTGGAAGTATTAGAAATGTGAATAGTCGAAGTAAACATTCAGATTACCGTGTGTTGAACAATTCGCTTATAAGCCCCATTAAGAGACGTGAATCTCAATGTTTTCGGCTAGAGAAAATGTGAGAGGTACAAAAACATGTGTGCATGAATCAACGAACAACTAAACAAATAAATTATTTGATTTATTTATTGATACCTGACATCTCAGGCAGATGCATTGGATATATATATATATATAATATATATCATTCATGTAATGTACTGTCATGTTCCAGGGATAATCTCAGAGACACATACAACATAATTCTGAAAACTTCCCAAAGGGGGTCTACCATAGGCTGATCCGCGCCACCGGGGACAAGCGAGCAGGATCTTTCCTTCTGCAAAGCCTGTCCCTCGCTCTGAGGCAGAGAGGCAATGCCATCGCCTCCTTCGGGGGTGACCATGACGACCTCGGCCTGACGCCCTGTCCCCAACGAATTCCCTAATTATCGTATGTTAAGGCTTGTTCAAGTAAATTAATTAATAATAAGCCCAGACTTAATACAACAGAATAGATCGTATATGCACTTGCATCAATGGGAATGTACACCCACTACATGCGCCGCGAGGATGGTGTAACGAGTAACGTTATGAGCCGCTTATTGCTTCGGGTAGCCGGACTTCAATGCGCTCGTTGGTAGAACTAAAGCGAGATTGATTGTGAGTTCCTCTTCTCAGTGTGTTGCTAATCGGAAGCTTCATTCCAGATGAGGTATCGAACTCAGGCAACCATTTGGTGAATCCTTTCTTAAGCGATTCTCCTTTAACTGCTTCTGATCACGATGCTATTATAGCAAGTACTAAAACTATTTGATCTAGAGAGTTACAGTAAACTCTGTGAAGGCGCCAGCCTCCATCCGTCATCGAGGTGGCCTGGACCGTGGCTAGGTCTCTGGCTGCACAAAGCCGGAGGATCTGCAAGTTTGAGTTGACCCGCGACCTGATGACCCATATCAACAACATAAGCGTCGTACAAAAGGAAAGAAAACTGTAGTTCCGTGAATAAACCGAAACTTGATATTATATTCTTCATAAAATAACAGCCATGATTTGAGTGTTCTTAATACATATTTATTATTTTTTGACATATTACGGGTGGCTCGAATGTTCGGCAGGTAGCTGATAGAGCAGAGACACATACGTCTACGGATCTCTCTCTCTCTCTCTCTGGCTTATTGCGTGAACAATGACTACCCAATTACTTTGCTAGAACTGATTCCATCTGCCGCTGCTTCTACTATTGCCTACTCCTCCTTCTCTGATCTTTACCCCTCACAGGCACTAACTAGAGCTACGGCGTCCGACCTCACCGAGACGCCTACGTATGTAGGGGGACGCTGACTGAACAACGATCGGGTGAACGGCGATCGTGTGTTGAGCCTCGATACAACATCAGATTGCGACCGAGACACGAGCAGATGCGGGACAGCAATCACAAATGAAAACGATGAGCAGGACACTCGTACGGCAATGGCGCTATAATAATATTCGATATGAGCCGCAGGGCGCGTCAGCTGGACCAGAAACACAACAGCAGATCGGGGTGACGAGCGTGTTGTCGACGTGGCACTCTCTCGTAGAGCTGAGTGGACGACCAGTTACCGGAAGAATGGTAACGACGGCGATTTGCGTTGACTAAATCGATCGACGTTCGGTCAGCAAAACAAACGAAGCAGGTGTTGCTAACGACGGCAGCAAAAGAGCATCTTTCAGCGGCAGTGGCCGCTCGTAACGACCGAGCAGCGGAGCTATACACCCAGAACCGATGGAAGCCAGTGAAGAATGATTATAGAGGATATTGAGAAACACACTTGTAGAGGCAGAATCACGAGACAGTTTTGAAAAAAAAAACACCGTTTCATCTCAGAACGTCTCCGAGCATATTATAGAATACTATGTATTTAGATCACATCGAGCAGTGTGTTACTCTCCACGACTAGCTCACCTGCCAGCTTAGTTCTTTGTCAATTATCTTGCGAGACCCCCGCCCTCCCCCCAACAGCGAACCGTTGATAACGAGGTTCATTTCCATCAAAAGCCGCTAACGTCCTCCTGTCTAGTCCATCATCGCTGACGTTCGTCGTGGCTTGCAGACCAAGTGGATTACACCAATTGAGGTATTTACAAATACAAACAAATGTTTGCCAAGCTTCCAGTTGTCTTTTCGATTCATTGAAGGCAGTTGCCTGCCTCGTCATGACTAAGCGATTACGATTTCAGCTTCATCCTCGGCCGCTGCTGGCGCCGCCGCCGCTGATGCTTAACCACAGTTGCTCACCATTATCTTTTCTTTGTGGTCCCTCCACTTGTTGTAGCATATCCATTGCGAAGATCTCCTGCTCTCTGTTTCTATACTCAACTCGCTCATCCCCCAGCAGATCCCACAGGATACAGTTAAATGTGCGCGCCACAGTTGATTCTTCACACTCTGGCTATCGCTCGCTTGGTCGCTCGGTGTCTATCAATCACGATATAGATATATGTGTATATATATATGTATATATAGACCGGGCCAGTTGGACAGACGCTCACCGCCGAACGACAGCCGACAACGATGCAAACAATGAACCGAGTGAATGGGACGAGTTTCAAGGCGAACACGCGTGACACAGCAAGACGTCCCTCTGCCGCTTATCCCAAGACAGTCAGTCTAAAGACCGTCCATCCGTCCGTCCCTCGGTCGTCGAGTCACTCCCCGCACTGCTACTACTACTAGAACTCATCACCATTATCACCACATTATTGATGCTACACCATCAGCCCCTCCGCTTTTGTTGTTGTTGCTGCTGCTGCTTAATAACTGTTGGCTAGACTAGATAGATTGGACAACGGCAGATGTTAGCCACATATGGAATGTACACGTATGTGGAAATAACAAAGTTGTTCCTTGTTAGCCGCATGGTGGTGTTGCTGTTGTTGCTGATGTGGTTGTTCTTCTAGCTATTTGTCGTTGTTGTTGTTTTTTTCTACTACACCTGCATCTGTTGCTGGTGAACGCGTCCGCCGCCACAGGAAGCGTAACAATGTGTTGATCACTATTATGTGTATATATATATATATATATATATATTGACACGTCGTATCGCAAAAACGATTTCAATTACATCGTCTGCTCCTCACGTCGCCGTCCCTATTTGCGCGTTCGTCGTATTACGATACATATTATTATTATTATTATTATTATTATCATACAGATCGATTGTGTTCTATTATATTGATGCAGATTGTGCTGTCACTGCCGCTTGATGACCAGCATGATCTTGTAGATTGTCGTCGCTACCCAGACTGTCGCTAATAACAGAATGTTGTTATTATTGTTGTCGTTGTTGTTGTTGTTGCTTCTGTTCCTGTGTAAAAACAACAACTGCGGCCGCAACGTTAGCGACCGCAGCAGCAACAACAATAACAGCCACAAGCACAACAACAGGAATCCCGAGCAGCAAGAACGAGCAATGCATTGCATAGTACTAATATCGCACATCGTGCACCGCGTACCGATGCACAGATGTTCACTTCGTCAGTTAACAGTGCAGACTACGTCTATTACAATAATAATAATAATAATAACAATAACACTGTTATTGATTGTCTGCTGCTCGTTGTCACTGCTCTTGTAGCAATTGTTCAGTCGTTGAAATCTTGTGCTATGCTTCGCTGTGCTGTATTGCCATGTGGCTATCGGGGCCTGTAGGTATTAGATTTACGATCGTCTGTATCGACAGACCCGTTGCATGATTCAACTTTCATCCGATGACGATGATAACGGTGATCTTCTATACCACCGTGTGTTCAATCGCACGGCTCAATCGAGTCAAAAATTGATCTCCGTCATATCTAGCGCAAATGTTCATTCATTTATTCACATTGAGACTTTTCTGCGTCGCTATCCTCGTCATCGCTTCATCGCCGACAAATATATATATATTTATTGATGTTACGTGGTGATTGCCAGTGAGCAAAATTGGACCGTTGTTGCCGTTGTCAATGACTATTGACGGAATGAACTGAGACGAATGAACAGTTAAAGAGCTTCAGATGAGACGTACGTGTCGATGAATTTGTCGATAAACATCAGTTATTCGCTTGGCGCTATCATCTACATATAATAGAACAAACGCTGATCACTCTGGGGCGACTACATAGTCATTTGTTCGAGCAGTTGTCCAGCGACAATTGCTGGATTCATTTTTGTTACACAGCTGTTATATACAACACAATAGTCGTCGTTGCAGTTGTGATAGGGGTTCTTACCAGAAGGGCGGCAGCACCACGCCGCCTGTCTCTGTACGTCGTTAGCGACGACGGCGGCGCCGGCTTTCGCGGCACAATAGCGAGTGACCCGCGGCTGTGTCTCACTGATTCTGCGATACCTGCTGCCACTGCTTCTACTGTTACATGACTACGTGACTCTGCATGTTGTTGTTGACTCTCACGGTGCTGGCGTACGCACAGACAACAAGTGAATAGTTCATAGGTAGTAAATATAATATATAATAACATGCGAGATGGTAGTCGAGGAAATCAAGCAAATGTATGGTATCATCGATTGATTGGGGGTGGTTCTTGCTGCTGCTGCTACTGGCGTAGTGTTGGTCGTCTAATCAAATGACGCGATTATTGTCAACATCATTAACAGCTATTGAAGGGTGTTTGGTGGGTGCAAAAGAGCACGACTCCACGAAAACGGCCTCAACCAAAGCCAAGAAAATCCCAAATGACCACGATAATTTATCTGGTGGAAAAATCGAAACTCGGGAGCTTGATACCGCAATTTGACTTAAGGAGCGATTAAGCCTGTGAACATTGGCCAAATTAGGCTGAGGAGTAGACATGGAGTAGACTGAGTAGTAGACGAAAAAGGCCGATGGACCAAGGAGCTGATCCCTGTATTGCGAGATTGGTACGACCGGCCGGGTGGGGAGATGACCTACTGGACAGCGCACATATTGACCGGACATGGCCAGTTCCAGACCTATATGGTCAAGATCGACAAAGCGCACATGGCCACATGCGTTCTCTGCGACAGCGGCAGGACCGACGGGGTCGAACACACCCTTCCTCGAATGCACAGCGCTGGCTCAACCGAGGAGCAGGCGCCCTACTACGATCAGAGGCACGACGATTGGGCAGATGGTAAGTCATATGATGACTTCCTGCGACGCGTGGGAAGAGGTCACCGGCTGGTTTGGGGACATCATGAGGGCCAAGGAGGAGCTCGAAAAGGTTCGACTGGCGCGCCTCGGCGCTGACCACGGGGGAGAGAGCCACAACTCGGTACCCGGATCATAAAGGGGATTGATAAGGGGAGAGACAGCCATTGATAATAGCACCGAGGCTGATGGCGCACCCCTGGAGGTTGGGATGACGGGAGATTAGAGCTTCAACATCCGTCGATTTGAAGTATTGCTTACGTCGTTCCAAACCAACTAGGGGTGGGGGGGAAACGGGTTTTAGTGAGTTTAAGAGTCTCACACTAGGTGGCAAAAGGCTGTATTGTCACGCATGTGCATTACGCGTTCCCGAAACCCCCCAAAAAAAAAGGCTACGAAGAAATCACATTACAAAATTTACGTTTTTATTATAAGTAAGAGCTTACGGCGCAGAATACAAACATGTCGTATGTGGAGAGGGTGGGGTAGTGTATGGAATAATGAGTTCGTGTGTGGGAAATGTGTTGCGTCGGAGAGGGTACTTAAACTCGTGTGTGGCGCAGACGACAAAGATGACGATCGTAGCAGACATGTAAACAAATGGTAGCAGCAGGCAAATTTGAGAAAACGTTTGTGTCAACTAGTGGTTGGTGGTGAGCAGGAGGTTTGTGCCTCCACGTCAGTTTATGCCGTCGTCATAATAAGCAAAACCATTACCCCGTACAATCACCCCTATCACTATTGTTTCTCGTTGTGTTCCATGTGCGACTATTTGCTTAAATTCGGAAAATGTTTAAGCTCCCCTTCTGGCCCCACCACCACCACTATAGCCCACTAGTTGGAGTTTTCTCAAATTAACCCCCCACAACCGTTTGTTTTTACGTCTACCACGTCGTCTGCTCCACACATGCTCAATTACCCGCCCAACTTCTCACCCACACACTCTCAGAATCCTTACCAGACACAGACACACGCGCAACGTTTCCTCCTCTCCCCATCTAAATTCCCCTCTCCACGTCGGTCATGTTTCTTTACAGTATGCATCGTCTGCTCTGACCCAAAAATGGCAAAAAAAAACACGAATTTAGTATAGAATATTGAAGGAATAAGTAAATAGAGAATTTTTTTTATCTGTTCGACACCACAATCGCGTCATTAGTCGACGAAACAGTACACTTGTTAAACCCGAGAAGAATGTGCGATCTAGTCTTGAATGGCGGATGTAAGATCAGTCGGGCTAGCAGGTAAATGCACAGAGGGGTACCTCTGTGTGGGACATAGCGCGGCAGTCGTTGTTCTTGTTGTCTTTGCTGTTGCGAGTTGTGAAAACGTCAAGGTGATAGCTGTCGTGGAAGATTCTCGAAGGATGGAAAGAAACTACCAATTCGGCTGCGGGCATTGCACAGGCGGTCACGATTAGCAAAGATACGATTGAACGAGATAGAAAACTGGTAGCCGCTAAGCACTACGATTGAGGCTGTGACAGATAAATAGATAATTTGATTTATTGACGGAAGTGCAGTTATGGCAACGCTTATGGCTCTCGTAAAAATAATACTTAGAGAGATAGATGTTTTCGGGCTGACTCTCAGCCAATATTTAACGTCCACGGTACTGCACGGCCACGGTAAAAATAATACTTACAGAAATATAACATTGCTCGAACCATTCTACACATTCATGACAATATTTTCTTATTTTCAAAAGCATAATATTCAAATGGTTATGCACACGTCTATATGTAATTAGAAATCTACGTTCACATCATTTTTACATGTCTTATTATCTCTTGCAGAGACTGCATTGTGACTTATTAAAAGCGAGAAGGACAACCAGCTATGATTATAATTTGTCAACGAAAAGCAGTTCGGTTAAGATGTATAAGTTATCACCAGAGTCTCTACGGCTCGGGTCAAACATTGTCCTCGGAGCATTGTTCTGGATCATTTCATCACTCATGTTGAATAGCTGTGTGTTGTGGCTGGCCTTGAATCTGCGAGTTATTCACTGATAGCCACCTGATAGCCCATATTGGAAGTGCACAGCAATGGCAACGCTAGCCCCATATCGAAGGCGGGGACCGTGACTTGGGGCTCCAGCCTCTTCCTTATTAAGTCTCCTTGACGGTGTGACAACTATATAGCACTTGGGCGCTTGAGCAGGTCAGTGCGCCTGCCATCTCACACTCTGCTGGAAGATAAGCCTTAAGCATTTTGTGGCGATGGAGACAACGGAAGTTGAATCCCGCCAAGTTGCACAAGTCTACGACTTCCTGTCGCGTACGGAATAATGTTAGTGCTTTCTTGTTAGCATTCACAGCAAGCCCATATGTCTGAAAGTCTCAATAGCCTCTTCTACATACTGGTAGGTCAGTGGCGGGTCTAGTGGGTTCGAGGGATCTCGTGGAATCTCGGGGTCATCGTGAGTAAAGGAATAACTCTAGCCAGTTGATCGTAATCGATGCCAATCTCCCGCATTCTAACATATGCGGGAAGATCAAGTGACATAAATGGTTAAAGGCTGTAACAACAAGTAGAAGCTACAAACCTGCGTTCTCTCTATCGCATCGATGATCTCCTGCCAAAGGCGTGGCAGTGCAACTTTCGTAGACTGCGAATTCCGAAAACCGAACTGACTGGAACCGAACGGCTGCAGTCAGCAAGCGTTGCTCTACATTGGCGAGGTGCGAACGAGAAGTAAAACAGGGGAACCGTAAAGGTCGCACAAGGTCATAACCGCAAGTCGTGTGAATACCAAAGAGATTGCTTAATTCCTTAATGGTTGGAAATCGATTTGTGGGACTGGTGAGGTGAGCATGGTAGCCACCTCATTTCTGTAGCACTCATCCTTATACCGTCATCGCAGCTAAGGGTTCGGTTGGCGAAGTACGCTCGATGGGGTCTACTAACTTCTTTGCGAATTTTATCAGCAGACTGTTTTCAGAAAGACAAGAATAGTAGTTCTATTAAACGTACAATAACTAGGAATTAGTTCTAGGTATTATTTGGGGACCGGTGTCTAGGCTGGCACTGTCCCGAAGAAGTCGATGGCATCGCCTCTCTGCACAGCGAGCGACAGATCCTGCGCGCTTGTCCCCGACCAGCCTATGGTAGACCCCTTCGAGAAAGTTCGCAGTGAGGGGGCCGTTTCCGTCTACGGTTTCAAAAGCAAGGGGAGAAAAGAGGTGGGTTGCCTGGGGTGCGGGGTACTCCCGTAGCTTGGCCAGCTCCGCACGCGCTACCGCGTAACCGGGGATGGTTGCATAGTGGTTGACATAAGAAGGTGCTAGAGTGTCAACCATCATGCCGTCCCAAACGAGGTGCTGGCCTCAGTGAAAGGGGATGAGAGTGAGGCAATTAGGGCGGCGCCCGTCGCTAATGTCGAGGCCCTGTGGCTCCCTTGTGCATGGGATACCGGTGTGCACGGGATACCGGTGGAGCGGAGGGCCCTCACGAGCGTGTCATCAAGCATCGTGTGTAGCGGATGGCGACCGGCCATGCGCTCGCACGAGAGCCCGTGGTGGCCTTTCGTTGCGACGGGGTCCCCGCAACGCTCGCAGCTGTGGGTAGCAATCACAGGGGCCCTTAGACAGAGGCCCACACAGAAGCGGAGGGAGGAATCGTCGAGAGCAGCATTCTATTAAGAATATATAGAGAAAGGTGTTTTTAGATGTATTTGAGCGGGTATAATTGTCACCCAGTTTATCACTAATTTTATCGGTTCAGTTTACACGTAGCCTATGAACCTACAAATACTTTATTTCTGGCAATTAGTTGTATCCGCATTACTCTCAATATTCTGCATAAGCTTAATCCTAAGATACTAGAAGCCATAGAGGGGCAGCTTGTGGGCGGAGACACAGATTATGTGGGGTAAAATATACCATCTTGGAAACATCGAGGTTGTTCGATAAGTAATTATCGCATTTTTCTCACTTTGAAGTACTGTATGTTTTGAACGAATAAACGAATCTTAATCAATATAGTGTCCCTCACATTCACCGGGTATACGGCAGAATTTCCCAGCAAAGATTTCAAAACGGCGGGTCGCCAAGTCAACATAGGCAATGTCGCAATATCCTATTACGCCGCCCATTGCTCCTCCCCGGCCGTTTGCTGTCAATTCTTTCGGCATGCCCTGGTGAGTTGTCCAATGTCACAGTCTGCATTGACCTTTTCACGAGGTTTGAACAGCTCATAATAGAGCATGCCCTTGTGATCCCACCAAAGGCACATCATTAACCTATGGCCATGAATGCTGGGTATGACCACTCCTATTTTCTGTTGGGAACTATCGTGGAATATACATTTTTGATTATCCCGATTGCATTTTGATCATAACAACATATCAGCGAACCCAATGACGGCTCGCCTAGTTGACAGAACGTCGTACTTCGCATGCATTCATTATTTTAGTTGCAGTATGCGTCTGTTCCTCATATGGATCGATGTTGGCCAGCTACTCAAGAACAGAAGTCTTCGAGATCGGCTGGCCCGTTACAGATCTCTCCGTCATTTCCCTGACCCACCTCCGCATTGAAACATGCGATATTTTGGAAACCACCACTTAGTAATCATCAGCTCTGAATGACCTCTCATCGTCGCTAGTTATTCGTTGTCGTCGTGATCGTCGTCATCGTTGTCCGAATTCTAAGCTTCGAAAATGGTGTACAGCTGTAGCTGTTGCCAGCTCTGGTCAGCTGGAGCAGCCAGTCCAGCCGGCCGCGACCATGCTTGGTTCTTTTTGTTGTTTTTGTTATTGTCATTGTTGTTGTTGTTGTTGAGCTGAAGAGGAAACGATGGCGCGAAGAATTTCTTCACGCTCACGTGCTGCGTGTGGTACAAGTGGGCAGTCAATGCTGAGTTGTCCGCGCCATTCTTAGCGCCATTTAAAGGGATTCCATCACGAACTCAAATGGTTGCATCAGCAGAAGCAATGCGGGGAGAAGAACATCATCACGAGACAACGGTCATCGTCAGACCCACAGTAGTAGTACTAGTACTAGTAGTGCTACGTGAACAACAACAACAACAGCAGCAGCAACAACAAAAGCAGCAGCAGCAGCAACAACGAAACAACAGTGCTACCGTCACTTCTGGCCGAAGAGCAGGACCCTCAAGAGCAAGGGAGGGTCGCTCCCGCCTCAGCAACAAGAACAACAACGGCAACAGGAGCAGCAATAGCAGTAGCAGCAACGACAACAACAACATAACCCAGACCGCTACCGTCAGCACCATCTAAAGCCAATGTCCAATACTTACTCAAACGCCTGCTTCTTCTACGCGAAACACCTCTACAGACGACGTAACTCGTAGCGGGCCAACCACCTACCAGTAGCAGCAGCAGCAGCGGTGGCGGCGATAGCCTTCGTTCCGTGTGTATCCATACCTGACACATATTTGGCGCCAAAAAAAAAAGCCAGACGAGAAAGTATTTAAACCTCTGTCGGAAATGGTTCCGGAAGAGGTCCGGGCTGACTGCTACGTTGGCAACGTCGTTGCCTCTGCCTTTAACTCCGTATATCATAGAATGGACACCATGGCAACTATATCACGATGACCGCCACCATTCAGAGACTCTTCTCTCTCTCTCTCTCTTACCTCGGAGCTAATGATGTTGGTTCCACCGTACTATTTGCTGCTGCTGCTGCTGTTACGAGGGTGGGATAGAGGGATAATAGAGGGTTGATAACGCTAAGATTTGCTGATGGTTAAACACAACTGTCACTTGATGACTGGAGCAGGGTTCGCGCTTAGTAGGGGGGATCATATTGAATGAAGGTAGCGCGCCTTCGATATTCATCAGCGTCGCCTGGGCGATGGTCGCGTCACGATGCCGGTGCTGGCGGGGCCGCTAAGTGGTGGAATTTTTAGTTAAAAATTGAGGAGGAGAATATGTGCGTGTCTGTGTGTGTGTGAGCGGGTAAGAGAGAGAGCGAGAGAGAGAATTGTTACGGGCCCCCACAGGGTTCCGGGGAGCCTTGTTGGTGACAACTGCTTTCCACACCTTTGGCTTTTGTCTGTGTTCAAGCGTCTTCTGCGCTTCGGCTTCCCCTATCGCCGAAGTTGATTTCCGATTCATCTTTGACTGGAGTTGTTTTGCAATTTCGGCCGATGCGACTTCATTGCTTCGGTCATGCATTGGTTTGACTTCATGGTCCTGACGTGGCCAATGTGAACCCCGCCGCGCCTTTTGACCTGCAGGACGTCCTGACACAGCTAGATTACGGCTGCTGCCCCATGTGACGACAATCATTTGAGCTGTGGCTATCACATGAACGCGTAGAAATGCCACAATGGAGCCTATCGACTCCACGTCACACGTTTTCCTCGGGTGTCAACATTTTAGTCGGCTGAGTCATTTTTCGGTCCAAAAGTGGTTCTGCCCGTTACGCCATCTGAATGAATGCATTGATCGGTACGTATACGGCGGTAGGCAAGTGCCATTGATTAGATCGGCCCGGATACTGGTCACTGTTATGCGGGGTTGCGATGACATCGATTCGGCAGACAGACAGGCAGTGATTGCGAGGCACAAATAGATCATTCGGACATTTTCCTTCCATTGGTGTTAAACACCGTAGGTCCACACAGAATGTCTAGATATTTTCAGCTTTTTTTGTTGTTGTTCCGAGTTACCAACACCTTCTCTATTTTCCGTCGGTTTGACCGGCGCGCAATCCTGTCACAGCGTCGACTCTGCAATATCAATTGGCGATGACAGAACAAGTACAGGGTGTCAGCAGTGTCCCGCACTATCGGACACTCTACAAGTCATAAGAACGAGAACGTCATCACTAGCCAAAACCTCAATATCGATTGAAAGCTAACGGCTGGCAATTTAGCCTGATGTGGAATGAGATGCACCTCGTGGACACTGTTCAGCAGCGGGGGGACGGCGGAATCAATGCAAATAGCATGTACGATATATGCCGCGAACCGTTCGTCTGATTGAAGCTGCTAAGCGAACGACACACTCACATACATCGCTGCTGCTGCGGCGGCGGCGGCTTCGGCGGCGGCCGCTTGGTACCGGTCGCTAACTCGGTTGTGGCTGAGCAAGCTTGTGACGGTTTGGCCATCTTCGATGTGTTTGCCCTGGTGGTCATTTTGAAGAATCGGTCTACTTTTGCTTTCGTTGGGCCGCTGGACGGACTCACCGTCCATTGGTCTGTTCACTGGTCGGGCCCGATGATTCGCCTGGCTAGCGCGAGTACCCCCGATTCAGCGACGAGTTTGTGGCGGCGGCGGCGGCGGCGGCGGCGGCCACGGTGTGCCGTCGTTACACGACGCGAAGCCAAACGAATAGACATATCGATCGTGTCGGCTACAACGAACGCACACAGTGAACACGCCAACCACTATCAGACATCAGCGGCGGCGGCAATAACAGGCATCAACAGGGAAGGATCGAGCATCAGAAAGACGCCTGCAGCAGATGACGAACTTCCGAGCTGCTGCTTCGGCTTCTGCAAAGCCCGGCGACGTCGGCGATGTCGAGTGAAAGCACAAAAAAATGCAACAAAGTCAAAAGTGTTCGAATAGACGAAGTCCTCCGCGTTCCTTTCTACCCAAATACATTCTTCGCTTGGTGATTCACGTATTCACGACATACACGCCGCCGGCTATAATATATACGGCAGCTATTTAGATGAGCGACACATCACTGATGGTTCTGGGTATTATAATACTTACCCCGTGATCACGTCCACCTATCCACCCATGTTATTATATTTAAGCTTTTACGGGTTACTCGACGTGTCCGACAGGGAAAGTGAGGGATAATGCGAATATTTGAAATTATAGCGCACTTTGGATTTTGAGTTAGCCGTTCCATCTGGGAGGACGCAGATAGTGGTACTTCGAACAGGAAGCATTTCTTTAATCTTTTTTTTGTTGTTGTTGTATTGCCTAAGGGCTGTTGATTTTTGACAATTCTAAGAGGTAACATTTTAAGTACGTGTGAAACAAACGAGACAGCCTGATATAAATAATTACAACATGCTGAGGTAGTTTACTCGAAGAGATGATCGAACGCAGCCGGGAATGCGAAATCCGGATCTGCTCTTTGCCGGAATATGCTGTAGACCTTTAAACTAGCAGGCTACGACGATTTCTTCGAGACTCTCGCCTCTCTCTCTCCCTGCCTGATTAGTGGAACGCACAACCCGTTTTGGGTCAACTGTATTTAAGGCAACAACTTACAGCCACACGCATACAGCACAAATATTTATTTACTCTGAAGCAGACTAATAATAACAAAAACAACACATCTTTCGGTCGGAATCGATATATATATATATATATATATATATATATATATATAATGTATATACAGGGAAAAACTTCTGTTTTTGGGTACAAAGATCCCCAAATCGTTTGTTTATTGACACATTCTAATATTGTTCACTCATTTTCATAATTCATAATTTTTCCCTAACCATCGTTGTCTTAGATTGCACTTGTGGTTGCCTTCAAAATCTCAACCTTGGGTTTCCTCAAATGGCATCGCCCTTGTTTAGCCAATGTTCATCTCTTCTCTGCTTTCTCTACTGAGACATATTTAGATTTCAATGTGAACCTCAAACCACGAATGGAGAACAAAACACGCTCAGGGATAATCTCATAGGAAGTCAAACTTTGGTAAAAATATCTGTAGGCGTTTGTAGACATTTAGCGAAACTTTCCCCTACTCTTCAATCGAGAAATACAAAACGTCACCGCTTTTTTTCTTCTTCTGCTTCTTCTTTATTGTTGCAAACTATACAAGCTAGTATCTAATATTTATAATAATTACAGAAATAGCAATAATCAAATAGTTACACGGAAGCTAACCTTCGGGACAGTCTACACAGTGAGGGAATACGTATCACGGACGGTGACGGTTCTCTAAGACGTCGAACTTCGCTTGATCTTCCACAGGTGTGTTATGCGACTATTCGAACGACTGTGTATTTAAATAGAGACTCGAAATAGAGACAAACATTTATACACATTAATAGACATATTTCGAAAGTATTAAAGTACTAGAAATGCTTATTATTGAGGTGATCCGTGCGCTACCACCAGATGCAACACTGCCGAAATCCAGAGAACCTCCTCCGTCTTCTCGACATGCGGAAGTCGACTAATCAGCAGCGATTGTGCATCTTGCATATATGTACCTATATTTATCTACACATAAGTATATGTATACTAATATGTAGTCTTTGATGCATATACTCACTATACTATATTATATTGTTATATTGTCATAAATTATATTCGATTTGATTATTTATTTGCATGCACACTTAACTTGAATAATGAACGTATAATTGAAAAAAATATTTTATTGTCCCCTACATCGTATCTCAATGTCGATTGTAACTGTATGAATTGAGTATATTGGACACTTCGATCCATTACGCCGTTGCTCCCTGAGGCTATATGTAAAGGTCGAGCAAAGAACAATTGGCTAGGCCTTCAATTTCCTTTAGGGCCAGTCCTATGAAGCCTAAGGCCGAAAGCAGTTAATATACCGTGGACAGTAAGTTCAATGTTGGTCTAGACTCAGCCCGTAAACATTTACGTTAGGCCTTCAAATTCCTTTAGTTGTAGTATCAGCACCTTAACTGTTACACAACTGGCGAACTATTCGATGATCACATATGTTGTGTTGTTTTTTTGCTAAACCTCGTCAGATCGGTCTGCCGGTATAGCAGTGCGGCTAAAATCGCTTTTTTTTCTCAAGTGTGACACGATTGCTATTTTGTTAAGTCTGCCAACTGGAAACTTGTCGGCGAGGTGGCGATCGGCACTTTTCGGTGGGTTGGGAATCTTTAATCTGTCGTGTTGCCTGTTTTTTGCGTGGTGTTCCTCATTAGCTTAATGAACAGGTCTCGAAAAACAGAACCGGCACGGGTGACAAGGGGTTCCGAAGCCTCGATATGAGCTGTTTCTTCTATAGTAACTGTAGGAACTATCCCATTGTAGCGTCTCGTACTACGCCCACATCGTTGTACCTGTTGTGCACAAGCAGCAAAAACTCGATATTTTCAAATAAATCGTCTGCCAACTAGCATACACTGTTAGTACGATTGTTCAATATAGATGAGACTCCAAGCTGTGGGCTCATGACCGCTCAATTTAATACCAGCTCTTCGGGTCGATACGAGCCTAGAGACGAGTGCCCAGTCCATTGTCACCTTCCCATAAGCGCTAAGTGCAACATGCAACAGTGTCGGTTCGTTTTAACCGTTTGCGACAGTTGAAAATAACTGAGCCGTTACGTAACTACTGTGATGGTATCTTCTGTCATTGTTGTCGAACCCGCAGTGTCTGTGCTGGGATGAGGCTGCGGCTTTCTTAGTTGCTTCCAGACCACTAAAAACCTCCACTATGAGACCGAACGGTACATGGCTGCTTCAGTATATGTGAGCCTCATCCCTTTAACAACTATTGCTGTATATTAACACGTATATCACCTTGCAGTGTACTACCCTAGCCATTTCCGGACAACGAGACCGCTAAATCATCGTCATTTCTCATGGCAAGTTATTATACAACGTTTTCAGATATCCTCAGTCGTGGCCCCAATCCGACAGGGCACATGTACCGCATTAGTCATTGCTTACTCTATACTGGTAATCACTGACCAACGACTTCTGAGTCATTGCTGAGCTGAAAACGCCGCCAGCATGGGCATCCCGTCTAGCCAACACAATAAATCGTGTCATTCGCTTACGCCACCTGTCTGCCTCTTGAGATAAATATAATACTTGGTTGTGGCACCGATGAGTCTGTATGCTGACGGCGCACGATGGACGGTTTGGGTCATCATTTTTTCTTTATTTATTGGCTCCAGTCGAAGCTCCAGTGATTGCAAACGTAGTAGTACCTGCAACAGCCAGAATGGCGTCCACGTCCATCGGCTTCTGCTGCTGTTGCTACTGTTGTTGTTGCTATAGTGGCGTAGCATCCGTAGTTCTGAAGTATCAGCCGTGGCTGGATAGTATGAGCACTGCGTCAACATCCGAAGATCACCGAACCAATGCTGATTATGCCGATGATTATGACAATTTGCTAATGAGCGACTGCTCGACGACGCGGACTGACGCGGACAGTGGCAGTTAGCCGGTGAGGTAAATGGATACGCGACGCGACAGTACGGTTACCGTTTCCATCAATGGGACGGGAGTTGTCTCATTCTTCATTCGGTGTGAACACCGAATTCGTGTTCTCCGTCAACATCATCACCATCACCATCATCATTATCTTCTTGTTCCCATAAACAGCGAAGGGATTACGATACGCGTCACGGCAAAATTACAGCGTGGCGGTAGCAACCTTTGTTATTGCTTCGCGTGGCGCGTCGCCTTTTGACGGCTTCAGTCAGCCGTTGAGCTGTGTGCGATACTGCACGTAAGCAGCACCAGTAATAATGGGTATATATAGCATTTGACAGCAACATGACATAACACCATGGTATCGCATAGCATTCATTCACTCGTTCGAGCGAAACTTCAACAACAGAGAACAATGGTGTCACGCAAGCTTGGCGTGTACACTCAACAAACACGGCCTCCACGCTGAGATTCGAGTTCCCTCGTTGTCCAGCATTTATAGCACACTTTTGTCAGTGATGATTCACGCAGCAGAGTAATACGACTGGTTACGAGAGACATTTACAATAATGGGATGATTGACAAGTTTGTTTGGCTTTTTGGATAAAAAGAAACAGAAAGTTCAAATTATTTGTCATAAATTGCACTGGGTATGTTGAGTATCGTCAGTATTATGTCCGCGTTAAACCCTTTTGTGGAGATGATTGTCGAGGAGGAAAGCCGTTGTACTTTGTTGTTATAGGTAGAACGATTGACGAAGATGTAGAACTCAATAGTTATGGTAATAATAATAATAATAATAATCTAGTGATCCATTCATCTTTGCTGGTATTATTAAAATATAATAGCTGTTCGATGATGCCAATCCAGATGCATACGGAACAATGCAAATGTAGTATTATCATTGTTGGGAATTGGCCACTACGAAGGCTACCGAGTCGGTTGTGTTAGGAACTAGCTCTAAATAGTAAGACTTTATATCTAACTATCATAGTGAGAACACTCGAACATTTGAAGAATAGCCACTCGGTATAGCTTAAGCAGTTCACCTACACACGACCATGTGTCAGGTCGGACTCATCTTATGAGCCACAGCAATAGTGGTTCCGTTTTATTAGTTGTCTCTGCGAGGCCCTACTCACTGGTCCTCTTCGTTGCCTAGCAGGGCAGCTCGCACTCATTGGCGCGTTTTTGTCTGGCCTGAAAGCCTGCGACTACGCATAGAAGATGACGTTTACAGCGAAACAAGTTACACCGTGACGGTTCGTCCGGTGCGATATGTATCTTTCGATTCGAATCTAGAAGTCGCTAGAAGTTCATCCTCAGAATTTTTACCATTCTATCCAAAGACTCCTGTTGAGATCCCGAATCTACATCGACCTGGGACATTTCCAATGGCACTTTCACCGCATGTAAGACACAGTTCGCCGCTAATCGAAAGTCGACTCCAGCTACGAGAACGACTGACAGACAACGAGGACATTTACGAGTTTATTTTGTATCGTACTCGCGTACAACGAAGTACAATAACACTTCCGCTCTGCTCCCTTCGACCAGAAATAATCGTTGTCAATATGCCGACCCTCCCCCCCCATAGCTTTTAGTGTAGCGGTGTTTTTAAGATGCCACCTTTCAATATGAGAGTCGGAGTCGTCGACAATCGTCGACTGATCTATTCAACCGAACGACTCATATTACAACCGACAGCTATTCTCCATATTGCATAAAGGGATATATAGATATATAGTGGCACTTTTTATTACCCTTTATTACCTAGCGTCACGCACACCCGTGCGTCCACAGAAGCGCACACGCCAGTCCGTATACATATCCTGTTAAAATCACCCTGTTAAGATCAGTGAGACAGTCAGACAGTAAGAAGGAGAGACAGTGAGAGAGAGAGAGAGAGAGAGGCGCCGCAGAGCCAGAGACGATTTAAATACAAACATTAAGATAGGAAAAAAAAATATGGCAATTGCAGTCGATAGTTTTATGGCCTTTCAGCAGATGACGGCGCAGTCCGTATGAAGTTCGAAGCGGCACCATCGCGTCACCGCTACGCGATAGCCTCCCACTGTGGACCGCGCGCCGGATGATACCACGGTACAAGACTATTACGGGAACTATGGAAACTACCACCACCACCACCAGCAGCGTGTTCCCTATGCTCCAACTGGCTTCTATCTATGACAACGACCGTCATTCGAGCATTTGAACGAGGAGGTCCAACAGCTCCTATTTCTCAAAGACCGATCCCAAGTCAGCGTACAGTGAATGATGACCTGTTGTTGTTGTTGTTGTCGTCGTTAACTGTTTATTGAAGTGGACCGCCCCGACTATAATAATATATCACGTTCGGTGTCTTCCTCTCGGCTCTCCGTCTCCGTATTTCCTCATCTGCCGTTTGCCCCGGCTGTGCCGGTCACATCCTTTGGCCTGCGCCGGAGGCGGCGGCGGCGGCGGCGTGCAGGACTCGAACGTGAGGGCAACTAATGTGAACCTTGCAAGGAATGCTAGCTCATGTAAAGTGTTTTTGTTGGATTCGTCGTCGGTGCGCATGCTACCTCATAGGTAGATACCCATATCACAAAAAAAACGAACGCGTTTACAGCCCTCAACGCGATTTATATAGCCATTTATGGTACATCATACGTATTTGCGTTTGTACGAAGATGGACAAACCCGCGCATGGACTCGCACAGGTAGACATAAATAGGATATACCTAATACGGATTGGGGCATTGTGGAGGTTACGATGGAGCTTTGAGATCGATTCGGGATTCTGCTGTTTCTGCTTCTGCCGCCGCTCATCGTAATGTCAAACTCTGGTGTTTCCAGTAAAGACTTCAGCGTTCGAAGCGAAACTCTGATTTAGCGCCAGTTTTGCAACAACAACAACAGCATAATGACTGCTTCGATTGTAATGAGCACATTATGCGAACAAGATTTATAGCGCTTATTTCATTACTTATATTAGCGATTTATTTCCAGATGTGGAGCAGTTTGTGGCTAGTCCTGTCAAATTCAATACATTACAAGCCACTTCGACAAGTGATGGTGCATATGAGATACGGATATATATATATATATATATATATATATATTCACAGAGTTCCTCACTTCCCTCACGTGGAAGGCACACAAGCTCACCGGCTGAGCCTTCCGAGGACCGGTAGACTGGCTGAGCGACACCACAGTTCAATTATGGCTGAACAAACCGATGCTAACGCGGAATCGATAGGTTTGCTCCGGGGTATTTGTAAGACATTTTGAGGCAAAGATCGGAATCGAGGGAAAGACAAGTCCGAGATTAGCCGAAGGGGACGGCTGAGTTCGGCAAGGCGATTCTATTACAGATCATCACCATCACTATATGAATGACACTGACACACTGTGACCATCATCGCTAAGAAATTCATTGGGCTGCTGTCGATCCAAGTCGTCGTTAGAATCGGCCTTCGTTGTTCAGTGCCACCGCCCAAACTCCGAACTGTTGGTATGAATCGAGTAATAGTGCCCGTTGTCTCTAACGTGACTCAACTGATCAGAGACAGTCGTTGCACATAGGGTGTCGTTCTGACTGGATCTACGGCAGCAGCAGCAGTAACACCATGGTGGACATTAGACAGGCAAGCAAGCACAAAGAATCAAGCCCCTCTGCTAATCTCTAGTTCCGATTCCAAGAGTGGAAGAGAAACATTCCATATTCCGCATTTCGAATACGTTGCCTTGCAAATTTAATGATAACCACGCGGTTTCCGAACTACCTCGATATCCGATATGGTTTCAGTTTCATTTGTTTTCTACAATACATACACACACGTATATATATATATATATATATATATATATATATGCTCGAATTATTGAGTATCTTTATTTCTCGATTGTCGCCGTTATTCTGTCATTCTGCACTCGTTATTATATCGTGTCTCCGTAGCTTCTGTTCGTCTTCTGCTCGTGGTTTTCCCTCGTCTGAAATTGATCGTCGCAAATTGATCTGTCCCTGTCCATAATTTCCAGTCATCCATCTGCCTGTTTCGAATCTATGACAGGTCTCCTCCTACCGTCCAAGACCACTTCGGTCATTGCAATAGCAGCCGTAGCAGTTGTTGGCGAATCCACAGATGATCGCGTCCGGGCATCAAAACAGACAAGCGCGACCCAAGAAATGATAGAACGCCGCCCGAATGGTGAGGATGGCGCCCCTCCCCCCCTCGTGGGCTGCACCATAACGGCCTTCGTTAGGTTGGCCGCCCTCTGATGACCACCACCACCACTTTGACATTTGTTGTTGTTCTTGTTGTTGTTGCTGCTGTTATTGTTGTTCTTGTTGTTGCTGTTGTTATTGCTGTTGTTGCTGTTGTGGTCACCGTCGTTGCTATCAGGCTGTCATCCGTTCTAGTCGGACCATTTTTCCAGCAAAAATTTCGACGAGAGCCACCTACGAACGGATCACAGGACGTATCCCCGAGCAAACCACGATGGCGCTAACTGTGCTCGCAGTCATGGGAACCGGCGTAGGGACACTCGAACGGTGGCTGTACGCTCATGTTCGAGCCTATGGCATTTCTACGGCAGCTGCTGTTGCTGTTGGTGGTTGCTTCCTTCTTGACGAATCGCCCGTGCCTCATTTCGACGTTCGGACGCTGATAGTAGGAAAGTCGTCTATGGGGGAAGATAAGCGTCAGGTAACGCAAGCTGAATCAATAAAAGGAAATGTGTAACCAACAGAGGAATGGTTTGGCAGAGCTCGCCAATAATGGCCAATCTACGGCATCGAGTGTCCACTTGACACTACGAGAAATGGAAAAGTTGATCTACGATATTTAGATAGTAACCATGGTTGGTAATAGTTGCGCGTTGAGCGGCTGTAAATGTGGGAGTTGTACACTATCTTAGCAATAATTTAAATTAGATCTTTGTTAATTTTTGTGGCCACCCGTGCATCCTCTGGAAGAGACCCTCGATATTGTTGGAGCAATGTGTCAACCACAGAGCAACTACACTAACGTCAAGCTAGGCTGGTTAGTGTGGCAGGGTCCACAACAGTGATGACAAGTACAAAAACAGCAGGAAGACCGCGTATATCTAATGCACGGTATCACGGGGCTCGGACCAGCGATCTCTGGCATTGCCGCCACAAACGTAGCCAGCCTGAGTCACGCCGCTAACCATATATATATATATATATATATACATATTGTGATTGTGATTCAAAACCTGTAGCTTACACTACTCTCGTTATACGACAATGGGAAAGCATTCAGTCAGCATTTGAACATTTATAATGCGAGCTGGTTACCTCTCGCTTTGATTGACTGAAATATAATTAGTCCTTTAGAGGAGACCGGTTTTCATTTGAGACTTTGTAGATTTCACAGTTCAGCCGAGAATGTTCATGCTCAGCTTCAATCGTTCAACTTTTCGCGCCGGAGGCAACAGTGTCTTTGACATACATATGTGGATTTTTCCACCCGGGATCATCTTCTCTTGCCCCAACGTATGCTATTATACCATATCTGGATCGGGCTAATACGCACGCTGCTGGTGAATTTGCTGTGCCAGCGTTCCATTAAAATGCTGTTCGAATTTCGAAATATAAATAATTGATTTAACTGGAAATCGCTCAGAAGTGGCACTTGTACGGCCCATCAGTGGATGAGTAATTATAAACAGAGTGACAGGCAGAAAGATGAATGCATGCACAGATAGTTGTTTTGGGTATAGCATCTCGTGTTGCTGGTGCTGCTAGAAATAGCACTAGCAGTAGAAGTGCCAGTAATTAATGTATCATATCATAAAGCTGCTCATTATTGTACATACAGCTGGCGCATATCTCTCTCTCTCTTTCTCTTTGCATAAACGACCACATTTTGTGTAGACCTCTTACCGCGCATAGAATGCTTGAAAATATAACCCAGATACGACGTCAAGTATTATGTATCGATTATTATTATTATTATTGAATGCCGAATGGCGACAGCCGAACGTGAACAGCAGAAACACTTCAGTCGGCCGCCCCGCAAGATAGAGGCAGCCAGCAAACGATTCGGCGCAATCGAAGTGGGTATTTGGGGCCTGGAAGATTGACTGCTCCGTGAGTGGACTAGGACCATGATCGCGGTTGGCGCTTGCTTGTTGTGATTCTGCAATTTTGCTTCGTCACAGGAATGCTCCTCTTGACAAGGGCCAGCGTCAGGGGAAACGACTCTGGCGCTAGGTTATAGCTTAATAGGCGGCATTAGCGATACATTTCAACAAGAAGACTGGATAGCTTGGACTATAGTCGGGTGTGAAGGCCTCCAAGTTGTACACGATACAACGGTTGAATGAATTAATCGACAGTAATATCTGCCAGGCCAGGCGAGATTATCAAGCCAACGTGTGAGAGAGAGAGAGAGAGAGGATCGTATGTGGCGCTGATGATGACATAGTTCATTTGTTTATTTACTCATTCAAATTTAACGCCGTCGTCTTCTGGCGTCTGTTGCTCTCTGATGAGTGTCACTGATTGTGGGTACCGTGTACTCACCGCCGCAGCTAACAGGCTATCGATTTATAATACATATCTATCTTTCGATCGACCTGCTTTCTCTTGATAATGAGATCAAGGAGCACCATAGTCGAATGAGCACCGAGACGAGAATGAGATCTTTTCATTTTTGTGGAGCATTGAATAGTAGCTCTTGTTGTTGTTGTTGGCGGCGGCGGCGGCGCGCGTTCGTAGTAACGAAGCAGCAATATAGACAACAATAATAAGAATAACAACAACAACAACAGCCCGCAGCAGTTACCATCGGAGGAACGGGTTAAATGTGAGAAATGTGCAAATGTCTGCGGTCACCGCCGCTTTGTCCATAAATGATGACGTGAATGGCGCTCCGGTGACGTTCGCAGGGTTTTCTTCTTTTTTTCGGTGCTGTTTCTATTGTTTGTTGCCGTTGTTGTTTGTTTCGGCAGTTGATTTTTAGATTATTTTTACTTCATTTATTATATAATATGTCTATCGACGTTTACGGGTGGAACGACAGGATAAAGTCACACGCTCCGTTCGGGTGGTCGTACGCCGTCAGCTGCGAAGTTGCAACCACAATAGCCACATTATACTACTGGTTGAATGAACGAGGAAGCATTTGAAATACTCCTGGTCCTATAACACAAAATGGCGATAATTATTCTGCTGAAGCGGCAGCAGCAGCAGAACGACAAGTTGTTGGCTGTCAATTCCACAGATCGGCAGATATGAAATTTTACGTATGATACCGTAAAATTCACACTGTGAGTTATAGGATAATAGAGATGAAGTTATTCGATTATCTTCTCAAGTGAAGAGGTCGCAGTGAATTGAAGTGAGCAGTTTGTTCCATCGATTGAACGTGAACACACAGCTCCTGTCTATTACATAAGACAGTGTATCGGTAGGGTCATTCGTTTCTATGTGATGTATATTATATAATACAAAATGAATTTGGGCAAAACTAACCCAACTACTGAAGGATATATATGTACAAAGTACGGTCTATATATTTATATATGTATATATATATATATGGATGAATGGACGCACAAGTCCATACTTCGTACTGTATCACATTTTCGTTATCAACCATAAAAAAAGGTTTCGACGAAAATCTCCCCTTGCACTGTCTCGAGTTTCGCCTCGTTCATGATCGCATCAAAGCCATACGTTGGTTGCGATTCACACGATCACCGATCTGCCCCGGTATTCCGACAGGTTATTTATTATACATATTTTTCAGAAAAAATCAAGCCGAACACGATTGACACGATTCCTTTCTATGATATCACTAGGTGGCCGAGCTGTGGACCGAGGAGTTGTTTACGATACCCTTTGTTTATTATCTGTTTATGAATATTATTGTTATTATTATCATTCAAAATATTCGATCATTCGATCTCTGCTGTGGTGTTCACGACGTCGGTCTGTCTGTCTATACGCCGCTCTTCATGTCAAAGGCCTTTCGCACATCAAGAAAAAGATTCATTCATGTCCACCCACATATAATATGATAGCATTTGTGCTAGTGGGCGAATGATATATATATATATATATATATAGTTACATAGTGCACGTCGACCGTTGACCTGTCGTCTCTACATGGGCGGTAGAGGCAAGGTATTGTCAAGGGTCTCATCGTCGTCAATATTCTAGTTGCACCGGATTCTGCCAGGTAGGGATCTTCTACTATTTATTTACATGTACATGAGCACTGTTGTTGCTGTTGTGGCTGTACCTGTTGTTCTTGTGGCTATTTTTGGTGTGCGGCGGCTGCTGTTGCTTCTTGTGCTGTGTTCACGTTGTTGTTGTTGTAGTGGTGGTGGTGGCCGACACACCGGAAGTATCGACGGAGCCGCCTGTTTGTGATTGGGGATATAAGGGGATATTGGCTGGAATTTGTCGACGTTGTACTTGTTCCTGTTGCCGTTATTGTTGGTGTCATATATATGGCCGTGGTAGTAGTGGTGGTGGTAACGGCGGCGGCGGCACCGGTGGTTGTGATACTTGCGTGGTGCTCGATGGTGTTATTCATGCAGAAGTTGTTGGTGGTGTTGCTGCTGCTGCTGCTGTGGCCGACGATGCTCAAATAGCGAAACTGCTGGATACTATTTATTTACTACCTGTGCCGATGGCCTGTTCGCCGCTGTTGCCGTCACGGCAGCCATGACGAACCTCGATCGAATTGTTGACTCTACCGGCTTCTGCGTTCGTTGCTGCCGCCGTAGGGCGCCGGTACCGGTGGCCGACGGTGTTCCGCTGGCCGATGTTCGACAGAAACAGCAGAAGCGCAACCGGGATTCTTCAGTCTCGAGCAGTTCGGGCGATTTTTACCATCGCAGCGCCAGCGCCAGCAGTAGCGGCGACGGTACTTTCATCGCCGACAGGATCGCCGGCATCATCATCGTCACAGCCGACATTAACAAGGACCAACAACAACATCCACGGTGGTGGCGGCGGCGGCGGCCGCGGCGGCCGCGGCAGTGGTGGCAGCAGCAGCTGCAATAACACAAGAAGAAGATAACGTTGTCGACGACGACGACGACGACGCATACAAAGATGGCAAAGAAAACGAAATAGCCCAAGAATCCGCCACCGCTCCAGGCTTCCCTTCGTGCGTTTGCCTGCTGCAACGAGCGATAGGCAGACCTCGTAACCGACCAAGCAAACGCACCTTCAACGCTAGTGATGATGGTGCTCTGGAGCCGATCTTCGCGGTGGCGGAAGAAGAACAACAACAACAACAACCTGCAGTGCAACGGGGAACTCGCGGGCGGGGTGGCGAGAATAGCCCAACAAATCGCAGAAGTCTAAGCACCAGTAGCAAATTATTATAGCAGGGCAAACAAGTGCACGACAAGTTCGTTTAGCGACCGACCGACCTTCCTTTTTCACAGCAGCCACACCACTTTCCCATAGTATCAGACATATCATAGTTGCTGACGTTGCTGATGTTATCCAGCGTTCGTACCCAACGGTGGTCAGGGGGGGAGGGGGCAAACGCTTCGTCGGGACAGGAATCGCTCGCTGCGCCATCTTAAGCTCATCATTGCCACGATCAGGATCAGTGTAATAGGCGCCTTGGACGAAACCAACATCGTCGTCGTCGTCGTAGTCAATGTGTGCAGTCGATACGGTGCGCCTATAGCAGTGGGAGCGTTCCACGATGCCACATGATCAGCGTGGCTGGTGCTGGTCGATTGGTTTAAGTTGCTGTCACTTCTTCGAGCGGAGGAAACGGAGCAAGCAACCTCAGCAGCAGCATCCAGCCCCAACCGAGCGACCGAAAGGAACCACGAAGATCCGTCGAACGTAACCGCGGAGACGATTGAGGAGGAATAATAACAGGCAGGACCATTAACGACATGACATGTTCGTTATCGTCCGATGTCGTTATGATGATGTCGTGGCCGAGTCGGCGCGATTACGCCGTCATTCGAAACTTAAGGGACGAACAACAACAACGAGTTGCCGGCGAAGGTTGTTGCCACGGCGATCATCGAGAGAAATGGTAGCGCAACAAAAAAGAACAAAACGATGGCCGAGACAGCGGCATTGCTAACGTGTGGCCGCAAGTTACGTTGAGGGCTAACTCGGTGTTTTATTTCGGTGGATACCTATCTATCTATCTGCCTGTTTAGTTATCTAGAGACGGAGAATACGGTGCGACTCGGCAAGTTTTATATTAAAGTAAGAAAAAAAGAAGAAATTGGCCGGCCGCGCGTTGAGACTTTACGGGGGGGGGGGGGCTCACACAATAGGAGAGAGAGAGAAACGTTTAATGGATTTCATTGCTGCTGCCCCTGTTGATGCTCTGACTTTGCTGTTGCTGCTGCTGGTGTAGGTAGTAGATGGTTCTTTGGTTAGTCATTTATGGGGAGGGGGAGATGGTCGGACGGAGCGAGAAGGAATTGGTGATAGGGCCGGTAGTGAGTGTATTAATGGATAGATCTTCGAGGAAAACTACCCCCGTTGACAGACAACAACAGCATTAGCAACAAATCGGATGGTGCCACTCGGTGGTCCGTGTTAAGCGCTGTCCATCAATTTCATTCTTTTTTCTTATAATAATAACAACAATAATAATAATAGCTAGCGGTATGTCTCTTCGGCGGGTCATCAGCCGGTGCTTATGGATGGGCTGATTTCTTGTTTAGGATCCCGCGAGACAGGATACAACAGCGGCGGTATCCAGCAATGCGATGCGGTGATCGCGTTCGATAACTTTTACACGACGTCAAATCCACCGTCAACTCGAACAACATTATGATGCATCAATACAGCTAAAGAATACAGTGCAGGGGAGATGATGGAACATGGACGCCGCATGGGTGGACTCAAACTCAATATTCCATAAGGCACCAGGGAGCGAACGAACCACGAAGAACAAGACTCCTGCGTAAATGGAACGAAGAATAAGTGAACAATGCAAAGTGACTGCGATGAAATAATGAACAAACGGAAGAGATTATTATTATTTTTTTTTATAATAACTACTATACTATTATTACGATTATGGTTTCGATTTTCGTCGAATGAAGTCTGCCAGATTCATCTGTGCGATCTCCTGTTGTTGCCTCTTGCCACTGCTGTTGCTATCGTTACGTTCATATGCGGACAGCACTAATGTTCACAGCTGCAAAGGAGTAAAATGGTTATGACAACATGAATCTCGCTCCGTGTTCGCGTCTCTGGTCAGATGCCGACAAACGTTCGGAACAGCTCCGACCAGAAACTGAGGATGTTATGTCAGCCACAGCTGCTGTTTTAGTGCTTTCTGGCTACGTTTGCTTGAGGGTGATAACCGATCGTGACGAATTTCGAATGGCTCAAATAAAGCAAGTCATCTTGAGTGGGGCAAACCACCTTCGTTTCTTCGTTATGGAAGGCTACCCAGTTTTAGCCAAAAAAAAAAACATCCTCACAAATTAGTGCGTGGACGAATTAGTGTACCTGATTGGCAAGTAAAATTCGTTAGCGGACACAGCAGTGTTGGCTCGAGAATCGTAACATCTGGTAATTTTGTCTGCTTATTTGGCAGATCGATTTGGGTAATGTCAGAATTAAGGGACGACCTTGTTGTTATTCATATAATATGAAAAAAGTCTAAACAGTGAATAATAATAATATTATTAATAATAATAGTAATAGTATTCTTTAGTGGTCATGCTTGTATTGCAAGATAGAACTAGCTGATCTTCACGAGCGTTCGCATGTCGAGTATTTTATTGGTTAAATATGTCTTTACATAAATAATGAGAATCGGGCCATCGAGAACAGCCGGCGATATTTAGGATCGATCCAGATTATGTGATATTTAAGATATATTATTATATATTACTAATTATTAATTATACCTGATACGTACAAATCTATACAGGGGAATCGGTGAGCAACCTGAAATTTGCCCATGAGATTGATTGCGCCCAACACAGAAATAACATACGAAATCATTAGTTCAGCGATGAATTTCTGCACCCGTAAAAATAGTACTATAGATCGCTTTTATAACCGAACTGTTTCAATTTAGCCAATGATGGGAGAACATCTATTCGATTGTCGTGTAGTGTGTTTCAGCCACTTGAGGTCGCTAGGGAAGGCGATGCTCAGGCTGTTATCAGCACTTTGAGAGAGCGTTGACCACATTCATTGTCCACACAGATCGCCTTTTATGTCAACCCAACTTTGGACCGTTTTGAAAATACACGACTTTCCCTAGCTCCCGTTTATGTATCATCCCAACTGACCGAATAAGTTATAGACGTAAGTTATGTAGCTGGCTAGAAGTTATGGATTCATTCGGCTTGTGCATTTGTTCAGCTGATAGAAGTCAGCTGCGAAGAGAAATCAACGATTCCTTCAAGGTCTTTCTGTAAGTGCTGCTTTCTATTTCGCGTATTGTTCGAAATGTTTCTGTTTGGAGCAATGTCAAAAAGTTGGTCGATACTTTGCGGGGCCAGCGTTAGCCCGTTCGTTTGTAGGCGCGTGTACAGCGTGGATATTTTAGGGATTTTGGGAACATTTCATTGGCTTCCAGATAAATAGCAAATATGACCACTGGGTTCGACTAGGGGTCCTATGTGTTTGACGTCCTGTACCTTCGAGGACACATGGCATACACTCGTTTTCACATCTAGTTCATGCTTGTATCAGTTTGTTGATTCGGGTGTCGGAAGTATCGAACAGCTCAGTGATGGATGGGAGATTAACTAGTTCCCTATGAACCCTCTTGTTTCCAGTCTTTGAATCAACTCTACATGCTGTTTTTAGGGGGGGTCTCCAAACTATCGCAGTTTGCAACAGTTTTCTATGCGCGGGCGTACAGATCAGCGCGTACAATTTAAAGACATGACCCCTTTTGGTAGGTCATGCTCGAGATCCAGCAGAGGAATACGGAACAGTGGCGGTCGCAAGCAGGGAGCTTTGAGGGGCACCTGAGGGGGCAAGCTGTGAACGAGCTGACGCTGTAATTGAGCTGAACACAAAATCTCCGATCACTGAGGTAACTTCGGGTCCAACTTATAGTTTTAGAGTCAACGTGCGGACGTTGAAGTTTGGAGATTAAAACAGGGTGGTTGATGCGATCAAAGATTTTCGAAAAATAGAAGTATACACAATCGAAGTTAGTGTTAGAGTTCTGCTAAAGTGCCCAGTCCTCTGTCGTCTCAACAAGCTGTATCTTAGTAGACGTCTCCCTGATAAATCGGTGCTGGTCTATGTATACAGTGGTGTGCATAAACTTAACGCACTCCTATATTTCAACAAAGCGTTACGAAGGATACACATTTGAGGCATTTGTATCAGATTAATGTACGTGTCGAATAACATGCACACCACAAAGAACAGCGAACATGACGTTGCATGCAGCCTGCTACAGTAAAATGTGTCATATTTCAGTTGTGCAAAATGATACTGATAACGCAGTTATCGAGTGTTCTCGTTGAATTAATGCTTGTGCTAATCAGTATCGTGCAGCCCGCCCTTGCTAATTATTTCGTCTAGGACTCGTTTTGGCATACTATCAACGAGATTGAGCAGGATCTGGTCGCTGACACCTTCCCAGGCCTCCAACAACGCCGTTGTTGTTGGTCAACATCTGCTGATAGTCCTCTCTATTCATTCGAGATGAGATGAAAGCGAGTTGGAGTCTACCAAGAGAGGTGAAAGCTCCCCAAACCATAACGGTCCCGCCACCGAAGTTGCGCTTTGAGAAATACGGCTGCCCTTTACGTACATCATGCCAGTAACCGGTAAATCCATCTGGCCCGTCCAAATTGAACTTTTTTTCGTCACTGAAGATGAACTGAAACAACACAGTACCTTTTAGATAGATGTACACCCACGAGATACTCTTCAAAACAAGTTGCGTCAATACTCACCAATTTCCAGTCAAAGGTCATATTGTTGCGAACGAGGTTTAGTCGGGCAGTCATGTCGCGTTGTTGAAGACGCGGTCTTGTTTTCATCTGCGTCCGTATGATATGCGGATAACGCTTATTTGTCCTTAAAACTGTTGATCTATGAACCTGAAGGTTCAATTCTTGCCTGATTGCTTCGCAACTTATGATCGAATTCGAGGCCAATCGACAGATGTGCATGGCAGTTCACTGGCTGATCTTTCGTGGACGTCTTTTAGACTTATTAGTACCATACGTCGACGGACTGCGTAAATAATTTTACACTACGCGACGACTTCTGCCAATTTCTCTCGCAATTGCAGCCTAGGTCTTTCCTGCTCGGTGTAAACCAGTAATAACTGCTTTCGCTGCATCAGTAAGGCTCGAAGCTTGTCCCATGACTACAGTACTGCTTGAATGCTCAACACAAATTGTATCAATTCAGCGAGAACACTCGATAACTGAGGTGTAGTAGGCTGCATGCTTCGTCATATGCGCTGTTCTTTGTGGCGTGTATGTTATTTGACACGAAGGCAAATGGTAGGCAAATATAATAAAAGGAAAAATAATAACAAAATAATAACACTACAATAATAACAGTTTATGCACACCACTGTATCCAGCAGGTTGTTGGCTGGTAACTAGCAGTGTATGTGATCAGCGAGTAGTCTTCCTACGTGTATTTCAATGCCCTTGTGGTCTACCACAGGCGCCTATATAATAAAAGTTTGGGAGGTCATTTCTTTTTGACTACGATGCTATGATGATTATTCATTCAACTCATATTATTATTGTTATTACGATTATTATTGTTATTGTTGTTGTTATTACATCATCGATTGTGATTTTGTACACAGCCTCGTTATCACCCTGGATAATCTCAACTCGGCTCATCGTGCCGACAGCAATGACAACAACTACACCGACTACAATAAGCGAACAGACTCCGAGCGAGCAAGTAGACGAGTCCAGTAGTCATTCAGACGCTCAGCATCTCCCTTAATAATAGAGACGATAGCAGAAATAACCAGTGGAAAAAAAGTGGCCACACTTATAGCCTACGTGATGTTGTCACATGGATCGTTGTTGTTCTGTTGTCCTGGATCGTGTTGCTTCCGTTGTGAAAGGCTTCCGTTGTGTGTACTGTTCCGTTTTCGACTTCCACCCTCAGGCTGAAGAACAGATGGACAGCTCTGCTGTTGTTGAAGAAGAGAATCTTCCTCTCTCTAGTCGATTATGTTCTCCGTTTCAATGAAAGCCAATCCAACGTCGTCTTGCTGCTGTTTATAGGGCACACACGCGCGTCTATACTTCACAGAATTGGGATGGGTCGTATGGCGCTCATTTACTGCGTGGACTATCTGCAGGCGTTCTCCCGGTTGTTCACCTCTGACAAGCGACGTTATTCCACCACTTATATATATATATATATATATATATATATATATATATATATATATCATAGAAAGGTACCGTGTATATAAGTAAAAATTAAAAAATAAAATTTTTCTATATGAAAATTTTAACCGAATTTAAAAATGATAGCATTATTTGGAAATATTTTGCTTTAATAAATTAACATTTTTATAAATAATGCATCGGCCCGCGTTTATTTTTTCTTATTACTATTGTTGAGGGTCGTCACAATCGAAACGTCGAGGAACTAATGATTCTAGAATTGATGGGATGTTCTCGGAGCAGTCTCTGTGCGACGGTGCATGAAAAAGTTGGAAGACTTCAGCGGTCGTGAGCCGAATATTGTCCCGACGTTCATCTCTATTTGTATTGTTCCAGGTTGGCGACACCGTATCGGCTTTCAGTAAGGTGAATTTACAGTTAGGACAGAGTTTTCTACTGAGCCAACCTAGTTGACTATGTCGCAATGACCGAAAGCATTGTCTTTGTTCCGCGAGTCCATGTTTGAAGTGTGTTGTCGTCGGTGTTTTTGCTATTTGCTATATTTTGCAATTGAAATATCCATTTCAAGTAGACCTTTATTTGCATAAAGAAGTGGTTGTACAGTTATGAGGAACATAAACATATAAGTCATGTGAGAAATTTAAACCATTCGCATGAATGAGAAATTCTGTCGTTCTTCAGGCATAACAGTTACTTATGAGGTTGTTTCGCTCCGCGGCCTTGGATATAGTTAGCGTAACGGTTTGATCTAACGACTAGTTAATCTACGAGACTATTTTGGTCAATTGTGTGGCAAAAAAAAATTAACTAAACCAACTAACTAACTGTTGGACTTATAACTCCGTAGGGGTCAACGCCCGAACACGGTACCTTTCTATGATTCGAAGACAATGCTACGTAAGTGAATTAAAGAATAAAATTAATAAATTAATTTTATTATCATTTCTTTTATCACGGGACACAATATAAAAGTTTATATGGATAGCACGATCATTCTCAAAAACTTAACCAAAATGTAGGCCAGCACCTGTGAACACTTTGGAAGTCGTCCTTCCACCTGTTCAAAAGGACGATAACTGAGGTTGAAAAAAGGTGTACCTTGAGCCACCCAAGAGAGAAATTTGTGGCCTTTCCAACCTTGACAGCCCTTGGAAGTTAAGTTTATCTTTCTGGCCAGTTGAGCTCGAAAAAGACATCGCGTGTATATATGATTGACTTGACGAGGAAGCACCATGGTGGACATGTCTCGGAAAAAGCAGGTTCCTGTATAAACAGCAAAATACGAAAATCCTCCCCATGTTCTTGCGGATAATCTCGAAGACGGTTGGAACGATTCTTGTCGTATGTATACTACATAAATTTTTTGTACGTGTTGTGTTTTTGGGGGAGCACGATACTGAGAATGACATATCTGGAAGAAATCAACTCCATATTTGTGAGTATGAAAAGGTCCCCATTGAACGATAACGTAAACTGTGGAAAAGAATGTTTTTACATCATGATTCTGTTACGGGTTGAGATCGTTTTCGCAAAACGTTTGCGGGGGGGTGAGGGGTCTTGACATGGTATTTTCCAAAGCGGTTGACCTTTTTTTACGCAAGTGTCAATGTGAAAGTCGAGTACCCCTTCGTACTCGATGGACGGGTCGTAAGGTTTACGCCCGGAATATTCAACAGTCAGTGTAGTTCTACCTTGAGATCACGGAACAGGACAAAGCGGGAACCTTTATAGGGCAACAACAAATTAACATCATTAGGATCAACAGATCTAAGGTGATGACTAAGACGAAATCGTGCAGTCACTTGATTGGGATAATTAAGTAATCGCAGCAATATATAAATAGGTGATATAGCAATATATTAACCAGTAGCAAGGTAAATGATATCACGATAACAACGCAGTAGTTTAAGTAGAATACGATGCACCTAGAGAGAACTGCTACAAGATAAATGCAGAGGGAAAATAATATAAAAATTATGCAGAATAATAAGGGAATTGAAGCAATATGGTAACAGGACCATGAAGGGATAGGGGTTAGTCAGTTCAAACCGGAGATCAGGTTTAGGGCCGGACCCACGTCGGTGTTCTTTGGCTCCAGGTGCACCGGGATCATACGGGGTCAACAATGAAGAAATGCTTAAGCACGGGTCTTCATAACGTTTATAGGTGAGTTAATATAGGTATCGCACAGGTCGAGTGGTGTCGTCCGCTCGGCTGTTATCCTACATCATATGTACAATGTATCATCATATAAATGACTAATTACATATCATGCACGATTTTCAACTGCTTTTTTTTTGTACATACATGGCGTCAATAAATATCAACAATACCAGCAGCGTTTACTAGGTATCATGCGACCATGTAACTGACACACGCGACACGTCTAGTTGAATTTCTCCATCTCTCTCTCTCTCTCTCTCTCTCTCCATTTGTTATAGCAGTGCCAACGTCTTATTGAACTCTTGTTAAAGCGCTTGTGGCGACCGGAGCGACGTTGTTGCTACTGCTGTTGCTGTTGTTGTTGTTGTTGTTGTTGTAGATGGGACCATAGGCAGCCGTGTAGATACGGTAGCTAAACGTGGATATAGAATTTTCGCATCTTTTCGCTGCTGGCTGTCACTGAGCCGGCAGCAGTTCTCACTTTGTCTTGAGCTCCCTTTACACACACACACACACAGGCCGTTGTTCCCCTGTGCGTTTCTTCGTTTTCTTCAAATTTTCTTCAATCCGTGTACACATATTCTTAGCCGGCTGCCTTCCTGCTCGGCTGGTCGATTGCGGATCTCCGCAATGGAGCATCTGAAAAAGAAAGATAAAAAAGAAAAGGGGGGCGACTGATTACTCTTCGACTTCGAAAGCAACAGCACACATATACAAACTCACGGTGTTGCATACCCGCGCAGGTAGCTTCACCGGAGTAGAGAGCTGGCGACAGTCGGCCCATCCATCGATAGATCCATCCGTTCAGCTTCCCTCGCTCCTGTCTGACACCGAGCACTCCCTCGCCGTTTGTGTAGTCCGCGCAGCAACGTGGACTGGGACCGATCAGTTGTAGTGGTGCTATTACGATGCGCTACTACGATTTACGATTTTTTTTCCCTTTTCTCTCCTCATTTTTGTTACCTTCTTGAGAACCCCCCCCCCCTCCAACACCCGTCCTCCTTCAATCGTCCCTGCTTCTTCATCTGCCTTCGTTCGTCTCCCGACCCCCGCTTTGTCAAAAGGCCACCGACGACAACTGACTCACGCCATTGACAACAGATGTAGACTGCCTGTGTTACTGCCATCACGGCGACATCACCACCAGCATCATCAGCATCATGACCACCACCGACTGTTGTTGTGCTGGTGCAAAACTACAACACTGTCGCTCTCGCAACAAAGGTTTTCGCTCCGGCCACGCTCCCTGCTCAATCTCGCTAACTTCGTTCCCCATATATATATATATATATATATATATGTATATGACCAACGACCGGTTTGTCACTTGGCGCACTGCGTGCACTCCTTGGCCTGGTGTTTGTACATATATATATATATATATATATATATATTTGAGTGCGCCCGGTGACGATGTGCCGTCCCCTGTGTGTCAGAGCATTCGCGTTGATGCCGGAACGCGTGTCGTCGAAAGGTTTACGAGCTGATAGTGGCTGGGGATCAGGAGTACCTGAGGAGGAGGAGGTATGAAAAAGAGGGGGATATTGTTGAACGATATTGTTCGAACGCTGCCAAACGGCGACAACGCCAACGGCTGCATCCGCAACTATAACGACAACAGCAACAGCAAGGACAGCGGTTTTCTATGGGGAAGACGGCGGGCGATTATCTGTGCTGTGATCACCACTCGTCTCGCTGCTGTATGAACTGAGGACCCAGCCCCGCTGGTCACGCTGAAGTTGGCGGTTGGACATCGACACGCCGGATCGCCATTGGGCAAGCAAATGGGTGAGTTGGCGCCTCTGTGCGTTCGTCGCTGAGGGATGGTCGTCGTCACGTATAACGTCAGCCGCTTACAATGGTGTCCGTCTGTGTCGTTGTGGATCGACGATGGGCAAAAAGCCCTTGTTCGAGGTACCTACCTACATTGTTGTTGTAGTCGTTATTAGCAGCGATGATTTTCGACGGTGGTCCGGTTGCGTTGAGGTTTGGCAAAAAGATAGTTAACACCAGCAACAGCAGACCGCTCCGGTCGATTTAAGTGGACGAATCCTGTGTTTGACCTGCCCGAAACCGCTGGATCCGCTACAATGACTGCTCACTCGATTCGGCAGTTGCCTGTGCATTGATCTCCGTGGGTGTGTGTGTGTATACAGTGCTCAAAACACTGCCATCACCACAATGAATCAAAGATTATTTCAAATATGTTAAATACAAGAAGATGCGAAACAAGCGAACGCTGTTCATCTATTGGTAATATCTCGTAATGGCTGTTTTTTTTGTATCGTTCCAACATCTGATGACCCTTACTTATTTAGTAGTCGCACTATAATGGCGGGGGTTGCTGTGGTGAATAGCGAATGCCGTAGTGGAAGACCGGCAGTTCTCATTGCGAATATCGGGAGTTGTCTCCACCACAGCTCGCTAATAAGCAACGAATGATAAAAGCACCGTCTTAGGCCATGAATATTCCGACGAAGTCGACGACCTGGTGTTGCAAAACGAGCCAACAAGTTACCTAAGGTATCCAAAAATGAAATCGTTATCACAACGATAAGATTAGAAGCAGGATAATATAAGCAAATGTGCAGAAAAAAAATCGTCAAAATCATCAAAAATGTGTGAAACAATAACAAACAAACACAGTTCGTGTGAACGAAGTTTATATTTAGAAAATAATAATAATAATACGTTCAGAGGTTTCAAGATATAATACTATTATTACTATTATTATTATCACCCACCTGCTATTAATTACAATCGGAATTGTCCCTTTGCGTATTCTATGAGAATACGAACGATCTTATCTTCCCGACCAGTGACTGCGTGTACGACCACAACGAAGCGGCGCGATTCCACAATTAGTAGCCGAACACAATTTCAACTATCAATAATCTCCTCTTCATCATCGTCATTTAACTGTGTTGCCGCATGTTTAATCCGATTCGTCAGCGAAATACAGTAAACAGTACTTCTTCTTCGCGACAGTACTTGTTCTGTCAGTACCACGTGTCGCTCTTCATTAGCTGAGCTCTCATTAGCTACTCGCAATGGAGAGCGACGTTGTTAGCGATCATCATCATCGTCGTCGATGACGATTTGTGTCGTCGATCGCTTTTCAATCATTTCATCGGACTGACGAAATGACTCCCTTCCTTCTCTCTTCCTCCTCAGGCGACGTATGCGTCCAAAAGGCGACGATACATTACAACGATATAATCCATCCGCTCTATAGTCAAAATTCTCAGAGCATCGCGCCCTTTTACTCGGACCCCTGTCGCTGTCGACGACGTCACCGACGATATCGAAGCGTCATCGTCTATCGATACTCGCTCTATCCAGCTATCTACATGTCCATGCAGCTATCTTCGAGGGGATTTTGGCACGAAAGCACATTCGCACACAGTTTTTCGTATTCGAAGAAAGACAAAACCATGAACGAGGGGGATGGGAAGGCACTGTTGGTATGCGATGAATGCTGCAGACAAAACGGAACGGAAATTTCAAAGAATTCGAAAAACGTCGGAGAGAGACGGGCGGGCGGTCGGGCTGGCGGGCGGTGGGGGGCCGGTTGGTCGTTCAGTTGATCCAACCACCGGAGACACCGCAGGCGTGATCCTGGCAACGCGATCCGCCACCTGCCCGAGTCACCCGGGCCGCGTTGTCGCCCAGACGCCGCCGTACCGTCAGTCAGTCAGCGAGTGAGTGAGTTTCGCAGTCAACCGCCGAACGAACTAATGAACCAATGGGATAAACCCAGCAAGGATTCTTCACCGATAGCCAAGCAACAAACAGATGGCGGATGGGTGCCGGCACCCATCTCTCTCTCTCTCTTTCTCTTTCTTTCTGGGTGCGTGCAATGCCCACGAAGACATTAGAGAAGAGTGGCAACCACCGCAGCGGCGACTCTGAACGGAAGCTGTAGCAGCCCAGTGGCATAAGAGCCACTTCGGCGCCGTGGTCCACACTCGACGTGCCGATCAATTCGCGATCAGCAACTTTCGCTTTGCCGGCGAAAGGACTCGACGATTTTACGCGGCTCGGGGGCTGGCTGACTAGCCGGACGGCCGACCGACACTTCGCAAGCTAATTGAATTTCGATATTTTGTTGGTGCTGTTGTTGTTGTTGGACCGAAACACCGACGCTGTTGTATTGAAAAACAACAACAGCAACAACAAGCTGTCTGGTGTTAAAATCGACATCGCCTGTTGTCCGCGTTGAGATGTGGCTGCATCGGCTTTCTTCGCCTCTGCTGTTCTATTATTATAATTCGTACAAATAACCAATAGCCTCTGCTCGTCGTCGAAACGCACCCGGCGAATCTACAATGCAAAGTGGGTGGTTGGCGATTAGTTAGTGCAGAGCAAATCTCCCCCGTATTCGCTCGGCGGCTCACCGCTGCTAGTGGTGGTGGTGGTGGTGGTATTTCTTCTTATAGTAATAACACATGCACATATCAAGTATGCACGTATGTATGTATACATATGTATCAATGAATGTGTCGCTCTATGCTATGATGCAAGATCGGCTGTGAACGATTTACCGTGAGGAAGCTGAACGAAGTGCCGAAGGAATTGTTGCTGCTGCTGCTGGTTTTTTTTTGCTGTAGTGCTACTTGTGTTACGGCTTGTATTATTATATATTATTGGTGTACGACAGGCGACCATAAGCGTGCATTGTCTCGTACGATTCCTTGTACAGAGCATACACGCTTTGTGTAGACGCCTTACACGGTCACACACACAGACACAGTGGGGAGCATCTTTTCAACTTCGTGTATAGGAAGCCCCACAGGGTGTCTTGGGTCTTTCTTGACAATTTCACAATTGAGTTCGTTCACGGTTAGATGTTTGTATCCGGAAGGTCGCTGGCACCGTTCACTAACCACGCGCGAAAGTATCGGGACTCCTCGTATATATATATATATATATATGTCTACCAGTTCGAGATTGCACGTTAAGCAACGTTGTTTATGCGACGCGAACTATTACGATGTCGTCATTCGACTCTAATGCACGTTGTAGCTATATCTACCCAATAAAATTGAGACTATTTCGAGTAAGGTAACGAAAGTTTAAACTAGGCAATATTATCAAATAGGATCGTGCCTGTTTCGCGGTGGTTCGATTAGTTTTACTTGATTAATTCGTAATCATATTCCGCTCAGGATGTTCCTCCTAAATATGACGTAGATATTTCCAATGTGCAGTTTAGATGGTCACACTACTCTGAATCATCTCCCATCATTAGGCGTTAGTCATTTTAATAAGAGACAACGTTTAATGAAGGGAATTTCCGTTGAGCTTGATGAAATCCAGCTGTTTCAACAGCTTCGCCTGTAAATTCGGTTCACATACACCGGCATCAGTCAACACATGATTGAATAAATGTAGTCCTTGTTCGGTTTCAATGTAACTGTCCCCCGTGAAAAGGCTCTTGAAGGATAAGGACCGATTTCGAATCGAGTTTCTGCTCAGAGAATAACATCACCAATGGCGGTAATGTTGCTTAGACGAACCTGCACAGGTGGCCATTCTGAGTTACCATTACCCCTAAACATATGTGCGATACCCATTTTTAAAAATCCCACCTCAAATTTACCCCGTCCACGAAATCTTACCGTATTCACCGGTTTATTTTATGCAGCAATACGAGATATTTTATTGCATTTATTCATTTGTTTTGACACAAATATTATACATTAATTAATATTTGCATGTGTAACAACACTTCGTCCACAGCAATTTACTCCCGCAGTCCTTCCAGGCTTAATTAACGCGTAATTCTCACTGATGCCGAAACTCAATTGATATTTTACTCCGGCATTACGAAGGGTTACCCGTTCGAACCGCTACTCTCCAAGCAGTACTTCAAAGTCGGATAGTGCGCAAACCACTCATGAGCGCTATTTTGCTAAAAGTACCCCTAATACGACCGTATTCCTTGGCATTAGCGAAAACCTATCGGACACTTACAGTCGTTTGAAGTTCGATGAAATTCAATGCAACTATGATATAAGTAGGGACAATTTCTCTTCGGACGCTTCCACAGCGAGACGTTATTCCGCTTGATCAGGTGTCCCCAGCAAAGGTGAACAAAAAAAAACGCCAACGATTAATATCAGTGGACGGGAGAGCGGGAGTCAAATTCGCCTCAATCGGTTGAGATAAACGACAATCATTCGTCTCATTATTATATCTTCGTAGCCTGCTCCTGCTATCGGTTCCATATACACGCTAAAGCGGTGGATACTACACGGGCGTAATAGCTGCTATCAATGACAATTCACTAATTCAATTTCCTATGACAGTAGGTTCTAGCAGGTACACCTAGAAGACGCTCGTTTTCTAAATAGCGCTGATTATAATGTATAACCGTGTCATGTATGTGTGTGCGTGTGTGGGTTGCATGGCCAATTACTTGGAAGGCGGAGACGGCGACGGCAGCATCAGCAGCAGCAGCTATCCAGTTATCAATCGGCTAGTTATTTTCTCCACTGGCCTAACCGAGCCACCACCACCACCTCCCTGAGCCTGCTGCTGCTGTTTCATCTTGGGCAGCCACAACCAGCGTCTATTAACGCTTGCCCTATATATATATATATATATATATATATATATATATATATATATATATATATATATATATACATATATATATATATCGTGAATTGCCAATCTCTTCTTCGTCTTCTTCATGCCATCCATTCCTTGTTCGAGCAGAACGAGCCGTCCATTCTTTTCCATTTATACCATTGATAGATATCTATCTACCTATCTATAACTGTTAAATCCCCTTCCCCCCGTTGCCAACAGCAGTACTTAGATTCTTTGTGGCCGCCGCGGCCGGCCAATGCAGCCGCCTGTACCGATCACTGCCTGTTTTGCCACGGCAAATAGATCGAGCTGCCCTCGATTAAGGCCTGCCATCCATCGGCTGCTCTCTCTCCCCTGCTTCTTCTCCATCGCGAAAAGCAGAAAGAAAAAAAGTACAAGACGACAACGACGTCGACGGGATAGTTGTCCGCGGCAACGCGTCGTAGAACGGACGCGCCAGCGGCCATCGTATGCCGCATCAGCGAATGGGCCGCCGGGGCCGAGCATTTCAGCTAAATACCATCTCACATCACGTTGTTGTTGTTGTTGTCACGGCGGCAAGCGACGTCAGTAAACAGTCGAGCGAGCTTCTTCGTTTTCTCCTGACTCTCCTCTCTCTCGCTCTCTCTCTGTCGATCGCTTTCTCCGCGCAAATCGCCAAATATATCTCTTGTTCGGAGCATCGCTCAGCTCAGTTGGCTCGTTGTGGCTGCTGCTATCACCACCACCACCACAGCCGAGATAAAGCATCTTCCCTGCTGCAGCGGGGCGTCGAAGCCGTCCGGACGGACTTCCACCGGACGCAGCCGTTTAGCCGTTCGATTCGTCGCCGCCGCCGACGTTGTCGTCGTCGTTGTTGTTGTTGTTATCGTGGCGGCAGACAAGCCGACAGGTGGACAGACAGAAGAAAAAAAGACCGGGCCAGCCTCCGATGACGACGACGACGACGACGACGGCGGCGATTTCGCTTCGGCGTTTCCTTCCAACAAAATGAAAAATATCAAAAGCGGGAAGGTGACGCGAGCGGGAGCGAGCTATGGGAGAGAGAGAGAGAGAGGAGTGGGGAAATCAAATAAAAGTGAAAGCGCTAAGGAGGATTGTTCCTCTATCAAAGATGAAAGCTGAACGGTGGCCGCTTGTCACGACGAGTCAGTCAATGGGGGCTGCTCGGGTCGATTGAACGAACAGTGGAACCGGATGGACTCACGCGTCTGCTAAGCGGAGATTCTCTAGAATTTTCGAGGCTTTTTGACACCTCCCTTGCCCCCCCTCTCTCTCTCTCTCTCTGGCCGCCTCGACCTAACCTAACCTGATATTCCTCAGATTATTTGGCTGTGACCCCCTATGGGCTGCTCCAATGAAGGGAATGCTAGAGTTGGTGACGGTGGTGATGCGAATGGGAGTGTCACCTCGAAGTATTTGAGCTTCTATTAGAGCTGCAATGTAAACTGCATTGTAAAGTATCGTAATGCACCTATGGTAATAATTATAATAATAATGTATATGGTTCAGAGTTAACCTGGATTCTTACTCACATATGTGGTTTTAAATAACTATGATAGTCACTAGAAAATTATGTGGCCAATATGTTCTTGAAGGTTCGAGTTTCGTGAAGTGACATGTGTCTTGGAATATGATTGTGTCGTTCGGAGCTATTTTGTGTAGCGTTCCGTTATCAAATTTTGGTTTTCGAAAACAGTTTCGGAAAATATTTTGCTTCCACCCAACAAAACGATTACTCCTGGTGTAATCGATTCAGGAAGGATGGCTAGATTGGGCTGTTGGAGACCACGGAGGGGGTGCGTTCACTTCAGGACATCTCACATACGAACGAGTTGCGGCAATTACCGCAGCCTCTAAGCAAACTAGGAGGCGGACTGATGTGACCTTTTTGTCGGGCCTATTCTGCGGCACACCACACATTACGAAGTTCTCACGAAAATATTGAAAACGATCAAGAAAAATGGAGAAAAAAACGGATATTTCCTCTACAAATTGACTCCGGCGCAGATGGAAACACGTGTGGCATAATTTGAATGAAACCTTCCACCGTCTAGAAGCAACGAAAAACAGCGCTAACGTACACCGTACCCCGTCGCGATCGACGGATAGTGGGTGAGTTTGTATCGGCCGCCTGACACTGACCAGACAGGAAAATAATTTCAAACGGGCGAAGGGTAGCAGGGCAGTTTCTCCATCGGAGCGGGTCAAGGCACGGAAGTACGCCATCCTTCAGGTAACTCACCTCTTTTCCACTCTTGTCTTCGATATCCTCGGCGGTCACGGCCCCCTCGCTGTTAATTTCCTCGAAGGAGTCTGCCGGTGAAGGCTAATCCGCGCCACCGGGGATAAACGCTGCAAGATCCTTCCTTTTGCAGCGTCTTTCCCTCGCTGTGCTGAAACAGAGAGACAATGTCAGCCATCGTCTCCCTTCAGATCATGGTGGCTTCAATCTGACACCAAACTCCTTCTATAATTATTGATATGTATATTTTGTTGTATACAGATTTAAGCAGATTTAAGATTATGATTGAATTGAATTCGGTTCAGAGAGCTATCAACAACTAAAGTTGGTGTGCAAACGCAAATGGAAAGTATACTGCTGTCAGCTCGGGTGAGTAACTGATAAAGGAGAGTACTTCTGTTATATAATATATGCTAAAAAAGGTGATGGCTTATTAAAAGACTAATGACATAGAGACATGCTCATATTTCATATAATTGTGTCTTAAAACAGACAATAATTAGAGAAGCAGTTGGAGATAGGGTGTCATCCCGAGATCGTCATGGACACTCCCGAGGGAGACGATGGCTCGCATTACCACTCTGCCTCAGCACAGCGACGAGAAGAAGCCGCCGACCAAAAGATCCTGCGGGCGCGGGTCAGCCTCTGGTAGGCAGACTGCTTAATACTACAAAATCATAGTGCTAGTTTATTATTTTTTTTTCAAAAACTATCCAAGTTTTTAGATGTACAAATGAGCTCCGAACGACCTAATAAGAGGAATTGCAAGTATTTTGATAAAAAGCAATGCCTCTATAGCTATCTTGGTGTGTTGGAAATGTCAGATCAAAATAACTCGCATTGCTGTTCCCCTGTACGCCTATGCACGTACGCTGTACACGTACGCACAAAGTACGCCTATACACGTCTCTTGTATATCGAAAAGTCGATATCTTAAATAGCTGAACTTGATAGTGTTTGGTGAATGTTTATATAGAGATTTTAATCATACAACATTGATTAACAATGTCGCCTATCTAGCCGATAATTTTGACCGTCCTAGAACCCAGAAGTGACCTACAAAGTCGAAGTACAAGACCGCCATAAACACAGCATGCGTTGCAGCCAGCTGGACTTCTTTGAAAAGGTTCAAACTTTTTACTGTTAATCTTTTGTGGGCAGCCACCCATCTAAGGAGAGGTCTTATTATCGATTCTAGCAAAATGATCCAGAATAGATCAGCTGAGTACCCAACTCAGATAGATAACCTCACAAGTGACCCAACCGTACGAGGAAGGTTTCTCTATTTCGTAGGGCCACCCACTTATTACGGACGAAGGTCCCCACCGCACCACACAAATGCGTGTGGTAATAGCAGCAAATGAAACATTATATGAACAAAGGTCCGAAACACAGCCGGTCGGGTCAAGCGGTAGACCGCGTAAAATGCCACTGTCGTTAGGGATTTCGAGTATTTTCTGTAACGTCCAACGATACGAGTAGTTTCGTTTAGCTCCGAGGACGAGATTGCTAACGAAAAAGGCGTTGAGAACACTGAGTTTGAACACAACCGATCCGCGGTTCATCGGTCTCAGGTCGTGTCAGAGATCCTCACGGAGGCATTATCTTTCTACGCGGTGGCACATAAATGGCCAACATGGCTATCTCTCCACGAACCCGGTGGTTGATAACGCTGAGTGTACGTATGGCTTTGACATGCGTGTGGTCGGAGTTGCGACATGAGTGACTGCAGTTGGCCTCGCTGGCTGATAGTGGACGTTTGTGTGGCTTTAGGAAGGTGTGGATTTTCCCTACTGACATTTCTCGTAGTAATGTTGCTATACGTATAAGTGCTGAGAAGTGCTTTCTGCTGAGAGAGGGCTGGGGACCCTTCAGCCGTACCAAAAAAAGCTCTGAGGTGGTGGATTTTGTCTGATGGTTAGCGGAAACGAATGTGGTCCTGGGCCCAAAACGTCTCACGGCGCCATGACCGCTTTCAAGAAAGATATAACTCAAATCAAATATCTAAATTCTACATATTCTACATAACGAAATATCTGAATTCTACATATTCTACATAACTACATATCTGAATTCTACATAAGCTACATAACTACATATCTGAATTCTACATATTCTGCATAACTACATATCTAAATTCTACATAACTACATATCTGAATTGTACCTATTCTACATAACTACATATCTGAATTGTACCTATTCTACATAACTACATATCTGAATTCTACATATTCTACATAACTACATATCTGAATTCTACATATTCTACATAACTACATATCTGAATTCTACATATTCTACATAACGAAATATCTGAATTCTACATATTCTACATAACGAAATATCTGAATTCTACATATTCTACATAACGAAAGATCTGAATTCTACATATTCTACATAACTACATATCTGAATTCTACATATTCTACATAACGAAATATCTGAATTCTACATATTCTACATAACGAAATGTCTGAATTCTACATATTCTACATAACGAAATATCTGAATTCTCATATTCTACATAACGAAATATCTGAATTGTACATATTCTACATAACGAAATATCTGAATTCTACATACGGTGATAAAAGCTCCTTGATGTTCATCGTCAGTAATCGCGATTTCAACGCGTATACACGATGTTACATAAGGTTCGAGACAAAATTTTACCATGATCCCAGGTTGGGTGGCTTGACTCAACAACATCTTACATTGGGAATACGCACCACCTATCCGGAAGACTAGAGTCCGACTGCATCAAACCACCGAAAAATAATGATCTTTCAAGATCGCATGGTTGTATCCAGGCAATTCAGCTATCTAAAATGATCTCGACCGGGAAATTGTATTTTTCTTGGATATCTTAGTGGCCGTAATTGCATCCTGGCATAAGCATACCACTGGCCATTAGTCATCGAATTTCTCCAATCCATTGATTGCCGTATTGACCGCGGGGCAATAAACAGGTTATTATGCTCGTTCTCTATTGTATCTGCGATAACGATTGATTTCGAGTCATAGGTAGTACATAGATCGGTTATTCACGAGAAATTACATATGTAAATATATAATTGCTATATATTAACATTTAGCGGCAACATCGAAAGGCCGTCGATCGAAAACGGGTTGTAGCTATATAAGTGATAATTTCAAGATCTCTCAGAGAGACTAGCAGCGCTCTCCCCTCTGAGGCTGTAAGTTCTACTTCGTGAATGCTATATGAAATAATAATAATAATAATAATAATAATAATAATAATAATAAGAGTAATTATTATTATCATTATTAAAATCCATGATATTCGTATTGCTCGAGACCAGAGCCACATTAGACAGGTGCGAGGCTTTAAACCTCGGTACAAAGAGTAAAGCTTCATTGGTTCATTAAAGGAGCTGCAATTTTACAATGCTTAATTAAGCTCTCTTATATATCATCACGCAGGGGAACGAGGGGGCAAGAAGATCGAGAACGTGGCTAAAACAAAAAAGTGCTGTCTCCTAAAATAAATCTTCCGGGCTAAATTCTCAGGCAACATTAGCGGATCATATTTTATGTGTACCTTTATTTTGATTTTTTCAGCACACCGAAGTTTAAATTTCAATTTTAGCAGGATTTGGGATTATTTCTCATTGAGTATGATATTAAGGCATACGGTTCGAACTCGCCGCTCTTTAAATGCCAATAACTTTTGAACTAAATGAGGTAGAACAAAGATTTTTTGGTATGAGTTAGAGGTACTCTCCAGCTTTATTGACACACCAGCGCTCTGGGAGTTTTGAAATAGCCAAATACTTACCATTTGCATTTCCATATATAATTTCGTTATCTATTGCTTCTTTGAGTAAGTCGAAGGTTGCATATGGAACCCCACCTATTGCCCTTTTTAATGCATGGAAACAACCACATGGGCTTAAATCAGGAGAATATGGGGGTTGATGCCATCGCTCAATATTGTTCCCCTCCATCCAGGCCGTAATTTCAGCAGTGCGCTGAGGTCTTGCATTGTCGTCGAGTAACCACACTCGGTGCTGTCGATCCCCACGCAATTTGTTCATCAATCCTTTCAAGAAGCCGAGATATCTTGGAGCATTGAGTTTTTCGTTTGCTGCTAATATTTCGTAATAGCAAACACCCTTGATATCCAGAGCGAGTATCATCAACATCTTTCGTCCGAATCTATCTGGCACTGCCACAGCAAATTCCCTTGAAATCCATGGCAAGTGTTACCATTACCTTAAGCCCGAATCTATTTGGTACTACTACCGCCATTGCCTGTTCACCTGGTCGTAGCCACTGTTTTGCTTGGTCCTTCTCAGGGGTTCTATCCGGGCTAACTCATATCTCGTCTATCGACACGGTGTGCTCTAAGCGACTGGTTTGTTGCGTATAGGTCTTCAAATTAAATGTCGAACACTCCACACGCATTTTCATCTGCTCAGCAGTCAGTATATGGGGAACCCATTTTGGATTGATTTTCTTCATCTTCAGTATATTGGTGATAATACTATGACACGTGGACTGAGGAATCCCAGTTTCAGCCGACAAAGACCTCATGGACCAAGCTCTGGTTTGCTCAAAAGCTGCCTTGATTCTGTCAGTCCGTTCGTCCCTTGTCGCACCTGATTTCTGGTCCCCACCTCGGTGGTCATCGGTGTCCATATCTACACTGTTAAATCGCTTGCACCAACTTCGCACCGTTCGCAGGCATGAGGCAGACCTGCCGTACGCGTTCACTAATTGTCGATGGATTTCAGCGAGAGGGTGTTTTTGGAGAAACAAAAACTTGATGATTTCCCGTTGATTTTTGGGGGAATTTGAACTTTCTGCTGCAGTGTCCATCTTTCTGATCGTATCGAAACCACTCAGTGTTCGAAAGGAAGCCACGTTCCTGCCGCGTACCCACTCCAAAAATGAACGCATTGTATCGCGTAGTTCGGATTGCGCGCCATTCGAAAGAGCGGCGAGTTCGAACCGTATGCCCTAATACCAGAGGGGTTGGAAAACAACCTTTTGGAAATCCAGGGATTATAGTTATGCTACGCTAACAGTTGGAGCACGGTGCTGCTTTCGGCGTTGCTCCATATGACGGACCCCCGTATTTTCTGACCTCTGTCAATTAGGGAAAAGCTGAGAGGGTCAGCTCAACCAGACAAGTTACAAGTAGATATATGAACGAACTATCGAACGTCGAAGTGTTTCAATACCCGTACAAAACACGCTCAAACATTCGAACTTCGGAAGGAAAATGAGTCACCAATTGCTTCAGAGGTCGTTCAATATTTACTCCCACCCACAAGTCCCTTATACTACAACACGTGTTGGTCCCTGTCCACGTTCAGCAGTTCCCGCCTCTACCGTAGGCAATGAGCAGCGCAAGGGCAATCAGATATGCGGCTGCTTCTGCCGTTTTGTTCCTGTTATCGACGGTGATGATGTTACATTCTGTAAACGGTTCCGAGTGGCCGCTCCGGTCGCAAATGCGCCTTGCGATTACTTCGATACCCCGAGCCAATACACGGACGAAGCGACACGAGTAACACTGACGGAAACTGGCCAGTGTTGAACATCGTAATAGTAACAGCGATCGTTGTAGTGGTAGTCCTCCAATGAGTATGAAATTGTGGCCGGTTTGTGCAATGCGCGTTCGCGCTTCTCCGGCTCAGCTCACAGTGTGGCACAGCACATCCCGCCCCACGGGTCGTTGTGCCTTCAGCTTGTGGCACCACTCGAGAGAATGAACGACGGATCAGGATTGGGCTTCGGGGCGAGCCGGGGGTGACCAACCAATCGAGCTAAAGGCGTTCGCCTGTTGTACGCAACATTGGACAGACAGATAGATAGATATAGTGACGGTAGCAGCAGCAGCAGCCGTGCAGTGGCAACGTGCACTTTTTGGTCCTGGCCAAATCGCCGCGATGACGAGGCCCCAAGAAGATAGGCATGATGCTGATGATGATGGTGACGACGACGAGGAACAAGCCGAGGAGGTGGCCAGATGGAAAGAAATGCGATCCCAGTAGCAAGTAACAGTAGTAGGCCAGCCAGACAAGAAGCTCACAGGAGTGAGTGGTCGCGGCGGCGGTGGCGGTGGCGGTGGCCAGCAACGGCCGCCCATCCAACAGTACGGATATGAAAGCGCGCGGTCGAAGCGGTCGCTCGGTGGCATCAGCCGCACGATGCCGCATTGCCTTCTTCAGCAGCTGCTATTGCTGCTGTCGCTTGCTGTTTGATTGGTGGCTGGCTGTTGGCAAAAAAAAAAAGAAATCGCACGACGAGGGGAGAATCGACTGATGGTCGGCGGTTGGGGCGCGCGCGCGCTGGGGAAACGGAGGGAAAATACGGCTCGATGGACGTAACCTACAGCATCGGCAGTATGGCGGAAGTGTCCATAGCAGCGGTGTACCGGTGACGCCGGCGGTGGTGGTGGTTGCGTCGTCGCCGCCGCCGCTGCCGCAACTGCCTCTGCAGAATCCAGGACCAGGAGAACGTGGCCAGTTTGTTGCTGAGTGCCATCAAATTGGCAAACTGTACAAGGCGAGTCATCGACGATCGGACCGAAGTCTATTAGACCAGGCCGTTCGTTCAAACGAACGGTCGGATATTGTAAATCCGATAATTCTCGCGATTTGGTTTGTTCAAAAACGTCGATGAATACAGGCTGATAGAAGAGGATATCCCTACACGAGCGATACCTCCCGCCGCTGTACCCTGCTTTTGGAACACCCAACGTGTCAGCACGTGTTGATGGACCATGGATGTGTTGATCGTGGCGCAGGCTGTCAGACGGCTGCTGAATGGCGGAACATTGCCATTGACTTATGTCGTAGTAGTAATAGTAGCAGCAGCAGCCGTACAGTAATGGCCGTTGTATGTCGTACCTGTGCTTGTTGTTATAGACGACATCGGCTATGTTTGTGGTTACAGATGATGTCACGGGTGACCGCCACCACTACCGACGCCACCAGCAGCAGCAGCAGCAGCGCATGCAGTGAAAATTGCTAGGGAACAGACGCAATGGTAGCGAGGTGAATTATCAGCCTGAATTCCGGTGTTTGATGCGTTTCGGCTGGTGTCGGGCTTCCGTTATCCGATTACTATCGTCAACCGAAAACGAGCTAGTTGTGTGCTGAGATACGGCACCAGCGGGCAATACGTTGATCGCAGACTGGATGGCGGCATAATACAGCAATGCGGTGTCTACATCAAGTCACTGTAAAGTGCACCGCTTCGAACGCAGCACGAGACAAAACAACTGGCTGATAAAACACGATTGTGAAAATGAGCCGGTCTCTTCGGTGGCGCTGGACGACTTCGTGCGATTTGCTGTGATCTTTCTATCTATTTTGTTGCGAGTGAACGCCAGCTGCAACAACCTTTCCTCGAGTGTTTTCTTTAATACAATAATATATAATTGATTGACTGCAGCTCCCTGCCGGCTTGTCATAGGCAAGCCCGCCGGAACCTAAGGATACCTGACATAGATACCGAGGCCCAAGTAAATCATATTGTGCTACAAATGTGATTGAAGTCCGGGTTCGGCTCCGATCGAAGACTCAATGCTTAGGCCCATTGAATGTGTGGAATACAACAATAAAACAGAGATACCTTCCCAAATTAATTGTAACTATTAATACAATGAGTCTCAGCTTGAGGACGCGCTACATTATTGCGGCAGCGATCAGAGTCTTCCTTTGGAGCTCGGTATCAATAGATTTTCTTAAGGGTTGAACTGGAACTGTAAGCATCTTCTGTAAGTAAGCATGCGATCATAGCATTCGGCAGGGTCTTCATCGTTATACATAGCTCATCTTAAAGTAGCCCAACGCAGAGACCAGGCTCATGAGTTCCGCATTTGGTTGACGTCGAATACCAACAGGCGCACGCGCCGTTGATTAATTGGCTTATCGCCGGGACGTAGGCGCTACTTGTAGCTGCAACTATTTGCTAGAATAAGGACGGCGATGCTGTTCAACAATCTCCGCGAAAGCATTTTTTTTAAATTAATTTCCCGGCGAACTAAGAACACATTATGCAATACTTAGCCGTTAGACAATCGAAGAGGACTTCTCGATTCGGAAGCGTCAGCTGTAAGCTGCATAGAGGACCAACTATAGAACATCATGTTCCCATGAAAACAAATGGCCAACAAGCAGGCCTCGTCATCACCAGCGAGTTACGCGGACCTCAACCTAGGGTAAATCCTGCCTCACGAGCTAACGCCATGCCAAAGCATAGCACCAGTAGGGCTTTACGGCAACCAGAGCATAACAGCTAACTACGATAGAATAAAGTATATTTCGCACCCCGCCATTTTTATTCTACTATTTAGCACTTGCGGAAACCTTAAACACGTATTATAGACGTGTTGGATGTAACGTCACACACCGGCGAGCTGCTCGAGCTCCAAGCAATCGATGCCGTACCTTTGCGACAGACGGAAAAATCAACAGAGAAGCGTATACTTGACCATGCACTTTGATCATTTTCAGCCCGTCTAGCTGTGATCTATCTACATCTAATGTAAGGGTAAGCTTCTTTGGCTAACTCAGAGCCAACATTTAAATCAATCGACAGTACAACGACTGCTTTCGGCATAAGGCTAACTAATGCGGATAACCCATTCTTCAATGGAAATGTGTAAGGATGCGAATAGGAGACCTTGTGTGGACCTATTCTCTTCTCTTCCCTAATGGTGCTCCTAAGTTGAATATAACCAGTTGGTGTTTACCGAACTATAATAAATATCAACAAAACCGATAACGAAGTTCAAAAGGAGTTCACGCACGCATTTGTATTCTTGGTTTATAGAAGCCCATATGCTGCTATGCAAATGGACCTACAGAAATATTTCATTGTATTGATCCTCTAGTGGGCGTTATACACGCGATGATTACACATTTGACATGGCTTCTTTATTTTTCAAATCAACCCTTCGCTGCCACAACCGTGGACGTTCACATACTCTGAGTGAGTCACGCACACACACACACACATTATGTACATCATATATATACATACATATATCATCATACATATATACATATATATATATATATATATATATGACACGCATTAACATGAAGTCCCCACAGGTAAAGGTAAATGTTTTATTGGTTTATCAAAGGAGCTGCAATTTTACAATGCTTAAGCTCTCTTATATGTCATCACGCAGCGGTCGAACCTGCGGCCTCTGGCTTCCGATAGCCAGAGGCTTAGCCGCCCAAGTCACCGCGCTGACATAATAACCATCCAAGGTAAAAACAGTCAGTACTTATAATAACGATGTGTTATTGCCCCACGCCCAAGTTCATACAGTACAACAAACACGCACACACACACACACATAATGTTATACACACAATACTGTATATATATATGCCACCGATCATCAGTTAAAATCGATGTGTTGCCTGTCATTGAGTCATCCGTCAGCCGTCCACTTGTCTAGTGCACCAACACTCACTTGTTCTGTGTCCGCTCACAACGTTAACGGTAGCAGCAACGACGCGGACAACATCGATCGAACGACAACACGACCCTTTCCAAAGGTCACTCGTATTTATGCTCGCTCCCAGTCCCATTCTGAGCAACCCGCAAATATTCATCAGGTATGCTACACAACTCCATTCAGAACGACAGCAGGTGCAACCAGCAGGCACGATCCAGAAGCTAAATGAAATTACCAGCGCCTGCATTGGCTGCCGCTGTTGTTGTTGCCGCGCTGAGACTACTATCACTATCATTATGATGCCCATGCCAGTGCCGCCAGCGGCAGCATTAGCGTTGCTCGTGATTAACGCTCCGAGCAATATCTGGCTGGCCCCCCGACTCGCTCTTTCATCGACTAGGGACCGTAGTACGTGGCATCATCATCATCGTCGTCGTCGTCGTTGTTGTTGTTGTCTACCAGCATCACCACTACGGCCGTCGCCACTAACAGCAGCATGTGCGAGCCCCGACGTCAACAGCAATGCAACAGCCAGCCGGTCGGCCGGCCGGCCTGGAATGAGAGGGATCTTGGCGGAATGTCCAAGACTCTGCTAATCGCGATGCAATCGACAACAGCAGCAACAGACGGTGGCACAAGACGCCGCTTTCTGCTCACTACCGCCACGACACTTGGCGTCGTCCGCGTGCGACTCTACCTGGTCATTCCTTTCCTGTTTGTTTCTACTGCATTGCCAATATCTTCCGACATCAACGAAGCAAGAACTCAATGAAGAGGATTAGCTCGCTTAGAACGGGACCATCGGAAGCGGTGGCTGGGCCGCCTGTTGGAACTGCTCGTCCGATTATCGTCCTGTCGTTGGTGCTATGAGAGACGATGCCACTCTTGAAGATTCTGATGGTAGACCACTCGAGCGGCATCGCTCATGCAGAGGCTCGAGAGGGTGACCAACAATCTGTCACTCATCCACTGGCTTATGGAACGGGCTCCTGGAAGAGCTCTGATGGAGGCCTTGGATGTAGGCCTCGTAGTTCCTGCGCGTATATGAACACGAGAGATTCATCAAGAACGCCCGCGGTGATGATCGCCGAGCAACACGTTCGGATACAGCAGCGGCTGGCTGTGCTTCAATACAATTGGCTGGAATGGACCTGAGAAGTCGCCAGGAGCGCCGGCGGGTAAAGTCATCGATAAACGAACACGGCGATAGCCGATAGCTCGCACGTACAACACTTTGTTATAGTTGAAGTAGTTATCGTGTTGGCAGGTGCCATCAAAGGGACGGTGGAGGCGGCAGCCACAACAACGGCTGCTAATGGAAACAACGATGAAAGGCGACGATGACGTCGGTGTCGGCGACCGCGACGAGTTCTGTGACATAGCAAAGGCTGATGAAACAACGACACCAGCAAAAGCGGCGTCGAGAAGTGTGCCACCAACGTCGCTGCGCCCCCGCAGCAGCAGCAGCCGTTGCTATACCTTTGGGGCCACTAATGAACATCGCTACCGACAACGACAACGACGACGACGACAACAACAACAACAAAAATAAGAAGAAATAGCACCACAACCGTGGGGCTTTTGCCGGCACCTCCACCGAATTGAGCGCCGGATGGATGCTGCAGAAATACCCCGAAGAGAAGTGGGAGCATCAGCGGCGTCAGCAGTCGGGGGACTCACCCTGCTCGAGCCGTTATATAGGCGACAGGCGAAATGAAGGAGGGATGAGGCTTCCGCTTAGGCGGCGACACAAGCAAAGTGCTCACCAAAGCAAAACAAGCAAACATCGAAGCCAATGACGATGATACAACATTTGATTGAGGCGGTATAAGGTTGGGAGGGAGGAATATTCGATGAAGGAGGCAGTCTATCCACAGGCGAGTGGATCAAAATAGTAACCCAATAGATATATGAGCACGCGCACGTTGCCAATTATTTATTAATAAGTTAACCAACTTATCCCCTCCGCGTTCGTCTCTGATATATGTGATTAGCACTGTTATTACAAATATTATATATATATATATATATATATATATATATATATATATATATATATATATATATATATATATATATATAGGTGGATGTGTGCTCCTGGCAATTTCCAATGCGATATCTACAATATTAATGATGATGAAAATAACAACAGTGCCAATCACAGGGGTATGAAATCGCATGCGGAGTGGATAACTTGGTTAACTTATTAATAAATAATTGGCAATCTGCACAAATAGACACTGGAAGATGAAGACACATGTCATGAACCAAGTCGTAGTAAATAATTATGAGTCCTATTAGCAATGCACTTTAAACATTTGCATCATCAGTACGCTGTCGGAAATCCCGTTATTTTGCTGTTATGCTTACACCCAAAAGTTGTTCTTGGTACTCATTTGGCAAAATGAATCCTAGAAACGTATTGGACGTAGTTCGCTGAACTCATCCATGGTATCGACATATGCCAACTTACCTGTTGGCTGACGCACTGGCTAAATAAATCTTCTGTGCCCTGATTAATCTGACAGATACACGATCGTAAGCAACACAAAAATTCGAATCGTGTAATATATATGTAATGTAATGTCTGCACAATGTCAATGCACATGTAACGTTTATATGAATGCGCGTTCTCTGAATGGGCTCATGACGCCATAAGGTAAACGAAACAAAATATGTAGCCATCAGTAGAAGACACGGAAATCTGCAGCTAAATTGGCCAAACTGTCAGATTATCTCGGAATCAGTCTGAAAAATATTCACTGATTATGTTCTCGGAAACCTTTTACGAAACCCAACGGTATTATTCAGAGTATCCATTCAACGTCCCGGAAACTACTTGTCCCCTCCCGTTGCGGTCATAGGCGCAGAGCCACTCAGAGCAAAATATTCTAGTTCCCCGCTACTCACTAGCGTGTCCAGTTCCTCTTGCCGTAGCAATGCTCCGTGAATCCAATAATAATAATAATGTTCGGAGGTTTAAGGCAAGAAAAGTAGTTTTCGTTGCCGTCAGCACGGTCCGTTGTCATATTTGTTTGTTTAAAAAAAAACGAAGATCGATAAATAGTTGTACTCCGCTGTGTCTCCGAACAGCCTTGTTTGTGTTCATTCATACCGAGTGAGGTTATACGACAATATTTTGGCAAATGTCTTGAATTGCCAGAGATTGGATGAAGTTTCTATTATATTAGATTAGCTCTTTTATTATCTATTAGATATCATATGGAGATATATATATACAGTGGTGTGCATAAAGTTAACGCTCTATATTTCAATAAATCGTTACAAAGAATATATATTTGAGGCATTTATTCTGTATTAGATTAATGTACGTGTCAAACAACATGCACGCCACAAAGAACAGCGCATATGACGAAGCATGCAGCCTGCTACAGTAAAATGTGTCATATTTGGGTGATGATAACGCACCCTCAGTTATCGAGTGGTCTCGCTGAACTAATCCACTTTGTGTTGAGCATTCAAGCTGTATTGTATCCATGGGACAAGCTTCGAGCCTTATTGATGCAGAGAAAGCAGTTATTACTGCTTTACACCGAGCAGGAAAGACCTAGGCTTCAATTGCGAGAGAAATTGGCAGAAGTCGTCGCGTAGTGTAAACTTATTTACGCAGTCCGTCGACGTATGGTACTAATGAGTCTAAAGGACGTCCACGAAAGATCAGCCAGCGAACTGCCATGCACATCTGTCGATTGGCCTCGAATTCGATCACAAGTTGCGAAGCATTCAGGCAAGAATTAAACCTTCAGGTTCATAGATCAACAGTTTTAAGGACAATTAAGCGTTATCCGCATATCATACGGACGCAGATGAAAACAAGACCGCGTCTTCAACAACGCGACATGACTGCCCGACTAAACCTCGTTCGCAACAATATGACTTTTGACTGGAAATTGGTGAGTATTGAGGCAACTTTTTTTGAAGAGTATCTTGTGGGTGTACATCTATCTAAAAGGTAGTGTGTTGTTTCAGTTCATCTTCAGTGACGAAAAAAAGTTCAATTTGGACGGGCCAGATGGATTTACCGGTTACTGGCATGATGTACGTAAAGAGCCGCGGTACTTCTCAAAGCGCAACTTCGGTGGCGGGACCATTATGGTTTGGGGAGCTTTCACCTCTCTTGGTAGACTCCAACTCGCTTTCTTCTCATCTCGAATGAATAGTGAGGACTATCAGCAGATGTTGACCTACTACCAACAACCAACAACCTACTATCGTGTGCCAATTGTTTTACAACAAGATAACGCTTCAATTCACGTCAGCGCTAGTTCACGTACGTGGTTAGGACGGCATGACATTGAAACCCTAGAGTGGCCAGCATGTTCTCCTGATCTCAATCCAGTGAAGAACCTCTGGGGCATTCTTGTCCGACGAGTATATGCGTCGAATCGACAGTAGACATCGGTGGAAACACTAAAAAGGCGTTGTTGGAGGCCTGGGGAGGTGCCCTTGACGTTATAATTAGCAAGGGCGGGACTACACGGTACTGATTAGCAGAAGAAAACGAGAATTAATTCAGAGAGAACACTCGATAACTGAGGGTGCGTTATCATTTTGCACAACCCAAATATGACACATTTTATTGTAGCAGGCTGCATGCGACGTCATATGCGCTGTGCTCTGTGGTGTGTATGTTATTTGACACGTACATTAATCTGATACAGAATAAATGCCTCAAATGTGTATTCTTTGTAATGATTTATTGAAATATCGGGGTGCGTTAAGTTTATGCACACCACTGTATTATCGGTGACCGGGCTACCCCGTCTACGAAAGACACACGGACGAAACAGATAATGTACAGCTGAAATGAAGCCAGCTGATGCTCTCGACCTCTGTTTGAACGCCTCTGTTTAACATCAAGGAGAGTTGATTGAGCTGTTCGGAGACGCTCCATGGGTATGGCACTGGGACTACTGATCAATGCGCGTTCGCAGATTTGTTTTTCAGGGAAGCAACCTTTTAGGTGCAAAACCATTGTAACAGGTCTGCGTCATGAATACCTATTTGGAATTCAAATTATGATAGATAATGAGGAGATTAATGGCCCTCCAATGATTCGTTTAAGGAAAATCGAATCTCTTCCCAGTATGATTATATCACTATCGATATGAAACCCTGCAGGGGAGACGCAGTTTTTGACGGTTTCTAGTTTACTGTGAAGTGAAGTCTTCGGAACACTCGAAACCGTGACTTCCCGTGCCGGAGGTCACGGTTGTTTATTCTACGTAGAAAATTGGCTATGATTATACGTCTTGAAACATACAATAATTAGGGAAGTAATTGGGACAGGGTGTCAGGCTGAGGCCGTCATGGCCACCCCCGAGGAAGACAATGACACCGCGAGGAAAGGACGCGACGAAATAGCAGTTATTAATTCTCGTCGCTCGAGAGCACTGACTATATAATATACAGATATCAACACGAAATTAATATGAACCGCATCCGGCATCTCATTAAAGAAGTCAAGTCGGGTGCCGAGACTCATTGTTTTGTTTATTTTATTTAGTTCTACTTAACTATAATTGATCTCACATCAGAGACCACTCAGACATAATAAAAACAAATTCAATCAATAAGCATGCATGCGACACACATGTCCTTCTCTGCGGACCTTTGTGCTCATGTTACAGCGCTAGGCTGCGCTGCGTAATAAACTTAACCAGAAGCCTACTTCTGGTTAAGTTTGTTACGCAGTGTGTTTCGATTGGAGCCTGACGTACAGCTCAGTTTCATTGCCCTGGTTTTTGTTACACCCTGTATTCATTCTTCTATTTGTGTCTCAACTTCCTTAAATATCTCTAACAAATAAACCTTTCATAAATATCTCATGGATGTTATGTGCTATAGCTTGCTATTAGCTGAAGTAGTTCTTCGCCCATTTCTTGGCCGAGGCAACTTTCTTAGGTACAGTCCTGGTGCGTGTGGTTAACTGGATTCCTTCTTTGGCCAGGATGTTTGTACGCTTATTTCGTGTAATTCCCACATGCGCTGGGATCCACTGAAGTAACACAGACCGTTTGATAAACCCCAGACATGATACAATTGCATGGGTAATGTGTGAGTGAGGACTACCGGGGTTAACTGACCAAATTGTGTTCAGACCTGCTTGTGAATCACACAGGGTGATGATAGACGGGTCTCTTAGTCGGTTGGCAGATTTCACTTAAGCCGAGCTTCCTATCGAGCTCCTTCAATTGCTAATGCTCATTGTTGAGCAAAAACCATCATTTAACCGGTAAATGCCAGCTCCCGCGTGCAGAGCACCCAGAGATCCGTCGGTGAAATAGACCTAGTACGACCCATCAACTAATGGCCAGAGATAACTGTGAGACATTTGAGAACCATAGCATCCTGCTCCTTTTTCTTTGTCACTCCCGATATTGATGTCCTCACCGTCAATGTCCGTGATGTCCACCATTGGTCTCTTGAAGGCCTTCTCATACCGCCGGTGTCCGGTTGAGGGCATCGGCCACTGCTGTCTCGGACCTCCCAGTTAATAGGCCCTGAATAAGCGAGTGGCTGCACCTAATAAGCCGCAGTAAATGACGCTTTAGCACGAAGTCCCTCCTCATATCAGACGTCATTATTCCATATTGATCCAGGACCGAGTCAGTAGCAGTCATGCTCAAGAGACCTAAGGCTATCCTGCCACCTATCCTGAAGCAGGACACCGAGAGTGTGGTTGACTTGCTGTATTGGCAGACCTTGAACAGCAATATTGAGTTGCTGCTCTTTTTGCTGTTGACCATCTAGATACCATCAGGTCTGGATGGACTCCTCGCATCGGGCGCTTTCAGCGCTCGATCTAACTCCCACTGGGTGAGAGGCGCCGAGAGTCGTGGGTCTTCCTTAATTCCAACTGGTGGCTCCATAAGGTGCTTGTCCCCAGCCGAATTTGATCTACACATCGCATAGTCGGAGAATGTGACTGAACCTTCAATATAAATCTGGTATTTATCCACAATTTCGTCACTCATCGCAACGACATCCAAGTAGGACTCTACAAAACCACTGGCATATCTCCTTATAAACGTGGGGGACCCGTCATTCATGATTGTGAGTTTAAGTCTGTCTATCTCTTCCTTGAGGATCACACCTCTCTTGTCAAAGCGATCACCACCCCATGGAGGATGTTTGGCATTCATGTCCTCAGCAAGAATAAGTGGACTGAGAGGCCGCAGTATTTCTGATAGTTTTTCAACGTCTACATTTTTGTCTGGTGACATGTATATATCGATACGATAAGGTATTCTTTCCCAATTCGAATAGTTACTCATTGTTAGCTCATTAGTTATTGAACCGAAGGTCGACATACAAACCCAGTTTATTAATTACTAGAAAAGCATTTAAAGCACTATGCACACATCTAAATATTTAGCATTAAGTTACAAAACAAGAACACAAGTCACGGGGTATTACGTCACGGGGACAATTCCGGAAACTCAGCGTGGCCTACATTTCTTGGGTTCCAAGTCACCTTTCCAGCAAGCTTCGATCAGAGGGCGGTTCTGCTCACAACGGAAATAGGTGGTGAAGTCGCCTCGCCAGCCGACGGTAGCCTGGCATAAAATCCTACCGATCTCAACCTGGACATTGTGAAAGTCGTGAGAAAATCCCCAGGAGGAAATCCTCGATTAGATCGATTTTCATTTGATTGATCTATGGCCAGCGTTCTACATGACATGAACACCCTACATGAGATTTTGATGGAACTGGGTTATCTGGGTCGTGTAGTCGCCAGTTTGCAACTCTGCGCCTTAAAGGAACAAACAAACGCTTGAATCTCTAAAACATTAATGCTTACCGATATATCCCCGTTAGGTTTGTGGCAACAGTGGACCATGCAGAAAGTTTCGTACATCATTAGCCTCTCCTCCACACAAGCGGGTCTCGAACTGGATAACAAATGATCCGATGGGATATCACAAAGACAATAGCAATAACAACAATAACAAGCGAATCATGAAACGAACGTATTCCAACATGTAAAGCATGTTAAGTGAACGTGTGATTTAGCTATATTCTGTATATATATATATATATATATATATAGATATAGATATAGATATATATCTAGATTATAGCTAAATCACACCTTCACTAACATGCTTTATATATATATAACATCAGAGGTTATGTCGCTACCAGTCAATATACGCTACAGGAACAAGTTAATGAGAGCCCAAGTTAATGAGATAACGGTGTTAATGACACGAACTGCAAACATGCGCGTAGGATGGCACAAAATATTAACTGCTGGCAAAGAGACAGCACAATCCCTACGCCGCAGATGGGAATTTTTAGATTACCATAAAAAAATCGTGATTTTTCCACACAGTCACTTCTTCTGAGATCAAATCAAAAGGGTGATATAGCAAAATCATCCTGAGGGACGGAGGGAGAACTAGAAAAAGAGCTAATTTCAGCTGAACAAACTTGAGATATGTGATATAGAAGAGAACCCGATCGAGCAGCAGATTCTTAATTGTCATATTTCCTCCATGAATGATGGCGAACTCCTGCTGATATTTCTTCTCGATCTCTCGTCTGCAACTTGATGGGTACGTTTTCTATACACACACACACACGGATCACGGTCATTTGGTCAAGTTGATTCGTTATGAAAGAAGAAATGAAATCCTTATTAGACATTAACACGAGACGGTTGAGTTACACTGCGCAAGCGACCGAATACTCAATCAGATCTGTGGCAGGGCGACTGTGCTTCGGGAGTATCTCACCACATTTGTGGCCTCCAATATCGACTCTCCAAATCTAGGCAATGTTTAATCCGCTGCATGAGACACGTTTTGTAATATCGTAAGGTATGTCTATAAAATGCGTTACTTTGAACATGATCTGTAGCCAGAAGCTTTTTTGCCCTTATTAAAATATGTACATATTCATGTATACCTTATTATTAACTATGAATATATATATATATATATATATATATATATATATATATATATATATATATATATATATATATATATATATTTTAATAAGGGCAAAAAAGCTTCTGGCTACAGATCATGTTCAAAGTAACGCATTTTATAGACATACCTTACGATATTACAAAACGTGTCTCATGCAGCGTATTAAACATTGCCTAGATTTGGAGAGTCGATATTGGAGGCCACAAATGTGGTGAGATACTCCTCCACCGATAGCGAGTATTCGATCGCTATTTGTTAATTTCGCTGATCGAATGAATTGTTTTCTCACTATTTGACATTGCACAGTTTCAAACTAAGCGTGTACTTTCACCTCTCTTGTTCGGACCCTGTGTGTTAAGACTTGCTTAGGGTACCTACTGGGATGTTAACTTGTCTGGAAAATGCATCAAAGTCCATCCACAACTCGAGTGTGTTCACATCGGGCTTGAGGTCGTAACAACTTGACACGAACCTTCGCGCAGCCTCCCAGAAGCATAATCCCAATGGAACAAGGTGGCAAATACCGCTGCACACTAGCCCGTAGTAATTGTCACATGGAGAGCCGATCACCTGTGATGTGCGGAGGAACGTATTTATATTTTGGCTTACGCATTTTGGCGAAATGAACGCTAAGTAATACCCTACAAAATATCTCCCAGCTGAGCTAGAAAACCGTCTCCGTCAACCGGGCTTCGAGTACAATAAGAACGCCTCACGGCGGTTGGGTTCTCCCTTGGAACTGGATCCGATAGTTTCTCCCTGGTAAAACCTCTGCAGGAGACATCGCTTCAAGTACCACACCAAGGTATACTGCCCTAAGTCAGGAGTACTTCCTACAGCAAATCCTCTCTCCTCAACATTTTCTTTAAAAAGGGTCGCCTAAAGGATGTCGACGGATCGTTCGTCTTGTCCGTTGGGTTGCTGGACGACATGGATGAGGATGAAGATGTGGTATCCCTCGATCATGATAGACCTCCTAAAATCCATTCGATGCAAACTGCGTTTCGTTGTTGGAAACACACAACACATGCGTGTAGTCATAGCGCGGACATAGCATTTCTAGTTAATGTATGGTGGCGTGAGAGGTGACCGTGTTCATTTCTATGATCTCAGGTCATTTGGAGTATGCGTCAATGACCACTGATAGGTTTTGCCATTCGTATGGTGTGTGAAATCTGTATGAATCTTAGTCCGGGGGCCGGCTTGTTCCTGTGGAGCATGGGTTTGATGGGATTTTGGATTCCAGCACATCGTTCGAACGATTGAGTCTTCAATGTTCTTGTCAATTTTCGACCTGAACACGTAACACAATGCCAACTGTATTGTTCGTGTTACATCGTGAAGGGGTTGAGGAACCACTTGGCGGTCACCCATCATGACATTATTGTAGACCACCGACAATGTATCTCTGCGTTTGAAGTAATTTCACGCTAGATGTTCCTTCGGCCTCTACTGGGCCTATTTCTACGATGCACTGTAAAGCAGAGAATCCGAAATATCTATGTTGATATTTGCGATCACCATGCCGTCGGGTTCGTGTCCTTAGCCATTATTATTATCCATGACACGAGACTATACACCGGCATGGCCGCATTGGGTTAGGTAAAGGTAAAGCTATATTGGTTTATTAAAGGAGCTGCAATTTCACAATGCTTAAGCTCTCTTATATGTAATCATCACGCAGCGGGACTCGAACCTGCGGTCTCTGGCTTGTGACAGTCTATCCAGCTATATCAAAATTGTACTTCAGCAGTATGATTGCCCAATATTTACAACCAGTTGGCAGTAAAGGCAGCCGGGTCTCTTCTTTGACCCCTAATATAACCAACAGTGGCCGATAATAACTGGTTAATAAAACAAAATGTGTTTGCTATGAGTAACAGTGGCGTTTGCTGGGAATCGCTCGGATGTACTTTGTATTGTTGTACCTTATTACAGCTCGGAGTCGGTCGCCTCCCCGTTTTGTCTATTGTAGATTGTCAGCACAGATACTTAAGGAAGTGACACTTGCCGAGTCTCAGTTTCGCCATCGAAATATCCACTTTCTTAATAAACAATAGTGTTTATTAAGAAAGCGGATAACCGCTTACTCGTTGGATGTGTTCGTCTAAATCTCAGTTGTGACGACTATGTCATCAAGCTGCGTGCAATTCCAGGAAGATCTGCTACCAGCGGGTCCATAATTTGGTGAAAATTTGCCGGTGCATTGTGTTAAACTCAAAGGATAACCTATCGAATAGGTATCTCCATTTTGGTACGTTTAAAGCCAGCATCTTGCACGATTTTTCGTCAGCTATGACATGGACATTCGCTTCTAACAAGTCGCCTTGGGGGAAGTAGTGACCTCCAGATCTACGAAGATACCTTCGAGTGTTAGCAGAAGGTGACGGTGGTCGACGCCGCTCTTGTACTCGGTGTATAGGCGAATTTCTCTGGTCGTTATTTTGATAAGGACGGCAGTCGCTGCAAAGGCCGAATGGTTTATTTTTGCTGGTGTGCCATTTATGGTTAGTAGCTCGAGTTCGTCGAATAGCATAGGAAAAATTGCATACGCTACCGGTGGTTTGAAGTTGGATTCTATCAACCTTACCATCATTGTCGGTTATAAACCTCCTGCTTTCGGTTAATTACCCGCGTGAGGACTTCATCGAGCTAATGTACAGATTCATTGTCAAGCCTGGCCTCGTCTGAGGTCTTCGTCGTCAACTTGCAGTATCTCAGATTGGTAGAGCAGGGATCGGAACAGTTCGGGCTTATTTGGCTGAGGATAACTGAGCATTTTTTTTATCCATCGGGGTGGCGCAGGGAACCACAGAGCCTCCGGTTCGAATACCACAGGGTACAGACGACTCGATGCGGTACTTATTTGCGGATTTGGCAACAAAGTGATATATATATATACACATATATTGAAGTAAGGATTAAATAATATTCTATATAGCACGTATGCCTGTGTTTTTCTGATTTTCCTTAGTGCGACTTATCACATTGTTTAGTTCTGCGACTCTCAGTCGTTTTCAGAACCAAAGACGCTGCTTGTATTTAAACACATTACCTGATAGGGCCTTTTGATAAATCGTATGAACCTTTTGTATAGCGCGGGAAAGTTTTGGCACAAATTGCCATGTAGAATTTGTTGTTGCTCATCATATTTTCGCCAGGCTTCTTCAGGCTTCTCTCCTTTAAACGTGGAGTTCCGCATGTCCTCTGGAGGTCTGTTCATTTGGCAAAAATTCACCAAAGACACTTTAGTCCAATCTTGTTCACCGGTTTGGAAAAGGGATTTGGTTACTGAGTCTTGAGTCCTCACAGAGATTTCGTTTCGTTATGAATTAGGATTGAACTGAAAATTTTATACGAACCCTGTATTCGTGCTCAAATATCAAAATAAATGAAAATAATAGTAAAGAAACATAATACCGGAATGATCGGCCTAATTGTGTTGATAAATCTAAAATAGCTTTTGATGCGGGTCGACTAACAAGTAGGTCCCGCGAAATTTCAATATGCGGCATTCCATTTTTTTTCATACAGGCACCTTTAGTTATATCCTTCAACACTTGTCTAAGTTAACGAGGTTCAACCACTCCATCAGTATGCGTCCAGGTGCGGACGTCCATAAGCGAAAGTTCAGCGGAAATACAAAGTTGAAAAGTGCTCTAATTTACTTGAGATACAAATCCTATATGCAGCTAGAGGAATATATGTTATTGAGTCAGCATCCAGTAATGCGCCTGCTTGCATCGTGGCATTAAACGCGAACATCTTGGTTGTATAATGATAATCTGGAGCTTATATATATATATATATAGGTAAAGTCACAAACAGGCAGGCACAAACCTAATCGCAAATAGGTACATCGCCCCACACAGGCTGGCTATGCATATCGTGACAACGATGGCGATAATCACTGTTTCAATAACGGCCACCCGATAGCGGTTCTTCGCGGTGCTCGTGGCCGGCGGCTCCGTCCCCTCCGCATGCGGTTCAGCGCTACTAGTTTTTGCGTTTGACGCAGGAGTCTGTCGCGAGAAGGAATCAATGAACAGAATGCACATGAGCAACATGTGCAGTAATGAAAAAAAAAGGTTGTTCTATGGAGATCAAACATAAAATTACATTGATGTATTAAAGCCTGCAATAGCAGCATAAGGGCCTAAGTGGAGAAAAAAATTTTGGAAACTTTTAAGAAAATTGTCAACTTCAATGCGTCATATTCATCGTGCCTTGACTATTTGACTTCTTTGGAAATATGGCTGATTTTCTGATTGATGGTGATTGTGGACTGATTGTCTGTACTTCATCCGATAAGAACGTGCGATTTATTATTAGTCACACATATACTATGGGTTCACAATGAACTCCTTTCAATAGTTAGGCAATTTCACCAAGGACACAAGGGAAGTATCCTAACCTGCCAAGTTCATCTTAAGTCCACTTAGCATATGAAGTGAGCAATTGTACGAACAAAGGTATTTTTTTGGCGTGCGAATCGTGAGAAGAGGACGTGGTCGAGCAAACGGTCTTCAGATACAACTCGCTGAACGACACGCGACGAGGCCTCGAGCGACGAAGACCTCAACAATGGCTGTCAGTCTATGATATCGTGGCTCGGTGGCGTGGTGGTCCATTCGTGAGCGTCTTCGAGCAATCGGAGGAGAGACACGTAGGTGCGCGGGTTCGATCCCCACGGTTGCACATTTGCATTTAAAGGGGTTGTCCGCCTTAGGAATCGACAATGCCGAAAGCAGTTGTATCGTGGACATTGTTAAAGGTTGGCTGTGAGTCAGCCCGGAAAATTTCGTCTAAGATATCGTAAAAAATAGGGTGACGTCGGAAGCGGAATCGATCAAGGGGTCACCCTTCCTCGAAGAAAAATAGAAGGGATGGAAAAGCCTAAAATTCACAGGAAGAGACACAATAGGCGAAAATGAAAGATAAATCGTTTTCATTTCCACCCCTTAAGGATTCTGAAGTAATGCCAACAGCACTGCCGGATCTTAACGGGGGTCATAGCGGAGGGCCGGGGTTTAGTGGATAATCTCTCTTCGTCCAGAACATCTGGTACCCTACGCCCAATTAACATCTGGGAAGGTGAGAGCGAGTCTCATAGTTGGGCCCCATCATATGGACTACTTCGGAACGTGGCTCCGGAGTGTGCCACACACTGCGTAAATGCATTTGGCCAAACCTCCCCAAAAAAGAAAGACATTTTTGGCGTGCCGCTTTCATATACGCGTGTTGTCAAACAATCGAACATACGTCTTTGTGAGTGAAATTCTGCTCTTAATCGGACAATTAAATGATTTTACCACTTTCTGCCAAAGTGTGAAAACTCAACAGACCGCACAACTATGTCGTGTATTAATTAATGCTCATGTGATAAACATTCACGTGACATGAGATATCGCGTGATTCCCGATACATGGACTATTTTCTCAGAACACGTTTGTCTCGGTACGCCTGATCGCCTCTTGCTCCTAGTCCTGCAAAGGGTGCATTCACGCTTCGATGCACCCCTTCCGAACCATTGTCCTGTTCGGTGAAGTTCGGCTGAGCGCGACAAGACAATGTCGGTTCATTCGACGTAGTCTAGTGTACACACCTGAATTTTAGCGGATTACCTTCTGCAACGGGAAAAAGCTAACGGGCCAGGATGGTTAATCCGCCGAAGGTAAAACACACAAAATATGGCAGTCTTATGGAGATCATCCAAATCATCGAAATCGGTGTAATAAAGAACGTGTGACTCACAGGGAATAATAGGCAATGAACACGGCTATAACTCAAAAACTATATAACAGGGACAGCGAGAAGTTACCAGGACGTTCAGTCAAGTGAACCGTCGTTCGTTTGGTGTTCGACGATGGGCCTACGAAGTGCTTCTGCGGTGTGCGTACGCATCACCGTTACGGGATGTTACGTTACTGATGTTACGTCTTTCGACCTACGAGTGACTAAGTAACATTAGATAGTTCTTCGGAACGACGATACCACCCCACGGGGTAGTTTCCACCACTTTTGATCGCTCAACACATTACTGTTCAACTATTTTTGATATGAGTACATATATTCGAAAGGGCAAATCGCCGACGTCTCAATCGGCCAGGAAGGGTCCGCCATTTTCTAAATGAGAATACTTGTTACATTTTGCCTGCATTTAACGGAAATCACTGTACATGTACAAGAACGGCTTTCTTCCAGTACACATTATTTGATACTGCGGATTAAGTTGCTCTGCAGGCGGTGATAGTTGTCGGGAGAGGAGGGGTCCGCCTTATGAATCAATGCTGAAAGCAATTGTACCGTGGACGTTAAATATTGGGTGAGCCCGGAAAATGTATTTATTTAGAGGATACTGAAACAAACTCAGGATAAATTATCAAACTCAGGTATAATTACACCAGCACGGTTACCGGCTAAGCTAAACACGCCGTAAACCTATACCCATCCATTGTATGGTTTCTGTGATTTTAATCATTTAATCACCCAAAAATCAGAAATTATTCGATTTCAACAAATCCTTTATCGTATTTTGGAGGCAAGCCCGCTAACGTATAACAAAGTTGTTTATTGATTCTTTGGACAGGGATGCGGGTAGGGTGAATCCGCAATACAAATTCGTCCTGAAAAATTGATTCAAACATATACAATAATACTGGCTGTCTGTTGAAAATTTTCAACGCGGATCAGGCCTATGGTAGACCCCTTTGAGGAAGTTCGTAGTGAGGGGGCAGTGCCCGCCAACAGTAATATTGTATGATAAATTCGAGTTATCATAATATGGATAACAGAACTTGTGACTAATAAAAAATTTCGTAATCCCGTTAAGGTTTAGGATCTTAACGAAGACTCGATGGAGCAAGGTCAAATAGAGAAATCTTTTTGTGCAAAAAAATAAACAAGGAAAGCTACTGGCATAGTGTCGGCTCAGCCCATGGTAGCGGAGGGGGCGATGAGTCTCGGTGAACACACCCTCTAACTTGCCTTACCTGGAGGTTCGCAAAGTCTACAATGAAATGTATAATGTATGTTTAGCTCACCAAAGTAAAAAGATTGTCAGAACGCTTTGAAAACTGTCCAAAATCATCCCATGATACGGCACTGACGCAAACTATGGCACATACCTTCTCCCTTGAAGGATCGCCGCCGGTATGGCATTGCCGATCACTACCTTTATTCCGGCGCGTCAGAGAGTCGCATTTAGGCAGAATGCCATCTTTCACAAGTAGCGATCCGGTGCTTGAGCTGGTGAAGCTGAACTTCTCCAATGATGACCTGGATGATGAGGACATTTTGCATGTCCTCGACCTGCCGCAACCTCTCACCGTTTTGGGAACACAGTCATTTGCATAATAGCAGGCTCAGAAATTGCGAATTATTCGGTGCTGAATGTACCACGTCGCAATTAAGCTCTTTTATCCATATGGACGCTTCTGCAAAAACATTCAGTTGGGTTCATCCAGCTAATAATTAGCGATTCGATATCCGTTTACTAATGGTCTTAGCAGATCTATCATCAATAACACGTTGTGTTTCCCACATGAAAAAAAGTCTATCGATATTGAAGCACCGCATTCGTTAAAACATGCACAGTTTTCAAAGTTAAACGGGTGCTGACGCCAGACTTTCATCAGTGATTGTAATAGATATCGCAGATACTCACTCCAGTGATTTAGTCCTTTTAATTCCATGCACCAAAAGGAAACTTCGAATATGCATTTGAAGTGCAGGTTAGCCCAAACTTTGTCGTTATAGGAGAATCACAGGCGTGGTTCGTCGGTCTGTGAAAGTGAATGTCTTCGAATCTCGACTCAATCTGCCAATTAAGAGAAAATAAACTAATAAATGTAATTAATCACATTTTAATTGTACTAATTAACTTAATTAAATGCACAAAATATACTAACACTTGTCTCCGACCCCGTTTTTCAGTTTGGTGAACGGCACGCGTGGAAGCGCCACGCCACAGTGTATTGCTAACTCAACAATAAGGGTGTCCCGATCATGAGGCGGACTTCAATCCCCTATATCATAATTAAATGTTATCCAATTGTATATTTATGCAGCCAATTAGGGAGGAGCAGGTATTCAATTGAGGATCTTTAAAACTAACGATTGATTACCTAGTACGGGGTGTAATACTTCAGTCCTCATTAAATCCTTTGTTTCTCTCAACCCCGTATAAATCAATTGACCGACATGGGCCTCTTGTGGTCTTGTCAAGACCGTGGACGCGCTTCTGCTTTTCATCAGTTAGTCAGAGGTTGCTCTCCCCGTCAACAGGTCAGCAGTATTAGGGAGTTCATCGTGCTCAACCTCTCTGCCGACTTAAAATTAAGTCTTTTAATTTAATTCGAATACGTACATTGTTAGTAACATAGTAAAATATTACCAGGTTGCACAGTGAGCAGTCTTCCCTTCATCATGTGACATCATCGGATTGTTTTCGTATCACCTCTAATTTTGAGACCGACTCAAGTTTTCGAGGTTCGAGAAACTTAGAGGAAACCGATTCGAGACAACTGCGACCGCAATTTTTGGAACTTTTTTGGTATATGCCGTACCGCCTACTGATGGACGCCACGTGAAAAAGAAAGCTCAGAGGGTACATACACGAAATGTCGTCCTGGGTTTAATGGTTCGAAACCCTTGAATAGCATGAAAAGGAATATGCCGAACAAATGCTGCGAACGTGCGGTGAGACTTTACTTAAAAAATAGCAAAAATGAATACACAGAATAAAACGCAGGGGTAGAGACCGAAGTGTTGAGGTGCTCCTACCTTCGTAAGTGGCTCATCGCTCCTCAGATAAAGGATGATTCCTACCCGGACCTTCAACGTTTTTCCTGTTAGGTATGAGGTAAACGAACTATAGGTGTTGTTGTTTACTTCTAGGAGAACAGGGCTATTTACAGTATTATCATCGATGTTGAGTGAGTGCGAGGATGGAAACTCGCCTCGGTAAACACTGTGTAGCAAGGACTTAACCAGATCGTCTGATCAAGTCTTACACGGGTCCACGTGGAATGGCTTGAAGCGACGTAAATTTGGATTTGGGGTAGAGGCTACGCCGAAATTCAACAGCAATTGTCGTAATCTGTGACGACAGCAAGGAGGCCCCACTTCCCCAATCCTTAAGCGTGTGTCATCGATGGAGTTCACCCTGACTCGATTTGGCGTTCGTTAATACTATTATATATACATACATATTCCGGTCTGTTGAATACTATGACCCTCGCAATAGTGCATGGGACACAAACGCATAAACAATGAAATCGACCTCGACATTCGTGTGGTCGGTTGTGCAAAAGGCCGAATGAAATTGATTCAGCTGTCTCTCAAGTTCTTGGTTGTATGGACGAACCCGCCAGAACTATATATCCAATACTGACCCAGCAATCGACGGACCGCTAGGTCGAGTATTGAACAAGAACAGATTCATGTGCTTGTGCAATCGTCTAATTCATTGGCGCTTATATCTGACCGCCCGTTCGACTTCCACGAAACAGAGAGCACACACGAAACTCAGTAGCAGACCACATCTGGCAGCATTTTCGCGATTCGTCGAGTGCCAAAGACGCTCGTCGGATGGCGCTACCTGTCGCGGAGGGGTCCTCGTTCAGACGTCCGTGTTGTCTCTCCAAGTGCCATACCCCACAGACCTTGGCGCGTGGACTGCACGCTGTCGTGTCGTGGGCATCAGGGCCGCTGGGAAATCATTGAAGGAGCAATATATATAAATATATATATATTGCCTTCTCATATATATATATATATATATATATACATATATATTAGGTAATTAACAATAGCTACCCGTAGGGTGGCGTTTTTCATTTGTAGGTATGATAGAAGTGTAATAATCGCTAAGTCACAGAGGTGCCGAATATTTATAATACATGTTGTATAGCTAAATGCCGCTGAACTAAACACTAGTTTGCTTTGCCACGCTATGGTAGGACTTACGCATAGCTTGTTTTCTAATACTGTGCGGCTGACCAATCTGTTTACGGCGATGACCCTTGATGCGGTCGTTGAGTTCTGCTCTGCAAATTTGCCGTTTGAGTGCGTTTTAGATACAAGCGTATTACCCATAAAGTTAGCATCATCGAAAACTTGGCTATTTCGCTGCTCAGCAACCAGACTGAAACGAGCCCGAGTAGTGAACTGATACAAAAAACAACAGCTTGCTTAGTATTTTAAGGTATTATGCCTTCCAAACGGACAGATAGAGAGTCTGCTTTTAGAGAGCAGCGGGAAAAAACCGCTTAGGGAATCCGTACGTAATTGATCCAAATGCGAATCATGTTTCACGTCTGTCATTCTTGAGTCAATGAACATAGTTTGTCTCAATGAATGATGTCAATCAATGGAACAAGAAAGCTTTGCACTTAACCATTTTTTCCCCGTATCGCAACGTAAGAACGAGCTGATAAAACGAAACTCAATCAAACAATTGACTTCTGTCCAACCTTAGAACGAAGCATATAGCACGATAATAATTTGTACACCAAAGCAGTGAATGTGAGAAAGCTGTTCGCGATGCGCTTATTCTGCTGCTGCTGCTATTATACCCCAATAGTATTTCGAAATCGTGTACTCTCGGTGAAGGAGAGATGCAGAAATCAATCGGAGGATTGCTATCGCTAGGGCCTGTACTGTGTTCTAATTTTATAGCCAGTAAATACGCACGTATGTATACTTCCTATAATTCGGTCGACCATTGCACCCCGGTGAACGGACAGTAATATTAATCGAGTAAACTCCCGCCATCCCCAACTGAAAGCATTGCAGATGTATCAGTATACTTCGGGTTTCTGTTCTCAGCGCTGCGTACTTATCAATGCTATTATTTAATATTGAATTCTTTACCAATACACAATGTGATCTCTCTCTCTCTCTCTCTCCGCCTATATCGATGTCAAACAATATTTTGGATGTTCCGGGACCCCGTCGTGTAATCTACGTTGTCGCTTTGCAAATGTCGCCGACGTGGTCTACACGCTTCTCCAGACCCGCAGACATGTGCCAGGGCCGCGAAATAGGAATAGTTTTGAGGGTAGTTCCGAAGCCGGGGAGGGGGTCCAAGAGGGTGGGGGGGTTCAACGGGTTGTTTCGGCTCGGGGGAAATGTCTCTCTGTGGGTGTGTTCATCCAGAGGGTAAATGTCTGTCTATCTCTGTGCGTGTGTTCGTCCAGGGGGGTAAGATACTACTACTACTACTGATGCTGCTGGGGCAGACGGGAGTTGGTCGGTCTGATGGGAGAGAGGCGTTCGCCTGGGGGTAACACCACGGGGGGCTGTTTCGCTCTGTCCTCCTCCTCGGACGGTGTTCTCCTTTCGCCCCTGACCGCCACCCGCCTCACCGGGCGCTCTCAGGAGTCGCACTCAGGAGTCCCACTCCTCGTTGCTCGGAGCCTTTCGGGTTGTGCTGTCGGCTCAGCCAGGACCGGAGGAGAGGTCTGGCCGAAAGCCGAGTGTGCCCTCGTTCGCTCTGTCCACGGGCGGTCGGTGTGTCGGTTGGCTGCCTGGCTGCCTGCTTGCTTGCCACCACGGAGTCCAATCACCACCCGAAGCAGCTGCAGTAGCAGCAGCAGCAGCGGCAGAAGAAGCACGACAACCACCAACACAGCAACGTCGTCTGCACCGAAGAATGGATGCCACCATCATCGAACTCGCTGGATAACGACAGCACTACAACATCTCGAACGTGGTGTGATGTGATTGCCATCAACGACGAGCGATTGTTGTCTTCGCGAGCTGAAGCGGCAAACCGCTGCCGCTGTAGGTCGGGGCCATGAGTTCAAAGCAGCGCACATTTGCGAGTTCGTCGCAGCTGGCCGGCGACGTTCAATAGAGCTCAGTGTCTCACGTTAGCGTTGTGTAACGCGTGATTATCGGACATAGACAACCAGTTCGTGGTGCTCCATTCACGAGCAACTGCCGAGTGACTTCCCGGTAGAGAGACACAAGCCGCGTGACCATAGGCAGACGTCCCCGTGACGATTGGCAGGGATTTCTTGTCACGCGGGCGTTCCCTTACGGCTTACGTTTGTCTCGACGAGCAGTTACTGTTGTTGTTGCTGGTGCTGCTGGCGGTGGCGGCCTCGGTGTTCATCGTTTCCCGTACACCGTCGGTTGAACCACTCGTCAGGTGGTGGCGACATGAGGTGCAGGTGGCGCTTCGACATGTGATTATATGACCGTCATTGTCACGTGAGGTCGTGTCGTGTCGTTACTCACTGTTACTTGTTCCGTTGGTGTTGCTGTGTGCCTGCGTGGTAAAGGTCCAAGGGTGGGCTGTAGCAACATACAGCGGCATGCTGTGCCCACAAGGAGATCACCGTGAGGTTAACAGTTGTCGTTGTCGGCTGTCGGCTCCCGTTTCGACGCATGCGGCAGACAGCTTCGGCGGAAACGACTTCATTCCCGTACGACGACAACAGCAGCAGCAGCAGCAGCTGCCTCAGCTGCCGCAGCAATAACAATAGTTGTCGTAGAAGAGGAATGATCGCAGTCAGATACCCGTCCTCGATATTCCATAGTACCTTATATATATATATATAGCGAAAACTACGCACTGCCGGGCTGTGTTGACTTCGGACCCATATGGTTGACGCTTGAACATCTTGAACATGTTGATGGTCACACAATGACGGTGTGACGATTTAGCGTGCAGCAGCACGACACCCGATAGATAGAAATATTCATAGAGAAACGAGTCGAAACTCAGCGAAGAACGCGACAAAGATGAGAGAACATGCGATCGCAAACGAAGGCAGAGATGATACTTATACGACCTCTCGAAGTCTGTCAGCTACACCCGTAAACCCGTGAAGAGTAGGGAGAGAGAGAGAGAGAGAGAGAGAGAGGCTGAAGACCAGAATCGTTTGCTGTCGTTTGTAGGGCCCTCTGTCTGCTCCAGTAGATCGTGAGAGTTGCTGTGAAGATAATGAAGAACATGTGATCATTATGATGATGGTGGTGGTGAATGATGCTGCTGGTATATCCAACACGGTGAATCTTCCGACCCTAATCTAGAATATTTCGGCGAGTGTATGTGCTGGTGCTGTCCTCTTGGATCGTCGATTTCTCATGTTCGATCTAAGCGTTAATTAACGGATGAATTCTTGTGAGTGACTGACTACTGGGTGTGACCGATCCGGTTGGATTTCGTGATTGATCGAAGTGACTACTTGGATTAACTACCTACGTGTGATTGAATCAGATACCAAAGTGTGACTGGATCAGCTACATTGTATACACATACACATATATATATATATATACATGAGAAACTTAACGTTGACGACAATGTCAACGGTAACGATGGCTACGTTTTTCTCGTAGGGGGTAGGGCAAGGCACGAGCTAGAGAAAACGAGTCCTTAGAACAACAATAACAACAACAACAGAGAGCCATCATCACCTACAACAACATTAGTAGACATTCGTTAGTAGACCCCCTCCCCCCTTTTACCGTAAAATGAAAATAATAAATAAAGAGAATAGAAGTGTACCACGAATACGGCCCCTCAAACAATAGAACGGGCCACGACAACAACAACAACAGCAGCAGCAGCAACAACAATAACAACAACAGCAACAACAACAACAACAGTGCAACGTGAATTACCGGGAGAGAGAGAAAGAAGCCAAAGGGAAGTAACATAAGAGATCAACGACACGACGACGACAAGAGCAACCAAAGTAGCGGTTGTTGTTACAGCAGAAGCAACAACCACAATAACAATAACAACAACAACAATAACAACAAGAAAAAGCCAACGATCCTCTGCTTCGCCGGCTCCGACGTCCCAGGGTCAGCCCAACGGATAGAAAACAAATGCCCCAGCAATAAGACGAAGAAATTCTTCAACAAATAGCTCCCGTAGTTCGAAGGGGTCCTCTACAAACGGGCCATCCTACCTTCCTTCCTTCCTTGCTACCTCCGATGCACAAATGTATCCAGTGTTTGTGCGGCCTGCGACGTCACTAGCGACGGTAACAGCGCATAGTAGTAGGTGATCGCCCCGCGTCAGGTTAGCTCAAGTCAGTATAGACACAGGAGACAACAGTCAAGGAGAAGGACAGTGTGGCCAGCAACAGCAACAAGACAAAAGAATCAGGCGGAGAGCTGTTGTGGGCCCTATATGATACAAAGTGAGTGTCAATTGTTCCATTGAAGAAACACCAGTTACTACGAGAAGACAACAACAACAGTAACAACAACACCGGCAACAACAACAACAACAACAACACCAGCAACAACAACAACAACAACAACAACAACCTGGTATCTTCGTGCTTCTACCTGTTAATATTTATACATCGTCAAAATTCACTCTATTCTTCGGAGACGAAGGGTGTGCTTGGCCTCCAGAGAGAGAGAAAGAGGTGTTTTCTGGAAAAAGGTGAAAAGTGGCTGTGACTGTGTCTGTTTAGAAAGTGCTGTTTGTTAGTCTGCGGGAAAAGCGACTACGGACTACTTAACAACGGGGACGCCTTCTCACATCTCTATCTAGTTGGATATATACATATATCTCTAGTCTACCTATAGACCAATTCTATTTAGCTGTTCAAGATGCATCTGCATTTCGAGCGAAGCACGTGCACCCGCGCTGACTCGACAGTGCAGGCTCTATCGTGGATGGGCAAGGTACCCGACGAGCTGCCCGAGGACGATGGTTGGCGGCTCAACCGTCTCAATTACTATCAGGACGGCTGGCTAGCTTCGGGCAATGCCAGAGGTGAGTACGATCAGTGAAATAAACGAGGCCGTCAAGCCGACAAATAAAATCAATAAATAAATTCGACCAACTTAATTTCACAATTTTCTACTATTTGTGCTCCGCTTGCTAGACTGACTGCGCTATTGGTCTATATGGTACACGTCTCGAATTTCGTGCCATTCAAATCTGACTGAGAATTGGGCCTAGATGATTTGTTTCATATCATATTTGTTCTATAAGCGCGAGAGGTGCAATCAGCGTTTCATTGAACCGGGTAATAAGCAGCTATTGAAATCGGTTGTAAGTCGAGCAATTAACAGCGACGATTCATGGAATGTCTTCGCAACAATTTGCGGGTGTCGAAGACGACCTTTTTATTAGCTCAGATCAATCGACAGCCGCTGCGCGTAGGACCACTACTGAGACAGGCCCTAGTATCCAACTTTGGCTAGGACCAGAAGCAGAATAACAACAAGGCCAATATAATGGCAGCAGTAGTAGTAGTATGAATAGTGCAGTAACAGCAGAATTTAAAGGGGTTGTCCGTCTTATGAAGCAATGCCGAAAGCAGTTGGTCCGTAGACATTGTTAAATGCTGGCTGAGAGGCAGCCCGGAACATTTATTATAGTAGCAGCAGCAGCCTCCATAGTGATCGTTCGATCATGGCACAATGATGATCGATTCCATCTGTTCGTAGCTCACTTTTGCTGGACACTTCTCGTATTTATTTATCATGCTTCCTACGTTCTATGGGATCATGCGGCCTGCGTTGTTAACTACAACAGGGCTGTGCGCATCGGTCGTGTCAAGCGTTCGCCAAACGTTGGACGTCACCTTTCTAAAACTACCGGTAGAAATGAATCGGATGAAAGCTTTGGAACTACAGTACGCCTTTGCTCGTGTGGTTGTGGTACAAAAGTGACGCCATTAGCAAATCGGGCTACGATCTTATTTCAAGCTATGCAGTTCCCAAAACGCCAGCCATTTAGTCATAATTACCAGGAGTTGAGGAAGTTCTCACCTCTCTCTCTCTCTCCTCGTGATGGTTATAAGCTATAATGTGTGTAATACCTAGGCATTCAGTTGGGGGCTATTGATATTTTTGTGCTGCACCCATGCTGCATAAAATATTCATGTAACTATAATTGATTTCGAATAGCATGGGCGAGAAAGATTTATTCACCGGCTTCGAGAGGATTATCGAGTGGAAAATGACAGACGACAGCCGAATCTCATTCGCTACTTCGAACAGTTCTAGCCACACCCACCAAGAGTTCAAATGCGATGGTGGCCTCAAAAGGCTTGGCTGGTTTGGCGTGGGAGCACAGCCTGAAAATTGACTGAAATCGAACAGAAATAGGCGAAAATCTCATTGACTAGAAAATATATGAATAGAAAGCGCTAATCGCGTTTTTATGATAATTAATTTCTAGTAGTTAAGAGGGCAGGGAGCTTGACAGAGCTGTTGTGCGGAACGTCACCAAGCGCAGAATCCAATCATGTTCATGTGTAACATTTACGATGAGATGTGTTCTTTTTGGAAGGAAAATGCTTTAGCATAGTCATTAAACGGTGCTTTGCCTAAATAGCTGGTTTCTAGTTCTCTGAGCAGACATACTTAACAATCCACTTAAAGTAGCGAGTATACCGACATCTGTGGTGACATGACCATTTGAGATATTCGGTCGCTGGGTTTACGTATATGAAGGCGAACATTTATTATGAGCTGGGGTTATTGCCTCCGAAATGATATTAACACCTGTCCTTGGCAGGAGGCAGGAAGACCAACGAGAATGGCCATGTGAGTTCTCATCCAGTTCTCATCATTGAGGCAACGGGGGGCCCTTTTGAATACGATGTTGGCGAAATGGCTGATTGCTGAGAAACCATTGTAGGGAGTGTCCCACTTCACAATTGCCACATTGCCACAAAAAATGCCACATTTACCAATAACAGTAGCTAGCTAGTTTCCGTTTCGGCTGCACTGGGTCGCACTATGTGGATGAGCTCTTGCATTAGTTTCCCATTGTTAGACGAGTTTTAATAATAAATGTTCTGCAGGGTTGGTGGTTCACCCGGTGGGCTCTTGTGTGTGTGGTCTCGCGTGGCCCGATGATAGCCCTTCCCAACGTCGGGCTGGAGCTGACAAACGAACAGTCGCAGGCGAACATCACCCTGATGAAACCTTCCCTGTTCCCTCAATGCGGGTCCTTAAACGCCTGGCTGCCTCTGAGGCAACGAGAAAACCTTCCTGCAACCGTTGGATCCCCAGGCCACTGGTCAATTGGCTGATGGCCCAAATATCAGATCCGTTTTGTAGGAGGAGTGCAGATCCGACCTCTTCCCCATCGCGTTCGCCCGCCAAATTGTTCAGTAACGATATTGTATTGTCTGTGCTCAAGGCCCCCTCTGCTTTCCACCAGCCCGCTCTGTTTTGACTGGGATGTACACCCTCCAACCCCCATCTAGCGGCCCTCCGAGGGTGGCAGCTCTTCGACGCCATCGGCATAGGCTCAAATCAGGCTGACTTGATTCGCCGCCGCTCTATTTCTTCGTGGTGTTGTATTGATATATTATTTTCAGAGAAAGACAGAAACCAGAGAAAGGGAGTGAGATATATGGTGAGAGAGAGAGTGAGTCGCAAGATTATTGTTGGATGAACGAACTGGCAGATGGTAGAAATAAATATCACGATTAATTTCAAAGCAACTCAGTGGATCGTTTCAAAATTGATGAAAATATAGATTTTCATACAGATGAAGTGTTGTAATTATGAATAGTCAGTTAGGTTGATACATAGATATAATCTGCATCTCTGTGAAAAGCTAAATATGTAAATATAGGTAAAACAAGCTATATGTTGTTAAACGCATACAGCGAGGATTGACCAGAACAGAATCAGCCTAACACTATATTATCGAAGTAAGCGACTATTCCTATCCACCACGAACGATGCATTTGTGCCGAATATATAATATAATATATGTTCGAATATATATATATATTTCCAGTGGCCTATGTTCGTACTGACGCAGTCAGTGTCACCTCCCTTCAGTGCTGTGCGCTGTGTCCGATACGGCACCGCCTCTTCTGACAGAAGCTGACCAGAGGCGAATTAGAGGAGCTAGATCACGGGAGGTCCCAATCCAATCTCAGCATCGACGTCCCAGGCTCTTCTCTGTATCAGGCTCTAATGAGAGGGTTGCCTGCACCTCACTCGTATCTCACTGCCAGCAAGCACCTCGTCGAGCCTGCCCCCTATGTCCTACGCAGTCTTATTCTACTCTTTGGCCTCTGGCCGGCAGCAGCGCGCGATAACGACCGACTGTAATTAAAATTAAACACGTCCTTATCAGATTGGTCGGCGATGCTGGCCCTGGCCCGAGCAGCTCTCCAACTCACTGGTTGGATAGCTAATGCTGATATATATTTACTAGCGTGAGCTAGTAGAGAACAGGCTTCGGGGGCTCTGATCCCGTGGATATCCGAGTAAGTGTTGGCCGTTTGCCGTCTGCTCGATATTTAGAGTAAAATGGGGGCGCGTTCTTTCTGGCTTCCCGTTGCCGGCTGCCGGCCACTCCTCGATCCGATCAGAGATCTCAGGGTATCAAAGCCTCCGAAAAGCCTAAAGCTGCACCCCCCCCCCGAAAGACTACGGCCAAACGAAGGTTAGCAAGGCTGGGTGTCATTAATATGTTTAGCTGTGTAAATGTGTCCGTGCGTGTATTATATTTGTTCGTATAAGTGTACGTTAGTGCCAAAGAAGGGCTGATGTGCGTAGGCCAACTTTCGGCTGCATGGCCTCACTGAGTCCATAGAGCTCGCTGGGACGATCCCATGCTACGGCAGCCATACCCAATGCGGAGGGAGAAAGTCAGATAGCATGGTCCTGTGGCGGTTCACTCGCCCAGCAACGGACTTCGGCACTGCAGGGCGTTGTATAGTAGCGACTTGGACGAATGGCTCGGTCCCGGGGAGCCGGCCATCTCATAGTGAGACTCACATCTAGGGCTTCGTCCCAAGTCGCGGGTTAGCTTCAGCGGTTACCCATTACAGTAAAGAGCTTTCGAGGAAATTTACCAACCGAATGGCCATAGCAAGCCGTCTAAGAAGACGAAGACGGCACACACTACTGTCTGTAGCCGTCTGCTCGAAGGGGACGCTGCCTGAGAACGAGGAACGACATCATATGATTTGCTCCCCTCGGCCCTCTGCTCGAACGGCCGTACAAACCGAACGGTCTTGCACCCAGATCCAGATCCAGCCGTACCGTCGTAAGCCTCATGGTGCTGGTGTAAAAGGCGATCCGTCGGGCTGAACGGGCTTCGTAACAGCTGCACATATCTTCTATATTTCCCTAGCCATCTGCGTTCGTTCAAATATTTAATCCAACATAAATATCCTTATCTGCGATGATACAGCGCAATTTTTAGACTCGCATACACTGAGATAAAAATCGATCCATTTATGAATTCATATTTCCTTCATTTTCTTGCTGGAGGATGAATAGATAAGCTGAACCGCGTCTGGGATAAATGCGAGTTTACACCTATTTTCAAGCAAGAAATATATCCGATGAGCAGAATTACGTCTCTTCTACGGTGGATAGTTGAATTTCATCCGGTAACCTTTATACCTGAAGAGTACGTACCGAGCAGCAGAGTCAAATAGATCTGCCCAAACCAGATCCACATAACCGGGTCAATGAATGTGGCAGCAGCTGCTTGTTGATTAAGCTTGTTGCCATCGATCCTCTTCGGGATATCAATACATATAACTGGTCAGAACCATCGATAGCCCCTTGGACAGGCACAACCTATAGATGGGGCCTCAGTAATGTAATACTGGTGTGAAATAACTTGATTCGCTCAGTTATAGGTGTCGCGTCCTCCGACAGGCACAGAGTGTCAACAATGTACGCGCATGCCCTCACCAATGAATGATTTTCACCACTAGATACTCATTCGAATATATCGGGGGAAATCTGAGACGAGAGGTTTTCGTTGGCTCTCTAAACCCAATGCTAGTCAATCTGCCGTTGCTGCTGCTGCTACTACTATACTAATAATTGCGTCAGTGACTGAGTGTGGACAACGGTGTTCCCCCTGTAATTAGCAGAGTTGACATATACATGAATGCTAATAATTACCTGTCGATTGGCCTCGTCGAACCACATTTCACCGGCGTGGGTGACTCTCTATGATTTGCTGTAAATGTAGCCACACGAATATATGATGAGATTGGCTAACTGGATGATCTCATGGGTGTTTGGCACTAAATCTGCCTTTATCTCGCGCACATGAGTTTTGGGGTGCGCGAGAGAAAAAGAGCGAGCACACTCGTCTATGATACGCGTGTAGAAGCAGCAGCAGCAGTAGTGGTCTGACGTTCACGACGTCGTGTTTTAAATTATAATGCTCAAATTTAGCTCCCGTTTGTTCCGAGCTGCTCCGGCTGAGCAATGCGTGCTCATAACGTCAGAGGGCCCCCCCGCGAGATGGGCCCTCAAACCCATCGCTGCAGAATAAGGCGAACCCTGGGGTGCCATCAACAATGGCTGTGTTCATCGGACGTCTGAGGCTGTCTCGAGGTTACAAAGTGCCCTTTTTGCTTCCCTTGCCCAAAAACATGAATATTTAAGTAGAGAATACTGAGCTGCGGGTGCACTATGATCTCATCTTTCTGATGCGTAACGCTACGGCCGTAGGCATAACTACTGCTGCGATAAGGCAGATTCAAATTACATAAAAAGTGTACACCTTTTATATATAATCATCCATTTCATAAGTGTCCATGCAGCACGAATACAAAACACGACAGACGATCATGTTTTAGCCTGGAAACAGGACGTAGCGATCGGCGCTATGAACACTTCGGATTTGACCAATATCTGGTGACACTGGCCAAATTGGCAGAGGCCAAACAAGTGAGTGAGTACACATTTGACCGGGCCCTAAAACTATTATTATTATTATTATGGGTATCAGGGCGAAAATAGTAGATATGCAAATTCTGTGGCCTCTGTGACCGGTTTGGTTGTGAATGTTATCTAAATTGGCGACGCATCCCACGGTTGATTGCGAAAGGAACCTGAGGATAGGTGGCCCTGACCGAATTACATAAGGTCAGCCGGTGTCGCTCGATCGATCGAGTCCAGCCGCGTTCTTATACGGGCTATGTTCACCCCAGCGAGATGTAATTTTGTTTTGAGATTCTTCTAATTCTGCTGGTTCTACTCGATGTCCTCACGTAAAACACTGCTTGAACAGTAGCGTTATGTTGATGACGTGGTGAGGAGCCACGGCCTGGTGCGCCATAGGTAACTCACCGAAACATGACTGGTGCGAAAGTGACCTTGCATTGTATCAGGGTCATATTTGTATCATCATCATCATCATCAGACGCGGTGGGCAGATCGATTATGTCAAGGTTCGACATCAGACTTAATTACCCTCGCAGTGTGGTGACATAGGCACTAGTTCTTAGCCCAAGTGTATGTATTCAAGTACACGCTTGAGTGTAGACGACATATGGACGGCATTCCCCTACGGGCATTTTCCTCGAGTCCTTCGAGTCCTGCTTTCATTTCATTCCTCTAGACTTTTCTGTAGAGAGAAATACAGGAAAGGTCAAGGCTGCAAAAGGCAGCAGGACATTGAGAATGACAGACACTTCTACCAGACATTTGAACAAGATAGGTTGTGCTGTTTGGTAGCATACTTATCAAAGGAGCATCCACACAAATTATGTAAAAACATGCATGTTATTATACATTGCGTGGCGGGGCGATCGAACCGATGATCTCTGGCTTTCTTAGCCAGAGACCAAGCTGTTCAGGCCATTGCAAAGACAATTATGGGATTATTTCGTTCCCGGCAGATCTCCCGCGTCTCGCTTCCTGGACAACTATGGTGTGGAACGTTGTGTGTTGCTAGGGGGGGAATTATTGCTGTATATATTCATAGACGAGGAATACGCGGTAAGCTTTCCCCTTACGAGCTAAGTACGCCATCGTAAACTGCAACTGATTAATTAGCAATCGCGGATTTCGTCAACGATTAGGCGGATCGCGATCTAAGTTACGTTCCCCTTGTTTCTTATACATGATATATCATTAAGGGTCTATAGTGATGCACGTGTCATGATTGATATGGCGAGATTCCGTAATATGGAACTAACAGCAGTGGTAATATTAATTAATAGTCATCGCTGTGGCAGGAATATATATATATATATATATAGCTCATGGATTTGGCTGGATCCTCCTGGAGATACTGAACTTATTGAGTACCCCTCTCGCTCCTTAGTCATGGTGGTGGTTCATAATGAATGGTCCATCCAGCAGGTAATGCTTCTTCAGTACTATTGATTAATTTGCCTCGAACTAGGTAGGTACATACGTGTGGGTGGAAAAGAGGCCACTTTTATCTTAAATGACCGCAATCCCTATATTATAGGCGTCACATTCTGAGAAAAAACTGAACGACTCAAGAACAAAAATAAGGCACATTTCGACAAGTAAAATATTCTCATATCTACATGTGTTATCCTGCGGAATATTTCAACAACTTGCTAATAATAAAGTTCTTGAGGTTCTTGAGCCACCCCAGTTATAGCGATATCCAAATGAAGCTGTTGGCAGAGGCCGCAGGTTCAAGTCCCGCTGCGCGACATATAAGAGAACTTAAACATTGTAAAATTGCAGTCCTTTTAATAAATTAACAAAGCTTTACCTTTACCAACTAGTCGCTTGAAGATAAATACTGAAATGCGCACTTTGACTATGAATGTGGCCACAACGTTGATGACTGCCGGCGGATGAGGTGTTTACTGTGTTCCTCTCGATAGCTATTTTAGATACAAGCATGGCAAAGGGTAGTAATGGCCAGAATGACGGCCCTTTCGTGTTGATGACCCGAATTGCTTTTTTGTCCCGTTATTCGTTTAACATCCGCGTGTGCTGATCTATAAGATATCCTGTCCTCAAGACAGTCAGCAGGAATAGGCTCAGATCGTGTTCCTTAGAGAAATCAAAAAGCTCCTCACCGGCCAGCGGTCGGCATGCTGCCACTACCACCCCTCCTCGTCTTTCGGGTTTTGTCCCGAATCCATGAACAGCAGAAGCCTCGTCGAGTCTGGAGATCCTTAGGGGAATCCCTCCCGAAGAATCCCATCATTCGTATTACACCACGATTTTCTCCCGCGCGACACACGCAAATGACAATGGACACGACCTCCCCTCACCCTCATTCGGAGTCGCCAACATCATGCTATAATAGACACACAACAAGAGATCGCCTTGTGCTGACCCCCAAACTTACTCAGTGAACATCAGTGGCGAAACACAGACGGCCGGCCGACCGGTCAGCATCAGTGGACACCGCTGCTGTGCCTCGTAGCTGCTTTTCCTGCAGGCAATCGCGCAGCACGAGATAGCAGTGGAAGGTCGTCATCTCCAACAGAACTTTGCTGGAGCTAGAGCGCACCAGTAGTAGGAAACGAATCGATGAGGCCAGAAGACAAGCGATTTTAGTCCCCTAGGAAATACGGAGAGCGAAGAGGATCACGAGGAACGCGACGACTAGAGCGAGCCAACACGGGCCGAAGACATGAGGGAACTTGACAGGGAAGGCCAGCCAAGTAAAACACGGGAGCTTACAAGGGGAAGCCCACAGGGGCAGGGGCAACATGAGGCGCGACCCGAGAAAACGGGTGTCTCGGGTGATTGAGTGAGTAAGTAGAAATGACATGGCATTGTTCAGTAGTAGATTGTGCAATGACAGGTCAACCAAGTCGCATCGAAACGTCGAACGAAATTTGACTCGTGAAGTGCTACCATTTCATCTTGTCTTTTTTATGCATAGCAACCATATGGACAAGGTGTAGATTATGTAATGTATATATATATATATATATATATATATATATATATATATATATATATATATATATATTACAGAAAGAGACAGAGAGTAGCTATAGTGTCAGAAGTAAAAGATAAAGGTAAAGCTCTATCGGTTTATTAAAGGAGCTGCAATTTTACAATGCTTAAGCTCTCATGTATATGGTTACATATGCGAGGACACCGACATCTGCGAGCGAGTCGCACGGAAATGTTTGCTGCTGCAGGAAGACCCTGTATCGCGTATGAGCAGTTAGCCCTCGCCGTTGCTATCACCCACCCCCCATAGAAATGATGTATGTTGTTATCTATTTTCGCTTTTGTTAACGCGTGAAGGCACCGCAGTTGCATCTAAGGACATAGATATTTATATTATAAATACATATATTGCGATGCTTGCCTTTTACAAGCGCTTCGTTACGTTGTCGTGCCAGTTCGCCACCACCTTACCCAATCTAGCCTCTGTATCCCTGTGTCTCTGTTTGTACCTCGAGCTTCTCGTGTCTTGCCCTGTCCCTGCCGACCCTCTTGGCATTATTCCTCTTCCGCACTTCGGCTTCGGCCAAACGAAACTAATTAGCGCCGTCGCCAGCCGCCCTCCAGCCAGCTCAAACGCTAGGGACCCCCGTGGCATCATCATCGTCGTCCTGGACACGGAGCCCGTCGTGGCGGAGGACGACTTTGGCGGTATGAACAGCGGGCGGGTGAAACGCTACCGTCAAATAAGGGCCGTTCCTCAAGGGACTCTCTGGGTTGGTTGCTCGATGATGACCTCTTGCACCGAAGCTTACGAGGTTCACGAAGGCAGGATCGCTCAGCCGACAGGCGAAGCGAGCGAGTCACACAGACAGACAGCCAGTGAGAAGTCAAGAGAGAGAGAGAGAGAGAGAACCGTGTGTGTGTGATGATCGACGTGACGGGGCGTAGGGGCCTACGTGGCCTGTCGGAGCGGAATAGAAGCCACACCGGGAGGGTGGCAGACAATGGCATAGAAGGACACGAGGACTCTGGCGGCTCTGGCGTACGCCGCAAAGAGATGAAAGACAAGCATGGCCAGGCATAGCAGTAACAGCAAGGGGAGTGGAACAGAGACAGGAAGACAGAGATGGAGAGAGAGAGAGTAACAAACCACAAACGGCCATAACGGAACGAGTTGGCTGTTTCAGGAGTTATGATTTGCGCCTCTGTTGTCTGCGATTTCCTGCGGCTTATGTGGCACGTCTACCGCATGACAGGGCGAACTCGGGGCGCGAGAGGTGTCATTTAGCGGTGGCGTAAAAGTCAGAGGAAGATGAAAAGAAACATGAAAGTTTCGCTAAATTGGATGATGTCAAAGGATGATGCGTTGCACCGGCACGAGGAACTAACAAAATAAATGCGTTTGTAATTTTTGTGAACACATGGGTGGTGACTGTCCGTCTATTTTGTGTCTGAGTTTGAATGGATGCCATTTTCTCTCGCTGTGTGTGTGTGTGTGTGTTTGTGTATGTATTATATTCGGAAAATATAATATTAATATTCGCTTTTTGTCTCTACCACTGCTACTACTGCTGCTGGTGTCATGGCGGGCGTTAGGTCCGTATGCGTGTGAATACCTCGGGGTCCTACGCAACAATAAATGTTGTCAAATGTATGAAATATCACTGCTATTTGGTATATTCCCATAAATAAGCAAACGTCTTGGGGGTAACGGAGCATGAATCAATGGCCCTAACTTTCAAGTGACTCAACCTTCAAGCAGCCGACCATGACAGCAAATACGAAGACTATTAAGATATTGTCATTGAGTAACTAAGTATCAAGTAATGTCAATTTTCCGTGATAAGAGATCGTTAGTGCGAACCAGATTGGGGCCAGATGAGACGGAACTTCGCCTTGCTATATGTCAATTACGAACTCAATTTGCCTCCAATGTAACCTGCCGAACTCAGCTCACGTATCAGCTCTGAGATGAATTGCTAAAATTGCCTTCACTTAGACTTTTTTCTCAACACTGTTCGCATTTCCTCCGGAACCTCGCAGAGTTTGGCTAAAGGTCTACTGAGCTCATGGAACCTTTCACGAATAATAAGGCTGAGCTGAAACTCCGTTTAATAATTGTTTTTCGAGCTGACCCTCAGCGGTTTCCCTATCTGACAGACCTCAGCTCTTAACCGTTTTAGGTATTACTATGAGGACCTGTTGGGGCCACCTTTGCTTATTCTCTTCCTCCCTCGTACCTGGCGAGAAGTTTCAGATTAAGAAAGATGATAAAGAACTCCAAAGATTTTACGCGTCTAACAGGATTTGAACCCTCGTCCCTCCGGTCTAGCAGTCCAGGACGCTCACCACTAGACCATCCAGGCGACGAAACCCCGTTTGGATGTCAGTGATCTGCCGAGCCCAGATCAGCATCCTGGCGTAGTGTAATGAGCATATTTTTGCTATCGTTAATAGGCGACGCGATTCGTCTCCAAGGTACTGCAGGTAGCCCGAAGCTAAACACGGTAACGACCTGCCACCCACGAGTAGAATTTCAGGGCAAACTGAATTGCTTCTGTCACTGTTAGTGCTGCTCTGGGCCACAGAAAGAGGCCAGGGAGGGTAATTGTGTATCGCGTATGAGGCTTTAAGGACTGACTACGCGAGGAGGGAATAGGATAGAGGCTAAAATGGTGTCTTTGCAGGACAGAGCTGCGTTCAGCTTATAAGCGCCCCATAGAGCCAGCCACCTGCCACCATTGTGAAGGGATTAAGGACAACTGGTATGACGGACTGGGCGTACCCAAATACGTGTGGACACAAACTTGGCCCCAGGAGGGCAACCAGGTCACGAGAGGCGGTCTGTGGCACAGCAGATCAAGACAGAATAGGCGGGAGGCCGTTGGCCACGGGGGGGGACGCTGTCATGCTTTGGAAGCTTGCCTTCTGTGAACACTGAGGAGGAGCTTCAATGAGTCGCATATGAAAGCGAAAGCAGCCTGTGGGGCCAGTAAACGCCATTTGACTTGCGTTTTTGAGTTCGACTCTCGGAATCTCTGGCCAACGGTTAGTGTGAGCGGCGCAGTAGAATGACGAAAGAGATGCTATCGCGATAGTTCTAAGTAGATGCCTAGTGCTCCTCCCGTCCACTCTGCGGCAGGGAGCGAGTGATCTGAATTTCAAATCCGAGATTAAATTTTGACTGTATGAGGCTAAGTCCTAGTAGTGAGGGGTCGCTATCCACCTAGGTATCCCAAGGCACCCTAGCCTCTCACTTAGCCACGGTTAGATATACGGGATGTTATGGGATCGACATTCTGTATGTATTTCGAGACACAAAGGAAAATTTTAAAATCAGTCCAGCCTTCAAATGTCAAGGGCTCAGACGTCACTTGCAATTATCGACGGCTAGTAGCGAATGCCAATAAGCAAGCTTGCGAAGCACCAACGATGATAGACAAGGAGTCCACGAAATGGTTGTATCCTCGTTGCCCCCACCGTCACCCGCTACAAATTGTATGGATATTATATAATCAGTAGAATTGCTCGCATTAGCGCGATCGGTCATTTCGATGAATCGGTGACGGCATTCACACGAGGATTTCCGACGATCGTAAGTTTATTGGGTTGTCTTTGCAGTTGTCGCATTTCGATTCATGAGTCACCAGACATCTATATACATCGACATACTTCGGGCCAGCTTGTTCCAACGATTTTGGGCTGATTTGGCAAGCCGTCCGTGACGAGTCCGTCTGAACCAGCTGACTATTAGTGAACAGAGCTAATAGACAGCTAGCCAACTCCTATTGTTAGGCTTGATGACTGACTCGCGCATTGTAATGATTGAATATTTTGTTCATATTTTTGACATTTTCTGTCTTTCGGCTGGCTGGGTGATACTCTCTAATGGACGCATTCTCTCGTGTGACAGAGCCGGATGCGATGATGGAACGGCGTCGGGCACAGGTGAATCTATTTTCATAGACGTCATTGCAAGGTCGCCAAGAAGGCACAGTGTTAAGTTACGATGACAGGCAATCTATCGCGTCTCACGTCCGCACCGAAGCGGATCGAGTTTTCCAGAGGTCTTGGATAAAAACAATTTATCTGAAGAGAATTACTATAATAGGAGCACTATAGCAGTAGTAGTAGTAGCAGCAGTAACTAATTCATTGATGATCATGACGAATTTTCCGCACCGTAATATGTTACATTTAAGTTCTATGGGTATAAATAAAGATTACGAGGTATTGGTTGTAATTATTTCTGAGTGCACGCGAGCGTGTATGCCCATATAGAACCACTATCAATATCTACATAAACAAAGGAAGCAATTTCTATAATATTACTAATATACAAATGTTTGGCCCGCTTAGCGAGCATCTAGCTATTTCGATTATGTATATGACGACGCCTGCCTATCTATGTATTGAATATATATATATATATATATAGGCAAGCGTCATTGTATACATAATTATAATGGGAGCATGCTCACCAAGCGGATCAAACATTTGTACTAATATTTATTAGCTAGCATTCTATGTGTCACCCACTGTAACCCTCCAGAGTAGCGCCTGCAAATTCACATAAGCAAATTCACTCAGTATTTGGTTTGTATCTGAAACACGAGTATAGATGTTGTAGCTACTGTTTAATATAGTGGCTCTGTGCACCTCTGTTGTTTATCAAGAAGTGTGCATTTCGGTCGGCCAAAAATGCTCGCGCGCACAATATTCACTGGTTATTGCTCACTAATAGATATATCAACCGTTACTCGAATGTTCTAAGTTAGAGATTCGCAAACTTATTTTTAAGGCCCCTATCGAACGTTCCGAGCCGGCCAGACCTCTGCATTCACAATAAGCTCATTCTAGGACATGGTCTCCTGTGAAGGGTGGAGTCGATGCAGTCCCAGATGTTGGGTTCGAGTCGAGTTATTGCACAGATCAATTGGCTAATGTGGGCTGGTACGCGTCGCAGGCATCGCGCATTCGAAAACCACCTGATATAATTATTGAGGTCAACGAGGAACTCGTTAGGTTTGCCGTACGACCCACAACCCTATGCAGCTATGGGTTCCATGAACCTGAATATCGGATATTATTCGGTTATAAGAGATTTTGACTTTTGTAACGGCGATGCCACCGGAACAGGTCTAAGAGGTCAGGCTTGAAAGGCAATTACAACACCGGACTAGATCTGAATAATAATGTGGTTTGCCGTGCCACAAAATATCGGTAATATAACACTCGTATACTTTATTAGTGCGAGTCGAACTTCGTGTACTATCATTAACTTGGACATGTTGCATTGTTCAGTAAATAATTATCTGCTCCACGACAAAATCACTCAAGCGAAAATCACAGACACTTCGAAATTGAGGCCCAAAGAAGGCTGTATAACTAATTCACCACACAAGTCTGAACTAGTTTCATAGCATCGACAATCTCCAAACATACGGCTGACAACGCATCTCGTAGTATCCACTACGATCCCTTATGTTGCGGAGTTTCGCAAAACGCGTACTCAAACTTGTTGTCGAACTCTGCCTCATAGCCTGAACTATGGAGGGGCATTAGCTGAATGTGTAGTTACTTATGTAAGTGCTGGTATCGTCTCACTGAAGCTAAATGTCAACCCCGAGGTCGATTCCTCTTGCTGTTGTCACGGCATTGCGCCACGATGGCAGTGTTCATTGGCATGTTGCCCAAACCATTTCTGGTAATCCGCCTACAAGGTCAGCCTCTCATTTCTATTGGGTTATACGTGATGAAATATCATACACAGCAACTTCCATGGTCACAGTATAACGTTGCTATTCAAATATTATTATAACTTTTGCTCATAAGGAATACTGTGTGTTGGGCTAGACGGCGACCATTGTATCAGGCAGCTGGAAAGCATTTCTCGGCACCACTTTGATGCCGTTCGTAATGTTGATATTTCTGACTCGTACGGTTACCTCAGAAGCGTCCAGTGTAGTGCACACTTATCACTGGTCTCTCACGCCGAAATGATTTCCGGGCTGGCTCAAATTTAACAGCCTTAAACATTTAACATCCACGGTATTTATTTTGCATGGCTTCATAAGGCGGGGCCCTCTTAAATGTAAGTGTGCAACGGGTGGGGATCGAACCCGTCCACCCTGCGCGTCTCGCCGGGCTGCAAGGCAGCAGTACACGAGTGTGTCCACCACGTCACCGGATTCGACGGACTCCCACACCTGGACATTACACAACGCTCTGATTATGCTGTCCCGTATCAGATTTTCTAATCTGTCACACGTGTTTGTCGTTCCTAAGCGAAAATCTCAACCAGCGCTTCAAATAACGCCCATCAACAGTTCATCACCATGACCGAGCGTGTTTTGTCGTCTTGCCTTAACTGGTGCCCTTTCTCTGGAGTGCAACACAGGTTTCTAGCGGTGGCCAGCCGAACGGCCTCACACATGGGGGTCGCCCCTTGATATAAATCACACATACACACACCCGAGCAGTCAAGCACGACAGGATGCGATGGTAGAGAGTATAGACATTCTATTTACATTCCTATCACAGGCCGCTTGGTCCACTAGAATAATGATAACAATTATAATAATAAAAAATTGTACACAAGACGTCTAGGGTGCCAGCTTGATCAATACCAACACCATCTCATCATTGTCATTGTCGAAGGGTCGCCGCATCGTTTTATGGCCTCTAACTATGGTTGGAGGGTGACTGGAGGACACTTCAACTTGTGAGAAGACTATGCTGGGAGTTTTAGTGTCCCAGCCAGCAGAGGGGTTTCACGCTTGCGTGAGCAAACGAGTGTCTGCTACGAGCAAGCCACCATAATCACCACCAACGAACTCTACGGGCGGGGAGGGGTGTTGCTTTGTGCAAATATGACGATCTGAGGAGTTCGATTAACTTTGCTTGTTGTCATTTGTCATTCATGGAGTAGTTGAGGTATCGGTGCCTTCCTACGCACTAACGAATACAATTTCGCCCAATTCTAGGGTATATTGTTATATATGCAATATCCTCTCTCTCTTTCTCTCTGATATATAATTGCTCACTTTCAAATGCTTAGTATGGCAAAAAAAAAAGTTTGGCAACGAGAAATTTATTGAAATAAGTAATGAGAGTACTACACCATATTGTGATTGGGTTAATTCTTCAAATTATTGCTTCATTCTTACCATGGCCTTACCGCCATCTCTGACAAGAGGGCATAATATGTAGCAGTGTTAAATAAAAGATATTCACTTTGTGCTGACAACCCGTCAGTGGTTCACCTCTAGGGCAGGGCTCCCCTCGAAGTAGAACCTGAACAAAGAGGCGACAATTGACTCAGGATATCCAGACACACATATATATATACTTGTATATATGATATGCATGCGTTTGTTGTAAGGACGTCGTTTTTCGACCAACCGCTCGACTACTGACTTGCGCGAGGGGGCCCAGCCTTTGAGTGGGTCGTTACTGCTTCTCTCTTTGCGATTGTGCCACCGACTCTGGTCGCCCCGATGGAGGTCGAGGGCTGATCCAATCCAACATTTCGTGAATACATCTTGTGTGTGCAATTTGAAGGCAAGCGAATTCAAAAAAGTGGGTTCCACACACGCTCTACTTAGGGCTTCGAGAATCTTACCTGTGAGGAAGGTGGTTGCTCACAATATACATATACATATATATATAATAGTCAGATTGGTCCCGTGGCGATACCTGCATGATGTAATAGACCAGTTCAGATCAGCATAGATACTGGGCTGGCGATTGATTCACTCTCGAGATCAGTAGATGTAACGTTGAGGTGCAGTGTTGACGTAATTCAGTAACTGACAAATGCCACGGCGTCAACCATCGCACCTAGCTAGAGATTTGACTGTAACGGCTGGCATACAATGCAAGAGTACGCTTATATTTTGAGCCAAGGGCGCATCATGCGAGCGTTACGTAGACATCCACTTCTTTGACTACAAAAAAAAGAGAGAAATGTTGTTTCAAATTGAGTGTGACGACCTGATGACATCGTATGATGGGTTGATCAGAGGTTGTGGTGGGGGGAGGGAAGGTAACCATAACGCCCAGGTCACGGATGCTGTTTAGCGGTCATACTGCCTAGATGATGTAACCGCCACACGATGGTACATCGAGAGGATTAGCATTTCGTTTTGGTCATACCACTCTGATCATGACATTCACTGTGACCGTATAATTTGAGATCATCAGTATCGAGTTTGTGTGATGTGTGCCGCGAAGAATAGTAACAATTCCTTAATGTCCAAGAATGAATATGGACGATTACCTAGGGCGGCAGGCGTAGGAAATTACGATGAAACATTGATCTGTCGCATTTCCTGATCAGGTGGCAGTCAGCTCGTTACGAGTTTGATTTAATGGATCTGCTAATGTTTTTTACCGCTATAAAGCAACCCACTCATTCTATGTCTGTTCATTTTATTGTGAATTTTCCAGGCATCGTCGGAGTAACATTCACAACATGCCATTGTAGGCGTACGTCAGATCAACCAAGTAGAACCAACTATAACATGCGAGGACATCGATCAGAGGTTTGTATATATGAAAAAGAGAATATATATATATATACATATAGATAGATAGATAGACAGACCACGCGTTGGTCTCCAACTTTGTACACTACACGCATCAGAACTGTGCTGTACTGTTGACTAGAACCCCTAGTACTGTTCGCAAAATATTTTAAGCTTTTTCTAATAGTGTACATTACGGAACTCACTCGTTCTGTAGAATGATACAGATACTGAAGGAGATGAAATCTCGCAGTCAAATGGAAGGATGCATCTGCTGTTTAGGCGTCATCAGGCGAACGGACGAAGATCATTCGGCCGCGACTGGCAGAGTGCCCTACAATAGCTCTGATAGCATTAACTACAATACAAAGTATCGTATCCGAAATCCGGATGACCAAGCTACTGAGTCAGACGTGCGCTTGACTCCGTCCAGCGGTTCCTCTTCGAGGAGGAGATTATCGCTTATTATCGGGATGGCTATCGCTTATGCAGTGGCGTCTCTTATCTGTATAATCGAAATAGTCTCCTTTTTGCCTTATCAGCATGAGGTAGCTTATCATAAATGCTACCCAAATGCGTATTCAGGCCAATGCGATAGGAGAGCCTGTTTTGGGTTTGGCTTCCGGCCTGCTTGGCCTGTGGCCGTACCTTTCCCATATATATATATATATATATAGATATATATGTAGTAACCTGAGGCAGATGTGCTAGGCCCTACCGAATCATGACAAGAAATGCACAGTGTGAATGATAAAAATGCCAATATAGCAAATACATAGTAGTACAACAGGAGATGTGAAAATGCCATCAGACGGATATATTAAATGATATATCGATTTTTATCTACCGTTTACATAAGTTGACTTATCTGGCTTTCGTAAGTTGAACAAAATGTTTCGCATACGTTAATAACTACATATGTAATACTTGGTTGCTTCCATTTGAACAACAGGTAAATTTAGAAACTGTCCTTGAACTGTAGTGAACTGTATAACGGCACGGTAAATACTAGCAGGCTTAAATTTGCCGCTTAATTTAAACGCATGATTGAATCGCAGGAGCATTGAAACTGTGAAATGCGCTTATCACTATTTATTTTCGTGTTATCAGCACTTGAACGTTTACATCATTCGCTTATCAAATAGTAGATTTTCTAGATAACGTGGCTGGTCTGAAATATAACAGACGAATATTTTGCATGCACAAGTTGCCGTACAGGATCCAGCCGGTGGTACCCTTCTAAATGCAACGAATTGCGACGTAATATTTTATCGTAAGCTTCGATTTCACATTCATTTGCATATGTATATATATATGTATATACATATATATATATATATATATATATATATATACATATATATATATATATATGTATATATATATATATATAATGTGTGTGTGTGAGTGCGTATGTACATCCACCCATCCGTCAGCTTCATTGTCTAATGTCCACTTACTAAACATTCAGTGTGGCGGCCACACAGCCTCCAGCCGCCGACTCCAAATGCATTATACATCCAGTGTTATAGAATGCGTCGTGCGTGTGTGCGTGCTAGCTTTCAGAGAGTTCGTTCTGATGGCGTCTCAGTGGCGAGACAAGTTGGCGTTGACGGTAGCGGCGGCGGCGGCGGCGGTAACAGCAGCAACTGCACTTTGTCGTTGTTGACTTCCCATTATCTCTCCGGGTCTCTTCGTCCCTATCTGTCTACACGGGAAGGCTGCCGGCCGCCGCAACACTATTATACGTCTGTGGTTTCCCGTGTCCCCTGCCACCGAGAGTCCCACTACCGCAACTAGTACAGAGTACAAGTCGTACCCCGAGTAGTTGTAGTTGTATCAGGTACAACTACTGGTGGCACTTACTTTCGCAGGGCTGTTTATTAGTGTGGGGATTTTGTGCGCTCGTCTCTATGCCCTAGAGCGCGTTGTTCTCTTTCTTTTGTCAGTTGTTGTGGTGGAGGAGGCCTGCGAGTTCGTGTTTTCCGAAGCTCCCTCTTTTCATCTGCTTCACCAAAAGTAGCCAGGGATAAAACAGAAAGGTATGCGTGAGAGTTAATCCGACTGCGCCTGAAACTCAACTCTCCGGCCGAGAACACACCCCTGTACATATATATCATATATATATATATATATATGTTTCCTGTGCACGTCCATTCGGCCATGGGAAATCTTCCTTATCGTTGTCAAGATATAATATATAAGCAGCTGGAACTACAGCAGCTTGGGGCTCATAGTCCGCCCAAGCAGGTTCTTTAGCTCATAAGCCCACATGGCTAATGCTGGGATATATATATATATATATGCATGCGCGGATAAATAAAAATATATGTATGTATATGAGGCGCTATGCTGTATGAGCATCCGGTATGTGTTGTCTAGGTGTGGCAGGCAATTACCTGTAGCTTCAGTATGGCGCAGATGTTGTCAAGATGTGGACGAGGCTATTATTGGGTTGCCGTTAACTCCGATATGGAAATACCTCTTTAGCAGAAATGTGTTTGTTTGATGACAGAGATATTCTTTGTAACTCCATGTCCCCTTTAAAATCTCTTTAGAAAGTAAATCCATATCGGTGTTCGACGAGTTATAAATTCCACCATAAAAGCTATGCATAGAAACCTCTGTATTTTCCAACCTTCAATCCTCACTAATACCTAAGGCCAATAACCCGCTTCGAGTACAGTTACAGGTTTTCCTAGTTGGCAACAAATGTATTGTTTGCTCGCCTCCAGCCGTACGCCGGACTGGACACATTTCTTAAGTAAAGTCTGCGTGTTTCTTGTTCGGCTGCTGCTGCTGTCAATAGGGGAATTATATAATATTTAATTTCAGTTATCATATCATCGCTGTCGATCTCGATACGACAGGTGTTCGACCTGACATACGTTTGCATGAACGCGCTGCTCACGGACTCGGGGAACTTCGCTGCTGCAGCTGCGGTACTCAGTTTCTACGAACCTTTACGATTTAAACCATCCACCCATCGACCCACACAGCAAACGAAGTGGATATTTTCAATTTCGTCTCACTTCATACTCTATCCAGCTGAGTAGGCGGCATCGAGCCAGCGGCAGCTACAGTGGTGCTCGCACCTACAGCAACTGTGATGGCGGGTGTAATAATATACTCATGTTGATTCAGTGAGTTCACCGGGGTATGGGGATATGTATACGGCGAGTTGGTACTTGCTCCAATCCACTGCTTCTGCTGCTGCTGATGATGTGTCCGTTCATCCACCCTCGTAGACAAGAAGAAGACTTCTGAAGAGGCCGACGAATCGCGTGGGCTGGCCAAACGCATCATCTCACCTCATTTTCCCTGAAAACGACATTCGGAGGTCGCATCCCCTGCAGGCCGCTCTTCGACAAAACTAGAACGCATAACACGCAAATCGGCCTAGCCAATGAAAGAATGAAAAACATACGCCGCAGACAAAACATCATAACACATCTTTGAGTGCTTCTTCTGTCGAACATACGAACGCAGGGAGCCGCCCTCGTCATGGCGATGGGTAGAGAGCGAGTTTGCTCGGTGGCGGTGATCGCCGCCGCATCTCTGCCATTGTGTATGTAGCATATTAGACCACGAGACACAAGGCCGTGAGGGCCACCGACATCGGCAGAGGAAAAGCAAAGAGGCAGAACCGGTGGGCCACTGGGAATAGCGGCGACTATTGCTGATGTATAATCTAATATCCCGGAGACGACCGCCAGCCGATCGTCGGCCGTTAGCGGGTCTTTGCGAGCTAGCGAGGTAGTGAGTGCTACTTGCTTGTCAGGGGAATGCGAGGACGACTTGAGGGTGCACCATGCAGCACAGCTTGCATAAGCTCAGCATCGGGTCGAGCGTCCCAGTTACGAAGTCGAAGATCCTGCGCGATATACTGCTATAGGCACCGAAGACACTGCTTGCGCTGGGACTTCTCTAGCACTCGCTGTGTGGGGATCTGTGTGGATGTGTACAATGTGTGTCTCTGCCCGATCAATGCCCGATAGTCGCGTATATGCAGTGACAGCTGATATGATTGAGCGCGCGAGTGAAGCCAGCGATGCAAAGCGGAGACAGTGGCCATTCGGCCTGCGTCAGGGGTGATCGTTCTTCAGGAAGGGATTTGGAGGACTTCTGGGGTTTGTGGGGTTTGTGGGCTGGGTGGGGTGATGTGAAAGGTGAGGACTCAGACAGAGGGAGTGAGTGAGGGTCGGAGAGACAATGTACGGATAATTATTCGTAGGAGGACAGAGAGAACGAAAGAGAACGATCAGAAGTCAGCGAGGTGGTCACACGAATGGTGGCGAACTGACCAGGAAAATACTATCGATTCACGGATCCACTTGCAAGGGGGGAGGATCGATGATCTCCGGCTACAATCATGTAATTGCAATGTGGAGTATGCTGCAAAGTGTGCCCCGGGATTTTGCTGTGGCGGTAGCAGGATCGATCTAGGTAAATTCGTATAATCGTATAAGCTAGTACGACTGGCCGGCTATAGAAATCTGGATTGGTCAGACAGATAACGCAGATAGACAGATGCGCTTTTGATAAATGAAAATCCTACGCTGAAAGACGATATGTATATACAAACGATACATCATAAAGCGTCCTTTATTCACACGGATGTAGTTTTCAGTACTTTACTCGGAGTTTTGAGGGCAGTTTACTAACGCAGGTGGCGCGGAGCCCGCCAGGAGAATAGATTGCTTATGCTGTCTGTTCTGGGCAACTTCGAGAGATAGTATGTACTCACGCTTTGCTGCAGAGCTTGTTCGACGCTAGGCAAATATACTGCTCGTCATATGAAAGTCGCAAAGTCACTTGAAGGTATTTCATCGTCAGAAGGGACGGTGTAAATCGCTCAATGTTTGGATGCTTATGGTATCATCGGTGACGCAGCATCGCCTGCACACTAGACATTTATGAATCCCTGACGAACACCTTCAAACTCAGGGATAACAAGACTCATGTCTAATTTTAACAAAAGGAATCTAATTAAATTTCCCTTCATCATACCTTCACTGGCAGTCGTGTGGAAATTTAAATAGAGGTCGTCGTCGTCTTCAGGAGGACACATCTTCTCCATACTTAGCCGACAAGATGCTCTGTCACAGTATCTCGCCTGCGGTTTTGATACGCCGCACAACACGATCCCAGGGCCTGGACAATATCCAAGGTCATACTGCAGCTTGAGGTCAGCGAAGCGAATTCACGCAGGTGTCATCTCGTTTCATCTCGCTTTACTTAGCTAAGCTTAGACTCGTGTTTCGAATCGTCACCAAGGGGGAAGCTTGCTGTGAGCGCGTGGTAAGGCAAACTCAAACGCCATCGTATGCCAAAGGGTGCAGCAAGTATTTTTGTTGTTGCTGCTATTGTTTCGGACAGACCTGTTTATCTGAATCTTAGCTACGTTCTCTACCGGAGAAGATATTTCCGCCTGAGAGGCCGTAAGTTCCTCTCGTCTTCTCCGTTAACGTTTTAAATGTACTATACAACTGCAACCGAAACGGAACACTGACTACATTTAGGGGCACTTAGTTGTAGGTTGGCCGCGATTGTGGTGTATATTGTTGTTGTATATATATATATACGGTCTAAGTTAGCCTCGCACTGTCCAGACTATATTTACGTTATGGAGCCTCTCAATATATGCGGGCAAGCTGGCGGTAGAAATATATCCGCATAAGTTATTTATTTTTCGCGGTACCACATCCCACCGTGCTTCTCATGCTGGTCACCGTCGCATCACCTGTACGCAAATACATCATAATCATGCAGCATAATGATGTAAGAACTTGCACACACGGCGAACTGATTGCTACTTCTGATGGTTAGACATCTGCTCATCAGGCACAGACTGACAGCAGGTGCTATAGGGTCGTCAACTTCGTCTTTCACCCGACTCGACTGCTGCTGCTGTTACGGTCGACACTGTGGGAATCACACGATCGATCCCGGTTAAGCCGGTTCAGGGCTAAAGCCTATCCGCTGTCTTACTCGAATCAATCAATCAATCACTTATTAATTCACTGGAGCGCAATTGCTATGCACGCAAGTGGGTGCATAGATAAGGCCGTATAAAGGAAGGGCGGCGTATGCATCTACGGTACATACGTTGTTGTAGATTAAGATCAGCTGAGAGGGTGGCGATCATCGGATTGGGTCACGCTGAAGAGAAGTGGTTCTGCTGCCGCCCGACGTGGGCTCTCTCTCTCTCTCCCTCCCTGCTCTTACTAGTTGTCCTGTCCTGTTCATCGTCATGGGTATGGCATTAGATCCTTCGAGGACTCGGGCGGTGGATACGGCGAGGCTAGAACGGGGCTGAGGGGAATCAGGTGGATACCTCATCACCTCGTCTCGAAAACCTCGGGGCCAATACATCATCACTATTTTCACTGGGTACCGACGGGGGGTCGAACGAGGACGACGTCGACGTCGCTGCCTCTTTCCCTGCTCGTGTTTACCTATGCAAATAGGTTCGATCCCGATCATTTGACCCCGTCTGGATCAACCAACCAAGCAGCCAACGAAGCAAGCACCCTCTCTCTCTACCTTCCGTCATAGTCCGCTTGCCTGAGCTGATCATCTGGTCGGCGGCCCGGCGGGGATGGCGGCATGGCTATCTTTACCTCGTTCACGGACATAGGCAACCGGGCAACACGTAGCGTAGCTGTGCGAGTTGGATCGCTTCGGGGTTGAGCTGGGCTGGGCTGGGCTCGGCTTTGAGCAGACAAGAGCATTTTCCTAGTCTGCCCAACGAGAAGAGCTGCTGCTGGTGCCGCCTCGGAAACGAGATTGAGATTGAAGGGTGGTGGGTGGGCGATCTCTCTGGGCTCGCACCAAAATTATAATAATACTGCGCTGTGCTTATTATACAGCGGAAGCGATATATGATATCATATATATATATGTATATATATATATATATATATATATATATGTGTTGGTTGCGAAAACACATATCTAGCTAGTTCGGACCGGTGTCCGGTCTTAGTGGTGTGCTAACACGAATCCATATCAATGAAGCCGACCCCACCGACGGCCGTAGGCCCTGCTGTGACGCTGCTAAGACAATACAGGCGTCAATGAAAGTATTTCAGAACAGATGATTAGCATTTGCAGCAGCCAATGATTCGGCGCCGATGCCACTGGTGATGAATGATGACGAATTGTAGATATTGGAAACTGATGACTTTTATATTTGGACACAGCACCGGCCGCAGCAGAAGAAGAAGAGGAATACTATGACGGCGTGTAGGTGACTTCTCCTCCGAATATCGAAGATTGACGAAAATCGATATTAAAAAGTTCAAGCGGTGGCCGATTTCTACCCGATGTCAGCCATAGTGTATGGATATGGTATTATGTCGAATATATCGCCCGCTATCGAAACCGCTAACGTTTTCTCCTGACGTTGTTGAAATAGGATTTGCTAACGGACACACTATGGAGAGATGACAGTGATGAATTCCTCTCGAGGGTCCCTGTGCTTGTTGGCTTGAGTTGCTCAGATGACTAGCGCTGGCTGATATCCTCGCTGATCGGATTGTCAGATCGGGTCACATCGCACACGTCCCCATAGCCACGTACAGGTATACAGACTCGCGTGTATGATCACACCCAGATGCGGTGATGTATAGCATGTGGCCCAGCTGAATGCTAATTATTAACTAGATTATTATTATGATTATAAATATTCGTATCTTTATTGTGCACTGCTCACTCTTACCCTACGAAATCCTGTTATGGTAGAGACTAAGCAGTAGTGATAGATAGCTGTATTTCGTGCTGCCCCGAACAGATCGAATCAGGATCCTCAATGAATCTTCTATATTGCTTTTACATCATAGATACTCTTTCACATTTTTGAATGAATATTATTATTATTATCATTCTTTCTTTAATTGTTGTTGTTGTTGTTGCTGTCATTATTTTATTATTTTGAATACGACTTACATAATATAAAGCGGATATTGTTTCTACCGGAAAGATATCTAAAAGGTGATTCGTTATGGCTGTGACCATCTGGTCATGCAGTCACCGGCCAGACTAGCAGCTGAGCGTGATCACATATACGTACACACACACACACACACACACACCCACATATAATGATAGATAGATAAATAGATAAGGCGAAGAAATGAAGGGAAAGAGACAATTTTAAGCTGTAGCCCAAGCTGTTAATTTGCAACGCCAATTCCACTAGTGTGCCGTCAACAAACAGACAGACCCGCACGTTCCCGGTGAACGAACATCATAACAACAACAACAACAGTGACAACGCCTTCGACCGAATGTGTTTAGCCTTCCTCTCTCGCTCATCTGCCACCGGATCACGTCGACGCATCAGTAGAACGAGGAACCTGTGCCGCCCGAACGTCGTCTGCTGCTGCTGCTGCGTCCACTCTCTTCCGTCCTCCCCCTGTCGGTACGCTATACGCTTGAGAGCCGAACGAAACTATCAAGGAACACCATCGTCGACGACGACGACGACAACAGCAACAACAACAACAACAGAAACAACAGCAATAACAACAACAACAGCAATAACAACAACAACAACAAGAACGTCTGTTGGTGATCTAACTACGAGTGCATCGTCCTCTGTCGAGAACTGCCATCGCTCGTTCTGATACCGCAGCATTGCTGTTGCGCCGTTGTTGTTGTTGTTGCTGTTTGCGAGACGTGAACCCGCCATCACAGACGTTTTCATCTATTATAAAAGCAATGGTACCTTTGACAGAACAAGAAATTGCAGGACATGACATGAGACCTGCGTGTTTCTATCCGTCCGTCCGTCCATCTGAGTGGTTGTGCTAAGAGACGACGTCTTGATGACCTATGACATTCGGCCTTACATCCATATCCATAAGCAGACAACCGTACGCATTTACGCGCACACACAACAGGACAGACTCGGCAGACTTTTGATGGCCTTGTGGGAAGCCGTTGTGTCGTTATATCTTGTCCCGTTTCGTCCAGATCTCTCTCTCTCTCTCTGCCCGTCTTGCTTGGTTGGCAAGGCTCTGCTATTTCCTTTGCCGACACGAAAGGTGAATGCTGGAGGTGATGCTCCACGCCTGCTACAGCCACCAGGCTGCTTCTACTGCAACTGCTACCATTATATTGTTATAGTTGGCTAGAAAACACATGCTATGCTTTCGTTCGCATGCTCTCGTGGTCGGACCTTCGACGCTTCGAAGCCGGACGCCATCGAGACGACACAAGGTGGTCAACAGTGGTGGGGGGGCGGGGGGGGGTGTAGCCTTGCTGCTGGCTAAACTCGATCGAGAACAATGCAAATAGTAGAACGTTTGTATACAACGAACACATTTGTAGGAGTAGCCCTCTTCATCACTGCTCGTTCAGCTCACTTCGATGCATTCAACTATAATTAAATAAAATCAACCTACCGGCTCTCGGTCCATATATTTAGTGAGCAGGACGGTCATCGAGAGTCAACGAAGTTACTCACAAAGCGTGTTAAGGCAAATTCGAAGCTATTATACATTTTCGGACGGGAAGGCGGGTGGACACAAGGTCTGAAGGGGTTTACAAGCGACGGGACACTGTTTCGTGTGTACAGCAAAATGTGGGGGCAATAATTTATTATTGATTACATCAACGAAAACACCCTTGATGCTGCTGGAGCTGGCCACCAGCTGAGGCTAGTCACTAGCGCGATCTGGCGTTTTGCCTGGACGTGGACATTTAGCCTGTGTAGGTAGAGAGCCTAGGCTTTTCTCTCAGCGCGAATATAGATATGTAGGCACGATGATCGCTTGATTATTAGTTGTGTCGTTTCTGTAAAACTTGACCAGATCGATGGAGACGGCAACGTCAGCTTCATTCAAAAACAGGTCTTCAGTGTTTGAGTTTGCTCAACCTGACGGCCAAATTGCTTAGCCGGCTCAGACCACAGTGTTCGAAGGTTTTTGTGTCACCATCTGTTGTGCGACGATATTCGCCGAGTTTCGACGAGCTGCCCCGATGGAACGGCAGTGTGGCCCCAGCCTTCTCATAGCTGCTTACGATGTCCGACTGAAGGCTAGGGCATGGCGACTCGCTCCGAGAGCTATTGGCACTGTTGAGCTCGTGAAAGAAGTTCACCCAATCGACATCCTTGCCTCGCGTATCACTGGTTAGCACAGGATAGCTAATGCTCAGACCGTTGAATTGACTAGCTGATGATGTCGTTGACGCGGCGCCTGCGCCTACCGCTGCTGCAGCAATCGGCGTATCCTTTTCTCCTCGAATTGTAACGTTAAGTCTAGACAGGAGCTTTTTAATGCTTCCGCGTTTCTTCGTTGTCGTCTGCATCTCTGTGGTGAGGCCGGCACAGAGCGGCGGTGGGGGCACAACTCGAGGTCGTTCTTCGGGGGCCGCAGACTGTGATGGACTGCTTGACCTGCTGGGCATTGAGTCGAGCGACTCGCACGTCATTGACGAGTGGTAACAGTCGCGATCCAAGTCAAAGTAGCTCCGAAAATCGCCGCTCCGATTGCCGCTGGAACATGGACTAGCGAAATATCTCATAGAGTCGCTGTGGGTCGCTGCCGCTAGCTTTGTGTGCTGTTGCCCATTTACCTCTCGGTAGCCGACGGTGACCGCCTGAACCTCGCAAGACGTCATCGCCACAACGGATCTCGAGCGACGCCTTATCACCTGTGTTCTTGCGACAGGCTTTCGTACTCGCGCCTCGAGGGGTCGTGACAGCTCCACGGGGTCGCTGGCACCGCTTGAGTCGATAGTGTCTTCACCAACAGTGGGTAGGGAATCTTTCCGCTGACTCCGAGTGAAGAACTGTCCACATCGAACTGTGGGAGCGACACTCTCTGGGCTGTACTGGTGTCGGCGAGGTTTTGGTGGCGCATTTCGAGGATCTCGAACAATCTCCGAGATGGGAGGCGGCCGAGGAAGTGGCCACGAACGAGCCCTCTGCGATCGTTGGTTGGCGGCGGCGGTGGCGGCCACGGCGGCGGTGACGTCCTCCACTTCGAGCATCATATCGCGTACAATTAGGTTACGGCCAGGTTGCCAAACACAACGTTGGAACACCGCGATGATGATGATGATGATGATAACGATAACAACGAAGGTGGTGGATATGGAGAATCCTTATTATCGCGTCAAATGGAACGGACACAGTTCGACGGCGATCTACAGCAACACACGAGCACTTATACTTGACATATTCACATATATCGTTATTGTTACTATTATTATAACATTACAGCACCTATGTGAAACACACGAAATGCTGAGTTAAGTAGACAAGTACGAAGTGCCGAAACAAAGTATATCTATTTATCGATCCCCTCGATAGTCACGGTGTGTCGAGAAAACACGAGCAGTTGACAGTGATCGTTGCTCGACTACTGAGCAAATGTCACCGTAGCATGCTTCATCCATCAGGGGGGGGGGGGCAAGCTTGCACGATCCGTCATCAGGTAGAGCTAAATCTCCGCTAGATTGAACGGGCCGTTGAGCAGTGCTACTGACCATGCTCTCTATCCGACAGTTTGTCGTCCGCACTCCGAGGAATCGTTGTCATCTGCACTGTAGCGTTTGTGTAAATACACAGCTACCCATACACACACACACGCACGAGCGCAGCCGAACGTCAAAGACCACAAACCACCGTCGGCTCGGACTCGCCGGCTCGACACACGGCCTCGTGGTCGCTCGAACAAAGCTCTGTTGTGATATGCACTTGTAGGCTATTACTGAGAACAACGGCTACCATAGCATGAAACATTGAGCCATTGGGCATTGCATCCACGCTTACGTCTACATGTAACAGCGATACCAATCGCTGGGTACGCGAGCGAGCGAGCGAGGGAGGCAGGATCGGCCGACTGGACGACGCCTCATACAGGAGACTCGACCGACGGTTGCCGCATTAGACCAAATACCTTCGAGGCTACCACGAGGAACGCTTGAGGCCAGAGCTAACTGAGCGACTGTCGGCGACCACCTTAGCAATCAGTCATTCACTCCCTCCTGTTGCTGCTGCTGCTGGTGCTGCTGCCGCTGCGGCTGATCCACCTTATACTTGTGCTATAACACCACTGTTGTACGGCCCGATACCACCGTGCCATTGATGCTACAGCTCCAGTTGCTCCTGTTGCCGCTGCTGTGGTAGAATCCGTAGAAGTAACGCTTAGCTTGAGATGTTACTCGGCGATCGACGTGTTATAGTTGGATGACGTGCTCTCGACAGACTTTGAGCAGAGCGGTTACCGACGAGACAGGCCTGGATCGATTCACTCGCTTGATGCTTAGCCACCAGCTCTCTCAGCAACAGCAGCACCGGAGCTACCAACGAACACTCTGTGCGAGACACGCCCGTTTGCATGTCTTTCTAGACAGCTATAATAGCTTGTTGTCTCGACACCGTCATCATTATCGATCCAAGTACGAGTACCTACAACGCTTGTATCATCCGGTTGACTCATTGTCGTGGCCTCTCTCTCGCTCTCTCTGCCTCAGTCGTTGTAACGGTCACGGTATTATCGTGGTGCAGTTGTAGCCGCCTCTACTCGAGGATCATACCATGTCACGTTTAAGTACCCAGATGTGGTCATCAAGTATCCCTGGTCGAGTCTGCTCACTGACACGCATGACGATCCGAACACATTATCTATCTATCTATTTATGTGTCTATGAATCGTGTCGGTTGCAAGGACTTCACTGACAAACGAGTCAATAATGAATGGATGACAAAGACAACTTGAATGAACGAACAAGGTTGAGGAGCACTTCTCTGCTCCAGGAGCGACTGCGCGAGGCCGGAGCAGGCGCCTCGGGCAACAGAGACATCCCCGAGGCGAGGCGTGTGTCATCCACGTATCTCCATATGTGTCAACGAAGGACGCTGGCCTCGGAACGACGTTGTCGACCTACAGACATATCGTATGCTTTAGAGATATATGTGTGTCCCTGATCATCGAAGCCGGTCGCGACACGCAGTGCTGATGATGGAATCGGTGTTGCCTCTCTTTTCCCGTGCGAGCGAACGCGTCTAGTCGTCATGGTCAAAGAGACTGAATGGTCTAGTACAGCTCGGCTAGTGTTCGGGACGTGCCACTAATGATAGCTCGACGTACGAGCTTGATCTTAACCGGCAACTACTTTACGAGATCTGACCTCAGTGATCGGAACACCCTTGCTGTTAAGTCAAGCGGCGAAGGCGACCTCAAGCATTTGTCTATACCTCGTATTGGCTGACAATCAAGAGTACAAGATTGAGGCTGCCGCAGTCCGGTAGAACCGACTGCCAAGCAGATATGTTGATCGCGGCAAGTATTATACGACGATGACTACTATAAGGGACAGTGCGGTTTTGCATTGCGTAATTTACGTGCGAGGTTGATTACTCTGTCAAATGTCACCCGCGCTTTGTAGTTTCAGAGTCATTTCAAGTGAATCGACTCATTGGAGCGCCTGTTAAACTGAGTCTAGTAGTGTCCATTGGTAAATCAGAGAGGGACAACCGAAGAGTACTCCTTGGAGATTGTGATAAAATATAACAGACCCCCCGAGTATCGATGGGAGAGAGAGAGAGATGGAGTTTGACCATTCGAGCGCGTGGGTTCGTGTCGATTTGTTAATTTGTAATTTGCATAATAAGTGTGCACAGAAGCGTGTCCGACATCAATGATTAGCCGGCCAGCAGGTTATGAAAGCTAAATTATTCAGCTATATAAAGTAATTGCTAATGTCATTAGCGTGATTACAGGTCGAAAATTCATTCAAAATCATGCTATGCTGGCAGCACACACACACACACACACGCACACACAAAAAATACCTATAATTTATCCACACTTTAATAAGCGAACAGCTTAATTTAATTACCTATCATAAAGTAGAACTATCGTTACTGCCAAGCGATCAATCATTCGTCGACAACGCAGAAATAACGGCAGACATTATTCTGTCATCTTCTTATTCATTAACGACAATAAAGGTAAAGGTAAAGCTTTTATTTGTTTATTAAATAAAAATAAATGATCTACAATCGTCTTAGCTTCAATAACATGTTGTTTTTTTTCGTTCAGGCTGACTCTCAGCCAACATTTAACGTCCACAGTACAACTGCTTTTAGCATTGCTTCGTAAGACGGACTCTTAAATGCAAATGTGCAACGGGTGGGGACAGAGCCCTTGCGGGCACCTACGTGTCTCTCCTCCGATTGCTCGAAGGCGCACACGAATGGACCACCAGGTCACCGGGCTCCAACAACGTGTAGCCACTCGAAACAACGCCTGTAGTTTGACGTCGGCTGACTTTCATATGAAACTAGATTTTTTTATAATCATTTTACTAATTGCACCTATGCTATGAATACTTCATTGCTCAATTCCAGCTAATGTTGCCTCCATTTGAAGTCGTCCGCCACGAGCGACGCTTTTTCTCTATTTTCATTCATTGATACATTCATTTAGGTACACAACACAAGGCGCAACCTACAACGGCTATTTGTCTATTTCGCGTTTCACAATTTTGTATGTGGTCACCCCTTCGTCTACACTATCCCCTCGCCGAATGGGGTTTGTCCATATTTTTCGGTTCACTGACCACCCCACCAATCAGCCTTCGAGTTTTTCTATGCCTGCCTGTGTCGTCGTTGTCGTCGAGGTCTCTCTCTTTGAGCTCTTCAGGGGGCTCTAGGTCATTCAGTCTATTCTGCTGGACTCCTGCTTCACGGTGAAGTGAAGGGCTATGCCAGCAACTGCTGCTTTACAACAACTGCACGCGTGCGACCCCTGTCCGCCATGGTTCGGTCGAAACAGGCTCGGACCCAGATGGTTCTTGCCTTGGGGCAAGCGACTGGGTCAGGATTAGATATAGAGAGAGAGAGAGAGAGAAATGAGAGAAGTCTGAACGGATGGCTGGACCTGGTCGACCCTCGTGCGCAGATATCAATGAGAGAGAGAGTTGGTAAAGCGATATGGCGGTGTTCACACAAAGCAACCTCGCGACCTTTTGAAAAGGTTGGCGAGGACACAGGCACGAACATACTGTAGGAATATATAATAGCAAATCTGTATAAAAGTATGTGGATTTGTGCTCCGGGAGAGTTCCATTGGGAATGTGTCATTTAGTTTTGCGTTAATTTCACTATTCTTTAATATTTCTTTACATCTCCTGCTGAACACAATAAGATAGACATTCGATAATATTTATCGCTAAAAAATCAAGTCTACAACAACGTAATTCGGTAGTCGAAACACCGCTACAAGGGTCTATACATGTACCCGTGTAGGGGTGTTTGTATAAAGTTAACTTGGTACAATAACAGCAACAACCAATGGGTAATTGGACGTGTCAACAAGGCTTATTGACAGACATCGACAACCCCACCACCACCTTTTATAGTCCATAGGCAACAACGTAGCAACCTCCACACAAGTATATACACAACAAACAAGCTAATAGAATATAAGGCTTCTCACTCATCTCTTGCATTAGTCACTGTTTCTACCAGCCTGATATTAAGCCCATTCATGTCGGCTCCTTCCCCCATTGGCGAATAGCAAATAGCCACGTGAGCAGCCGCGGCGCGAGGGTAAGCGGTAGCCTAACGGCGGGGGGGGGGGGTATGGGACTACCCCATCGTATTCCCCGACGTTCGCCGATCGTTGCTTCTGTCGTGACCCTATGACGTATTTATACTTTTAGCTCGCCTAGACCAAAGTTGCTGTCTGCCTGTCTGTCCGTCCGTTCGTCTGTCTGTCTGCTCGTCCGTCTGTATGTCCGTCTGTCTGTCTGTCCGTCCCCAATACGGCTGAGTGTGGACGCGTCCGTTTGGGTTCGGTGTAGGAACGATGGGGTAACGGCCTAATTGGATATTTGTGCCTGCTAAAATGCAGGCAAGCACAGGAAGCATAGAATGTACAAAATGCACCATGCTGTCGTGTAGCCAATCGTCAGCCAGTCGTCCGATTCGTGACAACATTAAGACTCTCCGATGGAGGCTAAAGGGGAGACCAACTACACAACACTGCTGAATACAACCACAACAGACACATTAAGTCGATACATTCGATGCCAATAGACTGTGTGTGTGAATGCAGCTGGATGCTAGGCAGCTACCTAGGCGTCTGCGTAGGTGGCTGCACGACACGACTAGAACACACAGTGGTCTTATACCGAGAGGAGGGTGGTGGTGGTGGTGCTATGAAGGAATTGGGCATATGACGAGGCTCGATTTGGCTCAGGCAAAAAAGCTACCTGTTTGAGAGAGACGGAATTTGGCAAATAGGATATTTGCCACTCTTTGAGCTATTCCAAAAAAAATTGACATAGTAGATCTATCTTTATATTGAAAAGTTCAATTCGACCATTCAAACTCTATTCACAAGGAATTACTATCTTGTGGTTTAGAGCTCGACTACGAGCAATTGCTTCATAGCCGTGAATGTATTATTATGCAATGCCAGCGATTGCTACTAACCGCGTGGCGTCTTAAGCAAGGAGTTGGCCAATACTATTTTGAATGGTGTTCACCAAATCACGCCAGATGACGTTCGCGCAGTTTCAGCAATTGTGCAAACAACGATTTGTTGATCTTATTGATGCATGCTTATAAGATTATACACAATACTATACACTACCAAAAACACCTTGGATAATTGATTGACCTGTTTTCAGGGTCAAAATTCAATATCCTCTTAACAATCCCCGAAGCAGCGAGTGCACAGTGTTGCCGAGGAGCTGACATTCTCGAGAGACACCATTAGCTTTGAGAATGTCGCAAAAATGATCAAGGCATTCAACATAAAAGTGTTGTTTGCTAACTCGCTGATCCGCGTCTGACCGCCTGCGGAGTGTAAAGGCCCCAGGGTTTCATGCCGCGATGAGGCGGCAAAAAGGCGGCAAGAACATGTGCATCGAATCGACGCGGAGCACTCAGATGCCGTCTGTTCGTACTCGGCCAAGTGAATCTGTCAGTTTCCGACCTGTGTTCACAATCATTTAACAGACAAACGCCTGGTGCTGAGAACAGACCTGCGAGCCATTTAAGTACGCGCTCGAGGGAGGCCTGCGGTGTGTGCGCGGAAAGAAGATCGATATGGAAAGAAGGCACTGGAGAGGCCAGTTGTGGGGTATCTGTGCGCTTCGGTCTCTCTGCTACATCCTGGTCACGGCTCCAATTTCCAGGCATTGGTTTTCCACAGACTCTGCACTATTTCCCCCTCCTCAAGATACAAGTTCAGCCGCACACTCACTCATATACCGACATACACCCACTACGAGCAGACGGCACGGCCTAGGCGCGTTTCCACCTCTCGGTTCGAGGCGAAGTCATCGATGGAGAGGCAGCGGTGGTGAAGTGCGGCTCGTTGCGCCGCACTCGACGATGATGATGATTATGATGATGGCGATGATGATCAGCGTTTGCGAAATTTGCAACATTTGTCTTTGCTTCTTCTTGTGGGCGCACCCCCCCCTGATGTGCCCCCATCTCCGGACTTCCCTCTCACAGGGACAGCTTGGGGGTGTTCTATGGCAATCAACTGCAAAAAAGGAGACGTCCACGGCGCAGCTGCAGAATAAGAACAGAGTTTGCGCGCCGCTTTCGATTAAACGGGGCCGACCGACCGGGCCGAGTTTTTTTTCTTCTTCATTCTTTCTCCACGGGCCATTCGGCCGAAGGGCCGCCGGGGCAGACCCAGACCCCCAGAGACGGACGACGCCTTTTTTCCCCATCGTGAACTGCTGCTGCTGCCGTTTCTGCTGTGGCGGGCGCCTACGCCATAGTCTATACCGCAGCAACAGCAGCTGCTGCTATTTCTGCTGTTCGTTTGCCGAAGGCGGGGGCACCGTCCGGGTCCACTGGGTGGTCGAGTGACGGAAGCCAGCGAGGATGCCGCCCAGTGGGCCCCACTGCTCCTCAACGAGTCATCGCAGAACCCACTTTCATTTCATTCTGCCCACGGCGGGTTCTTGAAACGTACGTAACTCTTGGTGGTCGGCGACAGCTGACAAATCGAACGCTTCAATGGAGCAGAGAGGAATGATAATAATAATAATAAGCGCGATCGTGGTCGTGATGATGATAATGACAATGGTATTATTTAATAATATGTTAGTCTACGAAATGGATGATGTCAATGTTGTTGATATGCGCCGATTCGCAGCACTGAACTATTATTTTTCATTTTCTCTCGTGTGGTGAAGGCCTTTGCAGGGAGTACCTGTAGCGAGTTGCTGATCTGTGTGTGGAAATCGATCGTTCTTCTTCAGTGAACTTATCTACTTAGAATTGCGAGAAGGCAACCACAATGCCTGTAGACATTGGTGCTCAATTATTTATTCAATCAATTTGGATCGTGTCAAAGGGGAATAAGAAAGATGTATTATAGCTATTCATTATCAAAGCTTCCCCTGGCTCCTCTCGGCGTGTTGATAGCATACGCTTGGAAGTTGCGCCTTAGACCGCGGCTCATAGTAACTTTTAAGAGGAGAATATTGGCGAAGCTGTACAGCGTACGCAATCCGCACCAAAACTAAAACACCTTGAACTCCCTTCGGATTTACGACAGTTATGTGCTGACGAACGGTAGAATCTCTTCGGTGCAACGCCACAGCCATGAACAGTGTCGGGTTTGTTCAGTGATTGGTGGATGTCAATGATAGCAGTTAGTACAGTCTATTCAAATGGGTTCGCAACTTGATGGGTTGCAGCTTCGTAAACTTTCGTTTTAAAGACAACTTGGCTCGTATTTGTATTCTTTGCTTTTCTCTATAAACACACATTTAGATAGCAAAAAGCATTAGATTTGCAAACAGAAAAGTTCAAAACATGAGATTTTCGAGTACGGCAAACACACTACTTGAAGCTTTCTGACCGGCGTGCTTCAAGGCTTGCACGAAAATTTGATGCCTTATTGGAGAATTGTTTGTAACTTTTATCTCAACGTCGATGTTTTGCTTGAATATACACGGTACGATCTCAGTATATGCATTGGCATAAAGGAGAACAAAACATCCATGGATCATTATCTTCGAAATCAATCAAAAGCTGTTGTGTATGCCCAAGGATTAATATTGTGTAGAAATTTTCGCTAAGCATAAGCTGTACATAGGTGCTAACGTGAACGTCTGCTATTTCAGGTAAGAATACGAGCTGACTGCCACTTCACTGAATCGTACGAGCGTCAACGATTTTCGTGGAATCTGCATTCAGGTGTGCGAAGGCATATCATTATCATGAGCTTACCTTCAGACAGTATCCGATTTAATCAGATTATTTCTATTACGAAATAGCGTGGACACGTTTACAGTCAATTGGGTTCTCTATGAACATCTTTTTGACGAAGATGATATTCGGATTAATTTCCTCCAGTAATCACTGACACGCTGTCTGCGCTGGTGAGGCCATATTACGAGAGCCGATTTCCGATCAAATGGAAGGTATCTGCATTGTACATATAACGCTCCTAAACACGCCTCTGAGGTAAAAGAGATCCCTACCAAGGGAATAATAAATAAACCATATATATATATATATATATATAAGATGTCGATTAACGTTCATGGACTACACCGAGTCCTCTATAATTGGTACTCCGATGCTGAGGAAATATTGAGAACCACAGTATCGGTCAATTCACCAGTCCCATTTCAAAACAGAATTTCGTTGACAACAATGTGCAGCAAAAATTCGTCCACCTCAATTTTCAAAAGGGGTGCAACTTGGGTGAGGTAAATTTTGGGACAATATATGCTATGGCTCATGTGTAGTTTGTGAGAAATTAAATTTTGGAAATTTCAGATTTTTAGCCGATTTTTGAAACTGGCAAAACTTTGTCTGCGGCTTTAGACACGGTGTAGTAATATTTGGGAGATTCCCGGAGAAATTGCTGATAAATATTGTAAGCGCTGGTGTTCTCTAAATATGATGTTTTCACTATCAACGGCATTTAAGGGTTTCGGAAAATTCTAGAAGTTGCATAGTATCATAACGTACCGTAATTTGACTTAGAATTCTCGCTGAAAATATTCCTTCGCGCCCAGAAATATTCCCGAAGCGTCCGTCTACCGTAAACAAAACAAAAATTTCAATTCTAAACATTTTATCGATTTGAAGAGGAAATTTCGTTTCGATATTCTTACACATTTCTCCTCGGAGAATGTTTTTACATGAACAAAATACCCAGGGGGTTGTATAGGTGCATGGGCCATGCAAATCGAACGCGGGTAAATTTGCTACCCGGCATTCGGATAAATCTCGAATGGACAGACAACTATACTTCAATTGTTGACACACTTGTCAATTGAGCATCATCAATCATATAGCGCTTATGGCCGTAAGCTGTTTTTCCCCAATAGCAGTAGCCTCTGGACAGACTCTCTCGGGGGTGGACTTACTCCCTACGAAAAGCACTCGCCTCATCTGCCTCCGCGTAGCTGATTATAAGCGGTCCAAGCCATTTATCCTGGCAGGTGCGTGATTAAGTCGTGGTTGTTGTTTCTCTTCGCGATCACCGTCATTGAGGGCGGCACACTTGTGTACCACAGTTTGTTTTATGTCTCTCCTCATTTCGTGAGGGGGGGGGAGTTCTCCAATATCGGAGAACTGCCCAGTGCCTGGGCATGATCACCCGATTTCCCGCTGTTGTTTATCGTGCAGCGAGTTTGGAGCATCGGACTCATCGAGATCGCGTACTCATCATCAGGCCGCCGCGTCTAGCTACCGGTTCGTCGTTTGTGCGCTTCCCTTGAGATCTTGATCGTCTTGATTTAGTCCCTCTTATTTATTTCTTTAGCTAATAATCACCTCACGTGAGACCTCTACCTATGTCTCTCTCTCTCCGAATAAGCGAAGGTGACATCGACGTGAGCGGACCCACTAATAGCGGAGACAGTGACGATTATCTAAGCCGCCTCCATTGTCTCGTAGCCTTGTTGAATCGACCGAGCCAGCAAGAAAGACAGACCGACGTCTTCAGCAACCCCACCCCCCCCGTACGACGGCCTAATAGGCTCATTATTTTAATATTGGGCACAGCCGAATCCTGGCATCGTTCTAAAAAGGCTATTGCGGCAAACGTAAGGGAAATTATTTAATATAGCTATACTTTATAGTTAAGCGGCCCGATTTCTTTTGTCAATATTCGACATGAGTCTTGTTATCCCTGAGTTCCTGTATTGCTGCTATCCGGTGTTGTCCTGTCACCTAGTCAGGAAGGTCTTGAAAGTGTACGTACAGAGATTCATAAATGTCTAGCGTGTGTGTGGGTGTGTGTGTAGGCGATGCTGCGTCCCCGACGATACCATAAGCATTCAAATATTGAGCGATTTACACCGCCCTTCTGACGGCGAAACGCCTTTAAGAGGTTCCGCGATTTTCATATGACGAGCAATATATTTGCCTAGCGTCGAACAACCTCTGCAACGGTGCGTGAGTACATAATACACTCGTAAACTGCCCTCAAAACTCTGTAAACTACTGCGAAACGTATGATCTTGCAATAAGAGAAGAAATCAATCAAATTACTGCCAGTGATCGGCGCCTGATTACTGTGAAACCCTAGAAGTACTTCGTCTGATGCGGTAGCCGCCCCCGGAGAAGCAAGGCTGATGGGGGCGACACTCGATAAACGTACGAAGAAAAGCAGCAAAAAAAACGTTGGCCCTTAATGATTGCCACAAACCAAGGGGATAACCTAATTCAGGTTAAGTGGGCTTTCCGAAGAGAGAGAGAGAGAAGGGCTGATTGAGTTTCTTGAATGACACTCGAAAGGATGGACTAAAGGACACAAGGTGAAATCAGTTGGATGATGGATTATAGTGGACATTGCTTACTAGCAAAATAGGCTACGAAAGAGTCGACCTCAATCTCTCAGTGGGTCTTTAAAAGGACAGCTAATAATATACGTGTTTGTATGATTACCTAGGGTAAATTTGGTACGTATATAGAACACAGGGTTCTTTCCATCGCACCTAATTCCAGTTCGAAGCGAACACGAACGACTGAGAGAATTCTCCCTTTCTGAAAACAGAGAATGAAAACGATGGTGAACATATTGAGTATATAGGAATATTATTATTATATTGTATTAGGCGGCCGTTTGCGTTTTCGATTGAAAAAATGGACAAAAATGAAAATAGAGATGAATATTCTCCCCGCCTATACCATCCGTGCGTTCACACGCCGTCTAAGTACTTATATGTATGTATGTATATATATATGTATATATATATATATATCCATGTATATGCATATACAATGGCCATACGCAGATGGGAAGCTACGCTTGCAAGTGTTCCCCATCCAACTTCATCTTGTCGTCGTGTTTTCACAGCGTGATCGATATGCCGCAGGCTGGACCGCGCCCCTGAGTGGGGTCTGGCAACACCGCCTCTATCAGATGGCCCGTTGTTACACGTTATATGAATACGCCACCCAGTAAAAATCAAGAGAGAAGCTATGAGACGAGCGTACGGCGAAGACGACTTCGGAGCGAAAAAGCTTGAGCCTATGCATCCATACTCTGCATAGCTGCACGTTTATCGATGCCCCCCACGCCTACACTGAGCGGAACTAGCGACGGCTAAGTTTGAAGCAACAGCAGCAGCGGCAACATCAGCATCTTGAAGTAACTGGCTGTGTCTGTGGCCAGATCTGAGATATGTGAGTCAGCTGCGAGTTGCACACTGCACTGTATCTCTATCCATGTATCCGAAAGAAGCAAGCTACAGCGGCGGCAAAGCGATGCACTGGGCGTTACTATTCCTCCACAGCGCCTCGTCCGATCCGCTCTCTTCTTTAGCGCGCTCTGAACAAGCACTGGCACGTGCCACACAGTGGGGTACAAGACCCAATTCACCATTCACTGCTCAGCTGCTGCCCTCCGGGGGTGGACGTCGTAGTAGTTCGAAGGGGTCGAACGCAACTCGTTGAATGTATGTAGATTCTATGACGCACGGAGACAAGGAAACAATCAGAGCACGGGGCGTGTACCCCATAGGAGAGGATGACGGGAGAACGCGGGGCAGCCGGCCGGGTTACGAAGCTGGGTTGAGTTATGTTGGCCGACAACCCTGGGCTGGTCGATCGACGACGACGATGTTGATGCTGCCAAAAGCGGCGGCAGTTTATAGAGATATCATACATGGTCAGACAATAGCGGGCAGTGTCGAATGGATGTGCAAGGAATAAGATTCTCAACAACTGCTCGCAACAATTCTCACTCAGAACGTGGACAGAGGAAGAAGAGCACGCCAAAGCATAGCCCTGCTCGACCCTGGATTGAACAGGCCTGGACGAATCACTTGGTAATCGCCAAAGGACTACCCGACATCGAAGACTTGGTGGCGACCATGGCGATGTGGGGGCCACGCTGATAGCGCTGGCTCGGTGCAGCAGACGAAATCAAATATATTATACATACGCGGATCCCGAGCAGACGTTCTCTTTATTCCTGCCGACTAAGTTAAATAGCGGAAGCTGAGGCTTGAAAAGGAAATGGATGGCGAACAAAAAGGAGACAAAATGTTGTGTAAATAAGAACAGACGTAGTACAAAAAATTAACAGGGTAAAAGTTGCCTGTCGGGTACCCCTCAACTAACCCACACTCGCAACGATCTTAATTACTGATAGTTCAATTAGTATAACAAGCAGTGTATGTACCACTATATACTATAGATCGAAGTGCACTACGCATGCCTAAGAAACAGAATTTGACCCAAGAAACATTACCCGAAATTCGAAGAGACAGCCACCCTCGCAGGAGTGTTACTCAAAATATCACTTCCCAACTGACAGTATACTAAATGCTAGCCGATTAAAATGTGTGATCGATTTGTTGCAGAAATCAGTCAAAACATTTCAGGAATACTTGTCATGAAAGGACAAACATAACAGCCGTATGAAGCACACGCAACCCGGTGTGGGTGTCCAGCGCCAAGTAGTCAGTAGCGGGAACTGTTGCTATCGTCGATTGGAAAGTTTCAAGACAGGCCTTTAAACTATTTGCTAATGTATTTTAACATATACAACAATTTGTTTGAGAGTGAACCGCATCAGTGCGGGTGTCTGTATCACACGGCTGAAGCTATCACAGTTATTCACCCAGTCGCTGTTGGCTCGTGAGTTCGTTTTTTGCCGATAGAATGCCTTGCAAGCTGGCAATCTCAAATCATCGAACAATCGAAGCATTGAATAGACGGTAGCTAGATGAATGACTCTACTAACAACTCGGGACAGAAGCTCGCACCCCTATAACACAGAGAGTGAACACAGAGCGTGGAGTATTGGTTATCTCGGCGCGAGAACGGGCGTTGGATTTTATTATAATTGTATTTCTCGCCGCTCCGTTATCGATAGAAAATCGGCCGCCAACGCGCCGCCGACGTCTGGTATATATATATATATATATATATATATGTACCTCCCCATGTGGCTCCCCCATGGGTATTCGTGTAGAACGATCTCAGTAAAATCACGATAATTACGTTAATATTATCACAGGCATATTCAGCGCCGTTGGCAGCGGCCCTCGTCTCGGTTTGCTTTATGTTTGACACTCAGATCAGCGGATCAGATCGAATCAATTCACCCCATGAATGACTCTGTTTCTGCTTCAACCACCAACCCGCCACCACTGTTAGTGCAATATCATTTCTCATTACCATCAATCGATCGTAGCAGATTCACAGAATATTTGATTGGCAGAAAATGGAGGCGGCTTGTAACGTCAATTCTTCCTTAGTGGATTCTATTGTGTTATTACTGTTCCCTGTGATTTCGCATTTATACTATCATATAATATCATGACCACGCTCTGTTCTTCTCAATGTCGATTAGTGGCCGCATTTCTCGTATTTTTATTCTCTCTCTCTCTCTCTCTCTCGTTCAAAGCTGCGAACAGCAGCACAGCTTGACCACGCCGATATAAGGACAAACGGCCACCCCAGAGATAACCGGGTGAATTGACGGATTGCGAATGATTTCGAATATACGAACAGCACGTTGACAACGTTTGGTGCCAGCACTTGGTACCATTTTATTTCTATATTATAGCAGAGTATAAATAGCATGAGTCAATGCACAATTTGTTCATTCACCCACTTACAATTATCAACATTATTATTATTATTATTAAAGGACATCGCCGCATCTATCTAACGTTCGTTGCGTGAACACAGTAGCTGGACACAGGGTACATATAAACAGCAGCCGAAGGTGGGCAGGGGAGGCTATAAAAGCCGTCGTAGGTCAAACAACGCCGTAGCAGCGTGAACGAATCTGCTAATTACGCTCAATCATATATAATAGATAGATAACAGTAGTAATAGCAACAGCAGAGTATTTCCTCATTCCGTTGTCTGTTCGTACGAACTGTTGATAACGTTGTTGCTGGCGGGTAATTAATTACGTCGACACGTACTGATGGACGTGTACCGAATGGCTTTCACTGAACTGGAACTATAATAAATAGCAATTATATATGTGCAATAACAAACGTGATGAGGTACTATTGAACCGATCGCAATTCGTATGATACTATACGTGTTAATAATAATCGATGTATTGATTAGCATTGGTAGGCCGCAGGAGTAATCTCTGATTGGGATTCTATTCTCTGCGGGACTTGTCTACTTGGTGTTGAGATGAATCAATATTTATGTAGACGGGTCTCGACCTAATTGGGTGATGGATATATTAGATGAATCTCTGTTTAGAGGTGGGATGGTGCTTAGGGATCGAGTCCGATCAAATCTTCTCGTATTCAGAGCGAAACACTCATTGTCCTCATCGACGTTTTTCAATGGCGGCCTTGAACAATATGCGCACAATAGTGCCTATGACCCCACCCAGTGGAGGCATTCACATACAACCAGTCTAACTATCGATAATACCTGGGCCAAGTTAGCAAAGTTAGCATAGCACGCCAACAGTTCAGCAGCCAACCAGCAGGTACGCATATATATTTGCTGCACTCATCATGCTGGCCTGGTCGACAATGTACTCAGGCAAAACGAGCTAGGCAATCCCTACGGCTTTCCTAGAAGTTTAGCTTCGTACTGGGCGGGATGTGGTTTGCTATGGGGGTCTGTTGCACTATAATATATGTAATACTAACACAGGCCACTGCATTGACTTGTGTGCGACCGCCAGCTGGTTGGCCACAGATAGATCTACTCTGGGCCAGCTGCCCCAGAGTACCAGTGAGGCCAGTGACAGATAGAACAGAGAGAGAGAGAAAGACCCTCGTTCCCTTTTCTTGTTCCTCTTCTCGTGTCGCCGGCCCGCGTCCGCATCTCGTATGCTGCCTTTGCCTCCACCGTCCCCTCCAAACGACTCCAAGCAACTTCCCGAACGGAAGCAGCAGACCTGCCCAGATCGGCACTGGGCGGCCAGCCGCGTCAGGGCCCAAAACGCCGCCGGGGCACGCACACCGAGACACACCCGCTAACATGCGCCCGTCGACCGAGTCATCCACACGCGCGCGCGCCAGTCCGCTGCGATGCCTCTGTGATAACGACACCGGAAGCGGATGTGTCGACGTGGCGCATTTTTCAAAAGGTTGAAACTATCTCTCATATTCTCATCTGCTCGTTGTCATTCCCTCTCTATATCTCGCTATGCGCGCGTAGCTCTCTGCAGCCACTATGGCAGTTTCCTTTTTCTCGATACGGCCAGCTTCGCTGGTTGCGTGCTGCGGCCTGATTTTGCCATTTTGTGACCACGCTGGCCTCCTCATTTTCGTCTAACGTTTCCTCTGTACGCGCGCATTCGCCGAGTGGCAGATGCGTTGAGAAGTTAGTAACGGAGGGCGAGCAAGAGCCACCCTGGACGACTACTTGAGGCCCTGCAGGTGCAGTGACAACTTTGCAGTGAGCCTTTGGAGAACTTCACTGTTTGTCTGTTTCGAGGAGAACAAAGTTCGTAACCGCACGTAGAAACGACATATGCATTATGCCACTTGGTCACTTCGCTATCACTGTTGTTATTATGATCACTATTATTTGGCGTCCGAGACCTTCTGTGTTCAGAGTGCCGGGCCGAGCGACGCAACCGGTAGAGGCAGCGACATGGACATTAACAGCGCGGGGCCCTCCTCCGCCCCCCAACTCCACTGTGGGAGTTTCAACTGTTTCAAAGCTAGCATAGCGGTTGTCACACTAGTTCCCACCTTGGAACGCTATCGGTCGCGGTTTCTCTCGATACTCTCGGCCGTTGCTGTGGCCACAGTTCACGAACGAGCATAGCGTCCACTAGCCGAGATTGCAGCTGCCGGTCTATGAGACACGAAGTCGAACGGTGTACGGTTAGCTTTTAACCGCCGCGCAGGAAATGACCACAGGAAGAAGCGACTTCGAATTGAAGGTGCGGAACTTCTCTGCTTTAGATGTATATTACATGTATTAGAAAAAATGAGATAGACACCTAATACCCGAGAGCACAGGATGCTTGGTTTACTAAAGAGAACACTACACAGCTTCAGTCATACGAATCTCGTAAACGCAGTTCCGTCTGTAGGGTAACGAGTGAACTCTATCTGTCTATGCATAATGCTCGACTGAGAAAAGTCTGCTGTCAGGTACTGAGGTAGCCCTATTGAAGCTGACAGCATATCTCCCACATGTAGAATATGCAGGTCCCAGCTGTGCTGAAGTGACTTCGCTTTGAACAACGAGACCAGTAACTCCCGTAGTAGTCATAATATTAACGATGTAGGCAAATGAATATTCATGGCAGAGCAGAGACAGCGGCTCGAGTCATGACGCTGCGGTGGTCGGTCGGTCCGTTGGATATCCATATTTGTAGTTTTGACAGGGAAAATGATTTGTCGTGTGGACGCTCAGCCAGCCAGCGGCCCGCAATCACACCCTATTCACGGGCATGTCTCTATGAGATAACCAGCCGCGTGTAAACTAGATGCCGCTCGTAGTTTACGTCAGATCGGCGGTGTCACCAGAGTCTCTGAGCATACCGACAGTATATATAATTATGCTCTTAGTCAAAAGAGGGTAACGCTGAAAGATAGCACATTGGGTGAAACAGCCGTCGGAAGCTTCCTGAATCTGGTGTTGTCTGCTGCAGCCATCGAATGAAGGTGATAAACGAACAGCCTACCCGATAATTATCGCTAATGAATAGAAAAACAATTGAAAGGCAATTTTAATCACGGCGTTGTTGGTCAAAATTTCTAGACCAGTTCAGATCTTCGCCAGGGAAGAGGGATATAACGCAAACTGAGCGCATTCGTAAGCAAATATCTGAAGGATAACGTACACGACAAGTACGAAATCCAGTTAATCCAGTATTCACGGTCGATCTATGTTGTCCGTCACAACAACTCTCATGTAAGCTGTAATGAACCAATGCAAAATCGTGTATTTGAGTATTTACTCGTTCGACACTATAGTATACCCTGATTATCCGCAAGTATAATCCGCGGGATTTGCGAGCTTCTCGAATTTATGACAGATAACTCCAGGTGGAATTTTCGAAATCTGACCACGAGTCTGATAGACAACTGATGACGATAATGCGCCGCCTAAAAGAAGTAATTTTTCTGTACACGTCCCAAGCGATTGTCCGTTTCGCTCAGTTGATGAGCATGCAATTATTCCGAGTCGTTTTCACACGGTTTGTTTCTACACAAACATTAGTTGACGCCATGTCGTCACTGCCGAGGGAACTGGGGACCCGTAGTGTAACACACTGATCTCATCAAACCCCCCAAATCCCAATGACCCGAAAAAGGATTGTGTTGATGCCGTCCGACAAAACGTGCCGCGGTATCAGATCGACTAAGGAGTTGGGCGTACAAACAGCGAGAATACGACTGCACGACAAGAATTCTACGTACGCCACGTGCAAAATAAGGTCGAAAATGGACACACAGGTGGTCATCTTTGCCAATTCGATGATCGACCAAAAACATTTGATTATACCACGCGGTTCTTCGAGCACTGCCTGTCTCATCATAAAGGTGAATTGCTCTTCAGCGTTCGTTGCTACGACGCTGCTAACGAAGTTATTGTCTTGTCACTCTTTTTTGCCAGCTCAACTTTAGGTGGGTAAGCGATTTCACTATATTATAAAGAATACATATATAATATAGTGAAGAATATATATTATATAATTATTATTAAATATATATTAGATGATATAGCGGTAATACTCTTATCATACTGGCTATATAACCGTTGAAAATAGCCTTTGCATCATCAATCGCCAGTGACTGACCATCAGTCAAAGATCGACCCATCCGCTGTCCATATGCAGCACGGATGTCGAACGCAGCGAGGCGATCACCGCAAAATCCGTCCCGACTTTGAAAGGTAGCTCACTTCTTTCCATTTATGTGTATCTCTCTCTCTCTCTCTCTCTCTCTCTCTCTCTCTCTCAGTGTACACGGTTTTTCCATATTTTCGCCTTCGGGATACTTCGTTGTGTTGTTGTCGTTGTTCTTCGTGTTCGTTCACCAGATCCTACTGTTTCTCTATCTCATCGTTGGCTTATCCACCCTCCAACGTTACCGTTGTTCCCTGGTTGCCAACGCCAACTATTCCACTGTCATCACATTCACTCTGGCGACATCGCTTCGCCTTGTTGGCGAATTCGTTTGAGTGCCGCCTCGAATGGCGGGACGCCGCGTAGAAGGCTGGGTGTGGTTTCATTGCCTCGACAAACATGTGCATGCTGCTCATCAACACGAAGTGCTAGCCTCTCTCTCTCTATCAATATATATATATATATATATACATATATCTTCCGTCTGTGTCATTTTGAAACCCTAGGGAATGTATATACATGCGTATGCCTAGCCCGAAGAGCCGGCCCGCATCTGCATACGATTTGGTTTGGCAATACGCCTTTCACAAACATTTATCTAGCTGTGTATGTACAATACAAATAATAGCATAGATTGCGCGATCTGCAATTATCCCAAGAGGTTGTACGATAATAGTAGCCCAACCATAGTAATAATACCATGTTCGGCCATCGAAGCGACCTCTCGTCCATGGGCAGCTTCACTTTCCATTCATCTCCTATATTCACTATCTTCTGTCTTCCTATCAGTAGTCCTTAGCTCTCTTCTACAATGACGATCGCTGCTGCTGCTGTTGTTGTTGCTGTTAGATATGAGACGCATGGGGGATCTAGACATTACTATCGCGCATTGGCAATTTCAACCCAAACGGCTATATGAATTGGTAGGCAGATATACATATTACCCCGTCGCCTACTGTAGGTTCAGCCGTAGTCGCCTGTCGCCTACCCCGAGAAAGGAGTCTATTTCCTTCGAGAGGAGCACACCTCGCCATTGGCGCTGTGGCGGCGGCGGCGGCGGCGACGGGAACAGCAGCACCACCACCAGCGTCGGGACAAACTCGCTGTTGTTAAGGCTGCGAGTTTGAATCTTCGCTTTTCGCGTTTGCTTCGACCGTGGTCTCCTGGCGAACACGAGAAAGGCTTAGTTCTTATCCCTTTTAGCCGATCCTTTGCGAGCCGTCGGTCTCTCGTCTCTCATCTCCTCATTCGCTGATGAATGAGTCATCGTGCGGGAAATTCAGCCTGCGGCCGCTACTGATATCCTACCGATAGATAACATGTTGCAGTTTCGATTAAATCTTTGGTACTCTGACAAACATCGAAAGAATAACAGAGCCGAACTGATACATTGGCGGAGCTTATTATTTTTTTTTTTTTTTTATATAGAGGTTAAAGGCAAACCTTGCATAGGCACCACTCTTCACTTTAGGGTATTCGAGTGGTAGTGTCAGATTCTTACTGACTAAACCTCCAACCAATTTGTGACTTGGGGCATGGCGGAGCTTATTGGACAGACTGAATTGAACTCAATGGCATTTCTGTTTTCGACCACTCGCCACTTATCTCGCCTCTTATGGGATATGGGCCGCAATCTACTGAACGTAAACGAACATGTTCGAAACTGGCGAAGTTTGTCAAAGTTTGCTTTGTCTAAGGGGCTCCGTGGACCGAAATAAAATAGGTAACACTTTGTTGTTTATTTCGTGGCTCGTTCAAACAAACCCGTGGCTCGAAGGGGTGGAATGACCTTCTGTCTTCTGTGATCACCTGAAGTTGTCATAGTTTGAGGGTGTGTGGCAACGGGAACTTTTGCAGGGGATGTTGGCGTCACAGAATGTACGAAGTATAGAGTGATGCTGGACAAAGATAAACAACTTCAAACCCTTATATTTGATCGACAACATGGAAAATTCTACACACATGGAACAGGTACCATCTTATTGTAAACCTGCTGGCAAAAACAGGGAAGAAACAGACCAGATAAGGCTCTTGACAAAGACGAATTAAATCAGATTGATTTTAAAATGTATTAGTCGAATATTGCGCCACAATGATGGCTAGAGTCGTTAATCGCGAGTAAAATGCCTAATTCAAAGTAATTCGCAATGCTTTGGGAATAGCTTCCGATCGCCTGTATCTGCTCGACGCGCGTAAGAATAACTCACCAACTCTTACATATATATATATATATCAAGATCACTATCCATGTAACATTCTGCCCTTCGACAATGACTGTCTGAACTATTATAGGATATCATGCTTATTCTGCCTATGTAGGTCTCCCTTCCGGTATCAGGAACGTGTGGATTTGGTGCGATTTCATGAAAGAAGAACGCGTGGCTGAAAGTCTTATCCATCAAACCATCACCGCTACCCTTCCTGCCGAAGTTCCTCTGTTCATCGACCTCTCCAGCCGCTCACCCATGAAGAAGAATAACGAAGTTTACCACCCTAACTTTATGATGTGTCCAGTGATTCCTCTGCCCCAACGGCCGTTGCTTTTCTCCATCTCAACAATTGGTCGCGACCAGAATTCGGCGGGGTCATTTCAGCAATTTGGCCTCAAGTTCGTTCCTCCCTGAGCGCAGTACCATTCCCGGGTGATTCTAGTCTATTCATTCGTTTGGCCAAAACCATCGACAAGCGCCTGGCAGCAGCAGCAGCAGCAACAGCAGCAGGATGTCTGTAGCAGCAGCAGCATCCCTCAACTAGGCCATTACTTTCGCTGGGCAGTGCTGGGCAGACTAGTCTGCTTCAATTCTAACTCTTCGTGGGCCGATACTCTTTAATAATTATTGTCGTCATTGGACGTACCCATGCCTGCACCCCCGTAGAGGTCCTACCCAACGAGTATCTTGTCCTGACCCTCGGGTGGGGGGGGGGCGGCGGCGGCAGCGAATCGGCGAGGACAAACGAACACCCGCTAGAATGCAGCAAATCGCTTCGCCGTCGGGGACTGTTTGGCTTCGGCTCGATAGCAATGAACTTCATCCGATTGCAGTGGCCACTACAGGCTGCTGATACTTTCCGCTGATGTTGTTGGTGCGCTATTGAAGGACTTCACTGCCCCTCGTTCCTCGGTCTCGGTCGTAGCCACCGAGGATGACCCGAAGCCGAAGTCACTGGGCGTTGTGCTAGCTGAAGAAGGAGGGGGTCTGCTGGGCCAGAGGGAAAACGCTGTATGGGCTGCTCCATCTAGGATCTATTTGGCAAAAGTGGGTTCAAAGTTGGCTCGTGTCCAAGCTGGGCTTGCGTGCGACGAATTTAAAAGCGATACAGAGGCTTGTCGGAGGCTTTCGGTTTTTGAGTCGCGGGCATATTTGAATTGGAGTGAACGGCGAATCGACGTCTCTCGCTGACTCGTCGTCGTCGGCTCGGGTGCCGGAAAGGCGCGGAGCATCGGGCGGGCCTCAGATCGTTACATGGCGCCGATCTGATGTTAAACTAATCTGATCTGATCTGATTACCTTTCCCCTTAACAACACCCGGCAGACTCCCTCTCGCCAAGCGCGCCGCCATTCCTGTGTAAGCTTCAGACTTCCGTTAATTAGAATGCCTGCCACGTAGGCATACTTCAATCATTGCGAGATTCCTTATTATGCCTTGGGGATTAGGAAAGAAGCCAGTTTGAGCACACTCGTGATTGAGTGTCTCCGCTAAATGATAGAGCCAGTACCAACGTGAAGGTGGCTAAACTGCAGTTTGTCCTCGACTCGAGAACGCTTTGAGATTCGATACTTGTCCCCTTGAGTCGCTAACTTAGTGATTGGCATCGATTGCCGTTTAATGGTCTTTCTTAACAACTCAATCTACGATTATCACTTTGGGAAATTCCTCCACGAACACCGTTAAATTTAAATGCTCGATTTCCTCGAAGATGTGAAGAGTTACAGTGAGAGCTGTATAATAAAATGCATCAAGTTTGTTAACTTTCCCCTCTTACTTATGCTACCCATGGACGAACTTTCACTGTCCAGTGAAATGCATTAGACGACAGCAATCAGCAACGGCCATCAGCAGTAGCAGTGACGTTGCTCTCATTTTCTCGTATTTCCATTTGTGGAGCGCCATATTTTCATTTTAGCTGCACTCTCCTACTGGGAGGACTCCTTTTGACGCAGGGATGTGTTGAGGAAGATTGTGTGCGCTGGTAGAATACCACAGCGCTGCTCTTACTGAGCGGGGGGGGGGGGGGCTTCTGCCTTCGTCGGTGTCTTCATCAAAATTCCACTTCTCATCATCTTCTTCACAGCATTGAGTTGCCAACTTCGTCACTCTTGAAGCGAGCAGCCACCACTGGCTTTCGCCTCAGAGAGGCGGCAATGTATACACAGACAGATACACATACGTTTCCGCGGTGCACCGGGAGAATACATCGTTCGCCTTGAAGCTCCACTCCCGCTTCTCGCCTATGGCCGTCTGACTGTGCAAGAGGGGACGATGATCAGGCGAGGGTTGGCAATCTAGCAAAGTTTTGCAATTTCACCGTAATCCTTCCTTTAGTTCTCAGAGTCGATTCCGGCTGCTGGCACTTTAGACGAGCGGTGGGAGAAACTGCTTCCGTTTAGCTTGACGGTGTCGGCAACCGGTGTACCACAGTACAAAGCTCCCTTCTCCATAGGTTAGTCACCTTTCAGTGGGTAAGTAACAGCTCGATCGAACAGTAACGACTTCGCCCTCTCTTCAGAGCTATTTACTTCGTCGGGGCGGGGTGCCACGAGCGAAACTGTATCAATGGCCAATTTAGCGAGCACGCATCGCACAACGAAATCCAATCCTCCACACGAACAGGGTTTCGTGTTAACCTATTGCAGCTGACATGTCTCGAATCGTGCTCATTGATATTGCTGCGTACATCTCCTGCGATGCTCATTTGAGATGATGTTTTTACATACCTCACTGTGTAACTCAGCCAGTGGATGACGGCGGACGTCGTCTAGTGCTAGTACAACGTACCACGGTCTATTTGACCATATAATTGTCTCTCGACGGCGCTATCGCTCTCGTGTTGTAAATCTGAAATTGTACTGTAATTGTACTGCCGACAGAAACATCACTGTACCCTTGAATGGCGTCGTGCACCTGTTCAGTTCCTTCTGTGTAGGCATTTTCAATGGTACTCCAACGCACTCCATCAAAGGAGGATAACGGGAGCGACGACGGGAACAAGCTGAACCTATCTCGATCAGCGAGTGCCGTGTCTGAAAGAGCGGGGCTCCGGGAATGCGTTCGAATCGAACATAGGTGATCACCGAAAGAAGCCGATAATCGTTAGTTTCCTCAGCAAATTGCGAGGATGTTGGGGATTGGACGAGGCGGGGTAGTGTCAGCGAAGAAAAGTCGTCACGAGGCTCGCTCGCCCGCGCGGGCGCGAGCGCTCGCCTGCATTAGTAGTGAAACAATCTCAGATCTGCAGCGATTCTCATTCCGGTACAGCACGTTGGGGGCATGATCCCCGCTGGTGAGACATTCTGCGAGGCAGTAATGGCACAGTCAGGCAAGGAGTACTCCTCCGACTAGCTAACGCAAATCGTCATCGGATCAGCCACCCTGTCTAGAGGTTTAAAGAACTTGCCTGGGCAAAACCTGTGAACTGTGTGAACGATGTGACACATTTTGAAACGGGCGTAATAACCAGGACAAAACACGAGGGACACAGACATCTTGATCTAAAGGCATTATCCATCTGTCGTTTCACAAGGTTTTGGCGAAATTAAGCAGCCTCCGGATTCGTGCGGAGTAGCATCAAGGCTATTGGGAGACCCAACTCGAACATGCATGTTTGTGGGAGAGTGTAGAGCTGATCTGATGACAGGATCTGTCTGTTCCAGCTCCCGAAGGCCAAAGGAGCAAGGAGGACAGACTAGGACGGCCATGCAAAGTGGAAAGGAATGATCAGGACAGTAACGATCCCCACTGATTGGATTGATCTTAGATGTATGGAGAAAGCCTTGTGGGGCCTGCCACGATCGAAGTGCTGCTAAGGTACCCGGCGCTAGACACCAAGAGGAACAGCAGGTAGAGATGGAGCCCGACCAGCCGTATGGAACGACGATAGCTGCATTAGATCTGGAGGGGGGGGAGTATGCCTTATACATATACAGTGTAGGAAAGTAGGCTAGCTGGCTGGGATTGTGCTAAGTGGGAAAGCTATATCCTCTCGATGTCGAATGAATGCATCGCTGATTGTATTCGTTAGCGAGGCTACGACGAACTGAGGTATTACCGGTCCGAAGGCAGAGAGTGCCGCAGGGATAACTTGCATGTGGAGGTGCTCGCATATGCAGTGGAGAAAAATCGACTATATATATATATCAGGTAGAGATATATTTCAGTTCTGTGTGCGGGCAGAGGTGGATCGAACAAAAAGAGTGATTGCCATTACGATATGATGACGTTGTGACTTCCTATCTTGGCTAGCCATCAAACATCTTTCGACACATCCATCGTATCACAGGTGTATACGCACAAGTTGTGTCTAATACGCGTGTAACATACATCCGTCTGCCTCTCGGGCAGGGTTCAGCGTGCGTGTACATCAAATACGGTGGGGGGTGCACGTGTCAACTTCAAAAAGACGTACATACGTTGGACGCTTGCCCAGGCGGAAGAAAGAGCTTAACCCCTAACTCCGGAGAATGAGGAGAAAACTGTGAGCGAATAGCTTTCACTTGGTTCTTGATTGAATCGATTGCTGTCCATCGAATTTGGAGCACATCTAAATAGGATGGTAATTTTAAACAATGGCTAAAAATGGGCAACGCTTATTTCTGTGCTTGTCCCACGTCTGTGCTTTGTTGCCCTGCAGTGAGAGTCGGGCTCTTCGGGGGTATATTCTTTTCTTGGCCAGTGCGGACTATGTATGCCACAAATGAATGCTCTTATTGGCACTGCGCGAAATGACTGTTTCTCTGCTGCTTCTAAGTAGCCCAGTGAATTTCGAGAGGGTTCGCCAAGAACGAAAAAACGAAAGGGGGGGGGGGGAGGAACTCGAAGAAGAAACGACTCTCGATTTTCTTTTCCCAAATTCAGAAGTGGACTCCTGACGCCGTTTACTCGACCGTTTACCTAGCATCGTCGTCGCATCGTAATAATCATACGCATTATCATCAGTACCAGCAGCATCAGCAAGATAATGATCAGAGTTGGGACTGCTGTCTCGCCCCCCCCCCCCCCCTTGTTGCCATTACGAACCGCAGCATCGGCAAGTGCACGACACCATCAACAACAACATCACCATCAAAAACAACAACGATTCTTCTCGAAGTTAAAAACAAATTCGCAAATTTGCCAGACTCTTAGCGTCGTCGGCCTCTGCCACCGTTCTCGTTCCATTCACTCTGGTCCATATGTCGTGGCTCCTTCGCTGCTGGATTCGCCCCCTCCGCTCATTTTTTGTTTCGTCTGCTTTTGTGTCAATGACGACGTCATCTCCACCGTCGAATCTATTTTTTTCCTCCGATTTCGGCTTCGCGTTCGCCTCCCACCGATCGCAACAGTTGCCGTCGCTGCTAACGCCGCCTCGTGGCTCGTTCCTAAACTCGGAGCAGCCGCCTTCTTCGAGCTAAATGTGCTTACCTGCTTAGCTTCATTGTCCTCCTCGTCCTGTTGTTGTTGCTGTTGTTGTTGTTGGTCTTCTTTGCGCTGGATTTCTTGGGCCGAAATAAACTTTCGGGGAAACGCCCTTCAAAGATCTATCTTGTGGCTATAAGGCACAAAGTGGCTTCCGAATGATGGAAGGAGCGGTCGAGCGAGGGAACATAGACGGCGTGGCCGACACAACCAGTGGGAAACTGTGCAGAGATTTAGATGTGGCGCTGCTTGGTTTTCGTATCTAGCTTTTGAATTATATATATATATATATATATATATATATATACCATGAAACACGCACGCCCACAAATACATCTCCAATACGTAACAATCGCACGGGGCCAGCTTCGTTCGTGGATCATCGTTGTATGAAGGCGCGTAAAGTGTAGATGAATCGCCTTTACCCATTTTGGTACATTGAGGAAAACGAAACTTTTCTGCTTTTCGTTTTGAACCGACCGCCGTGAAACTCCAAAGAAGCTTTTCCGGAGGGCTTGGCCACTTGGGCCTGGAGGCTACCCTCAGCACTAGCAGCAGCGGCGGAGGTGGCGGCGGCGGCGATGGCCAGTTCCCCGTTCAGGGAAAACACCATTTTCGTCGGCCTTTTATACAGCGTTGAATTCCCCTCCCTACTTGTATATACCATTAACAGGCAGTGTTCGCGTGTTTGTGTCCCAGTCGGCCCGTCTGGCCGACAACGAGAAAGGTAAAGCATTTGAAACATGTTCATCTGCATATGTTCATCGTGCCATATGCCGACTCGCAATGTAGCTGCTTTCTGCCGGGTTCAGACGAGCATCACAGTTTCCTGTTAGCAAACATACACTCACCCACTTACTCACGCGTACACCTTTGTACATAGGGGTAGGTGGGTTGGGTAGGTAGCCTGGTCCAAAGATGGCCAAGTTACGTCTTTAAGGCAACATCGCAAAGGCTACTGCGGAAGCTAGCTAGCAAGGAAGCAAGCAGCGAACGACGCGAAGAAACGACAGCGACAATGATAATAAAAATAACAGTAATAATAAAAAAAGCACCTCGTGAAAGAAGAAAAAAAAATAGCTGAGAGTTGCACGGCGGCCTGTGGTTCGCACCACGATGGGTCGTGTCCCCTTCGAGCAGCGGAGGTAGCAGCTCCTGCGTTGTAGAGGATGTGGCTGGTACAGATCGGAGAACCTTGAGGGCGGAACGCTCCCTGCCAGGAACAAGCGAACGGTGGGCATCCTCTATGAAAGAGAGGGCGGCGATTCTCTCAGCGAGAGTGAAGGTAGAGCCCAGCCTTCGCTGCTGCAAAATCGTTCTCCTCCCAAGGCGGCCTTAGTTCCTACTCCCATTGTCTGGACTACCTTTGAAGGTAACGACCTGCGTCGTGCGAGGTAACGATGGTAATGACGACGATGCGGTTCACAGAGAGCAAAATTTAGGCTAGAGTATAAAATAAGAACAGTGTAAAAGGAGCAAATGATGGAATTGCAACAATGGTTATCATCATTCTTTATGGGCGTTCACATGTCACAAATGAATGTATATGAATGACGTCGTCCTGCGGCAGTCGCTTGGCTGTAGCCAGCTAGGGGTATTATGGTATCAACATATCGTTAGGAACGTACGGATTGCAATGGGAAGCTAGCTAAGTATCAGAGTCATATTCACGGAGGTGGCGATCCCAGATGTTACAATGAAAGTATGGTGTACGGTAGGTTTCAAAATAATCTCGTTCATTTCGCGTCTGCGAATCAATTAGATGTCGATTTGTCGTGAAGAACATTAATTTATAATGATGACGACGATGATGATAAAATAAGTTCGACAATCAAACAGCCACTCGCACAGCAGGTCATCAAGCATAATAATGGTAACGGGGAAACTCTTTGTACTGGACTAACTCATGACCCAGTTAGCAAGTTCTCCTCGGGGGACACGTGAACGTCCGGAACGTAGCCAGCCACGATCTGTTACGTAGATTCGTGGGCAAACAGAAACACGCTTACTGGATATATTCCAACATGTTTGTTGATCTCGCCACGGCTACTATACAATACAATGTAACACGTCACAGGAATTTGTTGTTGCAGTGTTGGCTGAGAGTCAGCCCGAAAACTTTTTTTTAGATACATTTTTGTAAGGCTGTGCGATTAGCTCGTCGTTACACAAGAAAAAGAAACGGTGTGAGCACCTTGCGACGATAACGACGACAAGCGGAAATACAGGCCGGTATCGCATAGCAGCTGCATCGATCGAAGGAAACCACTGTCGAAGCTGCCGACGCCGCCGCCGCAGGAGCAGCAGATTCTTCTCTGTTTCATATTGCCCGCCGCCACTACAAGTGTACACGGTCTAAACGGGTGTTGTTGTTGCTGTCGTCGTCGTTGTTATTGTTGCTGCTCCTGCTGCTGCCGTTGCTGTCCTATTATCGACACCACCAGTTACGAGGTCGAGTCGAAAAGAAGAAGTAACTCACGTCGGAGCAGAATGAAGCCGAAAGGGGAGAGAGAGGTTTGGAATATAGACCTTTTTTTTGGCCTCGGATTCGCTGCCGACCCTGTGAAAACCATTCGACATTCGCCAACACCCAGGAGCAACGAAGCAACGGATCCGCCCAGCTGGTTTATGGCAAAAAGGCAGCGAAGCCTGGAGCGACCGCCGACTGTTGACCTGCCGGCGACTGCTGACCCTATCGACGGTGTACCATGATGTAGCAGCCATTACTGTCGCTACTGCTAGTATCGCTACTATCGTGGGAGAAGTTGATGCTGAATGAAGTTCGGATATCGACAGCGTTCTGCTGTGCAAGCGATATGGAGGAACGAACAACATCGACAAGGGTAGATGCTCGTGGATAGATTCCTGTGGTGGCAGCTGTTATAAATTGGAGAACTCAGTGGAGTCCTTTCATCGATTCGTTCAGCGTCTGCACCCATTGCTTCCACTGTGTACTTTCTAGTGATAAAATAGTCAAATGGACCCGGAGGCAGAGTCCTGATTTGTAGCACGGATATGGTGGAGCACGGTAGGCGTACATATGTGACGACGGTATCTGGCCAGATAGATAAATACGAGAAACAATAGTACAGGCATTAGTTGTACAAAGAACCCGTTCCAGCCCGAAGGTGGCGGCGTGGTGGGTGCGTTCGCCTGCGCCTGCCTTCGGCAACCGGAGAAAACGAGGCGTGGGTTCTTGTCGTTTTGAGTGGCTACAAAACGTACAACATAATCAGGTGGAATTTTGAGGCACACTTCCGCCATTTCGACCGTCTCAGGGTGACCCTTTTTCAAGAGCTCGCTGTGATACCTTTGAAACTAAACTACCGTTTACTTGAAGGTCTACGATGCAAAATTTCTAAGGACCATCTTCTGCACAGTCTGAATGGGGAAAAAGCTATAAGATTCAATTATCGTAAAAAGGGAATGAGGGATATCGAAGCATGAAAAATTGCAAAATCCCATTATTGTTTTCGGCTGCCCCTGAACAAGCACGTGCATATATATACATTGTATGTACGTGCAAGCTTCTGCTGGCTGAAAAGTGACCAAAGCAAGTTGAACACTCAGCCAACATTACCGCAAGAGCTCTTCCCTCCCTTATTAACCACCTGATAGAGCACGGAGTGGTTTTTCTTCCTGGCGGATCATCTGTATTACACGGACTCACTACAATTCTCGCATTGCATGGGAATATTACTACTCTAAACACTAGCACACACGCCCCTCTGGTTAAGTCCGGAGCGTTATTTTACCTTTTCCGACACGAGACTGCCCTCCCTTTCGAATGTGGGTAGAGCTTCGGATTCGGCCAGATCCCTTTCTCTGTGTCCCGCGAGAGGTCACAACCGTGCGGGATCACCTCTGACCTTTTGCATTGAAGGTGGCTACCCACCGCTACTTCTTTTCAACCTTAGTTGCCGGTCCTTCATCTCTTCGCTATGGCGATAGTGTGCGGACGAACTGCCGATTGATCCGACGGCAGGTAACCCATCAGCCAGCGAAGCCAAGCGACCAGCAATCAGATGGTGTCATAGATCTCAACCGAGTGGCCATCTGGCTATTTCACAGGTTACTTCTATTTCAAAGGCTCTCACAGGCCCTTGAACGGCGTGACGTTTCGGCCAAAAAAAATTGCACCGGGCCTTCTTGGATCCGCTTCGTTTTGTGCTGTTTTTATCGTTCGTTTGCTCGGTTGGAGTTGTTGTGGCCCGCTTGTGCTCTGCCACTGATGGGAATTCTACCTACGGACGGCTGGTGGCCTCTATGGCGGTCGTACACTGACGGCGGAGGAACAATGCAGTGTGTGTCTCTGCTCCGTTGAATCTGCCTCACCGCATTCACCTCGAGTTGGCATGGTAGCGTTCTAGCATTAAGCACATCGCTGGCCCATTGATCGTCATTGCGACAATCTCACAAATGCTACCGAGATGTAAGGAGCTGGCAGAAATCCTTTGTGTAATGACCTCCCACCCGCACAAGCTATCCGATAAATTCCTATGAGTTTATTGGCAAGTGATCATATTTATATATATCTACAATAGCGCAGATGGTGGCGTGTAGCAATTCATCCTGGCCGATGGTGTCCAACGAGGTCAGAGCATAAACACTATAATTCCGCTGCTATTTATATACCCCCCTTTTAGGTCTGAATACAAATGTTCCAGTGACAACAAACAGAATTCCAAACGAAAGCGTTAGTCAAAATTTTTACATGTTGGATCTTAGCTTCGCCTACGACTGGTTGTCCGTCCGCAGCCACGGGGCCGAATCTGGGCATATTCTTGGTGGGACTCGTAACCATTGTCAAAGACAGCCTTTGCCCTTGTGGAGCCTCGGATAGGTTGGAAGCGACAGGGGTCTCGATGAATCGCTTTTCTGCTCCGTTGCATCAGATAACAATCGATCACTCGATCGAGTTGTTATTGTTATGCAGATGTATTATCATATATGTATATATATATATATATACACCAGATAGTCTTTGGCGTGGCTGTGGCCTTATGCACCCCCTCGACGACAGGCACGCAAGCCTACTTCTTCTCACCCCTTCATTGTCGCCGCCCTAAGCTATGTGCTCATGCCAACCTTCTTCCAAAACGATATCTTTTTGGAGTATACACTCTAGATTATTCTTCATTGAGTGCAATGTAAGTATGCTCTACTGAACTCTATGTCACGTTCTATAAGCTAAGACGTCGGCCGTCCCCGCTTATCAAGTATCTTACTGAGGTGGGACATATCGGATGCTGTTGTATTGCGTTTTTGTCAGGGTAAATATAATAGATCCAATCTCCAGTTGATTGAGTTAAGGACACGTCCCTTGCGGAAACTGTCCGCTACAGTTCGGAAGAGCTCCAAAGCGGTAGTCGTTGCCTGTCAACCATGTGCTCTGTGTCATGATAAGTTAGACTGAAACTAATTAATTACATTTTTGCTTGCACCGTCCCCCATGAGAACTAATACTCTGAATAAATATTCAGGGCTTGTTACGACAATGTATGCTACGTGCGAGGTAACACATATATCGTCGACTTTTATATCATTCTGATCGACAAGTGCTTGCCCCGCCGTTCTGTGGGAAACTGAGAAAGTTGAAACATCCTCCTTTTTACCTAAAGACAGAATAAATATAAAGATAGAAATTGGAACTTCAACGTTTCCTCATAGATATTATCGAAACTTTCAATCAAATGCAGAACATCATTCAGCCCACAAACGCGCTCTCCCATACTTCAGATACAGGTCTAATGCGACAGATTCAGCAGCCAGCCCGGCTCCATGTTCAGCTTGCCATGGATTCGAGAAAGTTGAGAGGTTTCAATAGTTGGCGCACTCGTACTCGGCGTGTGATTTCTCGCTGCGCCTTCAGGATTCAAAGTTAGTATTTATGGCTTGCCAAAACCTCCACATCGGTAAGATGAATAACCTGTGTTTCGACCAGGAACGAGATACATAACGATGAGCGAGATCGGACTTATATCGAGGTACCTGTCAGCTTTACGATACCCCTGTTGATGGATCGGGCACCAGTGCAGGACTGAACGAATCCCTTCGATTCGTTTGGTGGGAGCTCCTGGATGCGCAGGTGCTTGCCAAATGACAGGCGACACAGGTTTGACTATTTCATCTAGGCCATCAAGGGGTGGCGACGCAGCGCGACAGTAGAATACCAACACCCGCGTCATCCAGCGACAGAGGCATATGTAGGTACGTGGACGTAGACTAGATCAAATATACGATGCTCATCTACAAGGGTGTTCCTTGTACGCTCAAAACTCGTAAGGTTAACCCCATAAGGCCCCGTTGCCCCGAAATCATAACTCGCAAAGTGGGGAACAGTAAACTTGCCGCCCACTTACACTCTGACAACGAAACAAACAGAGAACCAAAACAAAATACAGCTTCCAGCGCCGTTTCCGCCAAAAGCTGATCTGAAATAGCGATCCAACTGAGACTTCGTACGGTTTCGCGATCAACGATTTCCACAACACACCTTAAAAGAACGACTGAAATGGTGAAGAATAGCGAACGGTACGGGGACTAGGGGGCGATTAGGGGCAAGAGAAATATACTCAGAAAACTCCCGACCAGAACCCCCCAAAGGTCGACGAAAGAAGCTGGGGTGTTTCAACATCCGCTGACGTCGTTATCGATAGTATTCTCCTTATCTGGTGGTGTGCTCGTGTCCGTTGTGTTGCCTCGCCTTCTGTCCCCTCAACGGCAGCCTCTTTCGAACAAGAAATACTCAACCTTCTTTTCTTTCTCTCATTGGACTGTCAAACGGTATCCCGCTAAAGCTATCCAGAAAGAGGTGGGCGGAAAAGCGACGACGGGGAAAAAGTTGCAGATTTTAAACTTTCGCCTCTTAAAGTTTTTTCTTTTTTAGCGGGACTCGCCGCTCAAGCTACGCCCAGTGTATGGAGGCAAGCGAGCTGCGGAGCGCGGCTGCTTACGCAGCCGTCGATGCGGAGCTCACAAAGGGCGGCGAGTTTTATGTCCCAATGTGAAGTCTATGGGACGATGGACGGAAACAACTTCAAGGAGCATGTCCACTGAAAGCCTTGCGGAACCCTACCTAACGCTGAATTTCAAGGGGGTAGTCCTGAGACAAGATATTGTCGTCAAGCACCAGTTGTCGATTCTGAAGACACTGCTGAGAGGCGTGCCCTACAATACACGATATCTATAGCAGATACGGCAAAAAGAAGGCATCATTAAGTCGTCGTGGGTTGGGTCTCCAAAAAGGAAAACGACTTTTGTCCCCCGTCGTTTGCATCTCTGATTTTTTAGTGGAAGTAAAAAAATCGCAGTGTGAAGCGACATAGCTCAGTTGAATGAATTCGAGCACGAGCAACGTGAAGTATAAAATGAGAGAGATATTAAATTCTTATTATACGAGCTATATATATATACAGCCATATTCGCTGTGTGAGAAATAATGAGTGGGTAAGGCGTAAGTGAACTTTAACGGGGAATATCAATGAACATTTCTAACTGAAAGTGCATCTGGAACAGATTCCGCCCATACGGCTTCCCGAATACATAGGAGAGTGAGCGTTCTGTCAGTCGATAGCGGTGTGTCAGCATATATATATATATATATATATATATATATAAATTGAAATGAATACATACATATATATATATATATATATATGAAGAACGGTTGCACGAAATGGGGGAGCAGAAGACAAAAGTTCAAGTGTTCCTCGTTTCGAAGTCAATCCTTGTAACAGGAGAAAAACGTGGACGGGCTAGATTGTTCCTGAGACCAATTTTTTGCTTCCAATATATACATCGTGCGCCACTACGACGATCGCATAATATCACATCAGCGACAGCCGATGCTGAGATTGTTGACACAGGGGGGTTACTCGTTGCCTAGAAACTTCCCTCGTCTCTATTCCCCTTCTTCGTTTAATACAAATCCACCTCCCAACATTCTGCTAACCTCCACAACAGCCAATAGACCCCACCTAGTCGTCCCAGCACAGACACATTGGTGAAACCTGTGGACCTCCCGATCTATCCCTGGTATCTCTTTCTCTCTCTACCCTTTGACACGGTTCAACCCCGACGACATGATCCCGCTGCTCTGGGCATTCAGGCAGATTTGACAGCATCTGCAAATCTTTCTACAGGCTCTCGGTCCTCCGAGTTTCGGCCTCCGATCCTCCTTCGGGAGCATCGGTCGCCTTGCCTATCTATGGGGTCCTTACAAACCAGAGCCTCTTGACAGTGTTGGCCAGTCGGTAACACACACTCATGCATCAACCAGTATATCGTATCACCCGTCGAAATTCGAACACGGATAAGGGTCAAGGGGATGGATGATGCAAGAGATGGTCGGCGAGCACGGACTGCGCACATTTGGGATTCGAGGAGGAGGAGGAGAGAAAGAAAAAACTTCGATAGGGCAGCTCGGAGCCGGCCGATTTTCCTGACGAGCACAGATGGACGCCGCGGCCGCCGTCATCGTCGTCGTATACTGAGGCAAGAAGCAAAAGTAAGGGATTGAGACCTCCGACGACGATAGTGGTTGAAGGCAAAAAAGAAAATTCCGAGGAGTTGTGAGCGTTGGCGAACGTGGTCGTCCGTCTGTTGTCGCTTACTTTTCCCGCATGATCTGCGGTGCGTTCGTTTATTCCATCAAGCGGTGCAATTCCGTGGCTCAGTGGCTGGTCCACTAGCAGCAGCAGCAGCGGTCCCGGAGCCGGGCAAGCGAGCTGACCCAACGTCCGCAAACCGGAGAAAGAGGGCAGGCGGCAGAGTAGAACGCGGAATAGCAATCGAATGCAGAAGGAACTACGCGAAGGGAAATAAGAAGGCGGCCAAAGGCGCAACGCGGACACCAGACGGACGGAGACCAGCCACAACGATGCCCCAAGAGCCGCAGCGTAGCTACGGCGGTAGATAAATTGCAGCAAATGTAGCGTGAGGTTCGGTCAGAACGTTTGTCTGATAGCGATGCGGGCGTCAGCAGCGAGAGAGAGAGAGAGACACGCCACACACGGAAAGGATCCCTTAAGGCGAGCAAACACTACGGGCTAGGGGTTATTTGCCAGGCCAGACCCGATGGCTCAGGTCCTGTGATGACGATGAGGACGACGGTATGGTGGCCTCGGACGATGCTACGCTGGACGCAGCAATTTATCTTTAATATTTCTTGTTGGCACAACTCAGTGTGGCAGCGGCGAAGGCACTTGCAGTGCAAGAACAACAACGATCGTGGTGCAGCATGGCAGCTTCAGTTGACTGAACCAGGAGGCCGTCCGAAGAACGCGTCGTCGGTGTAGGCGTTGCCGTTAAGCTAACGGGAGAGCGAAAGTCAATGAATTACATTAGATTAGAAACACCCGAACGATGAACGGCTTTCTCTTTGTCTTTTGTGTGGTGACCTTACTGTACACCTAATCTGTACGGCGGCAACTATCGGCCTTATGGGAATCCAGGATCTATAGATTATTATTTACGAGAGGGAAATAACGAATGAATTGAGGGCAAAAGACGGCGGACGTGTCACATCAGATAGACGATGCAATTTGCCGGCGTCCATCATACCTAATAGGAGATTTCGTTATGTACGGTCCCGTAAACTACGTGGAAATGAATGTACATACGCAGTGAAGTGTGTGAGTAAATGACTACCCTTTGGAGTGGCGATACTGAGGAACGCCTGTCGCTGCTTTCACAATGACCAGCCTATGCAGAACAGCGAATAACGTTATCATATCCGAATGCATCAATTCGACTATCAGGCTCACAATTCCGTGGTGGTAAGATTACATAGATTCAATACCCCTGGACAAGCCATACAAGAAGTGTCAGTTAAACTTTTTCAGTTTCAAACAAACAAATTAAACTAAACTTTGGTGGCAATCACCTGTCATCTGGCAGATGCTAATATCACTCGAAAGGGCGGCCGCCAGGTCATTGTATCATCCGTACAGTTGAAACGCAGTCCCCAGCCACTGGTTCGTTGCATCCGGACGTTGGGGGGGCGGAGGGTAAAGGTGTCAAGGATGAGATGCGCCTTCATGACTTCAATTCTCATAACCATACGCCGTTCTCAGGCACCTCTCAGTCATCATATGTGACATAACGGCGTCGCATTCACTGCGTCCACGGCAAAGCCATATTCAGCCTCCATTGCCCGGGGGCTGGCAATATCATACCTATTATATAGGGATGGCAACAGATGTGGGCGAACCTCGGTACGCCGCTTGGGCTCACCTTCTCAATCGGGCACAGACCCCCGAGGCCTTTGAGGTTTCTCAGCCAGCTACTTCGCTGTACTTCGTCCTTAGCGTTTCTTCACCTCACCTCATCCACGTATCTCTGCATGCCTCACTTCGCCCCTAGTGTCGGTGGCCAGAGACGTACGCCAATCGGGCACAATCACGACCCCGAACAATGTACGTGAGCCGGTGAAAGATCACTCAAATACGAGCAGCTGGTGGGGGCTGCTGACAAATTGGATTCATCATCGGAGACTACCATTATCCCCGGCCGGTGACATACCAGATAAGTTTTCATATAAAGTATTATATAATATTTGCGTGTGTGATGCGTTTTTATGAGAAGTTGAACAGATCAAACAAATCTTTCGTGTTATACATTGCTGCTTTGCCGGCACTAAAAGTATCTCCCTGGCAGACACAATATATATTATAAATAATAGCCATAAGTACAATATAACAACAATAGTAATTTTTTCTTCACCACTTAACCAGCGGCATGGGGGGACTTTATTTGCAACCCACACTGGTACCACCTTTCTGCATTGCTTCAGTGCCGAGGTGTTCATCGTAGGAGTGTGGTCTCCTGCTTTTAGTAATACAACAGTATTAAATACTGGTAGTAGTTAAATATTTGAGAGTCTGCGCCGAAAAATGTACTTCACTTAGGACAATCGTATTCTCAATATTCTAAAGATTCAAACAGGCAAGCTAATTTTCATAAATATGTGTACGCACAGACGAACCGATATAGGGAGATTCTACTTTTAGCGTTCACATCGAGAACGAACAGCCACATCCATTGATTGTTTGTTCTGGCCGCTTAACATTGTGCGCCAGTGCGTGATCGACTCACTCACGAATTGAAGATGACTCCGTGAATAGGCAGATGGTCACCGTCGAGGACCGGTTGGTTATTGGCTGTGACCGGGAAAATGGTCGGAGTAATGGTGTCGGGGCAAGTTAAGGGCGACTATCTTCAAAGCGCTGCCAGCTCTCGAAGCTTGTACTACTACCACTACTGCTGGTGCCGGCCAGCTGAACCTATCTCATCATACATAGATGTGTGATTATATGTGATGATCGCACAGAATACAGAATGAAGCACCAGTAGTAGTTCGTCCGATTCAGTCAGCCAGAAGAAAACTGAACGTAATCAGGCATTATTCCTTTGTGCCATCAAACGTCAGTAGCGGGAGACGATCCACAGCGGACGCTGCCTGCGTGAATACCCTCATCGTCATGCCACTTAACAATGGGCATCTTCACATATACACGCACACATACACACACATATATATATATATATACATTCTGTACATTTACAGTCCGTGCTGGTGGAACTCGCACGTCCGGGGGTCCGGGGTGGTGGCATGTGATAGTAGTTGCCGGGTTGTCAGTCAGTAATAGTTTGTCTATGTAATGACACATGCGTCTCTTTCACGCGTTCAGCCACCAAAGCACATGCACACACACACACATTCATATATATATATATACATATACGTACACAGGAGAACCTATCATCTGGGAAAGCCAACGCCAGCCTTGACCGTGGCATTTGAATATGAAAAGTAACGCGTTCTGTTTGGCAACGTTTGGACGAGGACTTTGAAATTTCAATGTTCGCTTTGGCCAAGCAACTACCTACAATGAGCCAAAATCAGAAACAGTACAACAATAACAACAACAGCAACATCAGCGGTAGCAACAACAACAACAACAACGAACTTATGCGGGTGTTGTTTCTTTAGTTCGTCTAGCATGGCAACCTTACCACATTTATGTATTCACATCAATATGGTGCATATTTGTGCGTATTAAGAAAATACCTTTTTTGTACCCGTTTCTCTATTTATCTTGGCATCATAGATCAACACGTCATAGTCATTGCCGAAAGGAATACCGTGGGTCAGCCGGAAAATCGATTCTATTTTTGTCAATGAATCTTTGTGTATCACCAAACTTGAGGTGGCATCTTGCTGATACGTACAACAATTCTGTAGAACTGGCAAACGTTGGCGATTTCGTAATGAATACTAAGCGTTGATGAATGATCCGTGACCCCCACCGAAAGTTTGCTACGAACAATATGGAGAACGTATCCAACACAGCAACGCGTTGTGTTCGATGTTGTTTCTATTGAGGGAAATGCATTTTGGACTTTGCTGAAGCTCAAACAAACGACAGATACAATGTACATCTGTACATACTCAGCCTGGCATTAAGTCGCTGACGTGGCTATCGAACACGTACAAGTCGTTCCCTACGACAGATCTGAGTTAAGAAGAACTATGATACGCGATACGGCCAACAAGCAATTCGGCCCGATGAAGGTCGGTTGCTTTGGAACAATGCAAGGGGCCCGTTCTGGCCGCAGATGACCTGGCCGAGGGACGCTCGCTCGCAATGGCTCTAATGCAACACAAATTAGTTAGTCATTTGTGACTTCCGGCCATACTTCCGCCGCGGATTGATCACCAGCTAGCCCGTCGCTTGCCCGAGCGACGAACATGACCCGGGCGATCTTTGGCAGCAATCGTTTAGTGAACCTGTCGCCCGGCTGACTCCGCCGATGAACGAGTCGGCCGACGAATGGAATCACTGCGATGGTCTCATCGGGTAACCGCATTGTACATGGATAGGCCGTGGGCCTGCCATTAATATTGTCGGACTAATGACGCTCGGAGACTTGGCCGAAGCAGAGACGACTGCGTGGGTTTCCCTACCAGCCCGGTTCACTTCTCCTGCAAGACTCAATGGTGAAGATCGTCATCGCGAAATGGCGCCACACATCGAGCTGTATCACTATTACGTATACTGTTAGATGTCGTGGGGGTCTCTGTTGCTCAATGTTGCTGCAATGCTTCAACGAGAGACCGGGCGAGCTCGCTCGCCCGTTCGTTCGTTCGTTGGCTGTGTCGGCGGAAGTGAGGAAATTGTGGCTGGGTCTAAACTCATACATGCAACCACCACCATCATCATCACGAATGCCGAGTAGTCGCCTTGCTCTAGCATGGTTGTCCAGTGTGGCCGAGTCGCTGAGGTGAAGCGGCCTCCCGGCCGGCGGCCTGCTTGCGTGGATGAAAATGAGTGTTCGTCCAATGAATGAGTGAATGAGAGGGCGGCTCCGCCGGTCTGATTAATGGTTTCGAGGGTATGGCAGAGCGAAGGGCGCCGCGTACAAGAGCCCTCCGCTCGGCTCCTCCCGGCCACCGCGCAGATTAACTACGCATTCATAGTATTAGACCTGAATAGATTCGAGTACATACGCAGACATAGATCTATCCATCTATCGAAGATGTCTCTCTGTGGTGTTTTCATGGGAGTAGACTGTAGCTTATAGCTGTTATAGCTGTGGAAGTCAATTCAGGGCCACTCAACGAAACTGATTTGTGACTTATAGAGGTTTTACCGAGAGGTGAAATTAACCGTACCTGGAAACTTAAGTACAACACTCTTTAATGTGTAGGTGCTGGAAGTTGTTGAGACAGAGATTCTTCAGCTGCACTTATCTCATTGTCATCAAGCGGATGGGAGGCTGACGAACTTGTGTTATTAACGTGTTGAGGCATAATTTATGATGATGAACATCGCAATTATTCAAAGCCGCCGTAGTCATTTAGAAGAGAAGAAGCTGACTTAGAGATCGAGGCCGTAGGTGTAAAGGCAGGCCAAGATAGGACTGGCTCGTACAAGAGGGTGGGTCCTTCCTGCTTTGCCTGTTTACTGGCGTGTTGAAAACAGTGAAACAAGGCTCTCCACGAAAGAGATGAATGGCACGGAAGTTACAAAGTTAGTTTATCACTTATATATATACGACAACACCTAATCTACTACATGATGACAATACATTAAAAAAGCTATATAATATTAATGATATTTCTAGCAAAAGATCTGAATTGCCACAAGTTTTCCATGCAGAAATATCTTGGTGCATTTCAATAGAATACTGTTATGTCAGCAATGCGGACACGAAGAGTTATCAAAGTCGGCCCAAAAGCGCAGCTCAATTCCATAAATATTTGGCGTACATGTGGAAATCACTGAATAGTGTCAATGGTACGCCTTAATATAAACGAATTGAATTTAGTCGAATTTAATAAATCGCCTTGGCATGGACGCATTTGCATGCAACAGCCCATGTACATACGTCCATGAGGGATGCATTTAATGAAAAAAATAATATTTATCTTTCCGAATGAGACTAACTCGTCGGAACTCCGAACTCGTACCAATGCCGTGTCCCGTGAACTTCTCGGCCACAAGGGACCCATATGCAGTGTGGCGCTTGGCCTTAGGCTTAATCTAATATTCAACAGCTGGTTGATGCACAAGCGTCCCCACCATGTAAATATTCTCAAACATAAACAGGGCAATTGAAGAACTCATCCTTTACGAGACCCCGCCAAGCAAAAGCAAAACAAAATTCAACGCCGGCCATCCTTCGCCGCCGCCTCCGCCTTCGCTGACAACAGCAACAGCGACAATGATCCAAACGTTTTTATGCAACGAACATCGTCTGATTCTTAACTGCCCGGTCAGATCGTCGTTGCCCCTGTGGCTGGGAATCATCTGTTTTCTGAACGGTCACGAGGTACCTAGAGTTCAGTCGTGAAATGAATCTATTTATTGATTCGACGGCGTTCGCCTCCGTTCCGTCTTTCTTCGTTCATCATCGCTGACGAGTCGGCGAATGTGTTCAGCATATGTTGTCGTTTGCACTGCCAGGGACGTTTAGGTAAGCAGCAGGAAGAGGAGGAGGAGCAGCCGCTGCCGTTGCCGCAGTGAAGTAGTGAAGATCGGCGGAGACCGGAGAGCCCCCGAAGGTAGAGATGGAATATTATGTGGCGTTCTTGCGTGTGTCTGTATGGGTGGTTGGGTGTTCGCTGCAAACGAAGCAGAGTCGAATCGAAGAACGACATGTTAGGTAATGATTACATTAAACGCTTCGAGCCCGCGGTGGACCCCTCCACACGGGAGGGAGAGCGAGAGAGAGAGAGAGGAATAGAGAGAAATGCTATACGCCACGGGCCAGGAACCGCCTGTCTCCACCGCGATCGGCCATTTTTGATGTCGCTGCTGCTGCTGCTGTAAACGTCGAAAGTTTCACGATTACGATGGGAATATATTTCCTTGTCGAGTGGCGCCAGCCACCCGGCAAAACTCAATTTCCCCTCATGCTGTGTGTGTGTGTTTTTTTCCTTTTCAATTGCGACTGTTTAGCGACATACAGCAAGCGACCAATAGCGACCGCAGAGAGCCCGCAACGGGGGAGTCATATGGCTGTGGGCTTTGCGAACCGCGACTTGGCTCCAATTTTCGAATTCGTCGGAGTGTGCGAATATGGACGTACGAGGAGGAAATTTCGCTTGGAGGATGGATTTTATTTATTTAGTTTTGCCCCCTTGCGCATTCGAGGGAAGATTTTTATTTTCGACGGCCCCTCGTCTACAACGTCACGAACACCGATAGCATGCCACTGTGGCCACCCAGTGAGAAAGATAAAAAAAAAAGACGAGATAAAGGCAGAAAGGGAGGACGAAGATAGAGCGAGAGAGAGAGGCGTTAATGGTTCCATTGGGGATTGCGTTCATGGCTCATGGAGCTAGAGGGAACTCCCAGTAGACGACTTGCATGCTGCATTTTGAGTGTTTCCACTAAAGAGGCTTCATTTTTCTCTTTCCGCCGAAGAGACTTAGCCCCCGTCAGCCTTACGAGCACCAAATTTTCAACCAATGTTCCCCTTTGGCTATTACACTTGCCTAGCCTTCTACAGTGTTGCGTTCCGCTACGAAAATAGATCGCTCGTAGATAAACGTTCGAGAATATTGGCGGACAATAGCATATATGCGTAATCATTCTTATCTCCATCACCTTCTCCGAACACAGATATTCAATTATGAACGTAACGTCCGATTGATCCAGCTCGACTCTACAGTGATATATCGTGATGCAGTTTATCGTCGTCGTCGTCGTCGGCTCCCTCACAATACCAGTATCGTTTCCACCTGCGTGGGAACGTTATTGGTATTATATTTATCTGGCCTTTTTTGTCGTCATTTTTGCGCGGGCCCACGAGACCCGGATATCCACTGGTTGTTGTCTATTGCTTTTCGCGTTTATGTTGGTCTTCGCTGCTTGGCGTAATGCACGATTTGATGTTCTTCTTCATGGTGCCTTCACCTCTCCTGCCGCGCGCATCGTCGTCCTGGCCAAAACCCACCACCGGGGTTTGCCGGGGCTAGCGAAACGAGCGCGGCAGCTTTCGAGCTCAACGAATTCGACACCCCTGCTCTGGCTCAAGTCTAGGCAGCTGGCAGCGTGCCGTGCCGTGCCACTGCGGCTATGGTCGCTATCGACGACGAGAAACTCAGCCAAGAACGCAAGCCCAGCAGAAAGAGCACAAAGCATCCGCCTCTGGCGACCGCAAGATTTGCAAGGTGAACCGCGAGAGCAGGAGGAGATTTTAGCCGCCGGAGGAATTTCACATTCGGTGGCCGACTTCGAAGTGCCCCCCATCCTCGGCGCTGAGCTCGTGGCGCGAAAACAGCTACACCACAACTGCTGTAGCCGCCGCCGCCGCCACCGCCGTTCCCCTCCACTGCCGGCCGTTCCAATTCCTGGCCTCCGTCGACTAGCAAGCCTGCGAATACCAGCAGTTGCAGATCCAAAATTCTACTGGGCTGCCGCGGAGGGATTGGACGCCGGTGAAGCCTCCCAGCCCCGTAGACCTCTCTCTGTCCAATTTAGCTTTGGTGGTTGGCGCATGGGGACCTATCGTGCAAATCCTTGCGGCGGCCACTGCTGCTGCTGCTGTTGTTACCGGTGTATAGATCGGGGATGAAACGCTGCCCTGTACCCGCAGCGGGTTTTGCAGTGTTTGTTTATGTGAGGAGACGATTGAGGGCGAGACTTTCCATTTGGCCGACAGAGAATCTACCACCATATTGCGTTTAGAGGAGGGATCTTCCGGTGCATGGGGCAATGGCCACAGTCGAAGCAAGCACCCGACAGTTGAACGTCACCGCGAATACGAGCAGGAATAATCTACATACAAATGTGAAGAAATATTCTATATCAGCTATGCCATTTGGTACGGTCATTGTGTATGCGCCATAGAGCGTGGGTAACGTATCTCTGTTTGTGGACGAAAAAAAGGGTACTCGTCACACTATATATGGACGATAGAGTACAAAGTTTGGTTTATGAACTGAACTGCAGCCTCTTACAACTGTTAAGTTCGCATACAAAAATAATCGTGATACCAATGTGACTCAATGTACATTAATCAGCCACCACTAAATAATCATTATTAATTTGTTTGTTTACAAGATTATTCACCCTGAATCGTCGTCATAGTTAGGCAAGCCAGATCTATCAGTTAGATGAACGGATGCGTGCCTCCCCAAGGAATTATGCAAGCAAGCGCTCTGGTTGCTTCTTAACGGCAGTATACGTTCGATTTGGGTTACCGTACCTACCAAATAAGTTCGTTGTCGATAGCTTCTTGGAGCAAATCGATATTTGCATAATAAACGCCACTAATTGGCCATTGCTCATGGCAAGGAATGACCATAATCGCAAGGGCTTAAATCGGCAGAAATCTACAGGTTGAATTCTCCGATGACTATTGTTGACCCCCTCCAGTTCGGTATTGGAGCCGTACACGCGAGGTTTTGTGTCCTTATCATCCAGAGGCCACTCTCGATTTCCGTCTCATTGTTGCCCATGAGTCTCTTCAAGAACTTGGAGAGTCGAGTTGTATTGGTGTTTGCTTTTGTACTCAGTAACTCAATGTAACAAATGGCGTTCTCGTCCATAGCGGGTATAATCATCACTTTGGGGCCAAATCGATTGGGCACTACCACCCTTCGCCCGTTCAAGGCCATTTTCTTGGCTGGTTCTTCTCAGACGGCCAATTCAAACTCACCCAAGACTCATCCATCACAACGGTGGTGTTACTCGAGTTGTTTGTTTTCGTGTAGTACGGTAGGTTGCCTTTAGAATATGCCACACGCCTTTCCATCTGCGGCGGAGTCAAGTATAAACAGGTACAATTTCAGCTGGCTGTGACACTTGGGCCGAAAGTTATCAAAGGTTTCTCGATGTACCAGATACGGCGCCGACCGGCATACAAGAGGTGGGTGCATTCGATCCAGAAAAACAGCTGCTGCTATTAGAAGAAGCTGAAATTAACATAAGCCTCCGGAAGATAGGTTTTCCTTTAGTCAGTGAAATGTCGCTCACTGTCACTGCAGGGGACGCTGGTATCAATATATTTGCAAAAAGCAAGTATTGTTAGTGGCTGTGTTTTATCTGTGGATATGCTTAGCTTGATCTAACCAGCATTTTTCTCTGCCAAATAATATACATAATATATATTCTATTGTAGATATGGGTGAGAGCCTTCGTCACAACCACTATGTAATATTTAAGGTTTAATATCACACGAATTACACAGTGGGAAATTCTCATGGTCGAAGTCGCAATGCAACCAGATAACCTCTGAGCCAACTTAAATCGCGGGTAATACCATCTTAATGATTAAGCTTTTCAATGAACGTTTGAGTGATTCAACAAAACTGAATTTCCTTCCTTATTTTGTTCTATGATAGCACTAGACACCTGCGTATACAAGCAAACGTAATCTTGCTTGTCTGGTTGACTGATACAGATAAATGAACTCATAGTTTAAGCCTACACTAAAGTTTACGGTGGCTATCTTAGCCCAACATGGACTCGTTGCATGTTCACTGAGTATTGTTTTCATTTACGTAGGCACATGCCGTCCAGAGTCTGTTTTGAAGACGTGGCTGATTAACGGGATTCGAGCCAGCGTACAGACTGTGTACACGATTTTTCAGAGGTTCAGGTCCCCGAAGCATCGTCCGAACATCGTTTGAGTAAAAATATCGTCATGTTCTATTAATCATAGGAGCTCATGGACGGCCAATATGGGATATACGCGTAAATGCAACTAATCGTAATTGGGGTAGAATCTCCAGTCATTAATATAAATGAAAGTGGTGAAACAGATTGCGCTGGTTTCTCCTCTAATTGACCTGTGCGAGAATTAATCAAACAGATGAGATTGATTGAACTCCCACACAAGCCCCCGCACCTTCGAATGTATGTATATATATGCCACCAGTCATATTCATTAAGCAGTATTACTATGTTATTATTATTATTATTATGATTATTATTATAGCTCATAAGATAATGGATGCAAACGACATGAAGAGAAGTAGCCCGCATATGATAAAAGAAATCTCACGTCGGATGTTCAAATGTACTGATTGAATGTATAATGCAAACGCTTGAATCACCTGTGCAAACTATCATACATTGGAACTAGATAATACTTCGGATATTCCAGTATAAGCTACAATATTAGGCTATATATCATCAATAGGAGATCAGTGATAAACGCTGCTAGTCTATCAGGTTGACGTAAGCCCTAATTAATGAAATAGTTCGTGCCGAATCGCCGAGGTTTTTTTTCGAATATTTTTCGTTCACCCTCCATCGTGGTAATGCTAATTAGAGGTTGTAATTAGCCCCGTGAAGTGTCACGTAGATCAAAGGTGCAGTCGTATTGTGTTGTATATCGACTGATGATGCGTCCTCGTTCTGTTCAAATATACATACACCTCCTCTAACAAATAGCAATACATCCAGGGAATGGTGGAGTTTAACAAATCCTGGTCTTCATTAATACCTCGATGATACCTTAGACGAGTCGAGTATGACGAATTGCAGTGCCTTCCTGACTTCGCAAACGACCTCGCATATTGCGGCAGAAGAATCACGGTGTTCAGTGTACCTCACTAGTCTGTGAGGTACACTGAACACCGTGACCGGCCTCAGCTTTTAACCTTTTTTAGATAATTTTTTAACCTTTTAGTATGAGTACCTGTCGGGGCCACCTTTGCTTATTCTCTTCCTTACTCGTACCTTGCAAGAATCTTCAGATAAAGAAAGATGATAAAGAACTCCAAAGGTTCTCCAAAGCGTCCGACAGGATTTGAACCCAACACACCTTTCGGTCCGGTCTAGCAGTCCAAGACGCTCACCACTAGACGACCATCCAGGGGACTTCAGTGTATCTCGAACCGCGTAAGCTCCAAGGATATTCCCACTGAGTGGGTGGTTCTGAACATCTTCCGCCTCTGACTGATGCTCATCTTAAGTAAATTGGAACCCGTAGAGTCGAAGTCAAATTGATTCGACGTCTCACGGACGTTCAAAGAATAAAGCCAGATTGAATTACTTTTTCCGCCCCTATGTGTCTTGTGCCTCGTTGAAAGTCAGTCTGTTCTGTGTCAGCCCTGATAAAGGTTACCCATTTCTAGAGACGGGTAACGATGTTCACTCCGGAGAGTTTAGTCGGAATGATATTGTCTTTGCCCCCAAACGAGGCTCTATAACCTTTAAACAGGACCAGTTCCGCAAAAAAACGCACTGCACATTATGTCGACTGTAATCTATTTATGCACTACCAATGCCTAGATGCTTACTACGGCGGAAAACACTGTCCGTAACCTCCGTATACAATCGTGCGCTGACTTTTAACCGCCATCCTCTGCCAGGCGAAGGAGGCGTAAGTGACCCGAAAATATGGAGTTCCCACATGGCATAGACGGTCTCCAGGGCAATCTTTATTAGAATCATCGAACGCTCCAGACACAGGCGACCGCCCACATACTCTAAACACGAAGTAATCAGCATTGTCGTAAAGTTCGGATTTAAAAACAGGCATACGATTTACATTTATCCCTAATTTCGAGTTCTCACCAACACCAGTGAAAACCCCGCTTAACCCCATCTCTCGCCACGATCCGATCTATTAGAGATCGCTAGGTATCTTATGTTCAGAAGGACGCTAGGGAGGGACAGCAAATATTTCTGTCAAACATCTTTGATGTGAATATTTCACTATTGAAAATAATTATATGGACATTGAGCTTGACGTCCACCAGTCGCCAGGGCGAAATCACGGAATTGTTGTGAAAAACCTCCCTCTCTCCAGCTTTTACAGTAGCACTTGCGGCTTGTCGCTCACTCGACAGCTAAAAGGGACTCATAACTATAACAAGAGGGTGAAGATAATGTCCACTTCTGCTATTGAATCAGTTATCGTCGATGCTCGTCTAGCTCACAGCAGATATTACAGCTCGTATGCGAGAACAGGGGCGAAGGTCTCTTGCGATTTGTTGCTGTAAAGAATATAGTTATAAGTATGTTATGGGCGTCAAATGTGAGCGGAGAGGCATAGCTGTGTTCGATAATTTATACCTTAAATTGGCACAATCTCTGAACGGTGTCCGTAGCAGTAGTGGAACCATCAGAGGTTATCGTCTCCTTTCCATTTCATTGATATCCGTCCCCGACAGCTGGTGCACTAATGTAGTAACGTATGCCCAGCCTCAATGATCATCGAATATCCGAGGTTCGACAGCTGAGAGAAGAGCAATTTAGGAGAAGGTATACATATATATATATATATATATGTATACACGTATATACCTACGCTTCCATGACCACACTTGATATGAGGAGAGCGAGGATAAATTCAGTCCACTCTTAGGCTCAACTCTGTGGCATAAGGAATCACTTGGAAAAGACAAATCAACGTGGGCATTGTGTCCTCTTCGATATCTGCGCGTGTGAGGTATTCTTTATGAAATTTTACACAGTCAAACATCCAGGTTGCATTTTCTCCTGTAATATTCGATATGTGATGAAACAAAGTAACTAAAGACCCAGTGTAGAGTCCATCTTTTATTTCACGTACAAACAACTGATTCGAAATTGGTTAACTCCCTGACCACGGATACATTGAATAGTAAGATAGGTGTCAAGGGCGCGGGTGAATACGAGCCATTGAATTGAATAAGGTTGCAGGCGTCCGTCATTAGTTATCAAGATTTCACTTGTTCGTCGTATTCAATGGTACTCTGCCATCAGGCGTTCCTAACGTCCAGCCAGCCTTGGGGAGATCGCGCTCTCATCCACACACAGACAGACAAGACCATATGACGCCATCTTCTTTCTAGCTGCTGGTTGTGCAGCAGCAGCAGCAGTCGCCACCTCCAGGCTCTGGGTGGCCAAGAGGCAGGCTCCTTGGAGAGGCCTGCTGGTGTTAGCTGCCAAGCTGGGACTTCGTGGCAGGCCATCCTCCCCCCAACGGCAGGCTATTCTTGGAGCCACTGTGCCTTCCTGTTACTCGCGAGATGGGGGCCATCTCTTCAACTGGCTATATTTGGCTAGCAAAGCCACACTAGATCGGCGGTAGCGGAAGAGGTTGGAAAGAGAGATACGGTGTGTGGAGCTCGTCGGGGGGAGGGCTTGGGGTCACCAAGGCGAAGGAACTCGCGAAGAACTCACATCGCACCTCACCTCCTTTGGCGGCTCCCGTTCGCTGTGCGTGTGGAGGCACTGCCTTCCCAATAACTCGCGTCAAGGGCCTACCACCAAGCAACCACCCCTCGTCTGTGCTGGTTCAGGCCCAACCTACGCGAGCGCTCGTCTTCCTCCAAAGCTTTCGTGTTCATGTAGTGTGGTTGCTGTCGGCTGGCGCGAAATTACTGGAGATTCGGGGCAAAGTGGCAGGCCGACGGGGCCCTTGTAAATTGATCTCTGTTGCTTTAGCCAGGCCTGAATACGCTTGGGTGATGCTCGTATAGTGTTGAACATGCAACGACCTCAATAGTTGTGCTCCTCGGCGTTGAAACTCCGCCGTGGCGTAGACAACGCGCGCCAGCGACGTCTGCCCTCGATTGTATCCCTGGAACGTCTGCTACCTGCGTTTACGGGTGTGGCTAGGTATCGATGTATAATCGATACAAGCATCGCAAAGTGTCCATCTCTCTTCCCATCGAGAAGAGAGATGATGGCGGCGAATTTAGAAACTCAAATAAAGTTGAGGGATCACGCCGGTCCGACGCAAAACGGTGAAGCAACCCACGGGGCAGAACCGTGGTATACGAAAATATCACGAGAGAGAAATGAAGCACTTCGCACTCGATCATATTTCAAGTTCTCTTGGCTGTTGTCGAGGTCACCCAGCTTTGGGTACCTGGATTCAATTCAGGACTACTCTTAAGATTGTACAATTCTCGGTTTATAACTCGCAGGCACAGTTACAATGTGTATCTGTACCTATCCGCCGCTGCTGTGTAAATCGTGAATGTCCCTAGACGGCTACATTGATGGAGCGCGAATTACTATTCGGGAATTTTACTCAAATGGATCAGTTTCGTTACTGAAACGAGAGTTGAGCTCTGGAGTAGAGCTCTGGGGGGGGGTGAATGAGCAACCAGAAATATAATATGATAATAGTCGAGGCCTCGACTTATTTTGCTTCAAGCGGTGACTCATTTTCGAGTTCTCATCAACGCGTTGTTCATGCTGTCACTTGCAGTGAGTGGAGATGCTCGTCTGGATGGGGCCCGTGAAGTAACTTTAATTAATGGTCCGTCACTCTAATTAATAGGTGGCGTTATGCTATGAGCCGTATATATATATATATATATATATATATATATATATATATATATATTATATATATCATGAGTCTGTGGTATAACTGAAGCCCTATCAGTTCAGGGTCCTCAAAGATCTGTTGTCGAGACAGCGTGTTAGTGCATTACCTTGATCAGAAAGTCTTTCACTGACGGAACTGAGGGGTCAGACTAAACTTCGCTGACATTTTCATTCACTTCACTTGAGGTGGCTGATGTTGCCAACCATTACGGAAATTGATTTTGTTTTATATCTTTATAGCTCTGTATGCACGGTTATACAGGTTAGGTCAGACAAGATTTGGACCCTACTTTAAATTTGATAAATAGGATTTCATATGCAATATTAATTAATTAATCAATATTAATTCATATGGCCATACCACCCAACACCTGTTTGACTAATCTACAATTGTTTTTAAATATAACTAAATTCGTTTTTAGTCATAACTCCAGAGCAGCGATTTTGCGGCGATCGTTAGCCTACAACAGATATATATGCCTGACCTCTCATCAACCTCTCATCGTTTTCATCACGAGACTGTGTGAGCCACAGCTGCAACTTCCCTACTGTAATTATATAGAATACTTTCGAGTAATTAAAACGAATTGTTAAATCAATCATTGTCTCTGCTTATGATCGGGTGTAATTTGTGTATCATATATAGTATCTGCCGGATCGAGGTCGACCTAACTAACTCATACTCTCAGATGCTTTGGAAGAACCGAAGCTTCTTCATATAACGCAAGAAGTATTGAGCCTTGATAGAAATAGGTCATGCAGTAAGTAAGAGAACATGCTCATCAGGTGCTCTCGTGGAACAGAGAGCGATCAGATCTCTGAGACGTTCGAGGTCTCTATACAACGGTCCGACGCGGATGTCGGATATCGCGCACTCGTACACGATCCGATCCCTAATGAGCAGAGCCAGGGCTCACGTATATGCGTGGTTCAAGCATATACTGTATATTTGGTCGCATGCCCGTTCGCCTGCACGAAACGTCCCATCAGTTGGCCGATATGAGATTCAACAACTATTACAATACACATATTCGCATAGTACTACTACCTGCCGTTGCCATCGCGGGCAAGGACATTATCAATTTGTATTCGATGTTACCCGTTCGCCATCCGAGAAGCAAAGAGATGACACGACCAGAAGTAACAGGAAACGCCACCCTTCTGCTCTCAACGGTGCTCTCCATCCTCTCAACGACTGACAGCTGCATTTTGACCCTTTGACGAAATAAGTCCCTGCGTCCCGGACAAACATTGAAGCCCATCGATACGTGTCCAAGAGTACACTCTCCTAGTACTCAAGTAAACGAGTTTCATATTGCTATCGACGCTACACTGCATAAGCCCGCAACATATCGATTATAATACTTGGATGCAAAAATAGGCCCTTAGATAGTATGTGCGTGTCTAGAAAGAACAACCGTAAATACCATCAACCAAAGATATAACGGTTCGCTCAGTTGGCATTTTGTTCGACGAAACATGAACGTGAGAGCTGCTGGCAGTATTTTCTGAATGAACACACACACTATCTCCGCTAGCCCTTTTCTCTCTCGTTTCGTTCTGTGACTTCCATTTCGGGTCACGCAAACACTGCTGCGTGGATATTTACCCGTGGTCGATTGTGTCTATCATTTTCATCCCGGTAAAACTGCTCGCTTCCGTCAACGTCTCACCGTTTCTATTGAGTCCGCTCTGACGAGAAGGGTCTCATTGGGCAATTGGACAGCGAAACACCATGACAGATGACGCCGATGATGATGGTGGTGGTGATATAATATGGAACAGCAAGCACCAACACGTGACAAATGAATAGCCGATATTTTGTTAGCTACCAAATATACACGGTTCGTTTTTATTTGCGAAGTCGCAATCGTTACAAAATTCGCCTCCTTGGTCCGGGCCATATTGGCACGGGCGGTATTTACAACCACTACTTTTCACGACGAAAAAAATAGTTGGTCAGACAGATTTGGTGTGAAGCTCTCGGGTCCGTCCGGTGGCACAAATGAGCGAGCTAATCCCCCACCGGCCGCGCATCTGTGTCTTCGCTTCCGCTCCGGCTTCGACGGGGTTGGCTCGATCATCCGTGTGCCGCTATACGGATTGGAACTGGCTGTGTATTACTATCGAGGGCGACTATTGCGGCTAGTGGCTCAACGAGAAATGAAGTTACCATCCGTGGCCGGCGTAGATGGGGGCAGCCTTGACGGCGTACGGCTGAGGCACAACGTACGGCCTCTTGACATGGACCTCACGGTAGACGGGGACCTTGACAGGGACCTCAACGTGCTGCGGGACGGGAACCTCCTTGTGGACGGGGACAGGCACGTGGACAGGCACCTTGACGTGGACGGGCACATGCCTAATAACGGGCACTGGCACCTCCTTGTAGACTGGCACAGGCACATCCTTATACACGGGCACTGCTACGGGCACGGGCACCTCCTTGGGAACAGCGTACGGCTTGGGCACGGCGTAAGGGCGGGCAACCGGTACGACCTGGGGGATCTTCTTCACGACGGGCACGGCATACGGTGCAGGCACCGGCTGGGGCACCTCGATGACCTTGGGGACAGGCACTACCTGATGCACAGGGTAGGGCTTGGCCACGGGCACGGCGTAAGGAGCGGGCACCTCCTTGTTGATCACCTTGGTAACGTGGGACACATGACCGTGGTGGCCATAGCCACCGTATCCGCCGGCGGCACCAGCACCGTAACCTCCATATCCGCCGACAGCACCAGCGCCGTATCCTCCGCCGTAACCTCCACCGTATCCGAGATCGGTGGCCTGGGCCACAGCTACAAGCGAGGCAATAGCGATGAAGGCACGCATGTTCACTGGTTGACGTCGACGATCCGACTGATGCCAGAATACTCCGGGCGAGGGCTTTTTATACATCGGCATACACTGGGCCCCCGTACCACTATTACCAGTACTAATACAACAATTGCTAGCCGTACGAACAGTCTTACTACTGCTACCGGTAATAGCGCTCAGCCGCCGCCGCCGCTGCCGCCGCTGGTGCTGCCACTCGATCTGTCCGTCCGTGCGTCCGTCCGCTCGTCTGTTTGGGTGTCGTTTCTGCAGTTGTTGTGCCCCCGCCCGCCCGCCCGTACGTGCCTGCCGCGGCTGTACCAGAACGCCACCAGAAGCGCTACCCAACGGACAACGGCCGCCGCCACCGCCGCCGCCACCGCCGCCGCCTTAGCAACAGTAGCACCAGCAAACGTGAGTCGACACGACGCGACACCCTCTCGGTTCGGGGGCACTCCCCCACGCAGCCCCCCCCCCCCCCCGTCCCCCCCCGAAAGAACGAACGAAGCGTACAACAGAGAAGCCAGCAGCAGCAGCGGCGGCGGCAGCAAGACGAAGACCACGAAGTAATGCTACAGGAAAAGTAGGGGTAGTCGTAGTGTGTTAGTATTAGCAGTATTATACTTTCTAGCTGGACACCCTCTCATGTCCGTTTATTCGTTCGTTCATTTGTCCACACGCCCACCCAATGTATGTGGCTACTCGTCGTCGTCTCGCCTCGTCTTGCGTTGCGTCCCATTGAAGACTGTGCTGCCTGCGACAGCGGCCTTTCTCATGGTGACTCTGCTGGCCTTAGCAGCTGGTGCTGCTGGACAAACGCGCTGCACGAGACGATATCCAGTCAGTCAGAGAGAGAGAGAGAGATAGATATATATATATATAGAGAGAGAGAGAGAGAGCAGCATTAGTAGTATTATGTGAGTCGATGTGTGCAGCAGCCGGGGGAATACTCCTGTTGTATTTTGCTGGCTGTTTTCGCCTCCATTTTTATGATATTAGTTTAGCTGCTGCTGCTGTTGCTTCAGTAGTTAATCAGACAAGGCCGGCTACGCCATCCGAGGTATCCAAGGTTGGCCTGAGTTTCTGGCACGGCCCAAGTCTAAAGTCGGCTCGCAAAGTCGCCAACAACTGCGCAATGCGCGTGATCCCAATGGCATTTTAGCATCAAAATGATAAGACACCATCTAAGGCAGCGGCGGCGGCAGCAACAGCGAGCTGCTAGAACAGCATAAGCGGCCATAATGCCATGCTGCCGTTGATAACCATGCCCTGTATTGTGTACACCTCAGTGCAGTGTGATGTCGCTTACGGGACACTCACGGTGACTTTTGCATCGCTCGCTCCTCAATGGCCGAACTAAGCGTAATTTCGTCGTCGTTGTCGTCATCATCATCATCGACAACTGCAGCAGCAGAAGCAGCAACATTAACATCAGCAGCAGACTACTTAGCTATTTGAAGTGAAGATCAAACTAGATCACTCATTCACTCCTCACTCATCGTCGTACACCATAATAAACGCCTTGGCAAAAGGAACAACGCTCGGTAGAGGGAAAGCAACATGGGTTCAGAATAATGTCATTGTCATCGGGAGTGAATTACAGAAAGATGGAATGAAGTAGGCAGCCGTAGGTATGATCACTTCGTCAAATGAACAAAAACAACAGAACTCGTCCATGAAACTCTACGGAATCAACATGAGAGCGGTGGCGTTTCGTGAGGCAGCCGCTATGGATTGCGAAGAAATCCTAGCTATTTTCTATTGTACATGTGTATCCGTGCAACACAGACACGTCAGTCAACACTGAAGAATTGTTCAACGCGAATCAGGCCCTTCCTATGCGGCCTAAAGTGGGAACGATGCTGGGGTCATGTTTTAATGACAATGGTCTTGTATGCGAACAACGTGAGCTGTTCTTGTTGCGCACAGGATTTGAGACGATCGCAGCCGCGGGAGTCGGCCTGGTTCCGGTTCTAGTTAATGTTGATTGCCTTCGGCTCAGAACTCCGCTGCTATCATATCATCTCATAAGCTAGAGTGAAGTCATGCTAAACAGCGTCAGTGAAGGCCAGGGTCGCGCGAAGCCAAGGTCCGGCACAATTCCACGGCTCGTGCATTACACCAAATGAATGGGCCCCTTGTGCTAGTTTTGGCTATGCGTGACATTCAATAAATAAGAACAGTAATAATTCTCATCATCACCATCATCATCATCATAAGAAAAAGCAGACGAAGAAGGGGACGAGATGAACTTCGTGAACCGGAAACGATTCTCCCCTCACGCGACCCGCGTTTGCGTCAGACAAACGCCGCTTGGAGCGGTAAGCAAAAAATCGACCAAAATAGCAACGACAAAAAACAAGCCGCTAGCTGTCGCTATGGGGAACAGCCGTCCGAGCTGTTGCGGCATTGTTTTCTGGCTCGGTCAAACAAGCGGCAGCAGTTGGCACTGCCAGAAACGGCCTGACGCGTATAAGCGTGCTGGAGGTTTGGTTAAGGCAGGTGAACAACTGGACGGCAATTACGATGAAGAGGTGTTACGGCGATTGGTCTTCTTGGGGGAGGCCTGGACAAATTTCGAGGAGAAAATTGATTGTCATTAGGAAAAAATGATGTGTTCCCTGGGAGAATGATCGACGAACAGGACATCGCCTGTGAAATAGTAAAGTGTCCATGGGTATTACGCAACCAGCTTTAGTTGTTAGACACTGAAGCATTTCGTATGCTTGCCAATATATGGTGAAATTTATAGAGGTCTACTTCCGCGCTGCTGTTGTCGTTTTTTTAGAAAATACTGAATAGTATCAAATGGTTGTCTGGTTCCCTTACTTTGATCGCTCGTATTTGAGCTAAAAACGATGCCTGCCCTATGGGCATCTGTCCGAGGTTGCATCTATAAGAACGCTAACGAGAGAGTCATCAGCGTGTTAATGTTCTTCGGCCCGCCGAACAATTAGAAAAGTTCGACAGCGTTGTATTTTTCGTCCAATTTAACAATGGAGCCTTAGCATCGTGCACCCCAGCGATGTTAGAAACTCAGATATAAAAACATTTAGCACAGCCGAATACAGAACATAGAGAAATAAGCATCTATAATAACAATGGAATTATAATAATAATAAGCTATCGTTTTCTCTGTCCGTGCTTTTCAAAGCATACAGATAACTTGACCTTGAGATAGGGGGCACGTTTTTCTTCAGCTTCTGAAGGCGTGCACAGAATTGCAATCTTAAGCGACGCGTCCGACCGCTCGCTCGCTTGCTCGCTATCTATGAAATACTGGAGGTGGGAACCCTCTGGCGTCAGAGGTTCTTTGGACCACTGGCTCACACGATCCCATTTGTCGCTTAAGCTGCCTATAAAGCGATTTGGGTGAGCGAATTGATGACGGTGTTATCAGCTCATATTATCAGCAAAGCGGCCGGCGAAAATCTACTAATCTGACATAAATTAGTGCAGTGAGTGTCCCGTTGAACGAACAACGATGGTCACAAAAATGGTCACATTTGCGCCTTCAATCGTGTTACGGGCTTATGTGCGCAGGCGGTCAAACAGAAGATGTCACAACAGCAGCAGCAATAAACTTTCTGGTGGCTTTACTTAATTTCTTCTTTTTCTTCTTATTGCCACGTTAATGATAATTCGCAGAAATCATCCGTACCTATGACGCCATACGGCTTTGCGCGGGGGACCATCTTTGGACCTCCCCACCATGCGCGTATAACGGACCGTGAGCCATGCAGGATCAAGCGGTCTACACATGTTAGCCTTTCCGACCAAATCGCTTATATACATATATATATATATATACACTTAGTGGCAAATCATGACGCTGCGTATGAGACAAATCGGGAACGAGGTGATATGATCACTGTCTAGGGTAGAGCTCAACCGTCGCTTTAGTGAAACTTTAACTTCGTGAAAGTCTTCTCGTCACTGCCTCTAGCGCAAGACACTACGATTACTAAGTATTATTATCGACGCATACATGAAATCGATCGAAATCATATCAAGTCATGGTACAGCAAGAAATCGGAGAGAAACTTATCATCGGCTACGATGAGAAGCTACCGCTGGACGGGGGACGCCTGGCCACAGTGAGAGATATGGACGATAACAAAATCGCGACGTCAACACCAAAAAAAAAATCGAAAGTGACTTCATTCATAGACGCGTTAATATTCACTCGACCGCGCAGTGACGACGACAGAGGGACAGCACGGGGTGTGTTTGTTTGAATGGCAGAAATAGTCGCCAGCGATGGTCGCGATGCAGCGAGGGCCTATTTGTCAATTTGTGCCATTTCTCCTTGCGAATCTTGGGATATATATATACATATATATAGGAGTTCCTCAGTATCAATGGTGGCAGCTCGGTGCGTCTGCCGATTATGGCTGGCTGATGCAAATGAAGACGAGCACTGTTCATATTACCGATATCGTTTATTATCGAACATATGTGTATATATATATATATATATATATATATATATCTATATGTGTGTGTGTGTGTGTGTGTAACAAGGCATTTTCACTATGTTTAATTAAATACGTAGATGGAATTGGTTCACCAAAGCGACGATGGGTCTAGAGTACTCGTGAGAGCTATTAATTATCTTAACGCGTCGCACTGTTGTTTCTAAATGCTGAACATAATCATGATACTAATAATCATCATAATCCGATGTTTGTCAAGCGTAAATCTATGGATAGGATTTGCGTTTTAGCGCAATACAATCACATACCGTATAATAAAGTATAAGATGTTGGCAGTTGAATATGGAACGATCTTCCGATGTAACGATGATAGTCTGCTCATTTGTAACGACATTATGTGATGCTACTGCTGCTGATGATGATGATGGTGATAGAAACGATGCGATATGGAGCCACAGATAAAATCATTAATTGCACAAGTGAGGGAAAATTCGGATCAGCTTTAGAACGATTGTGTCTACCACCGGTGTCATCTGGTAATTCGTCGGGCGTTGCTGTAACACACATGCAAATATATATAATATATATATATATATATATATATATAAACAGAGCTGACCCATGACCACACGGAGGCTCGATTCCCCGACACCGTCGCCCATTTCCATTTAAAGAGTATTGTCCATCTTACGAAGCAATGCAAAAAGCAATTCCGCGGACGTTAAATGCTTGAGGCTGAAAGTCTGATCTCGAAAACAAGATGATAGCGTATCGTTTTTTTTAATGAGCTGACTCTCAGCAGTCCTTCTATGTAATGAACAGGCTTCGGCTCTGAACCGCCCTTGGTGTTACTACGGGGGCATATATGATTGAGTGTTTTGAGTTAAGCGTTCATTACCACAGTTGATATTGTCAATAAATCAGACCGCTTTGCAAGTATCATAACAACGAGTGGACAATTGCACTCGGAAAATGGTGCGTGCATGTTTCGTTCGAGCAATAGCTGTCATCTACAGTTTCCCCGATTTAAGTCATACAATGTATAGCCAGCTCTCTGTCATCGTTATCCCATCAAGGCTAAAAAGGATAAAACTCGGAGTCTTTCTAAATATGAGCCCCCACCAACATCAGCATCAGCTTGTTCCTCTGACTAGGCTAAAGCAGCTGGATCTATTCTTGCGAATTAATCATTATTCTTCATTTTATTATGATGATGATTCTTATTATTATTATTATTATTGAGAGATAGCGATCGCGTACACGATTGCGTAATGGTGTGTCGTTGCCACACGATCGTCAGTGATCCGATCAGAAAAGAAATTCACTGCACAACTCTGCCCTGCAGAACAGCCATCCGGGATGACAGAACACCTCAGATCGACGAAGACGACGACGACGACCAAGACTCGAAGGACGGTTAGCAAGCGACATAATTCTGGAACGGCAAAAGAAATCGTCTGTTCCTTGCTGCTGCTGCTGCTCTACCCTAGTTGTTATCTTTTGCTGCGGCTGCTGCTGCTGCGGCGGCGGCGGCGGCGACATCACCCACTAAGTCGATTGATTGGTCGACCGGTCGGCGACCGTGAACATGAGTTGAGTATAACACACATATGCACTGTATTCTTACCGTATATATATATATACTGTTGCAGAGTAGCGTGGTAGCGTTAGCTGTACTAATGACAATCATATATAAGATATATACATGTATATAATGAACACTTGAAACTTGTGTCACTTTGTTGTCTTTGACCGTACGTGTTTGTATATATATATATATATCTATATATAATCTGTACGCGTCTTATGGATTGAAAGCAGCCAGTGAGTGAGCAGAGAAATGAACGACTGTCCTGGTGTCCATGCTGCTTCTGGTTGTTAATGGCTGTTCCACCCGGTTAGCTACAGATTTCCGACGTGCGCACAGATTGACTACTATTACTACTACTACTACCACAAATACACACACACACACACAAACTAAAGCAACGGGCACCAGCGTGTACGATATATATATATATATAGAGCGAGAGAGAGAGCACAAACGGGATTGTCGCATATGCTGTATTTTGTTAGTGTGTTGTCGTTCTAGCTACAGTTGAAGAAGTCAGCCATCCGTCCGTTCGTACGCTGGTTGCCGCCACGGCGTGTGTTAATATCATTGTCAGTGTCCGTTTGTGTAGTTGACAGAAAAACATAATCATGCCAAATCTGATGTATGAGCTAATCGCGAGGGAACGTAAGTAGTCGTCTGAATGCAAAACGCCTACTGTTGTAGTGTTTGCTAATCACACTCAGCAGGCGTTTGTAGTCGCTTCTGACAGCGCTCGGTGGTGGTAGGCAGACGACGAGTCCCCAGTTCGCGCGGCCCTCTGCAATGTCGATCGTCTGAACAATTGTCGTGCCTTAGGTCCGTTGATACTTACATCCGTCTGAATGTATTAGCATAGAACAATAATTATAACAATAATAATAATAATATTTATGACGATACTTATAACAGCTCAATGTAATTTAGCAGTTGGATGCAGACACGTAGCTAGCAGTGGATTTCATCGCGTTATCGACCAGTGCTAGGCAGCCAACAGTTAAAAAATAATCACCAAATGAAAATTCGCAGCGATACTAACACACAATGGTCCCTACTGCGGTCTCTCTGTTGAACCTTGATGTCGGTAGCAGCAATACGCACAGCTGAAATACAGCGATGAGGGGGAGTATGCCCAAATCTATGGTAGTGCGATTATCATTATCAGTATTTTTATATTATCACTATTAACTATGCACAATGAATGAATGACAATACACATTTTCGATAAAAGAGATGAGACAGGATACCAAGAGCTACCAAGAGATCGTCCGCTCATTTGCAAGTACAACCGCAGCTGGAAGAGATGAACAATCGCTGTACAAGGCGTGACTCGCCGCGAAACACGTTCGTCCGAGCCAAAAAGTCAGCGTATTCACAAATGAGACTTTTTGTGTCTATGCGTGTGTGTGTGTGCGTGTTTGTGTATACTTCGCTGTAAAGTGGCAATCATTAGAGAAAATCCCTCTTGCGGTGTTGCCGGTAATATCGTACGCTCTCGCGTTCCACAGGAGCAGCTGTTGAAGTCCCTATCCGCGTGCTTGTATTCACGGATCCAAATTTGATGCTATAACTGTGAATCGAGCGCGTCCGCTTCGCATGAGAAAATGCTAGATAATAATAATATTATTATTGTTACTATTAGAGGAACGATGGCCAATGATGATGGTGCCCCACGACATTTGGAGACCTTGAAAGATGCTGCCCGTCAAACGTCTGCCGGGTGAACAGATGTTGCTACGCGCTAAAGAAATCATTAGGCCAAGGCGCATCTTCGGAACGAACGACGGCTACTCAAGTGTCATGCGCTAGTTGAGCTGCGGTACGGTCCGGTCCGACTACTGTATCTCTTGTTGCTTGCTCGCTCCCTCGCTCGACTGATTGCTTGCCAACGGCGGCCACAAGTCAGCGGGAACTAGCCACTAAGATCTGTCTATTATTGTTGGTGATCTACCTATCATATAACCCTGTGGCCGTACGCATCTCATCGTCAGATACGACACACGGTGGCTTGTATGCTCTCTCTCATCCAGCGTTTACTTGCCAAATGAGTGTGTCCCGGTACAGGAAACGTTGTTCGACACCGAAAGATGCACACCACAATAAGCCAGAAACGCGAACGGCTACGGAGCGATCGCCATAAAGGCATCATACAGCAGCAGCTGCAGCAATTTTTCCTACACCACTGTTGTTGACAGTCGACCCGTTCCGCCCGCGTGGATTTGCTCTGACACTTTGCGCAACAACTGCTTAGACGAAACGAACTAGCCACAGTCACTATTGTTAATCGTAACATTTGTCTTTGGTTCAGACGAACCCCGAAATGGTGAAAATGGTGATACGCAGTCAAGTATCGAGAGTATCAAGTATTGTATATTTGAATAAATTGTTAATTACTTTACTAAGTATCGGCAATACTCTGCTCAGCATTGAGTATGATATGCGTCTGAATAATTCGCTTGTCGACAGGCAAGCTATTAATATCGAGGACACAGATGCTGGCGAAGCAACATTGACAAAAGGGAGCGAGCAGCCGGATATCATTCGCTGAGGAAGTTGTCAGAAAATTGACGATAGCTCCCATCGGCTGGTGTCTCCCTCGGGTCTCTTCGACGACCGTCGTGTCCACTTCCCCCTCCTGATTCGATAAATTTGTCCTTTAATTTCGTTCCTAAAAAAATCTTCTGACCATAGCACACTTCCATGTCCCGTCACTTAGTATGACTTATGATTTGAAACGTACGATACACAGCCATCAAGTCCATCCGCAATAAACTGCTAAAATCCTCCGACAATCGCATCCAGTGAACCGTCACAATATAGCGTACAGCATAATGGCATACGTCTATGTGTCATTAGGCTGGTGAGATCACAGAATCATTTTGTCGACACAAAATGTGAATGCTACCCGAATGTATTGCCGACCGTTAGACGACGCTGCTGGCTCGATGACTGGTCGACCAGCGTCAAAGTGCTCCTGCCACCGAACGAAGCTCCCCTGTTCATCAAACAGGACAACTTTGCACTGCAGATACTGCTCACGCGGCGCAACGCTGTGAGCCGCTGATGGCGCGGCTCGAACAGAGTTCATTCAATCGTCTCAATAAATACACCACCGGGAAAAAATGTGCCGAGAGACAATAGATTAGTCGTATCATCATAGTAAACGTTGTGAAACTGACGTCTACTCATGGATCCGAGCTATCGCAGGAAGTACCGTTAGAGCTATCGAAGGAAGTGCCGTCCTGCTCAGCACATTAGCGGTTCCGTATAGGGACATCGAGGTAAACGCGGCTCCCATTATTCGCGCGTTGCAAATTCACATGTTACGAATAAATTGGAAATAAACAAATACATTCGTTCAGATTGCCTTAAATAAACGTTATTATATAATGATAATATCGTCATAACAGAATAAACAGTTTGAATGTGTCAAATTGTTATCTTTAGCAAATTCGATGAAATCAATGTTCTCCGATTAAAAAAAGGATAATTTAATCGGACAAAGAAACCAACAGTATTCTAACCCTGATGCGACGCGTTCTGTTCGAAATCCAGCTTAGCTGCACATAAATATACAGTATCTTGCTGTTATATCGTTGCTGGTTCATTGTCTTTTTTAATGGGGCCGCGCTTTATTATCAATTTGAATAAAGAAGGACACAAATTATAGCAGATTGTTTTGTCACATCCAATGGTAGGCAGCCGGCATAGACGAGATGGGATGAGCATATCATCACACCATGGGGGCCGGGTGGCATAAACGGACAAAGTGACGGCTGTGAGTGCATCGAAGTTCCGAATGCACAAGTTCATAGGATAGCGTTCAGGTTAGGCCTGAATATGAGTGTCCACGGCAGGCCAAACTGGATGCGTACAAGTAAATGCGTTCGGGACAATCGACCGAGGGATTGGCTGTCTATTTGCTCAGTGCCCTCGTTCTTAAGTAAGGCGGGGAGCGCTGTTGTCGAACGAAATCAATCCTACGAGGTTATCTCGACGACACCAACTTCTTCGCTCAACTTGAAACACAAGAGAGCGAGAGAAAGAAAGCACTGAAGAAAAGGAAACATATGCAACCGAATGGCGGAAATGAGAAAAGCCTCGTCTGAACTGAAATGACCTTCTCCAATAATGCTATATCCAGTTATGCTCAATCTACCGCAATGCATCCGCTGAAGTATCAGCCAATCTGAAAAAGTAATAACCAATATACATTATATATATTATAGTAAATAATTATATATTTACTTTTTTGTTTAACAAATAAACTACCGATATTGCAACTGCATATGTTCGGTACCAATATAAATATGGCTATTGTATAAGAGACGGCAACAATAACACAACTCCGACAAAATACTCCTCTTTGGGACTGTTTGCTCTACCATCGCCAAACATAATACACCAGCTAGACTTGTTTCAAAAGTCATCAGCCAAATAAGAAAGGATTATCTCGTGGTTTATGGCAATTTTCAAAAAAAGAAACCAAACGAAATTTCTTACATAATCAAGGGAAACGTGTTTAGTAATAGATGTGCAAAAATCAAAGAAAAAAAAAGAAAATTCGAAAGAAAAAGGTTCAGTTCAGAAGAATTTTATTCAGTGTTGCGAACGGCCACAACTGGTTCAGAACGAACGGTTACTGGACGATTGTCAGAGAAATCTCATAATTGTTCCCTTGCGTTGAACTACGCTGCAATGGCCTCTCATGTCAGGTCCCTTATTCTCAACATTAGTCTTACAATCTGTCCTTCATTCATCATCGTACTTAGATCTAGTTAAATATCGCTGTCTAGAGACGTCCTGTTGAAGCTCGTCTTTGACACGGTTGTGCAATATGCAAATCGTCGACACACGTACGACATCTTGCATTTGCTCTTCGCTGGCAAACATTCAAAATAGAATGACTCGTACGACTCAGTTGACACTGGGGCCCTCATTAGCTGTTTCACTGGTCTGAATTTTTTTTTTCTTCGACATTGTCCTTCTTTATAGTTAGTGCAAATTGCCTACTGGTCATCGGCTAACTCAATATCGCGTTTATAAAATGGACACGATCAGCTACAGAAAACCCGACGATGCTTCAACGGGAGAGAACAATTGTGAGATTTCTCTGACAATCGTCCGGTAACAACTGTTTTGCGTCGACTGATTGTCACTCGCCTCCGTCATATATCATCACGTTCAATCGGGCAGACTTTATCATTCGAAGTCTATTTTGCCATTCTCGTAAATGTTTCAGATATTGCTAGCGGCCATTTCAGCATGTTTCAAACAGTCGGTGGCTATGTATAATAATAGTTCCCTCTCAGATGGACCTCGACGGAAATGGGTATTTTCGCTACTATCAACGCCTAGTAACTCGTCGACTTCTACGGAAGTGTCGACATTTTCAATAAACCTCTCTCTGCCTTCCGTTATTTCTACCTCGGTGCCGCTATTCATGTTTGAGCCGATTGTTTGTAAACCACGCGGGTCTTCCTAAGGCAAGCACAGTGTTGCTCTGTGGCGGGTATCCGTTGGCTTCGTGCAACAGCAGGTCGTGCAATGACAGCTGCTACTGTTGAACGCAGCATAAATATGATGTGGGACAATATTAACGAAAATAGTGATCACAACACCGACAAATCGAGAAATCAGACAAGCTTCACCATCACTGTTCAGCGTGTCTCACTCAAATAACACTTAAGTACTATTTGTAGAGTTGTTTGTATCTGCCGGCTTCCGCCGAATGGCTACAATAGGAGTCGAAGCAGCAGCAGCACCAACGTATCATAGTTTAGCGTAAAAAAAAACGTTAAATAGTCAGCGCGCCTCTATCAATGATAATGTAAATGTGAACAGAAAGAGGCCATTCTAATTTCTGCGGAAGAACCACATATGTATTGGTTTGGCTGTATGTGCCATTGACTTGTAAATGTGTAAGCAACACCCTGACCGTTTATCGGCGTGTCCTCTATCAGGACGCAGGTACTGCGCTGAACGAGGGGAAGTTGATGGTGTTGTTATCACTAATTGGCGGATGCTTGCCTCTGATTGAATGATTTATGCACGACTCACGATAAGTAAATAAATCCAACTGCATGTGCAACATGGTACACATCTTTTATATATATATAGTTATTATTGTATTATGATGAAGACATATAAAGAATATAATGAAAATTGGCGAACATGACCCTTATCGTCCATACAAAATGAGTGTTAGTATATTTCTGTAACCATGGCACCCTGATGTCGACACAGCTGCAGAGTTCACAACTGAACGCAGCAACCGGAACCGAAAAAGGGGGCGCACAGTATCGTCGATATTATTAATTAGCCGACTTGTGTTTAGTTAATTCAGTTATATTACGTGTCGTTCGGGATACAGCAATTGTTGAAACGTGAAGCAAACATACTGAATCCCTTCTTGAAATTCTGGGAAAGCTCGAAACAAAGCATCATTATGAGAAAAACAATTAATTCTAACTATTGCATCGACGCTAACGTTAACGAGCAAAACGAAGCACCATTATGATAACCATGAACAGTAATAAAAACCGATTTAATTGTTTTTCTATATCAATGGTGATTGTGATAAAGAAGAATAATAATAATAAGAATCATAATAATGGGAGCCCTATATTTTTTTCTTTCATTGATTACAGGTGAGTGGTTCGTTGCACGAAATGAGACCGCGGCGGATACCGTGGCATCCTTGGCTTGATCGTCAGGGTGACAAGAGATTTGGCAAATATTGCAATTCCACTAATGAGTGGGCGAGCTGGTGAGCGAGTCCTCCATTCATCCACCCATCAGGTGCAAGTGTCTAATCAATCATAGGATAGGCTTTACTATAGCCTTCATTGGCACCGGTGGTGTTGGTGTTCTTCTGGAGTCGGACCCGGCCATAGGGTCCGCACAAACGAGCAACAATCTGGGCGCTTGATCCACACAATCGCGTGTCGCTATAGACGCCCATGCTGTTGATACGTGTGAGGGGCGAGTGAGTACCTCTATAATTAGACTGGACACAGAGATTATATCTGGCGTCGACAGCCTTGACTCCTGTTCCATGGCGACGATGCACTGCTTTCAGATGAACAGGATCGTTCATCGGTGAGATAAACATTATTAATAGTGTATGATATTGTGTATTTGTGTGTGTGTCTGTGTATGCTGACGTCGATGAAATCAAGCGACCTTGTGAGGACATCTTTGGCGTTTGATCCACTTCTTGTTCGCCGATATATGAAACACACAATGCCTCCCTTTTGCGGGCTAATCTTCGTGTTTGGCGCCCGTTGTGGCTTGCCTCGTTGCCAAAGGAGGTCGACAGAAGTGACAACAACAACGTACTTAATATTTTATGATTTGGTAAAAGTGTAACCGACAAATGAATCATGCGGTTCGGTAAATTATGGTAACCATGTTTATTCTGGATTAAAACGGGGTACAATAAACGGCATTTCCACCCTGTGGCTGAGTTTTGCGAACGATTTTTCCAAGTGCACTTCGCAAAGTTCGTGAACTAATGCTGGCCAGTGTAAAGTGACCTTCTTTTGGTATTAGTTGTAATTGATACTTGTTTTTGGCGGTTAGATCACGATTGCACACGGAGCCGGTCAATGGTAGCCAAGAGTTAGCTACGTGTCAAAAGTAGAACAATAATTAAATAATCAGTTTGTGTCGAAATGAAGGATAATAACACGTACGAATGAAATGTGTATATAGATCTATTTTTTTAATTTCGCTATTTTTCAAAGCTGAACTCACGTTCTCGACATCACGTATACGATATCATTTTCACTACGGGAGTGGATGTCTATTATAATTACAGACTCACATCCTATTTTATCGTGAATTTGAGACGTATTCTGTATTCTGAATCGCAACGTTCCACGTCCACCTGATGAATGATCGCAAGATGTCAATGAGAATAAAAAAATAGAAAAAAAAATTCTCTAAAACTAAGAAATTTTGACCTCTTAAGATATTCAATTAGGTTGGTCTGAAATATCAGTTGATGAAAAACATCTTAGTCTTAAAACCAGGACGAAGTTTCGTAAAGTCAAACGCCCGCTCAACATCTCACTGCAAAATTATCATTCGTCAATCTGTTTTCAACCAACGCCAGCCCGGCATCCATCCATGGATGTACTTCTCCTCCACTAACTAACTCATGTACGCGTCTGGATCAGGGAGATTATTGCTGAGCTGCATAGAACACATGGTTTATTCGGCCATGTAATGTTGACGTCGTAGAACGCGTCCGGTCTCTGATATTCATTTTCTAACGATATAGGGTGTATTTGCCCTCAATCGACTGACTGACTCCACAATCCGCAATAAAGGGCAATGCTACTAATCATTGCAATTAGGTGTGTGTGTGAGAGAGAGAGAGGGGAGAAATACTTGGAAGTGTCATTGTCCATTGCGGCGAATTGTTGCAGCCGTCCACATGTGCGTCGAACCTGCAGAAGATTGGAGTTTTGTTCATTGCGATACCACTGCACGTTAACCATGCTGTATAATTGTGGACGATGATGTGGACGATGCCTTATAGAGTCGAGCACACACAGGGTGACGAATGAACACACACATCCACAATCACGAATGAATCCTATTAGTGAACTGAACAATCATCTTTGTCGGCAGTACATATTATATGACTGGGAGTTTGCCGCAGAAATCTAAAGGTTTCATTTCATCCTTCTCATACGGAACGAGGGAGGGTGCGACCATTTAGTGTTGCTGGATTAGGTGCAGGACCAGGATACTGGATTGTGGCTTTCTCATGGCTGGGACAGTGTATAGGATCCTCTGTGTCAGGCTGGATTCTACGGAAACTCTGTTGCAAAGTTTCCACCATCTCCGCTATCATATTGATTACTCGTTGGCTGGTGTGTCACTCTGCGATCGCTCTCTGGTTGGTTGTAAATGCCTCACAATCCCCCAGAAGCAATATGAATCATAACTATGTACGACACGCATAATATAATGATTATTCATACTGATAATGAGCAGTGTTGTGGTCATAACGCAGATGACCGTAATAATGTTAATAATAATAATAGTAATAATAATAATGACGAGGCCGAATGATGACGTAAATGATTCGGCCACCTCAGCAGTGTCCACTCTCGAACGATGAGTCGATCGGTTCTTCCTCGTGGATTTTATTGAGGTAATAGTCTCGGTGTGTCCCGTTCGAGGTTCCTCGGGGTGGTCCCTACGATGGCCTCAGATAATTATGGCCACTTAGGTCGTTATGATGAGGAAATTACCCACAGCCGACTAGAGAATTATGATGATCGAGCGCGGCCGTTGACCAATGGAAAAATGCACGAATCCGAATCTCAGTCGTCAATTTTAGTGGTCGATCAGCCAGCTCATTAGAAATTGACTGAACTATTGAGTCGCTTAATGGAGCCAGCCGCCTGTCAAATACGGAAAAATGCAAAACAGATAGAAAGCAGAGGGAAAGAAAGAGAAAAGTTTGGTCCTCCTGAGGGGAAACTTTCTCGGCTTTTTCCAACTTTTTTTCTTTTCTATTTTAGTCGATTAGCTCTAGTTAACCAATACCAGGATGTATGTACGCGGCAGAGGATAACGACGAACGGAAACAGTAACAACAGATTTGTCTGAAAGTTGAAATTAATAAATTGACTAATTTGGAGAGGTACTTCTTATTGACACTCCAATGTGCCTTGGACTCGAATCTATATTATTATACACGCTAATACGAATTGAAGCGACGGTGCCTCGAGTCAGAGGCGTTCAGTATAAATCCCCAGATGGAAGTGAATAGCTGACACAGCTGAACGTGATTTCATCGAGGGTCAACCAGCCCCGCCTCCATTTACCTCTGAGGAAAATGACTTTTTCTACAGTAAGCGGAACGTTCATGCGTGAGACTTGTAAAGGAAAACAATCACACGGAGCTGACCTGCAGCTGGTGGAACTCTCACAAGCTCTCGTCTGAGACCATCATTAAATGGAACTAACCAAGGCATCGACGGGACCTCGTAGCGAACAGAAGCGAACTTCGGTCGGTATACATATATATATATTTATATATATATATATATACTTCAACGAAATGGTTGGACGCCGAATAAAAGCAATATAATGTTCGGAAGAGACTGTGCCTAATATTTGGCATAGTTATGATTGTTGCTCTTAGTGTCGATGTCTTATACGTAACCATTAAGAATGGTTTTTCCTGCCGGACGGCTGAAAGTTGTAACTCGCTATTTGCCGAGTATATATCACGAGTTCAGGCAGTTAAACAGCTAAATACTACCTTTCCTCGTGTCCTCACTCAGTCAATATAGTATGCTTCTTATGCCCTCCCGCTCGCGAGCGGATACCTAAACAAATAAATCGATAATTAACTCGTGTGTAAGATCATGTAACTTCGGCCTCATGTTGTTTCCCTGCTGTCGATCGTACAGTGACGTTGATTAGTCGACCGTTAATCATAGTTCATTTGGCCATATAGGTCTGCCAGCGGTATCACGGACAACGAAGGGTCGTTTCTCCTCCGAATCAAACCCAATCAAACACGTACACAATTGCATGCATGAACACTGATCATCGATACATAGGTACACCCAATCATGTTTGTAATGGATTGATTCTATTACTACCCGTCTACACGAAGCAAACCATAATAATAATAATAGTAGTAGTAATTATTATTTTTAGAGTTATTGTCTGCCCTCCCACAAGCTGCCCGCCCCCGTAGCGATTTCTGTTAGTTGAATTCTGACAGTGCCGATATATATGAGTGACTGTTGTACACTTCTTATTACCTATATATATATATATATATATTGAGAAAATCACAGCTGCCGTGTGTCCGCTCTTATACCGTTAGTCCAACCGGGTCCGTTCTACGCCACCACCGCTCCCGCCATCGGTCCGCCCGACCAAATGACATTCGTACGCTACCGATGTTTTAAGTAAGGGGTAACTAGGATATATCCATACACCGATAACGCATAAACGGTTCACCCACGAGAGCGTTACACAAAACAACACTAAAATACAGAACACGGACAACGCGGGCTTCTGCTCTCAGCCGGCCGGCGGGCAGCGACTGCCATGATACTAACTATAACGGCTGCGACTGATACTACTTCCATTATTACTAGAATGCTAACAGCGGTAGTGCGACAACAACTAGCACTGCTGACTTTATGAAGGCGACAGAATAACCCGTTCGCATAAAGATCGATCGAGCGACCGACTGCCTCCGATCGACAACAATCATAATTGCCTCTTGATTGACATGACCGTCTCACATGGGGGTATCTGATTAATTTTTAGTATAATTACACGGTTCGCAGCTAAGCATTTCCTTACAGTAACAGCAGCTGTGCGACAGCAGCAGAAATAACGACGGTGACGACTGTACAATTAGCGGAGAACACAGGAGAATTCAACCCGAAGTGATTGGAGGCATTTTAGCATTGGTTGTAGCCTTTACACTGTACTGTACCAGTTTAGCAGAACTTAATTATAATGCCATCCTGGATACTCTCTGCTCTGGCACTAGCTGCCTCCGTATATCGGTGTGTGTGTGAACATATTATTATAGTATATATACATGTATATCTATATATATATGTATGTGTCTCCACAGAAGTCATAATAGAATGATCCAAAATGGTTGCTCATTTATGATACGTTGACAGACTGTTCGCGAGTACCTGCTATGAACTAACTGGACCCAACGGGCAACAAAACACGAGCAGGAGGATATTATTATTTGTTGATATTTCTCCTATTGAATGATTGACATGATAATTAACAGGATATATTTAAAATCGCCTTTCTTCTAGGTTGTTGTTTTTTTTGTTGACAATATGACAAAAATAGGCAAAGATTATAATTCAAGATATAGGGCATGTTTGCGATTTAACTTGCGAGCCTATCGGGCAATGGAACCCCTGGGCAATTTGTCCTACGATATCTTGTACACGTCGGCCCTACGTCGTTACGTTAGATACGCACACTATATATTTGCGATTGTTGTAGATCGCGAAAGCCGCGCTCTGGTAGCTGAGAAGAGGATATGGTGAAATCAATGGACGAAGCAATGTGTGTTGAAGTGACGATTTGTTCGACAAAAAAAATAACCCTCCAATGGTTCGTCTATCGTAGTTCTACTTTTGTTTGGGGGGGGGTCTACAACGGCCATTTTGCCGTGCCGTCGTCTACGGAGAAACTCATTGTAGACAGGAGTGTTGCTTGCAGGTGGAAGCTATTTGCGTGATCGTTGCGTAGTTGTAGAATATTTATTGGTTAGAAGATATACCACTCGGTTCCGGTGCGACGTGTGAACCAAGGCGAGAACCTTGTTGAAGTATGCAGGTTTCACCCTATCTAGAATAGCTTGATAATTTACTATTTGTTTGCTTTCCATACGAAGCATCAATCGGGGCGACCTTTAAATCGAAAACTTATTAGATATTTGAAGCTCATCTGAAGAGACGAAAGCGATTGATGTCGATGTCGAATGCATGACATCCCTCATGAAACTTCATTGCCTCAGCTTTTGCTACGTAGACTTCGAGAGTCAGATGTTTCTGGACGTAAATCGACAACAAAGTTTAATGGTATGAGCATGCTTTCGTGATACCTCAGCTCTTTATCTCTCTGGGGGGTTGGAAATGTTGAGATTCCTTCCTGCCTTCAAAGACGACTCACAATAGAGCTCTGCTCAAATCAGCCGAAATGCAGCTAATGTGAAACCATGCATTGCGCAATATCGTCCTCCACGAGAATTACAGCCTCTCCCAAAGGTTCGTTGTGTTCAAAGTTCACCACCGGAGGAAACCTTACTGGTCCCTGATCGAAATGCGTTAATGAAGACGTCTTAATACACCTACCTATCTTCGGTGATCTATTCGAAACTGTTTGATATATATATATATATATATATAATTGATACAGGCACGTCGACCACTGTCGAATTATATTAATGCGCACTTGTAGAAAAATAATATGAAGTGCTTTCGCGCAAAGTGACTTCAGCCCAGTGTACATCTCATGAACACGGGCCACAGTACAGGGAAACACTACATATAGAGGGAATACATAGACGAGTCTGTTTTTGATTGTATTTCATGTATATATATATATATATATATATATATATATATATATAGAGGATTAAGTGATTTTGCATAAAATCCTCATGCTCGTTTCTATGGCGAGCCACAATTCCTATTTTAAAAAAGAAGCCGCCCAGGGTGCAGCCGCCCGACGTGCACTTAAAGCGCTGCGCAACTTCATACACTCAGTGGCGACAAACATGAAGTCGCTAACGTAGCCTCATGGGGTGGGAGGTTATTGATCTACGATTTAGAAAAGTTTTATACAAACCAGCCGCCGGCCGGCCGCCCGGCCGGCTTCACATCTCGCTTGAAGGGCACGACTGTGTAAGTGTGATCCAAAAGTTTTTTTTGTTACTTACCCATGTGATGCTATTTGAAAGTATTAACAGCGGGAGTCAGAATATTCTAATAGAGACTGTCCGGGGTCAGCAGCTGGTGGCGAAGAGTTCTGGCGAAGAGTTCTTCTCAAAAAAACGCATTCGGCTCGATAGATTTTGATATTGTGTCAATGGCAGGGCAGGATTATTTCAATGCGAATCATTAGTTGGTGCCCATTGATTCCGTTTTAATTGCACTTTTAGAAGAAATCGAACATAATTATTCTAGAAATTGCGGCGCAAAGATTAATCGTAGATCGGCTTTCATTGAGTTTCAAGAGAAGTTTTCTTGACACTGCAAGCATCCGCAGATCTGAGCCCCAGATCGAAGCTCTAACATAGAAATTGGGTCACTTTGGTAACAGATTATTATTACGGTTTACCTTAAGCTATAAATTAGCCTATATATTAGCCACGAGTCATGTGGAATCGTCGATACTAATCGTTGTGGCGATGCGCAACTTCACTGACGACGTGTTACAAGAGTATCTATTATTTTTTTTAACATCAGCGTTTGTTCTTTCAATTGTTTCACCGTTTGAATTATATTTGCAATAACAACGCATTTATAACTGCCGAGCTTGGCCTGCTCATGGACAGCCAATGTATTATTATAAAAGTTGTTGTTGCTGTTGTTTTTCGAGCAAGCTCTCAAGTGACCACCTTGTTCTAAGTGCAACCGCTACCGTGTCCTTGAGGGATATCGCAGCTAGAGTCTATCTGTCTTCCACTGCTCTGCTTGGCTGGAAGCAGCTATATTTTGTAAGTTATCTAGTATTATATCTCACTATCCGACCTTTTTTTTGAGTGGACATCCCATCTATGCACTTATCTTTGCATTACCAGGCATGTTCATCCTAACATCTATAGTGGCATCTGCACTTGAGTGGCGACTAAAGGTCTCACCGATTCTGTCAACTCGAAACGGATGAGCAGATGAATCTGTGGATTCGCAGCTGTAGCACCGGTCGAGTGCAGATCGCAAAATCCAGTTTGCAATTCGCCGTATTCGTGCGCATTCGTTCTCGGCGACGATATTGTAGGTATCCAGTTGGGGGGGAAATATGTGGGGTTAAGTTTTTGGTCTCTGGGGAATGGTTTCGATTGAGACAGAATGTGTTCCTGTCCGAAAAGGAGCCTCGCATCTGTGCGCCTATCGATTCGCACATACCTGTGATAATTACCATGTTTTAGACCTGCAATAAATACCAAAACCTCGCCACCTTTCACTTCGATAAGCGAAGACCAGCGGTAGAGCGCATGTCTTGTTCGAGCGGAACGGTAGAACTGATGAAATGTTGGAATATCGGGATATTTAAATACGCCACCCCTCCTATGAGGACAGCAGCTACGTCGGTGGCAAGGGTATCTCGTTGGCAAGGGATTTACAAAGCGATGCTGACGTGATGGTCATTCTGCTGGCGGTTGCAGGAGAGGCTCATGTAGAGAGAAAAATTGCACCGCCAAGCAACAGCCGACGAGCGAGAGGCTGATAAAGTTGACTGCTATTCTATTGAATTTGTACTATCGAAAATCGATCGACCAGCTGCTTGACTAGATACTGGATCTTAGCCCTTTGTACCATGCTTCCCCCTCTCCTTGCCACCGATATCTCGGGTATCTTCATTTCTAAACGCCGCCGTACAGTGAGATTACAGGGAACAAATTGCATTCGGTTCAGCTGTCAGCATACTGATGTTATCAAACTATTAAACGCAACAACAACAACAGTAATAGAGGCAGTAATCAAGTCAACCGGCGATTACGTCGCAATGCTGATATCAGGTCGGCGTGCTCGTTATCCGGTATTGAGCGAACGCCTGCAACTTAGTCCATTTCACTTTGCTTCCGACAACAACAACAAAAAAAAAACAACGAGACTATGAGAACACGTCGATATCGTGGACAGCGGAAAACAGTGGACCTCTCCCACAGCCACCTGTGCGTGTGTCCCCCAGCGTGAACGTATGTGGCGACTTCGCCGCCGCCGCTGCTGAGGCTTATTACGCATTCGTTACGTCACAGTCGCGACTGCGGCCGCTCACCTCCCTGACGCAAACGAGCATCGTGAAACGCAAGCGGCATTCGGGTCCACGATGGGTGAAATGTCCGAAATGCTGCCGGCAACTGACCCCACGGTTGTTAAGGCTGCTGCTGCCGCTGCTGCTGATACGTAGGAATCGGCATCGGCCCATTTGCCACCATCGTCGTTGTCACAGCTGCTGCTGCTGCTGCTGCTCCGGCAAATAGAAGTATCAGTGGTAGTGAGTGATGGTAGAGTGGTACAACAGCAACAACAACAACAGGTGTCTCTTCGATTCTATTCATGCGTCGTCGTAGCTTCTACTGCTGTCGTTGTCGGTAGACATCGCGTATCTAAGCCGGCGTAGACTAAAGCGGCTGCTGTCATCGCCGTTGTCCGTCTGCCCATACGTCCACCCGCGGAATCACCCAAAAGTGTATCCATAAATAGGGCATCTGTGTGGTTGTTTCGTTCGGACACGAGCGGACGGCAGTCAGTAGTCGCAGCTATCGTTGACGCTGCGGTCACTGCTGCTTGCATTGCCTTGCTCAAAGTCGCCGCATTGTTCACCTGTGTGGTAAGCAACGAAAAGTGTGGCAGTACCATGCGTGTCTGATTGGGCAGATATAATAGATGGGTGGATGACCCGGGTATCGAAGCGGAGACGACCTTACATACTCGCCTATTAACCAGTCTGTCTACGGCATTATGGTGGCTGCGGTTGACTACCCGATTACAGCGAGACAAATTGACACATAGTTGGCCTCTTGGTAGACATGAGAAGAAGATGAAGAGAACGACAAGGAAATTAAACAGATTAGAGCATTTTTTTGCTCCTTTTTCTTTGTTGCTGACCCTCATCTAAGCACAGCAACGACAACAACCGTTTATTGGTACAACAACAACCTCTTCAAATATACTTTGCTACAAATGCTGGCCACAGTCAAGAGGACGTAGGCAAGGAAATACGTCTAGATAAAGTGAGCATTTTACGCAAGCTGGTGGAGATGAGATCATGATGATGAAATGTCGGTACTGAACGAGAAGAAATAGAACGGGGCAGAATTAGGTGAACAATCAGAGAACGACGGGACGGGACAGTCGGTGCAATTGAGGGCCAGCTCAATTTGATTGCGGTTGCTGTTGAATGTTGTCGAACGACAATAGACAATGGTGACACTTCTTGCTCAATGGTCAACGCTTCACTATCAATCATCATCATCGTATATATATATATATATATTGAAATAGAGAACCTGAGTTTGGTAGCTAAAATGTCATAACGACAAATTGTCACAAGATCGCATATGTCAAGAGCAGCAGCAACAACAACAGCAACAAAAGTATCCACGTGCGATGAATCGCACGGTCGGACACCCCCACTGTTGTCAACATCACCAAAACAAGAGCCACCGCTTTCATTAGCTCATTACGATGGAGGTCGTCGTGTGCGCGTGTGTGCTATCACAGCAGTAGCAGCAGCGAGTGAACAAAATATAGATATAAACCTCTCGCCCGTTAGATGCGTCCACCCTTTCGTCGAAGAAACACTCGTATGACTGAATTTATAGATCAATGAATAAGTGAATGAACAGATAGACGTCATTGTCAGCTAGCAGATAGTTAGATATCTGCACAGCCGCCGGACGAACAAAGCATAGAGCCGAGCAAGAGCCAGGTGGTTGCACTATTGATCGGCGAATTGCCATTGTATGTGTGATGCTACTGGATCTGTCCCTATCCATCTGTGAGTGGCTATGGGCGATTTTTCAGTTCAAATTACGATGAGTACCACTGGTCACCGCTGAACATTGCGGATCGCGCTCACGAATCGCGTCGGGGGAGAGCCAGAGGGGTTGGGCAATACGCTTTAGCAAAGAGTGGCATTGGTGTCAAGCGACAGCCGATCGACGACCAAGCGACGGCCAGCGGCCAGCAGATCATAACACAACAAGATCACTGTGTCCTTGACCCAAATGTACATATTTGTGCTTGTAGCACCGAATCGAAATGGAGCAAGCTTCAAGAGACTGATGGCTCAATCGGTTGATTTTCACATACGCGGGGACGGAGAAGTGGCGGGTGGTGGTGCTGCTCGTATCGAGAATCTATGACGCTCATTATTCTATTGCTATTTGGTCATGTTGGTGGTATGGAACGTTTTAAATTGCTTGTGAAATGTTATGAAACACAAATTTGAAGATGACGAAAACGCCCCCTGGTGATGTGATTCGCTGACGCTGACAAGTGATCGTGTTGTTGAGTTGAAGAAAAATAATACAGCATCAGAGGTAGACAGATGAGCCAGATGCAGTCGTCGAAATTAGTTCGAAGACTGTCTAATGTGATCGAATGTTGATTGGTCTTTACGTGTTGTCTAAGTTGATTGGGAATTCGACAGTTGTAAAGGCGGAAGTACGTTGTGTATGTCTAGCAAAATGAGACAATTCTCACCGACTCAGGCCGGGTAGCAACGGCCGAATGATCTTGAAAAAGTCCGCCAATCGTTCATGTTACAGCAGCAGGTTCTTTACTACAGCTCAGTCGAGCGTAACATCGAATACACGAGCATAGTACCGATTGTATGGAAACAGCAATGTCACCCGTCCTGCACCAATGCGGATCTGATGCCTCAGAGAATTCCTTCAATATGTTCTCTCGCATTCGAAACCTCTCCGGATATGGACTTATGTCAGAGTACACACTACAGTAGCTTACAGTGTCATTAGAACAGAGTTGATCTCCGAGTAACAATGATAGATCTAGCAGTTAACACAGGACTACGAGAGGAAAACAGTAGCTAATACATTTTAACCCTGTCCGGCCGCTACCCCGGCATTGTTTTTCGAAGCCCCGTATATATATATATATATATTTGAGCTACACGGCATACGGCACAATGGCGCACTACTCTTCTGCATACAAACTCGCTTTATGGCTATTTTCATTTATGACTGCACGAGTTTTTGCCCTACCTACTGCATTTGCCAAGTGGAGAGGAAGGCCAAGATAGAGGAGGTGGATCAGTCTGTCCCGGTCCTAAGGCACCGTGAATGTCCTGCGCTGCCTTTTTTTTTGATGGCCATAAAAATAGCTGACTCTGAAACTACTAAAGGACTACACAATCGTGTTAAGTGCGATCAACGTTGACTATTATTATTATTATTAATATTTTTTTTTGTTATTATTATATTATTATTCATTAAAATAATCATCATCATCGTCAATATAATGGATCATAGTTCTTCGTCATTTGGTCCGCCGTAGTCGATTTTTTTTGTGATTTCCTTTTTTTTTTTGTCACCATTAATATTATTACGATTACTACGGCTACGGATACCACTACTATGAACGAAAGAGTATCTTTGTTGCTTGCAGACATACACGTATGTGATGGCCGTTGGCATAATGCTGTTTCTATCAGCACTATCATACACTATATTAGCCACAGATATATACATAGGACATATAATACACATGTACACAAATATTTTATATCTATATATATATATATATCACATATACATATCATATATGTATATGCGTATATATATATACACACACACACAGACAGACAGACATGTAGTGGTGGTCTATCTATGTAGCACTCGCGTCATGCTACCATCCGTGGCCGTGGTGATGGTGTTCCACCTTTTCCTTCTTGATGTACACAGGCACTCCAACTTCAACGGGCTTCTTGACGATGACCTCCTTGAAGACGGGCACTTTCACGGGCACGGCGACAGGCTTAGGAATCTTGATGATCTTGTGCACTGGCACGGGAATGAACTTGGGCACCTTGACAGGCACGGGTACGTGTTTCACGACAGGGACCGGCACGTACTTGTAGACGGGCACGGGGACATGTTTGTATACGGGCACGGGCACCGGGACTGGCACGTGGTGCGGGACAGGGACCGGCTTTGGGATGTGCACGACCTTGGGCACGTGCACAATCTTAGGGATCTTCTTGACGACGGGCACCTTGACGGGCACCGGCACCGGCTTTGGCACGTGGATGACGTGCGGCACGGGGATGTACTTATGCACGGGATAGGGTTTCGGCACCGGTACGGGCTTTGGGACCGGCACGATCTTGTGAACGTACTTGACCACCTCGTGCACGTGGGCGTGCGGCTCCCAGCCGTGACCGCCCGCGTTCACCGAGCCGGCCGCTGCGCAGAGGGCAACGAGTGCTACGAATGCCTTCATGTCGGCTTGACTACCCCGCCGATAGACAATGTCGTTATCGGTCCGCGCCGGTTTTATTGACGATGCTGTCCCGTTGTGGCCCGTCTTGTGACGTCAGAACGGGCAGCGCTTTCTCCCTGTTCGACGTCGCGGTTCGACCGTCGCCATGGAGCTACGACAGCGGGGCAGGCGTTTGGCCGCGTCTCTTCTGCTGCTGCTGCTGTTGCTGCTGCGGCTACCAATGAATGAATGTATGTGGCCAGCCTTCTCTGATGCTGTTCAAGCTGAAGGTAGCAGCAGCTGCTGCTGCAGCAGCTGCAGGCGTCTTAGCCCGTTACCTTCATCTCTCAGTTGTTGCCTCCTGTTCGGGGTGAAATGTGTGTGTGTGCTGCCGCTGCTACCGCCGCTGCCGGTCAGTCCGATCGTGGGTCTGACTGGATCTTGGAATCTGAGCTCTGCCCTATGCGTACCCGTCTGTGTGTGTGTCTGTGTGCTGTGATATGTATACGCTGGGTGTATGTCGCGCGGCCGCGCTGTTTATGTGGGGCTGTGTGTGTGTGTTTTTGTGTTCGTTTGTGACTATGTGGCACTGCTTTGCTCACTTTCGCGAGCAAGGTCGCTCAAACACCGGGAGCATCCGACGGCCGCGACAACGAACTGCTGCCGAAACGCTAACGGCTGCCGCTGGTGTCCACCAGCCATCGATGGAACCACCACACCTGTACCACGAATGCTACCTGCACGACCGGACCGGAGCTGACGCGTCTGAACGGACGGACGAATCGAGCGAGCGACCGGCCGACGATCAGACGAACGGTGTCAGACGGTCAGTAAGTCAGAGCAGCATTCAACGCCAACATCGGTGACCATGACCACCACAGCTGACTGCCACACATAGCCCCCAGCATCAATGTAACCACTTACTATCGCTACTATTACGGCGCCGGCGGCGGCGGCGGCGACAACGGCGATCACACTGCTACCCACGGCATCACCTGAGCAGAATGGACGCACACAAAAGCACTTGGACAGAGGTACGAGGCGGCGAATAGACACACAAAACGATCTGACGCGATCGCCGCTGGTCACATCTGGGCCTCAGATGCCCATCAACGCCAGCTGTACGTTCAATAGAAACGAATTTCCCCTGAATTTTTAGCGAAAGAGACAATTCTAGAAGATCAAGCCGATGGGAACGACTCTTTCTGGAAAGCAAAAAAAAGCAAGTTTATCACTACGAAGAAAAGAAAAAAATGCAAGGAAAACCTTTAGCTTGTGTTAGCTTTGCCTCATAGATGAAGAATACTGTTGCTGTTGTGATTGTCGGGGTTATCACCTGTCATAAATTGGGACTTCACGAGGAAACCACCGAGGGAAACTTAGGGTAGCCTTAAGTTTTTCGAGTGTGAATAATTACAAAATTAGCTGCTGTCAAACATACTTGTCTAATTATGTCTCGCATATGAAACGTGCATGTTGTCTCGATAATGCATTTATGATCATTGTCCCATCCAATACGACAGCATTACTTATACCCGCCTTCAATATGCGTGTGCCTCTTGAAGGTGATCACGCCAGCTGCCGATACAGTTCAGCTGTCAAATGACCGAGATGAGTTTGCCATAGGTGAAAATGTTTCGAATCTTTCAAACTTCTGGACAGCAACAAAATATTCGTGTGGATCGACCATAGCTGCATCGCCACGGCACGTCATGTCTATATTATCACACATTTGCGCTATATGCATAACTGTCGAGGGAAACTGTTATGGGACACGCATCGTACGATAGCAAAAAAAAAAACGTCTAAAGCTTTCGACATAAATGATAATATGCCTATTCTCTCAAGGGGTAGTATAGAATTTCTAGAAGAAAAGGATTCCCCTTTAGCCGCCGCCACCACCACCGCCGCCGCAGCCGCCGTAACTACGTTCCATGGCCCGGGATTGATGTCACCCGGGTCGTCACTCTTGGCTGGCTGTCAGAGATTACGCGTTGTCTTTTGCGAACCGCGAATATCAGAGCTGTCGGAGCGCGGGCGGGGGGGGGGGGGGGCGGGCTGTTACGGCAGGCAGCGTTACCACATCGCTCGGATAGTCGCCATAACAATACATTCGCGGCGTATCGCCAACGTCGCTCTATGGACACATCCATTCACATCCATTAGCCAGATTATCTGTTGACGATGATTATTCGCAGGTTGTGTATTCGTGTTTGTGTATTATGTGGCGGAGAGGGTGGCCCGGGACGGGGCGGCGGGGGGGGGGTATTTATTTATGATACAACAAAAAGAAGACAAAGTTGGACCAAGATCTAATCTTCACCTTGGTAAAAATTTCCCGCCGTCGTCCCGACCATGCCCAGCCAATCGACCAACGAGCAACAGTTAGTCAACTTGGTTCCGTCGTGTGATCCGTTTCCAGCGGCTACAGCAACAGCAGCAGCAGCTACAGTACGATCACAAATACGTTGTCATTACTACTGCTTTTTTTTACTATTATTCGTTGGCAATAGTGGCTTGTGGTGGTAGCTCCAGTGATACCTGTCACCATGACTAACATTTGGTCCTCGTCGGTGACGACCACCACCGTCGCCTGACAGCGGTATCTATCTATACGCGGATGATTTGGGATTACATGTATTTTTTTTTATTGATATAATTTGCACACATTCCTGGTTTGCATACGGCTGACTTGTTTAGCTTGGGCAGCTATTTTGAAGCAAATCAATTAATTAGTTCTTGTTCGAACTGAATCGCTTCGGCTGAATAAGCTGAGCGTAGATGGGACAACCGTGAAGTGTGTTACCTATGTCACAAGAACAAAAGATAAAAGAAATAGTCCACGCCTCAAAAACGTCGTCATCAATGACTGCTAAAGCAATTAGCTGAGCCATGAAATTAGGCAGGGCGACAAGTAGCTCTGCAGGTGCCGCCCCCGGTGTCTGTGAGGACTGACTCACTCTCCTGCTATTGTTGTCGATTATCGACTTCCATTGGATTGACCACAAGCAATCACCCGTCACCACGAGACACACTGACGGATGACGATCGCTTGGGTAACAATGAAGAATTCGGCGCGTTTAGTACTAATAACATGGCTTCTTCTGCTCTACCGACCCACAATGTACGATCAACGCGACCATTGATCTGTACCACTCATATCTCCACATCTCTCTGTCTATTACTGTTGCTACAATTTTTCCTGTTGAAATTTTACTAGTTATCGCTGTCAGTGTTGTGTTCGTTTTTTGCTATCGCCACTCCACACGTTATTCATATTAGTAATATTGGTATCAGCAACAGCGGCAGCGATATGACTTGTAAAAGGTAACATACCTTAAACATAAATGGATCTCATGTTGTGCCATCCAAGTGTTTGTGTGTGTGTGTGTAATGCGCGTATGTTGTTTTCGCTTGATATAAAATATTTTTGTTGCTGCCGATGTCCGCCGGGGGTCGGTTCGGGTGATGTCGGTCGTTCGGGATCAGATTCGACATTGGCGATACGTCCAATACGATTGGCGTTATGTTACCACCGTTGTTCGGGCTCATTTATTTGTGGTCGTTCGCGCGCGGATCTCACGGTTATATTGGCTGCCGCCACCGCGCTCATTTTGGTGGTGGTTGTCATTTTTGTTGTTGTTGTTGTTGTTGTCGTCGTCGGCGGCGGTCCTGATGCTGCTGCTGCTGCTATCGATTTGTGCTGGTGACGGGAGTCGCCTCTGGCAACAAGTTGCGGCTGCCCCGGAGCTTCGGTTTCAGTGTGAGACGAAGTCGCAGCAGAGACGAAGTAGTTAGATTTCGGAACAGAAGCCAAATTGAACACCACCTCTCCCCCACCCAAACACACGCACACACAGACAAACATCGGTGATGACTGGTCGGCGCCGCCTGGACATTGCTCACGTTATCCGCTCAACAGCTCACGCTGATGTCTACCCCTCAGCAACAACAACAACAACAGCAACAAAGCAGCGAACCTTTATTCTCAATGTACACTTTTACAACAGCTATTGCATCTATATGGAAGCGATACAGGAGACAACAGGCGAGCAAGACGGATGATGCTGCTGCTGCTGTTGGAATTTTGCGCCTGGCCACAGATCGAGCCACTTACTTCTATCTATGTTGGTCGCTTATATATATATATATATATATACATATAAATATATGTATAAACATAGGTATCTATCTATTTATCTATTGATTTATGCGTGTGAATCTATATCGAGTCGTAATCAGTGCGGCGACTGGGGCTGAACGCAGCGGAAATTGTACCAAATGCTAAATGATGTTGTTAATCGGACTCGTTGGGGGTGGCGTGAAAAAATCCCATTGAAGTATATAATATAGTCCATTAGCACGAACAGCGAAGCCCAAAAATCATAACCGAAAATAAAGCCGAACCCCATTCGTCGTCATTGCTACGGCGCCGGTAACTTTGGGGTGGCCCACGCGCAACCGATAGCACAATAACATCACTGTTTCGAAGCTGTCGAAAGCGGCTGTTTCGTGGTTATGCGCGCGACCCGCTGTGTATACAAGGCCTGCTCGGGCTTGTGTATCGGTAATCAGGCTGCAATGCAATTTTTCGAAATCCAGAGATCCTCGAAATGGTCAATTTAGGATATAGTGACCCCTTTTATTATGAGGATTATTTGCCAAAGATGTGGCCATCAATATTCGGCAAGAGGCCGAACCGTCGTATGGTCATTGCAACATGTTATACCCGATATAAAATATGAAGAAATGGAAGCATATTTTACTTATTGTACAATAGTATACCGGTTAAATATAGATACTGATGCTATTTTTGTTTTACTAATCGCATGACATCGGTAGCGTTACGAGACTGAACACATATATACTTTCAATTTTAATAACAATCTGGAAATATTGAGAGGATCATACTGCAATGAAATCTGACCTGTTTTAGCATGCGTGGTATTCTAAGACGATGTGGATAGTTCTAAGAATATTTTTTTGCACATAATTTTCGAGCTAAAAACCAAAAAATACATTCACTTCTCTGCCGGCAGAAGCAATTATGATAAAAGCAAGCTGCGCAGAAATGACCGGATAATCAAGTATCTAATCAAGTATTGTAATGACTGTTCTTGATTAGACCCAAGCAAGCTACTCGATTAAGCGATACGAACACTCACGTTTCAAGCCTCGAAATATATTGACGAGATAGTAACGGGATCAAGTAGGTTGAAAACTCACTAAATGCAAGCAGGGCCGATACCGTCAACGGATCAGACGATTGTAGAATAGAGACCGTCTTTAATAGTGCCCCCCACCGCCCGGATGCTAGAGCTGTTCGCGCGATTTTGTGTTCATTGACTCCCAAGTTCGCCGGGACGAGGTGAACATAGTGTGTTCATATTCTTGACACTTGATATGCTTAGGTTTCGGGGCAAATCTTTTGTTTTTGGATTAGCCAGAACTATCTCAACGGAAAGTATAAAACTAAGCCAGATCTAAAAATGAAATTATCGTGAAGTAATGAGGCGTTTTAATTAACGCCGACTTCGAGTCACCTACTGATGTTGACTGCACACTGATAAGACGTTCCACACCAGCAATTCGTCACCGCTCATTAAGCGGCCGGCTACAAGCTCGCTCTCAGCCGTTTGCTGTCATCGGCTCCGAGTGCGGCAGGGTACCTCGGCTGATCGCCCTGTAATAACTACGACGACATTCGTCAATGGACAAACCCCTTGGCGCCCTTCCCCTGTTGTAATGATTTCGTGTTGAGTAACAGAAACGGAGTGACTTTGCCCCCCTCTGTAATAATTTTATGAAAGCTGACGTTCCGCTGACTTTAAAGTGACGGTCTCACTCTAAGGAGTGGTCGACGTCGTGAAGAGCATACGCGTACTGCTCGAATACGTTACTAGAGCCTAGCTACAAGGAACTCATCTATCTCGGGGTCTTCTTTTTAAGACGCTGCAGTAAATTGGAAGATTAAAAAGGTCCCCGAGGGAAAACAAGTACCAGATTGACAATCAAACTACCCAGCCAGCTGCGTATGACAGGTATATCACAAATAAGGGGACAGGTGATCGTTGACTAGACTGTAGAAGATTTTGAACCGTCTAGAGACACTATCCACTCTGTTTATAGAGCCACGTTTATAGGCGGCGTTACTTCCACGTCATTCATTATATCTTGCTTCATTTACATTGCTATATATATATATTTTTTTTTAGATGTTGCTCAGATCAGAGTAATTGCTTTCGGAACTTGAAGGGCGTTTCGTAGCTTTTGCAGTTGGCAGTTAGCCTACAGTTGTGATTGGACAACAAGCCAATTGGCATATGTAGTGGTAACATGAAGTCACGTTTGCTTTCCATATAGTTATCTCTGCACTCCGCGTCAAATAAACATTCTACTTCAAATAAAATACGAAAATACGTAATTCCTTTAGCGTCGATATCTTCGACGGTTAAGTTTCTGGCTGAAAAATAACGAAACACATCTCTTATTGTTCGAGCCTCATGACACGACGTATCCGTTTGAAACAACCCATGTACTTGACTTGACAGAAAAGAAATGAGTAAATAAATAGAGCTGTGCCTCCGTGCTACATGGGTGGGTAGCTGCCTCTGTAGTAAGTCGGATACTTGTTATCTTCAGTCCACAGGTGCAGATTGGTGTTCCATCAATGACAAATACAATATGTAGACGAGCTAGTCATGAAATTACAAGTCAAGACATTACTTAAGCAAACGTCGCCGAAAAAAAGTCGTATACAATAGTGGCTACATTATTAATTTAAGAACAAAAATGGGTCCAGCATTCACACATCTGTTGAATGTTTATGGAATAATCTAGACGAGAAATTAGACTAGTAGGATTTTAATTTAAAAGAAAGTGGCGTTCTGCAAGACCATTGCGCTGGCCGAATTCATCTAAATTTGGCGAAGTTGTCGGGCCGGGAAGCCCGGTTTTCAAAACATCGCGCATCGTCAAGGACGATCTTTGCATGAGGAAGATTCTGGCCAAATGAATGACACTCGACTTGCAGCTAGAATAGAGTTTTCCGCGTTTGTCTCGTTGTGAGCCTAACGCACGCTATTGCTTCGAAGACGAAACTAACCCTGAAACGTGCTCTCACGATTGATGAGACAGTGATCAAATTGTACATGCGGCCCAACAGTAACCACCGCTAATATTAGTACCAAGATGAAACAGCTGAACGGGGGGGATGTGTGAACAAACTCACGGCGACAAAACAATGTTGATTATGGTGGAATAGCGTTCGATCGGCTCCTACGTCCGAAAACGTCTGTCACCGGAGAGAGGTGTAAATAACTTTTTGGCAGAGAATCTGGATACGTGGCTTGCCGCAAACAAGTGTTCGCTTTGAGTGGCTTCTTTATGACGATGCTGGTCTCCACAAAATTGCTGTTGCTGAGAATTTTTAGGTCGAGAGAGAAATCAAGTTTTGAAGCCAACCCGCATATTCTCCCTGATATAAGCCCGCTATAAACTTCCATGAGGTCTATCAACCACCAAAATTAGAACGAGTTCGAGCAACTACTCAGAGAGATAAGTATATGCTCGCACGGGGGTCACATGAACGGTGTGCAAAAGCCACCAACCACTAAAAACAACCACATGGCAAGCTGTGATAACACACACAAAAAATCTTTCTATGATATGAATGGCGAACTTTTGTATTAAGAACAAAAGTCCTGCGGGCTTGCTTGAATCAACCCAACAATCACTACATTGTAATACCTAATGGCTAAATATCATTATAAAAGTCGTGAATTTAAGCCCAACACAGGCCACGAAGGCACCTCATAGTTACAAGTGAACTTTTAGATGCACGGCTAACAAGGTCCGACGAACTTTCAATCGCCTAAAAATGCACCTTTCACCTTCTTAGGCTGTTCTAGTATATTCGAACGTCGTGAACGTTCTGCCTCTCTGCGTACGTGGCTCCACCTTTACGGGGAAAGATGTGAAGAACTTTTTGGCAGAGAAGCTAGATACGTGGCTTGCCACAAACAAGTATAGGCATGTGTGGCACTTCTCCACGACAGTGCTCGACAATACTTTACTGGGTATACGCCTTTAATTCCACCGCCGCCGCTTGCGGTCGCCGCAGCAATCCCGCAATCTTTTCTACACTTATATAGGAGAATTAATCATTATTATAGTCATTCTAACAGTGAGGTGGTTATGCACAATCCCTTATCACTCACATGAATACTACAATCTATACGATCCATGAGGCAATGGGGGAGGGTTGCATTTACGAGCAAGGGTTATAAGTCTACGTAACGTCAGCGTAATCTTGACGTTTTTGCATCGTCCCGACGTCTCCGTGCCCGATATCATAATATCAGAGAAACCCTCCTTCTCTCTCTCTCTCTCTCTCACGGAGCAATTAAAACGAGCCAAAGAGCAATTGGGAATTCAACCCACCGTGTCAAGCTTTTATGACAGAGGCGAAGACTCATTCGGAGGTCGAGGAAGGGTGAAGGAACCGTATCTCTTTTCAAACCCAACCGGACGAGACATCTACCTATCTACGCTATCTACCCAAACAAAACGAGAGACAGAAGCCTCCAGCGCGGATGACGATGAGATTGCCCGGAATCACTGACGGCCTATAAAAAGGCACGATGGAACGAGCTCAGGAAATGTCACCACATTGAAAGGCGAGATGGACGAGACGAGACCAAAATTGTCGCCAGGAGGATGAGAGCGAGACAGGTCCAGAGGAGGAGGAGGGCAGAGTTGCCCTGCGAGCGACCCCTTTTGGAGAGCGGATGAAAGAGAGAGAAAGTCTGTGAACAAAGTCAAAATTGGATAGACGAGTCACGTTTCTCAAAGTAAGAGTGGCTGCGCTCGAGGGCGTATTGAGTTTCCTTTAAGACAGAATGAAAATTCAAGAAAAAAAAAAGCTCCACGTCCCGTACGTACGCATACGAAAATAAGTACATATATACTGAATAGGCAGAATAACAATGGCAGCAGCGGCGGCAGCAGCAGCGACTATGTATAAACTGGGAGTGCTACAGCTTATCCACGATCACTACGTAATAGGCGAGCAAGGGGAGGATCTTAGTTAATATGTTCCCTTAAACTTTATCTGTATCCAGTAGCAAATTAAATTAACGCTACAATTCCTAGCAGAGTGCTGCGCATTGAGTTGGTTTGTAAATATCGTAATGTTTTCGTCAGACAAATCGGATCCGAAATCGTAGATAGGTTTGTGTTCCGGGAGACAGAGAGAGGAAGAGAGAGAATTCCTATAATTTCGCGAAGCAATTTACATTAAAGAAGAACAATAACGTTCTGTCCCGTTCAAATATTGTAGTTCACTTGACGATGCGGCAATTTCGCCAAAGGCGTTTTGCACGGCCCCTTAAACAAAATCCAACCTGCCACATTATTACGAAAATCACCCCTTACGGAAGCTTGACGAAGCTCATCTCGACAGAGGACAGATAGGCCGGCGTCTATCTAACGAAGCAATCTAGTTATCAACGCTATTGTCCCATTGGATTTTACCATTCTGCAATTATAGGATGTCCACTCGAGGCGCGATAGGACTGTGTAAATATGTAACTGATGGGTGAAGTGGACGGTCCCAGTTCAGGGCGAACTGTCGAATCATACGTACTAATGCCCTCTTGTTCGGCATACACAATGATAAATAAAGGACAGATGTGTTTGGACTAATATAAATATATGATGAATGCTTCTTCACTAACTGTTGTACCAGCATTAGATTTCGACGAATATCGAATATAACCAAAGTCAAAACCGTAGCTCAGTCTGATAGAATCCAATTAATCAATCAATCAATCAATCAAATGGCGTGGTCAATCCTCAGAAAAGACATTCGACCGATTGTGTCAATGAATTGTTTTGTAACTGAACCTTTCCACGATAACGATCAAATAGTAACAAGAATAACAATAATTATTCTACTGAGGCCATCGTTTGCGTGTTTCGTATTTGAGCAGCTGTCAAACGGGTGTGGCCAGCCAACCATCGGTCGTGTATAAGTCAATTATATCCTTCATTTCAAATCTGCTTAAGCTTTGATTTATGTGACATGAACTTGAGATATGTGGCTCTTTCTTCTATGAGCTTCGCCATAGTTCCATCATAATCATCCCATCCATCCACCTTCCATCTTTCAGCGCTGCCCTTCGATGTTCGCGACCGCACCGAAACCGCCCCTTACCGCTGACTACTTGAACTCGTTGGCATCACGTGAAAACTACCACAGGATTGCTTGGCCGCCCCCCCCCCCCCCCGTTTCAAAATCTTCACCCTCCGAAGAGCATAGCTGCGCTGTCTGTTCGTATGTGCGAACGATTCCATTGAGCGGCCTCACATCTTCAATTGGCCTTAACGGTAGGACCGACGCTTTGGTTGGACCTTCGATTAGCGCCCACCCGGTCCCGTCTGCCAAAACAGTATCCTGTATCGCCTTGGTGATTCTTCTTTGAGTCTTCGAACGGAAGTCTTCTTCCAATTCTTTTCCGATTGAACGTGACCATCCTGTCGGGTCGCTTTATAGGCGATTTTTTCCTGCCATTCGGCGGTCTGAGAGTCCCCGACGGCGGCCCCATGAGCCAATGCAGTATTGAACGCGTGTGACACCGATGCCGCCTCAGAGGGTGACGGTGGCGCTGTGTGGATGAAATATTGCACACAAATCAAGACTTGTTCTCCTCTTGATCGATGAAACTGTCGCCTTTCGCGATTTCGTCCAGATATCTCGACGGTAACTGCAACAACAACATTAATAATGAGCGAGAGAGAGAGAGAGAATGATATACAGAGAGAAAATATCTACGATAATAATAATAATAATAATAGCAATAGCTGTACAAATATTACATATTACTGACGCTATAATAGTGATAATAGAACCTGTCAACAGTAACCACTGAGCTGACAAAACAAATTGAAACGGTTGAGCAAATCAGCTCGAAATTCATTGGCATTTGCTTTGTGTTGCAAACACAGTAGAAACGAGGCAGGCAAGGCCAACCGCGGCAATTCAATGGCCGTCAACAGTCCCACAACAATTAACCACAACCTAACAAGCAAGGAATTGGCCGAGGCAACTCGCCCTCGACGAACAGCCTATCAGATCATCAGTAAGCAAACAATAATCAGTAAACAAGCGACAAGAAAACGGGACAGCAACAACATATACAGCAGCAGAAACCGCAGTACGAGCAACAATGCAAACAATTCGAGCATAACAGAAAAATCGTTGGACTGTTGTGGATTTGGGTGAGACATTTTAGATAGCTTGCTGTCATCTCCTGTTTTTTTCCATCAGGAACCGACACTCTGGAAATTAAAGTGATTGTCCATGATGGTGAATTACACCCGGTGTTGTATTTTAACTGTTACAATTGGGGAGTTTTCGGGCGGCCAACTGTTCCCTAGATGGATACTAGCCGGTGCCTGCAAGTCTTGTGCCCGAAGTATTATAAAAACAGTCCCAGGTACCTGACGCAAGTTATAGGTTTCGAGGATTTCTAGCCGGGTAAAAATCAGGCACTATGACAGCGATTCATACCTAAGATGTGAAGCTGTGGTGTCTTGTTAAAGATTTTATCCCTCAACCTCTTAAAAAAAACTCTTCTCTTGCTTGATCGTGCGATAATTGAAGGTTAGCACAGATTGTACATGCAAAGCCGCCTCCCTCCTCGCCCCAGTATTGGTTGTGTCATTGTACAATAATATGGATATGTAAAAATGAAGTGAAGTATCATATATTGGACACTGGGTAATTCCGAGCCTAACCAAGGCTATTTTGTACATACGTTGTATCGCTATGCGCGATTTGGTGTCAATAAATAACTACATCTGTGTCCCGTGTGTTGATGCTTGAATCAGCTTTTATTTTTATTGACACTATACCTTATACCTAGAGATGTGGATAGACGAAATGGTTGCATTGATTGATTCATCTGCATAATTCACTCTAGATTAACATCTTAAGTCAGCATTTCTTCAGAACTATGTGACACCGCTGACAGGTGAACAGCTTTGTTATTGTGGCGCATATAATTATTGTGCAGCATAATAGTTTAATATTATTAATTATTAAGCGTTCATGAATGAATAATATACAGACCAATACAGAATACATGTATGTGTAAGCGATATAAATATCTGTTCACGATAGTTTTTGTTTCTTTTGAAAGGTATTATGATTACTGTTATGCAGCATGCTACCCGACGCTTATAATCGCTCGGTTACCTGGGAGATTCTTCTGAGGTTCACTTTGTTCGCGATGTTGGTATCGTTTTCGATAGCACAAGAGTAAATACGAGTTAGCCGTAGCTAACGTTTGAAATTTATTGCCAATTGGCCGGTCTTCGATTCGACCAAAAGCGCTAAATAATTCGAATTCGCCAGATAAAAACGTGACCCGACCTCTAACTAAGCTTTCTCCTGATTAATATTTCCATTAGATTCTTGTGATTTTCCTTGTCTTGTCGCCTGAACACCTGTTCTAACACCAAGCAATCGAAAGCGTCGTTCGATTTATTCACAATCATCTCACTCAGCGATCTCCACTACGGCGATTTCGTCCCTCCAAAAATCGTGGACAGCCACCAAACGCGTCCTGCGTTATTATATAATTCACAGAGCAATCGGATCGTGATTTTCGTCATCTAGTAGCCACAACCATGTTCACTAGAGTTACGCTACAACTAGAACAGCCCCAGCACGGTGACACTGTACGGCCCCACCTCGTCCATAATGATCGTCTAAGGGTCCGGTTGCATGGTCTAAACCAAATGATGATGATCATACATTGTGTGGATGTGTGTGTGTGCAAAGTGTATTCGATGTTCCGTTCATTCAGGCGTAGTGTTATTACGAACTGAACTACCATGTTTCCATCGTTGACTCCCCTCAGCTGCTATTACTTCAAGACCACTGATCTTCGTTGAATCAGGCAGGCTTCGGTTCCCACTTTTGTTTTCAATGGGAATACTGTGTATTGGAAAACTTGAATAAGGGGGAATGTGCATACTTCTCAACGGTCAGTTAGATTTAGATGCAATAAATTTTGTTATTGGTTTTCTTGAACGATCTGTTCTGAGAGAGGGTGCTCACGGCGAAGGAGCAATTTAGTGTTGGCCAGAAGCGGAAATCATTTATCGCCTTTGTTTCTATTTTGGCCGTATCCGAAGACTCAGTAGGTCATGCTAGACCTATCCGGACCTAGCTCTCCAACCGACCTACAGGCTCACCATGCGACCAAAGACCAGGGCAATGTAACTGTTCCATATCCCTGCAAACCGCGATTATTTCAGGAGATCGAAATCCAGCGGCTACACGCCGTGGCATTGCACTTCGTGGCGCCCATAAAAATCACACCCAAAACGTCACGCCTATTAGCCTATTATTTGTTCTTTCACTACATACTGCTATAACGATTGCTAATAAATACGTACAATCAAATACGATTTCACGCCGTTGTCTATGTGGCTAACTCGCGCAGTCACTCGGTGAGGTCAGTCGGCTCCTCTGCATCGTCGTTGCGTGAACGGCAGCCGGAGGCAAGCGACCACCCCCGTCCTACGTGAATGAATAAATGGCGCCTGTTCGGGGGCTCGGGGGTCAGCAAGGGGGGATTGTTTGGCTGGCGATTTCATATTCGAGCGGAATGTCCAACAATATGTTCTCTCTCTCTCCATGGATGAACATGTGAATGAACAGTAGAATCGAATGTATTGTTGTAGTAGTAGTGGTAGCAGCTGCATCCGTAGCAGTGACAGTAGTCGCCACAGGTTGTATAAGAGTGCTAACGTTATGTTGTAGCTATCGGAATTGAACGGCCACCCATCACCGGCACTGGGTACCTACGATTTTCAAGGGAACGGCACATGAAGAAAAAATCAAAAAATGCACCTGACACCCAAACTCATGATATTTTTGTAGCCCCGACCAGCGTTGGACAGCTCAGACGGTCCCGGAGGAGACGATCGGATTGGCTATCGTAACTGTAACTTTTGCGAGAATCGTAACCGTTCGTTCCTCCGATGGTTGGTTGTGGGGGACAAGCGGATCTTTAATAAGTAGAGCCAACCTATACAGCGAGCAAATGGACCGACACTAGCTGCCGCGTTCGCTTGAGCGCGTTTCATCCGCACAAAACGCGATATCATAGGTTACATATACATATATATATATATATATATATATAGATTCACTGGAAGGGCCACATTTTTGTTCCTACTTTAAGTGTTTGTGTTCTACGTTGATCGAGAACTGTTTAAAAATCGCCAGCCGTGTGCTAGCATTAGTACCAATTGGTGGTAGGTTGGCGATTCGCGATATTTCGTAATCGATGGCCGCCACAGATGGCTAGTTGCAGTTTTGGCGACTGCAGCAGCAGCAGCGGTGATGCCCCCCTGCGTAAACAGGTTGTGAGTGTCAGTTACGTATAACGCGTCCTTTTTATTTATGTTCTTATCGGGTACCTGTCGCCCATTTGTTGTGACAGCTCAACCAGAAGTGTCTTTCCCACGACGACATTGAACACTTCCTCATTTCTAGTATTACAGTCGTCGGGGTCGTTGCTGTTGTTGTATTCCTGCTAAGATGTTGCCTGTTTGGTTAGTTATTCCTCTTCTGGGTTGTTTTTTTTTCCACATTTCTCTTCCTTTCGAATTTTACAATCGCAGAATCCATATTGAAGACAGTTACGCCCCCGTACTGCTTCTGCTTCAGCTACTGTGTTGTTGTTGTTGCTGTTGTTGTTGTTGTTGTTGTTGTTGTTGCTGTTGTTGCTGCTGCTGCTGTTGTTGTTTATGCTAATGCATGTGTTTATTTATGCTTTGTTGTTATCAGTTCTGCACCGGCTAACTCAAACAAAGGGGAAGTGGCCTCTGCCGCAGAACTTCCGACGTCAGACACAACAGCATCAGTTGTTGTCGTTATTTTTGCTTTCGTGATTTTAGGTAGAATATGTTTAAGGGGACAAACCGGAGAGGATGAATGAATGGTGGCAGTTAGTGAATGAGTGAGCCTAACTCTGTGGGCACGGTGAACGGGCGGGCGGCGGCGGCAGCACTTACCGCAGTACTTACTACTATAATACGAATACTAATAATATGAATTATAATAATAATATATTGTATTATAAAACTACTACAGTGACTACCACCACTACATTAACTGCGAATGCTGCTGTTGCTGTTGCTGCTGAACCTGCCGCGAGTGAATGCTACGGTGAAGGATGAATTATGAGGAGCGCGCCCAAGGAACTGGTCACAAACTTGAAGAATAGCAGCAACAACAGCAACAACAACAACACCGAGAAAAGTTGTCAAATGGACGAATACTGCTGAAATACTCTGGCTATTGAGCATCGGCTTTGGCTGTTCGGCAATTGATTCTTTCGATCGTTGGAGGTGGAAACGACAGTCTTTCCATGTACGGCTTTCCATATATTCCAGCTGGTGGAATATGTGGAATATATTCTGAGCCCTACAGTCAAACAGACTAACGGTTCGTTGTATAATATTATAGTAAATACTCTCTCGAACCGTAAGGCAACGCATCGAATTCGCGATAGACTGGATGAGCACTAGCGCAGATTCAGCTCGGTATTGTGTCAATAGGGCGACAGCAGCAATATAGAGAGACCTGAGAGACATTATTGCTCAGCTAATTACGACAAGTCGATTTGCTCAGGCCCACGATGACGTGAAGCGAGGGGAATAAAGACGTCAGCACAAGTATTTTGTGTGTTTTTTCGATGCAGACATTTATTACGAAATACATTACGCTCACTATGAGACTATGTACAGTTACAACAGTATTTACATGATTTGGACTATTTGGTTGGCGTTAATACAGTTGAATCCAGCAACCGTAATATGAATCAATGTTGTAATGAATAAAAAAACGGCCACTGCTGTTTTTTTTGTTCAGTTTCGGATCTCCATTATCTAGCGGTCTCTCTTCATTAATTGCTTCTTCTTCTTCTGTCGATGGTAGATCGATGGATGGATGGATTGATTGATTGATAGCATATCTATCCATCAATCATCTCGATAAGGTGTTGACCTCCGTTCCTATTATTGGTTTCACTTTAATCGTTGTTATTTTCATCTCGTTCTCTCTCTCTTTCTCTCGTATTCTTCGTCCGTAAGCTTCACGTATATGTGGTTCTAGTTGGGGATCTCCCCAAAGTTCACAATGATCTTGAAGAACTTTGCTGGGTCGTTGTCGTTGACGGGGGTTTTTCTTGTTTCAAATTTCGTGTCAGGGCAGCCCTGATGTAAAACGAATTCATTCCGTTAGCGAAATCGCGCACTCCACAAACAGACCACTCGATTCGAAGGTAAACTCCTGGCGGGCGAGGTTACGTGAGCGAAATTCGTGCCCCCGTTACAGATCGAAGTTGCACTGGGCATGACGAAACGCCTCTAAATATATATACGTATATGTATATATATATATATATATATTTATATAGATTCTACGGGGTGGATAATCCGCGTCATTACTGTTTATTCTTCGTTGGCGTTTTACCATCCGTGATGATGGTGTTCGATCTTCTTCTTCTTGATGTACACAGGCACTCCAACCTCAACGGGCTTCTTGACGATGACCTCCTTGAAGACGGGCACTTTTACGGGCACGGCGATTGGCTTAGGCACCTTGATGATCTTGTGCACTGGCACGGGAATGAACTTGGGCACCTTGACAGGCACGGGTACGTGCTTCACAATAGGGACGGGGACGTGCTTGTAGACGGGCACTGGGACATGTTTGTATACGGGCACGGGCACCGGGACTGGCACATGGTGCGGGACAGGGACCGGCTTTGGCACGGGCACGATCTTCGGCACGTGCACGATCTTAGGGATCTTCTTGATGACGGGCACCTTGACGGGCACCGGCACCGGCTTTGGCACGTGGATGACGTGCGGCACGGGGATGTACTTATGCACGGGATAGGGTTTCGGCACGGGGATGGGTTTCGGCACGGGCACGATCTTGTGCACGTACTTGACCACCTCGTGCACGTGGCCGTGCGGCTCCCAGCCGTGGCCTCCAGCGTGCGCTACGGCCGTGGCGCCGACGAGCGCCAAGAGTCCGGCGAAGACCCTCATGGTGGCTATCCGGTGTATCCGCTGTATCCGACGTTCGACGAGGTACACACACAACACACTGCACACTGACCCGTCACCGGTGGTCGTCTCCGTTAAATACCCCTACGCAGCGAGAAGTCAACACCAGTCGCCGCGAGAACGGCGGCCGCGAGCTGTCCCGCCGCCGCCGCCGCCGCAAACGCTGCCGTCGCGATCGTCTCTTTCGGTCGCTTCGAAACGAAAGCACCGCCAGCAGCAGCAGCAGCAGCAGCCGGGCCAGGGTCCGACAGACCCGGAGTTCCCTTCGCGTCCCTTGCTCTGGACCGGCGCGGAAAGTTCCCTCTCATCCAGCAATGCAATGCAACAAACGGACACGGCCCGCTGGCCGGACCCTTGGTCGTAGTCCCCCGCTTGTAGTTGTAGCAGCAAACTTTCTCTCTCGATACCCCGCGCACCACCACCACCACAACAACAACAACAACAACGGAAAGAGCAGTACGAAGAACAGCAGCGGCTTTGGCGGCCGTGGCGGCGGCGGCGGCTGACACCACAGACGCAACGGACCAGGGCGTCATCCAGACGGCAGTACGTCCGGCGCGGCCCAGCGCCCGGTGCGCGGACCATATCCGCCGGTCCGAAGGCCCGTTGAAAGCCTCCTGCCCTCGCCTCCGCCAAGATGCAACCAACGTCAGCCAGTTAGAAACCGCCGGCCGGCCGGCCGACCGGCCGCTGCTACGGTGCGCGCCTGATGCACTGTCGCGGCCAACATCATCACCACCAACAACAACACCATGACCATCACGGCATCAACGATCAGACACCACTCAGGAAGAAACAGCAGATGCACCCGATCACCACCCCCCCCCTAAATGTAACTTGGTAGCTCCTCGTTTTCTCTTTTCGTTGGGCATTTGGCTTTCACCCAAACGGAGCAATGGTCAGACGTGGCTTGACGTATACGGACGCGTTATTATGACATAGATTGTATTACTATTATGACTAGTCCAACTACTATTTGGTGAGCTAGCAGCTATTGGCGTAGCCGCTCTCTGTCTGTCCTCGTTCATCGCGAACAGACGGACCCCTGGCCCCGTACACCGATATGCACTAGCCCAGTGATGACCCCCATAAACGTTCGGTTGCAATGAACAACACTAAGGCATGGTGCAGGTATCAAGTCAACAAGCACTCACAACATACAGACGAACACTCAGCGAGGTAGACACATAGCCGATTATATATATTATTACATAGGAATAAAGTGATTGACACGCAGTGACCGCCAGCCCCCCCCCGTACGGTCGGCATTATCTTCTCTGTTGACCCTCGCCCTCGGAGGCCTTTTCTGTTCAACGGGATATGGACACGAGCATCCGGCGTCGAAACCTCGCCTCCCGTTCATCCATCGCTTCGATTAGTTTGATGCCGAGTGGACGACGAACGCTAGCGCCTATACGCCCGATGATGCCGCCGCTGCGCCATTGACCAATGGGGATAGCCAGACGTCGCAGTTTGACCAGCGATTTCCTCGGCGAAATTTTGGTGTGCCGCACGCCCAGGGAATCACCGACGCCATCAGCGGCAGCAGCAGCAACAGCAACACTGGCCTCATTATCCATCTTTCAGTCTATGACTCCACAGGTGGATAACGGCGATAGAGGTACCGGTAGTGGCAATCGTTGTAGTCGTTGTAGCCGTAGTCGTTCGTATACCAACAAAGTGAACCTCATATCTCTCCCTCTCTCTCCTTCCCTCCGAACGTTGTTGTTGTTGTTGTTTCCCGATGGCGTACATGTGTACCCACCCCCACCCCCCCATTCCCCTTATCCACGAGCATCTTCCACTCCTTGTCTTTGACTTTTGGTGTCGTTGGGTTCGTTGTTTCGATCGTTGTTCACTATTTCGTGGCCTATTCACGGGTCTCGTGCTTGCGAAATCAGTGGTTTGCCACCGCCGCCGCCGCCGCCGCCGCCACCACAGGCATCGGCAACAGCAACAGCAGCAGCAACAAGGCGTTCGAAGGCGAGCACAAGGCGCTTTTGCTGCCGCTCCTGCTGCTGTTCATGATGATGAGGATGCTGATCCTGTGCGACGATCTGTTACTTGATAACCAATAGCCAATACATGAAAGGGACGAATTCATGATAATGGACGTGGCAAAGATAGAGCAGAGTGAGGGAGAGACAGAGGGCAAGGAAGGAAGATACGGCGCGGTGGTGGCGGCGGCAGCGGCGGTTTTAGCAGCAGCAGCTGGAGTTCAACAAATGCTCGGCGCGTACCGAACGCAAAATGGTGCCTGAGTCGGCAATGACCGCAGTGGCGTCTACGCCAGTACGAACTGCGGCGACGGCGGTAATGATGACCATTATTGTGAGCAAGACGCCAACACAGATGGTGATTGTAGAACAGCCAGCCGTCGCTCGCTCGCTCGCTCAGTGTCATTGATTTGCACTAACGAGCAACGCACAATGTGTATCTACAATACATATGTATGGATATATATATATACATATATATATATATATATATATATATATATATATATATATATATATATATATATATATATATATATATATATATATATATATATATATATATATATATATATATATATATATATATATATATATATATATATATATATATGAGCTTTGTAGTCCATCTTCATCGATTCTTTCAGTGGGCAAAGTGCGTTACTGCTATTTCCGACTCAGAACGATAGAGGTCAGCTTGGCTAGTTGCTCCGTTTGTTGGCTGGTTGTCGGAGCAGATTCGTTAGAACAGAAACGACGACGTCAATATCTGCATTGCGATCGTACAGCTGCCAAGGCGGCTGCAAGTTTTAACTGTCTGTTCAACAACGCCGGTTTTACGATCAGCAGGGCCTGGTCAGCTTGGAGGTGTGAACAAAGTCCCAACGTAATTACTTGACACTGACTAATTAGTCGCGCAATGGATAGCAGCTCCGTTGTTCCGGGAGAGTCACTCCTGAGATGCTTCGATAACGACTACTGTACAATAGTTATACTACAAATGCTACCACATAAAGATGTAACCATTTAGGCCACGCTTGAAGTCGGCCTATGGGCCTATATTATATTATGTCTAGAATGCCCTGGAGATGAAGTTTGAGATAATGTTTTAGATCGAACTAACAGCGTTTGCTCTGTATCTCTCGCTCTCTCTGCTTCAGAGCGATGCAAAGACGGTCGTAATGATGATGAGGTGGTCAATACTCGGAATATGTATAGAATTGTTGGTAATATAGCACGATACTATGTTACAATTGGTTGTGAAGGTACTTTCATCGACGGACGCGACTCGCGGATTCCGTAGACAACAACCAGTAAACGATGATCGTTGCTCAACTGGGATTACGTTCGAATATCAAGATAATTCAATGTCACCGCATCGAAATTATGCATTTGCGTTGTGAGCATGAACTAAGCTGAATCGAAAGATGTGAGCTCCAAGCGAGCTGTGAATATCAACAGTGAAAGTAAACGGGTTCCTGGTAAAATATTTTATTAATAGAAGGCGCCTCCCTTCCATAGAAAGTTGTATACCTGCATAGGCGAGTAATGTCTAGAAAACGAATCCATTACGGCGGTCACCTTTGACTGATTCGGAAACAGTGCAGGCAATTTGATACGGGAGATTGTATGCACTCATTCTAATGAACAAATAGATAAATTGTCACAAATTGGACAGTAGAACAGCAAGCACTTGTGAAGCATGTGACACTTTAAATACACACACACACATATATATATATATATCGTGTCCCCTTTGTGCTACATGTCCTTTAACTTTTGGCCTGCATACCCTGGTTACAAGTCGAACCACAACTTATGACTTACAGCAAATTATGGGGACAAGAATCAGATAAGCTCCTCTCAATTTTCAGACTTGAGAACTTTGCGATAGTTTCAGTTCGCATTCGTTACATATAGTATAGCATGTGTTGGTGACTAAATGAATTGAGATACTCGCAGGCACAAAAAACTTGACCGCTTCAAGTTTGCCCAACCGGGGCCGAGACAGCGAGCTTTGGCCCAGCACTTCCCGGTTGCGGAACCTCGTTCGGAATCTCGGATCCAGTAATAATTAATATTATACATCTCACGGAGACTCTCCAACAATCCCGTGTCATGGACTCGATTCTTCAATATTATCCACGCCTTCTCAACTAATTATATTATTAATAATAATGAATCAAGCAAGCTTCGACAGTGCATATGCATATAAAGGTTGAACAAAAAAAGAGGAGTGCTCCACCAGCAAAACGGTATCATGTAATTGTGCTAACAGTCTTAGCAGCAGCAGCAGTTGTAAATAGCTTCCAACATGTCAGGTCCTTGAGGCTATTGCTACCGAGGCCTTTCCGCCACGGAAGGTAACTGGGTGGACAGTCCGGGGGTCAGCTATGGGAAAAACAAGTTATAAGTTAACACTTCAACTTGAAGGGGTTCCAGCCGAAACAAGACAACGAACCGACGAGGCGGCGCTTTTTGCCAACAATGACCAGTTGCGTTGCCTTTGTGATGCCCGTTCGACGGTCGCTGCCATGATGTAGATAAGTTTCCTTGACGCCTGAGCGCCATCTGTACTGCTCACGTCCTGCACTGGGCTTATTCCTGCTTCTATTTATTTGTTGCTGTTGTTTTTTTTTTACTGCGATGCGACACATCGATGACAGCAACAGTTCCAGTACATCTGATCTAGCAGCTAAAGCGCCGTATGAGTAGGATAAGTAAGTGGGCGCCATGAGGCGCCAACCCGTGCGAGACAGCAGCGGTTGCCGGCCATGGCTATTCCGAAATGTTCCTTCATCCAGCGAGAAGCAACAGTATTCCTTAGAGTAACATTTGTTGATTATGATGACGTTGATTCTGCCAAAAAGGAGAAACATGACGATCCACCCTCGGGATTCACCAACAAGCAGACAGAAAGTACCCAATAGACCGACCCCCCCCCCCCCTCCCCCCGCCCCGCACCTCGCCCGACGTCGTCCAGCCGTTTCTGTCGATTGATACATTCGGGGGAATCTGATAGACGGCCTGGTAGCTGGCACTGCCATACTCCCGGCCGCTAGCAGCTACCACGCCATGAGATTCTGACAGAGACAATCACTGCTACTACGATAGTTCTATTATTAGCAGGAGACGGACATGAGAGAAGTTAGCCATCCCGATGAGCGTCCTCCTGAAGAGGCCGAGTGCTGCTCACACATATGAGGAATGATTGCTACTTAGTCAGCTATACTGATCTGCGCGATGTAACTCTACGCCGACATATATATATATATATATTTTCTCGTAAATAGGTGGCGAATTTTTGACACTGTCTTTCATTGCCTACACGGCTGAGGCCGCAGCTTTGCCTGTCTCACTGTAGATACGGAACGCGTATGCATATTGTCCAGACGATTGAGACGCGTATGCAGATTGACGACGACAACAACAACAACAACAACAACAACAACAATAGTAAAAGCATCAACGATCGATAGCGAGTCGAAAAGTGTTGAATTCCTCATTTGTCGAATGGAGATGAAATGAAAGCGAAATGGCCTCAGTGAATGAAGATCGGATGGACGATGAAGATGAAGATCAATATTAACCAAGACAGACACACCGATGGATATATATATATATATATATATATATATATGAGTAGATACTATGATACAATGAAGAGGCATTTGCTAGATGATTCGAAGGGTGCGGCTCCACAGCAGCTCAACTGCGCGACCAACGATCAATATCGCGCGGCTGAAGAGAATGCCGATTTTATTTCTACTTTATCATCATTATCATGGATTGAAGAACAACAGTAGACAACAACGAACGCTGCTGCCGCCGTTGCAACAACAACATCAAAAACAAAAGCTATTGCCCAAGACTCCGATCAAAAGTACAATAAATATAACAAACAACCAAAAAATAACACACACGAGGCACCGATACAACAATTACAATAACAACAATAACGGCACCGCCGTTAACATCTACTATGTAACATACTTTTACAAACTTTTTTCTTATAGTCGAGTACAGAGCCTGATCGACGGCCATCGGCATCTACAGCGAGTTCTTGGCTATATATATATATATATATATATATATATATGTGTGTGTGCTTGTATGTGCGTATGCGCAGAGTCATGATACAATGCTGTTATTATTGTTATTGTTGCAGAGAAGTGCAACAGTGATACATCACCGTGGACAGTCATCTAAGTCAAGTAGTAGCACAATAGCAGCAGCAGCAGGTGAAGCCGATTCTGATTGCGCGTTGGAACCGATGGCAACGGATCAATTGTCCGCACAATACCTGTTAAGCGCTAATTATGCAGCAGTGGTTGCATGGGCCACAATCGATCGCAGTTGGCCACTGCACGATGATCGATGTTTTATGTTGAGCGTGTAATTATCGCGTGTTTTCGTGTGTCGACGAATCTAACGTCACCTGTGCACACTTATGCGTGTACTTGTTTATTTATTTATTTGTGTGTTCACCCCTATCTTGGTGTACATACGTATATCGATTCACATCAATACATCCACAGTCATTAACAATCGCTTACACTAATGACAATGAGCACGCTATGAACAACACCAACACAAAATGTATTCTCGATTTTTACATAATCATCATCATCATCATAGATGAGATGGTATATTGATACTATCACACTATAGAGCAGCAGCCTCATCGCCACCAGATCGGCAGACTGATTGGCGATAGATGCTTATTCCACACATGCACAGGTGGTAATCTACACTATACCCTCGAACACAACAGCTATAACTTGGCAACATGATCGTACAATGGAAAGCAACAATAGCAGCAACAACAACAGCGGCACTAGCAGACAATAAATAGCAACACATCAACAATAAGAAGAACAATGCTATGTAGGTGTACAGATTATCATCATGTTTCATTCTATTATTATTATTATTACGTAGAAGTATCATAGGTACAGCACCTGCCAGCAGGCACTGGGAAGCCACAAAATCACCATCAGCAGCAGCAGCAGCAGTAGCATCTGCATGATTCGTTATTATTGGGGTTATAAGGAACCAACTCCGGTTTTGTTCATTCGTTGTCTGTGTGGGCATCCGGGAAACGGGTTCAGTAAAGATACGTTGAACATAGAAGAACACCGGTAAGATGGTGGAGGTCAGATGAAAGACGATATCATCGGATCATACCGTCCGGAGGTGAAATGTGTTCGTTTAGCGAAAACAAACAAAACAAGAGACAGTCAGAAATAAAGTGAGCGCATCTCTTAGTGGCCCGTCTCATCTGTACCACAACACATGGTTACATTACATTACGTGTGCCATACCACTACGGTACTATCTTGCTGTCAGTGGCAACTCGAATGGGTACGTACATAAATCGAGACAGATAAGCGTCAGGCAGGTATAGTCACACTCAGATAGAATTAATGAACTTTACGCCATCTGGTGAAATATGCGCGGTGTTTTTTTTGTTACATTTCGAGGCCTTCTGCTTCGGTTTGGCCGGGCGGCTATGTCCGGCCGAGTAGGATGGACATATGCGTCCATGGGGGAAGTCGCTTCTTGTACAACCATTACTACTACAACAACAACAACAACGACAGCGATCAGAACGATTATTTGATTATATGATGACAAGAACAAATCGGTTCCCTTGGTTCATTTGCCACTCGGATTATCGTTGCCATCGAGTTGTGGCGTTGGCGAAGTTGTCGATGTTTTCTAATGGTCCGGCCGGAACGTGGATCATCGGCGGAGCCTGGCTCAGGATCCTTCATAGCGGATCATATCACCGGAGCTATCCTGCAACAGCGCTCATTGTTGTTTTGGACACCTGACCAGACGACCAAATGGTCGGCGTTGGGCAAACCGTCGGCGCTCGCGAGATCGCACAGAACAACCAGCGAACCACCAACTCTTAGACATAAGTCCACACAGCAAACAACAGCAAGAAGACGCTGCATCAACAATACGAGAGCAACGTGCATTGAAGTTGAAAACGGCTTTGGCGGTAACATATCAACTGCTGCTGCTGCTGTTGCTGCTGTTGCCCCAGCTATAAATTACTCGATAGCTTTCCTGTTCACTTTTCTCATTTTTTTTTCTTTCAAGCTGGCGTCTGATGAAGATCTGTGTCGACGACGAGTCCACCCATACACAAAGGTAACAGCAGCAGCAGCAGCGGACACGGCGGATAGTGAGAAGCCTCTATGACGACGATGATGATGATGATGATGCAAAAGGGTTCGTTTCTCTGAAAGCCGAAAAGGGCTGGCGGAGTTGTCGGGTGAAACGGAATACACGGACAGCCAGCAAACCATTCAATAGCATAAGTCCATTCGGGACCGTGGTGCATTCAGGCCGGTGGATAGACGATGGATAACATCAGGCCAAACGGCGCTAGTCCACGAACGTCGTCGGTTGTGTCAAGATGACGACAACGGCGAAATTAGTCACCGCTGACTTGCCCTGCACGCCGCTATTGCCGTCAACGCTGTCAGATCAACGAGATGTTGTATGCATTGTATTCCATTGTATATGCTGGTAGCGGTGCGGGCCGGACAGGTCCCGTCCGAATGGCACGGATGCGGTAACGACCTATGGGAAGATTAAGAACGGCACTTAACCATAAACGGTGGCGGTGGCGGCGATCATGGTAATCATGGCCATGGTCACGAGAGTCATAATGAACGTCGTTCAAATCGAGGCCAGCGGCAGCTATGCAGGTCGGATCCCGATCGGCATCTAGGATGAATGCCCAGCCGCAAATTGCCAAGATCGCTGAAGGGCTGCATCGGTACACCGGGAGCAATGCTCAGCTCTGCCAGTTAGCAAGATTAGTCAGACAGACACCCTCCCCTACAGTCTATATATATATATATATATATATATATATATATATATATATCTCCGTCTCTCGTGCAAGCGCTGCGCAATTGCCAAGTTCGTACTGCAGAATTGTTTCCCCACAGCGCGCGCCGTACAAAAATCATACGCGCTAAGCATCCCGTCGTTTCGCTGCTGCTATTGCGCTAAGATAAAGCAGCGTAACAACACGATATAAAATTGGAGTACGCATCCACAGGCAAAAAAAAACACCAGCAGCAGCAGCACAGATGGCCCAATGAGAACAGGGCCACTTTAGCTGGATAACAACAACAACAACGTTGTGACTGACGTTGGGTCGTCGCCACCGCCGCCGCCGTCGGAACAGCAGCAGCGGCAGCGGTAGACAGTCGCAACAGAGCGAGATGGTGGTGGTGGGGGGGGAGGGGGGCATTTGAAAATGCGAAGCAACAACAAGGGCTGCATAGATGGATAGATAGATATAATAAGATAGTACAATAACTAGCAGCAGTAGTGGTGATATATATATATATATATATTGGTACTGCTAGCACCACTGGTGCTGCTATCAGCGGCCTCTCCTCAGGATCCGCGAGAGAGAGAGGTCTGAAGTGTGCTGATGTGTTCAGGTAGCAGCAGCTATGACTTGAGCTACTTCGTCGCCGTGACACTCGGGAACGGCAATGGACGAAACAACCGAATCTGCTCGACCTGCTGGTCACAACGGCTTTTACCGCTGACGGCGGCGGCGGCACAGCAGCAGCAGCTTTAGTGGGCTGCGCAATGTTACCGTTGTTTGCTGCTCTACAATACCACTACCAACACCAGCACGATGGTGGTGACGATGTCCCCGGTGGCGGCGGCGGCGGCTGCGTCGGTGGTGGTTGTGGCAGTTGACGCGCCACGAAATGTTGACAACAGCGAAATTGATACAACTCGTATTACGGCACTATAACGGTTATCACACTACAAGCGACAGCACGAGCAGCAGCAGCACTTGCACTACACGACGTATGTAATGATTACGGCAACTCTCGACGCGGCCGCAATAGCTGACTTAGACTAGAACAACGGAACACAGATGACACAGAGCAATAACGCAATCACAATCAGGGGGATGGGTGGTGGGGGTGGTGGCTGGGGGATGGGTTTGGCTCGGCTCGCTGGCAAGGTGGCTGGGTGACGGGTTGCGCAGGTATCTCTCTCTCTCTCTTTCTCTGACTGTCCGTCCGTTTCTTGAGCGCTTGCAGTGGTCGTGGTTATGGTGTTTACACGCGACTCAGCGCGCGGTTGTTGCTCGGACCGCGGCAGCAGCTGCAGCAGCAGCAGTTCGCTAGTCAGCTACCTGCTGGTCAAAGACCGAACGATCAATCGCGCGATCAAGCGAACGAAATGCCCAGCCGAACGGCGAAGCCTAAAATAATAGCTCACAGTAGTAGTGGTAGTAGAAGAAGTGGTGGTGGTGATGGTGGTGGTGGGGGGTAACCATCAACAAAGGCATGGCTGTATTTTTTACATTTTATCATATTTTTAGTTTTGTCTCACTATGACCATTATTGTTGGTGTGTTTGTTGTAGTTGGGAGACATGGGAGGCACAGGTTTATACTGCTGCTGCTGCTGTTGCTGCCGCCAACGTCAATGGGCTACTGGATTGTTTGATGACACATCACGGGCGAGAGGGAATATTATAGTTCATTGTCAAGGTAGAGACGGGCTGTACAGTGGACGATATAGGCTACATAATATATGATGGATATACACAATTTGAACATCATCAACAATGAGCTATACATTTTGGACGGTACGGGGAAGCGGACGAGTTGCAGGGTGCGTTAATATCTCGATAGGCACATGACGACGTGATAATAATTATTATTATTATTATTATGTGTGATTAGGCGATTAATTAATCGAATGATTCACGATGCTGCCAACCAAGGCTCGCGTTTCATTTACGTGCTATATTGTAAGCTGACTAGGATACACCGATATCAGAGCAAGGGTCGGGAGAGGAGGGAGGTCAGACGACGTAATCCAAGATGCGTTTCGTTCATTTGCTGTAACCACTTGAGCGAGAAGATATGAGCGTGTCATCCGATCACCAGCCATCGTTCTTCTTGACGTAGATAGGCACAGCGACTTCGACAGGTTTCTTGACAAGCACTTCCTTAAAGACAGGAACCTTGATCGGTACGACGACAGGATGCGGGATCTTAATCACCTTGTGTACAGGCACAGGCACCACTACCGGCCGATGAACTGGCACTGGGATATGCTTTACCACGGGCACCGGTACGTTCTTGTAGATTGGAACAGGAACGTGCTTGAAGACGGGTACCGGTATACCAACGGGTACGTGATGCGGGACAGCCACGGGCCTTGGGATGGGAATAATTCTCGGTACGTGGACGATCTTTGGCACCTTCCTTATCACTGGAACCTTAACTGGCACTGGAACAGGCCTGGGCACGTGGACCACGTGTGGTACAGGAACAACCTTGTGTACGGGCACCGGATGTGGTACCGGCACGGGTTTAGGTATTGGCACGACCTTGTGCAGGTATTTGATCGCGTGAGGGATGTGCCACGCCTCTTCGATCGTGTGCGCCTTATGACCGTGGCTAAATCCGTGACTGAACGCTTGACCCAAGCTATGGCCGTGAGCTCCACCATATCCACCGTGGCCATGAAAACCGAACGAGTGTCCAAACGCAGGGCCGTATCCAAAGCTTTTCATGGCATCTCCGTGATGCCAGCCGACGTGGTGCGAGCCGACATGGTGCACATGCTCATGATTATGAATGTGATGGAGACCGCCTTTCGCCAAAGCGAACAGCGCACAGAGCACCAGCATCGCATTTGCCATCATCGCAAATTGTAACCGTTCTTCAAAATGTTGTAAACTCACTCTGCAAGGGATCTACACGACCCTGTTGTACTCGATCAACGTAACAACTCCTCCACTGTTACTTATTGTTCTAGTTGCTATTGTTGTGGTACGACTTGGCACTACGGTGTATATCGCGATCCGCGCTGTTCTCGGACGGCGTATGGTGCCGTTGTGATCGGGAAGCCAGGGTGGCCGCACGTTAAATAACTAAAGTACGCCCTTGCGATTTCACTTTCATCGGCACCCATCCCAGTGCGAGCAACAAAATCCCTGTGGGCGTCTCTCGTTATGCATTGCACCCGTTCGGATCCCGTCCGTCGCCTCGTTGCTGCTGTTGCTGCCCTGTAGTTGCTATCTAGCGTAGTGTATTCGACGACAGGTGTACAGGTGTAACGGATCGCTACAACTCTCATCCCGTGCGTGTACAGAGACTAAGCAAGCGACCGATTGGCCGACTGCCCGATCAACGACGCCACTCCGACGAACATTCCGACCATGGGCCCATTCCCTGTTTCGACGGCGGCAGACGATTAGACAGTTGGGGGGGGGGGGTGGGGGGTGGGGGGTATGCGTGTTATTTGCGGGGAACGGCGTCATTGGGAAGTTTCCTTACGTCACCGGGGCCGGGCAATCCCAACGCAACTGGCATTTAACTGCTGGGTGCAAAGTAGAGTCACCCACCACATAGATATTTGAAGGACGTCTGTCGGGTCTATCCCCCGGGGCGACGTGAATCCACATATGCATCACTCCTACACTTCTGCCCGGTACGATACGTGGATTTCTATATCGGCGGCAGAGCATTGGCGGGCAGCGGCAGTCTTTGGTGTGCCGAAGGATAGTTAGTTCCCCTTGCACGCTCTCTCTCTCTCTCTCATTTTATCTTTCTCATATGGCCTGTTTCTCTCGTACGAAGAAGCCCGACCTAATTAGCAGATGCGCCGGCAATCAAACGTTCGGTCATCGTGTAGACCGACAACCATGTCAATGGCATTGAAACATATCGGATTTTTTTTTAGGGATTTACGTCATCCACTAAGTTTGTGTAACATATGAAGACACATGCATATGCACTATACTTGTCAGAGAAGTGTTCTCCTCGATGTCCAGGTCCACCAATCAAATACTGGGGATTATCCTTCAATAACGGCGGCAACAAGAGTTAGAACCTTTCCCGATAGATGCGCATTCATTAGCTCCACCATCATTCTACATTCACAGAGAAAACAAGATGAGATCCCTCTTGCTACCATTTTCTTGTACGACGTAAATTTCCATTGAAACTCCTCATTGTTAGAGTTCAAATGTCAGATATCCAATAGCTGACAGTTGATATTGTCCTCCTTTTACCGTGATTATTGTTATTATTTATTAATTGCTCAGCAATTATTATTATTATTATTGTTGTTGTTGTTGTTGTTCTACATAGTAACTGCCGCGTAGTAGTTTATGACAATGTCGTAGATATTTCTCATATTGTCTCTGCTTCTGCTTTCGTTGGCTCGTACAACACAGATCGGGTTCGCTACCCTTATTCATCATTATCGTCAGGCAAGCGCTCTTCCATTAAAGAGAGCGGCACTAGACAACTCTTCAGCTACAACACAACAGCTGCAGTAGCAACAACAACAACAACAACAACAAATTGTCATTTTGTTGTTGCTGTCGTTGTTATCGTCTTCGTGTGCGTCATTGAGTCGGTCGACGGAGCCAACTCGACTGCCACCAGCGTCGACACAGTAACCGAAAAGGCGGGTGCAGGGTTTGCCTGGGGCAAACCCCGAAGAATTTGGGACTGCCGCTGATGCTGCTGCTGCTGCTACTGCCGCATATACCTCGACTCTGGTTGAGGAGCGGGCGGCAGTGATTTGTTGTTACTATTATTTGACAACGAAGCTGTTGGCCGATTGGACAAGCGCGCGAATGATAACCACTGTTGAAAATGTGGGTTTTTACGCCTCGCTGCTGTTTCCACTGACACTACCATTGATGACAATGTCGTCGTCGTCGTCGACATTGTCGTTGTTGCTGCTGTTGGTCGACTGGGCAGTTGACATTGTATGCACTGACGAATCGCTCTACCACCAGCACTAAGTCTACGTCTTACTACAACTACACCAACTGTCAACAGCTGCTGCTGCTGCTGCAGCGGAATGCCTTGCTCTTTCAGTCCTGATACCAGCGATTGACTCAGCCGCTGACAGTCGTTATTCCGCTCCGTCGCCTCGGACGAGCCGCTCAATCAATGCATTCACCCCCTACACGCTCACAGCACACGTCAGACCATCATCATCCGTAGATATCAATATTATTACTATTATTATTATGATTATTTTATTTATTCTCATCATCTCAGTCAACCGTATCACCTCCTCCTCAGTATTGCCCGCACAGAGAGTGACGAAGGCCGAGAGTCGCCCGTTTCCATTCTGACGAGTGGTGCCCACTCCCGTCCCCGTATAAAGATTAGACAACAATAACAGCTGCACTAGTGCAGCTGCTTGTGTACTGATCATTCGTCATGTTGATCCGATGATGATTCGCTGCTGCTGATGTAATAGCATTGATTGACCGACCATGTTGATGCTCAAGTTGTCGTAGTTGTTGTGGACACAAACAACGACAACTGTAACGGTTATTGGCAAAATGCTCAGCCGTATTTAAGAAATGGCCAACGTTGACTGATTATAATAAGATGATCATAGTGGACGATGGTCGTCAAAACGGAACAGGCGAATACAATCCTGTCACCTCAGCCATCGGTATCGCATCTGTGTTGCTCAAATTGGAGATTGATCGCGAGACAAGTACAAATAGACGAGTGTTGTATGTTGAAGAGGTTGTGTGTTGTTTTTTTTTGTGTCAACTAGAATTTAGATAAGTACTCGATTCGAAACATTGTATTATGCAAAGCTTAGTCGTCGTGCGCTGATTGTGTTAGCTGATAGTCTATCTATCTATCTATATATATATATATATATATATATATATATATATATATATATATATATAGTAGTTAGAACTGGTTCAAGTCTATATCCCGTTGTCGTATGCTGGAAGAATATCTGTTTGGATAACTGCAAATTCGCTTTTCTTAAATAGCTGTTCGACGCTGGACAAACAAATCGTGACGTACCGGGTTCGAAACCCAGCTGAGGCTCAGAGAGAGAGACGCCCACCGCGCGTCGACGATAGCCTTTGATTAATATTACCTGACCAGTTACGGACCATAGAGGAAGGTGGAGATGGACTCTCAGCCTTAAACATTAAACGTCGGCGGTACTCTTTCGCATTGCCTTGTAAGACGGACCCCCCATTGAATGCAATGGTGTAACGGTGGCGATCTAACCTGTGTGCCTATGGCTGTCCTAGATGGAACTAACCATCATTTGCTAACAATGAAGAGCTGAAATGATCACACTCATTAAATCGCTCAGCGCTTTTTGGACGCCGTTCGAGTTACCGGGCTGTGCAGTTCATTGAATTCATATCTGCACGAAACATCGAGGGGGTCAAGCGAATTCAACCATTTTCATAGACGCAATAGCATATCCAAGAGCTCAGTTCTCCGATGCGCACTGAAACAGATGGTTTTGATAAAAACCAAAAGATTAATCTATAATATATTGTTTGAACACTTTGGGGACTGTTTGGAACAATTTGTGTTACTGTTGTCATTCTGACGCTGCATGCTCACTGATCAAACAAAGCGCTACCCCTGGAAATATCACTATTAGGGCCATCCAGATCGTCCCTCCTCACCACCCAGCAACAATTTCTGAACTCCTACAATAGATAAAAATGAATATCTTGGGGCCATCTCCCCCTAAACTTGGTTATCTGACTGGCTCCTTCATATAAGGTAACTATATGATTTAAACTGTTTAGTATGGTCTGGGTCGAGGAGGTCGCCGAGCCCTGAGGGAGCTTTGTCAGAAGAAAAACGAACATTGAATTTTAATATTGTTGTTTCTTTGCTTTTTTTATTTGCAGGTAAATAATGGTCACCTAAATCTCGAGGGGTGGTCCGATCCACATACTCGTCCCTCGACCAGATGATCCCTCCCCGCTCCGAGCTCGTATACGATTTGTTATTCAATTTGTTGCAGGTTTGTGTGTACCAGCTGAGAGAGGGCCCCCAATAGATGAAGAAAAAGAGTGATCATTGTTATTAGGTTGTTCGGAGCTATTTCTTGAAAAATATCTTAGAAGTCCTCTCCATTATGCCCAATAAGTGTTTGTTATTTATTTAGAAAATTGAGCACTAATTGTGCACCGTGAACCTGTATTAAGAAGTAGGAAGGGTTTCACATTCACCAAAGTTTAGTAGAAGACCCCTCAATCCATCCATCGTCCCAGTGTCTGTCGTAGCCGAAATGGAGGTTGCGTTACCTCATTGTATTATATATCTATTAAAATAGGTGCATTAAAATTCTCCTCCACTAGGATGTCATATGACAGAGGGTACCCTCCATCTCAATGAATCTATATTGGAAAGTTCAACGGCAACTTATCAGAGATTTAAGTTTGACTCCCAGCTTATCTCTGGTTCAAGTGAAATGCCCACATGCATGCATGATTCACCAGTATCAGCTTACTAACTGGGTCAGAAACTGAATGCATTGATGAGATGATGCCGTACCCAGAAACGGAGGCTCCTGTTGATAAACTGGGACCACCCATTGAAATCGGAAGTGATCCTTATTTTTATGCAGCCAGAGAATGCCGAATGTCAGATGTACAGAGACTCCATACATTGATCACTGAATTAGTCAAGAAGATGAAGTTCTTCTGACAAATCACAACTTCTGAGTGTATGTATCATTGTTGCAACAGACAACCTTGTGAGCTCCCAATAAGGACTTACCCAGCATAACCTAAAGTTTTTCGAAATGTTACTTTAGGCGAAGAAAAAGTTTATCGGTGAGCCAACGGGTGTCCTAAGAGTTCAAGGTTATCTCTGCCAACATCTCGATATCCGGGAAGAAAATTGACAACTGCGTGAGTTAGTGCCAATTTAGTTGAAAGATCTGAGGACATCGGAAAAGCTTCACTCTTAGCTGGATTGATGAATAAGTTGGAGCGCGGTTGAAAAGCCACTACCTTCTCGATATCCTCCAACTCTGGTTCAATATCACTGCCAATGACACAGTCGTCTAGATACCACAGTTTTACCAAATAGATGATGAGGATCAACTAATTCCTTGACCGCAAGGCTGAATCCAGGGCAGGGTCCAGCTGGTCACCCAGTTGAATCCCGTTAGCCGAAGATAACCACGTTCCGTTATGCAATAGATAAGAAGGGTCTTGATATGCCTGATCACAAATTGGAAAACTTTCAGCCACATGATCTCTGACCGCTCTAAGCATTAAGTCACGAAGCAAGGAGTTGAAAGCGTCGCAGAAACGACCACCGCATAAGATTGGTTTAATTCCTGTTGGCACGACTTTCCATCTTATGATATGAACAACTGAAGCTGGTGCGGTTCCTAGTGCTGTTGCTACGCCTCCTAAGGCGGGGCATAATAAATCCCGAAGATATCGAGGGCATAAAGTATCGGGTCCAGCATCAGAACTACAAGGAAAAAATTGTCCGGGAGCAAAGACCTCATCAAGTAAGGTATCTTCTCTCCAATGTTATTTAGGAGGAGGAGGAGCCAGCGTTCAAGGAGCTTCTTAACGCCCTTCTACTTTTCATTTGCGTTACCATGTCTAATTTCGTTGGAAATAGCTCCCGGTACCGAATTCAGTTCAATTCAAATGATTTTTTATTGGGCAAAACGGGTGGTGACAAATTGATGTTTGCATAATTTACCTCACCACTTGCCCCTTTTCCTTTTGGCAAGGGAATAACTAAAATCGCAAAGGTATAAATTGGCCAATATTTGCAGGTTTTTTTTTAAGAGTTAAGTAACACGTTATGCACGAATAGACACCACCTTTAGACGTGGGCCGAACAGTGTCGGATCCGCCATAAATTAACGGCAAACTGGACTACCGGCGTTACCAACTAAGACTCGAGGTTTTCACTTGATCTGAAAACCTCCGCATAGCCAGCCTCTGTTAAGCTTCCCTCCACAGCTTGCAGCTCTTCTTTTACCAGGACTATTGGTAGGTAGGAACGGTGAACGTCTACCAGATCAATCGGCCGGGGTCACCCGTCGGCCTCTCTACCTAAATTACAATCCTTGGCTGACTATTGTTGGCTTTCATCGACTTCGTCATTACATCCGTACGGTGAGGTTTTGCGTTGCCCGGGTACTTTCGATTCCTCTTCCATTTGTCCACGACTCCTTTCAAGAACTCGAGATATTGGGTTGCATTGGTGCTTTCGTTTTTCCGCAGTTACTCAATATAACAATGCCGTTATCGTCCATAGCGGGTATAATCATCACTTTGAGATCAAGTCCATTCGGCACTACCACCCTTCGTCTGTTCAATGCCATTTTCTTGTCTAGCTTTTTTCTGCCTAGCCTCCAGATATAAACTCACTCAAGAGTCGTGCACCGCGACGGACCACGGTGTACATCCAACGGAGTTTTTCGCTCCCTCTAGTCGGTTGTAGGTTACATTTAGAATATGCCACACGTAGTTCCATCTGCACAGGACTCGATTCGTAGTGGACCTATTTGGCAAATTTTCCTTGGTCATTCTCTATTTTTTCTTTTTAATAACAATTAATAATAATAATAATAATAATAATTATTATTATTATTATTATTATTATCATTATGGTAAAAGAACAGAGTAATATAAAGATAGGGATTTATATAGGGTTTATTAAAGGAACTGCCGTTTTGCAATGCTTAAGAGACTCCCTTCTACGTCACGCATAAGCCACAACACCATTGAGCACTATTTGACACGTTTAGATATATGAATTGCCGGGATCAATACGTCTATTATATTTATTCTATTTCCCCTAATTTCGGTGTCTCTCACTTATTCTCGTTTGATCATCATCTGTCACTTTTTTTGTTTGTGTCCGTTCGACGCCATTACTGGTGTATTTTGTAATGCTATTTATCATTATTATTTATATTATTTAAACTTGTTGTTATTGTTGCTGTTCTTGTTGCCATTGCTAAATTGACTCCCGCGAAGGCAGTGGCGCACCCTAGTGCCCATAGAATAGAACAACAGCAACAACAGTTCGGGTGAAACATGTTTGTGTGTGTGTGATTGTCTATCCGTGTCGTTGTTGCAACTACACCGTCGCTTTACCATCATAAAAATACTGGCCCAAAATGCCGCGTGGTATCAGTTCTCTACCAGTTGGCTCTACCTATGTAGTATTATACTAGTCTATATGTGTCTATATATATATATATATATATATATATATATATATATATATGTATATTAGTGCACTAACGAGTCGAGACCCGTGGCTCCCGGCGATCCGTACTACGATGTACAATATCCAATTGAGGTCTGTGTGTGTGTCTGTGTATACCCGTATTTGCTGTTGTTATTCAAGCTGCTGATGCTGCAGTTTCCGATTCAACAGACAACGACTAACAGCGTCTGTCAGTCGGGTTACGCTGCTGGTTGTATTATGCTTCCCGTGGTGTGATATCCGCTAGCTGATGCTACGTGGGAACAAAGTCATGGCCGAGTGATCGGTGAATGTCTGAGAAATGTCAATAAACAAGCAAAAATACAAAAGGCTGCACCACTTTCAATATCGATCACTTTGGTCAGTCAGTCTGCCCTGTGTGTGTTTGTGCGCGTCCATCTCGTTTGTTTGTTTGTAAACACACACAAAGAACACTTTCACTTATTCTACTATTAAAATCTTTAAGAGCAGCTGCACGGACAGGTTCAGAGACAAATAAACAAACACAAAAATATACCCAAATATACGGTTACACTAATTTGCACACAATCACCGGTTGGCCACATATGTTAATAAAACACGCACACAAACACACACACACATATATATATATATATAGAGAGAGAGAGAGAGAGAGAGTTCGGTTTTGGCATTCTTCATCATCAGCAGTAGAAGCAAAGATGAAATTTAATTGTGGACAGCATTCACATATGAGATTGGTTTACTGAATATCATCGCCGTCATTTCGAATTAACGCCATAAATAATGACGGGAATGATAATTTTTACTATTCTATAATAAGATGGTGCACGTTGCTGTTGTCAAGAGGGATTTATATTTAGAATAGATGTTTTCGGGGTACACAAACTGGCCGTATTGCTGTTACGCAACTGAAACATCGCCACCACAATCATATCCTCGCCCCCCCTGCTGCCCGCTGCGAAGCTATGGCCGTAACAACAGCAGCAATGAGCAACGCGTAGCTATTTTATATTCGTACAACGTGAGCACGCATAGGGCGATTAATGCGAGCAGCTGTTCTTAGTGGCAAAAAGGTCGCTGTCTGCCTGCCGCTAATTATTGCCGCGCCTGTGTTGTGGCTGCGCCGTCGTCGTCGTCGTCCTCGGGTCTGCTGATGGGCTATCTGTGTGCTTTTGATATTCCACCGTTCGTCGTTGTTCGGTTCGCTTGCAACTGCAATTATAACGTGACCGTGTGGTTATACTAGTACGTCGCTTAACGACCGCAATTAATATTAAAGACACATCTTATATAATATATATATATATATATATGAAAGAGGTATCATTGTTGTCGTTCGACGCTTCGCTGCCAAATTTGAGATCAGCGTGTTGTACGTCCGACTACAAATTGTTGTGGACTACACGAAAAGACACGTGTATCCGTTCGAAGTTACGAAATCACATCTCGGAGCCACCTACGAGCGTGGACCCGCATCGACGCGCCGGTGTCATCGTGAGCACACCACTAACAATAGAATGGAAGTTCATTAGAGCTTAAAAATAGTACTTGACATTTTGAGCAATTGGATCTATGCAGCTACGTTCAAAAACTAGAATCTGATCCCCACGCCGCGGTCTAACGACGAAAGGGCGATTCGATGCGTAGAGATTGAAACCCTTGAGAACGATCAGATATGTATGTATTATCCGAGGGGTGTAATTCGCCAAAAACGCTCAGGCTACAAATGTTCCACTGGAGAGATTATGCCACACCCTATGCAGCGACTATATGCGAGTGGGCATAACAGTATGGTAGCACCTTGTCAACTAGAACACGTGCGTTGCCATTCAATGTTCAAATTTGTTGTTTTCATTAATTTCATTCGTCAGATACATGCTCTCAACGCTCATCACATGTGTACAGTTACATTTCGTCGCGTTTCCGTACATTCGTTTGCTTGAAAATTAGCTTACTCTCTGAAATAAGGGAAAGATACGGTGGAAACAATGAAAATAGAAATTCATTTTGAACACTGAGTGGACGGGGTACACGAAACTGCCTTCGTAAGGCCATAAGTAAGGTCAATAGACTGTATATTAATTCGTCATTGCCTCTTATGATGGGTAAACCTAACGGCAAACTTTGAACTATAATAATCCGTACGTCGTCGCGCCAGCATTGCTTGACAGCTCGTTTGGAACAGCTGCAGTGAAAGACCTACATATACAAAAAGCATCTGCCTAATTTTAGTTACATCACAAGGCCACATTCACTCGCGTTACTCGGCACCTACAAGACCTTTGCTTTCCTCTGGAAGATCAGCGCTATATATATATATATATATATATATATACTACTATATGATATATATATATATATATATATATATATATATATATATATCACATAGTAGTATATACGTTATTTGCTGTTGTATTGTGATAACCGCAGCAGCAGCAGTTTTATGAGGATGATAGCTTGCGTGCGTCTGCTTCGCGACGACATCTCCCTACGGCATTATTTTATCTCGCAATATAATCGCCTGTCTTGTAAGTCATAAACGTCGAATCACGCACCTCAAACATCACCACAACGACAAGCGCCAGCCCAATCATCTACACAGCCAACCACCATCATTTGGATGGGATCGTTTCGTCGTGAGGGGCTTCGTCAAGTGCCGGACACATGGATGACAGCGACCTTCGCGTGCTCTTGAACCCTAAAGCGTGTGACGACGACAGCGACAACGACAACAATAACAACAACCATAACAATAATAATAACAACAAGAACAGCAGTTACAATCAAGGGTAGTCCCACGAACAGCAGCAGCAGCATCAGTGACGCGACCACTATCGCAGCAGTGGTGGCTTTCTATAAGAGCCATCAATCCATTTCATTGTATATCAGCGTCAGCAGCAACAGCAACTGAAAGTAACCATTACCCGCGGGTGCCGAAGTGTCTCATGTTGGACTTCATCCCTTGGGCATCACTTTCTCTCACCATCGTTGATCATCACCTCGCCGCGATGCTGGCACAGTTTCCACAATGGCATGGTATTACCACCACCAGCAGCAGCAGCAGCAAATGAGTGACGCGCACGGACATATAGTTGGATAGACGAATGGACATATAGACAAGCAACCACATGCATCAGCATCAGCAGCAGCAGCAGCATCAGTGGCAGATCGGGCCTAGTCGTCCGTCTGTTAGAGTATGGGGGGGGGTCATCATTTCTACAGCTACTACAATGTATAATACTATTTCTATATTGTGGGTGCAACAGCTATTCGCGTGGTGCCGCTGCTCCTGCTGATGTTACCATTCAAGCGTGATTATATAGATGGAACGTTGTAGTGTTCCTGCTGCTGACGTACTGTGTGTACGTCCCCGTATCCAGCCGTGTCTTCAGCGACAACATTCACCGTTCGCTTGCTTGATGCCCTGCTTGGCCCTGGATGAAACGCTGCTTCCCAATGGTTACATAATACAGGAAGGGACCCCAAGCAACATTTTGGTGGGGTGTTGTGGTGCGCGATGGCGACGGCAACACAACGAGCACCAGCAGCCTCTGCGTTCGTCTGGTGACGATACATAGATACATACATAGATAGATAGATGTACCACTAATACATTGGTCGCAGCTACTAAAACATCCAACATCCATTCGACGCACGGCCACTAACGCCATCAGCGCGCGTTAGCTGGCAACAGACAAGAAATCCCCCCCCCCGCCCACCAACCCCCGGGCCCGGTGTTGGGATCAACAGATCGGCGCAACACGAACCGCCAAGAGACACCCTAACCACCAGCAACGTCATCAGAACGAGCATTGGATACTACTATTCCATGGGGTGGTGGTAGTGTGTCAGCTTCGCCTGGCGTCGCCTGGCGAGCCGATTCGTTGGCTTACTGGCGCGTCATGCCGTGTTATGCGATGCGATTCAGTGCGATCAGGGAAGACGCTATGTGTGTGTTGTTGCTGCTGCTGCTGCTGTTGCCGCTGCTGTCATCATCGTTTATACAATGTGTTCGTGTACGGTGGCATGCAAGCGTGACGACATTGGGTGCTGCTGGTTAGCCGAACGCCAGAGCGTGAACCGCTTAGCCCTAAGTTCGCCGGGTCGGATCGGCTCGAAGACACGAACATCGAGACGATCGGAGCCGACGGACCAAGGCACACATCGATTCATGCTGTGCACAGTGTTGTTGACCGACTCATGTGATGGCATGATGAGTCTTCGACCTCGTCCCGGCTGCCCGCGTCGGGCCTTTACGGTGATTCCTATAGATGGAGTATTATGGTATTATATTTGTCTGCGTTGGTCTGCTCTGATCCACGCGTGTCTATGTGCGTGTGTGTGTGTGTGTGTTACGGTGTGTTATGTGTGTACAATTTGACGCCCTCGTTATTGGTAGGGGGATTTCGTTTATGACGTTTTGGACATCGCTGCGCCACCGTCGGGCAACATCGTCCGCTTCATATCTTCTAGTAGATGCCAATTGCTTGATGCCATATGTATTGGCGATGTTAGACCGTTGCTTGATGTTGCATCATCGCTGTCGGCGATTCTATGTGAGGACTCCGTCGTGACCAGCAACTACCAGCGGAATCAGATCACGTTAAATTTAGTATCAGCAGCAGTTGCCATCTTTTATATGCGACTGTACCATGAGACTTTTGCTCATTAAAACGCCTTGCATCTCGAACACCTCGGCTGTGATTTCGAACTTAGTTAATTATAATAATTAATATTGCTGCACACCAAGACCTGCAGAGGCAACTAACGGGTTAGTCGTCGTGGTCTATCCTCTCGTCCCTGCGATCGTCGGCCTCTTCAGATGCCGCTCGATCTCAACCGACCAAGGTACCACTCGTTCACTGAAGCTGATCATACAGCAGCGGGCATCTGGATAGTGTTAACAAACAGGAAACTACTGCTGCAATAGCAACCTCAATCAATTGAGTGTTCCACTTACGGGGAAAATTCTATCGTAATACTCTGGCTTATTATTATTATTATTGTACTCGTAGCGCGTTTCCCGTCGATGTGATGAGAATATATATATATATATATATATATAAACTTGATCAATATGCAGCTTGGAGAATAAAATCGATAGCATAACCATAGGTGATCATAAATAATCGCAACAACGAATAACGTTGACGGAAAAACGTCCTCCAACGTGGACCAATCGATGATTTATTTACTCATAATCAGCATAAATAGTAACAAATCGTAGCCACTCAATTGTGTCTATAACATATACACATATACAATTGCGCGTGTGTATCTATGCTATCCATATTTCACTACACGAACGCAACATCGCGAAAAAGACTGTTGATATTGATACGCACACCCACAAAGCATCTATTGATAATACCCCGTTGTATGATATGGCACATAACGGTACTTCTTCGGAACTTGTACTTCCAGGAGAAGATGAGTGTCAGTCACCGCTCAACCGTAATGATCGCGTAATATGCGGTGCAAAACGAGACAAAGCAAAACTAATGATATTATCAAGAAAAGCAGTGGCAGCTGCTGGGACGTTCGTTAGATTCATTGAAACAATTATCACTTATAATTAGCTAGCGAGTGGAGAGACAGCCGTTAACCTACTCGATAATTACTGGGCTATTGTGATCGATATTAATTGTAAGCAGTACAGAGCGGCGGATCGGGATGCAAGCGCTCTGTGCACTAATTCCTAATCGTTCTGCGCATTGTTTAATTATTATTATTATTATGATCATTATGTCAGGAACATTGGGGCGCTACAGGGGCGACACCCAAACACTGAATGAATGCTCCCCGTCCAGCGAGATTCGTTAGGGATTCGCTTAACTAAATGGCAACAGATATTTTTGTTAGATGTTCGTGGACATTTCACTGAATTCATGAACAACAGGACAGGTCAACTCGGTACGCAGGAAGACTCACAACTGAGTGACCCTACTGGCCAGTTCGGTGAAGCTCCTTAGAGCGCCCGATCTCTTTAACTGAACGCGTTATTCCGTCTCAGTCGCCTCCAGCCATCATTGCCATATGGTGGTGTTCATGAGGGGCGTGATGAACGTGGACGTGCTTCTTCACGTACAACGGTACGGGCACCTCGATCGGCTTTTTGATGATCACCTGCTTAAACACCGGAACCTTGACCGGAACCGCGATGGGCTTGGGGATTTTGATCACCTTGTGGTACGGCACTGGTACGTACTTCGGGACCCGAACTGGTACTGGGACCTCTTTGACAATCGGCACTGGGACAGTCTTATGAATTGGGACGGGGACATATTTGATGACCGGCACTGGAACAGGGAATGGCACTTCGTGCGGCACGGGAACCATCTTAGGTACCAGGACCTCCTTAGGGACAGGCACGATCTTTGGGACTCGCTTCACAACGGGAACCTTGTACGGCACGGGTACCGGGTGTGGGACTTCGACGGGAGTCGGAATCGCCACGAACTTCGGAACGGGCACGGGAACAGGATGCGGAACTGGCTCCGGTATCGGAACGATCTTCGTCATATACCTCACAATCTCCGGGTGTTCGCGGTGATGATGGTGGTGATGGTGTGGGCAGCCAGACGACTTTTTACCCTTTGACTTGAAAGCTTCCGAGCAGCTGATCACGAGAGCCAACAGGCACGGTATCCAAAGGAGACGCATAGCTGTCTGCTAGATCCGGGCGTATTCGGCTGACTTGAACTTCGAAGGGGTCCGCTAGGTTGCACTTGCTGAACGCAGGGGGGTCGTCACCGCTCGAACGACGGATCCACCCCACATATACACGAACACACACAATCACTCTACACTCACTCACTCGGTAGAAATACACCGAGTGGTGTGTACGTGGAGCACGCGACACGTTGACGACGTCGACAACCACGAAAGGAAAATTCACAAGTGGCTTCGCGTTGCTTTTCGCTTTGATTTAATAGGTGGCATGTTGCTCCACTTTAAATAGATTTTCCCTTATCCCTTATGGCTTCGGAGAATAACGCGTTTCGTTTGTTTGATTAGCATTTTCCAATATTTCGTCGCCTCCTCTCCCTGCCAGATGCCATTGGTAGCCGGTGTTTAAATCTACATGATGACATTTCGTTGGAATATCACCGAGGTAGAGAAGCATGGAGGAACTGATGAACGAAGGAATAGAGGCTCTTGACGTTCGGGTGTGGAACTGACACCCATATTAGTTCCACAAGACAGACGGATGGATTCACCTATACATACGCACACACGCCCGCGCATTATGCTGCTGCTGTTGCTGAACACGACTATGATGATGAAAGTGATGTGGGACTTTCTCAAGCTTATTGCTTCTGACAGCAGCGCTTGCTCGTTCTACCACCTGTAACTGTAGTTAGGATTGTTGCCGTTAGGATTTCAGGCGTTTGCACTACGTCGTCTAAGTATGACAACTACTTGCCTTGTTCGAATCATCCGTATAGTGTATATGTGTATATATACATATGTGTGTGTGTGTCTTTGTATATGAATGTCGACATGTTAACCGTCAATCAGATTAGTGTAAAATGCATTCGATCTCCTTTCATTTGTGGTATTCGACGTCTGATCCAATCCAATCACAGATATCTTCATTTGGAGTTGACATCGTAAACAGTCAGTATCACTTTGAAATGGTTAATTAGGGCATAATGTAAATTGCCTACCGCCTATCATCGGTAAGGGGGCCCGTTAAGCGACCACCGTCATGACACCGCGACTTCCACTCTCATTGGCAAACAACCAAATTGCGCTTAACGTTAGTATACACATTATATATTATTATTATTATTATTATTAATAATAATAGAATCGTAGTTACCATCACCAGTACGGGCAATAAACATACGAGTATATTTATACAAAAATACCACAAAAAATTTACTGCACTATTATCGTACACTATTTATCGTCTATGGGTAAATATGCTCATACTTTTAGCCGGACGCGTAACTTTCCGATAATGCCGATTGCTTCTGACAATGCTTTTCTTACAATTCTCACATTCGAATTATTGTGAAACAATCAATGCGAGTCGTTCGAATTTTTTCGTTCTTCCGTATTTGATGCTTATATATTTACTCGAACTGATTCAAGCTGAGCTTTGTGTCGAGCGTAAATTGTGTGTGTGTTTTTATATGGACTAGTTATTGGCGGAACGCGCGCCAACGCTAACGAGCGGCCTTGGTTAATACCGCGAGCGCGATTGTACAATACTACAATATTTCGAGGTAGCGTCAAATACTACGCGTCAATTAATGTCCACTAAGTATATCAGGCGTCTTAAGTGCACAATTTGTTGTGGTGTCGTTTTTGATTAGCTGAATATAAAATCGATATTTGTTCGCTGTTCCCTTCGTGAAACTGACTTCAGTTTAACAGAAATTCAACTGTCGCTCGTATAGTCTCCATAGCCTATTTGATGCGACACGAAGCACAATAGCAGTAATACAACAGTCCTACAACAGCCTCAACAAAAAAAAATGTATAGTAGATGGGGCTATTTCTTTCTCACATCAAAGCTAGCTCGGCAAATATTATATATAACTCTAGGACCGTCATATTGTCACGTTGTTATGTTACACTTGTGTTTGCTAACGTCAAATCGAAATGGTTGTCTACCGGGCAATGTATGGGCAATCGAAGCCAACACCGTTCCACGACCAAACGATCACAGTCGTGTTTAGTGCCGGCATTAGCGCGATGCCCGCTGCCAACTGAAAGAACAAACCCTCACAACTTCCTCAATTAATTAAAACGCGTCACCCTGCAGTGTAGTCATTAGCATCGGCATCATCGAGAAGCGACAGAGGTGGCAAAGATGAAATCGAAGAGATAAAGTCAATCCCGGCCAAAATACGCCCCACACCCGATAGACGACGACGTGTTTCACTAAACACGTTGCCTGCGTGGCAACGGCATTAGACGCTACTACTATTAATGAGGCCGATGATGATGATGATGATGATGATGTTGCTGCTGCTGCTGCGGCTGCTGCTGCTGTTGCTGATATAGGTCCAACGGTCAATGGGATCACTGGCGTTCATAATAATAAATGCTCGAAGTTGTACGCGCGACGTAATGACGTTACGGTCAAATGACGGTGGCCCCTTCGCCTGAGAGCCGTTCACGAGCGAGAAATCGAATATTGTTGGCCCGCTGATCGGCCGACGTCGGAACCACCGCTGAGCGACGAGATGACGAAGACAACAAAATAATCGGCTTCGTTTTTTTTTGGGGATCGTTTCAAAACGCGGCCGTTGTTGAAGGCGAGAGCAACCATGAATACCGATTCGTCGGTTGTTTTCGAAATATATATATATATATATTATATATGAATGAATGAATTGGTACACACCTCAGCGATGGCTGTTGCCGTAACGCGCAGACCGCCACCGCCTCTGCTGCTGCTGTTGTTGGGCGAGCTATGGGCGCAAGATACGGGTCGTGTTATATGAATATTAAAGCATTAGAAAAAAAAGATGATGAGGATGAAGTGGCACCGTTTGCGCATACGTAATCAATGATATATTTGACGTTTAGCTTTTGTCCTTAAACATTATTGATGTGTGGTGGAAGTGGACGCAGCATATGAAAGGGTGACGAGACTGGATTGAAGTTTAGCTTGATTATGGACTTTCAAGTCAAGTGGTTTTTGTTGTTGTTGTTCTTGGTGTATGTTGCTATAGTTATCAATTAGGTCTGTGGCACACTAGAATATGCATAAGGCCATACTGGTCTGAGCATTATTTGGTTGGAAAAAACAGCGCTAAGAGTCACTGGTTCAACTCTCGGGATGCCATACATCGACGTAGCGAAATTATAGTGATACTTGTTGTGTCATGCGGCGGCGTCAACGCACTTGGCACTCTATATATTTATATGTGTGTCACCGGATGCGACGGCGGCGGCGGCGGCGTTGGAGGCAAATAGCCTTAGGAGCGCGTAGATCCTTACCTCGTTTCGGGTACTCATAATAGATTGACTAGCTACACTCACAGAGATATTGCACACAGCTTCGTGAACACCTGAGCCGGAACAATATGTAGCCTCTGGCGTATATAACCTCGACGACATATAAAGTGTTAACAACATTTCAATCATTTTTACAGTAATATAAATGGATATTAGCTGCATCCATGAACGAGGGTACTCCATGAACTAGTCATACCTATCGCCGTTCAAATGTGGCCCTCCTTCGAGGGCAATGATTCCAGTGGCTTATGTTGACGATAACGACTAAGATTCCCCTCGATCGCGCTCAATTCTGTGAGTGTTCTGCCACTGGTTCCTGCGCATTGGCTTCAACGAAAGATCGGAAAAAATTAGCAAGCACAAACACATACCCGCACATTTTGCAATGGACATTGGGAAATAGAGGATACTTGACCAAAAGTGAATTATCGTTAAGACGTCAAGGTTCACTCAAGGGCTCCTTTGAGTTCACATTGTCAAATTTGGTTCGCGGAAGCTCTGAAAGTTCCAAGATTATTCAGGCAGGGAGGTATCATCATCTTCTTCTGTAGCCAAACAGCAAAAGATGTCTCATTTATATTCAACTCTGTCTCTCGCGCTGTTTCCGTCACTTAAACTTGGTCTCATCGCATAGAAAAACCGTGTTTAGCATTGTCGCTATCATAACGCGCACGTAATGGTGGCTTGGACGGCAAAGTTGTGCTGGCTGTAAAAGCCGGAGGGTGCTGGTTCGAATCCCGCTATGCGGTGATGACATATTAGAAATCAACTCAACCATTGTCAAAGTTGCCTGTTCCTTTCAAATAAAACCAGTAAACCTTTTACCTTTTATTGGCAGCTCGATAATAACAGTAAAGAATAGGTTTTGAATAAGGAATCCTCGAATAATGAGGAGATCTGTGATTTCTAAATGTCATTTCGCAAACTCTCATAGAGGTTTTTAAAGGAACACCACCATCATTGAAACGATTGGACCAGTTTGTATTTATTACATTACACACCGCGTTATCCGCGTTTACTGTATATCATCTTTTGTTTTTGTTATTGCACTTGGCCGTTATGATTATTATTATTATATAATACTATCGTGTTCGCCCTCTCATCGGAGTGTTTTGTTGTCGTCGTTACCACCGTTGTTGTCTTACGTAAGTGGTAAGAGACGTAGCTGAGAAGTTGTTATACAACTCAATGGAACGAATGATGATAGTGTGATTATTGTTGTTATTGTTCCTGCTGCTGCTGTCGTCGTCCTTGTTTGATTTATTTGTTGTCCACACTATTTATTGTCGACGGTGTCTCACTTCGCCATGTCTCTTGTCTACGGCGTTTGTTGACTTGTTGACGTTGGCTAAGGCCGGTGACCGTGACTCGGCTTTGGTTGGGTTGCACTACTTTAACGCGGCGGCTGGAGCGGCTCCCGTTCGTGTGTTCTCTCCCCACAAACGACAACAACAGTAATAACAACAACAATAGCAACCACAACGACTTCAATATCAGCAGGAACACCTGTGAAAATGAGGTGGTGGTGGTGGTGCTGCTGCTGCTGTTCGCTTGTCGCGTTGTGCAGACGTTCAACAATCGTCGAGACGTCTGTCTGAGCGACCGTATGGCTCCTGCTATGGCCGGGGCAGTGTTACGTTATGTGTGATTCGTATGAGCGTGTGCACGTATACACGCGTCGGTCCATCGCTTCACCGTTCATTTGCCGATATAGCGGACGAATGCGGGTGAATTTCGCTGGGGCAGCAGCGGCGGCGGCGGCAGGGCGCAAGCAAACGAAGCTGCCACTAAAGTGAGCGACAGCAATGCGCATCGAAGCAACGAACGTTGGCCGCGGGGTAGTGGTGTGTCAGCGCTGGTGAAGTCGGAGTGAAGCTGTCGGCCGGATGACGACTTCGGCTGAGATGCGATAAACGCGCGCGCGCGCGCCCGCGCGCGTTCGTCCGAGCGAGCCAGCGAACGATCAAATAGCAGCAGAGGCGGCGGTGGCGCCAGGAACAGCAGCAACAGCGGTGCCACTGCCGACAGGCTTGGTTACATAACGGTCCGCGCGAGGATAACGATTTTGTAACTGCTGCTGAAGCTGCCCACCAGCAGCAGCAGCAGCGGCCGCCGCCGCCGCCGTCGTCGTCAATTGCGCACGGCAATTGACGGACGGACGATCAGACAGACAGGCAGACACACGAACAGTGGCTGCATTGATGCTCTGGTTCTACGCGGCTGCTCTTCAGGTCTCGGTCAGCCATCACTTGCGATAAGTTTCCCAGTCGGTCCGTCCGCCCATCTGTCTGTCTGTCTCCGTCTGTCTGTCTGTTTGTCTCCGTCTGTCTATCTGTATGTCTGTTCATTTGCCGACTAGCCGGATTGTCCGCTTGTTGCCTGTTTGCTTGTCTTCAACGAAGACGAAGACCGGGACAACGACACGCAGACCTGCGGATAGATAGATAGATAGATAGATGGACGGTCAGACAAGTAAGCAAGCAAGCAAGCAGGTTGGCTGGCTGGCCCTGATCATGTTCGCCATTTGTCCGAAGTTGTGCTGCAACAACGAACCTCAAAGCCTCACTAGCAGTGAAGATGAAGTCGAAGAAGAACGACAAGAAGAAGAAGAAGAAGAAGAAGAAGAAGAAGAACAACAACAACAAGACGAAGAAAACGACGACAACGACGAAGTGAGCGAGTGACTTACTCCTGTGTGTCCGTTTCAAACTCAACTCACTCGTATCATCTCGCGGATAGATATAATCGTCGAATGGGCCAACAGCCACACACAATGCATAGGATCACAATTTGGTGGCTGGTCGTCGGGTCTGGCTCGCTTAGTCGCAAGTCGCGTCCATGTTAGCCGTTTGATTGTTGTCGTTGTTGTCGTTGTTGCGAGAGAAGAAGATCAGTGTGGTCAAGGAGTGAGATTGAAGAAGTAGTGAAAAGTAGGCCGTCATCAGAAGGGGCGGCGGCGGCGGCGCCTGCGGGGGCGGTCATTAGAGTCAACGCCACGATCTGTGGAGGTTGTCGGAGAAAGGGGAATAGTTATGACGACTGTCAGAACTATGGGGTGGGGGTGCCTATGAAGGGCAAGGCGAGCGCTCGAATGGACGCACCTCTACCACGATATGCAGGGCGATCATCCAATTCGCATTTAACATCAACGAGTGAACATCAATCGCCCCCCCCCGGCGACGGCGGCAATTGAACCAGTAAGCAGCGTTGCTATCCTTGTTGCTGTCGTTGTCGTCATTGTTGTTGTTAACTAGCGGTTGTTGCTACTGGTGGTAGTGGCGATTGCATCGACTGACGATATCGGTGCCATTATTTCACGAGTGTCGCTAGCCGTAGGTAGGTGGTTAGGATGAAGAAGCTGTAGCCGATGCCATTTGCGAAGCCTCGCGTGAAGAGGTGAAGAGAGACGATGATGATGGTGATGATACAGTTGTAGCCGTTGTTGCAGCAGTGGCCAAGTCGGCCGCAGTGGCGGGATAAAATCTTACGCCTGGTTGCCTTCTGACCGACCGAGTTCTGACCTGTTGTTGTTAAGCTCACTAGCGAGTAACTACTGAATGCGTGAGCCGTTTCAACAGCAACGCTACTTGCTATTGGGCAGCATTGGACGACGACAATAACAACAGGAGCAACAACAAAGACTCGTGTCCCCGAACACCGATGCTACTTCTACAAGAGCAAGTTCTCGGACGAGAACTTCTAGAACGTTAATAGAAAAAGTGTAACTACTTAGATCTCTGTGCGAAGCTAGGGTTAGAACTTGCTTGGTGTCGATATATCCCCTGTAGAACGGATCAACCCCACATATATACACACACATACAACACAGACATTGAGCATACAGATACCACACACACACATATATATATATATATATATATATATACTTGCGGTAGCAGCAGTGGCGAAGGCGGCCATGGGAGCAAAAGCATATCGCATCAGCCGCGGGTAAATGGAAGATGATCATGACAAACAGGATGACGAACGGACACCCAATGTGCGCTGATGTGTGCTGATGTTTCGCTGCGATGAGGCATGGAGCGCGCCCGATGGCAAAGCTAAACGAAACACATCAAACGGGGCTCACATGTTTATTCATGCCTAAAGGCATCCGAGGGGCTCTATAGCGATGTGTCTGTGTGTGTGTGTGTAAGCATGTGCCTGCTCAGCTGGCCCGGTTCAGGAAGCTGCCTTAAACGATTGTCAGATTTCCACAGTTGAGCTACACTGTCGCTGTCGGCAACGGTAGCAGCAGAAGAAACACCAGTGGTGGCGGCGGCGGCGGTAGCAGCAGCAGCCGTTTGTAGTCTTCAGGAACGAAGCGGATAAAACTTGTGAACTGTTTGTTGGAACCGGACAGCTAGGAAGCCATTGTAGTCTGTACGACTCATTCGAGCTGACTTCCAGTAAAATAACCAGAGGAGGATCGTTCGACGCGGCGAATCCCTTCGGGTCAACGGGATAAATGCAATGAAACAGCGAGCTATGGGACGGAAAGAGTTTAAATAAAACAGCAACGAGTTTTGACTTGGATGTAACACCAGCATGGACACATATTACACATTTATTAATCAAGTACATATAAAACACTATCACGACCACCACTATATATATATATATATATATATAGTGACAGTTGTCGTGGTAATCATCCTAGAGGTAGCAACGGATTACACCAGCAACAAGCACACTACACACATAGCCAGCCACCTGCACAAACAAGTCCATGACACATTTGTGCAAAACTGAACAAATTCAGAAAGTTGAAGATTGCAAACAAAAAGGCGAGCGTCCTTCTTATTCACCATTATTAGCATCATAAAGAAATAACAGCAGGAACAACAGCAGCAACATTTAGCACATAGCACCTAACGGTAACACGACAGGTCACAATGTAACATGGTGAAATGGTATCTTTTTTGGTATCATAGCATATTTACAATTATATGTACACTGATCGCAGCGTGCGGCAAACACGATCGGGCATCGCTGAGGCCGCGACGAACTGCATCTTTGTCTACGACGTCTCCCTTCCAGTTCTCTCTCTCTCTCTCTGCTTTTTACTAATACCCTCAGAGCAATAAGTTCCTGTTGTTGTTGTTGTTTGTGGCGGTGGTGGTAGTGGTGCTGCAACTGCTGTTCTAGTTCGTCTAGTTCGCATGAAGTTACCATCCATGCGATTGCACCTTGTGCTTCTTGATGTATACGGGCACCGGTACTTCGACGGGCTTCTTGACGATGATCTCCTTGAAAACTGGCACCTTAACCGGCACCGAGACCGGCTGGGGTATATGAATCACCTTGTGCACTGGGACAGGAATGTATTTCGGCACTTTAACCGGCACAGGGACGTGTTTGGTCACCGGAACTGGGACATGCTTGTACACCGGCACCGGAACATGCTTGAGAACAGGCACTGGCACCGGTACCGGCACATGATGAGGGACAGGGACCGGCTTCGGTACCGGAACCACCTTGGGGATGTGGACAATCTTAGGGATCTTCTTCACGACGGGCACCTTAACCGGCACTGGCACAGATTTCGGCACGTGAACGATGTGCGGCACAGGTATGTACTTATGCACGGGATAGGGTTTCGGCACGGGAATGGGTTTCGGCACAGGCACGATCTTGTGCACGTACTTGACCACCTCGTGCACGTGGCCGTGACCATGGCCCGCGCGGGCCACAGTGCAAGCGGCCGCCACCAATACCACGCCGAAGAAAAACGATCTCATCGCAAACGATGACGCGGTGGGATCCCGTTGTCTTCACTGGGCCTTCTGAGCCTACCTCAGTGTCGAGATAGCACTGGTGCTCTTCTGGCGTTTCCGTATGACATAGGCAGGACGCATGGAACCTAATGGGGGGTGGTGATGGCCGCTCTTTGTTGACTTTCGAGCAAGATGAATGTAGAGGACAGTGTAACAGATTCGAGAGTACTGTTAGTCCACGGGAGCTGTGGATCAATGCGGTATAATTCAATGCTGATGATGGAATGGTCAGCGGACGGTAGCTCGGTAGGGTGGCCGGCCGGGGGCTTATGTGTAGAGGGGGGGGGGTGGGTGGGTGAACACCACGAGTGGGCTATTCTGACGACGCCATCTGACGACAAACACTGAACGATTCAACCTCACAGCAGACAAACAGAGCAACAAAAAGAGAGCGAACCCAGCGGCTGCCCTGGGTTGGCCGCCCACTTCTATTCTTCTTCTTGTCAGCCGTTCGGTCGACTAAGCCGTTGCGGGATGCCACAATGGGTTATATATAGCCTCTCTCGTCTGTTTGCTGTTGTAGTGGTGATGGTGCTACTGTTACTGCTGCTGCTGCCGCTGCCGCCGCCGCCACCACGGCCGCCCCCGCGGCAACCGGCTCCAACGTTTGTGGATGTACCGTGCCGAAGTTTCGGCCGCCACTTCAGCGCTCCCGGCTACGCACACCCATCTGCTTGACTGCCTCATGCCGTTGGCTCGACAGCAGTTCGTTCGCCCGCGCACCCGCCAGCCCACCCGCTCGCTGCCTTGGGACGAACTTTACATCGGTGGCATGCGTCGATCTGCCCTCGCTCGCTTTGGTTCGGTTCGGTTAGGCCTGAATGCCTGTTTATCTCTCAGCACACACATCCACCACTGCTCCTCGTGGCCGCTGTTCGACCGCTTGCGAAGATTCCTCTCGACGACGTCACTGACACCGACCACGACGACAACAACAACAGCAACAACGAGAAGACGAGCGGTTGGTTGGTTGGTTGGCCAGTCTGTGGTCTACCAGTGCGGTCCGTTAGCTACGAAGTGAAATAGGGGGCATACTAGGTAGGCCCTGCAGTTGGCATTGCCAGGCCGATAGCGTCCCGGCCAGGGTTGGCGGTTGGCGCCGTTGGCACAACCGTTGTGAAGGCGCGCGGCAGCAACTTCAGAGGAACAGCACAAGATGCAGCCGGCACCGGCTCATCCTTGCACAGCGCAGACAAGCAGACAGACGATTCGGACCGCACGAGCTAAGCTAACGAGGCACAAGCTAAATACATAGCTATAGCTTGCCGAGGCTATCCCTCCCATGTTGGCCGCCGGCTTCGGATCAGCAAGCGCAACAACAATGATAACAGCAACAACGGAAGCACGAACTATCGCTTGCGGACAGTAGTTATACCAGGGAGTTGTACATATATATATATATATATATATATGATGGTATTAGAGCAATGGACATTCTCCACCTGTGAAGAAGAATTGCTGCGGGGTTGCAGCTGTTGCTGCTGCTGATGTCGCCGCAAGCCCGCGGGAGGACACCACTGATTGTTTCAGTAAACGTCTATGGTTCGTGGGCTACGGTTTACTGCGGCTACAGGCCATGCAGTGATGCATGACGAATGATAATCTCTCTCAAAAATGCCAGCCACCAGCACTAGTAATAGTCCAATGGCACCAACAGCATCAGCATTGGCAGCACCACCATCACACAAATTACGGACAAAGCGCGCATGATTAAAACGCAGACGGAGCGTTATCGCGATATACTACGATACGATATTCTCGTACAGTAAATAATTAGATGGCAGCTGTTATATATATATATAAATAAATATATGTCCTCACTGGATGGCATTTACTTCCGCTGTGTTCTACCGATCGCGATGAGTACTTGCAAGCTCTACATGCGATGTTTCAATAGAACGAAGTACTTAGCTCTTGGTCGTGTGCAGAGCGACCTGCAAACAAATGACTGGTTGAAGTTAGTCTCGTGTTGTTCCGGGGTTTGAGTAATACAACGTACAAAGCCATCAATGGACATGCTCTCACTATAATATATATATTTGCATCGACAAAGTATGATTCGGCTCAGAGAGAGAGAGAGAGCGAGAGAGCTCTAGCCAGCAATCGATATAGGTAACACCTTTAATGGGGAAATCGGTGCTGAGAGGTTTCAGCCCTTGCAGAAAGTAACAAGGTACCGTCCACACGTACGTACATATACAGGAGCGAAATTCAAAGCATATTCCTCACTGCCACTTTCAACGAAACACCACAGTATTCATATGAGCCATTCTTGGCTATCCGGCAAATCGTTACACGGGTTCTCGTGCAGCAAAACCCTTCATCGCGCCATCAGTAACTCTCAAATCTAGCTTATGACTATTATTTATAGGACACTTCACTCGTCCCAAGCTATCGATATCGAGTAGGAGGCTGAATGAAATCTCAACGAAGATGATCACCTCGAACGAAATAAACTCCGCTGTTGCGTCACCCGATAAACTTTCACGTGCTAGAATAAAATCAACAATCTGCTTTAACAAAATCACGAAAATACTGTGAACAGGTGAAACTATTATAGATATTTTGATAGTGCCTTGCTACTTCTGTTCATGTTGAGGCTGTTATGCAATCTGCGCATGGGCCTGAGACACTAAACAGGCTGACGAAAGCGTGCGGAGCGTTTAGCGTCTAGCGCCGTTCCTCGTTCCCGGGGGCAAACATTACCCCCTCTCGTTCTCGTCCTGACGTTTCGAGTCCCCGACCTTTTGAACGTCTTAACGCCGCCTGACCCCAGCTGCCGTAGTTGCTCTCACCCCTGCTCGGGCGGCTGCTGCTGCCGCTGCAACATCGCTTAGAGTGTCAATGTTTACACGCTGTCACAATGTGACCGAGTGGCGTACAAGACTCTCAGAGCCGAAATAGTAGTTGCGTCTGGGTGGAAGAGGGATGCAGGCCAAATGTCGTCCAAAAGAAGACATCAATCTCCTGTCAACGAGTATAAGCAGAGTCAGCCGCCGATGGGCCAGAACCCAAAGTTGGAAGCCCCCCGTTGTTGTTATTGTTGGTGGCGGAGCGGAGCCGACCCACGGTGGCCTGGGCCTGTGGGGGATCGTGTCCTCGGGCTTGACGCTGTCGTTACAGCAGAAACGTCAGAAAGATCAGAGCGCCCTGATCTTAAGAGGCGCCCATTCTCACTTTTGCCTTGTCCTGTCTCCCCCCGACCCCCCAGTTACCAGACCCTAGCTGTTTAACGCCATAAGGACTTGACGTGCGTCTGACTGCCCATCTGAAGGCCTTCGCGCCTCTTAGCTTGGCTATCCTACTTAGGCCCGGCGCGTTCTGCTGCGGCTACTGCTATGGCCGTTGTTGCCTGTCTGGTGGAGTGTTACATTATGGAAGTAAGTAGTAGGTCATTCGAAACAGCAATGGCAGTGGGTGAGTGCGTTACACTGAATCGACGGGGGAGGTGCAGACGCATCTAAAGAGAGCTGAAAACAGGAGAAAACAACGAGTTCCTTGCATCGGATATATATATATGTGTATGTTTGTGTGTGTGTGCGTATGTGTATTATGTAACTGCAGGTGGGAATGACAAGGGGCCGTGGACAGCGAACTGAACTATACACGATACAACAAGCTTGACGTTGTCTCAAAAACGCGACACGACCTAACCTTTGGCGTTGTCGCTGTAGAGGATACTCGACCTGCATGACGTTTTGCTCCTTAAGGACATCTATTTATTTATTTGTCTGCTTGTCTATGTATCTATCTCCTTGAAGGTCTGTCTACCCGGGGACCTCGATGCTGTCAGCTGCCAACGGCGTCGGCGTCTGTATAGAACGAACATTCGTATCAGTATTCACACATTCGTCTCTGCCTACGGCAACGATGTCACGAAAAAGGCCAGCCCTGCGCTGGCTATAGCAGAAATAGCCTGGGCGACTGATCGAAACAAACATTCGAATAATACGAAGCAATGGTGCAGGGAAGATGAAACAGCAGCAGCAGTAGCAGCAACAAGAACAACCGTACCAAGAATCGAACGAATAAATAAAGAAGAAAATAAGCAACTAAACATGGAACGAATACGATCCAACATTCTGACGATTGAGTCATTTTTCTATACTTTACCGCACCTTCATCCCATATACTGGGATCAACCTTCCCTATATTGTGTTATAGGTCGTCTTCATAGGCTCAAACGAAATACTTTTGTCGAGAGACGCCTGCAATCAAGTTGTTACTTCAGCTGTGGACGTTAAATGTGCATACAGATTTCACCTTTAGTTATGAAGAGTGCTGTCGATATCGAGTCCGTGAGAGAGAGAGAGGGGCAAATGCCAAATCTCGTCATCTCAGTTGTCAATATCCTCATCATCATCATACGCCAGTTGCTTCCATATGCCAATCTTTACCAAAGTGAACTTTCCACTACCTATACCGCCACGTGCTGTCCACTCCTTCACTATCTTTCTCTCTCTCTGTCTCTGTCGAGAGAGAGAGAGATGAAGCTCTGACGGGAACTAACGGTTTGCCACCCACGGACGCGCCAATGATGATGACGATGATAACACTCCCTAAAAGTTGTTGCTGCCTCGCGCCACTTCTGCCGAAATCTGCCGGATTGAAAGAGAAGTTTCTTGATGCGGTCGCGCGAAGCCGATCATTGTGCCACGCGGGACTGCCACTGGCGCTCAGCTCGAGTCGGTGGCCACTATCGCGGTGTGGACGCCCCTATCGCACGTGACAACGCCGAATGTAATACGGTGTTCGGATCGCGCTACCGTAAAGAAAGAAGAAGGCACTCTTGCTCCAGCTATCGCCGCCACCGACACGTCCCTAGCATCGCTAGTGCTATTTTTATTTGGATTACATCATATATATATATATATATATATATATATACCACGAGATGGCTAGATCGTAGGCTAAAGGCAGCTTGAACAGTAATAGCGGCAACGACAACATTATTATTATTATTATCACCACAAGGCATTATAGACTGTCAGAACGGCTGACCAAATGCTGTACCAGGCTGTAACTGACTACCCCCGCCGATTGGCTCGTCGGCCTTTCCTACCGGGGGCCTGGTCAGGCCTGGTGGCATTGCTGGGGCAAACGAAGATCAGGAGACAAAATTAACTCCGTGATCCTCATGGACATTGGCAGTAGTAGCGGAAACACCAGCAACAGCTGCCCCTAGTTCCATTGACGAAGACCACTGTCAGGGGTGGCAGTCAATACCAGCGCCACAACAACAACAAGAACAACAACAACAATCGCTCTCCTTCGAGATGTGTCCTGTTGCTGCTGATAGGGATTGTGCTCTGTCGGCTCGAGACAAAGAGACGAAATTATGTTGTCTTCACGTTCGCTGATTGTGGAAGACGGAGGCGGCACCGCCGCGTCTGAGCTGTAGAAGCCGTTTTGAAAAATCAACTTACCAAAGTCAACCAATTCAATGCCAACTTGCACGCCCATTAACTTACCGCCGTCAGCAACAGCAACATCACCAGCCAGCGTTACCGACATTGGCTTTGCATTGGCAGCGCGGCCCGCGGCGGTTACAACGGCTACATCAGGTTCAGCAGCTGTAGAGGAAAATGTCGAATGCTGACTCATGCACCGATGGGTCAGGCGACGAAGCGAGACTAAAACAAGGGATTGAGTGAGAGATAAGGGCAGCCCGAATCGGTGATAGACGAGTGGCGACACCTGGTGTAGCCGGAGAAATGGACAATAGACCAGGTTGCTCAGGAGGCAACCAATTGCCGACAGATGGACGAATAAATAGATTAATAATAATAATAATAATAATAATAATAAACAGAACGAATAGCAAGTCAGGCAGACAGTCAGTTAAATAGACAGTCATTCATTGAGCATCGCATTCGACGACGGTCGAGACGGACCGCTGACCTGGCGGCCTTGTATCACCACACGGCTGAACGACCCACACAACTACGCTAGCACAATGACAACAACAACAACAACAATGACAATAAATTGTAACCGCAGCAGCAGCAGCAGCATAACACCCTGGTCGTCACACAATCACCACAATACAGACAATTAGCATCAGGGTGATGATAAACGATGAGGAGCGAAATGAAAACAACAGTGGAATATGGACGGGGTGAAATTCGTATTGTTGTAATATCGATTTATCTACTTATTTCTCTATCTATAGCATTTATTATCTATGTTGTATAGTATATCGGTCAAGAGATAACCGACCGACGTATGGACGTACCCCCTGGGGTGGCCGCTACAGACGCAGTCAGTTACACTACCTTAAGCAGCAGCAGCAGTAACCGCGGTGACGATAACGATATTTAACAATAACAACAATGAATATGATCGGACGACGCACGAATATACGTATATAGGAATTGTTCACACATAAACGTCAAACAATGAATATTTAAAGAGTCGAGTGGCTGCCGACAAGCAGGCAGAACCCGAGATCTGTTGCATTAATAACAATATAAAGATGATATACAATTATTACTATAGTATTATATACAGCTAGGTGGCTCGGACGGCTAAGGAGTCTCTCACTGTCGAAAGCCAGAAGTGGCGGGTACGAGCCTCGCTGTGTGATGACAAATAAGAGAGCTCAAGCATTTTGAAATTGCAGCTCCTTTAATAAACCAATAAAGATTTACCTTTACATATGAATAGCGTGGCTACTCGTGGGGCACTATTCTATTTACGGAGGAGGGTGTCCTACCTGGGCGATCTGTTCGAGGGTGGACTGCGAAGTTCAAAGATGGCAAGTGCAACATCGAAGATGCTCCTTTAGGACGAAAGCCTTTTTAAATGAGGGCGGCCGTCAATCAGGCCAACAGTTGGGCACCACATTAAGACCGCGCAGATGGGCTCCAAAGGATACTTCGGCATTGGAGTTCACTCAAGGAATTGGCGCTTGCAAACTGGCTGAAATGAACAAGACAAATCAGTTGTCATCGCCACTCTTTGCTCGGCATTAAGAACACGCTCCCACAATGGCTGACGGTTTACACAGAATCATCACTACCGACAAGAAGATGTGCCTCTATGTTAACATGGATGACAAGTAGTCGAGAGCTAAAGGAGACAATCTCAATTTAGACCGAAGCCAAATATTCCTACAACTAATACTATGAAATATTCGAAAGAAGCAACTCTAGCTTCCCGCGATGGATTAGACGATAACATCGATATTCATATCCAGCTATTGCTACTTCCTACGCTTACTGTCCATTTGCACATAAGAGGAGAAATCTTTGGCACTGATCTCGAACACATTTTTCGACGAAATAGAAGCTGATTCGTAACAAAGCAGTTAAAAATTAATTGTCGGTCGAGAGGTGGGAAGATGTCGTAGACAATGAGGGAGACTACATTATACTAATTAATATGGTCAGACCCGTCTCATCAATGTGCGTAGAAACGACGGGGACATAGTATCCCACCTATTATAATATATATATATATATCATACTTAAATTTATTTGACAAATAATCACCTTCATTAATTACCCTCCTTCCTTATCACTGCCTTGTAAGAATAATGTATAAACATGTATAATGTATAAACAATTCCAATCATTCGACTACGACACAAGTAAGAGCGATCGATAAACTATCAAAAATATATAAAACACCAACCTCAAAAGCAGAGATAACTGAGCTACATATAACGTTACTATTATTATTATTATTTAATTTTAAAGAATAATAAGGGTGACCGGGTCGTTTCTCGTCAACTTCGTTCTCATCTTTCTGCCTGGCGTCATTTTTATCACTCATCCATGAATCATTTGTCTCCTGTTGTTTTGTTATCTCACATGGGAGTGGAAGGTGGCATAAGCGCACCATGTCCATACACCTGAGTACACACAGCACACATTGATCGTTATTATTAAAGCGATGTTTTTCTTTTTGTTTCGAGGAGAACATTTTCTCTAAACTCACGGACACGACTAGAGACAATCAAATGTCAAACAAGCGTAGGCCTACCCAGGTCAACGTGGCAGGATGGCCAACCGCCTACTCTGCCCACGAAAGCCATCCGGTCCCTTTTTCGTCCAGCCCGGACTCGGCACGCTGGGCATGACTTCGATATCCGAAGGGATGTTTAGCTGGCTCAGGTCCTTAGCCGGATGGTATAGCCATTAAATTTGTTGCTACCGTAACTGCCTGTTGCTGCTGCTGCTGCTGTTTCAGGCATGGAACTGTGTGCGTGTGTGTGGGGCGCGTTCTGTCTTACTTTGCATGGCTGTTTGTGTCCGTCAACCTGTTTGTCTTTGGCAATACTGCCTGAACCGCTTGGATGATGACTGTCCATTATGTCACTTTGACTGGCTGCGACCGTCACAGTTGAACGCCACAGCAGCACGTGCAGCAGCCGTTGTATTATAGTCGGTCCCTGGTTGTATTGCACGGGGGCCATGGGGGCGCGATGCTGGTTTGTAGGCGGAAGGTGGCCATGCTGTCGAGGGTTGCTGTCATTGTTGTTACTGTTAACTTCCGGTCAACAAAGTTGCGGGGCCAGTGAGACGCGCTCCTTGACCTCCACGTGATGGGCGGTGGACGGCGTTTTAAATCCCACAGCTTGAAACCTCGGAGTGACAAGCAAAACACACAACTAAAAAAAAACTGGCAACAGAGCTTTCTCATAGCTGGCCAAAGCCACCAGAATAAAAACGGTGTAAAATAGCTACAGATTTGTTTATTGTCGTACGTCGCGGCTTCGCCTTCCCTCTGCTGCATCGCAGATTTCATTTCTGCTCGAGACGATGCTCGCGGCTGTACCACAATGGAGATACACACATGGTACGGACCGTGACCATTGGTTTAGCCACCTCTTGCCAATGGATTCCTACCCGGAATCAGTACAGATTCGTTGCGATCTGCCTTGGCACTTTTTCTGTGCTTTCGTTGAGGAAATACGATGTGGTAAAGCTCACGGGAAGGGCGAGTCGGCAAATAAGTACACGATGTACTTCTCTGTGTTATACATTACTGATCGTGCCGAGACAAAAGTCAATCACAAAGGTGTGCAGGAATTAGGCTGACGCAGCAGAACTTTAAAGAACGTTAAAGGCGGGGCTGGGGCAGGCAAGCTCCACGTTGTTCGGCCGTCTGAGAAAAAAAATAATAATAACAATAATATATTGAACGGGTTGAACGTACAAATTGTTTATAGAAACGCTCTACCGGGCGACTAACAGATGGCACAGTGGGATATATTATAATACGAGCTTGATGTGGTGCAGTTCTGGCGGGACTGCCTAAAATCGAAACCTCGGCCGCGCTCACAAACACCTTGAAATCGTAAGATGCAGATCACAACTAGTCGGGGATACTTTCAGATTTCAGAATAAACGAATCCCGTAAGAAGGACAATACTGTAGTTGTTTTTTAATCATATTTTTTCATTGTCAAAGAAAATAATAATTATTATTATTTTTCAATCCTCTTTGTTCATTGTAAATGGAAAGAAGATAATAATAATAATAATGCACAATCATTACATTATAGCCCTCGAAACGACAGGCTGTTAAACAGAACAACTTGTTGGGGTAATTCTAGATTTCGAAGTGAACTTTCTTGGCCAGTGTGTTTGCTCTATTTGATATTATTTTTGATCGTTTAAAATTATTATAGAAAATTGTATCTTATTTTTATGTACAACAATAATAATACTAAACGATCATGTATGATATTTAATTATATAATACTAAGTGAAAGTGGTGACTTTCTTCTTGACCAGAGTGAATTTCGAGTATAGCCATTTGCGACTGTGCTACAGCGAATTCAATCTGGTTTTATTCTGGTGCTGGTTTGGGGGTAGGCGTTCCTCTTTTTCTTCATAGAGCAGGACGAAAGAAATGGAACAATTGAAGGAAACGACAGCAGATGAAGAAGCGTTTTTTGACATCTTACCCCATGTCTGCACGGTCGGGCAGAAGCCAACGGTAACCGTGTGCAAAGACTATCGACTATCTATCGAGTATCAAGCAACGAATCCGTCCAGTCCCCCCCGGGCATCATGGTAGAAGTGACGACCTTAACTATAATAACGTTAACACTTGTGGGCGGTGGCCGAAGCGAACCGCAACCACGTCCTGAGGATTATCACACCTTATGCAACGAGCACAACGCCCAAATGTGAATTGATTGAGGTCAGATCACCGGCGAATGAAATGTCCGTGTGCATACAGCAATTCGAAATCTGGTGGCAGTTATTGAAGCTATCGAACTTGAAGCTATTTGGCGTGAATCCTGCCAAGTGGCTGAAGATCTGTCGAAGGCAACTTCGCGAAGATGAAGACTGAGGATCAGTTGTGCGTTGACTAAAGGAGCGCCTCATGATCGCGCACGATTGTGTCGAACGACGACGACGACGACGAAGATATCCACAAGTTATAGGGGAGCAGTTTTTGTCATGCCGTTCCGAATGGCCACAAAAATCAACTCATAAGTAATGTTAAATCAATCGATGGATCGATCGATCTATCAGGCCAATGACGTGCAACTGGGAGAAGAAGCCACAAAAAAAACAACATCAGTTGAAACAAAAACTAATTACCAATCTATAACAGCCTCCCCCCCCGCCCCTCTCTAATCGGCGCAACTGTCTCACCATGATTTCTTAACCGTGCCAAATTTGTAGTCGTTGTTTTTTTGTGTGTCTCTATGTTGACAACCGCAGGCGCTTGTTTTACGCTTGTTTTTGGGCCGCATCTACCGGGTACACTGATACGCACGTTTGCATAAGCTTCACTAAAGACGAATTCACCGATTCCCGAGAAACAGCTGATATAGCAAATAACAAGTGTCAATCACACGTCGGTTGAATCCCATATATATATATATATATATATATACAACACTAACGTAATTTTGTTAAGCAGAACGAACAAGTGTATTATAAAAGAGGGTTATTTTTTGTTGTGTGTGTGTGTGAGAAACGGAATATAATAATAATTTTATTTATTAGTGCAGCGTAGAATAGGATCGCGTGTAATATGGAGCTTAGATCCGTCAAACGGATGGACGTGTTTGTCATGCTACCATTGAAAATATTCGCTTTTTTTGTTGTATCAGTGAGTAGCAGCCATACGCGCTTAGCAACGATATTGCCATTGATACTACTAGCCATGGGGATTATTGCTTTAACAACTTGTTGTTTCTATATATATTACTAAATATGAGAGACTATGGGAACTAATGCTGTTAGAAGGCAGAAAGAGAACAAATCGTAAATAATTACAATTAGTGATTCTTACAAATGTTCTAATTATATAATATAGCATGACTTTATTGAAATCAGCGAATTCGAAGACTCCAGAGATTAGATAAACAGGAAAAATCAATTTAGCAATTTCGTCCAGTAGAAGGCGTATATGCATAGGTAAGCAACAAACAAACAAAATGAAATATGCAACTAATACAAATTCATACGAGGTAATATACATTATCTCAGAGAAAGGGCAACTGTAGGCCGCAGCGGAGTAGGCATTAGCCATAGCCTTTTTCCTATTTCGGCCTTATTCGAGCGATCAGCTATGCTGGACCTGTCGAGTCCTTCGGTGGCCTGACGGTGCATCCTTGTGCTTATGCCTTGCAATCGGAGGACACGGACGTAGGTTCACGGGTTCGATCCCCACCCGTTGCACACTTACACTTACCTCCTACGGGGTCCCTCATACGAAGCAATGCAACAAGGTCATCCATGGACGTGAATTGTTTAAGGCTGAGAGCAGTCAACCCGGAAACATTCGATTAGCTATGCTGGCCCTATACGTGATAAGACTATGATGTGGTCCAAAACGCAGTAGATGCAGCGTCTCTAACGAAACAGCTATAGTCATCTTCTTGTTCTGTATATGATACGCGCCATCCAGTCGTTCCACACAACATCGTCATAATCCAGAATGATTTTTTTTCGCATCTTTTTAGCATGGTGTTTCCTCATCAGGGAAGCCTTCTCACAAAATCTAATCTATATTGATGTACGCAGGGCCCGAGCATGCTGCGATGCCGATAAGCGTTCTCCTACGCCAGCGGTCATCGTCCTAAGCTTAAAGGTAGCAGAACGGGTGCCCAGATCCACGCGGTTAAAGCGTAATCAATTTTCGAAGTCCGCTCGCTGATACCCCTTCCGAAACAAACATTTCGACGTTGCTCCCTTATCATTTAGCAACGATTCGATCTGAACTGAAGTCCGAAGCCAATTTGCAGACGAATGCCAACATGCTGAAACGAAAGAGCGCTCCAGTCTTCATTTTACCGAGAAAAAGGCGAAAAAGCTCCCTGTGCTATGAGGCGCGGGTGTCCTCATTTTGAACTAATCGACCTCGCAAACTGCGGATGGATTCACGGGGGGGGGGGTGTAATGAATGAAGTCTCGCCAAATTCTCGCCTATTAGAATCCTGCTCTGGGGAAGTTTTCGAGGGAGGCGAAAATTCGGCAACTTTTTTTAGGCAACCCTTTGAAGAGGTATGTTTAAATCTTGGGAGGTGTCCGCATAATGGGAGAATAACCGAATTTTTTCAAGCACGCGATGCACACCGCATACTTTTATGAAATATCTTGAATCACGCCATATCGTGCGATTCTGTCGGAGCGACGGCTTTTTGTACTGGGATAGAGCCATGGGTGAATGCAGATGTAACTAGATTTTTTTGTTAATTAGCAACGGTCAATAGAAACAGGATTGTATCAATACATCATTTTGATCACTTGAATTCACCTATAAACTCAGTTACTTCACGGACTAGCTGCGAACGAGGTTCTGCAACTATTTGCATTTTATTACCTCTGTTAAATATCTGTAGCAAGTCTCCTAAAGCGTCTCCTAAACTCCTATTGCAACTATCGCATTCAGCGATGTGGAGGTCATTCGAACAATATCAGTAAGTCAATTTTAATGAAACTTTACAAATGTAGCAGTGCCTATTATTATGCACTCACAGTGCAACCAACGAACTATATAAATTGTAATTTCCTGTCGTTGACAACGATTCTATAAAGCCCAATGCTAAATATGGCTTAATTATAATTTATAAGGCGGATTAAGACCTATTGGATATCGCCGTGCACGCAGGTAGCTCATACACGGTAGTATACTGGTGAACCGGTAAAGTTTCGGTCGATTAAAATCGACTCGTCATAAGTCCAGTAAACGCGGCACCGTTGAATCATATGCCCTTTATGGTGGGGCTATTGTCAGCACTAAGGGAATAAAGCTTCTGTATTTGTTGGACTATATGTTGTGTGTACGCAATCCACGTAGACACACAATATGTACAAATATCTGCAGAGACCCATTGCAATTCACTTGTATCAATTTACCCAAACATTAAAAAGCGAAAAATGTGATATCAGTCACTAAAATGGATGCTATAAACCCAGAGTGTAGTTATTAATGAGAAAACTTAAATATTTCTTGGGCAATAGAAAATGGTGCTATGTTGACATATTCAACACTTCGACGATGAAAATGAACAGAGCTGGCAAGTGCCGCCAAATCAATCTAACGATGGCAAACTTAATTAAGAAACTGACCGAGGAATAACATTGAAAAACGCAACTGGGTGGATAACTGCAACAGAGCCGCTATTGTTATGATGAACTGGTCTAAGTATCTGTTCCGGCCTACTGAATGCTGAATTCAAATCATGCATACAATACATTCGAATGAGTAAATTGGTGATGATCACGGTGATGAAAATAACAGCAGCCGGACGTGGTTGGTTAATAGTGTATATATATATATATATATATATATATATATATATATATATATACATTATTGTATTATATTTACGAAGAAAATGATTATATATTCGCTCGAGGTTCTTTATCTAGGTATACTTAATGCGAGTGTTTGGTTCACGAATGAACTGTGGATATGTATCATCAACGCAGTGTGAGCCCTACTACATTGGCTGTTATGGCTCTCTGCTGAGATCGTGGCAGTAGCAGCAGCTGCAGACGCTTATTCCATTGGACGACGTAGTCAAAACCCCCACAGATTCTCTGCCGCCTTGCAGATATTATGAGTATCATCATCATCATCATATCACTATCTCAGAATTATCAGACTTTTGATCGATATTCGCCTTTACGCGCCTGGAGCGGCAGGAACAGCAGCAGCAGCACCGGTCCCTGCAGCTTAGCACAACGTGGGGATTTCCACTGATGAGAGACGGCTAATGTTAAGGCGGATTTCGACGGATTTGGACACGCGAACGGATAGAACAGAGTGGGTCAGCTTTACCTGGACGTGCGGATAATTAACGTTTTGGCTAATGAGTGTGACGTGGGAGACAAGGCACATGAATCTACCTCGCTCTCGTTGCTGTTATAGTAATAATAATAATAATTATTATTATTATCATTATAATTATTATCACATGATGATTATTTGAGAGCGATGACGAAGTTCATAGCTGCAGCTTTTATCTGATTTCAGGTTTTCTTACGATCGTCCCGTTGTAGACTGTCTGTAATGAATGCGTTATGTGGTTTCTCTCGAATTTGCATTAAACATAATTCGCCATGTATTTTACTATTGTTATTGGTATAAAAATGCATCTGCCAAAAAAAGTCATAATCAATCACGCAATATCAGAATTGCGTTGCGTCCTGATAGGCATTTAAAAACTCTCGAACTAATAATAATCATACGGATGATTAGGTTTCCTCGGATGGTTTTAATACGGTCATCCTGGGCCGAACGTGGCCCAACAATATAAATACAACAACACAATAATATTGAATAATTGTCACTATGTTGTGAAAGACGGATACGAATGAAGAAACATATTTACAAAATAAGCATAATGGTCAGTTAATAATACATCATGTATATATGTATATTTGTTGCGATATCATCAACTGTGTAATTTCATTTCGAATATCGTACATTTATATGTAATGCTTTTGGTGTCAGTGTGAGCTGAGGTGCAAAAAATACCCCCTTTTATTTTTAAATTTTATATTTTTACTACGATTAATGACCTCAGTTGTTTGGAAGAAACTTACTTTCGACTCGAACTCTACCGTACTGTAAATAGTATAATGTACCATACCACCAAAAAGACACGATCGACAATTACGATACAATCTACAATTAACAATAACGGCAACATCAATAGCAGAGTAAACTCGCACTCATAATGACAATAACAATGATGAAGACCCTTTGTTAGGAATTATTATGAAATAATGAGATAGGTTTACAGCAATCTTAGCTAATTATCTTACACTTATCGACATTCGTTGTGTTCTATTCATGGGTTATGTACTTCTTCTCCTATGACATCAAGTACCTACGATCCATTATCTATTTATGATCTATATATTCAACTATTATCTATGATCATTATTATGACTTTAAAGATGAGCATTAAAATGTCAAGCTGGTGATGGCTGTGACGAACATCATTTGAATCGTGTCTGTGACATCTACTAATCTCTATTCATAGGCTGTATCAGTTATGTATTATATAATAGCTATACCCTCACCACACCCAACCACCCATGTCGTAGTGTCTCTATCATCTTTCAACCGTTGTAACCGGCGATAGCACTAACACATACCACTGACATAATAATAAGACTATCTACAGTAATAATAATTAGCAAATATAATAGGAGCCGTAGCGGTAGCGGTTCCCGCAAAAACAACAACAACAACAACAACAACAACGCGCAGTAATAGCAGTTGATCTATGCAGCGAGTGAGTAATATTAATATTGAAAGTGAAAGCGGCTGTAACAACAAGCCAGTTCACAGCTGAGGCTATTATGCATCATCTTGTTAAGCACTAATGACGCAAGCACCTCCTATTTCACGAGTCATTATAATTATACCGCTGTTATTATTATTATTATTACAATATGTGTGGTTGTTTGTGTTTTTCTCGCTATCGGCTGCAACCCCGCCGCCGCCGCCGCTGTCACCGCGACCGTCGGCCCCAACACGGCGTTTTGTCCCATGCGGTCCATATGCGGCCTATGATATTTGTCGCTGCAAAACAGGATCGTATTCAATTTCATCTCTCCGCTCACACTAACTCTCATCGTTATCCCATCTCGTTGTTTGTATAGACTCTGTCTATTTCTTTTCTATTGTTGTCGTTGTATGAATACATCTAATATTGTACACACTAATGAATATATGCTGTTGTTGTTGTTTTGTGTTTGTTTTGTGTTCTATCCGTTATATTCGCAGGTAAGGAAGACGACACTGTCGATATAGAAGAATTATATAATAGATGGTAGCGGCCGCCGACGTAGAACAAGAGTCATCGGAGGGAAGCAGGCGTTGCTATTGGTCACTTGGTCAACCTGCGGTCGGATCGGAAGGTCTCTTTATCGGTTCAGCATGCGGCAACTGCTGCTGCTGCTGCTACCACCCGCAATGACATCTCGTTTAGTCTCCTTAGACGTTTAGTGTCCAGCTTCCAGTCTTGGGAAAACTATACCACACACACACACACACACATGGCTTATGCGTCTCTGTGTGTGTGTGTGAATTCGAGCCAGTCCATGGACAGGGTTGTCTCCTCGTTGGTTTCAGTGCTGTCAGCCGAGTCTTTCATCTAAAGAAAGAGAATTATCGGGCCACAGTGGTCTTTGTAGTAGCAGCAGCAGCAAGAAACAACGGTGGTCGTGCTCGCGACGGCCACAACAATCTGAGAGATGCAGAGCACTGAAAGAAGCCTTTCGGTGTCCTAATCACTGCACAATCATTATACGCTGGCCAGTGCGGTCTCGTAAACGTTTAACGGAGGAGTATGAATGTATGGATGACAGATAGCAATATTCATTATTTCGCGGACCTCAAATGCTTCATACTTATATATAATAGTATAGTATAAGTAATGGCCTTGAATGGAGACGGCCCGTGGCAGACCACCACTGCCGTCATCGCCGTTTGGCCATTTGCTGCTGCTGCTGTTGTTGTTGTTGATAGTGATGCTTTGTTTTTTAGGAGGCCCAGTTGACATTGTGCCCGCTCCGTTGCCGGGCTTAGAAACAACAACGCGTGTGTTTACTATATATATATATATATATATATATATATATATATAATATATATATATATATATATATATATATATAATATATATATATATATAGCCCACTGGTGGCAGGACAACAACATTACTCCCTCATTCTTCATTTAATTGACATTAAAAACGGATGGTCCGTTTTTATTAAGCGGAGCAAACAACTTGAGCAAAGATAACCTGCTAAGGTTACATATTACTATTATATACATATGCTGGATGTTACTGTCTCCATGATAATGATGATGCTATAAAAACGGGCAAATGGCAAATGAAATGCCACTGATTCAGTTCTAAATTCATTGTTATTATTACGTCTTGATTGACGCCTGTCGATCGGTTTCTTCAAACAGCGAAAGAACTTCGAGTGAGCCCATGGACCTTCTCACAGTGAGGGTTGTCCGCGACTCGAATTTTGTCGCGGACTCGTCGTGCACCTCGACCAGATGAAACTGCTTGTGAGTGCGATGCTCAACAGCCTGTGTGTCCACCTGTATCGAACTGAGGAAATCCCTCAACTCATCCTTGCTCTTACAATAGAATCCTAGCAAGCAGCTAGGCTTGAGATCCTTGAAGCGCATCTTCTTCACTTGTCGAGTGTGATAGCTTTCGTTGTCGCGCGAGTCGCTGTTCTGTAGATAGTGGGGATCCAGATATATTAGCTCGTCCTTTTGAAAGCCTATAAAGTAGTATGAAGAGCTCTCGCGACCGCCGACGAATCCAATCGAGTAGCGATTCTCGAGAAAGCGCTGAATGCAATAGAAATATGTTGGATTCACTCGATCCAGACCCAGACGGACCGGCACGAGGACTATGGGTGCTCGCCAGCTCGCGCCGGAGCTGTCACCGGCTCCGCATCTCTCCAATAAGTCCGCGACAAAGATACAATTATCTCGGGCTACATAGATGAGAACATTAGCAAGTTCGGCTACCTTCGCATTGTGGCTAGCATTAAGCATCGCCCTATACAAGACATGGGCAACCATGCTCGGATTATACCACTCGCCCGGCTTTTTGCCATACTGCCTGAACGCGGTACTGGTTAGCGTGTGGATTGAGAATGGCGACTCAGGTGAAAGGTCATCGTAGAAGAGGCGTTGCAATCCCTCAATCTTGACTTTGTCACCTTCAGTCATTTCACTGAACTTGAACGCTCGACTGACGGTGTGCCTCAGTAGGCCTTCGGCGATGAGCATCTGGCCCGTTCGAATTGTACATCCCCACCCAGTGTCGCTTCGAATTTCCAGTGGTTTCGTGTGCTTAAGTGGCGCAAAGCCTTTCCTGTACGAGAGGTAGATACGCGAGTATACATCTTCGTAGAACTGGCTGATTTCCGAGCCATAGTAGACCTGGCCAAGGACGACAATCTCCACCGATTTCTCAAATGGCACGTGCCAACACAATGTAAACATTCTTCGAAGACACTGCGCAATATTGTACGCGGTGGCACTCGTCTTTCGAAACAGGAGACGCCGATATTTTGGCGGTTGCCAATCGCTTGATGCTGCTCCACCAGCTGTGGAGCTCGTGGTCGTCACCTTCCTCGGTGCGAGCGACTTTTCCAAGGGCGGATCGGGTACATGGCTGCGTCCGCTCTGGGACGACTGGCTCATTCGCGCAAACGAGCAGTCCGTATCCTTGTACTCATTGCTAACTTCACCTGGCATTTTCTATCTTGCTTGCTTGCTCTGTCTATTTTGTAGCCTCGTTACAGTTGGCACTATGGTTGAGATCTTCTGGTTGACACTTTCCACCATTGGACATATTACACGGGGAACGGTAAGCACGCACCTGTTGCGAGTAACCTTAAAAACACCACACACGTACGCATATTGTAGCGTGTCAGCCCGGCCACAGTTCACAGTGCAAATTTCTCTACTCTTGTAAGAAACGGAGAACGCCGCCGTACTGCGACGGTGGCCATATCGAAAATGCTCTCGCTGACACAAATTCTCCCATGATTCGAGAGCGAGTGAATGATATCTATCGATCGATCTCTCGATAGCCGCCTACGGGAAGGCAGCCCGACGTCACCACGACCAGCATCGCTAATTCTCTCACCATTCACTCGTTTAGTTGCAGAGTTTCAAGGGAGATTCGGCCATTGTTTAGAGTTTCCGATGATCGGCTCATCGGCTCATGGGATATTTTAGGAGGGAGGCAATACGTCGTCTGCGTTATCATCCCTGTCAGCTGTCGCATGGCGATCACGGTATCAAGTGCATCGACACCGAGCGGTGTCACTCTGTCTATGTGAGCCTGAACGAATGAATGTGTGTGTGTGTGATGTGCGCTCTTGTTAGCTCGAAGCTGACAGTGCCATTGAGCAAGCGACACATATATGTATGTATATATATGTATATCCGTCTGTCAATAGCAACAGTGGTTTCCGCTGTTTAGCTTCCAGCCAGGCCATTGTTGGAGAACTAAGTCGGCGGAGCTTGCACTGAGATATCGTCGTTATAGAACGCACGAATATATAGGATATGCTACATATAATAATCGATGTGGATCGATCGCTGCCATCTTTACATGCCTAGGTCTAAACACTTGGGCGTATCAATGAGACGTTCGGGGTGATGTAATCAGTAATTGTGTGATGCTCACCTTTGTCCATGAAATTTTTAATTAGAACTAATGTTCTTAACGTTTCAACTATATCGATTATGGAGGTGGAATAAACACAGGCGCTTTTAGTTTTATCCAGCGTTGCTATAAAATCGTGTTAATCATACAAGCTGTACATGGCAATGAAGGTCAGCAACGTATGAGTTTGATGGCTGAGGCTGTGTTTTTTTTTGACCAGCGATCAATCAATGCCAACCGATAGCGCTGGTAAGCTCAGAGGCTATGGGCAAAGCCCATGACTCCTATCGAACCCTTCAGAGAAGTCCTATGCGTAGAGCAATCGTTTATCTCGTTGATAATTACACATTCAATTCACATTGTTAACTAAGTTCCCCTTAGCCACACTTGCACTCGTCAAGCGAATGTATTCTCTATCTAAGCGTAGTTGCTGTGTTCTCGGTAAAATGCTTCATAAATACTAATATATATCTTCAACTGCGCTCCTCTGGTTCTTGGCCTCGACTGAGAAACGTCACCGTGCAATACCACTGCTACAAATACGCTGCTTGTCGAGTGGCCGGCATCGTCCAAGGGGTGAGAGGCAACGCGATCAGGCTCAATGCTGGACTCAACATGACATTGGATTAAATCGATTCGAGAAATTTCTAGATATCGAGATCTTTTTTTTATTGTATATTTCATAGGAGGATGGGTCCATCTCATGCGAAGCTCATGCGAAAGTGGTTCCATGAACGTTGTTTCCTGTACGGGGTAGACAAATAACGCGTTTATGTGTATATTTATGGTATCTATCATCATCAGGGGCTGTGTGAGGGGGTCGTCATGTGACTTTTCAATAGTGATGTTCCCTCTGTTTCATTTTGTGCATTACTGTATGGCAAGTTTTCCTGGACTTCGATCTTCGACTTTCTTTGAAATTGTTAATTAATTAAGCTTACCGTCAGAGTAACAATTAGAATTGTTAAAAGCGCCTAGTTGTGCAATCATAATAGTCAATAGTTCGTGTATTCCAATTTATGCCTGCCTGGAATATAGTTAAAGAGATAATTAGTTACATAGCTGTTTTCCGATGGCTAACACATACAAATATATGAAAACGACAGGATTACATCGAGGCTTAGTCAGCAGCAGCAGCAGTATAATTCGATTACATTTACAAATTCTGAAAGGACATAGATTACAATTATAAATAGCTGAATAGGCCAACGATATTTTTCGCCGTTGCCAGGCGATTTAGTCAGTCAATTATGTTTAGTGGAACAATAGTAGATTTCATTGTGTTCTTTTCATCTCAGCTCCATTTCGGTTCTGCTGTAGGATTTTCACGGCTCTATTCTCCATCTCACTGGCTATTATTAACCACTACAGTTGGGGATATCCCGACAATATACTACTACTACTTCTATTGTCAATGTCGACGTCTGATCCTTTCTTCACCTTGAAGATAAGTTGGGATTTAATTTAAAAAAAATCAATCTTTGGCCACGGCTAGAACGCATTCGTTCTTCATACCAAGACAACAAGTAGGAGCTATCGGACAAATTTGGCGTATGGTAAATATTTTTTTAAGATAATTACATCATCACTGTGAACAGCAAAAACGGACGCTTGTCGTTGTTGTTGACAGTTGAGGCGAGCAATTTCCTCCCCGCGTATCATATCGTATACAAACAAACAAACAAAATCACTTTTGCTGCAGTTCAGCCGCTGTTGTTCTTCACCTATTTGTGGCGCTTTCGTGAAAACCAACCTCTTGTTATGGTCCAAAAGACTCTGCCGCCGTGGATGTTGTTGTTGTTGTTGCTGCTGCTGTTGTTGTCGTTGTTGTTGTTGCTGCTGCTGGTGTTGTTGTTATTGTTGCTGCTGCGGCTGGTGTTGTTGTTGTTGTTGATAAATCAACTATACTTGTGTCGGGTTCGCTTGCTGTCGCTGTTGTTAGACTAACGGGTGAATGAATAGCCGTCGTTGCCGCCCATCAATCAATCAACGGGATCAATCAAGTTAATGAAAATTCTCGCTTAAATGTGTTTTCACGCCGCTTTTTGACGCCGGGGTAATCTTAGCTGAACGATGACGGACTCGTCAATTATCACGAGCTTTAAATAACGGTCCCATCTGATGAATAACGAGTGTTTGTTGCGGCAGCGTTGTCTTGGAACGCTCTCCTGTCGATCGATGACAAATTCATCGGAAATTAATATGTGTATACGTTTATTACGACCTTCGTATCCTGGGGAGTGAACAATGAAAATGTTGATTTCAAATATGCGTGTCGGTATCTACATCAAACTGCGTTACTACCACGCTTATTATATACTAATAATAATATTATTAGTATTATAACACTAATAGAAATATAAGCAGTACTGTGGACGCTAAATGTTGGCTGAGGGTCAGCCCGAAACCCAAAAAAAAAGTATATCCATTCCCCCCCCCCCGGGGGTAAATAGTATTGAGGAGGGTATTACACATCGCAATATTACACATCGTAAGCTCGTGACAACTCCTAGAGTTTACGAGCTTAGTCTTAGGCCAGTGAGCTTAATACGTTGGTCAAAAGCAGTTGTGCATATCGTAGATGTGAACAGCTCGACGAGACGTTTCGACGCAGAAACACTCCTGAGTTTCTCTGATCGGAAGTAAGATACACCAACGTCGGCGTTGAAGGTCGCTCAGGGACCAGTGGATGGTTAGATGTGGCCACAAAGACGAATCGGTCTCCGATACAACGAGACCCGCCCTCGAGTCGACCGATATCATCTCGACGCCGATGTCGCCACTAGCTCTTAAGCTCCCGAGGCGTTCCTGCAACCAAATGTCCATCGCGACTGACGGCTGAAATGGCCGAGCGGCTGAGCGACCAACCACAAGAAGCTGTTCACGTATCGATCTACCGGCACCCGCCCCCGCCCCCCTCTCTCTCTCGACCCAAGGGGACACCCGACCAAGTAACCGATAGCAACGGGTGAACCATCGATGATCTCCATTCATCGAAATACTTCGCACGGTGGAAACTTCAAGCCGTAGATTGCCAATGCTGGTTCTTATATATATATATATATAATCTGCGCGCGCAGCGTAATTATTAAGTATCATGGTAGCCTGGTTACCTGTTATTTTATGGCTCCTCATAGTATTTTCTTATTTTATAAAGAAATTGTCGCTTATATATATATATATATATATACAATCGTTTTTTTTGTCTAATCACTTATGCTGAGTAGCTGCAATGGGTGTAACTTCACGAGTCCCGAACCTGCGGTATCCGGCTTCTTTTTTTACATGGGGAACAAATATCCGAATTTGTGATTCTATTTAACGATTGGTGGGTGTAAAGTCTGTTGTGGGCCGAATGTGGCGAATCCTGACATTGTTCTAATTAACATAGGGAGCTGTATTTCAATGCACATTTTTCTTTTCTCACTGAAACTGCTCATTACTATTGCATACAGAGCATTTGGCATAGTTCTTAATAGAAATAAACTGACTTATGCCTCATTGCGTGGCAGTATTAATATCAATTGTTCGCTGGTGCATACCACTATATATATTTTACCAATCGTAATCTTTGGAATTTTCGTTCCATTTGCAATGTATTGCACGCCGCTCAATCTTACTAGCTATATATTATTATATAGTCTAGGAAGATGCTTGGACGGACCCTGTACACACGGTACACCGTATCCTCAAGACCTCTAAAGGTCACGTCTCAATAACTATGTGTTAGTTGCTACTGATGTACTCTCATAGGTCACATCAATGAACTGCTGTGACTCCAAGCCGTTGTCATCTCGCCGAGCATCGTTGTTGCTACGAACAGAGTTATGTCTCCATTTGCTCTAAATAAACTTTTGTCGTACTTCAGCGTTTCTTTAAAGACAAGAGATCTCCCATCTCGAGAATCGAATCCCCTTAAGAATAAGGTTTCTCCATTTAGCACTGTTTACTGCTAATTGCACTGTCGTTATCTGAAATAGATCCGTGCAGTTACCGGATTGTGGAGAGACGCTTCAAAACTCGAGTGAACGCTAAGCAGATGTGAAAATGAGCGAAAAAAACTCACTTGAAGGCCCGAGCATCGAAGTGACGCATCACCTCACTCACGGGATGATGGGTCTGCTCAGATAATCTCCATTATTTGCAAATAAATCTCACCTCGATTGTCCCATCGCCTGCAACCTCTGCCTCTGCGGCAACGCGAAGTGAACGATTGGCAAGAAAGAGAGTGAGAGAGGGAGTCCTGTGATGGTCTCTCCCTCAAGGAAACCCCCATAGACTCATGCTATGACACTGTTGACCACTAGGAAGTGGGAAAGGCAACGCCCTCGGTGGGCGCCTTAATCCGGCCGAACGTAATCGTCTGCAGCTTATGTTAACGCCAGACGTGAGCCTGCCGAAAAGGGTCCAGCTCAGCTTGGCTAGAGTCCGCCTGGGTGAGGGCGTAATAGCGGATTTTAGCGAGTCGCAGTCACTCAGTCGGAGAGGAAAAGCCACTGCCACGATGTCCCGACGGAGGAATGGAACTTCGTTCTCTTGGCCATCGTTCGGCTCAACCCAAACGATTAGGTGCCGGTTGGCAACCACGCCATGGTGCGGCAAAACACGCTGCAAGACGGTGGTCCGACCGGCCTTTGGAAAGACTGGTGGCCTCAAGCGTGTATGAGTGCAGGCGCGTGTGTGTGTGTCTATGTGCACAACTAGGATCGGAGCTACTTATACAGATCTAGGCGAAAAGGGGCGCAAGGAACGGAAGCAACGTTGATTCGGTCTGCCAGAGTTCGTGGTAGGTCTTCATGATAGCAGTGACCTGAGTACCCCTTGCCCCACCTACCACGACAACCCCTCGCCTCCTGCCCCCGAGTCAGTGGGGTAGCCGCTATTGCCAACGATACACGCAAAAGTATAGGCAGAAGGCGTAATAGGGTGGTGGGGGAGTACCCTGAGCAAAAGGAGCACTCGAGCCCCACAGGGGAGGTCTCTAGATTAAGAAGTGCTTATTACTACTACTGCTACTACGCTGTGTATGTGGACAAGATTGAGGCTGGTAGATACTTCGGGAAGGCTACCAACACAAGCAGCAGCAGCAAATAGTTTTGGCTAGCTGCCATCTGCAGCAGATTGCGCTGCAACAACCCACTATGGTGCCACTGATGGTGTAGATCTTATAGCTCGAACGAAGATCAGCATTGACGAAGGTAATTTGTGAAATGCAACGCTGGGAACGAGCCTGGGACGGATAACTAGAAACTAGACGAGGCAGCTCACAGGATAGCCGCCCGCTGATACGTAGCTTCGGCTTTTTTTAAATGTTTTTTTGGGTCGAGATTTTTTTGTGTGTTTTTTTAACGTATTTTTTGCATCGGGACGCACACGACAACGAATAAACGATGCATTCGTTAATGTTCGACGTACGTGTCAAATTTTAAATAGGCGTATTTATTTTTATGGTGTATTCGGTTTGACCACTGTGTCGAATTGTGTGCACGCTTCAACTCTAGTCATCACGTCATGGGATATGTGTGCTAATGCACAAGCACCGCAAATAATTTTCAAATTAATTAGCTAATTAATTTGAAAGTTGTGCAACATCACTCGACATAGATCGATGGTGAACACCATAAAAATCACCAATATGTGAGACGACAAAAAAAACAACATCGCTCGTAACCAATAAGCGTACAATTATGCACAATTGCCGTCGATATCACGAGAGCATTCAAAAATTTAATGATATCAGCACAGCGCGAAGGGAAATTACAGCTCGCTCAGTCGATCTTTGTAGCTCGTCAGGCTCGCTTCGACTAAACTACAATAAAAATCAATACGTTCAATTCGATGAATCGATGAAGATTACCTCGCGTGATCGCACTGAAACGCGGCGTCGTTTCCTGATTGGCACCACGGCTTCGCTGGCGCGATAGCGGGTAGCGACAAGACAAAAATGCAACTAAAAATACAACAAAATTGACTCGACCGTCGCCGCAACCGAAGGCTGAATTGAGTCCTTCGTAACACACGTGATTAGCGTTGTTACTTTTTCGTCACAACCATTTAGTGTTGTGGTGCTTTATCATATAGCCGAGATATGTGGCAAGATTTGGTCAAATAAATTGGACTTGATTGCCTAACGGGGCTAAAAACACATAATATAGTGGCCAAAGAAGGATATCGGTCATTCGCGAGAAAACAGCGACCAAAATTTGTTGCTGTTATTTTTTGACTTGATAAGTGCGACTCTTAGAATAGAGCTGCATTTTTCGTACGGAGTTTGCCTGGCTGTTCTTGTTGTTGTTACAATTGCTGCTGCTGCTGCTGGTGCAACAACACAGTTTGACAGTTCATGTCCCCCCGGCGAGGGTCGATGCCCGTAGGCTCGTACATGACATTGATGACGTATCGTTTATTTGGAAGGTGTTTCTGCCTCTGGCCCTGACTCGTTGAAGTATCATTGAATGGGTGATAGTTAGTGGCATCCAGACATTGTTATAAATGTATACGGCACATTTGTAGATATACTGCTATTACTGGAAGCATCATGTATATTTGCTGGCCGGACTCTTAAGTTCTTCAAGAATAGTTATTTCCTATTGGCATTATGTATCGACATCGGGATCATTGCACAGCCTTGCACCTGGACCCCAACGAGTCGTCGTCTATCAAATGAGACCCCTGACTACATGGAATATCCCAGCTCCTCCAAATATTATTGTAGCATAATGGGAATCATTTTTTGCATGGCTGCACATTGTGTGACGCTCTCTCAGCATTGTCTTGTCGTCAAGTTGCTGTTCGCGTTAGCTCTGTCCGGAGCATGTTTGTTGTGAGGAACGCGAGAGTCACAGGATCAGTCTGACTGCTATCATATCTACGGTTATGATATCAATCTGCCTTTGTCAATAAGGCGCGCCTCGTGTTCGCCTGTAGCGAGTATACAGTCATACAGTTAGATATTCGACGAACCCCACTCGCAGTGGCGAGATCACAAGCCATCATCATTTTTTTTATGACGGAGAATGTTCATGCAGACCAGGCACAAGCCATCATTGTGGACGCCTACAGATATCACTTATATCTATATCATTGATACCTATAGAAGTGAGAATATACGATATACTCGAGATGTTATTCAGCGCCTGATTATCTTATAATTTATTTATAGCAAAAGCTTCACTCAACCCAAAGTTAGTCTGCATTTTTGTTGATTTTTTCTTCCTTTCAAAGTAATGCCTCCGTTGTCTGTATGTACCGCCAGTCAGCGAACGAAATCGTTCATTGACAGGAGCAACAATCGCCGTCAACAATTTTATCCTGGTTGCTTCTCAGCGGTCCGTAGACATTTGTTCGACAGACGCATGACCCTGTCCTCTTATCTTTGTGTTCACATCTATAATGTACTATATCTGCTTGTGCACGGAACTCTTCGAGCAACAGCAGCAAACAAAGCAAGAGGTGAAACGATTCATAATCTGTCATCATTAACCGTTGACTTTCTTCAATTGACCGAGCCCCCTACTCACTGCCGATGAACCCATCGCTGTTGTTGTTGTTGTTGATGTCGTCGTTGTCGATAGATATTATTATTATTACTGCCGTTATTGTTAACAGCAGGCGGTTGTAGAGTTGTTGTTGTTGTTATTATGGCTATGGATGTTTACGGTTGAAATACGATGGTGGTGGCTTCATCTCTACTTTTTTTTCTCAGTACACGGAGACATAGGCGTGCACACCCCGCTAGCCAACCAAGCACCCATCCACCCAACCGGCCGCCCGCCCGCCCGGCCACTCACTCACACAACCATACAGGCATATATATATATATATATATATATATATATATATATATATATATATATATATATATAAACACCCAATATTAGACCCTTCAATATTCTCCTCGTATCTGCTTCTCGTCAACGCAACGAATCGACACCAAAAGCCAGCCATAGTTGGGCCGGCCGGCCGGGCGGCCGCTCGCTGCGGCGGCGTCAGCGGTGCTAGTAGTTATATTGCAGCAGTTATAACGGGGTGGCGATGGCAACGGTGGTTGTGGTGACGGCAATAGCCAAAATCTAATTCGTGCCAAAATGCGCAGAGCCGCAAGGGGCCGTTGCCGGCTCAACCCGCTATGGCAATGCTTGAATCATCACGCTGCTGCGTCTGCTGATTGTGATGCTGACACTGTACAGCAGCTGCTGCTGCTGCTGTTGTTGCCACCGACGGCTGAACATCATAACGAAATGACCAAATGGCCAAACGAGCGCTCACGGCAGCTGAACGTCGCGGCATCACCGCTGTCGGTTGGTGTTAATCAGCTGCTGATCTGATGATCCGTGATGAGAACTTAAGCACGACAACAGCAACAACAACAACGACAACGACACTCACTTTTGTTGTAACCAAAAAAATAAGACAAAAATACGATCAACAAAAATTGCACCGGGAACAACGAGCACCAGTGACGATATTCAGTCAGACATGTTCAACTCCTATAGTTGAATATTATACATATTATATCAAGTATAAATCGCGCGAAACTGCAGTAAATATAATCAGCGGCGGTGGAGTTGAAAATGGAAAGTGCCTTGTCACTGTCGTTCGAGAATAGCAGTACTGTTGCCACTTGTTGGACAGCTGTGCCCGCCTTCAGAGTGTGCCCGCCTCACAGCGTGAACAGGGGCAACTTTGGGAGAGTTTCTCTGCATTTACTCTAATGTAAGTATCCGAAATGCCTGTTAAAGCAATTCGCAGAAATTGCTATCTATATATATTATTTTTTTTCAACAACGTTATTTCCAAATTAACTACAGCTACGGTTTTTTTTGTTAGACGTTTCTGATGATAACTTCCGAGATGTCTCCATGTGTCGTAATAAGCAACTTAAGATCTTCGTAAACGTACTACTTCGAAACTTAACAGTACTAGGTTGGACAAGTTTCATAATCAGAGGGTCGACATCCTGCCTCGTAAGTGGTAAGTTTCGCGTTAGATAACACGTCTCAGTTAATGTCGCACGAGGGTCGGCCATTATGCTTGTTGTTGAATAGGTCGATTCTTCTATTTGGCAATCCTAGTTCAACATCTAGGATTTGCAGAAGATCTTGAATGGTCGAACGTAATCTTACGAAGCCACCTCCCATAACCGATATTATCGATTATCCAGTGGCCGATGTAAAAATGTTGGCCGACTCAACCTAACTTGCAGCCATAAATTGATTCTCGAGAATTGCTACCCCCCGCCCCGGGACGTCAGTAATCATTTGATATTTGAAGGTTACCGCCTAACGACATTTTACGGGTATTCTCAGAGTAGACCATCCCACAGTCACAAACACGAGTTGAAGAGAGATGTCCTGTGTTTATCTCACGTGTCTACGCATATCAATGTGCAGCATGCCGGTTGTCGGTACACAAAATGATCATCGGACGGAATATGCAGCATGTGATCGAGCTTTATATCGCCGTCGGTAACAGCAACAGCAGCAACAACACCAACAACATGAACGATTAGCTCCTGTGAGCATACGCCGTAGTTATGATGACTCCGACTAGCAACGTCCGTGCGCCGGTCGGTCTATGTGTTCGCTGGTGTCCGCGTATATCCAGTAATGTTCGTGAAGTCAATTCAATCATCGGGGTGTCAGAATAGCATGCGATGGCCGCGGCGATTAACAATGAACGATCGGACACACAGGGTGAAAAAATGCGATATTCTAACACATATAACCACACACACACACACACAGCATTTCGGCCATTGGGGCTGCTATCTGCGCGCGCTAGGTGTACCTACCTGCCTGAAACGAACTATCCATTGCCGACGTACGAAGTCGGATGATGACCCCCACCGATGTAACCTGTGTGAGGCAGACATCACATTTCATCGATTCTCGGATATCCGCCAGTGCGAGGGCAGCGGGCGATGCCTCCGCCGCGGTTCGTCAAAAACCGGAAATAGTGTAGTGATTTGATTTTGTCTCGTAGCGGCAACAGTAGCAGCAATAATAACAACAACAAGGAAAATCACTGAGAGCGAAATTCAACAATATATAATATATATATATATATATGTATATCTAACAGGTTCATATCATTCGTAGACAGTCTGTACCAATGTTCGGGACTGCTACCCTCATGTTTATGGTTGTGCATAGACATATATATAAACATATATATATATATATATATATATATATATATCAGATGTTGGTTCTTGATCGTTGGCGGCGTCTTTTCGCCATGATGATGGTGATGTTGTCACAAGTGCCTGCAGCAACTTATCTCTCTAGGCGAGGTATAATAAATAGCGCTGGCCGGCCTCAGCTTATCGAACCCCCGTCTCCAGATTGCAACTGTCGACCGATAAAAGGGCGAAAATATGAAAATTGTGTAACAACCATCGAGGGAAATCCAAAGATCAGGCCTATATATACATATATATATATACACCGTGTTTGTCAACTGTATATGATACACGTGCGTGGCAACGGAGCATTTTGAGCATGAATATTGAAACACAATCATAAGAACTGATTTCGACTTGTCATCGCTACAGTCATAATTAGCTGATATTCAAGCTAGAAGATTGTACTCGGTTTTATCCAAAACCGTAATTGAGTTTTTCATTTCACGAAGCAAACGAAGAACGGAATTATAAAGAAAGATGTATATATATATATTTTTTTTTTGAAGTAAGCATTTTGGGATAAGCTATTTATATTTGTGAGAAAAAAGAAATGCATTTGATTTCAGCTGATTTCGCTGAGAGCCTACTTCGCCTCGAGGGGCGGGAGTAATGACCTCATAATATCGCTTACATATGTTATATAACAGTAGAAACGATTGACTGGTCAGTTGCTTCTGGATGATAAAGCAAGCTACTATCTAATTTCGGCCATTTGGTAGACGTGGCTTTGTTCGAATAGAATAGCCAAGCTAGAAGACGACGATATATAAGAATCAGCACCACCAGCAGCAGCAGAAGCTATAAAATAGCTGCTATAGGATATAAAATATATGGCGGAGATGCTGGCACCGACAGCGACAACAACAACTTAATGGGAGTTGATATTACATCTTAAAATAATGTCGCAATGCAGTAGCAGCAACAGTCTGACTTTGCCGGACAACAATTCTCCGTCCGCTTCTAGAATTAGTAGTACGAAAGTAGCTCTGAACCATGGCCCAAGAAACAATGCCTAACTCTGTCCAGAGTCCAAAGACAAACTGAAATAAAAAGGATAGTAATGGTTTCAAAATCATCAATTGGATTCTGTTCATGATAACAAGAACAATGATTATTATTGTGGTGGTGATGGTGATGATGATGATTCGTTGTATGGAAAATGTAGCTGTAATATTAAACGATTTTCATGTGAACGATGACAATGATGATGATTGTAGAAAAGTGAATACTGACTAATTCAATTAGTGATAAATCAGCTTACTTCAACCTGATGAGAGTGCAGGGGCCGTAAAGATCCAACCGGCCGTACACGTTGAAAGCGCAACTGAACGCACAGCACGAACAACCAGCAGTGTAGTGAAAAACGCTTCTCTCGCAGGACACCCTAAGATATTCTCGTATTCTAGGCCAGTCGTGGCCTCTCTTACACTTACCCGTCCTTCGGAGATCGCCCCGGTTCAATGGCTGAATTCAGATCATCATCAAACTCTGACCAGATACAAAGCTTCTGAGATGAGTTCGTTCCGTCTGCTCTGCCACCTTGTTAAGTCGCTTGGCGCACCACAATATTTCTTCTCACTGTCGAAGTGCAAACAAAATTCAAATTGATAGAAATCTCTCTCTCTCTCTCTATCTCTCTCTTTATGTGATTTAGTCCACCATCAGAGCGGTTGGAACGAAAGTATCCGATATGTGGACCAAGACAATAATTCTCACTGTGGTTTGGCAACGTGTAAGCGTTGCTCAGGTGGGTCAATGTTACTCGATGTGATCCACTCGAGAGAGGGAGAGAGAGAGTAGCAGAGAGACAGCCGGAGCTGTTTGGTATATCCGAGCCGATATCTGTCATATTCATGTCCATCATAGAACAAAATCCTCAGCAAAGGCAGCGCCATGCGACAGCCTCAGCCTGGCCAGGTCGGACACGCCGACGTGACATGTAACAGATTGATCGAATCCTCGTTACTCGAAATTGTCAGTAAACATTCACCCGTCTGACGCCTACAGCCTCGATGAAGCCAACTCAACGTCCATGATGGGCATTGAGCGTGCAAGTAATCTGTCATGGTGAACATCAAGATGTATGCTTATATATATGCTCAAGATAAACTGGTAGCGCGAAGTGTCCAGCGGAGAAGCTCAGTAATGTATTAACAATACAGCTACCGGATAGAGAAGGTAACAAATAACGCCGTTGAAGACAAGAAAACAAGCTGTCGCGTGCTCGAATTTTGTAGTTCGCTTTAAGTGCGGGATGTCGATGCGGGGCATGTCTTGATTTGAAAGATTCGAAATGAGTTGAAAATCGATGATTTTTTGGATTCGGAATTGATGAATGCCCATGGGTGTGTGTGTGTGCTGGTGTGTTTTATCTAAGCTGTATTTTAGAGAAGATATTATTTGCATTTGTATTGTTCGTTGTGGCCGACTAGAAATTCATTGACAATATTGATCAGATGCTACGAGCGACGACAGAGCGTCCACACCCACAGCTGACAGCGGTACCAACGTTAAGCAGTTGTCACTATCACTTGTTGCATTTAGCGTCAGCTAATTATGACCGCAACTCAGATTAGCTCCAGTAAGATTGCGGCAGTGTACAGTACTTCAGCCATTTCATCAACAACTGCTCCGCGAATAGGGCAAGAAAGGTTATTATTATTATTATTTTAATAATCAACACGAATACCATTATTGTCATCATCGCCCTTGCGGCAACAGCAGCAGCAGCAGCAGCAGCAACAACAATCACTGATCCATATCACTGAGCTGACGAAAATACTCGCCTGGCCGAATTAGTCGTCTGAAGCGAAACATTGGCGGAATTCTCCCCCCACCCCTCAACCCGAGCATCACCCCAAGTGGCATTCAGCTTCTTTATCAGCCATTAAGACGCTTACACTAAATACAGCCATTCCGTTCACTTCATTATATGACCATGGTCCACCACTGTGACCATTTCCATCTTCAACTGTTACCAAAATGTTGCACATCCGAAAATTGTGCCAGTCGCGATCGTAAAACGCGGATCGCGCGGACGCGTTGGCCCCCTCCAGCTAACGAGTGACCGCTAAAACAAATTGGGGCTGACTGTGATACCAATAGACCCATATACATATATATATATATACAATATTATATATATATATATATATATATATATATATGTGTGTATGTGCGTGTGTGTGTGTGTGCTGCTATATGGTACGGTAGCAGCATATCATGGGCAGAGGCAACAGTACTTCTCATTACGTGTACCGAGTCAAGATGCAACAGCTGCACCACTACCACCATGGCGGCGGCGGCGTCGGTGGTGGCCCACTGCTAATATAAATAGCAACATGAGCGTTCCAGCTTCAGCATCGGAGCTTCACGATCGGCGCGCACGAGATGCAGTGGTCCGCAACGCCACCAAAGCCGCCACTCGTAATAGTATAATGGTGTGGTAGTAATAGTAAATAGAAGGCAGCGGCGGCAGCAGCAGCAGCGGTTCGTATATAGTGGCAGTCCTGCCCTTTCACCCATCCGTTGCTTCGGGAAACGATATAAGAACCGGCACCATTTCAGTTTGGAGCACTTTTCGTAATCGTATCACGTTGAGGGTCTTCACGCATCCTTGCCACTATTTCGGGGGCAACACCACCTTTTGCCACATAAGACACAGGCCACGCACGAGTGCATGCTCGCTTGAAAAGTTTTATCAAGACCACATAGCCACAACGGAATCGTTCGATTCGATCGTACGAATGTTAGCTGATGGCAGCTGATGGAATATATATGCACCACATATCTCTATGCATGAATCCAGCATTGGATTAAGGCAATTTACGAGGAAGAACCGAAGACAGAGGGAAGTCAAGGAATAAGGGAAAATTGTCACTGTCCTGAAGTCTACTTGCTTATTATATTAACAACCTTTAGTGGAAGGCAAAAGGTATGGCCGATGGTCAGGAGAGATTTCTAATTATCATCATCTTAGTTAGAGATAAGCAAGATAAGATAGTGTCTAGCCTTTCTACGTGTGTGAATTCTTGTAACTATGATTTATCACCACACTTTAATTACACAAAGTGATCACTGTCTTCTTCCAACCCCAGATGATGCAGTTCTTGTATCTTTGACTATTTGACTAATTGCGGATGAAACACCAGAATAGATGGAATGAAAGCGAGATGAAGATCTTGACGAATTGAATGTGTCTTAAAATCCCGTCCACTGCGACAAGAACAGCAATCGATCTGTCTGAATTTAGAGCTTCTTCCATTTTGTTATTGAACTCTTCTGTCCTCTCAAACATGCATAAGAGCAGAGATAACCCACTCTATCTCTGCTCCTATGCATGTTAAAAAAACTAAGCGGCTAAACTCAGATCAAAAGGCAAAAAATAAATTCGGCTCGGGTCATAAACATAAGGCTGCGTGATTCATCCTTCCTTTTAGGCGAGACAAGCCAATTCGTGTACATAACCAAGCTATTCTTGATATGTGAGCAAATACACTATTACAATGTAATTGATTTCATCAGAGATCAAATTCAGAGATGTAATTGATTTCATCAGAGATCAAATTCAGAGATGTAATTGATTTCATCAGAGATCAAATTCAGAGATGTAATTGATTTCATCAGAGATCAAATTCAGAGATGTAATTGATTTCATCAGAGATCAAATTCAGAGATGTAATTGATTTCATCAGAGATCAAATTCAGAGATGTAATTGATTTCATCAAAGATAAACATTAGCCGATGACCCCGTCCTTCGTCCCAGCCATCAACGGGTAGCAGAGCCCCGAGCGAGGTCCTAAGCAGATATCGGGGTTTAGTCCTGGCAATGCGGCTTTACTCCATACGGCTATAAGCTGGAGATTGCTGCAGTTGATGATGCTGTCGTCGTGTGTGCAAGAGCTGAGGATAGTTTTTGCAACTGTATTTCGTCTAGGACTCCTGTCGATTTGCCTGCGAGTGTTAGCCAACCGTCGGACCGTTTCAGCTACGCGTCGAATGAATTCGACACGGGAAACGTATCCGTTATATCAGATGTAACGGGGAACGAAATGATGCACGGGCAGACTTCAAATGAGAATTGCAATTTGCTCTACCCGCAAAGCCTAAACCAACGTCGCCACTGACGATTGCCCGGTCGATTGTCGAATATCGTCTCGATCAACCGACAGACTTCACTTGGTGCACAATGACTGAGACCCCTCTGCGCCTATTCGGCCGTTGGCCGGGACAGCCAACGTGCGTTGTTCCCTTGTAGAATACCACTTCTTGGGCTGCAGCAGTGGGCGGCAAGGGGGAGTAAGCCATTTTAGCTTCGTAGATGGCCCCTGGAAGGCACTTCAGAACCGCTTCAGGAATAAGTGGTTGCTCTATCGCCAGGCGGGCATGGCATCGAGGTTGGCGTCCCTCGGTCTAGAGCGCAGCTCCACCATCACCACAACTCTAGCCGGTTTGACCAGTCAAAGGCAGGCAGCTTATTCAGCCAGGATGAAGAAGTCGGGCGGCCGCGGACGAGCGCTACAGCTTCCACCGGCTGTATAAGCGTATTCATATCACCCTGCAGAGGCTGGGAAGTCGTCTGTTGCCTAGCGGTTGTCTGCCCGCCGACTGGCAGACTCTCTGGCCTCTGTCGATAGGTACATAGGCCTAGAAGCGCTTGCCTGTCGAGAGGTGGCCTCCTTGGTTCAGCGTCGACCCTCGTCAAGTCAGCATAATGGCGTCTAACGTCAAAGGCTTTCGGCCCTAAAAAGACTCAAAGAAGGTAACGAGAGGGAAAAAATGTCCGTTAGTACTCAGTAGAAAATAGCCAGTGGTACGCTGTATAGGGAACTGCAGGTGCACAGATCTTCTCCGATATTCGTTTGCTTTCAAAAACCTCGAACGAGACGAAGTCGCCTGAAGAAGAAATAGAACTCATCACGACGAACACCACGCGTGGCCCTTCCCTCTCAAGCGGGCGGTAAGGATTTGAACCATTGGTTCAAGGGAGAGTTGATAGCCGGCCCTTACGAGGTCCAAATCGTCCAGGCGACGTCGCTATCTCCCTCGCGCAAGAACGTGTAAGGTGCAAGAGACGTGTTATATGTATGTAGCCCTCCGTCTCCTCGTCAGGGGTCGCGCTCGCCACTGTCCCCCGCTTGTGCTCGTATGCGACTGCACCGCCATATAACTGGATGGCGGCAGTCCGGCGGACTTTTCTACCCTCTTATGCGACTTCCTCCAGAGAATACTTCACCCTATACACGTCCGACGCGTTACTCCACTGTTATTATGGCAGCTATCGCTCCGGCTGGTGCTACGGCGGCGGCGGATTCGCGTAGCTGTCCTCTTGTTCCGGGAGCTGGCCCACTCGACGAGGGGTAACGGAGGACGACAACGGCGGTGGCGGCGACGACGACGAGAAGAAGAAGAAGAAGAAACAAATTTCCCCTTTTTTTTCTTGTGCTGCCTCGATGCTCAGCTCTTAGTCGAGCAGCCGGCAGACCCCAGTCCATCCGGGGGCATCCGCTCTGCCCGCTCTTCTGCCTTCTTCCGTCTCTGTGCTCCTGGTGGTTCCCGGCTTTCGGGCCATGGTTCCCGCATTCGTGTGCGTTGCGTGTGTCATTCGAAAGAAAAAGCGGAAATTACTCAGGACGGCGGCGGCGGTGGCGGATCTTGCCTGCTGCCGGTGCTGGTGGAGCAGGGAGACGAGACGACGCCGAGGGTCTGCGACACCGACGGCTGGGTACGGACGAGGCGGAGGCGGAGGCGGCGGCGGCTTTTCGTGGACTCGCCGCGTCGAGCCAGCGTACAGCAGGCAGACTGGCAAGGGAACGAGCGAGCCAGCAGTGCGATTGTCGGGCCCTATCTGTTCGGGTCTCTTTATGAAGCGAGTTGCCGAACGCATGGCTAGGAGTCGAGAACACATCATGGTGTGAGCTGCGGCAGCGACGGCGGCGACGGTAGCAGCCTCACTGAAATAACCTCCTGAGTCGGTGCTTTTCTTGCGAGCCTCTTATCGAGCACGTTCACGTTCAGCGGCCGACATTGGCGAGAACAGATGGAGGAGCAGGTAGCGTTGCCCGTATAGAAAATAGAATGAGATTACCTTGCGAAAAAGAACAAGTTGTAAAGTGCTTTAAAGGATCGATGCACCTTATACGTGGCCTGAACAACTGACATTGCAGCTGACGCAGACCGTAATGTATTAGGCAGTCATGTTCAGAGAGAGAGAGAACAATTCTCTAACAATTTCGAGAGGAGCAGGTGCTCTAATATCGATAATTCGATGCAGGGTGAGCTGTGTTGTCCTCAGCGACCGGGAAAACAAGTGTGAAGATTCTCCCAAAATTTCCCGAGTGAAAATGAATAAGCATTTGCAAAAATACTTCACTTGTGATACAGAAATAATTAGTTTTATTTGGAAAAAAATCTATGTTGCGTCAAGCTCTATCATCCACATAGAAATCAGACTGAAAAAAAAATTGATAAATAGCCTTCGTAGTGTGGTCGATAGCAGGGCCGTCAAGGGGACCGATCTTAGGACAGTATATCTGTTCGAAGTAGGCAACTGCCGCCGAAAGACCAGATGAGGAAGGCATTATTCACCAAACGGAAATAGAGAGAAAGAGCGATATCAAGAGATACAGAGACACAGAGGTAACTAGTTTATGTCCAGCCAGATGGAACGCACTGAAGGTGAAGAACGTGGATTCAAGCGTTGCAAACTATTAAAATGAGGAAACATACTATGAACAGCTAATAAACAGGTTCTAATCAGGGCCGGGATATACCGAGACTAGAGTTGGCCTAGAAGTGCTCGCCCTATGAAATTTCTGAGCGAATATAATCAGACGAAATGGGAGACGTTACGATTACCTACTGACATAAAAAGATTTCCAAGGTCCCTCCAGATCGATACTAGCTGCCTTGAGTTCTTAAGCCAGCCCGCTCTCTAGCATGTTCGACATTCACCTGTCATGAAGGAAATTTAGCTCATTTCATGATGCTGCTGCTGTTGCTATGAGACGTTCATTGAAGTGTGGGCAGAGCGATCCGAAGTAGATTAAGTCGTTTCGAAGTTTTTGTCCTAAGACCCAACTCAGAGGGAATAGCTTGGCTTTACTTAAAGCAGTCGATTCCGTTTTTGTGAGCTCCGGGGGGGGGGGGGGCGGCACATTTCTCGATTCCTTGGGAAAAACGCTGGGCAATGTTTTCACGAAAGAAAACTGATCGCACTTCGTCAATAAATATCTAGTAGGTCTCAAGCGACGTAGCCGATTAGAATTCTGCACAGACTTTACCTTCTTCAAATGACCTCATTGCACACTCATATATATATATATATATATATATATATATATATATATACATAACAGAATAAAACTAAACAGGTAAAGAGTGCACATGTGTGACTTGACCCTGTGACTGGCGTTCGAGTTTCCAAGAGAGAGGCAATGCCGATGTCCGTCTTCGCCATTTGTTATTCTCCACTGCGAACTTGGGAAGTTTCGCTCTAATGGTTTCTTCTTCGGCGAGATGTGCACCATAGCACGACCTTGATGCAGAGCTGGCGAAGCTGTACGGGGCGGCACAGTTTTGACGGATTTCATTAGATCAGTTTCACACCACCATACACATACACTCAATCCTATTACAGACTATTCTCACATGTCTTCATGTCACTGCTGCTATGTTCGCGTATGAGATTTCTTCTATTCTTGTTATAGTGTTGAACGTTCATGCGATGTTTTCCTACAAAGTCTCCCAGATCTCCTCTTGCCCTCCCCCGAAGAAAACGAGTAAGTGAATTCGTTTTTATTATATACTACAGCAGCCGTCTGTATCTGCCGAAACGATGTTGACGACGATGACGTCGTTCGCTATTACTGCTGTTTTTGAGCTGACCGTCAGCTGTTGTTCCCCTATATGATAGGGCTCGGAAACATCTTTGGGTATTATTACTTCAAGAACCTACAACCACCACCATTCGATTTCTGCTAACCTTTAGGGAAGGTATAAACATTGGGTTTGCATTTCATATGGTGTGGACTCTATAACGTGACATACGCGATTGAAGAGCATCAACGTTCTTAATTAGAATAGCCCATCTCACTCCCCGATGAAACTATTTTTCTGCCTAATCTGGGGAAGGACAGTATGTGAGCACCTCTTAGACAGCATAGCGCTGATATGAAAAAAAGCATCCGGGAATGAACAGATGACCGCCGGGCGTGGTCATCACCGTTCAGTACGCGTTCCGACACGGGCAAAGGAACAAGGGGCTCTGTATTGGGGTGTTTACTGAGGTGACAGCCCGTTGAGAGGCACAACGATAAAGGCGCTATTCGAATTGGCCGTAGACTCCGCCGTCTCGAGTCCGGCGTTTGGCTGACGGCCGAGAGGTGAAATTGAAAAGTGTCACCCCAACTTCGCTACCTCCCAGATGTGAAGTGGCTCAAGTGGAGCATTTTCAAGGGACACAATCTTACATTCTGCACCGGCACCTGCCTCACAGCTGAAGGCAAGAGAGTGAAGGCGGTGTGCGGTGGCAGCTATAGGAAAGTGGGATTTGAATCGTAGACGTCCCCCAGGTTCGACAGTTTGACAGGTGAGCGAGGCACGACAATCACGCAGAGGAATAGCCAACGTCTCAAAGACCGCGAGGAGTCGAGAAAGCGATCGTGGCTAAGTTCTTGTGGTTCATGTGGTCGTCTAGGTGTCAAGGAGCGAACCCACAAAGAAATCCTCGTCCTAACTCGCTGACGTGCCGTGTCTCTCTGACCAACCGAGTGACCTCGTGTACGACAATGAGGTACACTTTTGTCGATTTTAGCTGATATTTCTACTGCGTGCAGGCAGTGCACGTCAATACTTTGAGATGCAGTAGGAGTATTGAGGTGAAAAACGCCGACTGACCGGACTTCTTTGATGTATCTCCTCTGACCTTACGTATATTATAAATGTAAGTGTTATATTACACGTTGTAGAGGATTCGAACGTCGATCTATTTGACGACAATGAATACATTAGCGATGTCCCATTTAGTCAAGCCGCACCTATTCCTTTCCACATTGATTTATATCGTATGTTTTACAGCATCGAGACAATTAAGTAGAAAGGAGCCGTAATTAAATTGTGCCGCCTCGTCATTTTTTCTCTGCCCCCATATTTCCAGCTTTACGCGCTACGTGGAGTAGATTCTATTTCTGTTTCGTTTCTTTATGCATATCAAAGCAAAAGGGATAGCTAAGAGTGTCTCTGTCCTTATAGTACTTATCGTCCTCCCCTACAGCTTTTTTGCGGACAGCCTACTGATACGTGTCTCCTCTATCTTAAGTCATAGGGTCATACTAATAGCTAGTTAGGTGACCAACTAACCTTGCTATACGGTAGCCATATTTATGCCACTCAGGGCTATCCCTGAATCGCACGTTTCTTAGTAATAGTATCTATAATGGATTTATACCAAACTGGGTGGTTATCTCACCATGAGCAGAAAAACACACCATACAATTTATGAGACGAACTCCATAATATGCGATATTGTATCACAATTCCATTCACAGTACGAATCTGCTTCAGGCTGATGTTTTTTTTTCAGAAATTACATGTTTATGATATAGGATTTACGTACAACTATGACACAATGCTCCGAGAAGGGTTCTTGGAGAAGGTTGCGGAAAAAACCGCGTCTTTAGCCTAAATATCCCCACTTCTATTGCACCGTATCTGCTTATAGGAATGTTCTGGCTATACTCCCTCCAGTTCCTTGCTGTACAGTTCAAAGGGTTTCGACTCCTTTATTTTGCTATTAATAAGTAGACGTATGGGCCAATTCATAAGTTAGGACACGTGGAGATTGAAGCGCGGGCCGAGAGATAGAAACCGTCATATCCACTGACCTCAGTTTTCGAATGCCTGACAAATTTAGTCTTCGAGGCTCTCTTCCCTTCCTTGTTGAAACTGAAGCAATCGAAACTCGGCGAAAAGTCGCTACTGCATAAAGCCGCGAGATGTTAAATAGACTGACGATTTTAGAGGTTCGCAGAACGAGGCGCAACTCGACCCTGGACTCATTCGCTTTTCTCCTTTGAAGGAGCATATCAATGCTATTCATTTATATCTTTTTGATTATCAATGCGTTAGGCATTGTCCTCGCACCCCACCCTTCTTTCTGGCGTCGCTATCCATCCTCGTTGTCACCAGGACTCAGACCTTCAGCAGGGAGGTGGACTCTGTTATTGTTATGGAAATATAGAACGTAAACCCACAGAGCTATCTCTCTGTCTCTCTCTATCTCTCTCTCACACACACACACACTAATTTCTACATTCACCAACCCGACTCGTTGCTAATGCGCGCACTCCGGCCGTTCCCTGACGATGCTCCATGGGGATCGACGTAGAGTGGCACGACTCACCAGATGATGGTTGCGGGAGACAGCTCGTGAACGTCAGTAGTCTAACGGGTGGCTTTGTTGAAGCGAGATGTAGAATTGTGAGAGTGGCATTCAGGCGGCCGTGCTGGACATCAGAGACACTCGTTTGTTGGTTGATGCTAGCTGTCGACCGCAAATGAAAAACGCCGGTCGGAGTACAGTTCCAAGGGACTACTGGTAAGGCTCTCTATAATTGTGAATGCGCCTGCAGCTCCCCTAGCCAAGGCATCACAAGACCCGCCTTGAGTCTAGACCCCCCACACACCTCGCAGACGGTCTCAATTGCCAGTGGAAGTCCATCCTAAGAGTCATGGTGTTCCCAGGGCTAGCTGTCGTATGGTTCTTCCAGCTCCCGTGGCGCGGTTTTTAAAGCACAGCTCCCTCTCTACTGAGAGCACACTTGTGAAATATACCCTTTAGCCAGTTCTCGCTCAGCACGGGAAACTGCGAAATATAGTTCCACGTCTGTATCTGCTCACATAGCACGGGCCAGTACGACTGGCCTATGTGGATGTTTCGTTGGGAATCTAGGCTGGGAAACGGCCCCTTTGAGCCTTATGTAGGTGCGAACGACACGAAATGAGAAGCGACAAGCAGGAAAGTTTTCAGCTCGAAGGCAGGTGGCTGACGCTCATCATCGTTGTTAAAGTTTACGAAATATACCAGGCTTATTAAGAACCGTATGCCGAAGCCTTTGTTTGGCTAGCCACCTAGCTAGCCAGCAACTCGGAACCAGCTGCTTTCTCATCTTCAAGATGTTTCCAGAAGTTAACGAAGAAGGAAGAGAATGAAAGCCTCGTTATGGGTCAGTTGCGTTAGCGTCGTATAGCAGATGCCTTGAAGTGTTGCGGAAAGCTCCGCCGCTCAATAAAACTAATATATCATACGCTACTGAGGACCGTAATGTAGTTACAGAAACAGGACTAGCGGTTTCAGTTAGATTTGAGCTTAGAATTGAGCCGCTAAATTTCGTACATAAGTGAAATGCATAGGAACCCAACGTGCGTATCTTAGAACAGTGGCATGTTAGCTGCTACCGCATCAGCGGACGTAGTGTCTTACCCCTGATACTTCTTGTAGGAAAAATGTTCACCTGCACTCAATGAGATTAGTAACCTGTTTGCCGCCTCGCTACTTAGCACTGACGACTCCGGCTCAGAATCATTAGGGTAAAGAACTCGTGTCTGCGAAGCTACAAAACAAACTCACAGTCTGTGAGAGTCCATAGCCGTTCGTGGGGAGGGCAGACCGCTGTGTTGTTCAAAGCACGGTTCGTTTATGTTCGCTTTCCACTCGTGAGTGCGGGCATCAGTTTGTACTCGATCAGGACCAGGCCAAGTCTGAAGAGGGCTTTCACCCCGCCCCGCTAACGGGACCTTCCGCTCAAAGTAGCCGACTGTATGACCAGTGAACTCCACCTTAAAGTCAGCCTCGAACAATCGGCTGCTGGGAACGTTCAGAAAGTTTGTCGTTCCTACGCACACTGTCGTTCCACCGTAGCTGTCCAATTATAGCAGGCCCATTATTTAGGCACAGTCTGCCGTTAACCCAGAACAACCTTATACCGTTGTTGCTGGGAGCGAACGAGCAGTACGATTCTATCGGTAATCATTTTCGAACCCGCCCAGCTTCTTCGAGTCCTACGTGTGTACGATGTTCGATGTGTAGACGAAATTACTCGGGTGGTCCTACACATAATGCTGTTGCTTAATGTTAGACACAGCCAGGGCCCATAGAGTTTAGGTTGATTGTTGCAAACGACATTTCAAGGGAATCATTTCGACACTACAACAATATGGGGGTTGTAAGAAGCTGCCCACTTTGCAACGAGTCGGTGACAGCAATTAAGAACAGACGATGCTAGAAATTAGCCGAATAGATACAGCCCACATCGTAACGAGAGAGGGAAGCTGCTGAGATAGCGGAACAGAAAATGGGGGCGAATCCTGTTTAATGACTGCATGAGTCCATGTTGTTGTTGTTGTTGTGGTGGTGACAGAGTTTGTTCGCTTGAGCGTAAATAGACGAAGGGGAGAGTTCGCTCTAGTGAGTTTGTGAGACCCCCCAACGAATAACTTAACGAGATTTACTCGTTTATATAGAAATAGTGTAACGAAACAAAGATAAACGTTGACTTCTTGATCGATCTACCGAGAATCATGGAGGAACGCATACGGCTGTTGTTTTGCAAACGCCACCAACAGCAAGCGTCTTCAGTATATCAACAAGTTGACTAGTTGACGGCTTGCTTATATATGACACTACTCTTATAGTTGATCAGTTTCGTAGCGTTAGCCCGAGTAAATGCTGATTATTTACTGAAATGTAACAGCGTTGTTGTGATAGGTCAACGGGTTAAGGCCAAGCACGTCATTGCGCTTTCTCTCTTTACGAGCCTGATTAAGCTCATTAGCCGATACGACCCTCGCCCTTCCCCACGATGCTCCGACCCCTTTGCAACAGTTCTCCAAGCACATGACTTCGGCCGCCAGCGGTGGCATACACTCCGATCTGAAGCCACCAGGCACCGTGTCAACTGCCGATGACATTGAGGGAAGGAACAACGCGCCCATATATAGACGACGATAATGTAGCGACATGGAGGCGAGAACAAGCCACGCAAGGCTTCAAATGCTTTTTCCTCTGATACGTCCGCTGAATTAACGTCGCCCGACCTGACAATTCCTGCGTGTGTGTGTGCGCGCGCGTTGCGTACACGGTGAGCCCATGAAGGGAGCTGTAATGAACGAACCCACACGAATTGGTAAAAGTGTCCTCCCAGACATTGACAGATTGTCAGAGGTATAATGTCTCTGTTCGTTATCAAGAGTGTTAGATCTATTATTTGCTGCCTCTATTTTGGGGGACCATCCAAAGTAGAAACAGCGAGACAGCTTCTTGGTGTTGATATCTATACGTAACAGCGGACAACGCATTTTACTATACTATTATTATTATTAGTATTATCATTTTGCATGGAACTGAACTTCGCAGCTGAAGTTGTGACATATCTACAATAGTCTACCACACCGTATACTATTTAGCAAGTCGTATTCAGCAAGACGTTATCCTATCTTTTGTGTGAGCAGTCGAATGGCCGGTGAACGTTAGACCTCCGGAGGCGTCTTCTTAAAAGGCGACATGTGTTTATTGACGGAACTGCCTTTTTCGCAATGATTAACGTCGTGTTAAGAAATATTAAAACCTGTTCAAGTAATTAGATATGTAACAAACAACAATCATGTGCTAATATACTACTGCTTACTGCAAACACGTCACGGTGATGCGTTTTTGTGCAATTTTCCCCAATCCACATATCTGGGCATCATCTTTCTCTCTAATTCTCATATGAAATGCGTCTGTCCAAGAGACAAGTTCAGCAGTGAACGCGTGTTTTCCCCATAAAACATCGGCATGATTCCCGCGTCAGATTTCGCTACAGCCATTTTTTCTTCTCCTCCTGCCACTACTGCTGCTGCTGGCCCTGTACGAGGTATCAGCGCGAATAGCTACGCTATCAAAGTGGCCAGTCTCTCCACACGATTCGGGTGTCTAACGCCTGGCCACCCTCCACCGCTTACTCATGGCCATAGACTTGGGGCTCGTGCTCTGTTCCCCATCGTACACGGCCGTACCGACACCTGCTGGTCTGCCATCAGTCCTACGTCCTCAGACAGCGTTTCTTAGAAAAGAGATACAAAGGCAAAATATATCACCGGGCCCCCGCCCCCACAAGGCAGAGTCCCTATTGGCGGTGCCTTTACTGTTCCTGCGGGGTAGGGGCCGGCGGCGGCGGCGTCTATTTGATAGTGGCACGATGCAGTTGAACAGGGGAAACCGCTGAGTGTGCATTGTCGTTTACGTTCGTCGTTGTTTTGCTATCCTCCCTCCCGCCGTTGCATGCCGGTGTATTCGTATGAACGAGCGTCTGTTTTGCTTTTCAAGCAACTGTTGCAAGGCAGCCGGTCCGGCAAACGCTACACCTATGTTGATATACGCGTGTATCTATCTATTCGCCCCCCAAGCAAGAGGGAAATTTTACTAATACATTTTAGTAGGTCACTTTGCCAATTCTTCTCCTCATCGACAGACAGACGACGGATGGCAGGAGTCTGCCCATCTCGGGATCCCTGTCTTAAAGGACTCTCACAAGGCATAACCCAACGGCCAACATCGGAATGGGTGACTGTGTACAATGCTTTGTATAATGTGAACGATATCAGCAAAGACATGCTTTTCGCCACAATATGATAAGGGGCTCAGTGGCGAGGCATTCATGTACTTTCTCTTGGCTGTGTTTCGGAGTTGAATGTTGACCTCTACTTGCCCGACATGTGCTCGTAACATGGCTCCTAAAGTAAGTTGAGAGTCGAGGCCTGTCACATCACGGCAGGGGAACAGCTGATAGTCAGCTAAAATAATGTATGCGCTTTAAGATGTTCTTTGTTAAATCAAGCTCGATCACCTTGGAACATTCATCATATCCAGTTGAACAGGTAATGATTCTTTTCATAATGAGACGTCACTATCTCGAATGTTTGATGCAATCATTCGGGCACCCGTTAAATATTCATTACTTTTACACGATGTTTAGCTAACAAAAGCATATTGACTAGACAACGGGGATGGAGACACTGGGCTCTCAGTCTGTTCCACAACCGTACGCGTATTGGATTGGTGGCGTGGATTTTAAAGCAACAAGGAATTACTCCACTTTTCTTACGATTTTTCATCTTTTCTATTCTACAAGGTCAACTAACTGATGGAATTCATTGATTGGTGGAAGTATTAGGCTCATTTGTCTTACAAAGTAATCGCACCAGGTAACTTTGGGGGCAGCTATTATACTTAAGTAGAGTTTGATATGAAAGGGAGAATTCTACTCCAGAGGGACACGACAATTCATACAACTAATAATAAGAAAGCGTTTGTAATAATTTTATAACTCGTATTTTAATGAAGATCCACTTTGGACTCATGGATAAGTGGCCTAGCAACAGTTAACACGTGGTGGTAGACACATAGGTACCTGACGACAATGCTGAAATTTTAGCATCAAAAGTCAAAAAATTCAGCGATGACGGAGTTAATTCCTGTATCAAGAACTAAACCCATGTAATTTCAGTTGTTTCCATGTACGAAAGAGAACATTCATGTATGTACTAAATCATCGTAGAAAAATCCTTGGCTTCTTCACAGTTCAATTTAGCAGTTATGAACGTTTAAACGACCGCGATTTTTCATGAGACACATTATTACATCATTAGGGATATTCTTATGGAAGCAATGAGTTGAACTGCTTAGTCAGCTATGTTTATTGTCCATGTGGGCGGTTAAAGGCAAGTCCCTACGGAGGAGTTAAGACTATTAGTCTGATTCAGGCCGCACGACGTGACCTCGTAACATAGAGTTTTAAATTCACAGTCCCGGCGATGACTTGCCGGCAGAACAGCACAAGAACGCGCAATCTCGGATGTTGGCTCCGTAGACTGCCACGTGCCACAGATTTCATTGCAGTTCCGGCTTCAGTGCGCAACGTCTGCAAGCGCATAAGTAATAGCGAACAGCACCATGAACGATAACCGGAAAGCGGCGCTACACATGTGTCCTGTGGTGGGTTTAAAATGGCACCGCTAACACCAGGGGCAGATGAGCTCGTCGACGTACAGCGGCCTCCCTAAACGTTCTGGCCAAGGTTCCCTGCAAGACCCTGAAATCCACTTGATCACACAGTCTATGCACAGTACCGCATCGGCCATGAGGTCATCACCGTTTCGTGATATGTAGGCCATAGTGTCGCAAGATAGTCATCATGTTAATCACGTCTCCACAATATGAGTAGACAATACAGTATATATATCTGCCACGATCAGTGAAGTTCCACCAATGCGATCTGAATTGGCAGCTGGGACCGAGCATCAATTGCCGTATAAATCGGATGAGGTTACTGTTCGTACGAAGCTCTTATCAGCTGTGGTTACCACTCTCCCATGCACGGACTTGCAGGACGAATGATGACAATACATTGATGCTTACCTCCGTACAGCCTCATGCGTTCTCTACCGTTGCCTGTATTTGCCGAGGTGTTCGCACCCTCTTGTGTGTTCGAAGTTCATTCGTGTCCTCTCTCTCTTTCTCTCTTCCTCGGTCTTTCTGGCCATAACCGCCACACCTACCACACATACATGTTGCCGCTGGTGACTCCCTTGGGGCGGCTTACGGGACCTACTTTGGAGGGTGGCTACAGGAAGGATGGAGAAATGGCGAGGGTAACACAGGGTAAAAGCTACTCAGGGAGCGCCAAACGGTGCTTGTTAACACGATGATATTGCCGCTGTCGCCGGCGCCATTGCTGCTGCTGCTGCTACTGTCCCCCGATGTGACCCCCTACGAGAAACCTTCACTTCACGTGTCACGTATCTGCGATCTCGCTGAGCCACATCGGTAACAATTCCCCAGACAGGCTTGTGCAGTTGGCGCCGGCGACCTCGCTTAGCATTGACTGAGTTGGTTGGTTGGTATACCAACGAGGTGTACTGCTGCTGCTGTTGTTCTTACTCTTGCTATTGTTGTTGTTGTTGTTGGATGAGGAAATGATGGCGACACTCCGGTTGAGCACTGAAGGTGACTGTGGACGAGAAGTCCGTCAATTCAGCTTATGAGGGACGGAGAACTATGTGAGATAAGTCTGTTCAGTGACTGGTTAAAACCTAACAAAAAAAGGGTCGAAAAGTCCTCCCTACGTGCGACTATCACTGGCCTAGTAAATATGGATACGCAGACATTAGCTAAACGGTTCAAAAAAGAAACAGAGAAATGTGTATTTTCGTACAACGAAAAATAGAAATCATTTCCATTCGAATGTGGCTGCATCTGTTCTTTTTGATAATTGTTCTCATCACGCCAATACAAGTTGATGTTTGACAGAAGCAAAAGCGGCTTGCGTCTTTGGGAAGATTGTAACAACACAAAAATATCATCACCATAATACGACACAGTGTAACTTCGTTCAGCCTCATGATTGCCAACTAATTTGACCCGGCTCAAAAAGCAGGGTCCATGCTGAGGTTGACTTTGCTGAAAAACCCATTTAGATGCATGTATTCAAACAACAGCAGATTAATTAATTCGTGTTAGCTAGTTAACTGCTAACTGCGTAAGTTATTACAGCCCAATTTCAAATTAAAGTCGGCCCTGGCTGTGTGTCACTCATAATCGCTGCCCCGCCTTCCCAAGACTGCTACTGAAACATAAGCTGTACAACACGAGCTCTACAACACGCCACTAAATATTATGGATATGTTCAAATAATGTTCTGACTATGCAGACATCGTTTAGAAACAGACGCGAGATAGGATAACTCGATTGTAAATATTGACACTGACTGTCGTGTAGCCATTTTTGTAACATGTCGAAGCAACAACAGCAGCAGCAGCAGTAGTACTAGTGATGATTTGTTCACATCTCGTCACCATGTGTCCTATAATGTATACTCTCCGTATCGTCGTCATCATCGTTCGCAGGTCACCGCATGCAACGTTCAGCTCATACTCATAACCCCGAGTGTATATATATATATATCATTATGATGACATTTGTAATGCAAATCTTGTGATTGGGCCGCTCTGACTAACACTGACACGAGATGACGCCAGGGCCGGACTCTGACCGGGGCTACTTCTCCGAATCTTCCCGGCTCACAGTCTCATCTCATAGCCCGACCTCCTCCCCTTGCCTTTCGCCATGATGAAGGGAGCTTGCTTTTTTTTTCCGTTGCGGCGAATGTGCTCAGGGTGACGACAGCTTTGGCCACGAGCAGAAGCAGTATTCCAATGGCGTGTCGTGATACGGTGACGAGATTCGCGGCGACGGCAGCTCGAACAACATCGACCTACAAAAACTGGCGGACAAGTGCTAGGTGCGAGCTCGGCATGCCCCCTTCTGCCATCTAGCTATTGGTAACGCAAAGACCTCGGGCAAAGACCTAGGTCCTCAGCAAGAGCTCAAAGGGGAGAACAACTCCGACACTTGTTCACACTGAACCTGAATTATAGTGTGCTGTCAAGAGAGGGTGGGTCTCACTTTGATGTGAATACATCCCAAACATGCGAACACACGCACCTGTCTACGACGGATGGATGCTTGCGCGTATTTAGTGTTACACACACACACACATGAGATAAGCTAGCGTACGACGTGATACGATTGTATCACGCATGAACACGTCTGTTCTTTGCAATTCGGTTGTTGAGAGAAGGACAGTTTCGTGATTATGCTCATTGATGGAGGAGAGAAAAAATGTGCACGTTAATATGTCTACATCTATTTATTATTATAGCAATTTGTTGGTGTTCGGAGCATGCAGCTACTATGAAATATGCTCCCTCTATGGGACACATCTGTACGGCTGTTATGTTATTTGTGAAAGGATGTACGGGATCAGTCTGTTAAATCAGGCTGTTAAATAAATTATCCACGACGGGCGAATAAAACATTGATTTCTTTTTCGTTTGACTCACAACGGTAGACGGTCAATGAAAATCTTAGCGTATGAAGGAAACCTGGATCATCGTTGGCTTAATTCGAAATATTGAAGTTCGTAGATCGGATTATGATACATGACTATATAATTATATAATAATAATAGCAATAGTTTGTGAGAAACAACGTATTTTGGGCAACTTGTAGTGTGGGTGAGTAAATAAATAAACACAGAAGTCACAATGATAATAATAATAATAATAATAATGATCTAGTGGCCGATCTCACCAAATGAAGATGACATTCATAACTATTTACAACTATCGGTATAGCGCGTAATCGCCTCCTCAGAAAAAAGGAACTACACTCTATTTTATTGGCATCACCACAAAAGATGGATGATATAAATTAACACAATCACTCATTAATACAATGGCAAACCTAAATTTAAAATGGAAGTGCTTCCGGAACCAAGTGTCTGAAAACGATTCATTCAAGCATCTCCGAGATGTGCGGACCACGTTGTAGAAAACGGTTCGCACTCCTTCTAACTATGACGTAAGTGTCAGCATTTCGGTCTGACGCACGTTCGCCCGTTTTCCGAGCTGCAATCCTGTAAAGGGTCGTTCGTGGTTAATTAAAGTATTTACTTTATGTATTTAAACACGCGTATGCATCACACGTCCATTTATGATAGCTGTGTTAAAGCACGTTGACATTATTGTTGTTGTTCCGCGCTAATGGGCGCTGACCTTCCCTTCCACCGTGTTGTTTCAATACAACACGCAGTGCAAGCAGCAGTAACAATTGTATCACTCGTCTGATCGTTTTGCGATGACCAGACTGCCCTCTGTATACACACCTCACGTGTGAATGTATTACACTCATTACATTTACAACCGAAAGCATCAGGCAGCACTGGTTCCGTTCTTCGTCTTCGTCTTCTTCATGCGGACTTGTCTATTATATTCATTATATCTAAGGATAGTAAACAGTTGTCGCAGTGGCGGTTGATTTCAAACGATCAACAGCGAGCGGTGCGAGCCATCTTACTTTGTTGCATTTGGACTTAGTGGCGCCAGTTCGGGACGCGACGGTCGAAAGGCAGGATGGACCCTTTTGGTGGAAAGGGCACCTCTTGTCGCGGCTATAAATAGCGTTTCGTAATGGAACACAGCACGCTGTTCAGTGGCTTTGCGGTCGGAAGGTGTTACGAATCAGCGCGGATCTCTTGTAGCGTTGTGCGCCCGTTGTCGCCTATGCGTTTGCTTCCACCGAATGTGGTCCTGTTGATACGATGCTGAATTTCATCTGAATTCGCCGCCTCCCTCGGTGCACTGACGAACTCATGGTAATCATCTATGCATTGGACAGTCAGTACCGTATGAAGAGCTACCTAGAACGAGGGAGGGATTCATTGATTCCGAGATGAGAAGCGACGCTGGGGGTTATGTTCGGTGAAGTCGGCCACTGCGGCATCTACCACGGGTCTCGATAGGGAACGTGTTACACAAATGCGGACGATGCCTGCTACTTAGTACGTACGTGAAGGCAACGTGTTTATTGAATTAAAAAAATAAGCAAATAAACGTAGAAAGAAAAACAGCTCTGTCTCACCATTGGTCGCATTCGGTGACCAATTCGTCTGACGCGAATGGAAGAAATTTATAGTTTCAGAACGAATCATGTGGAGAAGGTATTCTCATAGCAATTATAGGATATGCAGACGGTGGAAGGTGTCGAGCAGAGTGGCAAATTAACACGAGTAACACAAGTTTTGGCTATAGCACTTGACGAACTCATACATTAGTATTTTGCTGATTACCAATGTTTGTTCATTCCTCGAATTCGTGTCCTAGGTTCTCTCGTGATCAAATCACGTTAAATTGGTATTCGTTTTTTTTTATTTGTATTATACAATCAGAAATTATAATATTATACAACAAGAACTATATTTCTCATTTGAATATTGTTTGTATTTGGTTTTCTCTGATTTTCGTACCATTGTTTGTTGGACGAACATGCTTTCATATGTGAAAATCTATGTATATTCAGTTCGGAAAACAGATCTCATATAATTTTGTCTCTGTAATCATAAAGTTCAACAACCACAAGTCGCAGCTAGCTGACGGTGCAGGACATTGTCAAGGTTCAGCAAGAAAAGATCAGGGTGCAAGTTCTTTGTAAGGGGAATGTCACGAATATTGATGTATTCCAAAACGAGTTGCTACAAGACAATGAGTGCCGATTTCTGACTTTCGATCGATTTCCAGGTTGTTTGCCATTTCGATGCAATGCGGCGTAACATGTATCATTAGTAATACCCAACCTTAATAACCGCGATGTCGATATTATCATACATATTCATACATAATAATATGTGTATGTGTGCATATATGAACATAGAGCAAATAGCGAAATGACAAATAAAATTAGTTGGAATATTATAGTAGCTAATGATAGCTTGCCTTATCATTATAATAAATTATTAACGAAGCCGGTTTTTTTTTCCTTTTCAGGTGAGTGTCCGCAGGATCTTGAGCGAATGGGAGGCTCCAGCTGTCGGAATCGAATGATGGTGAAACGCTTAGAGGGGAGACCATAAAAACGTTGTTGATAATTGAGGAATTGCCGTCGTGGTCTTCGCTTATCTCACACTGCCGATGTTCCGGTAGGATGTACGAACAACGTCAACCGTTACATGATATCCATATTGCGGAGTTTCGTAGGCTTATGGAAGCGTGAAAAATCCTAATCAATTGAATGGCTAGACAGATTGGAATAGACCATAGTAATGATGACTCTAGCGTCATCGAAGCCAAGACCAGTGCTACTCGCCTACCGATTCTCGAGAATCGAAGCTCACACTTCAACGACTTCAGGTCATTCTGGAGATATGCCAATATGAGTATTGTAAATTGCAGCTACAAATGAAGGCACGTTGAGGTTAATGGCGACATTAAAAAAGCTGGTGCTTTTAAAGACTCCTTCTCATCTGTGTTTTTGTCGCGGAGACCAGTAATTCTGGGTCTGTGATGGTGGATATTTGAGTGTCCCACGTTGTCCATAACAAATGAAAGTATCATCGACAAAATTCACCAACCGCCGGCAGAATCTGACGTCTCGGACCAAGCCCCAAGACACTGGCTGAATTTCTTGCTGAACCCTCTCCCCTAATCGACAAATAACTATTGAAATGTTTTCCGGTTCATATTGAAATGAAACACTAGATCATTGACCATTTCCACAATGTTCACCTCTTCGGTAGGCGTAATGTGAAAATTCAAGTGTCATGTGTAAAGGGCAAAGAAACTGGATCGACTGGGTTACTACCCGAGCGTGTGTGTGTGTGTGCTCGACCGTGGGATTGCACTTGCCTGTTCAGCAAGTCGCAGCGAGATCGGATCCGATCAGGCGACGGAACGGTGGTGTGTGCGGCTCTCTCTCGTATCGGAACGTGGTAGTAGAATAGTCGACAGTGGAAGACAGAGAACAACGAAAGTAGGAAAGGCTGACAAGGGTACGGAAGCGAACAGTGCTAGGTACGAGCAGATTCCATTAGGAGACACAGAGACTGCGGAACGGGTCGCCAGTGAGAGCGGTTTACTAAGAGAACGGATGAATGCTAGCTGATACCGTGTCCCCGTCTAAAGGCGGAGGTAGGTGCACCTCCTTCACTTCGCGTTCTTCGGGTAATAAGGGAACTCAATGATCGGCGCATGCCTTTACTGCTTCGTCGTAGTGCGTTTTTCAGACTCAGAAATAACAGTGGCTTTTAGGGGCAATCTGTTAAATCTGCCGTCGTTGTTGCTGTTATTATTGTTGTATACTTGTCATTGCGTCCACTCTTCGTGTGTTTGTTGGTCTGCCGCGCTGCACCGCAATATTAAAACATACGGAAACGTTCACCCGAACCCTCAAGCGTTTACCAGCCACCCCAACGAGTGGTTTGGCAGCAATCAAATGGCGTAATGGTGATCCGCGTAACTAGCTTCCGTAGCAGTCGAGCGATACTCGCACCGTTATTCCCCATGAATTGGTCTAAGATGCCGCAGGGTCAAGGGGTCTGGAGGAAGCTTGCCACCGGTGGTTGCCTAGAGGACAGATGGTCTACTGGGTGTTTTCCTTGCGGGAGTACGGGCCAACGGTTAGAGGCACTTGATAGGGGATGATGGCCTCTTATAAACGAGCGGGCAAAAGTCCTCCCAGCGCGAAGCCTAACCCAGGCCATCTAACAGGCAGTATTAGGCCAGCCGACAAACCAACCCGAACAACGTACTCCTGGTGCTCCTTGGCCTTTGCCAACAGCAGTCACTTAAGCATCTCGTATAGTCAGGTATTACCCCTGCCTAGTGGATAGTGGCCTGGCATTAAATTGCGGTGCGATATAGCGTCCCTCCCTCCTCTGCGAATGCGGCTTCCCCATTGTCCCTCAACGAAGCCTACCCAACATGAGCACCATTCGCCGTCGTTTCTCCACGGCGGGCCTGCTGCGCTGTGAGAGGTATACGCTAGTTCGAACGGCCCCCACCGACGGAGGCCATTTTATGAAAGCTTCGAGCACCCATCTCTCGTAAGGATCGCCACCGGCCAAATGGAAGCACCTGCTTCTTGAGGTGCGACCAGCATGTGCCACCACCTCCAATTTTGCCGCTTTCGCTCAATTGCTTTGCCGCTGGCTTGGGCGCGCCGCAACAACACTATATATTATATATATATATATATATATAGTTGAAAGTGGCAATGTAAGCCAGCCTAGCTTTACTGAACTCAGCCACACAACCGACGACGGTTCGATCTGCCTCAACCAGAAGCGGCAACAGCAACAATACCCCCAACTCTCTCCATGCTTAATATTATTATCCCTCTCGAATATACCTACGTACAAGTATACCGTATATATTTTGTAGGTTGCCACGGCGGATACTGCTACCGCTGACGCTAACCTCGGACCCACCCTCATCGAGGATCGCAACTTCTTTTCGCCTTCAACGTTCTGTTCTGCTGAGTTCTGCCACGCAACGCTGCCGCTTTAGAGTGAGACGATATTATCAGAGTGTAATCGAATTGCATGGATACGCCGACGATAGAGCACCACGATGAAACTTGGTCAGAGGGCGGGCAGACAAAACATCCAGGCGCGAGCTCATACCACCAGCGCCCTCTTCTCTTCCAATCTCGTTCGCTTTCACTGGTTCGTAATCTTAGTGTGCAGCTAATGGAGTTGTTTGATGGATATTCATTTATCTATTCATCCTCTACCGGAATCACTACGAACTCGCGGGGCAGCCTTCATTGGAAGTTGGCACCGCCATCGTTAGCAGCTGCAACAGAAGTATCATGGAGAGCAACGTCGGGAGACGTAGCAGCAACTGCTCTAAGATCCTCGATCACTCGCTGGAGTAATGAGGTAGTGTATATATATATATATATATATATATATACCAAGCAGAAAAATAGGCGAAGAGACGGAAACAGGAAAAGGCCAGAGAGGACGATAGAGTCGGGGAATTGAGCAACTGAGTGTGCTACCGCTACGGCCTTCTTCAGTGCTACAGCCTCCTTCGCGGAGAAGTAGATAACGCTGTCTCGATGAGACAGTGTTAATCTTGGGTAGAACAGAGCGTTGCTGGAAAAATAGACGTGAGCAGGAGATGATGGAAAGACAAGGGTTACGTGAACGGACAACTTTGAAATGATCAGAATCACCGGGGCGTCTGTGTCACACAATATCGCTCCCCGCTGCAGATGTTACTGTGGTAGATAAACGATATAGCAGGTTTAGAAGAAAAGAAAGCCTTTCCTTTCCTCAAAGAAAAAAACAAGCAAAGCACAGGGGGGCACATGAACGACTTAATTCGATTTCGATTCAACGATGCGAATATTCTCTCAAATTCTGAACAGGTTCGTCCCAGCGGGCAAGCAACGCCCGAGTCGTTCGCGTCTATATGCCTCCGTTGCGCAGCGGGACACACTCAAATGTCACTGTGATGTTGCTTGCTTGTGTTCCGCTGAATGCACATGGTTATATATATGGATGTATATATATAGTGTGTGGAAGAGGCGAATACCTGGGAGCTTCGTCGGCAAAATGACATAGGTTCTAGTTCCAATTCTTCTCTCGCATTTCGACCTCTACGTGGACAGAGCGAGGAACGCACTTGCCTATTGGAAGAATGTACCGCCCGTGAACAGAAACGATACAGACCCTTGTAAATCTGACTCCGCTATGCCTCCTTGACCTTCCAGCCGATCTCTGTCTGGGTATTTATACCCGATACCTCGTGTGACAGACAGCCGTCCCTATTGTTCCGAAGCAGTTCAATTGTAATTGTCACCGGCGGATGCAGATGATATTGGCGTTGGTGCAGTGTCAAATCTAATGGTAGCCCAATCCATTAGAGAACGAATTAAATGGATGGAACGATTCAGAGCGAAGCGAGGTAAACGCTTGCGAACGCGTTCAACCGCCCACCCGAGACAACGGGCCATAGCAGATCCCGAGAGCAACGGGAGCCTGCCAACTGCTGCTGATGAACTGAGCTGCCACCCATCGGTTGTCCGTTGTGTGTGCATACAACATACATGCATAGATCTGTCCATGTATCTGAACAGTATGTGTGAGTCTTATCTGTGTGTAATCGTGGACGGCAACAAATCGGCTTCTTCATCGTCGTCGTTACTGCCGCGGTGTCGGTACTGATACGACGTGGAACAGCCGTCGGGAGTAAGACTTACCACAATAGAGTGGAATACTGCTGGAAGCTCGTCGTCTTCACCGTTTGCCACGAGAGAGAAATGAGCAAGGGAGACTTCTGCTGCTGCTGCTGCTGCTGGCTGGGAACCTGCACTCGTTTCTTGTCACCCGACCGACCAACGAACGAACGAACCATCCATCCCACGCAAACCTCAATCAGATCCCGCCCGCGCCCGCTGTGCCACAGCCGGCCGCAAGCTGTTCTGCTTCACTGCTTTGCTCCACTGCTCTTGATTGCCTACTGACCTCTCTTTGAATAGACGCGCACGTCTCGCCGATAGAAGGCGTTTGAGTTAGAGGAAGAAAGTAAGAGATATACACATATATATATATATATATATATATATATATATGGGGGGGCACAAGTGCCATTTCTGTTGTTAATGATAGAAATCGGGTCGCAGTGACGATCCAGGCTGTTTCAGGCTTTAAGCTAAGGCATATACTTTGTAAAACGGTGCGCGGCTGATTAGTAATGTTGCCTAGATCGGTGATAAACATAGTCAAACAAGTGGAACAAAGGTCAGACTAAGTAGGAGAAGGAGATGTAGTAGAAATTGAAGAGAATCATACTGAACAATGCAAGAAAATTAGGTATTAGTATAAAAGGGGCCACCAACGTGTGGCTCACTGACAATGATTAGCTAACGCTTGATTGTTTATCTGTTTCGATGAATCTGTTAACGAGACACAAATGTTCCCTTTTCAATCGGTAAAACTGTATTCTCAGCCTATGGGAAAATTGGCTGCTCGGACGTTCATAACCCTCTTCGCTGGTTCATGAACTAAAGGGACTTCCGTCTAGATATGCGCCTCACGTTTGAATTCAGAACTGAGCTGCTTGCGTCATAGCCATACAGGAGTTAAGCACTGGTTCAGTTTACAGTGTTTGTCGCTGTTATCTCTCGGCGCTAGAATTATCCCTTCGCTGTTCATCAATCCTATGCTGTTATATATCTGACAGAACGATAAGCTCGTGCCACTTTTATAGTCCTTCTAAGTGTTGTATGTGAAGCCATACCTTGTAACTTTTGTTTTTTTAAGAGGTTGAAGGTGAATCCTTCATGGACACCAGGCTTCACAGCTGAGGTATTTGCCTGCTAGTGTCAGACTCTTACTGACTAAACTTAGAACCGATTTTGACGATTGGGGCACTGACCGGGACTGTCAACGTATTAATTCAGTCAGTGCCTTGCAGGGACCGGCAGTTGACTTTCTAACTGGATGGATGTAGTTACTCTGGCTGGTCCCGTGTTTCTATTCAGCGCTAAGTCTATTCATCAAGACGATACATTTCACGAGAACTTTCACGTCACAACACATAGTACCCATAAAAATCATAGACAATCATTTGAGGAGGTGATTAGCCTCTCAAATGTTCCCTGTTCGATGTCATTCGCTGCTTTAAATTAGCTGTTATGCCCTTAGCAGTTCTCTTCGCCGAGGGCATTAGATCCTCTCTGATGTTTAAAACGCTAATGAAGGCATACTCATTTAGGTCTTTCGCTCTTTTTGTACCGCTCAAGCCTCTAATCCTAATCTAATTAATGAGTCTGCCCCATGTACGTGGTTCTAAAGGGGCATAGACAACAGTCAGTTCTCCGCCTCAGACGAAACCTAAGGCAAATATACAGGATAATTAACGTGACTGGGAGCATAAGACTTCCAACCCAGACGGATTAACTATTACTAAGCCTTGCGTTCTTTGCTCATGTTATCTTGGTAGTTTATTTTCGTTGTAGTCGGCGGTTTTATGAACTGGATCGCTTTCACGATAGCAGGAAGTGTACGCTCATCTATCACATGCTACCGAGTCCTCTGGACGACAGCGGTTCGACGATGCCCGGACATCATACGAGCGAATGATGGCCGGACTCGTTTCGAAGTTTGTTGAAATTGTTCACGAAAGCTGACACTTCTCACCGAGTCATAAAGGGCCCAAGGGTATGCACGAATTGCGAATAGTCGAGTCAATGTTATGTACCGTTCCAGGGCTTGCGACGTGATCTTTTAAGATAACTTTAAGATACGAGTTCTTTGTCACACACACACACAGAGGCCGCTACCTGCAACTTGGTACATATCTAGTCCAGCTATTTACCATGACAAAGTGGCTACTTTTCTTGGACATTAGCCTAAGTGTTGGCGTGTCCCTAAATAATTCCGGTTCCCCTGCGCCTACTCTGTTATGGACCCACCTACCCCTACGGAGATGATGCCTCCCTTTATGGTTTTTCCCGTGTCGCGTCACGCACTTGCGATCTTGTGATCTTCGTGCTCTTCACATGGCCAACACGATGTCAAACCTATGTCACCACTTCGAGGTGGTGGTGATCGCGGAGCGTTCAATTGATTACTATTACTATGTTGTCGTGTCGGGATGCGACTATCCATAACTTATTGAAATCATGCTGGGAGTATACTAAAAAAGATTTCCGTTTTCGTCTCAGGGGCCTCCATACCCCCCTTCTCCCGAACCGAGACACTTCTGGCCACTTATCCCTCTGAGTATTACCTCGAGATTTGTCATGTATTCGGCGGACCCAGCTAATCCTCTGGTGAGAATCGACACTCGATTATTCTAAGCTCTGAAGTCACTCATTCATCAGATCGCGCGAGCGGTAGACATCGATTACACGCAGAAGTTATCGATACCTCCTTAGCCATTTTTGTCAATATATTTTTTCTTTACCTCTCTCTCTCTCTTTTTCCCTCCCTTCCTCTGAATTTCCTGATACGAGTAGCAACGAGGTGCCACACAGACGCCCTCCAGACGTTTTCAGAGCTGCGACTGCCAACGAGACGCCCTGTGCACACTTTATCAGCACGCACCGCTGATGCCGGGGCAGCAGAACAGGAAATAACTGAAACAAGTGATGTGGCACATAGACGTTAGGAAACAGCTAAAATAAAATAGGACAGGTTGATATATGCGAATGGCAGCTAGAGGGAAGTGAACGGGGGCGGAAGGGGGGCGCTAGCGTGAGAGAACCTTGCGGGGTGCCGCCAGCCATAGACAAGGGCAAGAGGTTTCTTAGAAGAAGGTCGAAGGCGCAGTGACCTTACTTGGTTTACCTTCGTACAAGCTCGGCCTCAAGAAAGAAATAGTGCCGACATTTCTAAGAATGGCGGCAGTAGCGACGGAGGCCGTACGTTCCAGCCACTGCTTACGATTACCATTGGCGCTGTCAGCCGGAGTATCACAGCCCACGAGTAACGAAACGAATCAAGGCGCATCCTGTAAAATATGGCCCGTTTTAATTTAGTATAATAGCTCAATGAGCTAAAAAGAATAACTACTACAGATGAACATCTCTCTTGACTCTCGAGAAAGCGAGCTGGGAAAAATGAAATTCGAATGCTTGTTCATTCAGGCTGCATCGGACGAATCCGATATGGACGTAAGTAACAGTGCTCCGAGCAAGGTTACACAGCATGAACGGCAACAAAGTGACACTTCCAGCAGAAAAGCGTTCAGAGATACATCGCCATATGTCGATAACTAAAATATATAGTATAAATATATAATATGATACCATGCTGCAACCCTCTTAACCCAAATGATATTCCATGTAGAAATCGACTAAATCTGTTGCTTGGAGAAGAACTGTCTGTCTATTGAAATTGAAATGAAAATCATCTTATTAAATTGACATTGATTTTTCCTCTCCTTTAGATTGAAGGAATCGTCAATTTCGCCCTCTATCCGGTTGCACTTCCCGTGCGAGAGGCGGCTGAAGGCAGCCAGCGATTGGGGCTCGATAAAATATCACAGCGGACTTTTTCTCTAGAACAAGCATCTCCATGTGGTGCCGCCGAAAGTCGAAAGCAGGTCGGAGGTATTGAAAAGGGCTTCTTGGAGGGCTGGAAAAAGAAATCCTCCATATTTCATCAGCGCACCTTCGGGTCACGCCGAAAGCGATAACAAATGAGAACGAAACAGCTGTCCAGGTGGTCGTCTACCGGATGAACCATTTATAATAGAATCTTAAAACTGGCTGGCCCAGAATATGAAACTGAATCGCCCTTCTTAATACAATGTTGACCTCTCATCCATTTGACGATAGAGCCAGTTGTAACTGAGCCAGCCGCGTTTACAACGAGCGCGCCGCTGCATTGGTTGTCGGCGGTAAACTGTAAAAATTGTTAACAACAATGATATCATTGTTGCTATCACTGCGTTGTTGGGAGGGTGGACTTATTTTAAGACCAAAAAGAAGCTCCTCCACTCCCGTTCCGCCTAAAACAAATCTTTTCAAAGAAACATGTTGTTCTATTAATCGGAGTATACCCATACCCTTATCGGATATCGGCCTCGACGCATTTGTTCACAATTTCTGCAATATAATCGCAACATCGAAATTTGGCCTAAATCAAAATCAGGTAATTGTACTATGGACTGCCACCATTGACTTGCTACAGTTCCGATCTCGCCCTCGAGTTGGTCCATTGACTGTTCAAACTTCGGGGTTGAAACTTAAGTTTCTCGCTGCCTATGAGCACGCCGGGATAAGTTATATTCTGAACGGGTCCTCCGGTCGGTCAGTAGCTTCCGTTGGTGCCACATGGGAATTCTGCCATGCTAACAACATAATACCACAACATTGACGCTGCTCCGCCCCAATACGCCTGCGTCAGCCCGTTTACGTGTCACGCATCTATGCAGGTTCGACTTTCTACGATCTGCTCACCAGCGGATAAGAACTCAGCTTGAGTTTCGCAGTTATTATAGCTCCCTCTATTACGAACGCAATCAGCCACTTGGGTTGAAGTTTGCATACATACCACAGTAAACAGTTGACTAAAGTTATTGCGCGATTCACCTACTGAAGTTCAAAGCCATTACTACCGGCACGGACATTAACGACAGTCAAACTCATTGGTACACTCACAGATCAACTTGGTGCCGTAGTATTTTAGAACCTTGTTTTATAATGAATGCGTCGTACAAGAGAACCCGCTCACTTGGACATATCGGTTAAAAGAGCAGTATAGAGTCTTATCCCATTACGTCCCATTATTGTATACTCTAGCCACCACCCGGCCCTTCCACGACAAGGGTGGGCTATTCAGACAAAGCAAGCCGGAGATTTCATATTGCATATTTTGAGATGGTAACTTGGTACTAATAATAGTAATACTTTTCAGGTAACCTGCTTAGATCAAATTGAAACCCAGACTGGGATGTAATTCGTTATATTGGTATTTCTAATATTGCCTTTAATCACAGCCGCAAACAGGAGTCGATCGACGTCCACAAGATTGTATCTTCTGTCGGATAATTTAACAGAGCCGGTTCTGTCTCTCTCTCTCTCTTCCTCTCGGACTTACTTCATTTATTCACGAAGCGTATATTCCGATATTGACATACATATCCATAGCAAGTGGATCGTGCTTGACCTAACCTGACTCAAGCTCTTCGCCCAGGTGGCAGGTTGTCATCCATTATTGAATAGTGACCAACAGCGTCCGTCTCCATTATCCGCACAGAGGCCTGTAATTTCTGTCTCAGACCTCCAAATAATCCACCGTGCAGCCACCAATCCACACACATACACACACAATACAGGAGCAGTACACTGGATAACATCCGTAGAAAAAAAAAAGGTGAATTTTCAATCGTCGAAGCGTGACAGCAATTAGTCGTCCTTTGAGCACCTGCGAACTCAGTGTGTTCCCACCCATCGTTCACGGTGATGGCTCGCCTATGCCTAATCGGAAAACTTCGAGATAGGCGCTGTAGCGCAAGGGGAGGCCTGTAGAGAACGAGTCTGATTGTATCCCTGTGCTTCTGCGGCTATGCGCCTGCTGCCGCTGTTACAGACAAGCACTCATTCTCTCTCTTATCTACCATCTCTTCTTTTTCTTCGTCGGCATCGTCGTAGTCGCCATTGCAGCAGTAGTAGTAGTGGTAGTGAGCGATTACAACCTGGGCGCCTACCTAAACAGAGATTGGGTGGTTGCTACACACTTTAGTGCTTGGTACAACAACCGAGCTCCGAGAACAGTCCGGGAGTGTGGGGGGTGGAACAGCGGAGCTGTCGAAGAGTCGACTCCGATGTGAGCGTTTCACCTCGAGTTGTCAGCCGGCCACTGTTTGGTGAGCGAAGCTTGAAGCTCCGGCCAGCGTCAACTAATCCATGGCGCATTAGAGACACATTTATGCTCGTTACACACCGTCGACTTCTTCAGGCCCACCCCGCCTATCCCGATAGTGCGAAAAGGCAACGAACTCGAGACCACCAGGCGGGGCTGTAGAACTGAACCGAACGGAAGCTTCGACGAGGGGGGATTCAGCTCTCCCTGGGGGGGGAGGGACGGTCCCTAGGGACCCGTTGCGCGGTTAATGCCCTTCATCAGCTCTCATAAAAGTAGCGACACATAACGATTAGACACACCGCGGGCTGCTTGTGAGTGCCTTTGGCTTTCATCCATAGAGGAGTTGACGCAGACGACTAGACGACTCGGCAGGACATTGCGAACACAAAACGCTGTCAGCAGGCGAGCCCCAGAAAGACATCGTGCAATGCCAGACTGTTCGACAATGCACCCCAGTGTCCAGGGAACGAAGTAAGTACTACTACTTGATAGCGACGTGCTTGACGTCTGCAGTGAACCAGGCAGCGCACTCACGTTTGGTTCTTCGAATAGCCCCTACACGTCCCGATATCCAACAGACGCTGTAGGCAAAATGGCAAGAATATGACCAAGGACGTCGAGTTGCAAGCACCATGCCTGCTATGCTGCGTTCACCCTATGGCATACGGCTTCCATCGGATCGTAGGCTACTCACTGCTGCCGGGTAGTGAACATGTTCTTCCTTTGATATATGGATACAGTATGTTGTTGTCTGGAAGCGACGCACAAACGCGCGCAGAAAAACGAGACGGGGTCGGCGGCGACGGCGGGACAGAGCCATAAGAGATGAGTGAGGGCATGCCACTGCAGGCAAAGAGTGGAAGAAGTGGACGGAGGTTTTTTTCAAAATTCGACTTTGTCGGATCATCCTTTGTCAGAGGTCTGTATACACAGCCACGTACACAGGGTTAGCAAGGGCCCCAGACCGTTGACAGCCGAGAACATATATTGCGTCTATCCTCTCACTCTCTCTGTGTGGAGCTTTGCATTTTTGGATGCAGAGATGCGGCACTAGAGTATCTCCAAGGAAGGACAGCATATGGACGCCTTTGGTGGTACCATGAGAAGTGTCGGTTTAAGAAACCGCTCGCGCTCATACGAGTTCAAGTTTCGGCTCCGCCTTTACCACGTCGTTGTGATCGTGTTCCTCGCGCACTTATGCTGCCCTGCTGAATCCTTCACTGGAATGAAATGATCCCCGGGGTAGAATGAGCACAAATGCGCTCACTGCATTGCTACATTACGTTCGTGTAGGGTAGCGAAACCCAAATGCGGGGCATTATATGCAATGTGCAGACAAACTACCATTGGGCAAACACGACTGAGAAACCCCTCGGTTGTCTGCGGGGCAAGGGGGTGGTTGGCTGGGCTGGGATGGGGGGAAGCTTGTTATTGCGTCGAGAGAGGATCACTCGCGCAATCACTATCCTGCGGGCGTTTTTGCCACTGCAGACCAGTTTTGTATCTGAATTGTCCAAGAAGAATATGCGTCGCGACGAGCGACAGAGGGCGTACGGGAATAGTCAGCTAAACAGCGCGTGGGAGAACCACAATCCGTAAAGGTCATCGTGCCTAACTCTGGCTTCAAGCCAGAACCTCTTTGCCATCACTTCAAAGGGGTGTTTCTCGACCTAACAGAAGACTGTGCCCGACACCTCAAAATGATATTGCCGAGGTCTCCGCTTCTCGCCTCCATCGCGATCTAATCAACTTCAAGGGGCCTAGATCATCATCCGTCGACGTCCTGTGCAGGTTTCCCACAAACGAAATCGGATTACGGGTCTGACCTTCGTTCCTCGATCTACGAGTAGTGGACTTCTTAGTTGCGTTACCTACTCGTAGTCTTATACAGAATGGCAGAATGTTTCCTTTATTTCTTGTTCTCGGTAGCAAAGATACTGTGCACGGTTATCGTTCATCTCGCTAAACTATAATACTAGCCAGCTGAAGCAATGGAAGGAAGTACGCTTCTATAATTACCTGCACATCTTTTTGTAATTGAGGGCAAGGTACGTGTATAGTTGTCTATCTGTGTGTATGGTTGTGGACACGTTCGTCTCAGTGAAATAGTCGACAGTTTTATTAAGGGCTTTAGTATGAAATATACAATTAGTAACTCTCTCGATGTTGAAGGTCTCGATTGTGATTAGCGTCCTTCGGAAACGAATGAGGACATGAGAGAGGGAAGAACGTGTGCCTTCATTTAGTGATGACAATAAACAGCATGCTTAAGGAAAATCTCTATCCATGTGTAAGTATATATATATATATATATATATGTATATGGACACAATAGTTGAGGAAGAAGCGAAGTGTGGCCCACGTGTTCTGTATCTCTGTCCATCACACTCTCATGTAATCCTCATATCCCCTATACACCTCCTACCCAGACAAAATTACGACGAATGATCCAATAGAATAACCAATGGTGAGCCGTCATACCACAGGCACAACTGCACTGGCGGCGCTCATTGGCATGCTGCCTGGATATCTTCTCTTCTACAATCGACCACCGACAGCCAAACACCACCGCCGAGGTAGCAGCCGAAAGCCGGTGGGCATTGCTCATCCGCTATTTCCATCAGCTTTTGCTGCCTTGCCTCGTTCGATGTACTACTCCCAACAGTCCGGAGACCCTGTCCCGTGAAGGACTGCTCTATTACTGCTGTCTCTGTAGTTACGTCGACCTCACTTCATCAATATGGTTGGTGGTTGGCTTTGGCAGGTACCTGGAGCCGCCGCTGCCGATGCGTATCCGCCAACGAATTCGGTAGCGTTCGCATGGTCGGTATTTTCATTCGTAGATGGTGCTCTGCTGTCGAAGCTGTTTAATCAAATCAAACAGACAGCACCAGACAATCGGATTAGCGCCTTCGGCTGGCCCTTGCCAGCCCTAACAACAGACTGAACCCGAACAACTCGCTTACGACAACCGCAGCAGCAGCAGCACCTCCATCTCCACCGTCATAGAAACTTCTCCCGATTCGGTCCGCTCTGCCGGCAATCATTCCCCGCCATTGAATGTACAATATTATTATACCTACCCCAGCACACAAGTCGTCGATGAGGAACGCGAATAGTTCAGGGGACCATCCTTTGTAGGTAGGACTATATCGCTAGTGCTGCCAGCACTATGGGGCGGGGTCAATCGGGGACGAGGTCAATCAGTAGACAACTATCTATTGTGTGTATCTACCTATCTGATCTGAGTAGAGATCGGCAAACGGGAGTAGACAAGCTGCTGTCTACCGGTGTGTACGATGGTCGGACGGGGGACGTTCGAACGAGAGACAGAGAGAGAGAGAGAGAGAGAGAGAGAGTTGAAGGCACAAACTTCGCTTTTCGATGTCCAGTACCAAAGTATAATATGATAACGTTGCAGATGTTGTGGGTAGTCCTTCGAGGATTAACGGCGATAAGATGTTCGCCCGGCTGAAGACGGTCTTCACCAACCATGCGATATACATATATATATATATATATATATATATATATATATACAATGGTAGGTTTGGCAATTTCGAAATGTTATGTTTCTCGATGTACAAATCCACACACACACACACCAAGCCGTTGTGCCGCTACTGCCGTTCACGCTGCCAGCAGATATATATGAGGGCGGTATTCGCGGTGACAGCTTAGCGCGACTGAAGCAAAACAAAGATAACAAGAGAGAATAATAATTATCACTGCATCATTGATTTCTTTGATTAGTAAAATAAGCCCAATATAATAATGTCATCAGCTACATAAGCGGCTTGCATACACACATACATACGCCATCAATAATTGCCATAATCACATATTGACGATATGATGAAGTATGACCATCATCACCCCGAAGTGGACGAAGCTGATAAGCGATGGGTTGGAACAAAAAGCAGTCGCTGGTAATTATCATCGTTTTTTCTTTTCTTCTTCGAAGAGAACAACAACAGCACAAAAGATCGCATTGAAGTGTCTGCGTATCTGTGCCTCCGTGATATATTGAAGTGACTCGCAAATCCTTCGAGTTGCTAGCTATTATGTTCTCGTCTACGAACAGCCGTTACCATAGCAAGCAGGACACCAGAGAAGTATTCTATCATTCATGTCGTCTCGACAATGACTGACTCGTCCATGTATTTCTCAATGCTATAGCGTTCACAAGCGCCGTCTGCTGGCGCACATCACTGTACTACCAACTTGCATAGGCATTCGTACACATTCGACGCACATGGTTGTGTCATCTCAGCTGTTGTCCACAACACTGGCAATGGTCAATCTTCAGATCCAAGACCCGGGCTGAAAAAAAGTTGTTGAGTGAGTGTGAGACCGCACTCTGCCGCGAACGCTAGCCGTCAGATCGATACCTATATAGCACAATATGGATTCAGTCGTGCAATGTCACTGTTGGAATAACAATACCAGCTTCAGCAGAACTAGCCGGAGTTATGGATATATAACAGTAGCGGACAATAATTTCATCGTGCGATCGGAGTTGACGAATTAACAGCAGAAGCAGCAGCAACAACAACAAAAACTACAGCAACAATGATGACATTACTACTACTGCTGCTTAATAAATGACACTGCACATCATGATGTGACTGACAACAATGTTGTTTTCTTTTGTGCGGACACACACAGACAGAGAGACGAATCGGTGGCTTCGTTAACTGGCAAAGCTTCGGCGCCGAACCCATTGGGGGGTGGGTGCGCGATTTTGAGAAACTAACGCACATTATAGAAATAGAATTAGTTACTAGGAAACGCTTGATACTGGTCATGATAACTGGCTGGTACTTTATACAGTGGCGTGCAAAAACTTAACGCATCCCTATATTTCAACAAATCGTTACAAGAATACACATTTGAGGCATTTATCCTGTATCAGATTAATGTACGTGTCAATTAACATTACGTACCACAAGGAAGAGTACATATGACGGTGCAAACAACCTGCTTTTCGCTGAGTTTATCCACTTTGTTTTGAGCATTCCCGCTGTACTGTAGTCATGGGACACGCTTCGAGCCTTAAAATTGGCATGGCCTGAAATTGGCAGAAGTCCCAAAATTATTTACGCAGTCCGTCGACGTATGGTACTAATGAGTCCAAAGGGCGTCCAGATAAGATCAGCCAGCGAACTTAAGTTTATGTACATCACTGTATCATAGTCCAGCTACTAATACGGACACTACCACAGCTACAAGTAGTAGTTATTGTTTGTTCTTGTTGTATGCATAATATATACATTTGTTTATTGGCAGTCCTTGCTCGTAAGTATGACACTGGCGTTATGGCTCGAATGCTTGCGTGCTTAGAAATAGGTTTAATTCATTCAGGCAGATGAAATCATGAGGAAAACACTTGGAAAACTTGAAACGAACCATAAACGTATAATCGTTTAATTTATAATCAGACATTAGGCAGCGAGTGAGAATCTCAGGGGAATCAATATTGCAACTGATACTGATCATTATATTGCTCGCGATTAATTTATAAAGTTGATAATTAATAGAAAATAGATATAGAGGATGAATGGGATGAAACGCATTGATCTGGACAGACACTCGCCAACCTCGACGGCAAATTAAGTGATTGTCGAATGGGTAGAGGTCGGAGGGGGTCAGTGAAGTTAACAGGTCCCAGATGGTGTCTCAATGATACCAACGCAGTGGAGGTCCGCAATGAGATTGAGTGCTTTCCAGTCAATGTCATGTCATATCTATCTGCCCTGCCGCTCCATAAAGCAGCAGAGACGGACGTAGTGCACGAAGCCGATGCGGGCACCGAACGGGGGGGGGGGGGCTGCACAACCCATCAACTAAGAGCACACTTCTATACGTTCATGTTGTATATAAAAGTAGCCCTTCTTAACGATCGTTACCGACTTGAACTCTGGCTGAGTGTGATTCTCAGAGGTGGAGAGAGCCACTTCGAGGCAATAGCTTCCGCATGAGCAACTCCCGTCCCGGGCCAGGCCAACAGTCCTCGTATGAACAAAAGCACTACCACTTGTGCCGAGGGATGGTGAAAGCGTTCACTGCGAACGCCAAGCAAACGAAATGCAGGAATTGACGACGACCGTTTTAAGTCTGCCTCTGTGCACAGACTTCACATGACTATGATGATTATTATGGAGCAGCACATGTTAACAAGCGAAGACCGTTAGCAACTTCGGATAAAGCATTTCAAGTATTCTCTTATCTATATCCATACGTCGACATATATATATATTATATATATATATATATATATACACACTTATGTATGTGTCGACCTCTTGTCAATGCCAACCACTGTGTTGGATTGTTTTAGATTACTGTGTGAATATTGCATTTTCTACGATAACAATAACACTAATAACACATGTGTGATTAAGGGAGTAAACAAAAATCAGTGAATTTATCTTACATTCAGCCCATTGAGACTGATGCATAACTAGGATGCAGCTGATTTATTATCAGCCATTTTCTTTTTGATGAGATCTGCACCCAGGACGATGCACGCGAACAGCAAGTCAACGCCGTCACGTAGCTGAGATTCGCTCGACCTTACGATCGGGCACCATCCGATCGACACACATGGAGTCGTTGCACAGTGGCAAGCATAGGAAAAAGATACATTGAGAGTGTAGAGTAACGGGTGAGTTATATACCCCCTGCGCTGTAACACCGCTATTCGCTGCAGCTCGTATCGTATCGAGTCTCTCTCTCTCTTTATCTGATGAACTGGTCTGAGCGACTATGGCGGTCTCCGACGAAGTCACTGACGGAAGGACGGACGCGTGGGGGGCGGACAAACGACGCAAAGCCAATGCGGGACCCTGCCAATACTATCGAAGGCCGCTGTAGGAAGTAGGGTACGATGCGAGCAGAGAGATCAGCGAGCGAATTTCGTGTTCGCGCACGGATGACTCAGCTTGAACGCTAGGTGGAGCTCGCCAGAAGCCGTATTGCTGCTTATCGACGGTCTATTTCGACGAAATTCGGTGTTTGTTTCCCTCCGAGGCCGGCTATCGAGGAAGGCACCGGTGGAAGTATCCAAACAACAGGGCCAAAGGCCACGAAACACCCATTCGCACATATAAAATACAGAGATACATAGTCACATACAGAAAGACAGAACCACGACAGGAGACAATATATAATAATAATAATATTAACAAAACGAAATGCGTTATGCTACCGAATCGTGACGTCCTCTGATTCTCATCAGCTATTAGATCTTTGCGGAAGTTGTGAACAGTCTTTTTTGTTGTCGCTCGGTGGCACAGGAGAATAATTCCAGTTCCTCTTGTCAACGAAGTAGTTTCTCTTCGCCTGCGATATCCTTGTTCCAGCTTGTTCTATCAGCTTCGTTACGCCAGAGAGATATGTATAATTCCTCCTATTTCGAGGCAAAAAAGCTAATAGTATTAGGGCATACACTTCAAAATTTCGCCTCTTTAAATGACAATAACTTTTGAACTAAATGAGGTAGAACAAAGATTTTTTTGGTACGAGTTAGAGGTACTCTCCAGCTTTATTGACACACCGATTCCAGCACTCTGGGAGTTTTGAAATAGCCAAATATTTACCATTTGCATTTCCATATATAATTTCGTTATCTATTGCTTTTGCGAGTAAGTCGACGGTTGCATATGGAACCCCACCTATTGCCCTTTTTAATGTATGGAAACAACCATAATCACACGGGCTTAAATCAGGAGAATATGGGGGTTGATGCCATCGCTCAATATTGTTCCCCTCCATCCAGGCCGTAATTTCAGCAGTGCGGTGAGGTTTTGCGTTGTCGTCGAGTAACCACACTCGGTGCTGTCGATCCCCACGCCATTTGTTCATCAATCCTTTCAAGAAGCCGAGATATCGGGGAGCATTGAGTTTTTCGTGTGCCGCCAATATTTCATAATAGCAAACACCCTTGATATCCAGAGCGAGTATCATCAACACCTTTCGTCCGAATCTATCTGGCACTGCCACAGACGTTGCCGCTTCACCTTGTCGGAGCCACTGTTTTGCTTGGTCCTTCTCAGGGGGTCTATCCAGGCTAACCCATGTCTCGTCTATCGACACGGTGTGCTCTAAGCGACTGGTTTGTTGCGTATAAGTCTTCAAATTAAATGTCGAACACTCCACACGCATTTTCATTTGGTCAGCACTCAGTTTATGGAAAACCCATTTTTCATTGATTTTCTTCTTCTTCAGTATATTGGTGATAATTTTATAACACGTCGTCCGAAGAATCAAAGTTTCAGCCGACAATGACCCCGTGGACCAAGCTCTAGTTTGCTCAAAAGCTGCCTTGATTCTTTCAATCCGTTCGTCCCTTGTCGCACCTGATTTCTGGTCCCCTCCTCGGTGGTCATCGGTGTCCAAATTTCCACTGTTAAATCGCTTGCACCAATTTTGCACCGTTCGCAGGCATAAGGCAGACCTACCGTACACCTTCACTAATTGTCGATGGATTTCAGCTGGAGGGTATTTTTGGAGAAACAAAAACTTGATGTTTTCCCGTTGATTTTTGGGGGAATTTGAACTTTCTGCTGCAGTGTCCATCTTTCTGATCGTATCGAAACCACTCAGTGTTCGAAAGAAAGCCACGTTCCTGCCGCGTGCCCACTCCAAAAATGAACGCATTGTGTAGCGTAGTTCGGGCTGTGCGCCATTCGAAAGGCGCGAAATTTTGAAGTGTATGTCCTAATACTTTTTTTTCTTAAGATGAATTTCCCTTTTGCCAAAGCATCTAGGTGTTAGCCGTACTTCACTTCTGTATGTTCTGTCGATCTTCATAACCTGCTCGAGAACTGATACCGATCACAGTTTGAGAGGAAGTTTCGACTTGCGACACCATTTCGTCGAGACCCAGTGAGAGGCCTCCGCCTCCCTGTAGTTACTTCGTAGTTTAGACACAAATAGTGCTCAAAGAACCGATGAACTGTTGGCCTTGCCCGCCAATATGCGTTTGCACTGCAAAAGCCGCCACTCTGGTGTCGCCACTTCGGTGGTATTTTCAATGATTCATTGTCCCTCATAAAGCTTTTATCGTCAACGGCAGCAGCGTCCACCCGACGATCCCTCTTGTCGTCGTCATGTACTTTAGTTTCTTATCGACACCAGCAGCAGCAGCAGCGGCAACAACAGTAACAGCTGTACCCACTCCATTGATGGGCATTTGGATTATATACATTGAGCCAATGAACAAACAAGGCAACAAGGTCGCCCGTAGGACAAAACAATCCCAAAAGAGCCACGACCGACAGCTCTTCGCGTCGCGATCGCCGGAGCACCGGGGGTCAGTGGGGTTTCAGGGGCTCGGGGGAGAGGGGGGGGGGTCGCCAGTCAGTGAACGAGCCACCTCACGACGAGGTTGTAAAATGTCCACACGCCGATGTTTGCCGATCCTTCGCTAAATGGCAACAGCCAGCAATCTACGAAGCCGAGATGGGAAACCTGACAAAGGTCCGCCAAGTTGTACCATATATATATATATGTATATATTGTACCTATAAAATACACGGCAACGGCTGGTGGCCAACCTGTTTGCGTACAGAAGCGTGTAGTAGAAATCTACACAGCCACACAAAGCGGAATATATACTAGTCACCTCTTAGCCTGAACTCGATGAGCCGGAGAGAGAGAGAGAGAGAGAGCGAGAGTTTGTAAGCCTAACATATTGACAATCGACAGCCGTGGCCTAACCAGGCCGACGAAAGTTGTGACCCCTGCTCCAGCGCCTCGTTTGGCCGCGTTCGCTGTTTGCGCTAAGCGTCGACAGTAAAGTGATGTTTATTTTGTATGGCTAATTGATTATTTTTCATTATTATTGCTAGTATTGATCTGTGAATATACAGTGTTTGTAGCCCCGGTTGCAAACGACCTACCTAAGTAATCAATATTAAACAGCTATTGAGGCGAGCCACGCAATCAGCTAATCAACGAAGAGTGGCTTAACTTGATTAGTTAGCTCTTTCGCAACCTCTAATAGAGTAACGTCACACGTTCATATATTAACATTCTTATAGTGTAAATTGTCTTAAACTCAAAATATTACTCAAGTTCTGCGATGACAGCCCTGTGTATCAGCCATAATAACAAGCCGTGTGTGCATATCCCTTCGATACTGATCGTAATTATAGCCATAAACGAGTGAAGTGGGCCCTAGATTACTATTAATATTATTAAGCTACAACCGCAAACAATTCAAGCTTAACCAATCTGTACGGAAATGTATGCACTGAAAATTACTTGGGGTTTGGAGTCCGGTTGTGTTCGATGTGGATGAAGATACTATATTTGAAATTAATTCAAAATTTCAATTTACTATTGTTATCTTAAATCGATTTATAAAGCTTAAAAAATCCGTTTGGATATTGAGCGCGTTTGCTCATTGGGATCATGTTAAATTGCCCGAGCACTCTCCGCATGGTTGGCAATCAATCAAATCTGCGCTCAAATGCTTGTGACAACAGTGACAAGCATAGTCTCCAATCTCGTTAAATTGACACCGATCGAATGATAAAGGGCCATTGATGAGTACTCGCGGACGTTGACGGCTGATAATAGACATCACGATGGTGTGAGCGATATCGCCACAATATAGATTAACATGATTGGCGATTAATTATGACATCATTGTAATCGTTACTGGCACTCATAGATGCGGATGACCGCCGTCTTTATTAACCGAGATGATATCTGGCACTGCCAATATGGCCTTTTAACTGCAAAATCATTTTTCCTTAGTAAATGCTATGTCTACTGTGCCCACTACAAGGACCAAGTGACCTGTGCAGGACGGTAACTAATCGTAGCAGACAATAGTAGATCACAAAGCCATAAAATGATCAGGTCATGATTTAGCACCGAAACTTACTTACGAACATCTGTTTGAAGTGTATGTACCGGTTAATCTCAAATAGATGCCGTTATAGCTGACAGCTGCGCCAAGCTGAACAATCTCCAACTCCGCTGTCCAAGTTCACTTAGGGGAATGCACTTCACGATAACCACAAGCTATGATACTCTGCCCTCCAAACAATATATATGGAACGTATACCCGCCCTTAGAAAATGCATGTGATAGGTAGACAATACAAGTTGAGTGTCCCGTCCCCCCCTTAAGGCCCCGAAACGGTTTTGAAACAGACACTTCTTGCCCAAAGCTTGCCACCTTGCAACACAGCAGATTCGGATCTCTAATATGATAGCACGCCGGATAGCGGCCCCGAGCTCGCCGTCCAACTGAGCCACTTCGGGGTTTTCCTTAGTGGTGATCTTAGACTGATCCATCTGCACGGTGCCGTTTTTATCAATATTGATGGCTGGCCGTAAGGAGTCCGATGGGAAGCGGCCGGCGGAGGGAGAGGAAGTCAGACAAACACCTTCTTACGAGGTGAAATATCTTCTCTTGACGCTCGTTCTCGTTTTGACAACCTCTGGGGAATACGAGGTCTGTGTGAAGCCATGACAGCAACGGGCTGGTCCGAGACAATATCCCAGACACTGCGCATGTCTGCGAACCACCCTACGCGAATGGTTGAGTGCCATGATACGGTGGCCGATAGAGGAAGTGCTGAGGGATACTCTTTATACGTAGCCAGGTAGTTCGAGTTGTGCAGGAAGCTCAGCTCGATGATTTTGCCGAAGAGGACCTGATTTTTGTCTAGCCACCGTGCAACAGCATTGTGAAGCTACGCAAATGCGGGTTTGCTTGTTTCCGAACCAAAACTGAGCGAATGATTCAAAGCGAGAGAGAGAGAAAACAGCTCTATAGCGAGAATGAGACGGCGAAACGATGCGCGTTCACTCTTCAATAACGTTCATTAATTTTACCTGTCGGATAACTGATAATGCATACACTAGATGATGATGATGGGGTCATTTTAGGCTGAAATATTGAATCGGTGCAGGAACTTGTATCGGTATGCGTTAATGAAAAAAAAGTTATGTTTTCGCGAGTTTTATAAATTTAGAAGCACGATTACACTAAATCAATATTGGAAGTTAGTGCAACAGAACAACATGCTGTTTTTTTCGTCCAGAACGAAATTGTGCTTTCGGGTTGCTGTATATATATATATATATATGTGGAAAGCACCCAAAAAGAACAGCACAATTGTTTTATGTATGCACACATATGTTATGAAATGTTGTGTAGGTTATGCACACATAGCACGCACTTGTCTTATGTATGAGGCACATGCAGGGAGGGTTCGCGAACGTTCCCGAAAGCCTTCACGCCTTCGAGGCCGGCCCCCCCCTCATGTTTAGGCAATGCCCTCTCCATCCACATGCCCTAAACTGTGTATGCGTGTCTAGTAATAAAATTCTCTTGGCCTGCCGTCGATTAGCCTTGAACAGTGAAGTGCAGTGAACATGCACGTCGACGGTGGTCGCCAAGGCAATTCAGATGGTGTAACTACGAGATTTTCTTTGCTCAACGCTGGGGCATCCGGTAGCGCTTAGCGTCGCTCTCAATAGGCACGAAGTTTCGGTTTTCGTTTAGCTATACGATCACCACCAACCCCGTTTTACCCCACAATATATATATATATATATATATATATATATATATATATATATATAAATAAATATATATATATATATAAATAAATATATATATATAAATATATATATATATATATATATATATATATATATATATATAAATATATATATATATATATATATATATATATATATATATAAATATATATATATATATATATGTGTATATATAACAACGCGCATATGAACTCTTACGTTTTGAATTCTTAGCCAAGCCGTTCTTTGCGTCAAGCTATCCGTTTGCAAGCCACCGTTAATGCTACCGACTGCCCGCATTGATAAGTCCTGATCTTTCGTCCTGTGTCGGCCACTCCCCTGTTGTGAAGAGCGATAGCCACGCGCGGCAATGTAACCAGCCATAAATAAGCTTACTGCTAGGTCACTCGGCGAGCTATGTGTACTCGCCTCGAATGGTAGAGATATGTAGATAGAAGCAGGGAGGAGAATAGAGAATTCGGCCTGATCAGGCCGAGAGGGAGCGAAACAGCCATCAGGGCGGTCACACACACATACGTACATAGTGTAGGACACGATAGGTGGTTACCGATGGCTTCTACTGTATCTAGGCTGCTGCTGGGCAAGCAAAGATACTACAGCGTATCGGTCCGGCGCTGCCATCACCAATGTTCTTGTTGGGTTTGGCTAACATCAATGCAATAGATATATACATACATGCCCATACATATATCTATTTATCTAGCACGCCCAGCTAGCCCCGGTGATATCATACATAGCAGCAATGTAACCATTGGATAGGGTAGAGTCTACTTCTCATTTCGCTCGCACTGCGGCTCCTCTCATCTCATCTTGTCTTCGTTTGGTTTCGCTTGGATCTTGCCCTGCCACCACCGCCACCGTAGCAGCAACAGCCTCACGATGATCCTCTTCCTTGCCCGCCTCATACGGCGGCGCATGTTGTATCGTATTGCTGTACGTTGTTGTATATGCCTGTCTCGGCGTGTGTTTTCTTTATATATATATATATATACATATATATGAACGTGTATACATGTAGGTTGTCTCCCGCAACCCTTGCCCCCCCACCATAAACAGTTCTCTGCGATCAGCCACATAAGGCATTCAGACAGGTATACAGCGCTTAGGCACACTGCGATATATTCCTCACTCGGCTTTCGTTGTTCCCTGCACGACGAGAGGACAACATCGTCCGCCATCACCCTCACGGATACTGCTGCTGCTTCTGCTGTAGCAGCAACAACGAATTACCCAAGCTGCATCTCGACCGACCGCGTAGGCGCATATACATTGGATTTGGCGCCGTAGGCGTCCACCCGCTGGGCAAATATAATAAATACTATCATTCGAATTTCTCGCCATGGTAGTGCCGCTTCGCATCATTCACGTCCATCTCCCTGAGTATCTTTCCACTACCCCAAGTAAGCCCCAAACGCCCGCCCGGGGGAAGTTCTCTCTATTTCTCCCTTTCGTTTTGGTTGTCTATCACCGCACTTTATATCTCTGGTGGTGTGCAGAGATACTCCCAGCCGGCTTGTCTCGGCTCCATATCGGCGTTTCTTCCTTATCCACATTCGGTCATCAAATGCAAGGAGGGGAGCATCGGTTTGACTTGACCTTATATTTTTAGCTGCTGCTGCTTACAGTCGATTTGGTAGACGAGTATGGAGAACGAAACCTTCCGACGGACATTTCTATGGCTTGTTGCGGTGCACTCGTCTCATACGGGACTGCGAGAAGGCGGGGATAGGGCGAAGGCGGCCAAGGGGAGAGTGCTTGCAGCGGTCTCCCCAAATTGTCGATGACCGTTAGCGAGACGGTGGGATGCACGGGATAGCACAGAACGGCTACCGCGAGGCCTAGAGAGGTCTAGCCCTTTTGAATCTCAGGGTCGAGTTTCGGCTGAGGGAAACAATGTATTGGTGAACAAATGACTGAATGATCGCTCTTCTTCGCGTCTTCTCCACAGCTTCCTTTCATTACTGCCAGTGGTATCGATCCGACCGACAACTATCTCGCTCGGCCCTACTGCGCTGTTACTATAGGACTACCGCGTCGACATGTCCGCGTGAAGGTTCCGTGCTTCGTCCGCTTTCGATTTTAGGCTTGAGCGATCCTTTCAATCCTGTTCATACGCTCTACGTCCTACTTCACCCCCTTCTGTCTATCTATATCTCAGGCGTCGTCGGAGTTGAAGAGATGGTAAATCATTCAGGTGTGTCACAGATCCTTCCGCCCCCACGAAATGTTCTCCAGTCGGGGGGGCGGGGGGCACAGGGTGAAATTGACTCTCGAAACTGATCTCACCTCGCTGATGGTTATCTCGAGCCGGCGACCGACGGGGAGGGAATCAAATCACGGTCCTTAAATTTCGAGGGCAAATTTCTTGACTCCAACGCTCCGATTTGTTACTGACGATCAGCTTTGGTCTGCCCGACCGTGCGTGCGAGATTTCGTACCGAACCGTAACATTATTTCCGTAACACCTGCATCTGAGCCTTTCTCACAATCCGCTCCCCAATGTCCCGCACGTTCTCTCTTGAGAACGAAACGTCCACCGTTCGATCGAAGTAAGGGACGTTCTTTTTCTGTTCCGTTCCCGAAGGCGATCCCGAAGCGCACTTCCCACCTTTTGCCCCACCAGCCCCCGTCCGCGACGGGAATCTTCGTTTTTATTCCCTTACAGGGCCGCACCCGTAGCTCTACTTGTGGTGTATTTTCGCTTTTCGCTCAATGCTGAAAGGGTCCCCGCCTTTCAGTATTCCCTCCCACTGTTCGCCCCATCTCCCAAAACTCTTCTACGCCATCTTTCCACTTCTCCTCCGTTGCCTGTCACGGATATTTCGTCTCCGACATTCCGCCTCGCTTTTGGCTCCACGCTGCAGTACATCGCACCCGACTCGTCCGTGCCAAACCGCGGAATCGACAAATCGTCACCACCGTCACCGTCGCCGCGACCCCCGAATACTTCCAAGGTATATTGACAGACAGGTAGTGGACCGGCAGATTCCCCCGCCCGATCCATGGAAGCCCGCACCCGCACACGAAGACAGGCAGACACAACACATATGGCACGCATGGCTTGAGGACGACGTCGGTTTCGAACATGGCACACTGCGTCGTCCCACCACTTCGAAGGCAGAGCGATTCGATCTTCTCTCTCTCGAGAGAGAGAGAGAGAGACCGTAGTCCCTCAAGTCAAGTCAGCAGCAGCGAAAGTATCTCGGCTGCAGTCAGGCAAAAGACATCAAAGGCGGAGGGCAAACGCTGGAAGGTGGGAAGTGCGACAATAGGAAGATGACCCAATGGCTCATTCCTCGTGACGTTTGCCGTATACCTCTCTCGATATATATATATATATATATATATATATATAGCTGCCTGTCTCATTCAGCCGGCTAGCAGAGCACACTATTCAGTATAGAGAAGTGTACGTCCTGGCGCACGTAGTCCATTTCATACAAAGAGAACACCTCCTCCACTCCGCAATACGCTCTCAGTGTGTGGACCTCTGTCCGCCCTTGGCAGTGTCACCACCGCTATTACAACCTGGCCATTGCAGCCGTCGCCTGTATTGGCGACGTGTGCTGCTGCTGCTGCTCCGTCGCGGCCGCCGCCCGTCAGACGCCTCCAGCTTGTCCACAGGGATCATCGATCTTGGTGGAAGTCTGTCTGGGAACTCTCTCTCTTTCTGCCTATCTATATCTTATCGCCTAGGTGTCAACCCACACGTCGGGGCGCTAGCGGATCGCGACTGACAGGCTACCCAAACGATGCGGACGATGTGAGCTCTGTTGACACTACCATTTCCCTATCACGTGCACGTACGTACTGGATGCTCCTGCGGGCCCAATAAGAGAGAGAGAGAGAGGTGCGAGAATGTCAAACCAGTATCCTACAGTCATGCTGGCGATGGAGTTGCTGAACTGCTGAATCGAGTGACCAGCCAATCGATTAATCGACCATCAGCAAGGACACACCAACTGCGTTCGATCCGCCACACCTTCGAGTAGTGGTCCCACCTTTCGAGTGGGAAGTAGCACATCCTGGGCGCTTTCCCCTAACGATAAATTATAAATAGATAGGCTCTGACCATTTTATAGAGTGAGGAGGATAGCCGCATGCTATGGCTGGACCGAACTCTCGAGGTAGACCTGAGCATGGAGTCGACCGCCGGTAATACGTCAGCAGTAGGTTTGGTTTGCGAAGTAACGTCACCGAACTTCGTTGGTGGCGCTTACGTCCATTGAAGGCGATCCCTCCAAGACCGAAAATAGAAACACATAAACGGCATAATCGATATATAATAGTGTCAACGACGTCAATCCCTCATTGTAAATACCAATAGAGAGATGACGAGTATAATAAAAAAAAAGTACAATTGGGCAAATTACATTATGTCGATTTCAGCCGCGGTAGATCCGTTTCCTTATACTAGAGAGACCGCTTACAATCGAAGCTCATATTTCCCATAAGCCATATTCGATATGTCCTAAGATTTCCTGTGGCCTCTACAGCAATAACGGCTCACTCTGATGGCTCTGTCCTTCGCGGCCCTTCTCCCATTGGGAACAACCAACAATTGCCCCGTGAGACGAATGCATCGCTAGACGATTCCTTTATTCATCGTCATGGCCGTATGAGAATGAACTAACTATCTAGCGTGGGCCCACCACTACTCAGCCTCCTTGCTGAGCCTCGACCGGTATCCACATGGCCCGCATCCTCGTTCGAGTATACGCTCCCCGGAAGAGTGATGTGCACCGTTTGCCTGTGTAATTGTGTCCACAACGTCATGTCTTCCGGTTGCTAGCGAGAGTGGTCGAGATGGCTATGAAGCGAAGACGAGGGCGTCATCCATTGCACCAGCAGCCGTGGCAGCTACTGGAGCAGCCAGCGGTCCCTTGATGATAAAGTTTGGCTGTACGTGTAGGTGTCTCTGTTGCCACTGTCTGGGTGTGTGTATGTAGACCAAGGGTACCAGTGGCACCCACCTAACGCGAGATAAGCTCAGGAACCACTCCTCCTGATCGAGGAGCCACCGCCATAGCAGAATGGGATGTTGAAGAAGGCTACTTGTTCTACACTCGACGAGAACCAAGAAATCAAACCGAAACTGTAGATACCCCACCCTTGCAGCACAAAATCAAGCCAATTCCCGGGGTCGACGTCGTGTGTTTTCCTTGGGTGGTCGGCGCCGCTGTATATAGACGCGGCTAGACCGTTTTTGTGCTGTGTGGGCGTAACTGCGAATCCGCCTGACGGACGCTCCTAAGCAGCTGATATTGCAGCGGAAGGTATGAACAGCTATCTGTCGGTCGGTTTGTTTGGCTGCCTCAGCCAAGGCAGGTAACATTGATCGTAACGCCCAGACAAGACTGAGAGAATGAAACAAGGAAGAGATGGGTTTTGTTGTTCATTTATGCCGTACACGTACAGATACCATTAACAAAAGCTAAACACTAACAAAAAAGCAGCTGCTTCATGGTGGTTGGATAGCGGAGGAGAATCTGTTACTAAACGGTCATCCATTAGCTGTGACACGTGAAACGAGTTTGTTAGGGGTGGTGGTAGGTTGGCGTTACCTTGAATGATGGCGTTACCATGTAGCCTAAGCAAGTCCAAACAGTCTTATTTCTATATCGCCCACGAGGCCGACGGTGAAATACAAATGGTCAACATCTATTATACAACCCTGCACATAACATCTTTCTAGGTACATATGCCTTGTAGGCGAAATGCAACGGCTAAATAATCGTGGTAGGCCCAGTACGCAATGTGTCACTTTGTTTATGCAATTTTAGCATGGTTGTCTCAAATCGAAACCTGTATGAAGCTCCACCAAGCCCAGGACGACGTCGTTCCTTGCCGGTCGACGCCCAATGAACAAAGCGGCTTTGGAACAGGGTTGAAGAAATGTAGGTTGGAACTACATATAATGGAAGCGAGAACGTTCAACAATTATTTGTGTGCGGTGGCACCTGCCCTACAACGGCCCCCGCTGCCGTTGTAGGGCAGGGTTCCGATAGACGCTGAAGGTCAGGATGTCCAAGGGATGCGCCAAGCTCGACGAACGAGAAGGACCAGGACGAGAAGGCTCTGTTCTGCTGCGATTCGCCTGTTGAAGCAGAAGGTTATCAGACGAATTGCGTCCGAGACACTAAGCGGATGACAGCAAGCACAAAGCACTCACAAAGACCGTAGGGTAGATTTTCTGCTTCTGGAAGCTGGGTATAAAGCGTTAGTTAGGAGTTGGTTGCAGAAGTCGCACGAGATCTCTAGTTGAGAAGTTGTGAGAGCGAACAGTCGAAAGGCGACGAGGGGACGCAGGAACCCAACAGAACCGGCTGACCATAGACAGGCCGTCATCGCTGAGTCGTCATTGGCGGTGCCCGTGTCATTCATGCTTACATACATGTATGCATGCATTCATTCATTCATTGTGCCTTTATCGTCTTCAGCCACGCGTGCTCACAAAGGCGCGCGAATTCCGCTTCTGCATTCGCGAGTTCAATTCAGTCGAATTCAGAACAACGGCAGTATAACGCCAGTCAGGCAATGCGGTGTGGGCGTTCCAGCCCGCACCGTCGACAGGCACCAAGCACGGCAGCGAGCCATGTGAAGGGAATCCCGTGCTCCGGCAGCTTTGATCTGCTCTGCAGTACACTGCACAGAGAGGCTCTCGGTCCCATCGTGTCCTCCTTCCGAGGCCACCCTCTGCGGACCGTTCTCGCCCATCGCGTTGGAGAGGCATACAGACAGCCACGCGACGCGGTCAGTTATACGAGTCATACGGGTTGGCCGCTACCGCCGCTGTCGTTGCCATTGATGTGTATGGCTGTCTTTTCGACAGCAGCAGCAGCAGCAGCAGTGGCATCCCCAGTGGTGTTGTCCCTCCGCGGTGTCCTGAAACGGGGTGCTCTGATGCCCGAAGAATTGTTGGACACTGGTGCTGCCTCGAACAGTCGACGACATTCGGCTTTTGGCCTTTCTTCCTTCTTTTGGCCTTTTGGGTCCCTTCTGTTGGTCGTTATTCAACCCACGTAGCACTTCGTCGCTGCTTGTCACTTGCCAGCGTCCATTCGCTCCCGGGCTTCTGTTGGCTGCTGCTCGTGACTGTTCGGGGTCGAACCAAACATTGTGTCCGGAGGATCCAGCGGACCTAGTGGGCGAAGAGGCGATCCAGCCGACACTGTCGACAAGACACCATCAACGCATACGCATACAAATCTCTCGTTTGTCCAGAAGCGAAACGGATTCAATTGGCGCTCGGGAAGTGTCCAGTGAATTTGACCGTGCGTCGCAGAAGGTGGCCCTTCTATTATATATATATATACATACACATAAAGTATAACAAACTGAACTATACACTGAACCTGAATTCCAATTTATGAAATCATTATTTAATAAATTAAACTAAGGAATATCAAAGATACTGATTTGTAGGGGTACACTATCGCGTATCGCTTCTAGTCTCCATTCTCTTTCTTCGGAGTGACTGATTTCATTATCCCGACTCAACCAAAAGGGAATTCACTCCCGAATGCAAATCTCTTTTTTATCTATAAGCCAACAAGAGTGGCCCGCAATTTACTTCGTAAGAATTTCCCAGATTTTAATCACGTGTCAAGAAAGATGGGAAAATTTAATTGTATATCTACATTGGTCCTCATTGTCTGCGCTGGGATCCCTCGTCGAGGGCTAATACAGATACGGTGTTCGGCGAGACTCGAAGTTAGCCACCGAGCTGGACGTAGTGTTTCTTTGTATAACGAATATGTGCATGAATTTTGGTTAAATATGCACGACTTGAGTTCCTGGGATAGTACGAAAAGCTGATTAGATCTTCGTGCTAATTAACCATCTTCTCATCTTTATTCGTGTATTAATCATTTCTAATAAGGCGGAGCCTCTAATCTGAGCCGTTAGGATGTCCATAAATAACAGACCAAGGCGCACGGTCACAACCTGAGAACTATTATACATCATCGTGTAATTATCCTCATTCCTACCGTCAATGGGCTTCTAATATAAAATCCCATATTGATAATGATACCGCGGCCCACATATAGGGCGAGCCGGAACACATGAACCGAAGCCAAAAGCAAGCACATGCGCATACTCTAAATTGTACTCTCACACAATAGTAAATGCTAGCTGTAGCTCGCATCATCATGATCGTTAGAGAAACCTACGATTCGTGTAGAATGTATCTATAATGGCTCTTTCGATCTGCCGCGTTTTTTTTAATCTGACTCTCAGCTGTTTCCCTATGTGACAGGCTTTGAAACTTCTATTGGGTGTCACTTCGAGACACTCAGTTGGAGGTATTAGCTCTCGGTTGGAGGTATTCGCGCTCATTGAAGTATTCAACAACATTTGAGTAAAGGCATGTATCTGTTGTTTGCCATATTGCAGGTGACATTAGTAAAATGGAACGAGCCGTATCAGAAATTGGCGTCGTGCGATAGCAGCGGAATCATCTTTGTGTGGATCAAGTACGAGGGTCGATGGTCCATCGAACTCATCAACGATCGAAACACGCAGGTAGGTGCCAGCCCTGGGTGAAGCGGACAAAAAAGCCAACGCTGAACGTCCATCACCATCATTGCTGGCAGATGAAATATCAGCGGTGTATATATCATACGAAATATATAGTAATTATGGGTTGACATTCAAGGGATGATCTCGAATACTAGAGTGCTGGCTGTGTTTCTTGTATTCGGAGTAACAACTTTAACCCGTGCTCGGTGAAAAAAAACAAATCAAGCGAACGAGGAGCTCGTCACTATAGTCACTTCACTGTAATCTAAAGCATCCTCTATTCGATCGGCGACTGTTGCGTTGATGTACGTGTTTCACGTGTGCCGCGCGATTCGTGTCGCGGCGCTGCCATAATTCTCTATCTGAATCGCTTGGATAAAAATGGGACAGTGTGTTCACTCCAAACAGATGTGCGTCTAGCAGGTTCAACAAATTTCAACGAACGCCAAATTAAAATTGGGTTTGTCTTGGGGCGAGGGGTGGAAAATTTGATTTTCCAATTTTCTCTCTTGGATTTTGGCGGCTTTTGCTTCGCCGACGCTGTTATTATTACAAATCCACGTAACAATTCGGGTAGCATGCGTCATGCATGTGAAGAAATTCATAATAGTCACTAAAAGTCACTTGGAGGTTCGCCATTTCGCACATCGTAGATACTGCCGACAGCTGAATATGCCATACCGGGTAGGTTGCCAGTATGCTCAATGTACTAATATTTGCGTCCAATTATTCCGTCAAATAATTACTTAATTATCCATCCATAAGTATTGCTCACGTGCTGTTGACACAAGTCTCGAATTTCTCTGACCTTTTGTTCTGATGTTGTTACGTTATCTAGGTGACAGACTTTGCTTGGTCACACGACGGTCGAATGGCGCTCATTTGTTACCAGGACGGATTCGTGCTTGTCGGCTCAGTGGCTGGCCAACGGTACTGGTCATCGATGCTCAACCTCGACGCCACAATCTCGTGCGGGGTTTGGGCACCGGATGATCAACAGGTGAGTTCACTTGATCTCTCTCTCTATCCTTCTCTACGCGGAGAATCCAATTCAAGGGGGATGGAATTAGCCATATCATAGAAACGAGTACGTTGGATGGCAGGTAGATCGCTCGACACAGTGTATGATCACACGAGCATGTTTATGTAGAGAAAAATTGAAAGCAATACCAACGTACCACCGTTTCGTTTGCCGTTTGTAAACGGCACTACTATAATGATACGCTATTGTATATCAACGAATTAAGGCGGCATTGGTTACCTTCCACATTGTGGCTATGTAAAAGGGTCGACTGGACCTAACCTTCTAGGATCACAGGTTAATCAGATGGGTAACATGGCTCAATATGAACGTCACCAGCGACAGCGAAAAAAAAGATGAATGAACAAAGATGACAAGCCTACACAGGTGACACATGTCACATGCCCAAGTTAATTTCCTCTCGTGTGGACCCGTTCCCCAAGCAGTTACACGGCCATGTCTGTGTAGCTGCTGGTAGCTGGCAGCCGCTGTTTGACGAAGGCTGCTCCTCGCGTTCTCTGTTCTCTTCGTTGGAGGGGTCCAGCGGTCGCGGATCCCCTCCAGCGACGTGCTGTCGTTTGTCCGAGGAGTTGCAGAAGAAAACGAAGACACGAGGTATCTGGAACGAGAAAGGCTGAGCACAGCCTTCTCGAGGGGTGTACGCGAAATGGGTCGTACGAGTAGGGGGTATAAAGGTGCTCCGTTGAAGGAGAGAACAGAAATGATGCGTCTTGTGCTACCTATCAAGCGCTGGCTGCTGAAGTTGACGTTTAAAGGGGACCGTCACGAAGGTCGAGGTGGCCGAAATAGCGAGGGAGCGCGGTTTAGCTATGGATGACTGGATAGCTGGGTGGGTGTGGGTCTGGTGGGCCGTTGGCGCAGGTTGGCGGCGGCAGCAGTTGACAGCTTGGTCAAATCGGTTCAGCGAGTCTTCGCGGCTGGCTCGGCGTCAATTGATTCAACCTGGGCGACCGGCCAATCGTTGGCTTACTGGCGAAGTGATGCTTTCAGGGTTCCTCTTTTGCCCATCTCCGGCGCTGGGCACTGTAATCTTTGCCAACGGCTAGATGTGCCGACCCAACAAGCTGCCAGTCGAGTCCTGTCACATCCGGCGGCACAGCATAGCCGATGGTTGATGGAGTTGCCCAGGGAATGCAGGTGACATAGACGACGATATAGATCCACGGAGGAGAGGGCGGCCCTATGACGAATTACCGACCAATATAGCTAGGATGATGGCGCTACCTACCGAGTCTGCTTGGTCGGTAACCTGTCCCGCGGAGCGGTGTGACGGAGAGGACAAGCCCGCTTGTCTTCGGCTAAATATGATACAATGTGGTGAGCTGGCGGTTGTCAATTGCAATAGATATTTGGGTGGAGGCTGAAGGTACAGAGCTTACATAAGCGGTTGCTAAGGAACATGAAGGATTAGCTTAACGTATCACTGTGATAGGATTCAGAACGGCTACTGCAGCGACTGCTGCTAGACGTAAGTACTCAAGAAACGCCAGTGTTGTCATTCAAGGCACGAACATAATATCCCACCTGAGAACTTTCGAAGACTTTTCATCTATGTGAAAAACGACCAATAGAAAATCCTGCCATATGGACAAGAGCCACTTGTTGTTCTTCGAATAGCACAAACCATCACGCGGGGAGGGGGTGTGAAATTCTAATGAGAGGGTGTGAGATTCTAATGAGAGATGGGAAGCAGCGATTGTGAATTCAACTAAGCACGAGAATTCCCATTCGAACGTCACAACGCTGCCTCGATTCCAATGCGAAGTCTCAGGGACGGTGCATGCCCTCCGGGGCTGTAGCCTGATATATTTCCAGCCTCTTTTCATATTCATTACCCATGGTCGTCCACTAGTTAGGATCATCAGCGTATTTTTTACAAACGCTATTTACGATTGCGCAAGAATGCAACGTATGCACAGCAGAGCACAGGCTTTCTCAATCAATCTACCCACCTAACCTAACCTACTTCCATCCCTCCCTCTAACAATTAGGTCGATCCCCCAAGCATAGGAACATTCAGTTGCACACAAATGGCCGTGGGGCATCGGCGACCGAGGCGCGAACTAAAATTCGAACTGCCGAACTTTAATGCGTTCGACAGTCTGCAGTCTTTCCATGCTTGTGACCCTTCATCAAGGCGGTTCTGCACAAACCATCGATCGGGAAGCAGGCCGCTTCCTCTCGTTCTCCTGTGATCTCTCCTTACCCTCTCAAGCTGGAAATCACTGGCGTTTGTTGTTCGGTTCTCGTTCGCTATTCGTCCCTGTTTTTTCGATGAAAGGCTGTCCTGTAGGTCCCGTCTGCTAGCGACAGGCTCACACTACGCCAAGCGTTAACCCTCCCGCCCTGACATCGACCCGTTTCTGGGAGAATTTAGGGGTGACTGCGCTGAAACTCTGCCGCACCCTGCCTGTTCTGCAGAGAACACTATGCTGATGGGCGGGTGGCTAGCCTTATACTGAACTGCCATTACAACTAGGTCGAATAGGTTCCCCGAGGTATCACCGTCGAGCGTCGACGGGACGGGGCGGACGGGGGGTCTGTGAGAAGGCAGCTCGTTGGGGACAAGCCGCATGTGTTAGCATGTTAACGTTGGAGGAGAAGTGCGCAATCCTGGCGGCAGACCTCTGCACCGGATGGGGACAGCGCTGGCTCAGGAGACCGACGCTCGGTGCTGCTGCTCCCCGAGAATAGGGATGGATTCGAACAGCCGTCTGTGCGACCTCTGCGCTGAGTACACTTATAGCCAGCCCTGCTGCCATCACTACCAATAGCACTGCTATTATTACGATGTACTACCGAGTTCTCTGAGCAATAGGAATGGACAGCAGAGGTGGGGCGGGAGTCAAAATAGGACATCGGATTGGGCCGAGGAACGATGGCACATCGGCGGACGGAGCTGAGGCTAGTGCAGAAGCTCCCCCAATGGGCATCACCGAATGAAAATTGCTCACAGTCGGCTCAACAAACCACCTCGGCTAACACGATAAGAACGATAGAGACCTAAGCAATAGGCTCGTCCAGCCTGGCCTGGTAGCGCGGGGTTTCGGTTGGGGGTAGGGTCTGGCAGTCAAGGAGTGCGCGATGGCTCGAGAGAAGGGAAGAATGGATGTCGGTGTGCGCATACAAGATTGAAATCGCATCAGTATTAAGGGTGGCACGTACGGCCCTCCCTCTCTCCCTCCCTCCCTCCCTCTCTCTCTCTCTCTCGAGATACTGGCCGGGAGCTTCGGTGAGCGAACGGTGAATGAGTACAGCCGAGAAGAGGAAGACAATGGACCTGCTGGCAAACCAGCGCTGCCCAAGCGACGCCAGCCTCTTTAGGAGCAAGGAGACCTTGCCATCCTTCGGGCCTTCTTCTACGGCCCTGGACCGGCCCGACCCGGCCAGACGCCTCTGTGCCCTGGGCATGTTCGAACTTTATGGGGACTACACATCGGCGAACGAACCAACGGGTCGAGGTTATAGAGGTGGGGAGTGTGTGGAGGGGTGGCGAGAGAAAAAAAAAGTACCCTACAAAGGAGGTAGGAACCTCCCGGCGGCGAGGAGGACGTTGGCACGTTCACATAAAGTCCATTAAATGTCCCTATTTCTGCAGAAGGCATTGCCTGCTAGCCTGTCAGCCTGTTCTTCGTTGAGGCGTAGGCCCCAGCTCTTTGGCCCCATAATATATACACACAGAGACAAGCATAGCACGAAGCAGACCAGCCGACGACATCGTTGGACGACACGCTCGCTAGCAAACATATACCCAACGGCCCTGTGATATCGAGTTGATGCGTCTGGGAAGGGGTGGGACCGGCTCCGTGTATGTATAATACTCTGTGTATATTCATTCTTGTATTCCTTGGCACACACTCACCGTCGGGCAAAACTCTTGAGCTCAACGCAAGTAGCACCGGAGAGAAGCCGGCTACCCGGACAATGGCTTGTGTCTGCTCTAGAATACGTCGTCTTCCAATGCGATTAGATTTCGATAAGGAAATACATACATATGTATATGTAGACTAGTAGTGAAGTAACAGGGGAACAGAAAAACATCGGGTGGCCTAAACGACACCAACAACGACAACAGCGACGACAAAGTGGCTACCAAATTGCTGGGCTGACTCCCGTAAGCCGCAACCCGTAAATCAACTGCCGGCGATGTGGCTATCTATACTACAGTTACTGCTGTCTAACTAGCTAAGAACTGGATGGAAACAATAATGATAAATACACCAGGTTTTTTGAACGACGGAATGTTAGGCCCAATAAATTCCAGTAGGTGCCGAAGTGCTCAAATTCACGAATGAGCTCGAATCAATGCTTGAATTAACTGCGGTCTACGTAAACATTCCTCTCCGGCGGTCGGAGACGGTCTGTAGACAACCGCTATCGACTGCGATATCATATACTAATATTATATATCGTAGGCAGGTCCTACCTCTTCGCCTTTGCTCAAGTCGTACAACTGAGGAATACTTTTGTCTCTGTTTTGTGTTGTCGATGATCACAGCGAGCTGTATGTTTAGTAAGTTCTACGGTTGTCGATTACTTATGGGAAAAATCAAACAGAAAATAAATAACAACCATGGGTGGGTTGCGCAGAACACGTACAAACACAGAGACACACAAAGCGCACCAGAGCCGATTGAGTGACAGGAATAAGGCCAGATATAGGGCTCCTAGGGATCACTTAAAGCAGGGAAGTCCATACCATTCCTTTGCAGGGCTCGTCCATGTATGTAATATATCCATGTATACGTCATATAGTGAACGTACCACTGTTACAATGCCTGCTGCTACTGCAGCGGCATCATTCCCTATGGACAGGACGAGGCATAGACGAGTCAAACGAAGTCTCAAATGGAGACACCCGCGACCGAAGTGGCACAGCAGACGACAGCGAGGCATGGGCCGACCACTGTCTTCGGGTCGCGGGGAGTGGGGGGGGGGTTGCTGTCTGGGCTGAGGCCAGCAGAGTTGGTGACGTGAAGGTAAAAAAAGAATAGGAGAAAAGGGTTAGATGATAAGCTGAAGAAGCCATTTCTGCATCAGCAGAGGCATGCACGTGACCTGTTCCCGCTGCCTTCAGCTCTCGGTGCTTATCAGTCAGCTCCGCCTCTCAACCTGTCATCGGGAGTTCGGCAGGACTTCAACCTCAAGAAATGATACCTCAACCCCTTCTTGTTCTTTTGTACAATAGTCGACCGGCCATCCGAACTGCTCTGTGGGGCGTGGGCGCTAAGGGGTAGCACAGCATACAGTACTCCAGCCTTGTCTGTGACTGACTGAATGACGGACTGAGTGCGTTTGTCTGTCTGCGTGCCTTCGTTTCGGGGTCCCTTTACTCTGTTCACTCGTTCCGTTTCTCGCAGCGAGATAGATCGCAGATTTGGGCGTTCGGCACTATGGGAGCAAATGGTGCTACCCCCGAAACTCACTAAGGCAACCCTTTACTTGGAATTGCAGGGCTGTTGCCGTTACCTGCGCTATTATCAGTGCCGGCTATTTCAGAGTCAGTCACCAGAGTGAACGAACGTATTGTAGGAACGGGCTTCAAACCTCTAACGTCCCGTACCATGATGTCCCTTACATTGTATCGTAGCTACATTTACCCGCGAAAGATTTCGCCCCCGCTGGCGTAGAAGAGAAGCACAGCTAGTCGAGGAAACGGTAACAGAAAACATCGACTATACATACACTCTTTATCTACCCCTATAAGCTCGCCTAATAGCTTGCCTATTGCTGTATTCTCGTACAGTGCCGAGTAATTCGGTTATTCGCTGCTCTTACGGCAAAAAAAATCAGGACGACTAATTGCATCCGGTGAGAGATTGTCGTGCTGAAAGCAATTGTAATGTGGACGTTGAATGTTTAAGGCTGAGAATCCGCCGGGAACATTTGCTCACTTAGATAGTCGTGTTTACTGAGCTAACGAAGCGCGCGTTCGGAACTTTCTATTTCGACACGAGCCTATGACGGTGGCGCACTGAATTCCGTGTTGCAGCGAAGCTCAAGCGGAGACGCTGGTACAGAGAAGAGCGCCAATTCAAATTCTAACCGATTCTCCCTCTGTAGTGATTCAACAGTAAATAGATATATGTATAGATTTTGTTATTGTTTCACTGCAATGATAATAATAATATTGGAAAAATTCGTATGAGAACATAATACCCTCACATTTGCACTGCTGTTCTGCCGAGTTACAAAGCCGGATTGATTCGAATTAACAAGGTGTGTCAATGTGTGCGAATATCGTGGACACTGCACGCCGCTTGTCAAATAGACCTTAAGACTGATATATATATATACGGTCACCTAAAAGTCACGTGAGTCATTCATATGTTTCTGAGGGTGCTGCAGGACGCCCCCAGAGCCCCCCCGGTAGGTTACTCATCGCGGCGGACCTACTCATCTGACCTATGTACTTCCTATATGAGTGACAAACTCTATCATAAGTCCAACGTGGATTACTGAAGCAAAACTTCATTGCTTCACCCTACCCCCCCAGCTGAAGTAGTAGATCTTATTCTTCGACGTGAGCTCGTAAGCCATCTCGGAACAACACAATTGATATGGCCAGATGAACCCAATCAACAGCCCCATGGTCTCCACATTCACAGAGACGTAGTGACACAAACGACTCTATCTTATTTCCATTTTGTTCGCACCCTCAACCGACAAATAACATCAATATGTTCTATCCGTATAGACAAACGCTCGCAATCGACTCATTGTAGCCATCATTTATAGGCGGTGGTTCGATAGCGAGCGATGTTAACCATTATCATCCCTATCTGCTCCGTAACCTTATTGTTACTGCTATTACTACCTCCATATATATACATATATATATATATATATATATATATATATATATATATATGTGTGCAACACGATACTATTCTTAAGCAGCCGATCTCGGCAGGAGTCGGTCTCGTTGTGTGATGCTTCGGTACTCGCAGTTGTTTGGCGGCTGCGGTCGCGGTGGCGTCGGCTGTTCGGGTGGAAAGACGCTCTGCACGAGCCTCCGCCTGCCAATACGTAACCATATTTACGTGACCATATCTCTCCATCTATTATCGTACACATGTGGCGTCTGCCTCTACCGAACAGGAATGGGTGTGCTGGTATATATCGCTTATCTTGCTGCTATATCACTATCACTGACGGTATTTATTATTACTATCGGAGCGTAGTTTCACGCCACGAAATAGGAGAATGATAGCCCCCTGGTCCAGGTCATCAGCATCCAAGCGTCAACCACCCACAGAGAGCAAAATAGAACGGCTCAATGATTAAGGTTCACTCACACGCTGCCACCCCCTGACTACGCATTGTACATTGATATATATATATATATATATATATATATAATATATATAATACCATAGAGCTCAGTTGTGGGGAAAAATACTGGCAATGTGTTAATGCATAGGAAATTGTCAGAGTCCAAGATACAGATGTGCGTCAAGTGCGGTGATGTACTATAATTTTGCGTGATTTTCTTCTGTAGTTCGCTGATTGCTCATGCACTCGACCTGAACTGGGCTGCACGTCCAGCTGTTCTCCTATTGTTTTCAACTGTCTACGAACTTCGAGGTGAGGTATTTGCCTAGTTACTGAGGTTTGTGCGAGGTAAATGAGTGAATTCGTGACACCGCTTATGCACAAACGAAATCTGAGTCCGTAGCTGGTTATTGAACTGTATAATATAATACACAATATATATATGTATATATATATATATATATATTTTAGCAAATTCCAACCTTGGCTCTTTCTGTTTAAGTGGCATTTCATTAAAGGCTCATTTGCGTCGGCTGCGTAATATCGACGGGTCTGTATTAGCACTCAAATACTTCCGAGCCGTCTGCTTGTTTTACTCAACATTGTCGCTGCGGATATTGTTGTCATTGTGTCCTTCGTAATTGCTACGATTGGGATTTGTTTTTCGGAGTAAACCAGTTCATTCAGTTTGCAATGGTATTTGTGTAACTCCGTTGAGTCCATTGTGCCTAACTTAGCGCTGATATTTCACAGAGCACAAGCACAACTCCTACCCGAAATATAGCCTTCACATCCAAAAGACGTTTCTCACTCTCCTGCCTCAAACATTTAACTCAGTCCACAGAACCGCTTTTGCATTGCTTTATAAGACGGCGGGACCTCTTGTTAAATGCAAATGTGCAACGATATCGGGGGATCAAACCCATGTATGCCTCATCCAGATAAAAGACGGACACGAATGTACCCACCACGCCTCCACCTTCCGGCTCGACTAGCCTTCGCAACCAAACGGCATTGTTAAATGCGCCGCGATACCTGCTTCCTAAAATGTGTTATTATTTCCATATTTATTTATTTATTATTATTATTCGTCACCTGCAACGATTGATGGCAGCATCACCCCTCCGTCCCCGTCTCTCATAACCTCTAAAAACAACCCGTTGCACCACCACCACCACCACTCTGACGCTATGCGTTTATTCATTACTGCGAGGCGAAGATTGATGCGGTCATGCGCGACCTGCGGGGCCAACGCTAGCCTGTCTGATAACATCATCCCGGACCGCATTCACTGCGGCTAGTGGGCAGTCAGTAGATAGAGAACTACTGCTGCTGCAGCAGCAGCAGCAGCGACTACCAACAACGGCCATAAACCAACGTCTTGACAGCTCGCCGAGCAAACGAAGTGTTCGGTTGAAGTTGCCTCGGAGGAGAAGTGAGCAATCGTCCACTATACACACGTCTACCACTCTGCCTCATGATGGGTACTCCATTACCCCACCCATAGGCTAGCGGATCGAGTCCCACATCTCTCCCTCTCTCTCTCTCTCTCGCGGACCGGATAGCTGTACTCGTACACTCAACCGCATCTACTCTACCGCAGGACGACGGTCCTGTCAGAGACGAAAAGAAGCAAGCGGGCTGTGCTGTCCACATTGAACACACATACGTACACCTATACACGCACCGTATAGGAATAGATAATACAATCTATAGAAACAGAGATATACACAGCCAAATGCATCAGCAGACATTGCACTGTTAGTGCTCAGAAACAGGCCGGCTGACTGGCCGGCTTCTTTCGTTGTGCAGCAACTCCTGAGACTTTGAGGCCACTATCTAACGATCCAACCTTCAAGGCTAGCTGGATGATATTCCTTCACAGCACTGTTCCTCTCTCCCTTCCATCTCTCTTGCACTGTCTCTCTCCTCTCTCTCTCTCTCTTTCTCTCTCTGGTGGATACAGAGTACGAAATCCGACGTAGCACCATATCTACTACGTAAGCTACTGCTCGTATGAGCAGTAGGTCCGCTGGCCACTGCTGTTGGCAGGATCGTTGAAGGACCAAGTGGCCGGCGGCCTGAAGGGAGACCACGCTGTGCGCAGTGGCCCTTGTGGCCAGCCAACCGGAAGCAAATTCAGTAGGATTCCGGAAGTGCCTTCCTCGTCCGGGCAACATCAGCAGCTGTAGGGGGGGGGGAGCCAGTGAGCTGGTCGTTCTATCCGTTCATCTTGGCCCGACCAGCTCGACGGTAGAGCTCGTTGGGGCTCCGTCAGCCGACGCACTCCCTCCAGTGAGCGCTACCCCCGAGGAGGATGGTGTGATGGTGACAGTGGCGATGGCAGCGGGTGATGTAGTGAGTGGGCCACAATAAAAATCTAAACGAGTCTTTTTACTTCTATGCTGAGATACCCTACCACGCGGGATAGTTTGGGTATGGTGTGGTGTCTTCGCAAACCTTGGCGGCGGCAGCGGCGGCGGCGGCTGGAGCTGGCGTGGTGATTCCATCGGCGAAGTTTCACCGCAAATAGGCCCAATAATGTGGGAGGACTTTTTGTGATTTTTGTCACTTTTCTGTGTTTGTTGTAAATCTATAGTCGCCATGCAGCAGTATATTATAGGTATCATACAGCATTTATAACAACCGTCGTTATCAAGTTGGAGAAGCGTTTGGCCCGCGTGACTTCGAGGGGAACTAAGCTTAGGGAGACGGGCAGCATCAAGCACCACAAATATTACCATAACGTACAGCGATAGGGTCCTCATTAGCGTTACCTTCCAATATAGAATACAGTAGTCGGTCGAGCATTGAGAGCAAGAGTCGCAATATGCATTAATCTCGAGGAAGTACTATGATAATGCTTCACTCGGTAGTAATGTCGCACTAGTAATATTTATGTGGCCTAAACAATATCCGGTGAGCGCCGAACATCATTAGCAATGTACGCGTTCGCTCCTTGCACAGGGGCTCAGCTGACAATGAAACCTTATCGCTTGCTTCCTTAACGTGTATATAAACACATGCATACGCAGACGCAGAATACGAAATACAGGTGCCACCCTTCGATCTTTTTCAACTATCGAGTCGATTCTGGATTGCACACAGAAAGTGTCCAACACACGATCCGTTTGGTTACTACTATTATATATGAAAGGCTCTAGCATTTCGAGGCAGCAATAGCAATTCGAATCTAGTATTCCGATTATATTGATATTAAACAGACAGATAGATAGATATAATAGACGGCAGTTGCCACATAAATTAGTCATATACCTTCCTATGTGCGGTGTATAACAGTGACGAGCCTAACGATCGTGTAAGCCTCATCAGGCGGCTGAGGAATTATCCGCTGTGCAGATATGCATACGTAACATTGCCTTAGCGAAACAGAACCAAAGACTCGCATAGGAAAATTGTCACCATCGACCTTGGTGGACGATAGCAAATCGTAACGAAGTGGACCACGCAACGCCGTCATTGTTATTATGATTATAGACGTTATTATGGCAGAGTTGGTTCATTTTTGGTTGCTAGTTGCTCCATTTAGTCTTCAAGGAGTGCGTGAGCTAGAGGCCTCGGCGGGTATTTAACGTTGAAACCCCGGGGAATGGAGGGTGACCTCCTTGTACGGGGGTCATATATATATATATATATATATATATCATACTCCACACGGAACAGGGGCAGACAACGAACTCAACGATGCTCCTCTAGCCCGAAGGCAACACCGACTTCCTTGATGAATAATAATAACGTGATTCCATTCCTGTCTCCTCCGTTTTTATCTCCATATATGTTGATTATAATTGGACAAGACGATGATAGCTCTCGTATGTGTTATATTGTACTGTCCATTCATTACATGCGATATTTATGGAGGCACCATTATCGTGCCATCTCTGTAATGGCAACTGTGACACGTGCGTCCAAACGATGAACAGATTCATCGGGCCATCACTCGCTGCTGCATAAATTTACACAAGGAAAAAACGCGTTACCAAACGACGACGAAATACGGTTGATACTTTTTGTCCCGCCACAGCGAAGTAGTGGTTCGATGCTATTTTAGGTGGTTGCAGAAGCTGCGAACCTATTTGTCGCTAGCTAGTATATGTATAGCTATATATGTATCTTGCACGAGCTACCGCCCGAAGATGTAACATTCATTTGTATTGTTGTAGTATTATACAGAAGCGGTTATGTTGGGTTGTTTTGAAGCAGCAGTGAAAACGAGGGTTATTCCTCTTCAATACCTTCTCTATTGCTTGAATTTCATTCCCCTTCTGAGCGGCTGCTGTGAGCCACCATTCGAATGCGTTATGCTATTGTACACAACGCTACAAAATCGTTGCTGTCTGTGCTTTTGGAGAATTGGCCATATACAACGTTAGCCTTTGAAGGCTGGATGTACCAGACCCCTACATTTCAATGCTTTGAAGGCCCTTCCGCGTGAGGGTGGCCACTAACCGCGCAGATGAACAGCATCGTCACTCAACGGGATTCATTCAACGAGTTGGTGCTTGGATTCCTTACGTACTGACCGAAGCGAAAAAATAAATAAATCTGTTGACAATTGCCGCTCAACACTTTGGCCCCGGACACGAGCAATCGAGCAACTTATCTAGGATAGATTTTTTGCACAAAATCATCACGGAAGACAAGAAGCGCCTGCCTCTATGCTATTGCAGCCTGAGAAACCAAAAGGGGGTGGAGCGATTTTACAACCCGCGAAAAGACGCCTCAACCCAATGCATTGGGAATATTAAGTCTTATATTATTCTTGCCAACTCAAATTGTCTGATCGGTTCGACGAAATGTATTTGTCACGAGGCGAGAATTGTTGAATTGAGTTAGCAGGCGACGATTGACGAATCAAGTCGAGTTTGCCTCACAAATCTGCAAACACTATACAATACAGATTTCGGTTTATTAGCGGAGCCGTAGTCTTGATGGTCGCTGGTGTTCGCGTGACAACAATAGGGTTAAGGTAGGCGTCATGTGATCATGTAAAGGAAGTATACCTTCCTAACCTGCAAAAGTGGAGGCACCTATCGGTTGTCAATGTGAGTCAATTCTGTGGGCTCGGACTTCTCTGAATGTATCTGATCATAAAGCAGCTCCCCTATGTACAGCTCATCTTCAGATTTTTTTGCACTCATACAACGGTTCATTGGGGACTCGATAATTGAATGCCACCACCAGCACCACCACTATCACTCCCGCCAAATTTGTTTTGGTATAATTTTCCATGTGGATAATTTCGTGTCCACGTGTTGTGAGTACCGTGCATACGTTGCAATGCTTCCAATCAATTCCATCATTCATCTGCCTGCACGCTGATCTACATTCGATCAAAATCAATGAGAGAAGTCGACTAAACGCGTTCCCCTCGTCTTTCATGCGTGCCCAATCTACCGAGCATAAGCCAAAGAAGAGCTTGCGGTGCCAATTTCCCGATCTCCGACGTTTAATTGTTTTCCGCGAATAATTATCCGATAGCGAAAATGGCCACCAGCCAGCCTGCCGATGCCGCCATGCCACATCACGGGGTGGTACCGAGTTCCATCGGCCCTCGGTTCTCGGCCAGGCCAGGCCAATTTCATTACCGCGCATGTGTAGCCATCTCACATCGGCAGCGGAGGAAAGAGCGGCGACAGATATCAAGCAGGACCATGCAGGAAAGCCAGGAACAGTTCGCCACAAGAGACCTTTTGCAGGAACGTCACTAGCGCTGTGTCGACGATACCTCTTCTCGAACACATTGGCTGGCCACGCTCAGGCATTCCGACAGACATACATTGAAAGGTAGCAATCACGACATCATCAGTACTACCCACTGCTCAATCACTCACCTGGCAGCAATTATCTATCGAGTGCTCGCCCTTCCTCCTCCTCGTCGACGATATCAGCCTACAATTTCCTGATCCTCATGGATGGTGATGAGTGTGACCGCGAGCAAAAAGTATGCTTGTGGTGCAGGATGTCATTTCGAGGAGCTCCGAGCTCTTAAATTCGGTGAGAGCGATCGATGATCGAAATTCGGTTGATACAAATCACAACATCGGTGAAACTTGTGGACATTCTCCATTTATAGTGGCACCACCATTTTGTCTTTTGATCTTAAGTGAATCTTTTCGCCACTATAAACGCGCTAATTCGACATGAACTACATAGAGTAGTTCACTAAAAGTAAATTTAGTGAAGAACAACGGGAGAGTGGTGGAGGTCTTCGTGGATAATGGATCTTGCCGATTTTCTGTTCCGTTATCTAAATCCAATCAGAACGAATTAATGATAGAAATCAAACAGTAGTTATGGGCGGGCCCCTGCTTGGCTACTGCTATCGAGTTTCTCGGAGGGCCCATTCTGCCGCTGGGAGATTGTAGTTGCCGGTAAATCGGTCAGTCGTATGATAAATAGCTAAAATGAGCGAACACTTTGGCTCTAGGACATTTCAACCTCGCCGTCGTACGTAAGATTTCGCGTATTCAATTATTATAGCTGGTGTGTTCAGGCCCTGCAAGAACTGATTTGATCGTCGACACGACATTTATTAATAAGACGACAATTAATGGGGCTGAATTCGGCTAGTCCCAGCAGAGTCGAAATGAAATGCTCAGTGAACATGTTCTGTCCTTCATGGGCCCACAGCCCGAAACGGGATTATTATTACGAACTATTCATTTACATAGGTAACGATACATGTGACAGAAGGCAAACGAACGCGAGTACTGATTTGTTAATTATATTATATAAATAATGTATAAATTAGCATTAGGATTTGTTGTCGCTACTGTTACTTCGAATAGTTTATATATATATATATATATATATATATAGATAGTATAAGCGCAATATTATAAATAATAGCAGGCCTCGCTCAGCAGGGATTGAAATGCGTGTACATTCTGCACGAGAACTTGAGACAAAGTGTGTTCACGGCAGCAGAACATCCATTGAACCTCGTGGCTGGTGGACCGAGAAATGGCTAGCAGTCGATGGGGAGAAACGATTCGTAATTCATTTGAATGCATTAACAACATCCCAACAGATTAGAAAGCGTTCCGCCCCCTCGTCTCGTAAGTGCGATGCGCTCAACTGGCCGCTAACGAAGGCCGCCGTAAAAAGCTATTAATCAAACGTTTTGCAAAATAATCTATGTGTTAAACATGCCGGGGTGATTTAACCGTTAAACTCGTTATGTACCGAGCGCACCGCTCATTGAAAGGCCAAATCAAATCAATCAAATTTGTAATCTCATAGTATACAGACATACACATAGCAGTTGTTGGGATGAGGTGACCACGACCGCGTGTCGAGTTGGGTGCATCTTAAATCAATTTCCCGGGCTGATTTTCAGCCGTAAGCATTTCACTTCCACGGTGTACAACTGCTTTCGGCATTACTTCAAGAAATGTTGAATGAAATTTCAAAATGAAATTTCGGCATTACTTCATTACTTAAAAAACGAATTAAAAGACGGACAAGACCCTTTGAATGGAAATGTGCAACTGGTGGGGATCGAACCCGTGCACCTACGTGTCTCTCCTTCGATTGCAAGTTGAGTGCATCTTTGTACATATCAACTATTGTCTTTAAAAACAAAGCGAACATCTCGGACTCAGCCCGAGTGGATCACACAACGAATGAACACGCTATACAGGAACTAACATATGTAACTATAGCTACGCTGTGAATTATTCCGTTTGTTGTTTCACTTAATGAACGAGTTGCTCCGCTGCTTTATGTGATGTCAACTATGTTTCACTTAATTTCGGTGGCAAATGAACACTTGATTAATAATGAATATTATTACTACCTACTATTTTTTTTTATCATTATAACGACAAATATGGGTACATCTTCGCGATCACATGACCAGGAACACTTTGCTGCTCATTAATGTCTCGTTAGTTCTACTCGGCAGGCTTTAATCGAATCCATATATATATATAATCTGTTTCGTTGTGTATTACTACAGTTCCTTACACATACGAATTATAATAATAAAATCTCTACCCATTACTGTTGCAGGTGTTATTTGGCACATCCAACGGTCAAATTCTTGTTAACGACGTTCACGGGGAGGTCGTTGCACAGTTGAGTGTGTGTCGCGATACGCCCATTATCGCAATGGCTTGGTCATGCGAAAAGTTCAAGATGGAAGAAACGGACGTTGACCAGCCAGCGACGGCGACCTCCGATCAGCAAACGGATTCACAGGGCCACCCGCTTGGCGGCGCTGGCAGCCCTGGCGGTCCGGGGCCACCCGGTGTCCCACAGGCGGTGCTTGCAGTCGCCTTCGCCACCGGCGTTATCTACCTCATGAAGAACTATGACGACCTGACACCGATCGTTGTACACACCGGCCTAAAAGGTACGAAGTCAACCAAAGGCCACCTTCTACTTCGTGTAAGGTTGTGTGCTCAGGATATGTGCTAGGGTGATTTAACGGATATTCGTTGCGTCTGTTTGTGTCGATTTCGTTATCTTTTTCTTTTTCGCCCAATTTCAGGTATCAAGTTAGAATGGTCGAATAGCGGCGAAACATTAGCGGTAGCAGGGGTAGCTGATCCAGAACCCGGCTCCGCGACACCTGTTTTAGGCAGCTACCGAAATTTGGCAAAATTCTATACCGCAGATACAGGCAGCCTTAGATTCGTGGCGCCCATCCCATGCGCGCAGAAGCCTGTTACCGCGCTCACTTGGGGTAAGCACGACATCGTTGAACTGTTTTTCGAGCTGACCCTCAGCTGTTCCCCTATCTGACAGGCCTCAGCTCTTAACCTTTTAGGTATTACTATGAGAACCTGTAGCTTATTTTCTTCCTTACTCGTACCTGGCAAGAATCTTCAGATAAAGAAAGATGATAAAGAACTCCAAAGATTCTCCACGTCTGACAGGATTTGAACCAAACACACACGTCCCTCCGGTCTAGCAGTCCAAGACGCTCACCACTAGACCATCCAGGGGACAAGCACGACATCGTTAAAGTAGGCTGACATCACCTAGGCTCGTTGTGGGCGGTGTGGGTGCATAGTGACGCGGCATTTTCCTAATGAGCACAAAAGTCCTGTCTGTAAATAACCTTAGGGCCAGGTCAAGCAAGACCAGTAACACCCAGAAACAAGTCAAACAAAAAAGTATTTTACACACGATGACCCGAAAACCCAGATTCTCCTCTCAACACCACACTTTGAGTGCGTAGCTTATTGTGAGGTGCGTTTCTTCACTGGAGTGGTCCGGCTCCGCTGCGCTTAGACCCATCTATCCGGCCGAGTTTCCCCAGAGTTCCCTTCCGCCCAGGCCATCACTCCGTGTCACTAATTACACAGTCGTTGCCTCAGCCAGGGGGTCCGTCACACGGCCGTCGGCAAACGGCTCTGTCAAGGAGAGATGTCTGCGAGACCCTCGCAGCCTCACATTCAGTGGGGAGGTGTCCAGGCCTCGCTAGCCCTCGAGGTGACGCGTCGTTCTGCCATCGTGGTGCTGCCCGTTATCGTCGTCGCCAACGTCGTTGTCTGAGAGATTCATTAATAAACATTAGTCGATGAGGGAGTTGGCTCCCGTTACAGTCGTGGTAGAGGTGACGACCGCTGAGGGCCCCGCCGTGTACACCCCTATGCTGAGCAACCACGTGAAGGACAATCTCTCCTCCCTGACATCCAGTTAAAGAAATAGAGAGATCTCGGAGAAAAGAAACAGATACAGCCGTCTACTTTGTCGGCCCATTACACTTCTTGCCTTGTCACGTTACATGCGTTTCCAGAACGGAAGTCTAAACACTCAAGTATAAGAAAAAGAACTAAACAAAAATACAGAGACATATGGGACTTGTTTGCGCTAACCATTATGTAAATTTTTAAAACTTGTGCTTTTGATCATCGTGAATCACGACTTCACGTTGCACTTCTCTAATGACCTAAGGGAATGAATTTGATGTCGTCAATGGTTGTTTAGAAACTGCAGACCCAATGAAACAACAAGTTAAATTATCCCCGAGGGAAATCAATGACAATAAACAAAAGTCCTTTACGCAAATTATCAAAGTTGTTGTTACCGATTAGTGAGTAAACAGAATACGCATGTGTATCAAGTTGAAAGCTCAAACTCTGAAGCCGACACTTTTCCCACAATGGCACGACCTGACGGGGATATTATTTAGAGTCTCCTATGTAGTTTAGCTTAAGAGCAGTAACGCACTCTTTGCCGAAATAGGAAACTGCTCGTGGCTCTTAAAATTGTGTTGATTCTTAAAAACTAACTTGTTTTTTTGATTAGGTAGCCAAATGGTTACATTTACACAACTAGCCACTGCCAAATCACAGCAAAGGTCCTGTACCTCTTACCGAGAGTAAACCAATCTAGGTCGCAGGCTGAAGAAATCCTTGGTCTCACCTAATTAAGAAATATTGACGATGCAAATACGCCCCTAAATGTAATTACTGCCTAACAGCGCTCACCTAACAACCTTCAATGTCATACCTCTTCCGTGTTTCTCGCTATGGTCCTGCTTTGGTCGACGATGGCCGGCGACAAATTTCAGGCCACAATGACAAGCGTCTGTTTATCGCGACTGGCAACGTCATCCACATCGCCTGGGTAACACGGCGAATGGCGTCACTTCAACTTCTGTCACGTCTAACGATCCATAGGGCGTTGCAGTGCGAACAGCAAGTGGCTCGCCTGCATCTGCCGACGCGGTTGCGAGCTCTCGTTTCCAATCTTTTCGGCCAGACCGTCAAATGCACACTGCCGCAGCCTGAACGTCTGCGCGAGTTCGTCTCCCGGCCGCCAGGTCACAATGTCCGTCTGCATTGCACGGTGGTTCGGCACGATGAGGACGCAGCCGCGGGCAGCGCCACTTACACCCTGTTCCTCGAGTTTCTCGGAGGTCTTGTGCCCCTACTGAAGGGAAGGAGAGCAAGTAAACTGCGGCCCGAATTCGTCATCTACGATCCACAGGCTGAACACACGATGCAACAGCAACAACAGCAGCAACATCACCACCAACAGCAGCAGCAGCAGTGTAACAACTTCAGTGGATTCAATTCGTCCTGTAGTAATCAGGTAAGTAGCCACATTTAAGTAATCGGGTGGTCGCCCTTGGCTATAAATAAATTAGTCTTCGTATGCTGTTATTCTTTAGTATTCGTGTAAGGTTCGATTCGACGGAGGAAAATGGACAAAAAATCCACTGACGCATTCGTATCTGAATACGAAATGTTCGCATTAAAACATGACGTTAATAGAAAGTCGAAATAAACTTCGAGAAAATGATGTTGTTTCAAACTGACATAAAAAAACCTCAAAGCCTTTAAATAAAAAGCTATTTGTTTGCCAGTCGAATGTAACAGATTCCTCCAAGATAAATCGTCATTGTCAGCAGCGACAACACTGTCTAAATACAGAGTTTTTCATTATTATCGAAACTTGTTTTTTTTTTCATGTTCCATCAAAATCATAGGCTACTACATATAGGTACATTTGTGCGTAAATACGGTAACGTGTACTGAAGTGAAATACGTTGTGTAAGCATCGACTGAGGATCGATGACATTTCAGGTCAGATAAACCTGAATTTCGTTTTATAGCACTTACCCTTAATGTATCTATTGGATATAAATTCTCTCACATACAACCTCCCTTCTTCTACATCAATGAAAATGTATGCGGGCGCCATCAAGATCGAGGGTCCGTCTAACAGGCCACAATTAACGATCAACTCTCCTCAGCAGGCATTGGGATATTTTCACCAGTGGACAGAAAGTGCTAGACATAAAGTTATCGGTTGAGAAATGCGTTGTGCTCCATTCTGGACACGTAAGCGCTAAACAGAAATATACCATAGGTAATATCGAACTTAAGCCACAACAGGCTACTAGAGATCTAGAAGTAATCACATCTACTAGTCTAAAATACTCGAAAGGTGTAACAGATGTTGCGGTTTTTAAACTGCAAACGACCTAGTCAGCGTGCAAACTGGCCACTACCCACTTTCACAGTCAGGGAACCACAGTTATATATGGCATTGTTTAGAACATACATGAAATCAGTGGTAGCTTGCGCGGGGCCTATATGGAACTCAGGCGTTAGAAATGACAAAGAACTCCTAAGTAGTGTCAAATTTTCTCAAACGCAAATGGCATGCAAATGCCAATATGACAAAAATTATGTGATCACACACACACACACCTCACCCATCGTCTAAATGATTTAGACAAAGCCTTACTCAACAAATTGGAATTAAAACAGTCGTCCACGGTCGAAAAGATGTCCAATATTATAGAACCCACGACCAGATCAAAAATGGATATTATAACCAAAGGTCGTATCGACAAAAAAACTGTCCAAATGCCCTCTTCCTCTGAAGGATATCATGCTAACTCCACGAATCGATAAAGCAACCAGCCTATGCAATAATATTCCTTTGAAATAAACTGCTTGTCGTTCTATAGACGCAAGAAACAGTATGAAAATGAATAAAATGTTGCAGAAAAAAAAACGTAACATATAATAATGTAAGAACGTATACGAAAACAACATGAAATTTCGCTGTACCGCTATTTTCCGCTTGGTTGGTTGACCACACACAACAGTGCCATTGTTGCAATATCGATATCGTCAACGAGGTCATTTCCACCTTCTCGCCTGCTGAGTTTGACGTCAACGTGACGTTAGTGGAGTGAAGTGGAAATCGACTCCATCGATCCTTCGAGCTGGATGTGGAAGGCGCGTTTTTACGTCAATACGCCTCTGTATCACAATGTGGTTTCAACACGTTCTCTCGGGTGTAGCCACCAGAGGATTAAATCGGGACGTGTGTACAGATGGCCTCGTCTGCGGTGGCACGCTCTCTTGACATTAACGTGAGCGAGACCACACATGAGTGCGTGACCCACGTGCTTGCAGAGAGTTATGATAAGATCGTCATCTTAGTGATGTTGGTACGACAGCAGAAAATAACCGAACAGAAAATAAACGCCTAGAGATCTACCGAATTGGGACGATTCCCAAACAGAAATCGTCGGAAGTCATTTCATATAAATGAAAGATTTTTCTAACCCACGAGTGACCCTGAGTCGTTTCACTTCTGCGGGATGTTCACACTCGGTTATAGAAAGCGTTTCGTTCAGAAGGACACTCACGGCATATATATATATATATATGTATATGAGCCCCCTTAAATATATGCCACTGGCTCCGAATTACTGTAGGCTGACCATTCCCTCATTCATTCACTGGTGATTTGGCCATAATCCATTTCCATGCAGATGTAGTTATGTGGTTTCGTATACTTGAAAGTAGATACACCTCTGTATGTAGTTACGGTTCGTTGCTACTGCTACCACGCACACCTGTTGTTGTTGTTATTATGGTCACGGCCGCCGCCGCCACTGTCTGCGTCTTTGTCGATGTTTGTTGGGGCAGCCGCCACTGTCCATGCTGAACTTGTTGTTTTATGTTTGAGAGTCGCGGTCGACTGCCACTACCGTGCCACATAAGATTATATACAAAAAGAAGATTTTTTTGTAGAAAAAAATTCTTTGGCTCTCAGCACTGTTCTTACCCACGCCAACATTAGACGGACGCCAGATACAATACGTGCCACCGACTGAGTTATCCCATCGGCAGCCATCAGTTAAGTGGCTTCGTTTTTGAAGAGTTCAAGGTAAAATCCATCATGGATAACAGGCTTCACGACCGAGATATTTTCCACCGTTGTGCAAGAGACTAATACCCACTAAAACCTTCGACCTTCACCTTACCCCTTGTTGAGCTGAAACTTATTGTATATTACTTCGTGCTAAGGCTTACTGAAAGTTCGGCCAGGGGTTACAGCCTTCCAGTTCCTAAACTCGGTCACCCCTTCAATTCTGTACAACGTCAGAACTGCCGCGTTCTGTTAGTCCTCTGGGCCGTGACATTTCCACTCTGTCTTAGTATTCCCTTAGCAATCTATTATTCCCTCTTTCATTGTTATTTAATCATAAGCTATCATTGGCAAAGGTCGTTTTTTGATGTAGAACTGTCTCATGTGTAACAACATAGTCATGTCGTACCCAATAAAAGCTTTGAAAGAAACACCCTGCACAAAAGTTTCGACTGGAAACGATGAGCGTCGTTTGCCATCTGATCGCCACACTATGCCGACTAGCCACCTAAATTGATTTAGACACTATTTTTTGTTCGCAATCTTGACCACCATTGTGGCCTTCAATACCCTGAAGCGTAGGATACCTGTTTCCAAACCCCCAAGGCACATGCATAAAAACGTGTGCTCGGCACTTACAGATGCGATTTTATTTACCTAATCTCTCTGTCTCTCTTTCTGACACACACACCCAAACGCTTGTATCGCATTTATTTCCAGGCGACGCCGAACGTTTCAGGCCGATGCACACCAGCAGCATCTTCCGACTCCGAGGCTGAAGACGGTGGCACGGGTTGTCATGCGTCGCCCCGCGTACAGCGCCGGAGGCGATTCCGAAGGCATCTGCTCACTAGCGGAATGCTTCTTGGAGGTGGAGGAGGCAGCTCGAATAGCGGCAGTAACGGGAACAGTAGTGGAAACAATAATAACAATAACAACAACAATAGCAGCAGTAACAATAACAACAACAACCACCACAACAACATCACGTACAACGGCCAACACGGATGTCTGGCTAACCAGCAGGGAATTGGTGGGGCCAAGGGGACAGAATCCAGAGACTCGTCCACTCACCGTAAAGAGAATACCTACGTGGATCAGTTGCCGGAAAATGACAAGATGGTCAGTTGTTCGTACACTCATTCCCTATTCGCGTCTCGCTCAGATTTACTTACTACTAGTTGTTCCTTTGGAGTAGTAATTAGCTAAGGAGGTTCGCTTTTTGGCCTCATCTAAGTGTTTAATGACCTTCTCATTAATGCCCGTAAAACTTCGAAGCGACATGACACGACAGTTGCTTGGATATATTTGAAAATAAGTTGATAATTCACGTTCGTGTTGAAACTAAATTGCAGGTGGCCATAACGTCGAACATATGGGGGACCAAGTTCAAGCTGCTTGGTCTGGTCGATTGGCTTCCGGCTGTACTCGGCATGGTCTCGTATCGTACGAGCCTTCTGCACCTCCAGCCACGGCAAATGACGTTGATCATCAAAGAACTCCAGGGCCCGAAGCCGCACTCAAACACGCGGCTCTGCCCCGACAATAAGAACAAAGGTGGTACCTTGCAAAGTACCCCATCATTTAGCGAGGATGACGACGATCTGCTGGCCCGTGAGTGCTTATTTTTTAGACCGATTTACTGGCTACCATCACTTCACTCATGTTACAATACTATTGCATAGGTAAGGTGTATTTTTGCCAAAATACACATAATAGGCGATATGCGAGTTATCAAAGTCTGATCGACTAAGAACAATACAAGTATCTAGACGATATTATCTAAACAAGGACTTGAGACACACACACACACCAAACCTTAGCTTCAATGCACGTAACTTGAGTAAGTATAAATCAGAGGTTAGCATAAGCACCTCTGAGTATAGGTACGATCAGGTTCAATCCATCCGTTAACTTGTCTTATTTTACACTAGACTAGATCGTAGTGCTTACTCCCAGCCTATCCGTAGTTCGCTCACGTCGATGGCATTGTTCCTCTGCTACAGAAAAGGCGGCGCGTTGTGCGTCACCTGGTCACCCAACCTTATCTGCTTGTAGACCTTTATGGCTCTGTATGTGTCTGTGTGTCCGACGCTCACGGTTATAGAGGGAAAATGAGGGAACATGGAGAAACGCGATACGATAGTGAAGGCCGATCAGACTGGGTCAGCCCTAGTCTGCTCGATTCCTTTCAGGCTAATTATTCCAATATTCTTAGACCAGCAAGGAGCTGATTGGGAAAAAAAGGTACACCCGCAGGCGGCGGGGGGCTGGCGGCAAGATATACGACAAGACGCTGGTCAGCTAGTCAGTTTTGCAGGACCTACCCGGTAGTGGGCTCCCTCTGAGAACCCGTTCCCCGAGGACTTCGTATCGTTGCCTGCTGAGCACACCCGCTTTTCCAATGTAATCAACCCGTATGCCCTGCGCGCGTAATAAGTCGAAGGGTACTTCAATGCCATGGGGGTGGGGGGCTCGATTGATGCCCTGTGTTATGTATTAGGCACTTCCCGGCCTCGGTTCGAATCCGCCAGGAGCAATGTTTCGCCATCTTCCACCGTGGAAAGGGTATAGGGGAGGGATAGTATAAGATAAGGCTGGCACCTCCTAGACAATGGATAGACAATGGCTGGGAGTAAAAAAATACACACAAGAACAAGCGCCCAACGAGTCGATAGACAGAAAGACATCACACAATCTGGACGGGCGCCCATCACCTTCTGGTGGGTATGCCAGCATCTGCATATACATATACTCACAGCAATAAACAGGAACACTTACTCACACACAGATGTGTTCATGATGGTGACGTGGTACGTGTGCAGCCATTTAGAATGAAGGGAACAGCTGAAAAGAAGAGAAGAGTGGAGTGGAATGAAAACGGCGAAGACTTACGATACTTGATTAAGCCACTTCCTGACTTCGCCCATTGCTGCATAGCAATAATCGATGACCCAAATAAACACTATCATTATTATTATAGTAGTAGTAGTAGTGGTAGTGGTAGGGATCATAATGGCCGTAAACATTAGTATTATATACAATCAAAATGAATGAATGCGGAATATTATACGCATAGAACACAAAAGGGTGCTCGGAAGGCCAGCTAGTCCTAGGGGGTTGAATATGTACGCAATCCGCCATAAACAAAACAGGTTTATCGTTGACAAGATAACGAGTTTAGTGTCCAAGAAGGAACATAACCTTTTAGGGTTACGTATAAAAAGTAGGCGAAACCTTTTTAAAGGTTTGAACCCTGTATAGGGACACGATGCATGGTGCTCAAAAGGAAGCGGAACGCTCGATAGTACGACTGGAAAAATCATGATTAATATAATTGCTTCATTACGTATCATACTAAATCGTGGGCCTTGAACAACACAGATACCTAATAGAAACGAATGGTGAGATGAAATGGCCTCTAGTTAACACCCCTTTGGCGATTTAGTTCTCTCCGTTACCCGAAAGCTAATATAAATCTGGCAGCGTTTTTTCTTCGTTAGCAGCCCAACTAATACGATAATGGATGGACGAGTCGGAGCACAATAGAAGCCAATTAAAATAGCCTCAAATCCATTCCGTTGAAGGTCATAGCTTCTCCGCACGTCGCACTCTCAAACCGACCGTTTGTCTCTCTCGTGACCTCTTCTACCGATAGGCCACATTCATTAGGTTTTCTTTTTTTATCCGAAACGACAGATGGCGTTTACTTACCCTGTATCAAGCGTTTGTACGAAATGACGAGAAATGCTGACTTAGCTATGACACTATGTGATGAAGGCTCTCCGATGCGTAGGGCGTATACGATTATGAGGATATATTGGATATGGCTACTATCCATGTTTACCATAACTATGACACACCAGTTCCTCTGCACCCATGACAAAGTGTGCAATAACAAGGGATTACGACAAAAACGCCACCTTGTCAACCTGTCATGCCGTGTGGACGAGGCTGTCAACTATAAATAATAAATACAGTGTTATATGATGTGAACGTATGCATGGATTCTGTATGAGCTATAGCAACAGCTACTTAAATCTCGAACCTTCTTCTGTGGGCGTTGCTAGCTAATACAGGGAGTCCACAAGAGCAGGCGTCTTCCCTGCGAGCCCCCCGACGTGTGAGATATCCATTTGAAATATTACATTGTCATCGTCCTCGCTACCTAACGCGACTACTGTAACTGTGTGTGTGTTGTGCATAGAAGATTGGATATATATATATATATATATATATATATATATATATTGGTGGCCTTTTTCTATCATATTACGAATTTCAGCCGATAATTCTGGCCACGGAGCTGGTGGAGGAAACTTAAGCGGAATTAACATAAGGGCCACAGAAAGTCCACCACCAATTGCGCCGATGACGCCAAAAAAGCAGCGCTGTGCACTTACATATGCTCAGTTAGCGGCGCATGATCCCGAACTGGATGGCGACAACGAAGGTAAGTAAATTGAATAAATTTCATCGAAATACAAAACATCCACAATAGACTTCCACCCTGCTGAAGAGGTGCACCGAGTGGTTCATAGTGAACATCCGTTCAACCATTGTACTGCTGTGCTGTTGAAAATTTAGAATCACAATTGGTGATTGAGGATGTGGAAGGTTGTGAGTGCTCAGTATCGTTACCGTAACATGAACGCGCGTATCGTTAAATCATAATAATAATACGATTAGCTTTAAAGTTATTTCAACTGCTTATAAAAGTGGTCGACACTTGTACCCGCTGAACGTGGAATACATCTAAAAACACCCTTCGTTATGTATTCTTAATGGAATTTCTAGAATAAGAAGGCCCCAAATACGATTAGCTTGCCTTGAGATCGCTAGTCTATGAGAATTTAAGCTGTACTTAATAAATAACCATGGTGGTTTTGTTGCAACTAACCCGTTGTGTTATTCGAATGCGTCTCCTTCGTGGCGTTCTTAGCAATTCAGAAGGCTCGAGCCTTCCCGTCCACAAATGCAGGTCAAGGCCTCGTCACAAGGCCGTTCCCAGCGGTGTTGCCAAATCGTTGACAACGACCTTGTGCCATTCTGGGGGCGTGTTTTGAGCACAGGGAGGTGGGTCAGGATGGGGGTGTTGCAACTGGGCCAGGCACGGGCCACAACAATGGAGCGACCCGCCCAGATGAATCAGGCTTGAATCAAATCATACTGCCATGAGTGGCAAACGATCTCACTCCAGAGACTGGCCACCCTCGCCGCGCTCGTTGCTTCCGCTCGCTGTTCAGTTGGTGGTCGCATTGTCGCCATCACTCAGCGTGTGGGGTCAACAGTTCATTGCTGATCAGCTGCTCGAGCCATCGCTGCTCAACAATCGCTCAGTGTTTTGTCACTAAGATCAAACATAGCTGGCGAAGCTTTTTAATAGAAAAAAAAATGCGATAATGCATGATCTCTCTCGCGCTCGCTCGCTTGGCGATTTCAAATGACGTTCGATACTGTACGACGTTATGCTCGAAGCCCAACCACTAGCAGTGTTTTGACTATTTGTTTTCTTTCGTATCATTTCTACTCGAAATGATGTACGCCAATGTCTGTCTGTTATCTTCTTATTGCAGTGCATGTTGCGGAAGAGGTGTTGTCGTTTACGCGAACGTCACACCCATCGACACTCCAAATCTCCCTCCAGCACGGCTCATTCGGAGCCTCCTCTACAACTTCGACCACATCAAGCTCTGCCGTTATTCAGAGCGTGGCTACACAAACCTCTCTGCATTCACTCAACGACCTTTCCACAAATGGGAGCAACTCGACATCGAATGGACCCAACAACAACAACAATAGCAACAACAACAGCAACAACAACAGCAGCAGCAGCAGCAGCAACAACAACAACTCACCAACAACAACAGCAACAACTGCTACTGTTACCACCGATTCTGGGACAGGTGGAAATGTTGTTTCCATTTTTACCACGAGTGTAGCAAGTGCTTCGAAAGCTGTTGCAACCAACTCTCCTGATCCGTCGAGAGAAACCTCACCCGTTCCAGGTGACGCGGATAGACATTAGACAAACAATTTTGTCTTCAGTTTCTTTATTATTACTATTACTATTATTATTATTATTGAACAATTTCATACTAAGTGTAATAATCATCCTAAGATAAAGTGTTTTCGGCTGCATTTTTTAACTTTCATGCTTCCGAATGTACAATTCACTTAACGAGAGCACGGTTAGGACAAGAGGGCGTCTCGATGAACGAATTGCTTTAAGTGTGTGGATTTTTTCCGTGTCGTTCGGTGTGCTTAGGCAAATTTCAATTAAGCGCAACAAACCGTAGAAATGTCCTATTCATTATCGAAACAGTCCCATACGTTTGTCCCGATTCGATCGAACACGCCGACTACAACTCCCATATTGAAAGCAGGAGCTGAAGAATCGCTATACAACACCGATTGACGATTGTTCGATGAACCTACACACGAGCCAATTGCATTAACTAATTATTGTGTCATTACCGGCTGGTTGGTTTTGTCTCCTTTATTCGTCAATCCGCCTGTGCAGGTCCATCGAGGCTGTCGTGTGGTCCGCCGGATCAGCAGCCATCATCGAGTTCTTCACCGTCAATCTCGTCCTCTTCGTCGATATCAGCTCGACGACTTCATCGAAATTCATTTAATTCGTCGCCAACGCGCAAAGTTATCAAACGCAACAGTCGCATCGATCCCGATCAGGGATCGCCGGTGGAAGAGGCGCCACACTCCACCACCAGTGAGATTGTACGGGCCGTTCATACTCCGGAGCCTCGCTGGGCCGAAAAAGCCAGCGACATCAAGTACATCGACAATGGTTGGCTATACCGACTAGCAACATATTCACACGCAATCAACAAATCTCTGATCATGTGACTCGGATACCTTGAGCTGGCCTTCCAAGTGACATTTAGTGCTAATCATTCACTCTTAAATATATATATATATATGGCATCATGAATACTACCACTCCAATGAATTATATTCACGGGTTTACATAATTTTTATAATTATATTTCATATATATACACATATATATATATTTTTTTTACACATATATTATGTATATATATATACAGTAATAATAATAATATATTTCGAGACACACACTGCTTGGATACGCCCACGCCTGCTGTGACTAACTGTTGCTCTTGTTGTTGTGGTGGTGGTGGTGATGGTGATGATGATATCATACACCGTGTGTAATACAATGCTGCGGCGTTTTTGCTCCAGAGGAAGACGTTTCGGATATCGTATTGGTTCAGATACCGGCAGAGGGTGCGGATCGCCGTCCAAATGGTGTCATTTCATCTCTGGCGGCGTCCGATAACAGCACAGGATCAACAGCAACGACAAACGTCGTCATTCGCGACACCAGCCTGCGGCGTCCACCCACTCGGAGTGACACCACAAAACGCCTGACGCTTCGCTCAGCGCCAGCTCCGTCGGGGTCGCCGTCAAAAGCAGGCGATACCGAGGGATCGCGAGCTGCTGGCGGAGATCCCAAATCGGCAGCATGTCTCGTCGATGAACCGGGCTGCTGTTGCGAAGCGTGCCAAGCTACCGATGATGAACGAGGTGACCCTGCCAAGGATGGCGGAAACCACCGTCCTCCAAAGACGTGCAATTCACCTTCTGCTCTACGAAGAAATCGAAGTAACAACACATCCGGATCGAACAGGTACGCAACAACAATGCCGAAATCAGGTTGTACCATGGACGTTCAATGATGTTTGTGGGTCAGCCCGGAAAATTTATTGCGTATACAACAACATTATGTTAACAATAGCCTGACTCGTAATATTGGATACAGGGTGGCTTCGACCCCGCAATGATTTTTTTTGCCAGGTTCATCCGATTATAACCGTAGTTGGCAGACCCGGATAGTTCTGTATCACTGACCCGTTTTGCCTCTGAATTACTCTAGTCGACATCGAATGTAGTCGACCTGCATCTACTTTCACTGATATCTCTCTAACCAAAACGGCTTACTTAATAGTGAATTCGCGTTGCCCCAATATTTTTGAGAGCGTTCTGCCTTCGGGATTTATCTCAATCAATGCAAACGTAAACGGTTACGTGATCAGTGGACGACACACACCTAACCTGTCTGATTTCCCCGAACAAATGTATCTCTCTTTAATAGTTACAGATAGTCTCAATAGCAGTTCTTGTCTCAATATGTTCCGTATCGAGCAGGTACACCATGGTCGTATCGCAGTAATTAGAGTTCGTTTATTTTTGAACATAAAAACTGACCTTTACCAAAATGTTGTATTCCGCATTTCGTGTTTTCTCGTCAAGTACTGCCTATTCATAAAACATCACGAAAATCAATCTCTATATATATATATTCTAACGATCTTAACATGCCTTAGAGTGTAGGACAAAGCTGTGTAACATACGCAAGCCGTGTATTTTATATATGCACTTCAGTTATTGGAGGATATCACTGAGTGGATGATCATTGACTTTCGACTCGAGCGAGCATCCAATATTCACGCAATTAACTTTCTACCCTCCACCGTGTGTATTCGGCTGTATTCGATGGTCGATCTTTCGTTTCACAAACCGTTACAGCCCGTTAACCACTAGCGGCAACCTTCTCCGTACGCCCTCATCGGGTATCGGAGATCCACTAGGCGGACCTCTTCATCACCACCATCACCATTCAATGACAACGTCTAGCCATGTGATGTCCGGTTTTCCGGGCCATCATCTAGCGGCCGGACCTGCGCCCCTGATGAACCCGCTGAGCTCGGCCACCTCGGCCTCGATCCTGGAAAGCGGAGTCGTGCGTTCGGACGCGGAAACTAGTTCGGGTGTGGGTGCCCTCGGCGTGGGCGGCTCCTTGAGTCCCAGCCTGACTCCACCAGCTAGCCCGCCCGTCAGTCGCAGTACGCCCACGACGCCCGATCTCAATAATCGCCGCCGGAATAAAAAGTCAGTGTTTTACTCGGCAGTTGACACAGCAGACACAAATATATCGTGGTTATCATGCGATTGTAGTTGTGCATGTTCAGAGAGACAAACAATTTCTAATTAGTAGCTAGTCAGAGTTTAAATAAATAACAACTCTACGCTGATGTGTGCATAGTGTTCGTATTTTGTTGACACATACAAAAGCCCTGTTGAGAAACAGCTCGAATGAAGAGAACGTCAATGGCAGACGAGGACACTTATTCGTGGTGGCGTTTTAACAGTTCGCTTCGTTTACTGTTTTCAAAAATTAGCGTAGAATTACTTCATTCATACCAGATATTGCAAATAGTCTTGGCTTGCAGTTATCGATATTGTATCACAGGAAAATAGCTCGCAGATTGAAAGCGAGTAAATGCCACCGTGCGCATTTGGCGATTCGGAACGTCATTCCGATTATTTAAGAGAACCTAAATGTCTAACCCTTATTATTATTATTATTATTATTATTATTATTATTATTATTATTATTATTATTATTATTATTATTATATGATGGATCAACCAAGATATGTGCTCGACGAAATAACTATGCGCGCGCTGTATTTATTATTGTACTTAATATAACTGAAGGGTAAGATGACCCTTCAGATGATGTAAGTAATGATGATGAACTAAAGCGTATTGTATTGCAGTTCCGAAAATAAACTTGATTTTGAAACTTGAAACCTGTTGAGTTAAGCAGCTGAAAGCCCAAGCCACACAAACGAAAATACGAATGAAATACATGTTGAGTAACTTTGTCAATTCTTTTTCCTTTTTAGGCAAAGCACGAACCACCTTAAAGCCTTGTTATATAGTCCTCTGTTGCTGCGCAAAGTGCGAAAGCACTCGTTGCGCTCCACAATAGAGTCCTCGGATGATGAGAACAGCACTCCGGCGGGCAGTAGCGAAGACGTCATCTCGATATCGGACGGCTTCCGGGATCTCGAGTCATTACAAAAGGCGTACATCCGTAAGAAACTGAAAAAACGTCAGGGCGGTAACGGGAAGGTGCACACTCAGGAGATGCTGCCAGGTGCCAAGGCGGAGCAGGAGGCGCGGGCCACACCACCTGAGCCTGTTTACCGCGAATTCACCCTGCACAATAAGGCGCCGCTGTGGAACGAGGTCAGCCAGGTGTACCAGCTCGATTTCGGGGGACGTGTAACCCAGGAATCCGCCAAGAACTTCCAGATCGAGTTCAAGGGCACTCAAGTGATGCAATTCGGCCGTATCGACGGCAACGCGTACACGCTCGACTTCCAGTATCCCTTCAGCGCTTTGCAGGCCTTCGCAGTCGCATTGGCCAATGTCACACAGCGCCTTAAGTGATTCATAGGCCAAAGCTCTGGAGGGTAAAATTCTCAAATGGTCTCAAAGGAAGATCATCAACAACAGCAGCAGCAGCAAGCTCGCCCTCTCTCTCTATCTATCTATCTCGTGTCATCAACTATCATAATGATGGATAAGGCTAAGACTACGACGATGACAATATAGACTCATTATTGTTAAATGCCCATCTCAGTGATAGGCGATGTTGCAGGCCACTGAACCACACTTGGAGAGCCTAACAAGGGGGGGGGGGGCTAGGCTAGACTTGTAGCACAAATGACAACTAAAGAAGGCCACCGAAGCACAACACCAGCTCGACAACTCTAGCGCCGGTAAAGGGAAGCGTCCGTGGAGCGAACCAGTGACATATTCACCCATTGTCCTCATGTTTGTCCATCTGCGTAATCCGTATTATATATATGTAATGATTTACATTGTCTGCACGTCTATCCGTGCACCTCTTCATCTGTGGATTAAGTCAATGGCCGCTGCTGCCACCGGCGCCGACGACGAACAACAACTGATCTCAACAAGATATGATGTATTTATTGTATATTACCTGATTATTCACTAATTCATTCATTAATGAATCATCACATCATTGATTGAAATGCGGCACATGTGTGTACTAGCGCACACTGGTCATTTATGCCAACCTATAATGATATATCCGCCCATATGTGAAATCATAACGAGGAGGCATTAATGTTCCTAATGAATCAATTACTTCAACGCCGACACAGAAGGAGGACAGACAACGAGGCGAAGAGGGAGCCAGGGGGATCAGGAATTAATCGCTTTTGATTTGTTCTCATCATTGAAATTAACGAAGTGAGAGAATGAAACACGTTAGGGCTCAAACAGTTAAAAAGGCAAATATAATATAAACGCAACATTACACGAAGAACAACAGTCCAGTCAACAGAACGAACGTGTGTCTGTTCGCTGGACCAGTTTTTCTACATTGACAAACACCCGAAATGATATACATTGCTCCTTGTAGAATTATATATATATAGAATGGTGACATAATTACGGCGAGATGAGTATTATATGTTCACACGCTGACGCAACGCGTATGTACATTTATGCATTGCGAAAATTGTGCCTATTCGTCGGGTTAGGGGTTTTCGCGCGCCGGCATGTATTTAAATTGACGCGCTCCACTTCAAATTCCAATGGCGCGAAGTTCAAAAATGAGTAGACAAATAAAGAAGAACAATGTAAATCTCACACGAATCCTTCAAAGAGCCGAGTTGAATCGAATTTCAATGAAACGTTAAAGATATGAAGAACGAGATCGAGTTCGCCTAGAAGAACGATGAACGAATGGTGAATTCCAATCACGAATGAAGTGACAACAACAACAACAACCGCGACAACAACAGTGGTGATGATGATGGTGACAACGAGTAAAGTTGAACTGGACTAAAATTGAGGAGGGAAATTGGAGATTGCGAGACAAATGTGGTGTTTAGATCAATTGCCGCCCGACTGAGTGATTGATTAAGTGATTGAGTGAGAACATCCGCCCATCTTCCTTGTGACGTTGATGGGGGGGGGGGGCTGTTGTTGTGAGGGGGCGTTCTCATATTCCCACCGGTGCCAAACGCGCCCATGAAGTGCCAGGCGATGACATCCCATCGAGCAAAAGGGAAACTGAACGAACGAAAAGAGAAGGTAACGAGAGCGAGAGAGAGAGAGATTTCTATATATATATATATATATATATATACATAGACATAGATACAATAGATGCATAGGCATGTATATGCTATCGTCTCTCGCAAACGTGACCATATGTCATAGCAGTATATATTAATCATATTCATTTTATGATAATCATGATGATATCACGTGGTCAGCGTCCTTTGTCCACTTGTGCCATATCCGAACTATATATCTAATACGCCCTGGCCATGTTGCTGATACTGATGAGTTGTAGGCAGGGCATCACGTCACGATCTCGTGTTATTCATACCTATCTACCAAGCACTACTGAACTACGATTCAACCACTATGATTTCGAATCCTACTACGAAAGCAACAACAACAACAACATGTCGAATGTTGTGAGCATAATAAATGGGTATATATAGACATGAGATGATGCATGGACCGCGTGCGTTCCAGCATTACGAGAGACGAGCAAGGCTCAGTACCCCTCTCTCTCACTTTTGTTTATGGCCACGTTTGTACCCCGTCGATAACAGGAGATCACACACACACACACCGCTAGCGGAAGTTCACGAACAACAACAGGCGAGAAAACGTGGAGATCACATGAGTCGATGTTGCTATTTATACTATATTAATAATACTACAACATATTAATAATGATGATAAGTGGCATTCTATGTGGAGAGTACCTCTTGTTTTTAAGCGCGAATAATGGGCTACGGCTATTACTACTATTATACTAACTTACTGACTGGTACTTCGCGTGCGTCTGTGTGTGTGTGTGCGTGCGTGCACTGCATCGTAACAGATTGACAAACATATTCATTCCAAGTGCCGCCGGTTGTGTGTGCGTGTGTGTGTGTGTAAGTGTACGTGTGGTTGGCCCTTGGGAATAAAGGAAGAAATAAACGTACCCGATCGCAAACATCATCAATCTCTACTATATATGAAGAGTGCGTATCGGTCTCTCTCTCTCTCGCAGCCTGGTTGATTCATCTGCGTAAGAGAGAAAGAGAGAGAGAGATACTGTGGTCGTCAAATGAGGGCGCTGTTTTGTTTTTTAATGTGGAACTGGATAATCGATCCGGTACTGCGGCACTTGACAAATGGCGAACAAAATCCGAAGGGGTATTCATGTAATTATGGTCAAAGGCGAAATTAACGCCCGAGCAGTCGGGTTATTCTTCGAACCCCTACGGTCCTCAAGGGCACACGAAACACGGAACCTAACTGAGAATAACTGACATAGAAATTTCGTGACGGAGCTCCCACGACTACGAAGACAACGCCAGCAGTGACAACATACAGACGTTTGATATCCCTATAGACAAAGTGCTATCTCTGTATTAATCCACCAGTCTTAAGTGCTACAGGAATCGCATATGGTGTAAGCCAAACAAAAATTATGAGTATGACGACAATGGTTACTAGTGTATTATTATTATTAATATTATTATTACTACTATTATTATTGATGTCGACTATACAAACGTATAATAACATAGAGTATTGACCCACATGGCTAAATATGAGCGTCCGTAACAGTTTGACATAGTAAACATTAAACGTTGCGCTTTTGTAATGAGAGACCAAAACGAATGGTCTGCTTATATATGATGTAATAATAATAATGAAGTAATAGTAGTAATGAAGATGTAGGCGTCAAGTTTGCCGCTTTGATGCCGAGTGATTTGCCGTCAAGAGGATTGTGCCCAATCCCAATGACGGAACGCTAGTGCAATGAGATGCAAGAGGCTGGCGATAAGCGACGAAGCCGTAAAAGAGTGTGGAAACGTCGCTACACCGCCTCTGTCATTGTTGTCCGACAACAGCTAACTAACGAATACTTATGGCATGTGCAATATTTTGGTTGTCTCCAGTTTTCATCCACCCACTATCTCGAATATATATATATATATATATATATATATACAAATAAATACGCCCAGACACGACAAACGCATCACCTTGCCACAAAGCGCTGCTAATCTAGATCTCAGAAATGGATCGAGGAATAGGGACTGAGAATTCCCATAAGAAGAAGTGGCACCATTCAAATATGAAGAAAGAGTTGGCAGCAGTGGCAACAACAAATGAATTATCAACAGCAAGATGTGGAACAAGATGAAGAAGAAGAATAGGGACATAACCAAAAAGATCAAAATATTTGTCAATTTGAGTTATAGCTACGACCGGGCCTGAGGCAGAAAATGTCTCCGGGAGACACTCAAGGCGATTAACAATTAATTACTCATCAATGAATCAACTTCATCGTTGATTTCCTCAAGAAAGGTTTCAATGTATGCCGCCTTTCAGGACCTTTATATAAACGCATCAACATATGATTATTATTATTATTATTGCTACCATTATGATTAATATGTTTCTAGGAGAACAAATAGAGAGCATTGTTCGAAGCCAGCCCTAACCACAATAGAGACAGTACCATAGACGAAGAGAGAGAGTGGTCCTCCAGGCGCTGTCGCAGGAGGGGCGCACTGCTCAACAACGCGCAGGTGCGTGTGTGTATCAAAGACATCGGCCATTAATGCCGATGGTCGCGGGCGAGTCCGAGTCGTTCAGGGTCACATTCACATACTACTACAAAAGCAAACACTTTAAAAAAAGAGACGTTGCAAACTATACTATACGACAAGCCCGACGGCCAGAGGAAGAGCATTAAGGAGCAGACGGAATTTGAGGAACGGCCACGAAAATGAGATGCATGTGAGTGATTCATATTGGTGACGCTTCCCGCCGATCCGGTCAGCCTTGGACCCGGGTCCAGTCGCGTTTCGGTCTTGCTAACCCTTGAAACGGACAACAGCCGAAGTGAACAACGCAAAAAAAAACCGGAACTCCGGAAGCGCCACAAAACACACACAAAAACTAAAGGAAGCCGCGACGTCTGCCCGTCCAGCGCCATGTTGTTTGTTATTGTTTCCGTTCAGTGGGTGTCGTCGTGCGACACCAACAGGCGAAGTCCTCATCATGTGTGTATGCGTGTGTATGTGTCATTGTGTTGACACGCTAGCGGGCGAATAGAGCCGACCGGATTGCATTTGTACATGGTGGTGATGATGATTCACATAATGAGAAAAATATAATATTAATTAATTATAATTATTATTATAATGAGAAATAATATTGGTGATGATAGCAATGGTGGTAATAGCTATGAGGAATATAATGTCGATGATAATGATGATGATTATAGATAATATTAATAATAATAATAGAATATAAAACAGAATCATGACGCATACTGCAATGTACACCGAAGGGGATAAATGATAATACTAATAATAATTAATATTATTATTATTATTATAAAGAACTAATGAAATAAACAAACATTATACAGCGCATTATACAATAGGTGTCTGATTCGACACGAAGATGAAATGAAATAAAGAAAATAATAACTTATACAGGAAAACGAACAGAATAAACTGAACTTACACAAAACTCACTTCTAACCACACACAGATACACACACACACACATCCAGACAAATACATGTTCTGTCAGAAACAAATTTTTCTTCACAGCCAATTAGTTCAACGAGAAACCAACCACGGACCCATTAATGCGATAATGAATTAAAACGCACTATTGCCAAATCCAGCGTACCCTAGAGATCAATGAAATACTGCTACCTAGTGAAGTACACAATTCAACCCTTGTATATAATACATTCATCTATTGAATATAATATTTCAGCAGAACCGACCGTGTCGGCCAAACGAAATGTGCTGATCTCACTCTGCGAAGATTAAAGAAAGAAAGAGTTGCGGTGAACCCGATAAAATGGCAACGGTAACTGATGACTGAAGATCGTAGGATATGAGGAAGATGACTATAAGTAGTGAGGATGCCGGCGATGACGACGGACTAGCGTAAAGTGAATAAATCAAATAATAGCAACCTGACGTTATGGAAAATTAAACAATAGAGAAGAGAAAATTAAAGATATAGCAGCAACACCAGCAGTATTATCATGAATGACGGATATCTACAACAAGCAGCAACAGCAGCAGGATCAATAACAATAACTGAAGCAAACAAATAACAATAAACACAACACAACAATAACAACAACTACAATACAACAATAGCAACAACAATAACCACAGATAAGAAGAACCAGCAACAAGAATTGCTAATAAAGAGACTATTTCTTCGCTTAATCAAGAATCTGGTGTCGTGATTTCTTGCGCAAGTTACAACGTTAATAATAATAATATGGTAATAATAAGTATAATATTTAATTATTATTAGTATTGGTTATTACTATCAGATACTCCGCTCAGACTGTATCGACGCAAACGAGATGCCATATGTTAGATAACGATCCGGCTATATTTTGGACCAAGAAGTCCTAGTGCTGAACCATACTTTGCTATGCAGCCCAGTAAATTAACAGTCATCAACCCAATGCCAGTTGAATTAATTTAAAACTTATAACACTTGCTAATTGCCTCACATCTAACACGTACGAATTTATACACTCGAAGTGAAAGTAAGGGTAAAAGTGCAGATATTAATTCTAGGCATTGATTTCAATAGCCTTCGACAGATTGTGTTGGGGGATATTCGAAACACATAAAACCCCCTCTGTGTAAATGCCGAAATACCTAACGGGCATCGTATTCATTAAGGGCTTCGTTTACGCCACAGACAAGCATAGGGTTAATGTTTTCGGACTGAGGTTGAGCCGACATTTTTGACGTCCGCAGTATTGCTTCCCCGGTTGCTGCAAGGCGCTCACGAAATGCACCACGCCACCCGGAGCTCGACGTCGCAAGCAACCCCGAACATTTGCGGATACAGCTAACAGTACAACATATAAATCTCACCCACTCACCACTTCATCCCGTCATATCGTAACTCCGTTAAACTGACGCTCATTTCAGTGACGACACATGCCACTCGACAGCAATTGTCCAAAAAGTAGACAACAATCATTTCGATCGCCGTTAAAGAGCATTGCCTAGTCACAGCGGCATATAAACATGACAGCTAATCACCGCGATGCGGACTAACCCAAAGCAGCGTGTTTTGACCATCGTATCAAATTGAATTATGCACAAACTCTTCAACAGACGTCATTCACATTAACGGATGACACAGCATGGCGAATTGATCACAAGAAGCGCTAATCGTGACTCGTCACCGTATTGTTGTCATCCTCGAAGGTATGTGAATGAGTAAATTCACGGGCAGACCCTCGCGGGCCGTATTTTCTCCAACTGAAATTGCGACACACGCTGCAATATCTCCATTATTGCTCAGAGAGAACTAGTCAGGGCTAGTGGTAGGTTCATGCGCGGGTTATGCCGCGACATCGAACATTAAACATCTTCTCGATCTATTTAGTATCTGGAAGTTTGACTTTAACTATATATTATCCTGCCCTAATACATGACCCACCATGCTTTGAGTGTTATTAATTTCAAATATTCCCGCCAAGAACAATGTAAATCAATCTGGAAATTCGATTTATTGAAATTTGTCAATTCTGGCTTTCAATTTATTTATAAGCGTTGCAGATGTTGTTCCGGCTCGAAGTAACACGAATAACGATTATACGATGGAATTATTATAACTATCGTAATTGCATGAACAATTTGGTGATAATACACTCTTACTTTTACTCTATTTTTTTAATCGAGAACTGAAGCATTGTAAAATTGCAGTTCCGGAAATAGACCGCAAATGTTATGTTATAGAAGATAAAGGTATTAGCTTCGAAGTAAAAAAAAAAGCCCATGATAATAGGTAACACTGGGCGTACGGTTGCTTAATTAATTCTACTTATTAGCTCGATGTTGATTTACAAGCATCTGCCAAACTGTAATTTATGATCTGATAATCCAATCAGAAAATGAAGATCGTCCTTCAGAGATGACCCCACGCACGCCTACACACTGTCAAAACCAATGTGCAGTAAAACAGCCACTTCTATACCTCTGTCCCCTTTCCGAGTTCTTCGCTGAATCTCACAGCCAATGTCGCACAAAAACATTCGTTGGGCTACACTGCTGATAGGACAGATTTCAATTTACAGAGTAATGAATCTCACTTAACTATGTGATGTTTGATATCCGACCGGCTTCTAGTCAGATCACACATCTCTTCGTCTTCCGAAAAGAAGTCATTCTATCAATCAGACTCATCACGATGTTCATGATCCGATGACATGGCGAGAAGGGCAGACATCGCTTTCATGAACCACGCCGGCGGCGGCGGTTCTGAGCGGCCTCCCGCGTTTCTGACCACAACATCAGGTTCTTCATCGGATTCATCCTCGACCTCTACGGATCTTGGACGCTGCTCTTGTCTTCGCTGTTTCCGCTTTTTCCGTTTAGACACTTCGCGACTCCGGTCATTTTTATTTCTCTTCACAGAGGTCGAGGAGGTCGACGAAGGCGATGAATGCCGTGGATTCCTTTCCAGGACCCAATATACTCTTGGGTCAAAGCCGGCGTAATATCCGTCGTATCCTTTACGAGGGCGTCGCCGTCTCAACGAGAACTGCTCCAAGTTCCTGGACGATTCCGAGTCCAAAAACACGGCGTCGTCCATGCTGAACATATGCTCGTGGCTTGGCCTCGACTCCTGCTGCACTTGCTCATCATTCGGCTGTTCTGTTTTCGCTTGCTGTCTCCGTGACCTTCCGAACCAGCGTTCGTTGGACTGCCCATCTTCTTCTTTCTCTTCATAGGCCTTATCGTCAGGACCAGTAGGTTGAGTCCTGCCGAATATTCCAGCTAACCTTGTCAGGGCCGAACCTTCTACTGGCCGCTGCGAGACCACCGAGCAGATCACCACCACCACCACCACTAGCAGTGTCACGCCGGGATTGTGCTCGCGAAATCGCTGCATTCGCGACCCTGATGTTCGCTCTGGGGCGACCTGTCTCCGAACTGCATTCAAACACACGACACAACACACTGTCAGGACGCGTCCGCGCGCAATTCGTTCTTACCAGACGGAGCGGTGCTTCCTCCGTTTCACTGCGCGTTTCGGCTGGGCGAGGAAGCAAAATAAGAGCTCCTCCTCGTACTAAAAGTTGAACGAGCAGGTGAGAGCGAGTGGCTGTGTGTCCGTGACTGTAACAGCTTTCGCGTAACAACGACAGTCGACCAATCTGTTGCTTTGTACAACAACTATCTACACCTATCTGCCTGCCTGTCTGTCCATGTGACCATATGATTTGCGATGCTGGATCGGATGTGAATGTCTCCGCATGTGTGTGTGTGTGTGGGGGCCCGCAGTGTATCTCAGCGACTGTGAGCGTATTGACTGAACGGCTTCAAGCACGCATCACCCATTCGAAAGCCAAACCACAGGCTGTCGCCGGGGTAGCATACCGATGCTTGCGGTATTTGCTTACCGTCATTTCTTATATATATATATATATATATTTATAGGGAGAGAGAGAGAGATTATGATGGCCGTTGACTGTCTCAACACTGTTGGTCACTATCCCGAATCCATCTCTAATCCTTGCTTGCGCGTGTCGCTTATCGAAATAGAACAGCAGAACACAATGTTGGATCACCGTTTGCTGCTGGCCACAATTGTTGGAAAACTAAAAGCGGAAGACAGACAAATACCCCCAAACTGCTTCGGCACACGTGTGGCCAAGCAGATCGCAACCGATGTGGGGACGTCATTGTACGCCTACCCTTGTCTCCTATATCTATCTTGTGTTAGTTACTCGTAGTGGCCTAATGCTTAAGTACATGCCTAGGTTTCTAGACCTTACACGGAAGCTTGTACGAGATCACGCGACAGAACAAACATACACACGAAGGTAACCCAGTATCGATTGAGTTATATACACATACGATTTGATAACCCCCTAAAAGTTACCTATAAATAATATTATACATAAATTCTCAAAAACCCATTGATTAATGATAGTATCGACTTGATTTAGTATATTTGAGGTACATGATACTGGATGTATGTACCCCTCATCGTTCTGTAGCTTCTACAGAGTGTTCCAAATAATGCATAATTATTAGATAAGAAAGCCAGTGAAATATTCGTCTCATTGAGGATCTTAGAATCCTGTCTTCTTGGTCTTCTTCTCTTTCCTATTTAGATATTTTTTTTTATTAAAAAGAAAGTGTCGGATATTGATTTATGATGGTTCGACTTAAGACGTACAATCAAAATAATAACTAAAGAAATCATTATTAAAATTCTATTCAGTCGGTTCCAAATCATTTAAGGCAAAGCCTTAAATTATCAAGATATTACTCGATCGGTATTGTCTGTACCAAGGGTATCGTCTATTATACATATGGTGTTTTTTCATCTGACTTTTGCTTGGGCCTATATACTTTCATCCTGGCCTGTGCTGTGACATTGAACTTCGATGATCGTTTGCATATTGCTTTTATAACTACGTTTTCTCTTCAGTCAGAAATTATCTGTACAATTATCTGAGGTATAAACACGTCCTAAATCATGGCTTACACGAGGAAAACCCGTCTCGAAGAGGTCTCACCACATCTTCTTGTCTTTGGCACTTCTTCTTGAAACGTTTCGAAGTCAATTTGAGTCACAACAACTAAACTCACCTCGTTTCCCCGCTTGCCTTCTAAAACCTTAGACGGCAATGGCCCCCACACTGCCAATCTCCTCGAAGGAGTCTACCACCGGATGATCTACGCCACCGCGATCCTTCCTTCTGCAACGCCTTCCCCTTGCTGTAAGGCAAAAAGGCAATGCCATCGCCTCGCTCGGGAGTGACCATGACGGCCTTCATTAATTATTGTATATTTTTCAGACACACAATCATATGAAATAAGGGCACGACTCTATATAAGTATTTGAATCAGTATATGCGCAAGTCTCTAGAGAACGACGCCTTTCGTGGCCTTCCCCCGTTCCACCTTGAGTGACTCGTATGAACGTGGAAGCAGACCGGAAGGCAAGTAACCTAGGACATTCTTCCACAATGAACTCCAAACAGTTAGTGAAATCCCAATGTACTGCAGGTCGTCACATATATCAATGCTTAGCTCCCCTGCATCGACAATAACAAGTGCCAGGACTCTTATTCGATACAAACTCATAATTCTCTGTGCGCCTCCCTTCGTGCGCGGATTCAAAGAACGCCTGCCGATGACATGAGGTGTTCACTGCTATATTTCTGGCTTGCCTGAATAGGAGTGACTATCTGAAGTAGAAAAGCTGCCCTTGGGTAACAACTTCAACGTCCGTGCACATAGTGAGACTTTGAAATGACAACTTCGAATAGGTCAATAAGGGCTTAAGCCGTGTATTGTAACTATCTATCAAAAGAACTAACGCATGCTTGAGGAGTAACTTGAAAGATTCGTCTTACCTTTGACTCTAAGGGTGTTCTTATCTGGCCCATGGCTCGGAACATATTCATTACATATTTATATTATTTTCGCACATAAAAAACGAATACGACTATTATTAGAGAATTCCCTTCAAATTTGCCTGCCTTTCGAATGGCGCACAATCCGAACTACGCGGTACAGTGCGTTCATTTTTGGAGTGGGCATGCGGCAGGAACGTGGCTTCCTTTCGAATACTGAGTGGTTTCGATACGATCAGAAAGATGGACACTGCAGCAAAAAGTTCAAATTCCCCCAAAAATCAACGGGAAATCATCAAGTTTTTGTTTCTCCAAAAACACCCTCCATCTGAAATCCATCGACAATTAGTGAACGTGTACGGCAGGTCTGCCTTATGCCTGCGAACGGTGCGAAGTTGGTGCAAGCGATTTAATAGTGGAGATATGGACACCGATGACCATCGAGGTGGGGACCACAAATCAGGTGCGACAAGGGACGAACGGATTGAAAGAATCAAGGCAGCTTTCGAGAAAACTAGAGCTTGGTCCATGAGGTCTTTGTCGGCTGAAACTGGGATTTCTCGGACTACGTGTTATAGAATTATCACCAATATACTGAAGATGAAGAAAATCAATGCAAAATGGGTTCCCCATAAACTGAGTGTTGAGCAGATGAAAATGCGTGTGGAGTGTTCGACATTTAATTTGAAGACTTATAGGCAACAAGCCAGTCGCTTAGAACACACCCTGTCGATAGACGAGACATGGGTTAGCCTGCATAGACCCCCTGAGAAGGTCCAAGCAAAACAGTGGCTCCGACAAGGTGAAACAGCAATCTGTGGCAGTGCCAGATAGATTCGGACGAAAGGTTGATGATACTCGCTCTGGATATCAAGGGCGTTTGCCATTACGAATTATTTTCAGCTAACGAAAAACTCAATGCTCCCCGATATCTCGACTTTTTGAAGACATTAATGAACAAACGGCGTTGGGATCGACAGCACCGAGTGTGGCATCAACCCCCATATTCTTCTGATTTAAGCCCATGTGATTACGGTTGTTTCCATGCATTAAAAAGGGCAATAGGTGGGGTTGTCTATACAACGTCGACTTACTCAAAGAAGCAATAGATAACGAAATTATAGATGGAAATGCAAATGGTAAATATTTGGCTCTTTCAAAACTCCCAGTCGGCGTGTGAATAAAGCTGGGGAGTACTTCTAACTCATACCAAAAGATCTTTGTTCTAACTCATTTAGTTCAAAAGTTATTGGAATTTAAAGAGCGGCAAGGTTGAACGGAATTCCCTAATATTACTAAAAAAATATAAAACTCTAATTTAATAAATATAATACTGTCAGTATTTTATTTCATTAAATTAATTAAGTAGATATACTTAAGTATTAGTTACTCTTTGGCAGTGTCCGTTGGGTGTCCGTTAAACACTTCATAAAATGTTGTGATAACTCAGAACCTTTCAAGAGGGATTCACGCAACCAAATTCATCCCTACATCTTTATTTTTTATATTAAGGTGACTGCTGCTTGATTCAAGCGTCCCGGTTACATTGCGCTGTTTACGAGGTCGTCAGCATGATAAGGACTCATTTCGTTGGGCCACAGTCGTTTAGCCGAAAGAAGCCTGAGTATAGGATCTCAACGGGGCTCCAACCGGGAAACACAAAGAGGCCGTCGAAGGAGACTAAAACAGCCGGATAGGTAACATCAGCCTGAACAGATACGCGCCTTCGCTAGATATCGAAGTAACGCCAAGCGCAAAGTTGAAACATGGGAAGGAGGTCAGACTCTCAACAGAGGATGGTGGTTTTAGCAGCAGGTAGACGAGACGTTTGGTCGTCCACGTCAACCCGCCTACACGGACTGGATCGGGCCACTTTTGATGGACATTGTGATGTTTCTAGTAATGTCCGCCGGTGCGTTTCAAGAGAATTTCCTCCTCTAAAAAAGAAAAGGATACGATTCTGTCCTACGATTCGTTTAGGGTAAACTCACTGCTTTGCTACGGTAGTAATCGATCTCTAGAGTCGGGCAGTCTTTTCTTTTCGGGGCTGACTCTCAGCCTTAAACATTTAACGTCCACGGTACAACTGCTTTTAATATTGCTTCGTAAGACAGACCCCTAAATGAATTCGAAACCATTCGCCGTCCTTAGCTTGGTCGCGATCAAATGATCTAAAATTCGACTCAACAATTGAGATACTGTACTTTGCGGGTATCTATGTTAAATTGCCGTACAGTCGTAGCTGGTAACAGTTTATTATACACTATTTAGTTTGTGTCAAATTAATTACGAATTCACGAAGCTATTTAGACAACGTATGATTGCATATGCTATTGTTGCGTAAATGTTCACATATTACTAACAACTGCCATTCGAACGTTGTACTCTGCCAGCTGGCCTAGCCGTATAACAACTGTTACCTCCACTGACCGCTTTCACAATACGATATATTGTGTCTTTATTCACTCAATAAGTTAAACTAAATGAGTCGCGCTATCTCTCTCGAGGTTCAGGGCACTCCTAATGTACCCGTTTTCCTTGTTCTACGAGTCTTTGAATATTTCTATTCCTGGTAGTATTTGCGAGTGGTACCGTCTACCGTTACGCGCGAATTGAGGAACGCGTACATCGATTAGATTCGTTTACGTGGGTTATCGATAGGGCAGCCGACCGGGCATATCCACTACTTCGATAAAGCGGCAGTATAAAACGGGATTGTGTGTCTTCTGCCGTGTGGTCGGCCCAGAAATGGCGAAATCCTAACAGATAGAATAATCAATATTCGCTTGTCGAGCAAATCATCAAATCTATGATTGATGGACAAATGCCATAACTCAGTGGAGACATTGGACCCCCCACGCAGATGTCGAAACTCGGCCGTCGATGTGACGATAACACAGCTGGCTTAGTGTGCAGTCTGTCGTTGCACATTGATTCAGCATCTCTCCACTACAGCTGAACGAAGAAGACAGGCGATGACATACTGTCAGCGTGGTGACTTGGACAGCTAACTTTCGGGCTATAAAAAGCTGGACGTCGCTGGTTCGAGTCCCGCGACCTGGTGAGGACATTTAAGGGAACTTTGCCACTGTAAACATTGCAAGGCCGAATCATATGTAGATGCGTAGTGTGTGTGTGTGTCTGTCGGTGGGTCTACACACGCTCCAGATACTGTATGCCTATTTCCGGACCCAGTGAGAACATGTTTGTCATGTGCATAATCGTCCATATAGTCAATTATTGTATTGAGCATATACCCGGTTCGTAGTGGGCTGTGATGCCCATTCTCAGAGAAAGAGCCCGGCTCTTTTTTGTCGCGTTTTTAGAGAAATCGATGAGATGTGCATTATTCTGCTACGTATATTCTGTCATATCGTGCCATGTAATAGCTGTTCCTGTTTTGATCGTTACGTTATTGAATTTCGATCCGTTGCAAACCAACGACCTTCCCTGAACTCGGGTCAGTGAATACAACGAACGAATATGTGAACCAAGTCGGTAAAGATGCTGTCCTCAGTTCACCTATCATGCTTTAAGGACACAGGCCACTGTTGACTATCTGGATTGACTCGTCACTCAGAGGTTAGATGGACATGTATGATACAAATAAACGCCCAAAATGAGCACTGCTTAATATCACATAGTACTCTCTCGACTTGACGTTGCCTACCAGCCAATTTATGACACATTCGAATAGGCCCTTATTTGAATAGATCAAATAGATTTACAACACGCAATAAAGGCGACGAACATGTCCTTCACAGCTCGTGTTCACGTATCTCGGTCCACCACGATATTTTCTTCATAAACTAAAATAGCCATGTGAACAGAAAGAGAACAATTCCGGTTGATGGTTTTCATGATTTTGCGTGTTTAGCTCGCTAAGTAGGTTCAGTGCAGTGTCCAGATGGTGTTCGAAGATTTCCCTAAAATGATTACCTTGTTAATTGCTTTTGAAGATCATATATATATATATATATATATATATATTCTGAATATTATAAACACGCGTTTGTTTGCAGTTCGTTTGGGTTCTCTCGCAAACGCAACATCATATGTGATTTCTTTCGAGTGAGCTCTGCCGTTTGTGTTAATAACTCCTCGCGCACCATTTACAGCAGTGAGATGTTAATATTATGAACGTGAACCAGAATGGGCACTGCGCTATGTATCAGCAGCATCTATTATACATAATGTCATACATGACATCAACCGTCACAAACCGTCGCCTCTCTCTGTCTCTCTCTCTCTCTCTCTCTCCTGATCACGGCAACCCAGTTGGTTACAATCACAACAACAATTGCTATCCTCATGCAACCATTCACACCGTAGAAGTGTCAATTAATTTGCGGTTGCTTGCTGGGTTGTTGGCTTATCGCTTGGTTTGGCCGTTCATCCATCGGCAGGCTGTGGTGACAAACGGAGGTCTGTGCGTGCCAGCAATCTTTGCCCTTGTATCCGGATGTCGACCTTTGCAAGTCACTCTCCTCTTCGACGGGTCACCCTCCCTCAGATTCTACCGTTGCTGAGTACGGGACACAACAGACGAGAGCACGGGGTCGCCACCCAGGTACAGCTAAGCCCCATCCCTCTGGCCCTGCTTGCTGTGTACGTGTATATACCCCCCGTCGCAGCGGGCAGCCTCGCATTCGCCACAGTGGACATGAAGGTTCGCTCAGTCTGGCTGTCGCCAACTGACATCAGCTAATACCGATGGAAGCTGGAATTATTAATATGAGTTGATATGACGCACACCCAGGCACGTTACAAACAGCTATTGTTGCAGTTGCTGCTGGTTGGTATACCGATACGCCGTACGCCGATCCGAAGTTTAAGCTGAGGCCGTGCATTTCTCGCGGGCCATATCGAGAGAGGGGGAGAAATCTAGTGAGACCCTCTATTCATTCACCACAAAGGACCCCGAGACGCCGTGGGAGAGGGCCACCGCTCCGGGAGCGGCTGAATCCACGAGCAGACGGTCCTGTACAGGAATACGGAACTGCCCCGGTGGCGCCTGAACCAATGACGGAACAATAGCGAACGGCCAACCTACCCCTGTGTTCTCATCCATCTCCGTTCCTGTGGCTGATGTCCTGTTACGTATCATTTAGGTCCATTGCCACTTGCTACTATTGCTGCTGTTCTAGTGTACACTTGTCAGTGACCTTAACCTTCGCATTCGTCAATCGTCGACAGTCAATCAGTTAGACACCCCCTACTCACCCTCTCCGCAAAGTTCGAGGACAACGATTCGCACCAAACGATCGTGCTCAATCCGCTATCATCATCGCTAGTTACTTTGTAGTAGTGTAGGCGAATACGACGCTGGCGTCGGAGACATTTCGGGCTGGGAACCGAGTCTGTCCCAGCAGTATCCTCGATATTCGTGGATCGCAACGACTGTACTCGACGGGTCCCAACGGACGCCTTGCCGGGGGTAGAGGTGGTGGCCGCGGCGGTGGTGGCAAGCCAGGTACAGACGGCCGGGAACGCTGCAGAGCTGAACAGAGCAAGCATTGGAGGTTTTGGCGGGATCGTATATGGGTGTCGTCGGACGTTCTGGCCACTAGCGGCAATGGCTGTGATGTCGATGTTCGTTTAAATCGGCGCCGCAAACCCGGATTATTAGCGAATGCTGGACCTCCGCCCTGGCGGCTCAATTATCGCCAACACGACGATGATACCGAAATGGCTCCGAGGAGAAGCTGACACTGGTACGCCGCCAACTAAAGGTAGGTGAATGATAGGAAACAAATATGAAATTATGACATTCAGGATGAGTGGAAAATCGAGAACTAATCGAGTCATATCGTCTACTTTTAATTGGCTGCGTCTCGTGATCGTTCTACATTTCGTTATCAGTTCGTGGAAAGTGGTGCGAATCGATCTCGAGCAGCCTAGAAGTAGTCGTTCGTTGGTTTGCCCGCATCGTAATGGAAAATAACTACTAAATATTCCTCAATGAGACGGAAATGTAATCAGCATTAGTGTTTCTTTTTTCTCTCTCTCTCTCTCTCACTCTCTTCCGATGAGCTGAGTGTAGCCGGGTATTATCAAAATTGCTTCTATCTCTATAACACAATAAATGGTCGCCTTTGACGACGATGCTGTTGTGATTTCTATTTACCGCTAAGTTGAAGTGCTATGATCCCACTACAACAGAAACAACAACAACTGCCCTGTCCCTGCTGCGTGATGACATAAAAGATAGCTTAAGCATTGTAAAATTGCAGCTCCTTTAATAAACCAATAATCCTTTACCTTTTACCCGTATCAATAGTACATATGAAATAGATTCTTCTCTATCGCATCGTACATGTGGAGATGCAGATCGACACTTCGGACGAATTATAATTCAAGAGAAGAAAATCGTGTTGCTTCGAAATAATGCCTTTTTGTTTTTTTGGGAATTGTTCACGAACTGTAGGCACAGACGATTTAATATTTATGATCCATGTAATAGTCATTAACAAAGGGAACTATTGTAGTTCTCAATTGATGAAAAAAGATCTGGTTACGAGGTGGTCTAAGCACAATGAAATTTTAATCTCAGTACCTAGATGTGCAGTTGTCTCATCCAGTCATCATGACTTCATACATGCTTATAATGGCGATAAAACACACAGTCTGTACGGCATCTGGCTGATCTCGTAAACTTTATCTTAGATTTTGACTTACAAGCCACTGAAGTTGTGCAGGTAACATACTCTACATGTGATTCTGTCTTCCGCTGAGCTGTTATTAAGGAAGTTTGATTTTTAGGTGACACTTTGCAATAGCCTTGAAGATCCGAAACACGTGTATTGCTCGGAGATATGGCGTCAATATCTAAAATAAGCAAACCGACGCCCTGAACAGAATCCTGTATATATTTGTATGAAGGATCAGCGCGGCCAACTTGATAAGGCTGCTAAAATTCAAATCTTTCAAAAGCTAGCCAAGCTGTTCAATAAGAGAGACCAATTTTTAGTCATGCGCAACAATACTCTACATAGCTGCGAAACCGTTTTGTCTTTAGGACAACAATAACAACGGAAGCAGAAACAACAACAGTTAATTAAGCGTTTGACATTTGAAAGTTTCATGCACAACTCAGATCAGGCAAGGTAAACAGTTCGTCTATTGATTAGTTCGCTGTGAACATCAACAGTTCACGCACACACACACACACACCGCGCGCCCATAATAACTACAGCACCACACCATTACCATTATCACTGCAGCAACACAGCCACAAGTTAAGTGGGTTTGGCTTCCGCATGGTAAAAAAGATGCCCTCACCATAGGGGTCCGAGAGGTTGTAACACTTGTGTTTTTTTGGGAAATTTCAACCTTTTTTGCTGGTAAATTACTAATCTCAATGAATCTCTGAGCGGAAAGTTTGTAGCTGATAGTGCAGCTACTGCGGTCGTCGAAGCAGGATAGACCGCTGAGTGTCTGTTTAAATAAAGTCCGCATCCAGTTCCACCGAGGCTATTTCCGATGAAAAGGTTCCCGACATTGTGCATATATCGCCATTATGATGTTACAGATATATGTGTGTGTTCGCATTTGAATATATTTTCCTCGGTTATTGATAATCTGGAACCCTTTTCAAAGAATCAAATATGCCTGGACTATTTATTGTTTTCGCTAAATGGCAAAACAGCTTGAAACAGCCTTGGGAACTGGCAGCCCTCTATGGTGAAATTTGCCTCAAGCTAATAATTAGCTGTACAGTATCTGCATGTAAACGCTTAGAATCATTCAAATGTTCTGAAAACGAAGCCTGTTACCTTGCTTATCCTGGTATTCTAATTAATAACAAAGAGGCGAAATGTGCAATCTAATTATACTGTATATCAAATATCATATTTCATATGAAAATCATATTAATGATTCAATTAATCTAGTCGAGTTTACTGTTCTTCGACCTTTGTCATTTCCATTGTGAGTCATAAGTCGAGTAATACCTTGAACTAATAACTACATTCGTTATTAATTAATGATAACACTATACGCACATAAAATATTTACGATCCGCTAGAATGAACCCGAAATGAACATGCGAATCGCGTCTGACTCAGCGAATGCCCGCGCATATTGTTGAGGCTTCAGAAGGCGGTGTTTCACACATTTGCAGAAGAAGAAGAGCCCCGGATATCAGATGAGTCACTACGAACGACTTTTGGCCCGATCGATATTCGTTTGATTCTCAGGCAGACTATATCATGTTGCCCGGTGTTGGGAGGAAGGTGATCCCTCTTACGAATGAATAGGGGTCCGTCTTACGAAGCAATGCTAAAAGCAGTTGTATCGTGGACGTTAAATGTTTAAGGCTGAGAGTCAGCCCGAAAACCTTAAAATAGAGAGGGATGAAGGTGGTCAATTTCCATATATATGATATAACGACTTGCGAAGTATTATAGATCCAACTGCTATAATAATACTATTTTTGAGTCCAAATCATTTTACTATGTCTTATGTGTCCATTGTATTCCATGATCCATTCTCTATATCAAGTTGTTGTATATGTTGACTGCTACCTGACAAAAAAGGTGAATAAGTATATAGAATCTATATAGAATACATATATATACATAGAGAGAGAGAGATTTGAAGTTGAACAGTACAAGACAAAAAAAGTAGTCCAAGACAAAAGTACACGAGTTCATTGCTATATAACAGGTATATTGTTATCAAAACGTGGAGTGCCCTTTTGTTTCAAATTGCTGAAATCGTATTATGACAGCAGATCATAAAACGGAACCTGTATAAAACCAGCAATACTAGCAACTGAACGAAAAACTAACAGTGTCTAGTGTCGATTTCTGGTAGCTATCCTTCTGTTAGGCAGAGAACTGATCGACTGAACCATCAATGAACTCTCTTCGTTCAGACTTTCTCAAATACTTATAAGACAAGTTCTTTTTTATCTTCGTATAAAATGGCGGTTCAAGCTTTCATCAAACGAAACTCGAACTATTGATTAAAATGAGATATTCGTGTTGCACTAAGACCTCATTTACAGTCAATTAAGTGAATTGCACCAGTGACTACGTGAAATCTCGATTAGGCACTGTTATATTTTCGTTCAGGCAAGTTACTAGTGTTTCTGGTTTTATACAGGTTCCCTTTGTATGCTCGGCTGTCATAATACGACTTCATCAATTCGGAAAAATCGAGGGGTGAGGGGCACCGGGAGTGCTACTTCCGTAGTAACCGTGGCAAGACAAGTTCGCTCAAAAACACCAAGGGATAGGCTAGGAAGAGTTCTCTTTTCTTTTTAAGTCATTTGTACCCATGGAACGAGGTAGATTTGAGATATGGGCAGGGGTGACCATAGAGCTGCTCATATTAGAGTGGTTTAGTTGACTCCCTTGGTCCTTGAAAATTTGAGTGTGGTGCTAATCTTGGTGGCAGTCCGTACTAGTATCCGCAGCAGGTCTCCAAGGTGCGAAACCTTTAGTGTCTAGATTAATGTAGGTAAGGGAAGTCGGCACGATAGTTCTGCTGTCGAGCCCTTTGGTGGCTTGGTGGATGCATTCGTGCGCGGCTTTCAACCTGAGGAGACGGACGTAGGTGGACACACATGTTCGATCCTCTCTGTCTATTTATTGCAATTTTCGATGTGTACAATTCAATAATGTTTAGACGACGTTGTGTGTCATCGATTCCAAATGCTATATCCGGACAGATTGCGAAAGACGATACTCTGCTATGAACGGTTTTGAAAAAAAACGGTATCCAATCCAACTCCTTAGAAACGCACGCCAGAAGTTCTTTCCATTTTCTAAAGCGTGAATAGCATTTCGAAAATTTCGAAGTTTACACCAATGCATTAGTTCGCCTCGTAAACGCTCTCGCTGGAATCGAATTCGCGATTGTCAAATTATCGATTTCGTGCGCAATAGTGAATGTATGTATATGAATGCAATAGGAAACTGGCTTCGAATGCAAATCGCCGTGACTAACACGCGAGTCCGCTGGTGGACGTTGATAAGAATATTATGAGCGATTTGAATACTCGGAATACTACTAAGATACACGGTACTTTTATTCGCATTTTCAGTTTTAGATTCTGCTCATGTTGACGGTGACGCATTTCGTACAAAGAGGTGAAGCTGTGAAACATTTGAACTGAAGGTTAAAAGGCCATGATGGCCTGAACACATTAATTGCTGCTACCGATGATTGAATGGCTTAGTGAGGTCATCTGAGTAGATGGGTCATATGAATAGATTACCGGTTTGTATTCAAGGTCAAAGGTAGTCATTTAGAGGGAGCAAAAGTCGCGCAGAGGTTTTTGGTAATTTTTTCTCTGGCCTATTGATATTAGGCATTTGTTTGAACTCGAGATATTCGTATATAGCAAGTTTTCTTATTAAACAAAAAACAACCATAATAAAATTTTCGTTCTGTAGCATCGAAACAGATCGAAACGCAGGCCATTATTGGAATGAGAATTTTTCGAAGAGTTTTGAAGTTAGTTAGATGCTATAGGTGAACATAATTGTACCTAAGTTTAAGAAGATAACTTAAGGGACAACTGTGTTTGGCATCAGAGTGTGGCTACGAAGGCTAGAGAGAAATACCGAGTTAAAAATTCGAATGCCAATATGAAAAAGTAACTACGATTTTGTGGTGTTGTACTCATTGGGTTCCGTTGTTTAACTAATTAACTAATTCGGTCTCGTGTTATCGTGAGAGACGGTTGTGTACTTCCTGATATGTAGATAGTGCGACATTACAGATTTTAATGTACGATTCTGCTATAGAAGTTCAGTTGTTAACTCAGTTGACTTTTGAAGCGTTCATAAACTGTAATATATATATATATATATACTAATTTTATTTACTAAAATATTAAAATAATTAACGTATATATATATATATAATCGAGAACTTAAGCATTGTTAACATTGCAGTTCCGGAAATAAACCGCAAATGTAAATAAATTTCGATTATTTTGATATAATGCGTGCCTGTTTGTCGCGGCCAAGCCAACTCGCTGAACATATACATGTCCGACGCGTATATAATATAGGTTCGCAGTCCTTAGAGCTTCAATTGTGCTCGCTGCACTTCATGATAACTCCATTTGACGACCGACAACAACAACTAGATCACGGCAACTCGCCTTGTTTCGGCAGCCAACCAGTTCCGTTCAGTTTTCATTATCGCTCTATGGATTGTTGACCAAACACACTGACTTACTTACCACCTTCCGTTCTATTTCGCCCATGTTCTGTATCGGGGGCATTCTGTATCGGGGGCAGGGAACACCCAGTAAGATATCTAACCACTACACTCAACCATCACGAACATCCCCTTGAATCTCTGTCTACTACAGGATACTCTAACAATGGCAAACCTTTATGAGAGTCTATGCCAAGATCGGTACGGGTAAGCACGCCTATTTACGATGGTCATCATGCACGTGCGGCTACCAATGCAAAGATCATTCATCTTATGTATGAAGGCTAATAATGATGACGATCAATGTATACTACTAGTATAGTAATGCCAATTGACGGCTATTACAGGCGAGCCACCATCTGGTCACCTTGTTCATTGGTAGCTATCTATGAAGACCGGAGATTGCACGCGAACTACTGCTCGACAACTATCAACAAGCAACTCTCTCAACGACAGCATACGACAGCTTAGTTTCAACTGTTCGCGGGTTTGGTTTCTCGTGGGGCAAGAATTACTTCGTCTCCTGGTGACATTCTAGCAATTAAGAGAAGTTGCTTGAAACACTGCAGCAGAATACTCGAGTGTATCTCGATTAATCCGCCCCCGTCAATTTCTTCACGCACCAACGCCAGCCGCTATCACGTTAGGTCAAACGTGTCCTCGTTACGCGGTCATAAATAAGCGCGCTTCGAAAACCAGCGGCGCAACAAGAGGCGACTCTACGGAGCAAGATCAGCTCGTCGCATTGTGACGTAACGATACGTCCGTATTGTATTATACGAGATACCTATGCGGCAGAGTGGCTGAATGAGACCGATGGTCATGGCGAGGGTGAAACCGCTCGAGTCCACTGCTAACTCTACAGAGTGCGAGGCGACGCCAGTGACAACCACGGCAGAGACGACCGAGTATCTATCGGGCTACCAATGGTCAACCGAGAACGCGAGCGATGAACTCCTCTCTAAAGCTCAAGCCGCTTAGCTCTCGTGTTCGTCTCCAGAGGCGGTGGTGGGTAAGAGTCGGTCCAGTAGGGCGCAACACTCTCCGCCCGAGGGCGAGTGAATTCCGCGTATAAAGCATCGGTCAGCAGTTGCAACACGTGCGTTTAACTTCACTCGGGTGTTGGCGCGCGACTCGGTGGTGAGAGCGTGTGTCCCCCAAACGGTGGTGCACAGAGAGTGTAAGAAACGCTACTGGAAACGTATCGTCTATAGGTCAATCACTCTCCGACTGAACTCTCTACCTTGACAACGAACTCGAAGGCAAGCCACAGTCTGTCCGGCTCGATTTGGTTTTGCGGTCTTCTGCGCGACCGAGAGCGGCTGTCGCGTGCAGTACAGCGGCTGAACAGACAAGGTACGATAGATCAGGTATTCAGAGCTGGGCGTAAATGATAAGCTTGCATGCCGATTTTAGATTGAGGTATTCTTGATCTCTCGTATAGGATGTATCTTCGCTTCTCCAATGATAGTATTATTTATATAATTCCTAGTTCGCTGGTGACATGTCTTGCAGATTCAGAGCGAGCTGAAAGCCTTGACAGGAGTCCTGTACTCTTGTAGATATGAGTCACCGTTCACGTCCTAGTGTACATCGTTGTTGCTCGGTCAATGATTGTCCTTGCGATTCGGTTCAACTCTTCACAAGTCCAACAAGGACAATCAGTGTTTGCTAATTGAAGATGTGAATTGATTATGATGCCTGGCTATGAGAGACGTACGTCTTATTACCCATGTTTGGCATAGGTCGACACGAAACGGTGACATGTCAATTAATAAGGTCCCGTATTATTTTATAATTAACTTTACCTGCGTGATTCTTCGTATCGATTTTTTCAAATGGTGGACACTTCCAATGGCGTATGTATCGCCTAATGTATCGGGAGTGTCCAAATAACAAATTCGACTGTCCTTCTTAATTTTTCAGTACTTCCAAGATGACATCCGCCGGTGCCGGCGCCGGCACCAACTGTTTAGGCGCACCCTTGGAAAAGATTTCCAAGGAAGAGACTATTCGTCTGAGAGATCTCCATATTGGGTTTGTTTTGAGCTTTATTAATCATTTTCAATCTTGCTTATATTTTAGTATGAAGGTTTTTTGCATCGATCACCCAATGTCATCGAGGGAAACAATTTTTACTGAACTCAGCGATAGGGAACCACAATCGAATCATTCGACCGCAGCAGCAGCAGCGTGCTGGAGAATATTGGTATTGTAGTAACCAGATTCTGGCTCGAATTATATAATGTCTACTTCGTCTGTTGGAAGCCTTAGTTATAGTGCCGTTGAGTATTGTGCTATGTTAGATCGTACGGTGGTGATGGTGATGGCCATGAAGTCATTGAATAATAATGCCTAATTGGAGTACGTTGCTTTCCATTCGTAATTAACAATGGCAATGAGGTGCTTGATGAGGTGCGATAACTCGTTAAGTGCGCATTAATGATGGCAGGTGATTAGAATCGTTTCCTCTCCCTTTTATGCTGTGTGTATATCGTATGCACATGTCTGCTGGACACAGTGAACGCCACAAACAAAAACAGGGTGTCTGTATTTAGTCTGTTATCAATGAGATGTAATGAATCATAATCGCGCAAAGATCCTCTCCAGTGATTAGCTTGCATCGTTGATCAAGGACAAACGCAGTACATGCACCTTTCTCCATTATTTCACTCGTGTTAATTTTGATAACAAATAAACTAGTTGACTTCTTGTCACGTCACTCACTCACCGAACACATACGTGAACTCAACCGTACACACGCACACACATATAGCTGCTTGTATTCATCAGCATTGGCATAGATAGCTGAATGTATATCCTGGCAGATGCCATTCCAGATGGGCATATTTTGACCTGTAAGGACATCAAAGTATTCACTTCTTCGATTTCCAGGATCGAAATATGGTTTGGGTTCAAACCCTGTTGCCAAACTCTTTGGGGATTCTTTGGATTTCTTTATCATTCTTATTTATCTGTGGCCTTCTTGCCAGATACGACCGGTTAAAATCAATATGCAAAGGTTGTCTTGGTGGCCGTGACAAGTCCTTATAGTGATACCCAAGAGTTATGTACTTAGGCCGGTCACATATGTTATGTGCTTGTCGTGACCAGCTGGAAGTCAGCTAGACAAATATTATAGATACAGGAATTTATCAACTCGACACAATAGTTGTCCGCTGTTGTCTTATAATACAATACGAATTCACCTCTATCGTTAAAGCTTTGGAGGGGGACGGTAATATACAGGGCAGTAAGCTACCTTCAGGTATTATCATTGTATCGAGCCCTTTGGTTACTTGGTGGGTGCATTCGTATGCGCCCTGCAATCGAACGAAGCGAACGTAGGTCCATGAGTTCGATCCCCACCGTTGCAAATTTGCAATTCGGGAAAAGAGTCCGTCTTACGAAGCAAAAAGCACGTTTCCGTGAACGTTACCTGTTTGCCGAGAGTCAACCTGAAGACATTAGGTGTTATTAGTGCGGTTATAATTATATAATGATTATACGATTTGTACTTGTGAATCTATTTGTTCCCTAGTAAAAATTGCACTGTGTTCTTCAAATCATCGGGAGCATTGAAAATCGTCCGTGCCGAACGACAGTACATGTTCGATGAGAATGGAGTCGCCTACCTGGACTGCATCAACAACGTGGCTCACGGTAAGAGTACTATCTACTTCTCTCGGCCTGATTTGCTTATGACTGCACCCGACGAAAAATCAGTATAGGCGATGCAGCCTAAATCGTTTCAAAAGCGGAAAGATTTACGACAAAAAAAACGGTCGTGTGAAATGAGTCCAAACGCACTTGGACACTGGAGTGAACCAGAGAAATTCACACGGCTGGCCTGGTACGTCCAAATGCCGTGAGATAATTGAAGATTATGTGTCTATGTATTACTACTTAGTGAATCTGATGAACAGAACTAGCGATTCTCCTCGAGGCAGTAGTGCATACTCGTATTGATCGCGGAAATATTGTATTATTTTAAGAGATTAATAGACTCTTCAGGCGAGGCAATGTACAATATTTTGACCGAATCGATTTAACCCAGCATCCAACTCCCACCTAGACCTGGAGATCGACATGACCAGCTGAGATTCCAGCTGGTCATGTAAGTCTTCGAAACCAAAATATAAATCATTAGGGCTTATTACCAAAACCAGGAGATGATTCGAGCTGAAAATGGATGCATCTCCATCACCACCACCACCACTCGAATCGTATATTGACTGCTGTTGTCTAAAATGAAAAATACAGCTGGTACCTTGTGGCTTTTGCCATTTGCATTTTTTCTCACTTCTACCCTGTGCTTCGTAATATACAAAGGTGTTATACTAAGGCGATTGTCGATTACGACTGGGCAAAATATCTTCGTTTCCTGAATGGCGCGAGTCGGTTCCGGGAAACGGAGATCATTTGTTTCTATGGCGACGTTAAGTCAACTGATGTTGAACCACGCAGGTTAGAAAATCTAGTTGCTCCGAGCTGTACTCTGCGCATTTGACCGCTTGACTTTTGGAACAAGCAGAAGCTACTGTGCGGCTCACTTTCCTGTGGGTAAGATGGTCGTCAGCAATTTCTGATACGTTACGGCAGGTGGTGTATACTTCGCCGGTTCACGCGAATATTCCGACCACAAGAAACAATTTTCGAAGTAAGCGGTTCTCTGTCAACATTGCAACGTGCATATTGGCTCATAGAGGAAGCTCCTAGGCGTCGTAGGCTACTGGGTATATATATATATATATATATATATATATATAGGATGCAGTGTACATAAGGCCGTGCAGAAATAATACTCGTGTCTACACATGTACCTACATGCGCAGATGTATCTATATCGATTGTATATTATATGTCATTAGCATTGATGGACATTGTTGATAGTCGTGTCGTGACAGGCCTCCATTTTATCGCGAGAGAACGCATGGCATCATTGCGCCTATTAGAATCTCTCCTTCTCTCTCTATATATATATATATATATATATATATATATATACTGCGCGGAGAGAGAGAGAGAGCTGTATATATATATATATATATATATATTAGTACACATGTAGGCATGAATACGCATAGAGACAAGGAGACAGTGCCGGTTGGCTGGAGGACTGTCGATTTGACGTCATTGATCCGACGACATCGACAAGGACTGTCCAGAATAGACGCAGTCCCGACGTCCATCGGCAGCACACTGTGGTTTGTTCCTGAACTGATATTGAATTCATGGCGAACTTTTGGACTCAATAGCAAATAGCATCATAGCATGTCGTACGTGGTACAATCCGCAGTCACGCGGTGGTATAAACAATCCAAAGGGCAGCCGTCTAAAGTGTCCTAATGCAGAGTATGTCATAGTAACTTCAAACAGATATGAAGAAATCGAACGGTGGATTTGATTTCATCTGAAACGCATGATCCAGTTCGGAAGTGCATATTAATGTCAATTGATGTATTCCGTAATTATGTTTACGGTAATCAAATAGTCCAGAGAGTAATGATTGTGTTTGGACATTTGTGCTGCTCTCTCTCTCTTGTTAGAGATCAACCTCATTGTTCAAAGAATACAGCACACACACACATACACAGGACAACACCTGTACTTAGCGACGTTAACCGCTGCCATAATCGAGTCACGGGATGAAGCCTGTCACGGGGCATGCGATTTTGATTCCTATTAAGTTATTATACTACGCGGTTGCTCGGTCGAGTGTTTACGCGCAGCCGATGCGCGGATACCGCCATTGAATGCCCCCGTATAATTTATCCTGTTTTGTGTAGTTTTCTACACAATTCTAACTCGCATTTTGCTTTAATTCAAAAATAAAAAGTAAGTATTGAAGAGAAAAAAACGGTGGATAATAAAATAACGTACTCAGTATTGTCATTCAAAAGGGACCATGTTTAGATAAAGCCATTGCATATTCCCAGAGATTTTCCCACGAAACGCATCGGTGCCACTCAACAGTTTATTGCCGCGACCTTGAAGGGAAGCCCGTTCGCCATAGACTCATGTGTCTAGCTGTCCACGAGCTAAGCTCACTTTCAATACTTACCTCTTTATCATCTGGGAGAGCAATCTTACTGATCTTTGCCGCGCGGAGCAGCTGGCATTGTGCTATCGCTACAACCATTGGGAGCGAGACGGTAGCAACATGTAAGCGTCCGTGCGGGCTGTGACGGCGGGCGGTTACCGATCGACTCATGTTTCAGTCCATGAAAAAGGTCTAAATAGCACCGGTTATTAAGACGCTAAGGCCACTTCTTAACCACAATAGGGAGCAAGTGAAGATGCAGATCAAAGAGATTACGTGAGCGCCTGATACTGACATAAAGGAAATCGTCACGAGGCCATATAACTCTTGAGATAACCGACCACTCAGCCACGAACGAGTTGTAACAGATGAGACGCATTAGGTAGATCCAACTTTGGGCGGACGGGAGGGGGTGGCGTAGGGGTGTCGGGTTGGCGTCAAGGTCACATTGGTAACCATCTTAAGGAGAACGCCAAGCGAACTCGGTATATCGAGTGCGAGACTTAATTTGAAGGTTACATACGATACGTGGTTGTATTTGCTTTTATTTTCAAAGTATCCAAACAACCTATACCAAGCTTCTCCACTTGCGTTTCAGTGGGACACTGTCACCCAAGCGTGGTTCGCGCGGGCAGTGAACAGATGCGTCTGCTAGCGACCAACTCGCGGTATCTTCACGACAACCTTGTGCTATACGCGAAGCGAATCGTCTCAAAGTTTCCGGAACCCCTGTCTGTTGCCTACTTCGTGAATTCTGGGTATGTATTATTATTATTATTGTCCGGTATCGTTGAGAGAAGGGGGCTTTTCGTTAAATGGAAATGTTGTCAACTTTTGCTTGAACAATCCAGATGTCCAATGGCCCTCGATGTATTCACGAGTTCTACGCTCATACGCTTCTTTTGTGTTGGTATTATTCTTGACACCAATATATATATATATATATATATATATATATACGAGACAAAGAAAGTAGATCTACAGAGAGAGTCTAAAAATAAAACCCCCGTAGTCTCCCCGACGGCTAGGGCGTTAAACTGAACCAGCATTTCTGATATGGCCAGTCCAGACGGCAACAAAACAGATATATTGTTACTGAAGAGCTCTCTTAGCTGTGTGGCTTTGATTTCCGTTGCTAAGCTTCATCTATTCAGGGATTTGGTCGTTCCCGGTCACCCGCATCAGCCAATCCACTCATAACTATATATATATATATATATATATATATATATATATACGGTGCGATGGGTAGCACCAGACTCTCGGCTAATGGCTACGCCAAATCTCCACAGTCATCCGGGCAAAGAGAACACACAATGTGTGCCGGGAAGACCTATAAAAAAAACTTGCGAAGGTCGATCTATTTTGTTCCTACTTTCAGGCTCCATTTCGAAGTCCACTTGAATTCTTGAAGAGGAATGATTGCTCTCTTTCTCATCTCGTTCATATCTTTTCTATTTTACGCTTATCTCCGTTTTGAAATCGATATGCTCCCGATTGCCCTGATTTCTCGCTTGGCCCTTCTAAACACGACGAATTAGACAGAGCTACGAGCTGCTATTATTCAGGTAGAGCTCACTGATAGGTCACATAACTACGCGTAGTTGACGCTCGACTTAACGCATGGCGAACCGCCACCAGGGCAAAAAACGCGTGTTCGAGAGCACGTGCTCCGGCGGCGTCGGTTAGCAAACATCGAGGGTTGCCTATGTCGTTTTTATCGCTGATTGGAGTTTAGTAGTTGTCTTTCTGTGTCGTTGAATAGGATTGTTTTTATGACAGAAGCGATAAATTAAAAAAAAATAATTGTTAATTTTGTGGATTCTACCTAAATTAATATTATTATTATTATTATTTATTATTATTATTATTTCAGATCGGAAGCGAATGACCTTGCAATGAGACTCGCCAAGGCTGCCACTGGCCACAAAGATCTCATCTGTCTTGAAGGGTAAGTTCAAATTTTACATCTATCCCACTTCATAATTATTCTTATTGCCCGTTTACGCTCGAGTTGACTTAATTCTATGGATTTTCTCTGCATGCCTTTTAAATAGGCCACTCATTAAAGACGATTCGTTTCACACATTGCATCCAGCTGGAAACACGGTGTCACAATCAACGGATTCTGGTCGTGCTATCAAACTCGCAGCCTAACCATGTACAGCCTGCTTTGAAAATACCGGTTGTATACGTGATATAGGACATTATGACATGTCCTTAGATGTCGTAAAACGGCGGTCCGCAGCTTATCGTAAAAGGCGGCCCTACCTTGTGGGTCACTTCTGTTTCAAGGCGCCCTCTCCTCCGTCTCAAAACATGTTTTCTCCAATTGTTTTCTGTGTGATAATCAATGCGACACCGACAGCAAGTCACTTTACTTTGTTCCACGTGATGTCTATGGGCTTTTATGTTTGTCCCTCGCTTCGGGCGGGCGGGGGTAGATAATGATTACGCGCACACAGTTTCTATGGACGTGGGTATTTCTCAAGGATCTCAGCCAGCAACGTACAAGAGTATATGCATAGGTTTTCGACCTGTTTACGGGGGGATTCTCCATGCTGACATTCTATCATTATTAAGCTGAGCATTCAATTTCATTTACTAATTTACATTTTACAACAAAATTTACTAATGTATGAAAGTTATAATCCAGTTGAGGTTCGCAGGTAGCCGAATATTGCCATATTGCATGCTAGATACAGTTACATTTATCATATGTATAGTTGTTAACCAATGTATCCGCCAACTTACGTAGACGAAACTCGTTCAATTCGATCTGAATTTTCTAGGGCGTATCATGGACACCTGCAGTCGACTGTCAGCATCAGCCCGTACAAATTCAACCGCATCAAAGGCTACAAGCAGAAGAAGCATGTCCATGTTGTGCGTATCTGTCCAAATGCCTCCTGATCTATCTCATCAGATTTATCCTATAACATCTAGATCATACAAATGGTCGAAATATCACCTTAAATAGCGATACAATGTGGAACGTTGTGTCTTATTCTGTCTCCTCAAATATGAAAAAAAAACAAATATGAAAAAGGACACATATGGTATATACATAGATAGATAAATTCACACGACTAACCTTCATGTACGGAATTATTCCTTGTCAAATGACTGACTCACGAATATCCGGGGTGTCCGCCTGTGCCTGCTTCCTTTAGGGTCCGATTCCATGCGAGTATCGAGGCAAACACCAGCGGTCGCAGTTAGGCCCGCAAGCCAATATTGGCGAATTGTATGCCGATGAAATAGGGCGTATCCTTAAAAAAATTGAATCCAACGGTCGGGCGCCAGCGGCGTTTATCTGCGAGAGTCTCCTTTCGTGTGGTGGGCAGGTGATCCTTCCGGAGAACTATCTCAAGTAAGTACCATTATCGATAGAAATCGATAATAAATCGAACAAGTAGCGATAACATCGTCTGCCGTCAAACTGAATTCTGGCGATATGTTTCGCACTGGACAGCTTCGAAATCTACAAACGAAACATGCTATCATCCTTGCAGGAGTGTATACGCCAAGGTTCGAGCTGCCGGTGGCCTCTGCATAGCCGATGAAGTCCAGACCGGCTTCGGCCGAGTTGGCACCCATTTCTGGGCCTTTGAACTGCAGGGAGTGATTCCAGATATCGTCACAATAGGAAAGCCGATCGGCAACGGCCATCCTCTTGCCTGTGTTATTACTACACCGAAAATCGCACGCGCGTTTGAAGCCGAGGGCGCCGAATACTTCAACACAGTACGTTACGTAGCTTGGCTAAACCTCTAGATTAATGATGAATGCCCGTATTCCCCCGACATATTGCCCTGCATTGTACATCCAATAGCTAAATCACATATGTATTATTATCGGAAATTCGTTTGACTTGACCTCACGGTATATTTAGTCCTTACCTCGAAGACAATGTACGCTTCTATGCAATTCTATCTTACGATGTCTAATGACGAGTTACTGTAGTTCTGTTTAACAACGCTTACCTTATTGGGGTTGTTGTTCATTGGTTCTATCCTTACAGTACGGAGGTAATCCCGTCTCCATGGCAATTGCCGACGCAGTCCTCAGCGTCATCGAAGATGAGCGTCTGCAGGAGCACGCGCTGAACGTGGGCACCTATCTGATTGAGGAGCTTCGTAAAGTACAGCGCCGAAGACCACTTATAGGTGACGTCCGAGGAACAGGTCTCTTCGTCGGTATCGACCTCGTTAAAGATCCTCAAACGAAGGATCCTGGAGCCGATGAGGCCCTATATATTTCACAGCGCTTCAAAGAGGTACGATTGATTTCCGAAACAATTACCACTTAATTAATTACCACTGATGCTAGTCGAATGTACCTCTTCCCAATTGATTATTGTATCGTGGTGACCCGTATTTTGTGACTGCCTGTTATAGGAGCACTGTCTGGTCAGCACGGAAGGCGAGTGGAACAATGTGCTGAAGCTGAAACCGCCAATGGTGTTCACAAAGGAAAATGTCGATACCATCTGCTCGCTCCTCGATACGTTCCTCGCAGAACTTGAACGAGGAGCTCTTGCTCAGCGAAATAACAACAATATAGAGTCGAAGGTTAGTCACCACAACCCGTCCGTTTACCCATCAAATGTATCGATTTATTTATCCACGTATGAGTTCACAGTCGCAGAGATATCATTCATCAACGGAAGCACAAAACGGCTATTATTTACTTTTCTCTTAACATCCTCACCCCTTGCGTAAGCTTGCCGTCGATAATTCATGGGGCCAACTCCAGTTTTGTGAACTTTAGGTGTCGTTTAATTCAAATTTGGCAGCTGCGCCTTCCGTTACTTGTATAATCGAGATGTCTCTTCTTGGAGCATCGTAGACTCAGTAGTATACTGTCATTTTAGTTTAATGCTGAACTCGCTGTACTTAAATCTCGCCCTCGTCACACTGGAAAGTAAGGCCCGTTTCAAGCTGTAGCATGTGTCGCTTTTGAGCGTACACACAGGGCTTTTCATAATTCATATATTAGTTATATACAGTTTTGGAATCCAATTAATGCACTCGATACTCCAGTGTCAATAGTGTATTTGAAATGATTGTCAATCTAACCGCTCTAATGTGTGACATGAGGGTATGCTTTTGGTTTAAAAGGGCTTAGGCCGGAAACCAATTTCCGTGCGAGTCGAGGTCCTGGACATAGAGTCTTCGACACAGAAAGCACCTTTCTTTTGGCTAAATTATACAGGGTTCAGGTTGCGGATTTCGCTGGTATACGTCCGCAGATGTGGAGAGCCTGAGAGGAATCCGAAGGTGTATTCTATATAAATCACAGTCCAAAAAAGTTACCTTAGGCCACTCCCCAGGGAAGGCACATCAGTATTCACTTCGGGCAGCCAGTAAGCAAAGTGACCTTCTTCTACTTTCTATGCAAGTGGTAATAAAACATGCACGTAAGGGCCTAAGCCTATTGAAATGCATGACCCAATCTCAGAAATCTTCAAGAGATCTTCATTCATTCGAATGTATATGGCCATTTCACTCACACATTGCCGCCTCCTCTGTATTACAGATAGTGCCGAAGTCCTCAACGCATACCGGAATCATGCGGTCCACCTCGAGAGATGCCAGGGTTATGTAGACAGATGGACAAATCAGTTCTTATTAAATAATAACAAGATACAACAATCATTGCGTTTCACCTGCATTGCATGGTAGACGGACAATCCACGGGGATGCCCAGCTGATAGCAGATGACATGTATTCCTGCTACACATTTCATCTTTGTCCGGATACAGAGACATAATAATTCTATCAACTGGATGAGTTAATCAATATTCCTGCCTTAGAATAGCAGCGACTAACTCGTAGACGGCCTTATGCAGCATTCCAGCAAAAGCTGCTTTACGCTTATATATACATATAGAGTACAATTACAGTTATTGTTATATACAATCCATATATATATATATTTGCTACAAATCCTTACGAGAAGATGATTAAGGCTACTTTGCTGATTAAGGAAGAGACAACTTTTTGCTACGGCGACGAGAGCGATTACGGTGATAAGAATGCATCCATTGCTGATACACATCTTTGCTTGCTTTCAACTATATCGAATTATATAATTATTTCTTGCCGCAAAACAATCACTACATTGTTGCATGGCTCCACAAGGTGAAGATGATATGGTGACGTCGGTAGCTGAAGGGAAACAAAATATTTGACTAACATTCGAGACGCTGCATTTCGTTATAATTGTGATATTTAAATAGATGTATCATTAGTGGCTTCCATTATTTGCCATAGCTGACCTTCAATTTGTCTGTGAGCTAGGTTAAGGTTCGGTAGAAGTTAAGCAATTCTCGGCACTTTGCTCTCGAAACAGTGATCTGCTCAAGCCAACTATCGCATAGGCAAATGCGGCGCGCAGATTTATGCATGGGCGAGCTGTATAATACACCACAGATTAGTTCATTGTTTCAATCAGCAGGTTCCGAGTACGGAGTATCCAAATAATAATCATTAAATATAGAATGAAGAAAATATGAAAACCGAAGTGTGTCGTCCTTATTGCAGTCGTAATCTGGCAATTTTCACGCAGATCTATTGTTTACAGGTATTAGATTAAAGTAATTCTACCGCTTATTTTTTGTAGCCCGAACTGGTTGAAGTCAACGCTATACGTAATAGGTACACCAAACACATTGGCATATGAATCAAAGAACTACGACACACAATGCAGTGACAATATATATATATATATATATATATATATATATATATATATATATATATATATATATATATTATATATATTACATACATATATATTGTAGTATATAAGAAGATTTATTCAAACATACAGTAGTTAGGAATTTCTAGGGATTATGGGGGTGGGGGGTGAGGACGACAATGTCCCGAGGAAGGCGATGGCATTGCCATATTGTAGTTGTTTCTTGGCATTCCATGTACTCTACAGTGGGTGCCCAACAGAATCCTATAGTTTTTTTGACAGAATCCTATTGTTTTTTGGGGGTAGGATTTCTCTGATAGTGATCAGAATCACTGATTTAAGGATCTGCCTTGAATAAATACAAAATTATTAATACAAAATTCCTTCCAGTGAACCATTTAGTGCAGCTTAATAATATTGGCCTTTCCTTCGGATTGAACTTATACCATAATTCTATTCACTACGTGGAGACTTCCAAGACGGATAAGGGCGATCTTTATCCCTTTTATGGGGGGTTTCGGAAACGCGTAATGCACATGCGTGACAGAACAGCCTCTTGCCACCTAGTGTGAGACTCTTAAACTCAGTAAAACCTGTTTCCCCCCCCTACCCCTAGTTGGTTTGGATAAGGGCGATCCTAGTGGTATCAGACATGATGCGAGCTACTTGCATAACATCCGTGGTGACACTGGTTTCGGTATATTTCGTGTTTTCTATTTGATGTCGGCACGAGCTCTGCCTTTTTCACACTCTCTATAAATGGACGTCACCTCGTCACCCCAGTCTTATAAGCATACAGTGGTGTGAATAAACATAGGCCACCCCCTATATTTCAACAAATCGTTACAAAGAATACACATTTGAGGCATTTCTTCTGTGTCAGATTAATGTACGTGTCAAATAACATACATACCACAAAGAACAGCGCATACAACATCGCATGCAGCCTGCTACAACAAAATGTGTCATATTTCGGTGGTGAAAAATGATAGGACACCCTCAGTTATCGAGTGTTTTCGCTGAATTAGTTCTTGTTTTCTTGTGCTAATCAGTACCGTGTGGACTCACCCTTGCTAATTATAACGTCAAAGACTCGGTTTGGCATACTATCAACGAAATTTAGCAGGATCCGGTTGCTGACACCTCCCCAGGCCTCCAACAACGCCTTTTTTAGTGTTTCCACGGATGTATACTGTCGATTCGACGCGTATACTCTTCGGATAAGAATGCCCTAGAGGTTCTCCATCGGGTTGAGCTAAGAAGAACATGCTGGCCACTCTAGGGTACCAATGTCATGCCGTCTTAACCGCGCATATGTACTAGCGCTGACGTGAATTGAAGCGTTATCTTGTTAGAAAACAATTGGAAGTAGGTGAAATCTGCTACTAAATGGTAGTAGGTTGTTGGTCAACATCTGCTGATAGTCCTCGCTATTCATTTGAGATGAGATGAAAGTGAATCCAAGTTTGCAAAGCTCCCCAACCCATAAAGCACTCTCCGCCGAACATGTGCTTCGAGATGTACCGCGACTCTCTACGTACATCATGCCAGTAACCGTTAAATCCATCTAGCCCATCCAAATTTAACTTCTTCTCGTCACTGGAGACGATTTGAAACAACATAGTACCTTTTAGATAGATTTACACCCTCAGGACACTTTTTAAAAAAACGTTACGTCAGTTACGTCCATAATGTTGCGGGTGAAGTTTAGTTGGGCAATCATACGGCGTTGCTGAAGACGAGGTCTTGTTCTCATTTGCGCCCGTATGATATGCGGATAACGCTTAATTGTATTTAAAACTGTTGATCTATGAACCTGAAGGGTTAACCCTTGCCTGATTGCTTCACAACTTATAGTCGAATTCGAGGCCAATCGACAGATATGCATGACAGTTCGCTGCCTGTTCTTTCGTGGACGTCCTTTAGACTTATTAGTACCATACGTCGATGGACTGCGTCAATAATTTTGCACTGCGTGACGATTTTTGCCAATTTCTCTGGCAATTGCAGTCTGGGTCTTTCCTGCTCTGTGTAAAGCGGTAATAACTGCTTTCTCTGCATCAGTAAGGCTCGAAGCGCGTCCCGTGACTACAGTACTGCTTGAATGCTCAACACAAACTGGATTAATTTAGCGAAAACACTCGATAACTGAGTGTGTGCTATCATTTTTCACCACCGAAATATGACACATTTTGCTGTAGCAGATTGCATGCGATGTCATATGCGCTGTTCTTTGTGGTATGTATGTTATTTGACACGTACATTAATCTGACACAGAAGAAATGCCTCAAATGTGTATTCTTTGTAACGATTTGTTGAAATATAGGGGGGGCCTATATTTATTCACACCACTGTATTCTCATCCAATTTCCTGTTGTATGTTCTCCAGAATCTTAAGTGGCTAGCAGGCGCTCTTCGATTACTGGGAGGCGACAAGTCCAAAACCTTCAATTCCAGACCCTTGTAGATCAGTCCGCAAAATCGGATCACAGCGATGGTCCTCTCATGTAAGCGTCTTAGCAATCCACGGCAAGACTTGAAATCGGCCATATTTGCACAAATACATTATGATTCACTGATTCCCTACGATTTTGCTTATCTTTTCGGCTTGTCCATTTCTAATCTACGAGCGAATGTGGCTAATACCGTTGTGTGAAGTTCTTATAATTTCCTCTACCTTCGTGTGAGATTTATTTGTGTTTACTTTCCAATAAATATTTAATCAGAGCTAACTTGCCAATCGCGGTGCGCTTGAAGAATTCCAATTTGCGTTGAAATTATAGGTACATTTCATACGATGCGCCCATAATATTATTATTAGAAACTGCCAAGTGGGGGGTAACGCTTATGCACTTTTTCCAGTTTTTAAAGTCGTGTGAAGGCGGGCTGAACTATTGAACAAAATTACAATACATTAATATTTGAGTGACATGTAAAAGAGATTGAGCATTGTCGAATTGCAGCTCCTTTAATAAACCAATAAAGATTTACCTTTTCTCTTTTCCCTTTTGCTTACAAATATAAATAGCATTTTCTTTTCAATCGACTTCTTTTTGGTGAGATTCACATTGGTGGTGTACAATAATCGGCCACCTTACCTGCGCTAAACCGGTTATTTTCACAAAGTGCCCACGCGTTTGAAAATTTTAGATCTTCCGAAGAAACTCAACAGTGTGGGGTAAGCATGAGAAGGCTTCGAAATCTGCTCCCGATGCGTTGTTGCGCAGCTTTGGGGGAGATGCATGATGCACCTGCGAGTTCGGTCCTTCGACACTAATGCAGGACTCACAAACTCACTAAACCAAACCCCCTGCCTAAATGGTTCGAGAAGTCAGAAGCATTACTTCGAGGGTGCCTTCTGGGGGTTACGGCTACTCTCTCGTTACATCTGGAATCATCAGTGCGGCTGAAGTCATTTCGCCCCTGTGTTCCCCAGGCTCTCCTCGATCCTCCCTCAGCTTCAGTCTCCACCGTCTAGGCGGGTGTTCTATCTTAATCTGATCCTCATTCTACGTCATACGGCTCATTCTACTTCACACGGCTTACCGGAGGGACACAAGACGCAGGAGTTTGATGGTGCCTTTCTAAAGAGGTGCAGGAACACCTTAAGCTGACCGTGACCTGCTAGAATCTGGCTTATCCCGTAGCTAGGCTCCCCGACATCTGCCTCATACCACATGCGAAGGTCGAAGATAAGTTACATCCAGGCACCTTTATTCCTTTAGATATCTGTGGCCCCGAGGAGACTGTCTGTGCCGAAGGGCTCCCAAAGGCAGGTCAGCTTTCACTGTACCACTCCTCGCCAGCTACTGAGAGTAGCCCGTCGCGCCGCGATGGGATTCAGGTCGCCATCCAGGAATCCTCTATTTCTCTCTCTTGCCAAAATGTTCCAGAGGAGCATTCTATCAAACATCAAGAGGGCCTCGGTAGAAACCGTCCTGTAGGTGCGGCGGACCCTGATAGCCAGAGGTCTTTGGGCAGCTCGCAAGAGATACCTGTTATAGCGAATCTTTAGCGCCATATCTGTCCTCCGATGCCTCCCCGACACGAGGGGGTATTCTGGCAAGATAAATAGGGATGCGTTGGGTGGGCTCTGCCAGTAAGTTCAGTGTCCAGTTGAACTCCAGGATACCTGGCATCATTTTTGACCTCAATAGGATGGCCATCAGTATGATCACCCGCTTCTTCCTTCTTCCTGGCAATTAGAGGGCCTCCGTCTTTTCCAGTGCGTCCACTCAGTCCAAAGGACAAGGTTTTCATTAGCTTTTTTCTGCAGAATTGGTTCATCTCGTCCCCTGACTAGAAGTGCAATGTCATCAGCATAAACTGAAGACTATATCCCATCTGGCATCTGAATCAACAGTCACCGTTAGATTCGGCTAGATTCTATAAGGTGTGAAAAGAGTTGGATCCCTGGGGGACACCTTCTGTCACGTCGTATGAGCCAACTCCAATGTCCGGCTGTCTCTGCCGTATGCTTTACGGAGCCCGTACGAGGCGCCCTTATTCTACAGGTCTCTCATAGTGGTTTTCCAACCTACGGAGTTAAAGGCACTCCTGATGTAAAAAAGGATCAGCATCACAAATTCCTTCGTCTTGGTTGTCTCTACCTCGGCTCGCATCAGAATCATCCGTATGGGTGTCAGTGCGGACCTCCCTCTTCGAAAACCATATTGGCTATTCAACAGAAGCCTGTTATTCTCAACTTCGTCCGTAAGCTGAAATTGATGTCGTATCCCATGAAGCTCCCCGCTGGTGATTAAGGGACAGATGAGCCTAAAAGCCAAGGGACCTTCTCCTTCTTAGGAATCAAAACTTACCTTTCTAACAGTTCCTCGGGAAGGTTCCATCTCGGGTAAGTTGATTAATAGCATCCCTGAAGATGTTCGGCCAGCTCCGCACCGCTCGTCTAACCGCTTCTACCGGGATGGCGCGTCGCCAGTATACTTGCTGAGAATATCTTCAGTAGTCGCCTTAGCTACGTCATTCTCCTCGCTCCTTTCATTGAGGCCCGTCGTCAGCTGTCTTAGGGGATGAGTCGGGAAGAGGGCTTCATCACGGGAGGCCCCATACGCCCACTTCAATTAAACTTATGAGTTCCTTAAATGCGTTCAAAAAAACTAAACTTTTTCGGGCTAACTCTCAGCCAACGTTTGACGTCCACGGTACCGCTAAATGCGTTACGCTTGCTATCCCTAATAAGAACCTGTAATATTTTCTAAAGGTCTTTAGTGACCCCTCGAATCCTCGGGTAGAACCATTATCATCGCTGCCTGTGCCTCTGCTGCCCTGTTGGGCAACACTTCTGAACTTAGTCATCTATCGACTAGCCTTTGTCTAATTACATCTGGTTGGCCAATTCACCCCACTTACTCATTAATAGCCCTGTATTGAAGGATCAGGAAAAGTCTATGATAGAGTGGACACCCATTATTCATAGGTATATTTCTATTGTATAGCTATTATTCGTATCTCCTAAATGATCCATTCCTGCAGGAACAAAAAGTACCACCTTTTTGGCCCTGCGCATAGGACTCTCCAATCTTTAGGTTACATCATTCATTACTAGCCCTACTATAAGAAATGTCGGGAGGAAAAAGCATGCTACTCTGAGGCCACGATAGTATTTGAACCTGCACCTTAGGACATGGCCCACTATTAACAAAAATATGTGGAATCGGTGATTCTGGAGTGGGACAAAGAGGCGTTCTCATAACTCGCAGTCCCTTTGATATTTCGAATTTAACGCCTGCTGGAGTCCTACGAAGACTTAAAAGACGACTGTCCTAAGTACCCTACATAAGACCCTACTGTCAGGAGTGTTGGGGACCAGAATTTGCATCGAGTTTACATGCACTATTTTTAGATGACAACATCATCATCACACTTAGTTTCAGGTATCCCCATTAAATTAGTGTAGAACAACCTCTTATACACCAATATTTCCAACGGTGTAACAGGCGACAAAGTATGCATTAGGGATTTTGAAAAATATTTTTTGCCTCGATTTCTTTGTTGCAAAAATCCTTTTAAGAAGATCTATTTCCCTTGCAATAAAATGTAATCTCGCCAACTGTTCACCAATTATAATGCATAATTAATCACCCGTAGAATAGTCTCTCATTTCAGCAGAGGCATAACACATTCAGTGGTGGACCAAAGTTGGAACGTCTTCACTGTTTATTAGGCGCGCGTTTCTGGGTTAGCCTTCTGCAGGTCGATTTTAGCAACGAGGAATTTGGCTCTTAGAACGCCAGTCAACTGACACACTTTAATTTAATTCATTTTAACTAATTAAATAAAATACCCAGTAAAAGGCTTTTGACCAATAAGGCGATATCTCGCCTACGTTTCCCATCCTCGTATTCAATCTGTTTGCTCTCCCATTTATCATTGTATCGTTCTGAATGCGAATGTACCATTCGCCTAGCAAATTCGTAACTGCACACTGGATTTATTTTCTCGTATATATATATATATATATATATATACGAGGAAATGCATTCATATATATATATATAATGTATGACAATTAAGATCCGATTCGTCACTCCCATTGCAATGTGAAGAAGGTGTTACGCCGCGAAAATTCAAACTGCTCGTCCAACGCGGATGTTGTCGGTGGCGCGTCATCATCGTTCGGACTCCTCTAACCCACGGCCGCAGTGAGGAATCAAGAACGATTAGTCGTCTGCCGGGTGATACCTCTGTGCCAGGTTCGGTGTTGCAGATCGCTGGTTCTTTACCGATATTTCCCGTAGTAATGCCATACATATAAGTTCTGAGAAGTGTCTACTGGGAGAAGGACTGGAGTCCAACAAAAACGGTCCTTCTTCTATTGAACACCTGACTTGTAGAACGCGAACGAGGAACGCAAATTGCATTTCCATTGTGATTCGCTGTCTCTTACCACCATAAACGTGAGCACATTGTGTAGCCGGGAACAACTGTTGTATGTTTCGATATACCGGCGTGTGGATCGTGGCCATCTTCGCTTAACTCTGGTGTTTGTCTACGGGCAACAACTGAAGTTGTCGTTGCTAAGGCCGAACAACAGGACAGCGAAAAGAGAAAGGCTCTATTAATTGTAGCAGTTAGTAAGGATAGTAGTAAGTCTGCGGGTGACTCTGTTGTGACAGTTGCTTGGTGGCGAACGCCTCGATCAACTGACGCCTGCCCACCTCGTGAATTGGTCGAGTAAGCAGGGTGTGTGTGTGTGTGTGTGCTCTGGTGAAATACACGAGCACAAGAAACAACAAAAAGCACAATAAGTCCAGAGACCCCCATCGAAAGTCTACTGACTGGCTGAAATGTCTGCCGACGCGGAAAATGCGACAAACGAAGTCGAATTTGCTGGCGGCGACGCAGAAGATGACGCCGGGAGTACTGATGGCGTCATGATGTGTGAGACGTGTTACAACAATGCTAGTCAGCTCGAGGCTGATACCGAGGGTGGCAAATGCGATGTATGCGAGCTACGCAGCCGGCTGGCGGAGTACCAGCAGCAGGTGGCCGACCGTGACGCGCGTATAGCCGAACTGGAAGCGCAAGTATCGAATTCACAGGTTGAAGCACGCATTGAGGACGCACCTGAACCTGATGCACGACCCCATCTGATGGCCATCTCTGATGGGATGTTCACCAAGATGCGTAAATATCCACACACCATGTTTGTTCAGCTTGGTCGGGTGCCACGCTCTTTTTGGCATAGCAAGACCATTGACGGCGTGAATGGTATGTCCGAGCACCTACTGACTGGGCTAAACAATGATCGAGTACAGGGACGTAGTTTTCATGTCCTTTGGTTTGGCGGCCTGGCTGACACCGCGCTCGAAAACTACGAGCGGACAAAATTTGTCACCAAACTACAAGAACTACTATCGAAGGTGTGCGAACACGACAAGTGCAGCTCGCTTACGTGGGCCACGTTGCCTGAGACAGCGTTTAACGCCGAGGCGAGGGAGATCAACGAGCGGATGGCCTCTTGGGTAGAGGAGAAATCTGATATCAGACTCCTCGACCTTCGCTACATTTCACGTCGTGAAGGCACTATGGAAACGAACGAAGCGATGTGGACCCCGAAGGGCGGCCAGCTTATTGGCGAGTCGCTCAAGAAGTTCCTCATCGAAAGGCTCGAGCTGACCGAAGCCGAACAGAAGGCGATGGAAACGTCAGCGAAAGAAAAGCAGATGTTGCGAGAGAATAGAGCTAAGAAACTCGAGCAGCTGGATGAGCAGCAGCTGCGCAAGCAACAGAAGCTTGCTCGGGCGGCATTGCTAAAGGCCGGACACCCGGTGCCGGGAGCTGCGCCAAGGCCCTTCGTTAGGCGAAATGGACCTCCCATGGCTAAAGCCGGCGGTCCATTCATGAGAGGCGCACCACCACCGAAGAACTTCCTTCCCCCTGGTGCGAACGGTCATAACAAATTCGCACCTAGCCCGCCAGGACCTCCAGCGGCTTTCAAGGGTAAATACCCGAAACCCTATCCTGGGAGGGGCGCTGCGAACTACGAGGGTAATTCCCCAGCTTATGATCGGCTTCCAGCAGCAAGCAACCGTGTCGATCCCGACTATTTGGAAGACCCACGCTGGAGAAGCTCAAAGCGCGCTAGGCTCTCTGAAGGTCTGTACGACCCATATGTGACCGACCGCTTTGTGTCTACGAATCGTGTCGATCAGCGAGGTGGTGGAGGCTATGCCGATACTGGCCTCTATAGCCGTCGGAACGATCCTTATCGGCGTTCACCACCCCGAGCCCACGCGAACGATCTGACCTCGCCTATTATGGCTGCTCAGGGATCTTCGGCAGCCTATGGGAGACCTTATGGTGCTGGCGGTCTAGCGGATGCTATCCGGCGGCCGCAGTGGGAGGCCTATGATCGGGTCACGAGGCACTAAACGTGCGTGTATTGCGATTTCTGCTAGTGAAATCAATCACGCAGCACCGTATAGTAGATCAAAAGAGCTACATATATATAAAAAGAATAGTAGCTCATAAGTGAGCCACTTCCGAAGGAGCACAAGCTGAGCCCATGCTCGGTCTAGAGGGACCGTTTATTGATTTAATAGATCGTGTACTTGAATTATTTGAGGTTCAACAGCCATTGATATAAATTACAATGCGGAGTTTGCCTCGCGAGGGCGGCCCGCTCAATTGTTGTGTTCATATGCTGTCCGAACAGTGGCCGATAATTGTAGGACTTCTTATCTGTTTCCTGCGGGGAGATACCATCTCACATGTTGACTCGGAACAGCTTCGTGTACTTATAATCTTTCCAAGAACCTAAGGAACCCGTAAAAGTAGTCGTGAAGTTGCCCCATTGATTTGTATCGCATGCCCATTTCAGATTTTAGCAGATTCCGTAGCTCTCTAAACTGTGGAGTTACCGCTGGCATGCATTTACCATTTACTGTGTCCATACCACCCTTCGTATGCAGGGTAACTCGGAACAGTACGTTAGTAGCACGAACAAAATGAAAAGTCACCCATATATTATATAACTATAATAGAGACTAACGGAAATTGGGCCATCAGTATATATATATATATATAAGTATTAGTGCATTCAGTGTGGGAGGCTGAACTTCAGATACCTTAAATACTGAGACATCTACCCACTGTGTCGGGTTGCTGGTAATGGCACTAAATAAATCCTTTCGAATGTACAACCTTCTAATCTTGGATTTTAAGAAGGTACACCTACCATGAACTTTACATGCTTGGACTAATTGTATGTGATTTAACTAAATTTTTCAAATGTGATTCATCCAAAAGCCCACTTGACCTGTAGTACGGCAATACTGGCCGGAAGATTGACAATTGAACAGATAATAACATTAGTGCTTTCCAGAAAGCCTGCTTCACGCTAGAGAGGCCTTGTGAAATTGTGAGGCCAGGTAGAATTTTGATTTTGTAAAACGAAAAGCTTCAAGCAAAGCAAAAAAAAATCAGGAATGTATAATACATGACGAAACCGCCGTAAGAATATGACGATGGTAATGCGTCACTGCACACTTGACAAATACTAAAATTGCGAACGAGATTGCCATACTCTCCTTAAGCGGAGCAAATGATAACAGTGTCATCAGGTAAACGAACGACTAGATGTATCGCATTTGGAACGGAGCGGCACTTTGCAGGTAGCAACGCAGCGTTTCTGAGGTCGATTAAGTCAGAGGACAACATCACATTTAGGTATCGTGACACTTTACAATAAATATTACTGAGACGTATTCGCTCACTGGCATCATAATCTTCTGTGTGTTGATTCTATAATTGATTCTATAATATGTGACAAGAAGCGTAGCAGAATAAAATATAGGAAAAGAATATTAATTTAATACGAATTGGTAAGTTTAGTCAACGACAGGCAGCACTTTTTTTCTTTAAAAGCAGTCTACTCAACGGGGCAATATGTATATATATATATATATATATATATATATATATATCAGGGGTGGAAATATGTTTTGTCGCTATTCTAAGGGAAAACAAAGATGTTCATAACTTTACTTCTCCAAAACTTCGACGGATTTCCCTCGGACTTGTATATACATGAGAAACATTGACTAATTTGAGTTCCGGTTATGGACAAAGATTCTTAACTACACCTCTCCAGGTTTTGAAGTTAGTTATGATACGTAAATACAATTATGGTACGTATATATATATATATATATATATATTCAAACACAATAATTAGGAATTAGTTCTAGGGATTATTTGGAGGGGATTAGTTGGGGACCGGGGCCGAGGCCGTTAGGTACGCTGTTATTGTGTGATACATGGGTAAAAAAACGAGTTTAATATTAAATCCAATATCAATAACAAAGTATAATATGATAGTTTCACTATAATCAATTAGTTACACGCTTGGGGTAAGTGCTGGTGGAAACTGGTTTCCACGCCTAGGCGGCCATGGGGCGGTGTATTCAGTATTTACATTGACAGAAGGCTCGAGCCGCAACCCACTTTGACTGGACATAGTCATAACTTCCAATGGGAAAATGCTTCCATGCATACTCTACAGGAGAATGATAATCAGTTCTAGTTAGATAACGCACCATGTATAACTATATTTACCATATTTGGTGTCCGGCTTCTGAAAATAGTTTACGAACATTTACTCAACTAGCTAGCTTTGGACTTGTACTTTTCCTCCTTGGTGACAGCTATCATTGATACTCATGAAGTGCTTGTGGACGCCTCGCTTTCTTCCGACTTCTGACGGATCCACTCGGCAGATATCCTGAGCAAGTTCTTTGTCCGGGAGACACGTTTCCTGTCTTTCCATTTCACACTTTTTTTTTTCATTTATAAGATTTATTTCCAATTCCACCGGGACTGTTTGTAGATATTTACATCAGTGGAATGTGGGTGTGTGTGTGTGTGGAGTTATATATACATATTTAGTCTCCTTGCATTCTCCAAGTCCAGCTTTTTTCTCATCACCTTTTCAACGATGTTTACCCGCGCTTCCCAGCTTTCCTTGTTCCCCATCATTATATTTACAAATTCTGGCATTGACCTCGTTCGGGCCGCCTTTACGTAAGCTTCCCCCGGCGTCTTCGTTAAAGCCGGGCAGGGGAAGATGGTATGTGTTACATCGTCCTCTGCTCCCGTATTGCAATATATACACTTTGGGCTCCCTGTATTCTTTATTCTACATAAATATTTCTGGAAGGACCCATGACCCGTAAGCACTTGTGTGAAGTATTAGGTAGTTTCTCTTTCCATTTCACACTCGTCTGGTCAGGCTAATACATCTTTTTTGTGGGGAGTGGACGGGAATGCATGATGCACATGCGTGCTGACCGGTGCTTTAACTGTAGTGTGGGACTCAGAAACACACCAAACCTTTGTCTCTACCATCAGATGGGTCGGAAAGCCAAAAGTATTACTTCGCGGGCACCTTCTGGAGCTTACGCCTACAGTCTCTTTATATCTGGGGGTGCGCCAGTGCGACTGAGGCCAGACCTCCCCTGCGTCCCCCCTGGCTCCCTTTCTCAGCTCCAGTCTCTGACCGCCTACGCGGGTGTCCCGTCTGAATCTATTCCTTCTTAGCCCCTCAAGGCTAGTTTTTCGCTCATGAGTGCATCCATCCATATTGTTGCCTTTTCCCGTTTTCTCTAGAACGGATCATAAAATCCACTATTCCTTGCATTGGATCTGTCCTCGACGACTCTGGCCCTCTCTCTGTTACCGCCTACAGGGCCCCGCTACGGGTCACTGCATGAACTATGTCATACAGCTCACCGGAGGGACACAGGACGCAGGAGTTTGATGGTGCCTTTCCAAAAAGCTTCAGGAACACCTAAAACTGACCGTGACCTGCTAGAATCTGGATGGTCCCGTACCTAGGTTCCCCGACATCCGCCTCATACCATTGTGAAGGTCCGAGATGAGTTACGTCCAGGGACCTTTATTCCTTGAAATTATCTGTGGCCCCGAAGAGACTGTATGTGCTGAAGGGCTCCCAAAGGAAGTAGGTCAGTTTCTACTGGACCACTCCTTGCCAGCTACTGAGAGTAGCCTGTCGCGCCGCGATGAGATCCAGCTCGCCATTCAGGAATCCTCTATTTCTTTCTCGTGCGAAAATGTCCCAGAGGAGCATTCTAGCAAGCATCAGGAGAGTCTCGGTGAAGACTGTCCTGTAGGCGGGCAGACTCTGATAGCCAGAGGTCTTTGGGCAGCTCGCAAGAGATACCTGTTATAGCAGGACTTTACCGCGATATCTGTCCCCGGACGCCTCTCCGACACGAGGGAGTATTCTGGCAAGATTAATAGTGATCCGTTGGGGATTTTCGGTTATCATGTGAATGTGGGCTCCGCCAGTTAGGCCAGTGTCCAGTTGAACTCCAAGATACCTGCATAATTTTGGACCTTCAGGATGACCACCCGCTTCTTCCTTCTTCCTGCCAATTAGAAGGCCTCAGTCTTTTCCGGTACGTCCACTCGGCCCAAAGGACAAGAACTCATTGGCTCTCTCTTGCAGAGTTGATTCATCTCGTGCCCTGACCAGAAGTGCAAGGTCATAAGCGTAAACTGAATACTATACCCCGTCTATAATATGAATCAACAGCACACCGTCGTAGGCTAGATTCTACAGGGTAGACCCAAGGACGAGGCCCGTACGAGACGCCCTTCTTCTGCAGGGCTCTCATAATAGTTACCTGTTATTCTCAGGTGCTCAAGGGACAGATGGGCCTAAAAGCCAAGGGGCCTTCTCCTTCTTAAGAATCCAAAACTAGCTTACCTTTCTTCCAGTCCTTCGGGAAGGTGCCACCTTGGGTAACTTGATTAATAGCGTCCCTGAATATGTTCGGCTAGCTCCGCACCGCTTGTCGAAACGCTTCTACTGGGATGCTGCGTGTCCTGCGAATATCTTCAGTAGTCACCTTATATACGTCATTCGCCCCTCGTCCTTCATCGAGACCCGTCGTCGGGTCTCTTAGGAGATGAGTCGGGAAGAGGGCTTCGACCACCTCTCAGGGGTTGTCAGGCGGTAGAGAGGACAATTTGGCACCCATATTCTCTATCACGAGTTTATACGTGAGGCCCCATACGTCCACTTCAACTAACCTTATAAGTTTCTACCATGCATCACGCTTGCTGTCCCTAATAAGAAACTGTAATATTTTCTTAGCGTCCATAAAGGTCTCTAGTGACCCATCGGACCCTCGATCAGAGTCATTATTAACGCTCCCTTCGCTCCCAGCCCTTTTTTATACACCAATATTTCCAACGGTATAACAGACGACAAACAATGCACTAGGAATTTTAAAGAATATAAGCTAGTAAAGAAACAAAAATGTACAAAACTAGCAGACTCTAATGGATTGGCCATACACGGTACGGGAATTCACTCCACTCAATGTATTTCGATATGGTTGACACTTTTTATGGAATTCATCCAATATCCACGTTGTAATAATTCACTATATTCGCCTCGATTCGTTTGCTGCAAAAATCTTCAAATTTAAATCCTCGAGTACTTCTATCATAGGATCTGTTTTCCTTGCTTTCGAATTCTATTTTGTCAACAGAGCATTACTCGTAATTAGAAAAGTCTCCTACTTCAGCAGAGGCATAACACATTCAGTGGTGGACGAAAGTTGGAACGTCTTCACTGTTTGTTGAGCACGGATTTCAATTACCCGCTGTCTTATGTTGTGTTGGCAGCTCTCTGTTACACAAATCTCGTTTTATAAACAAGTCTCTTAGACAGGTTGGTGTCAGCAATCGAGTTTCCAATACCGTATGTCAGCGCAATTGTGCTACCCGATATCTCGATGCATAATAAGTTCGGAGCCCTTCTAATCGTTTGATACAGCATCATACATGGCAACTAGGGTCAAATTTAATATTTTCTCTTATGTGCGAACTCTATCTAAACATTAAATACATCGAGGTCGAGATATGGTGTTTCGCTGTTCGTATTCACCAAGCAGCCCTCTGAACTTTTTTTGTCTTAGAGTGGCAGTAAACTGACACACTTTAATCCAATTAATTTTAGATAATTACATAAAATACCCAGTAGAAAAGCGGTATCTCGCCTACGTTTCCCAATTCTCGTATTCAATCTGTTTGATCTACTATTTAACATCGTATCGTTCTGAATGCAAATGTACCATTGGCCAATTCATAACTGCACACTGAATGTATTTCCTCGCACGTATATATATATATATATATTATATAATTGACTGACTTGTATATTGTACACACCGTTGTAATTACTCGAACAGAGTGAAAATAAAACAAATATATATATATAATATGACAATTATTATCTGATTCGTCAATCCCATATGCAAACTCCCATTGCAATGTGTAGAAGGTGTTACGCCGCGAAAATTCAAACTGCTCGTCCAACGCGGATGTTGTCGGTGGCGCGTCATCATCGTTCGGACTCCTCTAACCCACGGCCGCAGTGAGGAATCAAGAACGATTAGTCGTCTGCCGGGTGATACCTCTGTGCCAGGTTCGGTGTTGCAGATCGCTGGTTCTTTACCGATATTTCCCGTAGTAATGCCATACATATAAGTTCTGAGAAGTGTCTACTGGGAGAAGGACTGGAGTCCAACAAAAACGGTCCTTCTTCTATTGAACACCTGACTTGCAGAACGCGAACGAGGAACGCAAACTGCATTTCCATTGTGATTCGCTGTCTCTTACCACTATAAACGTGAGCACATTGTGTAGCCGGGAACAACTGTTGTATGTTTCGATATACCGGCGTGTGGATCGTGGCCATCTTCGCTTAACTCTGGTGTTTGTCTACGGGCAACAACTGAAGTTGTCGTTGCTAAGGCCGAACAACAGGACAGCGAAAAGAGAAAGGCTCTATTAATTGTAGCAGTTAGTAAGGATAGTAGTCAGTCTGCGGGTGACTCTGTTGTGACAGTTGCATGGTGGCGAACGCCTCGATCAACTGACGCCTGCCCACCTCGTGAATTGGTCGAGTAAGCAGGGTGTGTGTGTGTGCTCTGGTGAAATACACGAGCACAAGAAACAACAAAAAGCACAATAAGTCCAGAGACCCCCATCGAAAGTCTACTGACTGGCTGAAATTATGTCTGCCGACGCGGAAAATGCGACGAACGAAGTCGAATTTGCTGGCGGCGACGCAGAAGATGACGCCGGGAGTACTGATGGCGTCATGATGTGTGAGACGTGTTACAACAATGCTAGTCAGCTCGAGGCTGATACCGAGGGTGGCAAATGCGATGTATGCGAGCTACGCAGCCGGCTGGCGGAGTACCAGCAGCAGGTGGCCGACCGTGATGCGCGTATAGCCGAACTGGAAGCGCAAGTGTCGAATTCACAGGTTGAAGCACGCATTGAGGACGCACCTGAACCTGATGCACGACCCCATCTGATGGCCATCTCTGATGGGATGTTCACCAAGATGCGTAAATATCCACACACCATGTTTGTTCAGCTTGGTCGGGTGCCACGCTCTTTTTGGCGTAGCAAAGCCATTGACGGCGTGAATGGTATGTCCGAGCATCTACTCACTGGGCTAAACAATGATCGCGTACAGGGACGTAGTTTTCATGTCCTTTGGTTTGGCGGCCTGGCTGACACCGCGCTCGAAGACTACGAGCGGACAAAATTTGTCACCAAACTACAAGAACTACTGTCGAAGGTGTGCGAACACGACAAGTGCAGCTCGCTTACGTGGGCCACATTGCCTGAGACAGCGTTTAACGCCGAGGCGAGGGAGATCAACGAGCGGATGGCCTCTTGGGTAGAGGAGAAATCTGATATCAGACTTCTCGACCTTCGCTATATCTCACGTCGTGAAGGCACTATGGAGACGAACGAAGCGATGTGGACCCCGAAGGGCGGCCAGCTTATTGGCGAGTCGCTCAAGAAGTTCCTCATTGAAAGGCTCGAGCTGACCGAAGCCGAACAGAAGGCGATGGAAACGTCAGCGAAAGAAATGCAGATGTTGCGAGAGAAGAGAGCTAAGAAACTCGAGCAGCTGGATGAGCAGCAGCTGCGCAAGCAACAGAAGCTTGCTCGGGCGGCATTGCTAAAGGCCGGACACCCGGTGCCGGGAGCTGCGCCGAGGCCCTTCGTTAGGCGAAATGGACCTCCCATGGCTAAAGCCGGCGGTCCATTCATGAGAGGCGCACCACCACCGAAGAACTTCCTTCCACCTGGTGCGAACGGTCATAACAAATTCGCACCTAGCCCTCCAGCGGCTTTCAAGGGTAAATACCCGAAACCCTATCCTGGCCGGGCCGCTGCGAACTACGAAGATAATTCTCCAGCTTATGATCGGCTTCCAGCAGCAAGCAACCGTGTCGATCCCGACTATTTGGAAGATCCACGCTGGAGAAGCTCAAAGCGCGCTAGGCTCTCTGAAGGTCTGTACGACCCATATGTGACCGACCGCTTTGCGTCTACGAATCGTGTCGATCACCGCGGTGCTGGAGGCTATGTTGATACTGGCCTCTATAGCCGTCGAGATGATCCTTATCGGCGTTCACCACCCCGAGCCCACGCGAACGATCTGACCTCGCCTATTATGGCTGCTCAGGGATCTTCGGCAGCCTATGGCAGACCTTACGGTGCCGGCGGTCTAGCGGATGCTATCCGGCGGCCGCAGTGGGAGGCCTTTGATCGGGGCGCGAGGCACTAAACGTGCGTGTATTGCGATTTCTGCTAGTGAAATCAATCACGCAGCGCCGTATAGTAGGTCAAAAGAGCTACATATATATAAATAGAATAGTAGCTCATAAGTGAGCCACTTCCGAAGGAGCACAAGCTGAGCTCATGCTCGGTCTAGAGGGACCGTTTATTGATTTAATAGATCGTGTACTTGATTATTTGAGGTTCAACAGCCATTGATATAAATTACAATGCGGAGTTTGCCTCGATAGGAAAAGCGCTGTTCTTATGATCAGGTGCCTTCTGAATAGTATGCGAACATTATAGGTGTTCATATATATTTCCTGCGGGAAGATACCATCGCACATTTTGACTCAGAACAGTTTCGTATACTTATAATCTTTCCAAGGACCTAAGTAGCCCTTAAAATTAGTAAAACTGTTCCACTGATTTGCATCGCATGTCCATTTCAGATCTTAGCAGACTCCGTAGCTCTCTAAACTGTGGAGTTACCGCTGGCATGCATTTACCATTCACTGTGCCCATAGTACCCTTCGTATGCGGGGTAACTCGGAACAGTAAGTTATTAGCACCAACAAACCGAAAAGTCACCTATATGTTATTTAACTAAAATCGAGACCAATAGAAATCGGGCCATCAGTCTGTATATTAGATGACTATTAGTGCATTCGGTGTAGGAAAGTTTACCCACTGCCTAGAGTTAATGATGGTCATGGCTCTGAATAAATCCATTCGGATGTCCAACCTTCTAATGTTGGAGTTTACCTACCATGAACTTTACATGCTTGTACTAATTGTATGTGGTTTAACTAAATCTTTTAAATATGATTCATCCAACAGTCCACTGGACCTGCACTCATTTGTAGTACGGTATTACTGGCCGAAAAATTGACAATTGAACAGATAGTAACTTTAGTGCTTTCTGGAAAGCTGGCATCACGCGACAGAGGTGTTGTGAAATTGTAAGGTAACAACGCCGCGTTTCCGAGGTCGATTAAATCAATGGACGACATCACATGTGGTTATCGTGACACAATAAATATCCTGAGAGGTATTCACCCACGGGCATCATAATCTTCTGTGTATTGATTCTAGAATATATGACAGGGATATATAATATATATATATATATATACTTGTCTGATGGTCGGGCGCTTTTTTTCGGGCTCGGTGGCGTGGTTTTTTCGCGTCCGCGTTTCAATCGGAGAAGACACGTAGATTCCCACAGTTGTGAATCAGAATTTAAAGGGGTTCGTTTTATGAAACAGTACCGAAAGCAGCGCCGTGGACGTTAAATGTTGGCTGAGCTTCAGTTCGAAAAAAATATTTTAAATTAAAGTAAATTAACTTAAGTTAAAGCAAATTTGGTATCTTTTACCAACTTTAAAGTAAATGTTATATTTGTTATCTAATTTAAAGTAAATTTTGTGTTTTTTACTTAATTTGAAGTAAATTTTTTACTTAGTTTATTTTTTTATATTTTTTATATATAGTTTAAAGTAAATTTTGTATTTTTTACTTAGTTTAAAGTTAGTTTTGTGTTTTTTTACTTAATTTATTGTACATTTACCAATTGTTTACTTTATTTATGGTAAATTTACTAATTGTGTACTTTATTTATGGTACATTTACTACTTGTTTACTTTATCTATGGTACATTTACTAATTGTTTACTTTGTTTATGGTAAATTTACTTTTTTTTACTATATTTATGGTAAATTTACTACTTTTTTACTATATTTATGGTAAATTTACTACTTTTTTACTATATTTATGGTAAATTTACTACTCTCTTTACTATATTTATGGTGCATTTAGTATTTTTTACTTAATTTAAAGTAAAATTCACTTTAAATTAATTTTCCGGGCTAATTCACGGCCTACATTTAACATCAAATATACAGTAGTGCTCAACGGTATTTGGTCTTAGATCTGTTCTTGAATCAATGATATTTGCAGTTTTTTATAGTGCTTTCTAATAATATTACTTCTATACACCAAGTGAAAGAGTGATCATCGCTGAATTTGACTTGACATTGAAAATTGAGACGAGTCGTAATTATTCGATTACTACAGTAACATGGAATGATAAATCTAGAGACGGTAGCTCAAAAATATTTGGTCTTCGTCAACGCCGGTGCTCATTTAGTAAAACTAGGATACCTCCTGGAAGAATTTCGATTTTTTCGGGAAAGTTCAGATTTTTACGGAAACATTCGGAAATTTTGGATTTTCGAAAAAAATCAGAAATACTGGGAATCATTGAAAATTTAGCAACTGGAGCAAAAAGTCACGAAAACCATAGAGAGCAAAAATTTATTGATATAGAAAATATTCTACCTTATTTTTACAAAGAACTGTTCGTCTGTGATCGAGTCATATCATAGCACCACTCCTATGATGTAACTGTCAGAGACGTATATAATAATGCTCAATGACAATTAACAGGCTCAAAGACATCTAGTGTCGGCATATCTTCATCATGTATTATTTCTGGTTAAGTTTTTATTTATATAATCTCTTCCAGTTTTAAGCACACGAGAGCGAGAATTGTACCTTCATATTTTCCGTTCCAGGGGGGGGGTCACGGTGTTGACATGCATTTGCATGCCAACACCCCCCTTAAAAAAATCAATCAAAAACTAAGCGAAAAAGACTCCATGAGGTTTTTCGGGAATCTAAAGCAAATACATTGGCACTATCTTAAAAATGCTTACCTCTGGGTCCCTGTTTAGTTTGGCTGGACATAGAATAGTTATAATAATCCATAATTTCCGAAATAATGCTTTGATGCATGCCGCCATTCACGATGAAATGTGAATTCAATTTGCTGAAATTAACCTTTTGGACTAATTGGCACACCCGAAACAAAGCGATCAGTATTGCAATAAATATACGATTGTTTCAAACATGGGCTTATTATTTTTGTGGCAATATCTGGCTATACTAGGTACACGCATTTGTCGACGCACCTACATGTATGGCGGGCCAGATTAAGTCTAACTGTCGATAAAATGTTGCCAAAAAAAATAAGCAGAACTGTCGATAAAATGTTGCCGTGAGGTTTGTACACTCACATTCCTTAAAACCGACTCCGTCTCCAGATTTAAGTTTAACGGTCACTGCCTCCTTATAACGACGGATTGGTTTTCTAGAGTGACAGTTGTTTGTCGAACTTTGTCTCCTGCGGGAGCGGATGAGAGTTCAACCTGAAGAAAGACGTTGCTGCACTCTTTAACGAACCGGAGGCAATGGCCATCATTGTTTTTGGTAGACTTCATGTGTCGTTGTCCAGAGGTTGGCCACATTGTTACAACAATCATCATGAGGAACACAAGAAGCGCGCTCACTTCAGTAATTCCTTTGCTCAATTTCTTGTCCTCTGGTTCCCCCATAAGCAGATCAATGCCCCATACATCGAGATGGTTGCGTATCTCCGCAATCTTCATCGATTTTGTATGAGGGAAAATTGCGTGCGGAATTTTCCTGTACTGCAATAGGCATAACAAGAACACTAAAGTCGCACGTACTGCGGTCAAGAACGGTTCATCCTGAAGGACGATCTCCAGGAGGTGGTCGAGGTTTCACGAGACACGGGTCGCACATGAAGTGGCGCCAAATTTGAGTTTTAAAAAGGGAAAAATTATGTGAGACACACCCGGCGAAGGAGTCAATGGAAACACACAATACAATACATTTTATTTGACCCAATAAACAAGGTCCAAAAGAAGCAACTAGACTTTACTCATCAATCATCGAAAAATTATAAAAAGTAAGAAAAACTAAGATAAATTCGGCGCCATCCTAAGCTGAAATGACAATGAGATCGTTTCTTTTGCCGATGAAATATAAATCACATATTCACCTCCTTTCTATTTGTGGGACACTGTAAATAATATTTCGCATAAGTAAAGCGAGACAAACTACACGATATGACCTTAACCGAAGTTCTAACGGAAAAAATATGCTGATAGAGCCCAATTGTTCAAATTCGAATTGGTATTACAGTAAATACATCACCTTAGCGAGAGCAGGGAAGTTTTCTATACGAAGTATAATCCCACAGTATTAGAGGATCTACTGTTGTTATCAGTAGAGTTCGATCAAGCGATGGACGAGTGCAGGTAGAAATCCAACTGTTTTCAAGTATCGGTAAGCACTCACGAAGTACTCACTCACAAATTACAACCGTTTGTTTTTATGTGAATTTTTAATTGTGTTTTTTAACACGAAGAAGCCTGGTTTGTGTAGTCATAAATATGTGTTAATATTATGCATGTTATATTATTACTGTATTATTATTTCGCTTGCATAAATAGAGCAGTGAGTCTTATGTAAATCCTTCAACGTGCGATGAGTCAACCGATAACATTTCTGTGACAACATAGCTCGAACCCGTTTATACCTATTCCGTTTCAGAGAGTTTCCGTCAAGGCGTCTGACAAGCTGATTGTCACTTAACCAATATATATATATATATATATATATTGCTAACGTAAACTTTTGTTGTTGTTGTTGTTGTGAGGAAACTTATATATAAATATATTATATTAGTAAATATATGACGCACTATCATATCACTTGTTTTTACGTCTGTTCTCGGACGTGGTTAGTTCCGTACATTGAGCTGTTCCGTTCCTGTTCATTGACCCACAACGTGTCTAGTAGGCACGTTTCCGTCATCAACGCGGACTTGCGAAAGAGTTATCAAACCGATAACAAATACAACAACAAATCTATTGCGTCTTCAAGTCTCTTCGGTCGAGCGATCCCAACCTGACTCAACCCCGACGAAACCGATAATGTCTCTGTGTTAGAGCTTATAGATCACCCTGATGTGTTACCCAAAACACATGTATTGCCCCATCTTGTGATATATATTTCTTTGATTTTCTGAGGTCAACGTTGTAATGCCTCTCACGATGATGAAGTTGGTTGTCGATTCATTGTTATCGACTAACTATTAGAATTAAACATAAGCACCTGGAGGTGCAAAATATTACAGCGAACTAGTGTAATAATAATAATAATAACAACAACAACAATAACAGCAATAATGGCCAGCTGAAAGCCTGCAACGAAAGTATCACGCCCCTCCAGCTGTAAGCTGTTTGTAAGCTTTGTATTAGGCTTATCCAGAGAACGGCTCCGTCATTTGCGTCTATGGACCCGTGATCCTAGACAGATTCGCTCGGTAAAGTTCTCTGCTCACCGACTTTCAAGTTGCCAAAGTTGTGCCCAAGTTCAGCAGGGGTTTGCCGGTTTCTGGGCGTGATCAGAGCGCATCGATAGCTCTGCCCTTGCCGCTATTCGTGTTAAATGCGAACAGCGGCCCATGAGCACCACAGCCATCACTATTACGATTTCTTCAAATGATCCCCATACATATATAAATGCTGCTAGCCATTCTCGCTTATCAGTTGTATCAGCATCAAGTTATTAACAAGCAAGACGCCGACGACCACTTGCAGAAGAACCTCCTTCTTGTAGATCTAAGCCAGTGTCTGCTCTCAGTCGGCATAACCATACCATCAAAAGGAGACCTCGATCGTTGACGTGCCGAGAGCGTTACGCTACTGTACGAGTCTAGATCAGGACCTCCGGCTGTGGTCGACGATGCTTTCGTCATCTCGCTCTACCGCCGTTTCGCGGACGCTCGTGTTAGTTGTACTGATGTCACTTCTTCTGTCCAGCAACATCGTTCCCGGCGTCAGTGGAAAGAAACTACTAAAGCTTGCCGCTGCCGCCGCAATCATCCGAGGGGGACCAATCATTCCCATTCCTATACGCTATCCCGTACATATACCCAAAACAGAAACGGTCCATGCGCATCACCACGGTCACGGGTCGCACTGGTAGGAGAGGGGATGGCAATTGTCACTGCGGCTCCTCGTTCTGTACCTGCAAATACTAGCAAATATAATTTTGCCGATACAAATGTCATTTACAAGAGAACAAGTGAAATGACAGTAAGTGTGTATCCTGTTTGTGCTCGTGTATCTCCAATGTCTGTGTGAGTGTGTGTATGTGTGTGTGCTTGCTTGCTTGTATTCAATGTTTGTCATCATCTTGTGTTTATTTGTCGATGAATGTTTGTTTTTCTTGTCTATCTATCGGTGTGTTGTGTGTGCGTATGTGTGGACCTGAACACGTATGTTTGCGAACGCGCGTACTTCTTCTGTGACTCGACACGTTTTTGTCTTCTCGCTTTGGTCAGCGACATCGACACATCACGCCTATCCATAAGCTGATCGTCGATAAGTGTCTAATAATTTCAGTGTCGAACAATCAGATAGCTCTCGGATCATGCACACTCATCTCAATGTTATTGCTATTATGTCATTGTTTATCGGTTGTATTTCTCTGTTTATTTTCATCTATTCACCTATTCTTTATTCTTGTAATGTCAATCTTTGTATCTGCATATATGATTGTCTGTTTTATTTAATTAAATAATGGGAATCATGTAACGTACCTTCTTGCCTTTCCTGAAGCGTCCTCTCTATGCGATAATTGCCGTAATTTGTATGTCCACCAAACGACACGTTGAATTGTATGAGAATATGAATTTTGTGTAAAAATAATAGCAAAAATGTCTAATACATCGTCGAACATTGTGTATCCGGTTTTCTCGTGTATTAAAAAGGAATTACAAAGATTATGTTCGTTGTTTTGCTGTGGTGCTGTTCAACAACGTCGTCGGGTGTGGCCTACACGTAACGACAGTAGAGATAACGTGACGTACTCGGCGCCAGCCTCTCACAGATGTTTTCAAACGCCTATCTATTAGAAAAACCATGGCTATCCTTGTGGTGCTTAGCGGCGCCCATACACCTTGTTCTTCTACAATTGTTCTCCGATTTCCCGAACTCAATTAATATTTACGTCATTGATTGATAACTAACATGACTACTAGTAGTAATAGTTAATGAGCTATGCGCTTAAACAAGACAGTTCAGGCAACATATTAGATTAGATTTTTGGCGACCACGTAACCTCTTCGATATAAACAATAGACAGATCATAATAACTCATGTTTTTTTATTATTATCAAATAGTGAAGTGTGTACATTTTATTTATTTTACGTTGAGATGTACATTTGTATTTACTCGCAATTGCTTGACAAGTCCCTTCGAACAGAATTAGCCGTCTGTACTTCGTCTCTCGCATCTTATTGTTGAGAAGCTAATGGAGATTTGTACATACAAGGAAATTCCCAACATGCGGATTTTGATTTGATTTAACCTGACACAGCTGTTGCCAATGGGGCACTACTTTTGCAAGAGATTACGTATAATAAACCGTCTATATTTTTTTGCATTATACGTATGAAAAGGTGAACTTTACCGACTCCTCTGAGTTAAGAATATTCGAGCAACTCGAATCTGTTACATATCACCACAATAGGGTGCCATCGATGTCGACATCCAGTGAACATAAGGCTGAATCCCTCTCTCTCTCTCTCTCTCTCTCTCTATATATATATATATATATATTGGTCACATTATGGACCCACATCGAAGTGGTTAAGTATAGCTTTAAACCGGCTAAATATTAGGAACACTGTACACTTTCCGTGTTCGAGTGTTGCAACACATTGAGTGAATCAACCGACGTCCTCGTACAAAATTTCATCCTATTCAATAAACTGCGTGAAAACTGACATATCATAGCCAGAATATGTTAAGCGTTGTTTGTATTTATCGCTTCGAAACTCGAACATAACTATCTACGTTTTGAAACGTTCAAAAACGACTCCCGCCACTGTCCAATCTGTCCTCCCTCTGTATCACTGGTTGATGAAACCATCCGTTTACAGTCATACCGAAGCACAAACGTTTCTGATCGATGAAGGGTCTCGGTGAGCAGTAGTATGTTCGCTATTGCTACGCCTAATTTACCGACCAATACGTTGAACCACCCAGTCTTTTTGGCAAAGTGGACAACGTGGATTCTGTGTGACCCAGTTCGACATGCAGCAGTTATGAAATGAGTGGTTGCATTCGCCCCAGACGATGGCGCACGCGTCCTGGTCGTTGCCTTTCTTCTCGCTGCTGCAGTTAAGGCAAACATCTGGACGATTCATTAGTTGTCGTCCGGATTCGTTAGAGAACAACAACAACAACAACACGGTCATATATTCAAAAGCGAGCCCCCCCCCCCGCCAGCAACGACGTGCATAACAATGTTCGTGGATGCAGCGATTGACCGTTGATAAATGGCAGTACCGGCACAGGATAATATACGGATATACGAGACGTCGTTCGTTTCGTAGAGATGAGCGATGTTGGTCAGTCAGTTTACATGAAAGTTAGTGAATAGATAGATCAGATCAGGCATTAAAAATCAAGTAATTTTTACTAGTCCTAAATTGGGTTCGAGTAAAACGCTCTTGGGAGACTGTGGCACTCGCATAATAGACGATATGGACCATGAGCTTTAGTGTTTTCCTAACTCTCTGAAAAGTCTGTGAAAACAACTGCTAATAAGGTGGTGGCTTACCCATAACTTGGATTCGGCAGATGGCGCAGACGTCACATTCGACGTCCCAGCTCCACATCGCGACGGCGTTCCACTTTTTCAGCACGAACATTTTGTCAGCCTTGGGTACCTCGGATGTGTCCAAGACGTCATCCTCGTCGGCAGGACGCATCACAGGCGATGTGGGATTGTGGCCAGACATCTTGAGATTCGATTCAGCTTCTAAAAATCGAGTCGCAAACGACCGATCATGATACAAATAGTAAACAATGCTTCACAGTGTTAGTAAAGCACAAGTATAGTTAAAATTTTGGTAAGTGCAAGAAGGCTAAGTCAGCAAAGTAATGGGAAAAATGGCTAGAAACACCTCCATAAATTGGAGGTGTTTCTAGCCATTTTGGGCTGATTCTCAGCCAACATTTAACGTACACGCCAGTGCTTTCGGTACTGTTTCATACGACGGACCCCCTTAAATGCAAATGTGCAACGGGTGGGCATCGAACCTATGAACCTACGCGTTTCCTACGATTGCAAGACGTACACGGATGCACCACAACGCCACCGGGCTCGACATCTATGGCATAAGGATTAGTTATGACAACAGGGGGTGTGTCTAAATAAAATAATATGTATTTGTTATATATATATATATATTACGTGCTGTATCAGTCCGTCTTCTACCTCAAGAGGCAATACAACTTTTACGATGAATCCATTTATGTTACGCTGCGTTCTTTAAAACAAATGATCAAAATCATAGATCGTCTATATTTCATATTAAGCAAAGAATAATAGTAGTAACGTAATTACGTTAGCGTAACAGCGAAAATTCCTTTCGACACCTCTCTAAGTATTAATCAATCTTCGATGGTAGCTGTAGTAGCAAACCCCAGCAACGATAAACTTCTTCGTTCACAAATCTCCTACGACGAGACTCCAACAGATGACCGCTGCCTTCATCACCATGTCCACCATCAGATTACTCATTCATTACTCGACTCAATTGTCAAACAGATCCTCGACAGCATCAAACGGAACTGATTAAACACTAGTCGTATAATGGTGGCATAACAACGACAACAACGGAATAACTTGGAAACACTTTTTTCTAAAACAATCACAAATACTCTCATACTGACCCTGAGTGCAATGTTGACACCGCACAAGCTCAGACAATGTGGTGGTGTTGCGTATGCAACTCGAACGTGATAGGATGTCCACAGCAGGTATACGCTGTGTATTTGTTAGTGGCGGTTTGGCCACCAACACTGCACTCAGCTCGTTGTGATATCCTCGTTGTGATTCGTTCTCGATGCTCGCCGATCTTCAGTTTCTCTGCGGTGTTCTATCTATCTCTATATCCGTCTCTGTTCATCTCTGACTCTCTCTGGCTGTCGCTGAGTTGTTCATCTGGTTTGCGCTCTCACCCTTGCCTGTGGCGCCCTCTCCGTAGCAGACACATCTACACAGTGAGAGCGTGTTGGGGGCCTCGACCGGCGGTACCGCCCTAATGGCGGGCGCATAACATTCATACATCGTAGACCCGTTAGCGCTGGCTTTGATCAAGCTTGACTTGCATTGACAGCAGAACCAACAACACGAACTAGACGTGGAAGTACGTACACTGTTGCGAGAACTACTCCCACGTGTGTGAATGTTTCAGCAAAAACGCGTCAACGATATTCGTTCGAGCTTTCTAGCAAGCAGCTTCGGAGCGTGGAGCTGGCCGGAGCTCCGCCTATTTAGCGGGCTGTTACCAAAGAACAGCTGTTCGAATCCAACCGCTGCTTCTGACTGCTCCGTGAGTCCGCTCAGCCGTTTACTATAATAATAATAATAATAGTAGTACAATTTATACGACCGTCGTTCATTGTCCTGACCACAGTCAGATCGGGTCAAGCAGATCTCTTCCTGAAAGCGATTACGTTGTTTCGGTCACGTTAACTCGAATCTCATAGAACACCTGTCTTTGTTGAAAAGGGCAAGAAACAACAGTCGAATATCTGGAAAAAACGCAAGATGAGATCAAAACGGGAATTTCATTGTTGTCCTCTTCGTCCGCCTTGTCGCCGGTGAATTGTGTGTGTGTGTGCCATCTGTACGGGACAGGAGCGTGCCATTGACGTTCAAGTTGGAAGTTATCGATTGAATTCTAGTTGGTGCACTCTACTGACTCGTACGATGGAGTGCTTAGGCTGTATACGAGCGTTCTTTATCGGCGACCCACAGATTCCGCAATACACGAGGCTGCCTCCAGTTCATCTCGACACTCAGTTCATGGGTAGGTGACAGCCATAGTAACATGGTGTGGTGCGATTGGCAGAACTTCGTCGTCGTCGTCGTCGTCACGATGATGCTAATGAAACTTTTGACATATTCATTGAGTTTATTTATTCGGTAGAATAGAGAAATGCAATTTGAAAAGGTGATTCCCAAGACTAAAATCGTCCGAATATATCTGATCATTGTTAGCAATATCGATTATACGGTCCCTTTTAGGGAATAACAGTTACGATCCATACTCCGCTTCGGTTTGGTCTGGGCGCGCTCGGTGAAATGAACAATTTCTACGATAATAATGCTAAGGGTATCCGTGTAAATATGATGTGGTCTAATTGAATTGAGTCTAAATTAAATCGAATTGCACTGAAATGAGTCCAACCAGTGATTTAAAAGTAATTTCTACTTCGGCGCAAAATGAATATGCAACAGCAAGTTCCCTTATAAACAAATATATGGTCGCCATATACACGCCATTGACTCATCCATCTTTACTCGCGTGATAGGTACTTGGCTTATATCTAGACAAAGATAGCTATGTTATTATTATTGTGTTCTCGAGAAATAGCCACATTATGTAGAAAATTGCTTCCCCCATGGCTTCGCTTCTATAAGTGGTTTATTGTCATCCTTAGACAGAGAAGAAGGTGTTTGCTCAATCAGGGAATCAATCAATGTATTTATATGTCTACAGTTTACTAGAGCAAACCAGAAAAAAGGTCTGATTGAATTGAACTAATGCCATCTCAAATCACACTTCAACCTATTGATCGGGCCAGTTGTATAGTGTAAGTTAGCATATAATTATGCATGTGTGTTCGTTCATTGGACCATGGTTTTTGTGGTTGGTGGTAACATTTCATCGATGCTTTATTTTTATTGTGTTATTTTGATAATTCGCTCTTCACATTACATGCTTTGTCGAGCAATACCATATTGTCCACCACCTGAGCGCTAATTTTTGCTGTGGTCGACTGATGCATTTGGGGGGACAGGTGAGAATGCAGTGATCGTGAAGAATGGTCATCGTCTTTGTGGTTCCGGAGCATCGTTGGCAAATCATCCAATTGCTCAAAATAAGGCCTACTTTGAGGTGAAGCTTCAGCAAGGTGGGGCATGGGGCGTAGGGATTGCCACGCGAGATGTCGACCTCAACAGTCTGCCGCTGGGCAACGATTTCAGGTATAGGCTATCACGCATATGATTATATCATATGGAACGTTTGTATAGAATGACTAGCTTTTGTGTATCTTTTCTATGGATAAATCGCTCATGTGCCGAGTTTGTATCGATTTCTTAGACTCTTTCGATTAAGGGATTCTCTCGATTAATTCCCTCCTCATGGGGGCCTTTTAGGGCATAGACAAAATAAACGAAAGTGCTTATCATCGTACCACGGAGCTACACGGCGTTTGAGTGGAGCTGTAACTGTTCTGCCAAGATTGGGACCATTTCTCTTTGAAACAGTTAAAAAGAAACGGTTGTGGTTGCTCCCTATGGAGGGGGGCTCTCGGTGGTTCATATTTCGTGGCGTCATGCATTCAACATATTCACGTAAATAAAATGTCGCGAGAACTGGCATGCACCCGTTGTGAGCTGACATCCAATAAGAGCTGTTTCCGTTCTGAGAATCGAACACAGGCGTAGACAAGCCGTCACCAGATGGATTCGATTCGCTCGCGCAAGTTCAGTTTCGCTTAGAGAAAGAGAGAGAGAGAGAGAGAGGTGGTAGTTGCTTTGTCGCCTTGTGACAACGTTTACTTTTGCTTGAACCAAGCTGCCTCGTGAAATGACGTCACTCGGAGTGGGAACGTCGCTCGGAGCCTCTCGTTAGATTCACACACAAAAACGGGCGATATTTCAACAGGGTATACTTTAACGGCATGGCTTTAGAGTTACCGTGAGTTGAATGCTAATGACTTGAGACTGTCGTTTTGCCACAAGTAAGCTGTCGCAGAGGTTAGTCGCCTGTTATGGACTCACATGATACAACAGCGCTTCGAGACAAGACAAATATGAGTTGGGAAAATTTCGTTTTTTTTTCCTACAACCCTTGAGAAGCTTATGGTATCAAACAACGTTTTAGGCAAGTCCTAACCGCATTTCCACTTGAATCAAGAGATTTATTTATTCGAAGGGTAATAATAATATTCAAGCTAATACAAGTAACGACACTTATGAGTCCCCTTACACACATATATATATATATATATATATATATATATATATATATATATATATATATATATATATAATAGGATCCAATATCGCACGTTTATTGGTAATTAACCCTGACTTCTCGTGCTTAAGGCTGACTACACTTCGGCCTAGCTACAGCCAAGTAAAACTAAAATTTTGTAGAGTCACATGAAATAAACCGAGGAATTATAGCAAAATTGTAGATGTTTTTTAACTCCACGTCTGAATCTAGATCATTTGATCTTTGCTATACACGCAGCCAAATGAATATTACGAAAGGGCATATGACCTTGTTAGTGGATTTCCTTTGAAAACGTGAATACTGTTATCGTTTCGCTTATCTGATCGATTCTTTGATTAAGCAGGAGCGTGGTTCTTCGGGACGACGGCTGCGTCGCTGGTGCCGGATCGATCCGGCATCAACTTCCCCAGCAGGTGCAAGAGGGCGACGTACTTGGCGTAGCGTATGATCATATCGAGCTGCGCTTCTTCCTCAACGGGGTCGATCTTCAGGTTGCTAGTCCGGGCATTAAGGCGGAGGAAGTCTATCCGATTGTCTACGGTATGAGAATTTCGCATGCAAAATAAATTAATTATATATATGTCGATGCTCCGCTCGACCATCTGAGTTGTTGTTAATCTTTGCCCCCCACTCTTCTATTTAGTACACGTTTGACGTGGAGATCGACTCCGATATACTATAAAATACTGTTGTATAATTAGCAAGGTTGTCCCTCGAGCTCGTCGGCTCCCCTCTCACGGACGAGGCCATCCGGCCGCTATTGGACCGTTGCCTCGAGAGGACGGCCGTGATGCTCGACCGACTGCCCCTGTTGTCGGCTCACCAGGGGCTGTTCCTCCTTCGGTCCTGTTTCTCGGCGGCACGCATGCAGCACTTGCTTCGGACATGCCCGGCCGGCACTGAGGCTTCAGCCCTTCACGAGTATGACGACTTGGTGTTGGACGCCCTGACCACGATCCTGAACCTCCAGCTTCCTCCGGAAGCGGCGTCGCAGGCTACCCTTCCGGTCCGCTTCGGTGGCCTCGGCATCCTCAGTGTACGCCGCTTGGCTGACGTTTGCTACGCCGCGTCGCTTACGGCGGTTGCCGACATGGTTGCTACAGTCCTCCCCCCCCGAAGCGCTCGCCCACTTCTCCGCTTCCCGGGAAGCTGCCCTTGACCAGACGGGCGTCCGCGCTCGGGTCCCTCCGCACAAGCAGAGCAAGCAGCGGGTATGGTCCGATGCCCTGCACCAGGAGCTGCGGGACTCCCTCCTGGCCTCTGTGCTACACGTTGCTGACCAAGCTCGCCTCCGGGCTGTCGACAGGCCTCACGCGCTGCCCTCCTCGTCCCTTGGTACTGCTCTGGACGATCGCTCCCTCCGCTTCTGTGTGGGCCTTCGCCTCGGGGCCCCTGTAGTTGCGGCCCACAGCTGCGAGCGTTGCGGGGACCCCGTCGCAACGAATGGCCATCACGGTCTCTCGTGCGAACGCAGCGCCGGTCGCCATCCGCGACACACGATGCTTAATGACACGCTCGTGAGGGCCCTCCACTCCGCCGGTATTCCTTGCAAAAGGGAGCCACAGGGCCTCGACACCTCTGACGGGCGCCGCCCTGACGGCCTCACCCTTATCCCCTTCCATCGAGGCCAGCACCTGCTTTGGGACGGCACTGTGGTTGACACTCTAGCACCTTCTTATGTCAACCACTGTGTAACCATCCTCGGTTACGCAGTAGCGCGTGCGGAACGGGCAAAGCTAAGGAAGTACGCCGCACTCCAAGCAACCCACCTGTTTTCCCCCCTTGCCTTTGAGACCTTGGGCGGGCACGGCCCTCTCACTGCGAACTTCCTCGAGGAGGTCTACCATAGGTTGATCCGCGCCACCGGGGACAAGCGCGCTGGCTCTTTCCTCCTGCAGCGCCTGTCCCTCGCTGTGCAGAGAGGCAATGCCATCGCCTTCCTCGGGACATTGTCGTCCTCACCCCCCCCCCACCCCCATAATCCCTAGAAATTCCTAACTACTGTATGTTTGAATAAATTATACTTCTATTAGCAAGGTTGTATTATCGTTTCGTGTAAGAACGAGAGTTAGCTACCGTTGAGTTATATCAGTGGTGTGGAGTACGCAGAACGTTCGGACCGTTACGTAACCCTATAAAAATGTTCGAAATAGTCACCTCGTGTGCTGTATAGAGGACACATTGCAAAGTGTTGGAGACCATGATGGATCGTGTAACTTATTGAAAACGGTACCAATGTGGTGCGTTACGTAACATTCTTGACCATAGTCCTCATAGTATATTTGCGTAATTTCCAAGTATCCCGTAGTACATTGTATTTCCCACCCATTTCCGGTCATTATAGTCGAGCAATAATGGTCTTACATTATTCTCTAGAAACTAATTGTTGCTTCCCACTAATTGTTGCAGTCGACAGCGGAGCGGTAATGGAGGTGGCATTCAGTTCATTCTATCATCAGCCACCCGCAGGATATCAACGGATCTTAATTGAGCAATCGTTGCTCTAATCAACCATCGCGAAACAGCCGTGATGTGTTCAGCCTCGCTCAGCCAGGCTTAGCTATCCATTGGGTTGTTCCTATATTTTTTGTCAAGTTAAGATCGCACTATTGAAATTCAGCCAGATTTCTTGCAAGTGGCGAGTCAGCTGTTGCAGCAGGTGCCATCCGTGACCACGAAGCGATCATCTATCCTGGCTTTGATTTCAAACGAGACCTCGGACGAGTAGCCTAGCCAACCAGGCACAGGCGCCGAATTCCTCCTGCCAATAACCTAAGGTGCGACCTGTTGGAGCAACTAACGACTGCTTGTAATGACGTCGTATTCGCGGACTCACGTGACCCGCAACCACCATATCTGATGAGACAAGGCTCTGACTGAGCCGTACAAACTTTTTTAAACTAGGTTTGATCGCTTTTGTTACTCTAATTCCAAACCTGCCAGATCCACTGTATTGGCCACATGCTGTATTTCTATAGCTAGCCTTGTAAAGCAAGCAAACGTGGTTCGTGCGTGATCAGGACTCCTGAGGAGGGGCACAAATCACTATCTAAAAATGCTTCTGAAACTATCAATGGACCACAGGAACAGAGCAGTCTTATTTTCAAACACGGATACAGCTCGAATCCCAAGAGCAGAATTCGTCTCTCATTCAGTGTCTAAATATTGTCTGTCTAAATATTGACGATTGGCAAAATTGTATTACATTACACCTGATATCAGCCACTGAGTAGAGAATTGACGAAGAAAGAACGTTTTTCTCGTCAATTTTACGTCAATTTCCCGTTAGAATAGTGTTACCACGTAGAGATTGTATCGACTCGATTGGTGGTTCACACCGGTGTGAACGTGTTTCTTTTCCTTATCTCTGCTTGCAAAAACAACTGATCAAAACGAAGCACGCACTTGGGATTTTCATTTCGACGATTCGCAAACATTTCAAATTGCGGAATATTTAAGACTTGCCAAAAGTTACAGTTTGAGATCTTCAGCCTGGCTCAGGAAGCGCCGTATCCATACGGTGGATGGAATTGCTGTCAAGGTTCTAACTAAGTCAAATGATGTTAGGGGAAAATGGGATGCATGTATGTCAAACTCTCAAAATACTGATGAGCTCTGAGTACGTCGTTAGCAACTAATAATATGCTAAAAACACACACACACACAAATAGAAGGTCATCGCCAAATGCACAGAGATTTTTCTTTCGTTAGACTCGGGTTATAGATAAAGCAAAAAGTTTCCCCTCTTCGGTACGACGTGAAGATCATGGACGTCCACGACGAGGGTCTTAGAGAGGAATACAAAGGAACACTTCAGTTTTCTTATACGTTCTGCTGTGTGAAGGGACCTAAATGATTTAACCGCATGGTTTAGCGAAATTTTATGTCAAATTTACTAAGTAAACAGCAAAATATGAGATTTTAACACTGGTGCAAAACTTTTCTTCGAATCCAAAGTACATCATATATCGGAAGCTAAATTTTGATGTTTTCTTTTTTCAAGTAAATAGCCTCAAGTCTACTTAAAGTCTCCTCAAGGACATTCTGCTATCTCAAGAACTAGTATACAATAGAAGGATTTGCGAAATTCGGGCCAAAAACACAGCTCATTCCCATAATCTTTCTTATCTAAGCTCATATTTCATGTCTCCTCAATGCTACAATGAATGCACTCGTCGTATACACTGTAGGGACCAACTAGAATATGAACATGTCAGCCTCATTCACCTCAATACATTGCACCGTTATTGTTTCGACCATCGGCGTGTGCCGCCGGAACGTTGAATCACATTTGAGCAAGAAATGTCTCATGTTAAGGACTTAATTCGCTAGAGTAGGAGGGTCTGAACGGTTCTCGGTATAAATTTACTAAGTTTGTAACATCTGCTCTCTTCAAGTGACCAGCCCGACAGCAACAGTCTGTCTATTGCTTTTGTTGCACGTAACGCGACTAGTGAAGAAATTTGGCGAATTTCAAAGGTTTTCCCATAGTCTCCTTGTGATATTCTTGGCTTAGTCTACGTTTCATGGTGGTATATTCGAGGGAAAATGAAACGAGAGATTTACTTTGAAATAAATGTGAAGGGCAAGAAATTAAAGGAGACAAATTAAATTTCATTCGTATGCGGTTTCGACTGGTGCTCAGGTGCGTTTTTGCAGGCGATTTTGAGTAAATGTCCATATATATATATATATATATATATATATAAATGTGTCGCACTGATTGTGTGGTCGTCTTATTGTTGAGCACAACTTATCTTGCAATGACTTGTTGTATATAGTGTTGCTTCTATATTAATAGGATACGAATATGAGAATTGGTATATATATATATATATATAATAATAATACCATACATGTTCTGCTTCTGCCACAACATTGCTATTACAATATATTGAATCTAATGAATTCATATATATATATATATATATGGTAATCTTAATATAACAAGATCGATATATACACAATGTAATATATGAATACACAATAATTAAAATAAAGACGCCATTTGATGATGTATCGATGTGGTGTGATGACCCTCACACGTTCGTACTTAGGTACATTTATTTTGGTTCACGCCCTTCGCACTAATTATTTTCATTTCCGTTCACTCCTGCTCATATTTCGGATCTTCATCATCATCGTCATTGTCGAAATCAGCATCATTAACCTTTCAACTCAGATCGTCAGTTGACGGTTATCATGTTATCTCACTTGATGGCAAAGCCGCACCCCCCATATGAAATAGCTGTTTCGTCCCTGACGGCAGTCACGTTCGATCATTATTGTTGCTGTTATCAAGATCGATCCGTCGATCAATCGGATAGGTTCTCCTGTTGTGTCGCTTACTATTTATCTACTGTTTGTGATGAGGAGGATTTATCCTCACTGTGTTCTCCCAACTTCCTGGGTTTCTAAGTGTGATTTCCATGAGCTCTTATTCGTCGTCATCCACTGATCTTGTAGTGTGGTGTAGCTCAGCTATTGTCGTTTGCTTCTTCATTTGATTAATATTTTTTTGTCTTTATCTTATTGAGTCAGATGCGCGACGCGCAGATGGCTTTCGTTACTAATATTTATTACTATTACATTATTATTATTATTATTATTATTAATAGCAATACATCGATAGGTAATATTTATAATATGTATGCATATATATATATATATATATATGTATATATATATATATATATGTAGATTTAATAGCAATGTAAATGTACAAAAATCGCTCACATTCGAGTGTCACTGTTTGCCTATGCTTGTTTGACCCGTATCGTGTTATGCCTTAGCATAGGATGGCTGGCTTATGTTTTTTCGCTATTGTTCCCAACATACAACTGGTGCTGTTGTTATTGTCTGTTCGATAGAAGTTGATACGTACTCCACAGGATTATAGCGATCCTTAGTTTATCGACAGATAAATCAATATTTTCTTTGTCACTAGTAAAATTAATAAAATCTTAATAATAATAATAATAATGAATCGAAAAGCCACTGCATCTTTTCGTTTAGAAATAAAAAAAACCATGTTCAAGGGCGCACACTCGCTCGGAATACAGGAACAGATTCGTCGTTGTTCTTCTTGTCGCTCTTGTTGTTGTTGTCGTTGTTGCTGCTGCTGCTGCTGCTGCTCGATAGATATCCGGGGGTTTGGTGTCCATGATTCCCGGCCCCAACGACTTTAAAAACAACCCCGAGAAAACACGACTAGAAAGTTAAGTCCAAAAGTGACCTCTGTCAGCAGGGGATCATCTTTGTCGTCGTTGTCGTCGTCGTCATCGACATTCAAATCGTTCAGCAGCGGCTGGAAATGCATTATGCAGAATGCAAGCAAGGCAACAATGCCGCTTTCAGCAGCATAATGCTGAGGAGCAAACAAAACACAGCTAGACAAAACCAACGAATATTCCGAGTCATTCTCAGATCGAGGTCAACCACTGATAGGGTTCGACACAGCGAGACAATCTCTGCCAATTGACATTTGCTGCACCGGCCGCTGCCCGCTCGTTCGCGATCATTGTTCCTCGTCGGGACTCAATGTTGCCCGTTCATAACTCATACTACAATCACGGCCGCATTCTATCTTGTTGTTTATTGGTATATTTATTTATATACTACTGTTGTTACATAGCGCAATTATAAAATGTCATTCATAATGGTAATAATTATTATTATTATCATTGTCCACTTTTAATAGATACAGTCATTATGACAATAATAATAATATTAGTGATTGTAATTAGAATTATAAGAGCATCATTAATAATATCAAGGCTGAAGGTTGTTTTTGTCCTGCAGGCTTTTACGCCAACCCGAAATGAAGAAAGAGCTGGGGGTGACTAGTCTACCCGTATAGAAACGTTTGTACAAACAAACAGTTCTCATTATTCAATCCCGACATCTTACGCATCATCACGCCTGTCCGTGATCGCCTTTCATACTAACACGCCGTATCGTTAGTATTTTTCAGCATGGCTTAACTATCTAATTTCTAAACACATATACCTGTGTAACTGGGACTGTACTGAGGCATGTATGTGTAGATGTTTGTGTACTTGGTACACCCATGCGAAAAATGCCGTTTGCGTATATATATATATATATTATATATACACACTCTCTATCTAATTACCTATCTGAGTTTATTCTATATTTGGCCAGCAGTTTTTAATGTTCGATTTTTAGTCAGTTCGTTTGTTCATTCAACGACCGAAGCATTGTAAAGTGCTCCAAAGGCGTCGAGGACAGTTCCCGATATTCGGGTTGTTCCGTTCTATGACACCTGAAACATAATGCTTAATATAATTCGAGGAGGACCGTGCTAACAGGACACTATTTGGTTGGTTTGATTACAAATATTTGGCAAAAATGTATCTTATATCTAGTTTTCCCTATGCGTTTAGTCATCGTCAACAAAACACTGTTGTCTCTGGCAGATTTGACCCGAAATTGAGCGGTGGACCATCCGCTCCGAATCTCACTTTGCTCGCTACATTTACACCGTTGTTGTTCTCGTTGGTACAAAACTCCCATCCCGCGTTTAATTTTCTCATATGTCACACATATCCACATAGCCTCTCTCCGACCCCCTTGCATTTTTATCCTTTTCGAAATCCACTTCACACTCATTGGAAATTATATAAATTAAGGTACAGTTTCAAATATTTTTTGAAACGTATAGGAGGCAAGCGTAGAGAAAAATAACGGCTTTGTTATATATATATATATATATGTGTGTGTGCATTGTCGAAGGTTTATGCCAGAATCAATGATAGTCGACCTTCTTGAATATTCCTTTGTGGAACGTCTTTCTCTCTTTCTCCGCGAATAAACGACGCTATGCCGTTCATACACCAGACCTCCAAGAGCATACACGTTTTTTTATCAAGGACGTTTTAGCAAATAACGCTTTGATTCCTTGCACAAGTGCGTTGTGGAATTGAACCACCACAACATAGATTTGTTGTCGGGCCGCAATGCTGTTATGATTACCTTCCACGCGTTCAATTCAATTTTTCTTCGTTTCTCCGTTCAATGTCTTTTGTTACTTGGTGTTCGTTCGAGAGACGTGCAAGATACATCGACATCGACACACAGCTAGGGCTCTAAGCAAGAGGCCAGCATACATGCACAAGTGATAATAACGACGAAGAATAAATACTGCTGGCACATAAGCTAAGTAGTTATCATGATAATAGCTAGCAATAATAATAATAATAATAATAATGTACGATTTAATAATAAAGATTATTTATTTAGTCGTTTGACTCTGCAGAGTCGATTGTTCTATACAGGGTGTACGGATTGGCTAAAGGCGCCGTTCACTATGGTGGCGGTAGACATTATGACACCATGCCTGCCTTCTCTATCGTGTGATATCTTCATTCATCATTGTCGTTCACTATTCAGCTGTTCTTAAGTAGGTCATCATAGTTTGTTACTACGCATTACGAACTACTGTCATGACTGGTGTTCACCGTTGGTATCTAATAAGATCGATGCCTCGATGATGATATGTTGTTACAGTGGACGGGCTGATACTAAAACAACTAAAGATACTAAATCAAATAAATTGATACGAAATCTTCAGACATTGTCGCTTCATCGATAATCATCGGGGAGACAGCACGTGTTCAACTAAAGTGGCCGTCATTAAATAGTGAGGATGACATGGACCGAGAAATCGAGCGAGCCCTAATAATACCGCTATGTCATCTGTATCATAGAATGGCCCCATAAGAATATCTTTTCTAGAATTGTAGCAGATGCCCCCTAGATACCGTGTTATCACTGTTGAGCTACACATACGCGTCAAGCGGTTTCATACCGCCGGCTCATCGGTGCACTCACATCGAGGGTAGTCGCTAAATTCCCATTGGCATTGCTAAATCTCATCTTAGAATATTAAAATCATCTAAATATTAAGAACTATTTCCCGTCCAAGGCGGGATATAATTGTGGACAAATATAATTGCATCGATGATGGTAATTGTGTGCTCGTAACGTTTTTCGTCTGGCAAGCACGTTGACAAACGGACCGGCGGCATCAGGCCAAAATGGCTGAAAATGTTGATTTCTTTGTTCACTAACAGGCACGCCGATCGTTTCCTGTATCGCACTTAACGTAAAAAAAAGATAAACAAAATAACCCTCGTTTTCATAGTCGTCAATTTCGTTGCAGTGTCGTATAATATGAATTATTACTACAGTAATGACCATCGTAATAATAATAATAATAATCTGCAATAATAGCAAATGCATAGATGCATATTAACGCTCATCGGGTCGCCTGCTTCTACGACATACATACATCTATCTATTAGATATATATATATATGTGTCTTGGATTTTAAAACTGCATATCGCCTGCTGAGGCGTTTTTTGCTAGATTGACACAATGTTGACGATGGTCGTCGACGGGTGTGTAGTGTGTAGTCGGTGGCGGGATGTTGCGCACAATATTACTTTGCTTTCCAATATGCTTTTGACATTCTCATTCGTCAGCAGCTTAAGTCCATTTGCATTTCGGCGGATTCGTGATATTGTTTCTGTTGCTGTCGTCTTTGTTTGCTTTTTTGGCATATTCGCTTTTGGCGGATGTGCATGTCATTATTAGCGGCTTGTTGTTCCTCTGTTCGGTGGTGCTGTAGTCTAGTTCTCTGTGAGTTGATCTATTTAAGACGCCGGGAACGGGGTTCATTCAATTGCTTCGCGTTTGTATCAAGTCACAGTTGAGCTCTACGGTGTGTTGCCGTCTGTTACCGCCGCAGCGGTGGTATCGGAGCGATACTGGATTAGCTCTTGTTGAGCACTTTTTTGGCGGCTTTAATTAGCGGCACGATTTGCGTGAGCGGACAGGAACACTTGAGGAAAGGATGATCTAGGAGCTCCTCGGCAGTTGCTCGTCTCGACACGTCCACCTCGAGGCATCTGAGTGGAGGGAAGCATGCAAATACAATTAGTCAGTGTAAAAACGAAGCACTGGTCATGCTGACGTGGTATTGAAGGAACAAGTATAAGGACAATTGTGAATGTGAATTGTTCTCATTGTTTTTTTATCCCAAGGCGAAAAAATGAGAGATCAGAATTTGTATTAACTTCCAGACATCATGGTAAAAATCATGTCTCGTACTCTCTCTATGGGTGGTAGCAATCAACAGGGAACTATCGACAAAATACCTCCTATAAACAGGCCAACTGGCCATAATCATTTAACGATGAATATTAAATAGCAGTTATATATTGGGGCATTGAATTTCCTGGAAGTAGCCTGTGAGACTACAATCGGAAGTCTGTGTTTCGGCTGTTCCCGCCGAAGGAGTTAGTCGGGCAGGCATCTGCTGCAGACGCCTCTTGGCACACAACTATGGTATGATTCCCCCCTACACAGGTTTTCGCTTCCACTCACCTGTCAAGGAAGTCGCGCAGGTTAAGTGAGAGGTTATTCTTGTCCTTAATTTCAGGTTTGCCATTGGACGTGATGAGGAAAAGGGCCTTCAGGGGCGTGAGCCGTCCATTCCCAACAGGACATTATCGCTCTTCAGGTCCCGATGTATAATGCCTCGCGAGTGCAGATGTCTTAACGCCTGAAATCATCCGTTTTGGCAAGCGAAGAAAGATGGCACGTTTTTCGTAGGTTCGAATAATCAAAATGAAATTCCCAAACTGACTGAACTGGGAGGACGTGCGAACGATATTGGCCACGGACAATAATTAATTGATTATCTTAAGGGTACTGCTACTGGTCAGGCCTTGTCACGCTGAAGACCCTCATCCACCGCTTGCAAAGAACGAGGACAAGCTGCAGTGGACAATTTTGGTCGGCCCTGAACATGCGTAACCGTTCACTTTGTGCCGTCGATGTCGATCACATTTGATTGTTAGACTCGGCTACGATCATAACGCATTCAGCTACATATCGTTGTCACTACCGCAAGGTATCCAATGCATTTCGTGTCACGGTTTGGATACCCCTGCCATTAGCTGTTGCTCATTACTGTCGTCCACGAATCGGTACCCAAGCAGATGAACACTCTACCGAGGAAGGCTTGGAGTAGCTATTTTATGTCAGCATTTCCAGGATCGTCAGCCATTCGATTTGCACCAATGCCACGCAGTACGATAAGCAGTGTGCATGTGGATGGATGCAGCGATCAGATATTAGGTCAGATGGTTTTTATAATGATTTCTCTTACCTTTAACGTCTCTCGACAAACAGCAGCCATTTGGCTCTCTTTCATGATCGTCTCGCAGACGACGTCGGTGAGCGGGCCACCGTCGAGGTATTCCATGACCACCCAGAGGTCGTTGTCATTAACTAGATACGATGAAAGGTAGTTGACGAGGTTTGGATGTAACGAGGTCTTCATGACGAGGATCTCGTTGAGGATGAACTCCTTCTTCTGCTGTTGTGACAGGTCAATAACTTTCACAGCCACCTGCATGTGGGTCTGCTCATCCATCGCCTTGTACACGACACCCGAGGCGCTGAAAATCATTCATACGCAAGCACAAACAGCGTTGGTACATGATGATTCAATTTACCGGGACATCGGCTCATCATCTGAATCTGGGTCATGGCTAAGACATCTAGCTATATGAGCTTATCTTGTATCCGTCCTTGGGGTACATACAAATCAACTCTATGTTGGCAGATATCGAAACAAAAGTTGGTGCAAGTGAACACCTACTCCTTGACATACTGTGCCATGGCATTGAAATTCGGCGTAGACGAGGCATCGAAATGAATTAACTAACTAAACGTTTAACAGCAATAAAAATAATAAAAGAAAATAGGTCTTGTTTCGTCCTAAATCAAAATCTTGTACAGCGTTCTATCAGTATTAACGTGGTAGTTCAACCTTCAGAGCGAGCAGTCAGCATTTTTGAGCCTTGTAGAGTCATCAAGAATGCTTCTAGATCGAGCCGCCTACATCCTAAGAGCCTTTGAAACAATAGGGCATCAAATAGAGGCACGAAATATCAACGGGATGCTTCGCAATATAGTTGCTAATGATCATTAATCTTTCCGGACAAGACCAACTGCTTTTGATTAGGTTCTTAGGCCCTGGACCCCGTCTTGTCCAGGGGGTGACCTCAACGGTTGGTATCTTGGGTCGACTTGACCGACGACGAGAGCAGCACTCAAAATTAATATATGAGATAAATTGATATCAGATAGAGATTCTATATCTCTCATCGTTATTCTTCATTTCCATTCGAGCCTCGAACAATGAATCGGTGTGTGATTTTTTTCCTGCCAACACACACACACAGACACACATTTACCGACACAAAAGTTCTTATGTTCATGTGCAACACCACCACAGCGAGCTCGGATTCATTCATCCTCATTCGTGTGTCCCGATGAGCTCGCGAAAGCTGTTCTCCCGTAAGTGTCCTTCGTATCCTCGTAATTTTTGCATCACACTCATGTTGGGTGACCTGAATAGCCTATATTGCAATATAAAAAAGTGCATCTACAAGTGTAAGTGGACAAACAAACGATAATGTAAGCCCTCTCCCGTTCGTTCATGATGAAGTTCATCTTTTCGGGTCGTCTTCGGGCGAGTTTCATTTTAAACATTCTTAATGGGGAAGATAAGCAATAGAACGCCTCACGTGCAGACAGTCATTGTCGCTGTTTTTGGCTAGAGAAGGGCCATCTCAATATTCTTTTGTTCGTGTCAGTGCCAAGTCTCAGTTCTAACCAAAAAATCTTTCGTCTATGACTGTCTGTCTGGCTGTCATTCTCTATGCGAATTTCACGCCTATGAAGTGACGGACGTTACATGATTCATTTCTGGTCAAAGTCGACTGGGCAAAGCTCCATTCGTTACCTGGTCTTCATACTTTATAGAATAAAATCAAATCCAAAGGGATCTGTCCAATAAAAGCGATAGGCTTGACGGATGAAGTTCTCCGGTGTTTCTTGGAGAGTATCAAAAATTCTTCCAGTATAGTATATAATCGATTGATACCAGTGGACTTGTTTTTGAGCCTCGTTCGCGTATTTAGCGGAAATACGATTTCGAAGGGCTTAGCATTATAGGGCTCTAATGAAGAAAAAGCAACTACCCTTTCGGTAAATTCTGTCATTCTGAGCGTATCCCCTGCGAGTCGTTGCCTACAGGAGCACGCTTAACGGCCACTGATACTTTCAATTACGCTACACGTGGAATCATGTCCATATTTATATGTAAGGTATTGAGTGAAGGATCTCTCATAGCTTTAGCTGACAGGCCGGTGAACTCGACTAGGTACATACACACGCACACACATGCACATCTCCGAAACATTAGTACACAGCCATTAACTTGGTATTGTTGGCTACTAACGCTCGCAATTATCATGTAACAATTGATTCTCATTCAACTGACATCGCCCACCGCGTATGTCTATCCCTCAAGTATCTATAATTGCCTCTCATCATATTTTAGTACTGGTTTTCCCCGAGAGGTATATCCATACAGAAAGGAGAGACATTACAAATCAAGCGTTGGATTCAATTTATATCGTTGACGATGCCGTCTCTTCTTTCCCGATTATATGTATTTAATACCAAGTATCCACAAGATCCAAATATCTCCTCAGTCGAAAATAACCCACCACATGCACAACGAAGTTCGCCACCATATATATATATATATATATATATATATATATATATATATATGTATATATCATTTAACAGCTCCCTTGTTTGCTTGTATCTCTCGCTCGTTCTTGCTCTTTGTGTGCCGTGGCACCCTCTGAGTGGCGTGCAAGGCCACAGACCGAAGGATCTGTCGTGTGCTCTACCCAAACGCGCAGCGGTCCAGTCCAGCCAAACATCAACAATATCTATTCATTCCTGCGGCAACTATCTATTCAATGTACGGCGACATCTGTCCCAACCAACCACCGCGCCACGAGCCGCTGTCGACCCTCGCATTGATTGCTGGCTTGCTTTTTCATTCAACGTCCACGATTACATGTGCCCATTGCGAGACGGCTCGGCCGCACTGTACACCGCTGACGGTGTTCTACCCAGTCAGTCTGTGGCTGTAGCGGAGAGCCGTCACCGCTACGAATCGTTTTCGGCTGTTCGCTGTTCTCTGCTGACAGCAGAGCGGACGCTGTAAACCAGGCGGATGCTAAATTGAGAGGTTGCGGGGCTGGACGAAGCAGGATGGAGTTGCTGCTGCTGCTGCTGGCGTTGTCAACCATCATGACGATGGTGGCGGCGGCGGCATCTTCGAATCAGTCATTGTTGTCACTGAAAGTTGGCGGACTTAACGGCGCTAGGATACGGTTTGGCAGCTGCTGCTGCTGTTGCTGCTGACGTGCGCTTTGCTGCGGGGGATCGAGAGGACGAAACTGCATTAGGGACAACGAGAGTTTGGAAAGACCCATGTACAAATCATCAGACGATGATGCTTATATATATATATATATATATATATATATATAAAGGGGGCCACAGTACACGTGTAAACGTGTGCACCGTACAAACTAGGCGACGAGTCGTAGACGGATGGAAGTACAGAAATTTCATGGTAGCTATTTATACTGGGGGACGAAATCCTGATTATTGCGAACACGTTTGGATTGTTTCCGATTGATCGTTTCTACTCATTTCTAACGTTGACGTGTGGGTTTAGGTGATCTGCACGTGTATTAAATCCTGTAACACCATCTGGGAAATAGGCTTTTATAGGTGGTGCCAACAACAGCAGTAACAACACAGACACTCACCGATGACTTGTTCAATAGAGGGAGAGAGCCAGAGAGTGTGTTCCTTATCAAGAGTGTACACCAGCACACATGACTGGTGTACACCTCGGTTAGTTATTTCGAGGTAGTTGAATTCGATTTCAATATGCATCTGTACATACGAAATAACATCGGTCGTGAATAATATTTGCCCATTCATTACAAAATAATTAGCCTGCCCACAGACTAATAATAATATTAATAATGTTCTCCATAGGAGCAACGCTAAATCGCGAACGCCTTCGTACAAGATCGCAAGGAGTACCCGCACCAATCCATACGATAACATATACAGCTGAGTTGAACAGTGACCAACCAGAAACAATACTTGTATACACAGATCGTAATACCGGGCAATGATAGCTCTACATTTCAGTGGGGAATTTTCGCATTTAGTTCTATGTTTATTAGTAGGCTAAACCATTTCAACCTCTACAATGCCTTTTTTATACTTGTTTATTATCAAATTAGTTGATATAGTAAAGCATGCAGATTACTGGTTTTTACTTAAATTGGGGCTTGAGCTGGATCCATGGAGAAAGCATATCTTTTGGCTAAACATGATGTCGAGATTCCCCTTCGTCCGGGTTCCACACCTAACTAGCTCTCGAGCAATTTCATTCAAACTACGTTGAAAACATCCCTCAGACGCTAGACGGAAAGCTTATTCTATGGGCTTCTACCTGGTAGTTATTTCTCGCACAACACGTTTCTTAAAGAGCTGGACCTTTATCACTTGCAATTGTTCCCTAACATCACTGCGTAAATTTCAGACAACGTGGAGAGGAAGATACCGCAGAAGAGGAAGCGCGCACTCTAAACGACCTCTTTTTTTTCCTCTATTCCAAATGGAACAACAGGACTGTGGGAATCCTCCGAAATAGGGCCCCACAAATCTTCAAGATAAGCACCCGTTCACCGTTTCTCGTGTGACCAGAGAGCCAAAGAGACGACGAACCGTGTTTTGCGGTTGGAGAATTTTGCTTTGTAACCCACCCCATGGGCTGGATGCCAAGTTGCTTATGCTTCACCATATAGAAAACATATAGACCCGCAACATACACCCCATGTGGTGATGACACAAGTGAAAGACTGCAATATTCATAGATATATCAGTTTTTTGCAGGTCTTGCACTACTCGCCGTGTCAGGGCAATGGAACACCCTTTGTGTTGACCTGCATCTCTCGCATGTGTCTGCTTCTGCTTGTTTGTAGTACGATGTATTACACTGCTTTACTTAGTGGTGCCTTTGTTTTTTTTTGGCAGCACTCGCGTGTACTCGGACGAACGTTGCGAGCCTCCGCACACAACGACGTGCCGGGTGATCGCAGAAATGAGAAAGAGAGAGAGGTTAGGACATGCGGGAAAGAGGGAGGACCGGATCGGGGCCTAAAGAAGGAACGCTCTGCTCCGCTTTGTCCATAAGAAGGCACAAATGGAAGAGGTCGACACCCTGAGCATGCCCTGCCAGCTCGACCTTAGCAGCGCAGGCCATGCAGATTGCAGCATTTTTGCTCTTCCTCTCAGTTCGTCGCAGTTTGCCTCTCGCGCTTCTCAACCTTACGCTATCACAGTATATATAGTCGCTGGTCCTTTACGGGAACCGAGACCCAGTTCTCCACAACGTCAGCTCGGATCGTCTCCAAGCGAACAGACAGCTGATGCAAAAGTGCCTTGCAAATCTGCCAAAAGGTTGGAAGCGGTGCAAGCGATCAGCGGCAGACGTGCTCCAAGCCTGATTTGCCAAATTTGCTGGCTGCACTCGAGCCGCGATGCAGATGAGGAAGAACTCGACAGTGAAGTGTAGGTAGTGTAGCGTTTCTAAAAGAACCCCACCCGGTGTTTATTGGGCGTTGTCGCTCCGCACTGTTCGTTGGGGCCAGCGAGTCAAGAATTGTCCACTTGGAACACTGGACACTATTCGACAAGACCAAAGCTTTTTTGCACATTTTTATTATGAATAGTACGTCGTTTTACGCCGAAGTGATCGTGTAAATGTAGATAAATTGTTGACGTAGTCAATGCGCGCAGCCTCAATGTTATTCTGCCGCTACGCGGAGGCAAATGCTTTAGTCGTTAATTAGCGGAGCTGCAGTTCCATAACGCTTAATTTCTCCACATGTCATCAGGTCGCGGAACTGCGCAACTTGTGGTCGTATCTCGTAAAAGAAGAAATTCCAGTTTTTTGCATAACGCAAATTGCCACAGATACTATCCATCACCGGGTAAAGATATCGGAAACTCGGTTATAGCTGCGTCAGGGGCATTTTTTATACCAGGCTTCGAGGTCACTGGCTTTGAAATAGGTTGCGTTTTCCGCATGGGTGAATACAGGTTCAAAGCGATCTTGCCGTTATTGAAAACGTTCGCTGCTGTCGACCGACGTCCCCTTGTTATTTTGCGACCAACCGTTTGCTTGTTGTGTTTCTGAACAAATCCCTTTGAAGAAGAATTCCCCTCCGAATATTCAAAGGGAAATTCTCCTTAGGCGGTCACGAGAAACGTATCCGCAAGTTCGTTCCATGAGTTATCTAGAAATCGGTTGGCCAATTCGATCCAGACAAATGCTCGAAGTATTAAATATAGAGTTGCGACATCTGTCTGAAGAGCTACGTGTTAACAGACTCAATAACAGCCGAGTGTGGGGGTTTTAGTGGGACTAAGAGGCTGTTTCGATGCACAGTCATCCTCACATAATTTGGCCCGCAGACAAAGGATTGTCTCATATATCCTCCTGGTGGTGTCCACTCATGCGAAGAATATTTCCCCCTTCTTTATAAATTACAAAAAAGTATTGGCTACACAATATTGGTAGTAAGCAAACATATATTTCGACGACGGTTCTATAAAAACTTGACCGTTAGACAACGTTTTCACTTATCCAACTCTAAGGGGGTCCAGAGCCTCTGAAAATGAAATCCCTCAAACAATGATTTTCTTTTCATTATCTTATTGCTATAATCATAATAAGTAAGTGTTGTAGACGTGTACGGCGCAGATATCACAACAACATCGTCGATGCAACAGCTCACCAATGTTTCCAAGTCAAAATCAGCATCCAATGAGTCTCTTGCTTGCCCCACCGCATAGCGTGATACACACACACACACACAGACTTGTATCAGCCTCCGAAACGAGGTGGACAGACTTTAGCTATTTGTTTATTTTCTGTCACATCATTTGTTGAATAAGAATCTTACTGTATTTCCTCTCTAGCTCTCTCTCTCCCTCATCCGTTCGTTCGTTCATTGGGTTGTTCTATTTTACTCGTGTTCGAGCTCCCACGCAGTCGCGACGCAACCGTTGTCACGAAGGACAGCAACGGTGTTGCATTGCCACGTCTTCTTCTGCTGCTGCTCCTGCAGAACGAATCGTTTCAGATGCTCCCATTTCACTGTTTGTGTGTCTGTTTGACAGCTTGCACCGACTTGCCCCGTTGTTCCATTTGGTCCCGTCTCTCGCTGGGACGGTCTATTTTAACGAACGAAATCAAAGCAGATCGCGGACGAGCCGCATGACGACAACCCGCGTGGTAGCATGTCACACCGATGATGACAGGACACTTCACCACGACTACTACTACCACTATTATACATCAGCATGCTGATGTTGCTGTTTTCGCTATCTAGCACAATGGCTTGTCTCAGCAGATGTCACTAGACATCTGTAGGGTAAGCGTATCACTGTCGCGGGTCGAGTGAGGGCAGTTTTTGCTGATCGTAGCCCGGGGGGGGGAGTGGGGGTGATCTGACCGTAGCGCCGGGTGCAATTACGGTCATGTGAATTTCGATTTTTGTATAATGACACTTGTGACTCATGTCACCCCAAACTGGTGAACTTATAACGAGCGACTGTGAAAACGAAATTAAACGAAATTGAGCCCAGACTAATAAACGTTTTTTTAACCTTTTAGACTCGCTTTAATAACGGAATAATTAAAGGCTTATTTAAAATCTCACTCGTATGCAACAAAGACATCTATATTCTCCATTTATTAATTAGTAGACGTCAAACTTCGTTGATTGGAGAATAGTCAAATCGTTAGTGGAAAGTGTTTTCTCTTCAAATTTTGCGGTTCCTCTCAGAGCTTCTAATCAGATACAGCTAGCCAATTTAATACGTGCTTGTCTATGCAATACTATCCCCTTTAAATGATGACTATCGAATTGTTTGCACTGTAATCCCATAATATCAGCTCGACAGTTCCAGGTTGCCGCCGTATCTTCACCCGCTTTACGGCGAAGTGGAGCAGTCTCAATCTTGTTGCGGCCTTAGCTGCCAAATTTCGAAATATGACAAGTCGACGATATTTTTTTCTCCAGCGAAACCCCCCTCCCCCCCCATACAAACGCTTGGCAAGAACTGACGCGACCCACAAATCAACAATGTTTGTGTAGTCGCCGACATTCATTCATTGCCTTTCGCCAGCGACACCTACCCTCCAGTCACGAGAGGAGAACCGTTCGTTGCATACATTGCAACCATATTCAACCCATCTCAATGGATCGGTTTCTCGTTATCCAGCAGAGCGGTATAGAGGCCGCTGGCTACTGTCGCTAGCTAGTTTCTGTGTCTGCATCCGCTTGTTATATATATATATATATATATATATATAGCGTTTGTAGCGTTGCAGACGGCGAAAATCCGTCGAGTTCCGCCAAGTAGACCTCCCCCGCGACGCGAAATGATGCCTCGATCATTCAATCGAGCGTCGATATTTGTTGCTCATCTAATTCATCTTGCCATCCTATTCCAGCTTGGTTCACACTAGACACCCCGACCCCGCTCCCCCGGATTCGACGTTGTTTCGTTCGTCTTCCGGGAACGCCCAGAGGCGTGTTTCTGTCACGACCGGGTTGTGTCGACTGACTCGCAGTTGCCTGTCAGTAGGGGACACTATCCCACTTCTGATCAGCAGAGAGAGAGAGGGAGAGCTTGTTTTTTTCGCCATTTAACACGGGAAAATGTTGGTGTTGGTGGTGGTGGTAGTGTTCGCTGCCTGCCGAGGCCGACGCAAACTTTCATCTGCTCGTTCGTCTGTACGGGCCGTTTAGCCTAGAATTGTACGATCCTTCTAGCAGCGACATCAGTCGGTTCGTGGTACGACGCGCCGCGAGGCGTTTCATGTTTCGAAAATCGAACTGTAACAACCGATGTTGACATAAGTGACGATGACAGACGCGTTCTCAACATGGATAGTCGCATATAGATGGGAACTTATCGGCAGGCAGACAAACACTATTTCCAACTGGGTGGTAATTGGGTATGCGACATTTGTCTGTGCCGACTACGACGACATTCAACTCGTTCACTGTGAGTCTGCCTGGAAAATTTACCAGGGTTTATTTATGGGTTTTGTTATTTGCAGAGTGAAGAATTACATGAATCGAACATTCATGTTACTAAACAAAAGATCGATCAGAGAAGAAAGTTCCGTATGCACGCGAAATATACAGCTATCCTATGTTAAAACGCTATGCATGTTGCTAAAAACTATCAAATGGCATTTAACTGCCAGTCGCGTTGACAGAATCCCGTACCGGATATGTGAATAGTTACTCGCATATCACGAAACAATGCTTCTTCTTTGTCTAAACTTAAGGGCAAATTCCCATGTCTATAGCAGCGTATAGACATGTAGTGAAAAATTGCATTTTCAACAACGTCGATTCATTATCACTTGATTTCATTATTTCATTAGACCTTGCCCACAAATACGAATTGTTTACCCGAATCAATGCATGTGCCCGTAACGTGTATCGGCTAACACATGGCCCAATTTCTTCCCAGTACCATTACACAAGCTAAGCCAACTGTGCAATTCCCGTCGACGTGATGACGATGCCGATTCGGAGATTCCCGCTGATGACCCAGACGGTGCCAAACGACCATAGCCCAAACCAAGTCTCTGACCTATTATAGTCCTTCCCGAGAGAAATACCCAAACTCTCTCTCTCTCTTTCTCTGTCTCGTATACAGACTAACGCACTATGTTCCATAGAAAGATACAACAGTAACTGCAGTAGGACATAATCAACGAGGGAGGCAGCGGGGAGCTGTGTTAGCGTTAACTGACGAAAATGAGTCGATTTCATTTCAGAGCAGAACCACTTCTAGTGAGTTGGTTATTACTCCATCTTCTTCTTCTTCTGCTTTACATAACAGCCGCATATCGGTCTGTGTGCTTTAATATCGAGCAGACACGCACTCGTAATATATATATATATATATAAAGCGGCATTGGTAACCGATATGATCCGCTGCTGTTGCTGTTCGCTGTGAACTACTCGGACTCATTTTGCGGCTTCGGGTCTTTAACGGTTCCCCCCCCCCCCTCCAACACGATCGCTGGCTTTTGGTGAGTTTGACTGCACAAAAAGGATCGACACAATTAAATGCTCTGCAACAGCTAATGCTGCTCAGACTACGGATTGCACTTATGCTCTTGTTGTGTGCCAGCGACTCGACTTCACTCCTAGTATTGTACAGGCAGTATAATGTATATATATATATATTATAGTACACACTATGAGCGCTTTCTGCGACGACAGTGTCGTGCTCAAACAATTTCGTACTGTTGAGTCTGTTACGTACCATCTAATCTGTCGTAATTATTGGGTTTTTGTATGGTAGCAATGTACATGCATGACACTGTGATGTTGCCAGGGCTTGTCGTGCAAAGCGAAATATCACAATGGTATCAGACACACAGAAACTCGACAAGAAGAGTCGACCAGGAAGCGAAATGTCTAAGAAGTATCTCTCGCCGAACGAGAGAAGGAGATGTTGCCGTTTCAACGGACAATTTAAACTGCCACAAACACATCAACGAACTCGAACAGGCTGTGTTATTGCGGACGATGTTTGTGTTTTTTATATTTTTCATTAAGGTTAACGGCACATGTGCTCGGTGCGGTTTATCATACGATTCGTTTCTTCATTGAGGATTTCGACTAGATCTCCCAGAGCTGACATAGATCAGTTTGGAGGGTGTACACTATCATATATTAGGAATTCGATATAACGAATTAATTCGCCTATCTCTCTCTCTCTACGATTCTCCGCGCTGGCAAGCATCAGTAACAATTTGAGAAAATATGGGCAGCAATATCAGTGTGACGTAATACCTAATAGGAAGAGACCAAGGTAAGAGATTTCATAGGTCAAAGCCTTTGCCAACCGGAAACAGGCCTATCCAATCCGGTCACAGCCTTACGTACAGTATGGGGGCGGCGGAAGAATAACAAAAAAAAACTACACCGGTAGACACTCGTAGGAAATAATAATAGTGAAAATGGTTGACATCTAACAACACACGCTTAGAACACGCGTGTTCTGCTAGACAGGACAAACGATGCTGGGCTCGCTTGGGCAATCGTCAAATCCGTTATTGTCCTCATATAACAACATACACATTGTATATTTAACAGAGACCGTCTCCTGCTACAACATATGCGTCTAATGCCATAATATATATATATCTTCTTTTCACTCATTCCTTTCTCGAGCAATTTTCCTTCTCGTTTAAGATCTTGTCGATATAATCATTACTGTCGTATCGCCAGTTTCTCTAATGGCCAGCTAAAGCGGGTAAGGAAAGTGCGACCTTTGTTCGTCTCAAAACAAGAGGGGTCTGTGAAGTGCCTTTATGGCCCTCTCGTGCCACTAAAAGAGTTGGCGGCTCGGTCACCTGTAGATTAATGGCTATTTATCTACATAAGCGATCTGGAATGCAGTGGAACCTAAGATGGAGGACAGGATTCCGCCGAGCGTTCGAATCTTTCCCATGAACAAATATCTATGTCGTACGGAAAGTTTCTGCTAGTTCTTTACTAAATACCGCGGTTTGTAATACAAATGAGACGAGACTCTAGACTTTAAACGATTTTGGAAAACATAAAAATCGCAGCTAGACACATGAACAACATGATGTTGAAGCGTATTTACACATCTAATAACTCGCTAACCAGTCGCATCCATCGACGCCTCTACGCCCATTCTACTTACGCGCGGCTAGGACTACATGATTATAGTGAAGTTTATGTAGCAAATACATACCTACAATGCATATAACGTACTAATCATTTTGGGCAGCTACAAAGTGTTTTTGAAATTCATAATCCAGCTAGCGAAGACCAAACCATGATTATTTATTCTCGGATTCTTGAATACATACTATAATAGAAAATGGCAACAATGTGTCTGCCAGTACGAATGTCCAACAGCGTATAAATGTTCGGCAACTGATTGTGACGTGAGCAGGAGGAGTAGTACAACTATCAACCAAAATGGCGACATCCACCAACAACATGGAACAACGCATAGATGGACGAATGGACAAGTCAGACGCACGAATGAACGAACGAACGATGATGACGATAATAACAAAAATTATACATAGCAGTATTATGTAGTAGGCGTGTGTTCACACCCAATTGTGTAGCAAACATCACTGCCATCAGCAGCCGCGTCTATACCTCGACTCTACAATATATATATATATATATATATATATATATATATATATATATATATAATATTAGTGGCGGGATTCCCAAGATGTCGCTTCATATCGATATCAAATAGTGTGTTTGCATAACACTGCATTCATTTGTTTAGTGTTCGCCAGCAGCGGCCGCGGCACGAGCAGCAGGCGGCAAATCGAAGCTTTGCAATAGGCAGCAATAATAAAATGCTCTAATAACGGTACACATAATAATAATAATAATAATGCGTTTATTATCGGGATTTCGTGCCCGGCTGCCTCTCCCTTGTCGCGTTGACTTCCTCTGCCACTCAGAGTCATTCGTTTATTCACTGGAATCGAACCGTGGCCGGAATCAACCAGCGAATGTGAGCGACAATTAACAGCATCCATAGCAACAGCTTGCGCCGACAAAACCCAACCAAGGGAAGTAGAGACACACACACACACACACATATATATATATATATATGTATATGTATATAATCCTATGCAATGGATCATTCAAATCTAAATTAAGTGCAATATACACACATTTGTCTCGTCTGTCTGTTTATCTCGCTGTGCATATATACCAATTGTTCTGTAATACTCCGCTGGTGTCTTTTGAGCTGACTCCCAGCTGTACCGCGAAAGATATGCACTATGTAAATGGTCGCTCGCTTAGCATCAGCGAATGGAGGAAAGATATCCACCGGGACCTATTTGCTCATGACTTATAACACTATAGTGCGTTCCTAGACAGCGACCGACTGGTCGACCAAACGAAGAGAGGCTGCTGTCAACGAAAATGATGACGATGACAGCGGCTTGTCAATGTTGCTGTTGCCACCCGCTGAAAATAGCCCTCTCTCTCTCTCTCTCTCTCTCTCTCTCTCTCTGCATGGGTTATACTCCTACCCCGCTCACAAACGAATAGAAGTGGATATTGAGGAGGGTGAACCCGTCAGTAGACAAGTAAGTAATTAAGTAGGTGTGGGTATTGGGAGAGCATAGGTTGTTGGTGACATGTCGAGCCCGGTGGCGTTGTGGTGCATCCGAAGGCGCCTTCGAGCAATCGGAGGAGAGACACGTAGGTGCACGGGTTCGATCCCCACCCGTTGCACATTTGCATTTAAAGGGGTTATCCGTCTTATGAAGCCTTATGCCGAAAGCAGTTGTACCCGTGGACATTAAGTGTTTAAGGCTATGAGTCAGCCCGGAAAATTTAGGTTTATTTAGGTTGTTGGTGACATGATTTTATGGAGGGAGATGTTTTACAAACAGAGAGCATAATATATCCTCGTTTATTTCATTAACGAAAGCTAGCTTTAGCTTTGACTACTGCTACTGCCCGTTGAAATAACTCGTTCTGCTATTAAAATATCGAAGACAAGTATCGATCCACATCGGCGATTCGGCATCAACAACGAACGTCACCGGTCTCATTCTCGTGTCGTGTCATTATCTCACAAGTATCGGGAGTATTATAGCCAGCTTGTTGATCATGACGCTGATCAGCATGTCAGTCCGCTTAATCGTAGCTTAGTCATTACTTTCGTCACCACTGCAAGAGCAGAGCGTCGAGATACGCAAACGGCCGTAATGTGTGTGACCAATATTTAGTCGGCGATCGCGGTAGAACGTCGTCAGGTTTGACGTAAACTTGACGACAATATACCAACACCAACAACCCCACGGTGGCAGCAACATAGCCAGCTTAAGCGGCATCGTGGCATGCTATAGCTTGAAATCGCCGTTTTCATTAATAATACTAATAATAATAATAATAAAGAGAGCAACCGTAGAGAGATTACTCATTGCACTGAGTTCATATGAGCAGTACAATCTCCTATGTGTATTTGTCATTTGTGCAAAACAACAGTGAGCCGTTGCTGATTAAGTGGATCTCAGTATAATAGCCAAAAATATGACGATTGTTGCCATTTATGAGTGAGGTAGAGAAAATAGGCAAATGTGGTTGCCCGACAGGTCGTCATAGTAATACCTAAACATTAGCTACTGATCACTGTCACATAAGGGGACAGCTGAGGGTGAGCTCGAAAAAATGGTTATGACGATTGAAAGGAAACAAGGCGACATTCAAAGTAGACCACTTATTCGTGCAATATATTTTCCAGGAAAATGAGCAAATGCTTTGTGGCGCACTTTGACCATATTATAGTCATTTGAATATCAGTTACAACAATAAAAAAAAAAAAAAGGATAATCGTCTATCTGCCACGCGAGGTTAGGTCCAGTGTCCGCTCTGCTAGATGCTCTGTCAAGATCGAAATGACACTCTCTTCCGGTTGGTGTATTCAGTATATTCTTTCAAAAAATCACATTATATGTTCACATGTTTAGGAAGAATTGTTAACGATCTATCAAGGTATTTTCGATAGCTAGAGAAATTCATCTTTTACTTAGGGTGAAAGCAATGGTCACGATGTGCTGAATGTGCTGTCAACAACGTACCCAGATCCGACTTTGGAAAGCAGCGTGTATCGAGTTTCTGGGTCTCCCTGATCAACGGCGTCTCGAAGTCTCCGAATTGCTTCTTCATCTGACATCGCCTGACGTTTCTTCGGTCGAAGAGCGGGTTTCGTCCTCTCACCGCCGCCTGTTAGCGTCTCGTCGACCTGGTTCTCATTGACCTGAAAATGGACGGCGTATGATATATTATAGTCATTTAATTCGACTTAAGGATAAGAAAGGATATGTATTGTACTCTGTTTCAAAGTACCTATAACAATAATTCATATATATATATATATATTTTTTTTATCAGGCTTATCGTTTCATGCGGGTTTTACATAGAGACACATATAACTCATTCCAATAAGAATAAACAATTTTGCATTGACCTCTTCCTGTCGCAACGACTATGGATACTGCCACAATATTTAAAGGTTTAAGATAGACGCTGTCTGCACAAAGTCTGCGATTCGCACCCACTAAACACTGAACTTCAAGAACTTTTGGTGCATGGCCTGAGTCGATTCCCATGTTACCTCAGACCACCTGCAGGGAGCGGTCTATCGAAATTATTGAGATTATCTACATGAGTGAGCTTCTCCCTCTAACGGTGAGACCCCATTTCACAGCCTCTCCATTTCTATCCGTGTGTGTGTGTGCATACAACTGAGCCCATTCTCTACGATTCTTGCTGGAGACGATTTTCGTATAAACGCAAACGAAAAAATGACGCTAAACTGTCACACACCAATCTAAAGATTGTGGTATCGAAGAACTGCAAAAATATAACGGTTACGTCGCCATCTTTCTCATTTAACATCGTATAGATTTGTCTCAATTAAAATTATTAATCGATGCGTTGATCATGGCAGAGCGATTCACTGTCAATGTTTCTAGCTTTGCGAGCTATCATAATTGATACTTATTATTAACGCTGCGCAGCACCCTCCCCCGTCATGTGGCAACCCGAAACGGCGGCCATTCAACGACAAAGAAGACGACATTGATATTACATCATTTGTGAATCATTCGCAGAAACCCAAATCAAAATTTGTACAACCAGCATTCCTATATATATATATATATATATATATATATATATATATATATGGGGAGTGAATTACATACATAGGCAGATAGAGAGACAAAGAAAGAAGGAGAGCGATTAGTGCTGGCGTTACTACTCCACTCGTGTTAATTTTTTGACAACACTATGATTATATCACTATATGTATATAATGCACAATAGATATTAAGTAGTGTTCGTTACTGCGTTTCGTGACCACGTCATAAATTTGCGTTCGTTTCATGGAACTCGTCGGTATTAGATTCGCCTTATGATAGACTGACTGACTGAGTCCCTCCAGTGTTCTTGGCGCCCCACAAGCACCGTTCTACGATGGGTCTATTCACCGCAAGCAACAGCAATGTCAGCCACATATGTAAAATCAGTCTCAGGATTCCCCCTACGCCTTGCCCGGTGGCGAGAAATAGCAGCAGCACTAATCGCTGATGGAAGTGGAGGTGGTGGTGGCGGCGGTCGTCGTAGTCGTGGTGGTGCTGGCTACGACGACCAAAATAGAGCGAAAATTGTGTTTGGTACATCTGCCTGCCTGCCTGGTCATTGGTCCGGCAGCGAACGGATCTTAACGCGATAGACGTAAGGACAACATGGGAGGCGGTAATCTGAATGCAGCCAACGTAAGATGCAAGATGATCTAAGATCTCACAGCTTCAAGATCGTCGGTTGGCCATGGTTGGTTATTGGTTCGCCAGCAATCGCTCAACACAGCCTTCTATCCGGCCCCATAACATTGCTCTTTGTCTTGTCTTGCCTTTTCTTACTGTTGCCAACGTCTCTCTCTCTCTCTCTCTCTCTCTCTTGCTCTCTCAGTTAGAAGACGAGCGTTGCTGAGCAGTATGGCCGCTGCCGACCGACCATGGCCGCTCGCGACGAATCGCGTTCGTATGATAGCAACGTATAGCGGGATATTGGCGATATGTGCGCTCACACGTTTGTGGCACACATGTACGGATCACTACCAACATGACGGCAGTCGTTGACAGCACCGTACAGATGGGACAGATGACGCGATCCATAGACGCTCACACCGAGAAGAAGATGCTAGTGATGATACAACAACAACAACAGCAACAACGGCAACAACAACAACGGCAACAACAACAACAACGGCAACAGCAGTGACATAACAGTCTCTGAGTTACAAGCGACGGTAAGAACAACAACGACAGGACTCGAAGCTGTCTGTCGGAGTTGACTGACAGAAGGAGACAAAATCGAGCGACTGATGGACCCCCTCGCCGCTCACATCTATAATCGACAGTCGTGTGTCGCCCGATCGCTGTGATCGACGAATATCGAGCAAGAGAGGTGAGCCATCAAGAACACGTTCACTGGGATAAGCAGATCTCTCAGTATTCTCCTTGGATTGAGGGCGGAATAAAGAGATTGAAGATAAGCCCGATACTGAACGAGTAATCAGTCAAATACTATCTTGTGTAGGTGGACGGGTGGGTGAGTGGCTGTCTGAATGTCGGGCTCTGTGTGTGTGTGTGTGTGCGGTTGGTGGTTCGTATCGAAAAAAATATTCGAAAGTCACAGTTGTATTATACATGAATGATACTAACATCTATTAACACACTGGGTTTGATGCCGTCTTACTTGTTCCTAAGGGCGCTACGTGTTAATGTTTTTACATGGTGAACCCCACTGCGACCATTAACCGCCGCCATTGAGAGCAAATATCATAATATTTGGATGTTCGTGCCCCTCCAGTGTTGGACAAAGCTAGCCAAATCGAACAATATGATTATTATTTTTATTACAACCATACGACGTCTAAACGGCTCAATTACAGTTTACAAACGCCCCAGCACAAGATAATCATACAATGTGCTAATCCACGTGGAAACAAAAACTCGATAGTCGTACATTAGCGATACAATCAGTCTATATCGAGGTCCTTATCATCATGTGCCAATGCTACACGTTCACGAGCAGTTCACAACGTTAAGGGAATTATTGGAATTGCTTTCAATCACAAAGTGTCTTCCTTGTCAGGTTCATCGACATCTGTCAACAATAATCGTTGTTGACGTTGCATGTCCAGTAAACAGACATGCAACACCAAAATCAGGTCCCCCATTAAAACTGATCAGCACAGCGATTTTTCCTTCAACCCCTTTTCGCAATCCGTTGTCATTAATATTCGTATACTATCTATAGTATTTATTACAAAGGTATCACACAGTTAACACAATGCCAAGCCCAGCATTTGTATTCTCATTGATCGATTAGCAATTAACAACGACGGCCAAACAATGCTAATAAAGGAAGAACATCTGTTACACGGAAATCTCTCAACCGCTTGCCCACGCATGCCAAGCTGCCCCTTGTTATTGTTGTTGTTGTTGCTACTGCTGTTGTTGTTCTGTTGTTGTTGCTGCTGTATTTAGTATGGGTTTGATCATCATCTGATAGAGAAAATGGTGAAGCATCTACTTTTTGCGCTTACTTCGCCCATCCCCCCCCAAGGTCACTGGACGTCCTTACTGCCTCTGCGTTTATGACCACGCTCGACGTCGTTTGTGCTGGTCGCGCCTCCAGAATCATTCCCTTAGTTATTACGAGATTATCTCGCCTGTCCTCTCAGAGTCAGCTCCCATCAACAAGCAGCGAACAAAAGATATCCATATACACGATATGTGCACTCCGTCACATTGGGGAAAGGCGTCTGTATTGTGAATGATGCGTGTTCAAGTTTACAGTCGCGAAACAGCGGTAGTGACAACGACGGTGGTTTCGATGTGTCGACAACCACCAGCCACACGCCATCACAATGGGCAAAGCTTTGCCGACTCTCGTGTCCACGCAAGATGTCTAACGATAAATGCAAAATGGAAACAAACATTCTGCAGCTGCAGATCAAATAAACGAACGGAAGTCTGCCGACTCGGCAGCAAAACGAATCGGTGACAACGAACGAATGAGCTGACATCTGTTGACAGTCGCGCATCCATCGCGGATGCAGGGAAACAGTGTATAATAAATACACTGTGTACTCGGCCTGAGAACGAACAACGGCGAACTTAGCCATGAACTTGTCATGCGTGAAACAAGCCAACTGACTGATTATTATGGACACTGCGAATCAGCGGCTGGCCAGCACGATAAAGAAGCTCGATGTAGACGTGGTAATGTTCAGTGTACACAGAGATCATAGTGCTTGTGTATATGATTCCTCGTTCATAGCACAGTAGTTCATTAATGATTTGACAAATCATAATTGACGAGAGAGAGAGAGAGAGAGAGCTAGAGAAATGCCAACTTCTCAACTGTCACTCGGTCCTACATAACGCGTTTCCGAATTGTCCGCTTCAGGCTCCTTAACTTCTGATTTAAACGGTTAACCTTGAATAGATGGCGATTTTCCACCCGCATATGAGTTTCATGCAGAAAACGGGATAGCGCCTGCTCCGAGGCGTTGTCTGATATATAGAATATAATAACTTAACACACATCACTAATATGTGTTTAATAACTGTTTTCTTGTAGTTATGCTATTTAGTGCTATCTTCATTTAATTTGCCAAACATTTTGGCTCAACACATCAGCGTGGATGTCATCGAAATCTATCCAGCGGTTCGGCGTTGATTAGGACTCATCTTGGCTCACTGCTAAGGGGTGACTCGCCTGATTGGGACCTCTCCCCTAAAACAACATCGAACATACGAATAACTTTCTTCCGTTCGCAAGTACGACGGAGAAGTGAAGTTGAAACTTAATTCGAAGTTCGACATGGCGACCTAATCACTTGACGACGACCAGAATTGGGATTTATGGCTAATCCCAATCCGAGAATGTTGGCGCAGAGATCGCACCAACGAAGCAAGCACTAAACACAGAACGCTTACAAGTTGTGCAGTAAAACAGGTCCACAACTTCGATGGACTAAAACTATGCATTCTTCACCATTCGTCCATCTCAAAGGAAGAGCGAGAGAGCGAACGAGGACATTAGGGACAAGAACGAATTGAATAGATATTTCCACAAGGGAATCTGGATAATTGTATTTCGCCGGCAACAGAAACAGCCGCCCGCTTGCAGATAGTTTAATCAGTTCACAGGTGCGGGTCTGCCCAGTGCGCAAAAACGTGTTGACCCCGTCATCTGACGTGTTATATGTTCGCATGACCTCGAAACACCTCAGTTATATTACTCGTCGAAGGCGATAACAGAGCGAAGTGCCTCCGAGCCATGCATCGAAAGCCGATACCAGCCCGAATCTATTTGGCCTAGCAGAAAAGCTCGATCGATCGATCGATCGATGATAAAAACAGGAGCGGAAAATCGTCTGAATCCTTACGTTTTCGCTATACTGTACTGAATGAGAAAATCCTACGAAGTGAGTTGAATAGCAACAAAATTTCTACCTCTCAGATGTTTAAGGTATTCAATGAGGTCGATGAAGTCCTATTTAAATTAGAATACGTAGGCATATTTATATTAAATATATGATTTCGACAAAATGATTGCTAACGATTCACTTATTATATGTTTAGTCTGGTAAAAGTCACAATTGGGAGGGGGTAAGCACTTGTATCATGTTCATTGCTATCGGCCCATTTCTTAATTGTCAATCGAGAATTACTAGAATCTGTTTTGAGACACGAACTATACATACAGGTGGTAAGTGCACCCGCCAAAAATTAACCACGAATCAGATAGATCATTCGGTTCAAATTATCTAACACAGTGAAGCTTGCGATGTTTGTGTTCTCTGTTGCGAAACCCCAATGATTTCCTGTTTTTCCGCTGCCAGTGATCGAGTTAGATAGGTGGGGTGGTGAGCGACGAACAATTTCTTCCTCTTGGTCAAACTTTTAATGGCCAAATGTGCCGTATTCAACCCTATAACGAGATATCCGGCCAACTTTTTGACCACTATATATGGTGTCAAGTATATTCGCTGATAGGGGAATGTCGCCGTGTGGCCCAAGGCACTATAGGTTGAGTGGCCACACGAGCGATAACCACCGGGCCTCCTACGTCCTTATATATCGATTGCAGACGAAGCCGCAGCCAGAGCGAACCGATAACCGAAATGTGCTGGTCTAACATCAGACGTGTTTCCTGGACGTCTTTCCACGAACTTCTAGCGGGAGCTATGACCGGAGCCTAATAATGTCAACCCATTGATTTCCTCCTCAACTCAAAGTGGGGAAAATATTAATTTTGTCCCCTCACTTGAAGTGGAAAACTAATTATTCACTTCTTTCATATATCCACATATTTAGGCTTCTTTGCTTTATATATATATATATATATTTGGCAGTGGTCTGAGCTTAATGCTATATATATATACATATATATATATTTGGCAGTGGTATGGGAGTAATTAGAGCGAGCGCGCGCTGAAAGGTAAAGTTTATATCTAAAAATGTAATAATGATATACCTTGTCAAGATCAGGCGGAGAATCTTTTTTGGAGTCTTTGTCACGTGGCCTCCGCGAAGGAGGCGTTAGTGGTTTAACATTGTCGTATACTGGTAACTCTTTCACGACCGCTCGCTTAAACGGCTTCGGTGTTCCCTGCAATCCAGAAGGAATAGACGAACAATAGGAATCAATTATTATAATATAAGTATATAGGTAATAATGACATTAATAAGCATAATTCAATTAATAATCTAATTGACCTAATAATAATAATAATGAAACCTAACTATCCATATACAATTCTAAATTAAATTTAATGTTCACTAAAAACTGCACGTGAAGTGTAATGTTGTAATTGAACATATATAACAAACGCCGTATTGTATTGTTCGTTATGCAGCTCACAAATATAGTGCACGATAACCTAGACAGAACAGTGAAAGAGGACGTAAAGAGTTATGAGACTTTACTGTAACGGCAGAGTTCGACGAGCTATTTGTCTAATCATAACAATAAAGTCGCGTGCGCTCAACAGTCCTTGTCTTATCCAATATCACAATTGAAAGCTACACTAATTAGTATCAGGTCAGCGATCACATGGTGGAATCTGCCTTTATTCAATCGAAGCTATTGTCTTTCAATGTGGAACGGTTCATGTACAGCTACGTGGCACACATTCTACAATTGGGTGCCGCTAACAATAATATATATATACATATATATATATATATATATATATATATATATATGTTATGGCTAACTGCTGTAACTCTAGGGGGAGAAAGACTAACATTTCGTTGACGTAAAACAGAGGTTTCAATACCGTTGAAAAAAGAAAGCGAGATCGTCTTCTGAAACCACCTCAGACATCAGCCTTATTCGCCCCGTCGTGTTGTGACCTACAAAACGAAGTCAACGCGGAGAAGGAGGCGGAAGATATGGGCTCAATCCGACTTTCAAATTGATCCCAAAGACAACCAACCGGAGGTGCCCAACGGGAAAGGATTCCAGAGACTGGTAGCGGCCTCAAGAGACCATATCCATCTTGGTAGAGAAACGAAGATTTCCTAAATGTACAGTGCGGGCAGAATCGCCCTTTGGATCTGTCCGTAGACGTGACCCGCAAGTGCCTCTAAAGTTCGAACAGCGGCCCTGTATTTGGACATATATTTTTGACTAGTCCATGTGCTGTCGTGGTATCGGGTCAGGCTTAGGCATTTACACAAATTCACTGTGTTACTACCCAAAAAATCCGATATATATACTGGAACGAATACGATGCAAAACCGGGCCCCATGCCGCCATGACCAGCTTGATGGGCCAATCACCGTTCGTTCGGGCTTAAACTCTTGAGCGCACTAGGCAGACTTGTCCAACAGGTAACTCACTGAACTGCTTGACAGCTATGATATATAATGAATAAAGAAATTGTCGGGTATGTAAAGCTGCGAGCGAGCTAACATATAGTGATTGGCAATATATGCGTAACGCCGAATACAATCTGACGTTCACGTTAGCCGTCACAAGTCAACCAGCTCATCTGAGTTAGCTAGATATTATCTTCAACGGATGAATGTGTTTGCTCCTTATGGAACTTTCATGGCAACTCATACATATGACTGTGCACCTAAAACTCGAAAAAGTACTGATCCGATCTAAGGTTAGTAACTGGCTAAAGACAAGCCTGATGACCAACAAAGTTGGCTACCATAGAAGCGGCTTCCGTTACATCTACCGTAGCGGCGCAAAACACCACAAAAATAATGCATCGTAAAAAGCAACAACGACATCTCCCGCAAGTCGTTGTTAAAATCACGCTCGCACTGGGCAGCTGCTATTACGTGAGAAATAAATTTCTGGACATAATCGGCCAGCGGAGGCCTTCGGATTTCCGATAGTAAATCCTCGGCCATAGTCAATAGTGGTCCCCTTACCGTTCGCTCCAAGATTCCCTCTCAACTTCTTTACACAGGAGCTCGCAACGGAACAACAAATAAAAAATATAGACCACACTAGAAATAACGCCCCCGTGGTAGCTGTTGGTGGTACCGCTGCTGTGCCGGTTATGCGGTGTTGTGTCGACCAGCTGTCGTCGTTAAAATGTAGTCCATGCATATACATCAGAGATGGTAAAGCAAAAACTCTCGGCTAACTTCTAATTATCGCTTCAATCAGCTTCGCAGTTAATAGACGCTCGTCTATGACTTCAATCTTGCGGCCAACTGATCATGTATTTATCGTTAATTTCATTCCCTTTTAATATTTGTTAACTACGCGATATATTTTAACCAGTGCGAGTATCATGACACTGTCCACATGTAATATCATAAGATCAATGCAAATACTAGTGAGGCTTATTAAAATTGTTATTATATAAGGCGCATGCTTTTATTTCATATGACTGTGTACCTTAACATGTAAAATAAATAGAGAAGGATATTGGGGATGGGTTCCGGGCGCGACCGTCTCGATCGAGACGAAGGTATTGCACCCCTCTGCACAGCAAGGGAAAGGCGTTGCAGAAGGAAACACTCCGCGCGCGCTTATTCCCGGTTGTCCGGATCAGCCTGTGGTAGATTCGTTCGAGGAAATTGGCAGTGAGGAAGCCGTGGCGGTGGCGGCCTAGGGTTTTGAACGTCAGGGGGGAAAAGATGTGAGTTGCCTGGAGGGCGGCGTACTTCCGTAGCTTGGCCTGCTCCAGCCACCACATGACTGTAGGTGGTTGCACAGTGGCTGATATTATAGGGTGCTAGAGTCTCAACCTCCGTGCCGTCCCAAACGAGGCGCTGGGAAGCGGGCGAGGGTGACGCCGTCAGGGCGGCGCCCGTCCGCAGCTTTAAGGCCTTGCGGCTCCCTTGTGCAGGGAATACTTGCACAGCAGAGGGCCCACACGAGCGTGTCATTAAGCATCGTGTGACGCGACTGGCGGCTGGCGCTGCAATCGCATGATAGGCCGTGGTGGCCATTCGCTGCGAGAGGATCCCCGCAACGGCCGCAGCGATGGGCCACAACCACAAGGGCCCCGAGGCGGGAGGGAGTCCCGCAAATCCTGCTGGAGGACATCAGACCATACCCGCTGTCAGCGCTGTTTGTCCAGAGAGACCCGGGTGCGAATGCCTGTCTGGTCAACGCCACCCTCATGGGAAACGGAGGAGTGCGAGAGAACGTCGGGGTAGAGGAGCATGACGATGACCATGTCGGCAACCGGCGTGAGTGAGGCCACGTAACAAATGTCAGCCAAGCGATGAACACTGGGGATGCCAAGGGTACCGAAGCGGACTGGCAGAGTAGCCTGCGACGCTGGCTCCTGGCGAAGCTGGTGGTTGAGGATCGTCCCTACCAAGCCACGCGCAGGTGGCCTTCAGCATCGGTGTTAGTAGCGAACGGCTTTAGCCCTTACAACGACAAGTAACCGTTTTGTAGCCGCTGTACATCCGGTCCAATCTTGACTGATCTATTAACTTGACCTGCTCCTATGCATTACGAAGGCCGACATTAGCTTATAGCGTGTACGAATCCGGCAAGCGGATACGTTAGATCGACTACAGAAATGATCCTGTGAAGTACGATCTTTCCAACCGACAAACAATAACGGGGTCACTGTAATGTTCTGTTGAGTTTTCATAGCAGCTTCTTGAGCAGCTTGAATATACCGAAGGTAAGATATGCTTTTGAACAAGATCCGGTTCAGAATAGCAGCAGTGGTCCATCGCCTCTTGTCGTCAGCCACCACTCCTCAAGTCCGGGAGTGACATAGGAGAAAAAAATATTTGTTAATTCATGGCTTCCATCCCCCAAAGAAACCAGCTAGCGAGTGCTCTCGTTTAAAGTGTCCTTGAACGAACTTGCAGGGTTTACGTGTCAACTAATTCATCTTGTTGATCAGAGGACCTCGATAACGACAGAGATTGTAATCATTGCCTATGGCGCCCCCGCGATTTCGGCTCGTTTACTGAGCTCTCGGTTTGGTCGAGCCAGTCAGTGACCAATAAAATCTTTGTTTCTACTAGAGTAGTTTCTAGTAATTAGATTAGTTACATCCTACTAAATAGTACAATAGTTATTCAATAGGTGCGTATCACTAAAACGACCGATGAGGGTTAGACTAATCGGGCAATTCAGTTGCAACAATCAGATACGTCATCTGCGTGCTTGACACTCCCTGTTTTCTTGACTCGTGTTGAAGCTGGGCTTTTGTTCACCCGTAGCACACTGATCCGCAGATTCATTTAGTGATTGAACTAGCTACGAATTGGCAACAAGTGATGACTTGGTTTGCACGGAAGCAATAGCAAAACATAAATATAGCTATGTCATCGTATGAGAGATAATTCGTGTAGTCGTTAGGCAAAAAAGCCACATACGATCAACTGATTAAGCAATAAGACACCAATATTTATGTAAGACTCTTGGGCACACATGTTTCTATGGCAGTATTGTTTAAATTGCAAATAGCCTATTGAGTGCCGCCCATCGAAATATTCGATGATTATACGTAGATATGTCATTCTTAGGAACCCAGTTACCATAAGGAGTTCTTGTCATCCTCAAATCCGACAAAAACACAGACAGATTAGGAGCCATCTTTTAAAAGATACTAGATTACTTCTGCAGTGTATTGCCAGTCTTGTATTGTATTTCGTATCAACGTACGACTGGCAAAATTTCCATTTTCTATTGTAACATTACTAAACAACTCATGGTCCAAAAACACCACTACGGGGCGCTTCGGACGACAGCAAAACAATAAGCATAGATAGAAGAAATGAATACTTGTTCTCCGTACATCAAATCCAGGCTGGAACGTCCAGATGAACTCAGTCTTTATCAGTAAATCCTCGGGCTTCCACACCATTGTGTAACATTAAGGTGAAGACTGCGCGCTAGAGATCAACGTACACTCTCTATACACATATACGGAAATGAACCGCTCAGAAACACACTGGAAGACAAATCATTTCGCGTCGACATGCACTGCACTAATTATCCCTGTGTAATAATTTCATTCACTGTGCACCTAAACGGCGACTCACTCTCCGAACGTGATTTTTGTTCACTATGGAGCGGTCTCTTCATGAAGGTATCAATCACTCAATCAATCGGTGTTTAGACATGAAGATCACAAATCCTCGATGCCTAGTTGGACAACGCAACTTGACTTGACTGCCAGCGGAACCCCTCCTGCTCGCGTGCGTGTTTCGAGCCGAAAACTGCTCAATAGTGCTGCCTATAGATAGAATACATATTGTCTTCCACCAGTTTCAATCATCTCCAACCAAATCGAAGACACCCTTGGAGGCTAACGACCGAATTAGCAACCGTTCAGTTCACAATTGAACACCTTGCGAAGGTGACAAGAGGCCCTTGTCTTCGTGCGCATCCACCACCCTGAACGTCCTATGTGCAATGTAACCACCAATGCGCCAGCGTCGAACTATTCGCTGATTGTGGCTTTTCGCAACCACAAATGATCCACGGCAGAAGGAGTTACGCCAACTGGAGAGTTACTGGAGAGGCCACCGTTGCGTTCTACCACAGCGATTGTATATGATCGTGCTACTGTCGATGACGAAGACGTTCGTTGAATATTGCGTTAGTTGCAGCGCGGGTCACAGCGCGAGCTCCCGACGTTACCGGCCTGTGGCTGATGTTGGCCCCTGGTGAGGCCGTTGAAGCAAGTAAGCACGCAAGTCATCCAGCCAGCCGCCAGTCGTTGGTGGTTCTCCCTCGCCGCCGCGCACCGAACAGGGGAGGGACCCGGGAGCGACCCACGTGCAAAGCAGCCAACAACAATGGATAAGTCGAACGGTGGTTGAGCTGACGACGGATGCCAGGACGAGACAACCATAGCAGCAATACATGTATGCGTCCGTGAGTATGCTCAAGTAGACTTCAACAACAACAACAACAACCGCTGCTACAACCACCACTGGAATTACAACTGATCAACGATTGCTCCGGCTAAGCACGAAGGGCGAAGCGGGTGCCAGTAGCTGAACGGGGTGTACGGGAATATTCTCAGGATTGGCCGGCAGATAACGAAGGATTGCTATGGCAAGAACAACCATTAGACTCGTTGAGGCTGCTAACGGCCATCGTTTGTTTCACAAATGAACATGATGATGCGTATTGTATCAATATGCACATTATATATATGCACAGTGCAATTCACGTGCCCGCGGTAGAAATGCGTTCGACTTCGGAACATCGATTAGTGTTCACGGGGTGAGGATGTCGACATCGAACGACAAATTATCAGAGGTGTTGAAACTGTGTGTTGGCTTTATGTCACTTGAACGATGAGTGCTTAACAACGTTAACGGGGACGTTTTAGCTAAAGCTTCACTTACCATCACCGGCTAATGATTTGTGCAGAGAAGCTAAATGAGAAGAATTTGCTCGGTTTGACCCAGGCAGATAGTTGTTCCTCGCTCTGTTGGTTCATCCGTTTTACGGAGGACATGACCGAATCGAAGAACACTCTATCAGAGGGTTGTAACAGCCGAAGTTAGCCAAGACTTCGATCTTAGAATTTTGGAAGCCAACCAATCTTTAGGATGGCTCCCTAGAAAAATAGAGAACCTCTCACACAATCGACATAACCAGCGAACGTCTCCCCATAACAGATAGCCGGCTTAATTTCAGGCTCAGCATAAATGTTCACATAAAGGAAATGAATTCAAGCAGACTTCATTGTACGTCAAGAGCGACTCGCACGAGCGACAGCTCTTTTTGACACTTTGCAATTGTTGGCCAAATGCTGCTCGGCACGCCTACACGTACAGACACGTGGACATTCTGTTGTTGCTATTCTGTTTGCTATTGTTGTTGTTGGCTATTCTGTTGTTGTTGTTGTTGTTGTTATTCGCGAAAGCAGACCATCATCAGTAACAACAGGCAATCCCAGACAATCAAACAAACGCAGACTAACCGCTCGTATAAAAATGTCCAACTGTCTAGAACTTTGGCTTTTCGTGGAAAAAGGCTACATGGAAGAAATGTCCACCATCTTAACAGAAAGACAGGTGCAGAATGAGGGCACACCAGTTTCTAGGATGAGCACCGAAACGAAGGTCTCGTATGTCGAGTTATACAAATGCTGTACAAGCGGCATACAAGCGTCTCTATACAAATGCAGAGGCTACATTCGTGTCTCGGTTTGATGTGACGACTGCAGTGATGACGATGATGATGATGTGGACTAAAAAAAAATCCACTTCGAGCCATCAACGAATCAATCCACTAACTCCACTGTCTATTGTCCAGTGCGCGTTTGAACCCCATTGGTGACGGCTCACGGCAGAGCCAAACGACTCGCCACCACGGTGATAATGCTGGCGGTAGCGGCTGCAGTGTCACATCCCACTGACGGCAGATCTCGGCGTTTGTAAAAAAAAAACGTTTCCAGGAGAACAGATTCTGAAGACAAGCGTCAACCAGCCAACGCCTCCAAGAACTCTCACAGGGACGCACTGACTGACGGGCGGATACACAGACCGATAGATGGACATATCGAAGTGACAGATAGGTCATGAAACAAACAAACAGATTCGGTTGACTAGCATACGTACAACCATGGATATAACAACTCCGATAGAGTCGAAGGTAAAGACGCTCCATCCAATAACTGTCGCGGAATCCGGCGACCACCCTGGTTGTTCTGCCTCCTGTTCAGAGGGAGAAGTCGGGACAGAGAGACGGGCGAACATTTCCACGAGGAGAATTCCGCTAACGACATTAGCTATCCTTCGCTTCCTTCTTCCTCTTCTTCGATGTAGACACTATATTCCTCGCGGCGTTGGGAACGGGAGTCACCTCGAAATGTGACCTCTTGAAACCCAACCTTAGGAGCACCGAGAGAGGCACACACAACTCGGCAAAGTCTGTTGCTTGTCACTAGGTCGCCCGCAAGTTGACATCGACCTTTCACTAGTTTCCTCTTGCTAAAGGAACTCTGGGTCTACACTTTACCAGTAGGAAGGAACTAACACTACTACTAGTTGAGGTATGTGAAGCCATTGCTAGGAATGAGTGAAACAGTTAGAGGAGATTAGCAGGCAAATTTGATTAGCGTAGACACACGCCAACGGAAAGTGCTACTATATCGGGGATTTCCCCGACAATACGAAGTGCTACTACACCGCAAACTTGACCCGTTCGACAATTCAGAGGTAAGTCGTTTATTCATCAGGGGACGAGAACAGAGAACATTGTGTTATGCCTTTTCCTAGGGTTCGAGGGCAAATGTAATATATAAATATATATATATATATATATATATATATATATATATAAAGCTTCCTCAAACCGCCTCTGGCTCATCTGCGAGCTCTTCAAAGATTAGATTCAAGACTTGACTTGTGAAGGCAATGTTTACGAATACACGGTACCCTTCTAAAACTGAATGATCTATATCTGTTTATATGTACACTTCTATTCGCGAGGGTACACACATATACATTTATATTTACATATTGTCTAGTGCACAGGCTATTATTACTCAAGTTGAGTGATTAAATAGAGATAGCCTGATGTGTTCGAAAGCTAGCCGGTACACTCGTTTCGCCATTAGACGACTCATGCCATGTGAGCGATTAAGGACGCATTTTCAAAAATGCGACGAGATTCAATTCACCCCAAATTACGATGCAGTTTATTGAATAGCGTATGTTTGGCTATAAAATAGCCATTGGTTGGGGCGAACACAGTACGAGGTTGCTGTCAGCAACATTCGAATACTTTCGAGAGCGAATGGAATCAACATCGATCGATGATCCACCCATAGCAAATATTTAACTTTTGTTTTTGTTCAATCAACGTAACCACGATAAGTTTCAATTTTCCCCCATTTCTTCTACCTTGAATCGGATAACAATTAGTGAGAATTGTCGACAACTTACGTTATTCTGTTGACTGTTGGCGTGCTTCGGGGGCGGTGGAGGCGGCGGGCCATCATCGTCGGTGTCTTCAAGACTTTGCTTTTTGATGAACTTCGCTTTGGCTCCTGCGGCCGTATCCTTGATATTGTGCTCGTAAAAATCGAGCGCCTGGGCAACCGCCTGCGGATTGAGTTGTTGCTCATTTTTTGAGATGTTGGCTTCACGCAAAAGGCGCACCCACTCGGGGGGAAGGCCCTCAACAGCTCCTGACGCGGGATTGAGTTTCACGTGAATGTCGTGCGACACCTAGACAGAGAAAATGCAAACAGACGCATCTATTAGATACAAATATGATTAGATATGTAAATCTCTCTCTTTCTCTCTCTCTCTCTCTCTTTATATATATATAATGATTGAACACAACACTGCTGCAAACTCAACGGGGCATTCAGTAAACACTCATTATTTGGATACTTAGAGTGAGACTAGTCGTATAACGTATGACCCTGTCATCTGAAACAAACAATTCGCTCTATTTCGATAGACTACCGTAATGAGAAATGCTAAGAAATATGATGACGACGATCGTATTGCACAAAAGTGAAACCGCCTAAGAATGATGTCGATCACAATTACGACGAATACAATGTCGTATAAAGTATAACGATGAAGTGAATACAGCGGATGTAGGTCAACTAATTTTCCCTTTATGCGCCTTCATTTAGTCATCATCATCATCATCAGCACCATCACCATTGTGATTATGATGATGAGGATGATTGCCAACGTCATAAAGGACGTCGCCAAACAAAAACGTAAAAATACGCGGGAGCGACGACAGGCTTGCGGATGGGGTTTGAACCTAATCGGAAAAAGGGAACTCCGCTTCTATAGCTTCATTGCTCCCCTGCCATCTTATCCCAGCTCGATTCATTAAGTTCCATAGCCGGCCATGGAACGTAATGGACGACCAACAACAGCCTTACATCCACCACTGGCTGTCGACGCCGGCGGCGGCTTGCGCGCACACGGGAATAAACCATCCGAGGTCCGCATGGAGAGAGTGGGACAGTGTAAAAAATAATAATGGCTGCTACTGCTACTATCTTTGCCTGTGCAAAATGCCACCAACGGACAGCAAAGCAACAAGCAGATAAACAAAATTGATAAACACGGCTTATTATTGTTTTTGTCATTTTGTTCTACTGTTGTTGTTGTCGCTGCTGCTGCTTTTTGGTTTGTGTTCGACTCAACCAGTTGAAAATGGGCGAACACGAAGGCCTGCTGCGAGGTGGTTTTCGAATCCCCCTTGAAAGAATGAGGGGGAAAATTTGACCAATGATTGTCGCTGCCGTATTAGAAATTCGTAGACGGCCTTTGGATCATGGATGGCATCGGTCAGATTGATCGTTGCCAACGAAAGGATTAGCTGCATTTCTCGGTGGGAGTTCTTCTTTTCCTATAGCAAACGCTTACTGTTGGCTATCAATAAGTTCGGCCAGTGACAGATACCACAAGATGTTTGGAATCAAGTACAATTTTTCATTTCTGAGTCACACAACAAAGAAGAATTTCTAAGATGACGATCAAAGTTCAAGTGACAAACGCCGTTCACTATTTGTTCTACGCGTCCGGTGAACTGACTGACCAGCCGATTCGTCGATTAGTATTTGAAGGGGGAGAGAGAGAGAGAGAGAGAGAGACAGAGCATCGGAAAAGCAAAGTTATGAATCTAACCACGACGAGTCCGGTGAGCAAACTTGAATAAAACCAACATTTTATTAATAAAATAATAAAAGCGTCGGATAGACTAAGAAAACACAAACTGAAACCACTGACAAAAACGACGCGTGACCACCCAGAACAGCGGTTAGATGTACGAAGAGATCGAGTGGAATATTTCTCTCTCACTCTCCTTGAGAAACAAGGCTAAAATGTATATAATTCTTGTACGTTTTCAGGCTATACTGCTCGATTGCTGCTTGTGAGGTTATATTTGATATATGTACTTCTTATGAGCGCTGGTGTGTTTAACAGATGGCGTAGAACGAAATTCCTATTGTCAGGTTTCATCTTTGTGCTACTTGAGCGAACAAGATCGTGTGTTGGCATGCTGCGAAATATGAATATGTTGCTTTGCCTGTTAAAAGATATCTGCCAACCGTCAGATATGAATTACGTTTACTGTTGGGTGGCAACTCAACCAAAAGCAGTGGCCTATTTCGCTCAGGTCTGTTTGGAGTGGCCGATATCGACGTAGGCGGACATTCGACGGCGAAACCGAATCGCATCAGGTTCGAGTGAAACACCATGAAACGCGAAATGCCCACCTCGGTGCAAAACGCTATATTCTCTAGTAGATCAGAGAGCACGGACCATCGACAGCTAAATGCATATAGTGTTTGTTTTCGAGATGTTTGAATCATTTCGCGGTAAACTTTTTCTTTTTTCCTAAGAGGTTAAAGGTAAATCGTGCATAGACACCAGGCTTCACAGCTGAGCTATTTGCCTGGTAGGATCAGACTCTCACTGACTAAACCCAGAAGCGATTTTGACGGTTGGGGCACTGGCCGGGAAATTGTTAAAAGTATTACTTCAGTCAGTGCTTCGCAGTAAACTTACTGCTGTCGCAATGTCGAACAAGTGAAACGAGTGTGCCACCCCTAAAACTTGGTTGGTTTGGGACGCTAATTAGAGTAGACCTTTTCAGGCAAAGTACGTGGTTCGAAATTAGAAAAAAATCATTCGAACCATTCATTCATGCCTTGGTTCGTGTCGTTTCTCTTCAATCGATTAATAATTAAAAATAATTAATGAATGCTCGTAACGACGAAGCATTCCCATACTTGTTGTGCTGCAAGTCATTCCAATGGCGAGCGCCTCAACGGTTGAAAAGTGTTCATAGATTAATTAATTAATTACCTTGTACGGCGTCGAGATCGAGATGACATCTTCTCCTCCATTGCTTGCACTGTTCTTCTTGTTGCCGTTTGATGATGACGATGACGACGATGACGAGTTGATCCCTAACTTCGAAAGTAAATTGTTCATCGTGGCTGAAAAACATTCACAGCAGCAACAGAATCGGAACGGGTTAAAAGTTAGACGAGGCCAGTAATCACATCGGGACAAGTTAGTGAACAAGTAAAGAATTAAATATTAGATGCAGCTCTCGCTTCGTTTTTTTTTTATTGAATTGAAAACTCTACGCATGTCACTACGTAGGTGTTTGGTACCCTGTGTCGTTCAACTATGTGTCCAATTCACTGATTAATAAATGAGTGCAAATCAAATGACGACAGGCATCGACTATTGTCGTTACACGCGTCGTCTTTATAACCGTTTAACAACATCTACTGGCTGCCGAATGGCTCTACGGTGTGAGCCGTAGCGAAGGCAAATTTGTTGACACGGATAAAGTGCCAGCTGTCGGTTTGTCGCAACCACCTCTCCATCAGCTATCGCCGCTTTACAATATGAGAAATGGCATTGGCAAGGAACGCCACCGCATAATTTCGACAATGGAAATGATGTTCCTCTGGATATTCACAGCTGACTGAAAGCGGACCGAAATTCAAATAAACTGCGACCAGAAGCGATTCATGGTCTCGAGTAGCAATCCTTGTTGCATCATTGTTACTTAGATCAGCACCGAGAGATTTATATTGAAGTCACAATTTGAAACGTAGCGCGTAACACCTCAACTTGATGTTTACTATTCGGTAAAGATACCTCAGCACATATAGACATACATGTTTAAGTACGTCTATAGTTCACAGACGTTTCATCGAAGCAGCCAGAGTTCCTGCGGGTCGACACAAAACGGATGACTCACTTCTCTCTAATCTGTTATTGATTAATTAAACTTCACAGCGATCGCCGCCGCGGTCACAGCAACATATCACCACTGCATCAGGTCTCTGCTCACTATGTCCGTTCGTGCAGGATAATTCGTATGTAGAATTATACACACGCAAACGGTATCCACCGACGAAGTTATCTCAATTTTCTTCACGTCACTGCACTTGATGTGTCATCGTTCTCGTGCGATCCTGTATTTCATTGATTCGCTTGAAGTTTACTACTAAAAAGAACCTCCTCGTTTAGTTCAATTCAACTGAGGTCAATTTCGTGCGAATCGTCACTTCGTCGTCCTTTTCTGTCGGTGGCTCTGTCTCTCCCCCGCTCGGAGTACCCCCTCGCTTAAAGGCATCCCCACCGACACGCAGCAGCACAAAGTAACTGCAGCAGATCAACAGTGACTGACTGATTGTTCGTTGCCTGAATGAATGAATGGATTGATGATGTCAGTGAACGGCCGCTGATTCCTCTGTCCAGAGGTGCAACTCAGATGACGGCATTTGTTTGTATATATATGGTAGCCAATGGTGTCATCATCGTCCGTCGCAATGGTGTCATTATCAACGGGAGCGAGCGGCAAACATTCCCGTACGATTATTTCAGCAGGCATGAACGGATCGAGATATGGCAGAGTTGATGCTGCTGGCGGTCAGCTGAGTTGAGTATATTGAAAATATGGCTGCTTATTTGGACGTTCTGCTGGGTTTACTTTTCAAATGTGTCACACCCAAATGATTCTTCTACAAGATATTGCTCTCATGGTCATCGTCAGCAGGACGCGGCTCTACGCTAAAATGACAAATTAACATGATTGAATTCTTATTCTTCTTCTTCTTAAGGAACACGTTCGGAACGATGATATTAGGTCAACATGTCAAAATCTGCCTGACTGTGCCACGTGCGTTTACATGTGTCCTGCAACTGAATCGCAACTTGCTCCCTTCGTACCAATATTCAATTGTAAATTAATAATATAAGACAAAATTATATTGCACTGTAATGGATACTTGTAACAAATGACACGATATATGATACCACACAGTATTACTATAGGCACCACAGCATCCCGCGAGTGAATGCACTACCGCGAACTGGCTACATACGATTCATGTTTGTTTCCAATGACAGGGACAGGCATACGAATATACTCAAAAGTATCTAATATAGGTTATATCCTATGGAACGAACGAGTTTCTTGTGAAAACCAGATGGGTCAAGTCGCTGCGAGTGGTTCACAAAACACAGCACATTCACGGTCGCACTCAATGAAGTCACTATATTCACTTCACTTATTAACTGTACGTTCGATTATCAACCTAAACAACACGCTCACAGTCGCCATTCGCTGATCGAGCGTGAATGCCGCTGGCCACACGTATTTTGATCCTTCTGTGCAGTGTGCCTTGCCGATTGTGTGCTGAGCGACACAACCAATCTTACATCGACGCACCTCACTGCAGAGCCACTGACATTGAACTTCAGCGTTGAACTTCAGCCACTCACGCTGGCCTGATCGACAAGCCCTCTCCTGCACCGGCTGTCATTCGCACTGAGTTTCGAGTTGGCACCACTGTTACAACTACCACAGACAGCTATGCAAGAAGTCAGCCAGCTCTCTCTCTCTCTCTTTCTCTTTTTCGCCAATCGCAGCGCGGCAAACGCACTACCTACGAGTGTAGCTTCCGGTGACGAGTGAGTTCTGGCCGACAGCCACCCTACGGCTCTCTATTGCCTCTTTCCTGGCGCGTTCCGCTTCCAGGCGCCCTTCGAAGAACTACAGTAGAGTCCCACCTCGTAGCAGGAGCTGGCGGCGGCGGCGGCGGCTGCCGCTTGAAGGCGATGCAGCCAATAGGTTAGGTTGTTCGTGGCCTGCAGCACTCGTTGCTGGGCCCTCTCCCCGAAAAAGCATTGACGTCACGTTTACCTTCTTCGTTCGCTGTCTCACAACGAGACTGCACCTACGGTACCCTGGCGAACGGTGGCCATACCATCGAGTTCGTAGTGGCCGTCTGGCAGGCCACTCTGGCCACGGTCAAGCAACCATCATCAAGAAGGACTAAAGTAACAACCGAGAGCACGAACAGCAACAGTAGCCGCCTGATGGCCGCGATCACATCGCTGGCTGCAACCAGATACCCCGAACACACGCCGGCTACGAATCAAGTAGTCAGTCGATCGGTCGGTCGGGCAAGCAAGCGAAATGACGCGTATCCTGCCCCAGCCAAACAGTGACTTCAATCACTCAGTTAGTTACTCGTGACGGGTCTGTCCGATCCGATCCGCTCTCCCTAACGCCGAAGCAGAGCAGGAGAGTGTCGTAACCAACTCAACAGGTAGGTCTGCCCGATCGGTCGACCGGCTGGTCCCTTCTCCCGTTTCCTTACCTCTCCAGGAAATAACAGACGCAACAAGACGCCAATGAGCGAACACCTACAGAACAGAACCCGTTAATGCCGTCAACGAGAGGCATGTTAATGCTGACGATGGTCAGGCAGATGATGATGATGACGATTACCGAGGGTGGTAAAGACCACACCCATCCACGTCCACGGCGAGATTCGATACCAACACAACACGCCAGCCTAATACCACCCACCAATAAGGCAATGGCAAATCAACGACGGCAAGAGGCAGCTATTACGTACTGGACTCGACCAGAGAGCCTAAGCTGGCCTATGGACAAGGCAGGCCAATGCGAGTCGGACTGACTCTATGTCCTATCCCGGTTTTTCCTTCTTGGTGATGGTGGTGGTTGTGGTGGTTACGTAACGACGTCAGCAGTAGACGTGGCATTGATGGTGGCGCCGCTCGCTGGGCTAAACATCTCGGCCGCTGTTGGCACTCCGCGCGCAGTGGCAGCATGACATGTTCCTACAAACTGGTGGACCTACGCGTGTGTCAGTGAGAAGCATACTGTTGCGAATTGTTTCATATGTGTATGTGTAACGATAACAGGTCGGAATAATGGTAGATTGATTGAATGGGATGAGTGATTACCTAGTAGGTAAATCAAAGTCACGATATATGACGGACTGCAACAGTCAAGCCTGGCTCAAGCTGTTCATTGACAACGCTGAAGTTTGTGGCACACGAGGCCTAATACACACGTGCAAACAAAACACATAAACAAATCAACCTACACACACACACACACACACAAGCAAAGTTGGCGACGGTGGCAAGTACCGGAAAATACGTCGAGAAATCCGCAAGGGGAAAACGTCCATTTGCTGTCTATTCATATGCCAAGTAACTGGGAAGCTGAACGCGGGGAAGAGTTGCATATATTATTATGAAAAGCTGATCTAATCTTCACTTAGGCTAGCCCTCCTGCTAATGGACTCGTCAGTAGGATTGGATGCAGCGAAATGGGCGACCCAGCCAATGAATGCTGAGTGTCATCACATCAGCGGCCAGGGACTTCGTGCCGTTCGTATACTACCCCCACAGCCTCCCGGGCACCTCAGTCATTTACAGCGAAAATGGTTCCGTTGGCTGGCCCAACTTTAACTGAATGGGTATGCCACAACCAGGACGGTGATATTGTACGAACGCCCGCATGATATGTCGCCGAATGATGAATTCCCTGGATAAACTATTATTATTACTACGGATAGGTGATGATTAGACGCTGAAGGTTAGGAATTGTCTCTTGACGCTTACTTCCTGGGAATAGTTACATGATAGATACTTCGCTGACATGTTAGTCAAATGGTGAACAAAGTCTACCATATAATAACTTGAGATCTCAAATTATAATAATAGTAATGATTATTATTATTATGCTATTATTATTATTATTATTATTATTATTAATTATGAGAAGTGCAAACACAGGATAGGTCGCGCAAACTGTGTAGCGATCTTGAAGCCACCGGCCTAACGCTCATAACTAGTATTTTTATTAAAGCTTCATGGCTATAAACTCACTACTGTGCTAGTGGCGAACGAGAAATGAACTTCACCGTGGGACCGAATTAGCTATTGTTACCAAACAGCCGGACTAGTTGATATGGAAACGAACATAATTTGGCCACGGGGCCAATTAGAGAAGATCTTCAATTCCTTTGTACAGCAATTTTAGATTGAGTGGTAAGTAAAAATCGTAAATTTACCCAATTTAAATTGCTGTATCTATTGAGCAAATGAAGAGATCTTCATATGGTGTCGCTAACTTTTTTATGATCCTCGCCCATCGATCAGGCAGCATGTTGATCCCGTGGCGTGAAAACATCTCGTCATGGAAGACGATCCAGCCAATTTCGGACCTCGGCTCCTGTCCTGAAGGGTTAGCCCCGCAGGCCGCACTCTATAGACTTGAATCGGATGGTAATCTCATGGACCAATATCAGGCCTCATGCTGTCCTTTCCCCCTCCACGGCTGTTTGCTATCAATCTCTAGGCTTACTTGGCTGAATTTTCTCGTGTTACGGTCCGCCTTAACCCTTCCATCAGGTTTTGCCCGTTCACAATAAAGCACTTCCTACTGATTCCACCGAATGCATAACACTGCCTTATGCTCGGTCTATCCACTCATTTCTGCATTGAGGATAATCGTAGAGTATCTATATATTTATCATCTCCCGTAACATTCTTGCATGGAAAACTCTTCCTTGTTTGCCCAGCAACTGAATGGTCAGACGGACGCCAATGGCGTCTTCATTGAATTCATGTGGCAGACCCACGGTCCTTCGTTTAGCACCTATCGTAGCTCATCTAGACGAACCACTGTAGTTGACCACTCCCAACTGAGAAGCCCGGAACCCACCCGCTGTGGCTGGGCGGGGGGGTTCCCCCCAGGGGAGGAACTGAGAGATAGGACATGGTTGGAATGAACAGCCGGTCCCTGCAAGGCACTGACTGAAGTAATACTTTTAACAATTTCCCGGTCAGCGCCCCAAGTCAAAATCGGTTCTGGGTTTAGTCAGAAAGAGTCTGACACTACCAGGCAAATACCTCAGCTGTGAAGCCTGGTGTCCATGAAGGATTTACCCATAACCTCTATGAAAAAAAACGGAGAAGCAACCCTCTCCCACTGGCTGGGCCTCCATTCTCATTCAAGAGATTTAGCAATTCGTCGTCGTCGTCTGACTCTCATCGACGTCGGGAACGTTCGTTGCACTGAAACCATTTTCGACACACCCTTAGCTGACACGACAAATTTACTAATAAAAATACTACTACACACACACACAAATAAAATCGTGATGATCACAGGATCACCTTTTCCAGCACGAAATAATGAAGAAGACCGAGATGCATGTTTTGGTCTCGGCATTCGATCCCTTGGGCCACTGCAACGAATGCACCCAGCAAACATATAAACTATAACGTCTAATGTGGAATTGATGCCTAAAAAACCAACCAAATTTGAAACTCATAGAGCTCGTATTAATGAAACTACACAAAATATGGCCAAAACTACTTACAGACAGGTTCAAATTCTAGCCTTGCATTGATCCCAAAGCATACTGCACCAGCGTTTTCCATTGAATATCAACCTCTCACTTAATCAACCTTGTTCTTCGAGAGGAAACTTATAGAACATAGACTCAGCCTCACACACACTTTTGCACATCACAGGCTCATTAGGTAATTTTAAATCTTTGGTTGAAAAACTGCACTCGTTTCTAAAATACGAAAAGAATATGTACTATACTGTTATAGATAGGTAGAGACTCATTGTGGCGCCGTACTTCGAAATTCCCCCTAGGATCCGTAGAAAATTAATATTGTAGTCTGAAATAGCAAGAAAAACTGTTCCGGGCCACTCCCCAAGCCCGCGAAGTCCAACGTTAATTACGCAAGTGTCCCACACTTTTCCCCGTTAGCCACAATAAGTAATAAAATAAGCTGCACTCAGGAAAAAACAATTTTCTTCGGTCAAATGTATCATTATCACCAAACAACAAAATTCACAATCTTGGATCCCCTCAATCTCCATTCGACTTCGTTTTAAATTAACTCTACAAAGTACCAAATGCACCCAATGACCTGTCAACTCATCACCTTCGAGTAACTTCCAGGACAACAACACATGAGAGTTACCATGTGAGCTATGGCCCCGCAAGAAACAGCGGTGCACATCGGTCTCATTAACGAAACCAATAAATACATTTGGGCCCGGTTATAGTCCCGTTAATGATAATCCGATACGATACTCAACAACAGCCCGACGATTAGAATCACTATCAAATGGTGCAACCCAGTCGGATAATAACTGTTGATTAATAGTCGACTATAATAAGAGAGCATCCAATCATGTTCCAATCCTCCAATGTTCCCACCTGTCATCGACACGCAAGATCGAAGCGCTCGGTGTCGCCCGAAATAGGTTAGATCTTTCCCCCAATGAAGGACTCATGTTTGGAGTTAGTTCACCATAGGCTTTAGTTAAGTTTCTGTCTGGCGTTGTTTTATAGTGTCTGTCATCTCGTAGGGCGAGGCACATAATTGATTCGCACAGCGATTGTAGACGAGGAGAAATCTCAAAATGGCCGCTGCGTGAGCCGCTCGAGCTCTCCAGAAACAGAGAGCCGGCACGATTTATCAGAATACAACATCTGTATATGTATATATATATATATATATATATATATATATATATATATATATATATATATATATATATATATATATATATATATATATATATATATATATATATATATATATATATATATATATATTATACTATAGCATATGATCATGATGGCCACGCCAATCATATGCTACTTACTTCATTCAGAAGCTCGTACGCTTAGTGAAATGAAATGACGAGTTAATCTCACTCTCAGTGTGCCTTTAGTGAGAAGACCACCAACGACTCCAGCAGTAACAGCAGCCGTAGCGATGCCGTCTACGATGACAACAGCAACAACAGCAAGTACATCGACAAGAACGACACCCGACCAACAAGATGATCAGCGGGAGTTAAAATTGCCAAGCGGCATGGTGTCGCGGTCACAATGGCGCTCTGTTGCCATATATATATATGTATAATGTGTGTGTGTGTGTGACACTAGCTGGTGCGGTAAGTGAAACAGCATTGATGCTATGCGGATGCCTTTAACGCCAGCAAGAATTTGTATTTGTCCAGGAGAGCGATGATGATGACAATGACACGGTAACGCGAAACAGCTCAAAAAGCAATATGCTACGGCTGTTACAATAACAACGACTGGTACTCATTTCATTCTTCGGGCAGAATTCTCAGCTGGTCTGCCCCATGTAATGTGGCAGGCCTTGGCTCGGAACCTTTAGGTACTACTTGCACTACTCTGCGCGCAGTCGAGTAGTTATTGCCGACATCAGTTATCTCACGTTTGCCTATACAGGACAAACACGATGACGATGAAACACGTAAATGTCTGCGACACGCGTCTGTCTGCCCGGAATCAGAGAGAGAGGGAGATGCTTGTCTAGACTGACACCCAGGTTAAGCAAATCTGACAGCAACTCCAGCAACAAGGTCGAGAGAGGAGGCGAGAGAACGCGTGTCATCGTATGGAAGCACATTAGAGCTCGAACGGCCCCGAACAAATGAATGCCGATTATCCAATCAAGAGAGGCAACTAGAGCCATTGAACGGCCATTACTAAATGGCTAAGCAGATTTCGCCACTGTCTACTAGTTTACTCCTGCGTGGAACAAAGACATCAAGGAGGCAGCTAAACTCCAATATAAAAACAACTTTCTCAATAGACAAACAGGCAGACGAATGGTTGTGGTAATAATAATAATAATATGAGTTGGCTGCACGCTGCGTACGCATGATAGAACGTATACATTGACAGGGACCTGTGGTGAGCCACGTCGATCTAATTCAACTAGAATACGTTCCTGTTTGGAAAAGTCCCACTTAGCTGTTGGCTCGCCTATTGTTCAACATCTTGGAGCAGTTAGAAATTTACAATCTCTCAACGCCGGTCTTGCGGGAACCTTGCACCCATTGGCCGCCAGTTCATGGCAGGCCGGTTGGTCATTCGTGGAACAGGTCAGATAGTACCTGTGCTACGCATGTATCTGCATGACCACTGATCATCTGGTCTATCAGGTGCAGTATTTACAAGGACCTCTATTCGTTTCGTGTTTCGACAAAGTACAGTAAGTCAGATGGATGAAATCGCAGATTCCGGGTGCTGTCCAGTTGTGTAGTCATACTCACTCAAGTTGACTTGCTATATCTGATTACTGCTAGCGCAAGCTCAAAGTACTTGACAATATTAAGAATCATAATTATCGCCTACACTATCGGCGTTGACCTACGACCTCTATTCGGATCTCATACTAAATATAGCTCAGCTACACATATCACATTATAACATAGGCCAGCGCAGTGCGATGTTTGGAAGTCGGCTTCCTCTCATATCAGCACAAACAGCAACACGTGCAATAATAATCGTTATATATATATATATATATATATATATATGCGAATGATAGCAAGCGACGCAAGTGTCATAAACATAATCTCAGTCGGACAATAGTCTTTGAACATTTGCTACCGCATTTTAGAGTGAATTCACTGTGTCTCGGCTCACGCAAGCGCTGTCAAACTGCTTCAGAAGCACGACTCCAATGGCTATTCGAGGCCGGTCCTTTCGAGAAGATATTTACTAATTCAGCTTAGATATTACATCGACATATATCGGCGATCTAAAGATTTGCGGTAACGATCAGTCTCTCATCTATTATAATATTCGTTCATTATGACTGTATAAACTGTCTCGTGTACACATGATTGCTTGAACAAATCATGAACAAAAAACATGACATAAGCTATCTATGACTGTTCCATCCGGATGTCATTTCATTATGTTCAACCACTATCAACAACCGCTTCCAACCGAAATCACTGCAATTGTGCAACTTTGGTCGTACACACACACAAGCACACACAGGCGAGCACCTGAATTCTGAATGTCGGGAGCGCATCTCTCCTTGTGGCCGCTGCCGCTTCTGTTCACGAATTTCGGTCATATTTTACACCGTAGAGCGATCATGCATCAGGTTTACCTGATAAGTGCATATCAAACTATTTCAGATAGTCCCCAAATGTATTACAGTCAACCGACTGAGAGATTCTTATTATTAGTTAGCATTACATGTGAACGTTACCAATCGAAACTACAAGTCATATTTTTTTATATAAAATATGACTTCAAGTGAATTACGTCGTCAGGTTTGGGAGGATTCTCAAAACGCACCAGTATTGAGATCAGGGTCGGGCCATACCACAAGGCGAATCTGCCATCCTAATATAAATTACTTAATGTAAGCAAATCTCTACATACGCATAATACGAAGTCAGCGCCTCAACGCCGTTAGCATTGCTGGCCTTTTCAAGACCTCTACATATATATATATATATATTTAAGCTCGATGGTCGAATGGTAAATGTCTGTTGGGTTGATGAATGGGTAGGATTTATATTTGTTTAAGTTTATGGCCTGGCCTGGCCGTGTGGCGGGAGTGAACAACCAGACGCTGCTGATGCAGCCGTCGTCGGTGAATAGACCAACCAGTTTCACTGGTCGTCACAGGGGAAGCATCATAGAGACATGGGATCCATTCTTTAGCTATTAGTGCAACGATACAACGACACACGACTCTTACTGCTATTTGTTCTGTTGCAATAGCAGCAGAAGCAATGAAGAACTCCTATGTATCTCTCTCTCTCTCTCTCTCTATTTCTCCCGTCAAAGAAAGATAATATTGGATTTGTGGAACGTAGCAGACAGACTAAGGGTAATCGGTGCCCACGCGTCGTCGTCGACTGTCAACAAACATTTAGACTGCTCGCGGCAATGCAATCGGAATGGAAGGGTATTATCATCATCAGTCTTGAGTGGATATTTCTCCTGAGATAGCCTGACTTTGCGGATGAAAGTTGAATGTACAGCGGTGAACCTATCGTTGAAACATAGTCTGGAATAGCAGCGAGCAATTATAATAATAATAATACGCGACGTAAGGACAATATTTCGACAAATGAGGCTTGCCAATGAATATATGCATACATAGATGGATATGTATTATGTTCGAATCTCGAAGCCTGGAGACTAAGTACACATTGGTCGCTAGCACCAATGCCCAACAACGACTTTACTGTGCAAAGGCACACAACAGATGATGAATCCGTAATGGTATACTAAATTCAATATCATCCACACGACGATGTGGCACAATGCACACAATACAACAAACCCGCGACGCCCGATGGCTTGGGCGGCTTCGTCTTTGGCTGTGAGAAGGCGGAGGTCGCGGGTTCGAGCCCCGTCAAGTGCCGTATCCCTTTGAATAAAGGTGTTCTTAACTAATTAAAAATACGGACAATTATTGATAGTTTCTCCTCTCGTCAACCATCAAATCGATCCAGCACTAACTTGTGCCTCAACTCGTGCCTTCCAAAAAGCCGCTAATTTACTGCTTCGTGTCCAACTTAATTCAAACTATCTCTCTCCTTCATTATGTTGTAATAATGGTTTAACATCGTCTTGTCTTATTGTTTAATGTTACCTATCACATTTCGATAAGATTATATTGTACATATGTTCCCGTTCGGTTAGAAATTTCCCAATGACCACCTCTATCGATCTAGGATGCATCACGTTATCGGGCCGATTTGTGCCGTCCACGAGGGACTGCGTCTGAATCTGACGGTCCACACTTTTGTGAAACGGGTCGCTTAGGGTATTGTCAACATTTGCATACAATCTCATGGCTCTAGGAGGGGCCTAGCGCATATTGTTGGAGCTTCGTGGGGCACCTTGCTGTTGTATGTAGCAGATTACAAGTGCATACATCGAAGTATACCAGCATCAAGCACATTTGACTCGAATTACCAGGACGCTACGCAACCAACATCGCAGCACTGCTCGCTGCGCCCAGAAGATCCGCCACCAAAGTGTCGGTCCATCCATCAGTCAGTTATCATATAATTACAATATATAATAACAATAAAAAATTAATAATAATAATTAGACGACACAAGCGGACGCTCGTGTTCATATTTCTCCTTGCACTCAGCTAGTGCTAATGCTGCTGCTGTTGTTTCTTTTACGAACGTCAGTAGTTTATTTGTACAAGTGTCTTGGGCGACTCGGTGTTTGTTTGTATGTGAATCTCAGCTGCACTACAATGGTCTCAGGTAGCTGATCACAAACTCGCAACGTTCTTGGTCGTGACACTCAGATGGAAGGAACTGGCCAAGATGCACAGAATCAATATAATATCTATGATGCTGATAATGGTGATGGTGGTGTCATGAAATCATTTCGTAGAACTTAAGTACACAATATTTATAAGGGAAGACTGCACCAGAAGACTTATCCAATCTTCTCTCTTCCTCCCCGAATCGCTTTTCTTTGCTTTTGTAAATAAGGTGGAGAATCGGACGAACGATTTGCGCAAATAGGAAAGACACACACCCCGGAAAATTTATTGTATTAGATTATATATATATATATATATATATATATATATATATATATATATATATATATATATATCTAATAAAATAAATTTTCCGGGCTGACCCGCAGCCAACATTTAACATCCACCGCACTGCTTTGGGCATTGCTTCATCAGACGGACCTCCCTATATATATCTAGTGGGGATAATATGCTGTGTGTTATAGAACTATATGCCCGCCCGGTCTAGTCCAGGTTGAACAATGCAACAATGGAGTTGCCGCTGCATCATTTGCTTCTGTATATATAATAAACTATCATATAATCATAATGCGACTACCATTACTGTTCGCTAGCCGAATAACATTACGGTCAACTGTTTCGTAATCAAGAGATAGATAGTAAACAACGGGAGTAGTTAGTTGTATTAAATAGTAGTGCATCAATCTGTGACGAAGAGATTGATACAAAAGGAAGTTTAAGGAGAAATCACCAAGATACACAGATATATTTTCGTATATTTGTATACGACATTGAGCCACTTGTGGGCAAAATATGATGTCAAAGCGTGGGCTGGGTCCAGAAAGCCTCAAAACCTATGAATGTAGTTCATGATCTAGGATCTCATTTGAATTCTAAATGAGCAGCTTTCTGAAAAGTTGTATTTGGCTACGATGAGAGTTTACACTCAGGGTATCTCTGTACGGCCAGTCGTTCACAGCGGAAGACCTTTGTCTGGTAAGGAACACATTGGAGGTTTGAATCTGCACACAGAACTTCATTCTGGCCATTAGTCGTTTCATAGAAATTGCAGTAGCATAATTTTGCTTGTTATATATTATAGAATGCCGTCACATGCCACAGATATGGATGACATTCCATTGTCGTCGCTGGGAATCAACGAGTAACTGCACAATTATTGTTTGAGCTGGACAACTATGAACAGCTGGTGCTTTGCAGTGGCATTTGCAGGTCGTTTTAAACCATACTATACATAAATATAATGTATGTAATATAATGTAATATATACATAAATAGAAAAAAAAATATATTATACATAAATTCAACGTATAGTTCGCTACATCCTCACCGATTACATTTGAAGAACTCAACGGTTGCTATTAAATAATAGTTCGTGCATTATCCTGTTCGTGGCACACCCTCAAACTTCTGTATCGGTTCGAGGAGGATAAGCCTCACATGAGATAGCGGCCATCAAATATAAATTTATCATCACAACTGCTTTCTAATGATAATAATAATAATGGTAATAGCGAAGAGGGCTATAGAGCGTTGACGATCACCGACTACCTTCATTTCTCGTTTGTTCGGCTCCAATTCCCGTTGCCTTACTTCTTCGTCTAGGAAACACACACACACACACATGTGTACGTGTGTATGTATAATAGATAGCTCAACTGTTTCTCTCATCCGGTTACGGCACGGAGGCTCCCACATGAGCCCAGCCAGACTGTGACGCCCCCGTGGGGTCGCCGCTTGGCACAGCAGTGTCGCGCGGATCTTTCCCTCTCTAACTTCCGCTCTCTTTCACTCTGCTCCGTTCTAAAACAACATGAGAAATCGGTTAGTCGTTTAGAGCAATCTGTTTCAAGCGGGAAGCAACGCGCGAGAAGAAATTGGATAGTAATAATAATAATAATTATTATTATTATTATGATAATAATAATAACCTAGAGATAATAAATTCCACTCGATTTAGATTTAGTACAGAGTCGTTGTCGTTGTTCGATTCCGCCTTTTCCCGTATTCGCAGCCTTCTGCGACAGGCCACCCTTGATTCTTGCCCCTCCACCATGGGCCATCCATAACGCCCGCTCCCATCTCTCTGTTCTCCTACGACACTTGCGGCATTTCCTCGCACCACCCGCCCACCCCTCTCATAACTATTCTACCATCTACCGTTGCGTCGGCTCGGTTCTGCTGCTGCTGCTGCTGCCGCTGTCACTTCTTGACGCTTAGATGCGAGCGAATTTTCTCGACCCTCCTAGGCCCACTTACGTCGTTAACGTCATTCCCTCTCTCTCTCTGGCTTCTCTTTTCATTCCAGCCTTTTTTTTTTGACCCACCATCTACCTACCCCGCATACCCTGGTCGTTGATGCGTATCCGCCTCTGCTGCCGACGTTGACAACGACGCCGCTTCCTCGGCTTTTCTCAACCATCCATTGACACTGATCACTGAAAGAGGTGATTTTAGGGTGATGCGGATCATGAGACCGCGATCGCACGGACCTTACAGCTACCGGATGTATAAACGTACAGGCGCTAATACCCTTTATTCTATTATTGTATTTCGCTCGATCTGTTGTACTCGCGTATTTTTCCCTGGTCGACAAAATCCGGTAGAGTTCCGATAGCTGGTTTATGAATTTGTTGATAATTCGTTTTGCCGGAATCGTCGGGATGATAACATCACATCGATACATCATTCTTATTTTTGTTACATAGATAGATTATTGTCCAATGGAGTCCATTTGGTATAACCTTTTAGGCTTCCAACGTTGAGGTTCTTTGCAGGGATCAAAAAGTCAATAATAAATTATTCAATCCAGCATCACCCGTTGTAGTCACGGGCGACGTCGACCCGAGGCGGGCCCTTAACAGTGGCTCATGTCTACGTAGAATCACACAGGCAAGTCACTATTTGCGCTTGCCCCTAAAGTGTCCGAGCACATGTTGCAAGCTTTGATATGTGCTGCAATATCGGCTTCAATATTTTGCAAGCTTCATATTTAATGGGAACACTCGACATTGCAGACACATGCAATGTTTCCTCTCTGCATCATAAGTTACCCAACTTAATGATACATCTTTTGGTTCTTGGACGTTTATATCTTCACATGCTCATATATGCGGTCGATTTATATGATCCACAGGCCATTGGCTAGAACAATCGTATGTCATCACATTCATCTATGCACTACCCTCCACGTACTAAATATAGGCAGTTGTCGTACGCTGATGACAAGATTCTAATCGAGGCTCGCAGCCATGGCCCAATATGAACCATTGACATAGACAGAATAAAAGAAGAACGGCTTGAAGGGGGACATAATTTAGTTGATGAGGAGTACGTATACTTTCTTATTTAGGAATTGAAGCGATCAGTTAACGATCAATTAATATATTTGACAATGGACCGAGCCCGCTTCCGATGGACTCGGTGATGCTCTATTGGCTGATATATTTAACGATTAGATGTACAAAACGTATTAGTATGTTGACGCGTGGACGTTAAATTTTGGCTGTGAATCAGCCCGAAAAATGTATATATTTAGAAGTTCACCTAGAGTTAAATATGCATGCTTATAGCTACAATAATGCCGGTTACTACGAACTGTCTAGTGGATTGTGTTCCAGCGTCGCATCCGAACCGCGCTACCTGTTTAGGCTGGTTGCATTTCGTTTTAAGCTCTACGCCTCATTACAGCATCAGTGGAACTACTGACAGATAAAGTTAGACACACTTCTTCTCTTATAAGGCAGGGACGGCTGCTGCCATCGTCGTCGTAGCCAGAGTGGTGGATCCTCCCGACTAAGCGTTATTCCGCCCATGTGTCGGCTAATTGCTCCAAGCCACCCTTCTGACATGAGCGTCTGATCATCTCGTTTGGCTCATCTGCGACACTCGGCTGCTGGTGTCGCCGGCGCGACGCTGCCTCAGCTCACAAGTCGATTATACAACACGATGCAGTGAAACTATGGTGACTGCAGCAAACAATGGTGGGGTATGGTAACACCGACGCGAATCTAGTGATGCTGGTTCAACCACTCCTGGCTGAAGACACTCGATCCCACCTAATGGCAGCCTGTAGCGCAATCTGAATTAATAATGAGCCAATCAGTTCACGTGAGCCTCAAACTGAAAAGCTCGTCCAACGAAATGAAGGCTACAAATCGAGTTTTTGATTTTTTATTTTTCATGACAAGCGATTAGATTGATTTATAACTAGACTGATTGATTGATACATAATCGTATAGAGAGGCAGAAGGATAGACAAAAGGATTTGTTATCGGCGTTTATGATATTAATTAATATAATTATTGTATTGATACTAGAGCGGCTCACGGGCCTTGCGCTACGACGTTCGCGCTGCTGTTGGCTGTGTCGGTGTTGATTGAGATTTCCTCCCTAACGTCAACTATCATTCGAAAGTAGAACTGCTCACTATCCCGCACATGTCCCATTGTATTGTGATCATCCTGTATCGTGGTGTACGAATGCGATTCTTCCACTGCAATACATATTACTGTAAACTCATTATTACCTTTGACAAGTGGCTTCCGCTCAGGCTGCATCATACCTATACATTGCTTCATCAATTAGTAACCATTTACATAAAAGCACCCAATAACGAGTGGTAACCCGCTGTGCAAGATGCATCATACAGTTCTGAACTCGAAACTGGTTGGGATATTAGTGGAACTCGTCCATATAACAAAGTAAATGTAACGCACTTCATCATTACAATAATTATTCTAATGAAGTGTTTCGGTCAGCAGCACCCGTTTTGCCGTTGATTCGAGTGATGTTGAGTCAACGCCGAGGACCTTGAACTCTTGGGTCTCGAGTTCGAATCCCACAGGACACATATGGTTTGAGTTCATATGAAAGTAGTGTCGAACGAACATCACCTCTAACGACAAAAGAAGGTTTAGGTTACGTCCACGCGGAGCAGAGCGATGAGGAACCAAGTGGAACTAGAGGCGGACCCTGCCTTAGTGGGCTTGAGGCCCACATAACCGATGGGAAATCCCACAGAGGTAGGTGAGGCCCGGTGTACGTCAAGTCTTTGCGGTCACGCCCTCATAAAAAAGAAAGATATTACACCCAGCAGAACTGTGTTACACAGTTCGACAGAGCAGCTGCTAGTAACAGTAGCAGATACAATTTTGGAAGGCGTATCCGCCAACAAACATACATAGGCGAACGCCAACAATTCTAGCAAACGTCAACGGTGACGGACAAGACCTTTTGAATCACTGCACAACGACAGGTTTATACTGCGTCATACATGGATGGTTGAGGAGACTCTCTGAAAGTGTTTGTTGAAGAGTGATTCATCGTGGATTCACAAGGTGTTTTTGGCAGTGTTCTTCGCTATTGACGCGGAGCAGCTTCACAGACCTCACCAACAAGAAATCCCCTAGAAAGATTGATAGGGGTTCGGAATAGTATTATATCTGACATGTGCAGTAAAATTAACAGCATTCGGTGTCCTCACGCCATATGACAGATACAAACAAACATTTCCCCCGCTATGATAGTCCCTCCGTTGTCCACTCTTAACCCGAGCGACACACCAAATTGAATTATCATATAAGCTTAGCAGGACATGACAATACAGTGCAACCAGAGCGTGATCATCAATACAACCTGTCCGCGCCCGGCCAATTGTTGAATCTACAGCCTATGGCAAACCGAGCTGATTGGCTGTAGCGCTAAGCAATGAGTAAATGACATTAACCCCTGTTCGGCTGACGTGCCTAAACCATGTGACGATCGAACAGTATCAACCTTATCGGCGTGCCTCAATCCAGCTAGGCTGACAAGAGGACTATGCTGAGCCTTTGTAGTGTCACAGGAGAACTTCGATAGCCAACAACAACTATGGGATGGGGGGGGTCTAAGGAGTATAAGGACGACAATGACCGTTTAAAGTAAGTGCAATGTAGTAAGTGATGCTGATTTCTGACTGCGTAAAGCATAGTGCGAATTATTTCTAACGCGTCATCTCTGGTCGATGACAGCCCTTACCTGTCACTGAACAGCTTCACAAAAATCATCGACAGTCGTCACAAACTTCGACGGCAGCTGAAATAGCGCACAACACAGATGACAATATGCTATCGGTGAGTGCTCCCTCGAAACCGGCCCCCCTGTCGAGATCCCCACAAGGGCTACAACCCCACCCGTGGAGCCTCCGCCAACGACCAAACAGCGTGCCCTCTAAAACCACGTGGCATGGGGCTCCGCCCGGAGCCCCACGATGGGCTCGAGCGGTGACTCATTGCCAACTAAATTCGATCGTGGGCTCACTAGGACGGATGGGGAGAGCGCCGTGCACAGTGGCGCACGGTCGGCCAGTGCGAGATGATTCAACCAGAGAGTTTTGGGCTTTGGGGTGATACGTGGGACGAAATACGCGAAACGACTATTAGATGGCTTTCCCGTTCATTGTTGATGACTCATCACGAGCACAGATCTGGCTGCCGTCCCCAACGCTGAACAGAACTTCATCGCACCGCGTTCAATGGACGAACCGTACTATTCCCCCTAGGGATCTGTCACCCCTCACCCTAAAAATAGGAGGCCTATATGATAACGCCAGACCGAAGCCATTGTTAATGATGCTGACGACATGCTGCTGCTCGTACTTCTGTGTGCATAGCGAACAAGTGTAAAATTCATGAGCGGGGTATTTCCTGAATCGGAACAGAATAACAATTAAACGGCAATTGCATCAATATAGGTCATCAAGTTATTGAAGGGGAACTGATTGCAACTGTGATGTCATACGCTAAAATCCGTGCATTCAGACACTCTAGCTAGATGATGTTCCATGCTCTTTGCTAAAAATCACATTTTTCCTTTGGTGAAATACATCTATGTTCAGCAACAGGAAGGTTAGACACATAAACATTCGAGTTACCTCTCTGCCAAAACCACTACCGAGCCTCACAAAACTTGGTAACACGAATAATCCATGGGAAGTCATTGGAGGATCAATGGGACAAGGTCTAGAGTCATGGAACTATTCTTCACGTGTCCTCAGAGCTAGATTTTATTATTAATAAATCCCGCCACATTCGCTGTAGAACATTTTCATGATGTTACCGGACAATGAACAAGGTACCTGTTGGTTGGTACCGAAAGGTACCGAACGACGCAATGATTGAATCATGCTGACGACACAAATCAGAGCGCCTACGCCCTACTATAACACAATGAAGATATAGGGGGTGCTATTACGACCTTTCTAGTCTCGTATAGGCCATACATCCTTATTCCAGGCCAAGCCCGTTTCGTTACATAGAGGCTTCGCAGCTATCCAACACGGCTACTCTTTCTCCAGCTTTCCACCGTCAACAACACCCACTATACAGCAGACAAATCATGCAGGGTCGCTTCGTGCAAATGGTGCCGTCGTGGTACGACAACGGTGAGCTCCGTAGAGGCCTTTACGACCGTGATAGAACCATCAGCCGTAGTGGAAATGGATGCCAGCCTTTCGAATCCTAATCATACGCATATGGACGGAACACTCAGCTTGTATGCTTACCACGCATGTATGGGACGATATGACCGAAAAATCCAATTCGATATGACTGCATATAGGATAGCTTGCCTCGACCTGTGCACACAATAAAGTAACGTTCCAGAAGAAGTCTTCATGAATATAAGCAAAACGGCTAATTAGCACGGGGTCATAAACGCATGAGTAGACTTCGCTACTTAGGTTGCAAACCACAACAAATATTTGCTTCGTCATCGTGCAAACGAAGCAGTGACCCCAATCCGTCAACCTGGACACAATGAACGCCATCTTGTTCAGGTCAGAGCCTTCTCGCCTGAGCGCTCATCGGCCCATATATAACTATTTATTTATCTATCTAAGACGGGCCGTCTTAACAGAATATGCTGGCCATCTATACTACGAATTGCTTTGTACTGATTTTTCTAAGCAAGAATATATGTATATATATATATATATATATATATATATATATATATATATATATATATATATATATATATATATATCTATTGTGTTTGCAACAGACAACCCTGCCCGCATATCATCTCCAGGCTGCCCCTAAACTACCAACGAAATGTGCTAGATTATGAAACTGTGAACCAGAGTGCCTGTCCGGTACCTAAGCCTATATCGTTTTCGAATTGTATAGGATACAATCAGAGTTGACTACGACTCATGGCTTCCTTAACGCCCATAAATATTATAACAATAATTTCCTCGGTTCACGCCCATGAGTGAAATTGTTGCAAAGTTGACCCTCATCCTCCACAACAAATAGGATGAGGGTTAAACCAAACTGACACACGCAGTCATTTCCCATAGCCACATTAACGTTCGTATATTGTCAAACTCTGCTTTGAATCAAACCAATCCAGTGTTGAGATTTCATGATGTTCGTCTTGACTCCATATTTCTCATTTAATCGAGTGTTGTATTAAATTAAGGAAATCTACACGTAATTCTCGGACACAGCTCATCGTAGACATTTTTTTTTTTGTTTTTTCCAGCTGACCCTCAGCTGTTCCCCTATGCGACAGGCCTCAGCTCTTAACCTTTTAGGCATCGTAGACATTTAAACTGCAGTAGCATTGGCCTTATAAGCTAAGACGGGATCAGGCAATCTTTTTCTCTCTCTCTTATATATATATATATATATATATACAAAATAGCATGATTGAATATCCCTTGAATATCACTATTTGCGTTTGGTGCCGTACGAAATCGATCTAATATTCTCTCGGTATTGTTGTATATCTTTATAATAGATTCGTCCGCCTCCCCATCATCATCCTTTCAGCTGCATTCACTCGCCACTCTGTTGTCGATTCATTGCCTTTATTTTTATTGTTTCCATATTGTTCCCGCTTTATCATTTACTTTCCATCTTCCTTCCACTAAATTTACCCTCCTCTTCAAATAGTTTCTCCCTATTCTAGATATCCGCATCTATGTGGCTCTCCCAGTTTTTTCCCCTTAATTCTCCTCTTTTTTTATCACCTTTATTAATTTTGCTCCCTATGATACTTTAGCCTGTGCCCTCCCTCGGACAGAAGGTTGACACCGTAATGGGCGCTTCTGGAAGCTGTGTTCAAAACCCACTGCTTTGATAACTACAATATGCAACAATATACTCTAACTCTCGTAGGGCAACAACCGCATATTACGTATCGCTCCACCTGCTAAAATCTTGCTCAAATTCTTAGCTAATATACTGTAAAGCTTTGCGCCTACATAATAGGCCACTTTTACTAATTCAGCGACCGTTTGTTCGTATCTCTCCCTATGTCTGTCCTAACTGTTCCTATGTTTGTTTTGTATACTTCAAATACAAGATATGTAAAGCTTGTTTCCATCGATTGTTTGAGATACTCGCCACTCTTCGCGGTTTGCTCTTGTACTCCCATTGGTTCATCCTGCTTATTTAAGTGATCCCGAAAATCTTGCATACTAAACAAATTCAAAGCACAGCATGGCCGGCCGCACTCAGCGATGTTGCGAAATAAATCTTCTTTACTCGCTTATGACTACTAACGGCTACAGGCGCATTTGCAACGAATAACACAAAATAGGTGTATATATACATAATATATATATATATATATATCTATATATTAAATTATATATATATATTTCTGTTTTTCTTTCGTATTTCATACTTTCCGTTGGAGATTTAAACTTCAGTGTAGTGTTGTTCACAGACGGAGTATTATCGCCGTCACCATGGAGTATTTGGTGAGATGGCAACGGTTTGTTTCGATTGATGCTTAAGTTGTTCTCTTACTCATTACGATCGAAATAAGCGTCGAACTCTTATTATGATTATCGTTGTTAGTGAGCGTGTTAGCTGCCTCGATTCCTCTCTAATTGAAACGGAATCAGTGAGTCAGTGCGGGTAACAGCTTATACAAGTATGTACAAGTCGGCGATAGTTACCGTCGTAATTCTATCATAATGGGTTAATATGGCGGGTAACATGGAAGATCATTCTCATACATTTTGCGGGAATAAGGTGACGCTAATTTAGCCCCCTCCAGGGACTCGATAACGCGGCATGTTGGTTCTTGAAAGCGGATATATATATATATATATAATGTAAAGACAGCTGTAAACAGTAACATATCGGTTATGTAGTATAAAAGTATATATTTGGAGAGAGAAGGATTGTTTGCTGGTTTCCTATGAACAGAAATATAGATCCACAATATACCAACTTTATGGACAGTTCAAGCTACGTTTGAATCGTGATGTTTTCAATCATGTTTTTTTTTAATTCTACGTGCGGATTCTCGATCCACATTATAACTCACTTGCACTCCCGTTCAGACGAGTGGCATTGCAGTTTCATATCAGTACTTTTGATTCGAGCAGCAAAATAAAAAAATAAATAAAAACCAAAATGAACCGCCTCGAGTTTGTATTTGAACATGTGTGTGTGTCCCATCTCGAAAGCGAGCTTCGTAATTTCGATTATTTCTATTCTGAGCACGCCTAGCTTGACAAGAAAACACTATGCTAAAATGTACACGTCGGGAAACAATCATGTATAAAAATATTATATATACAAAACTTTCCTATGGAACGTTGTAAACTCGGGAAAAGGAAGAAGAAGATCGTTAGCTCCGCAACTATCGGGAATTGCTGAATCACTCTACTGCAAAATATATAATAGACTACAATATACCTTCGCAACTGAGTGAAATCAACCTTATCATTTCACCTGCAAGAGGCGAATTTTGCCATTTGACAGCAAAACAGTGGCAGAACACGGGAAGCGTTTTCGGTGACGCACTTCTGTCCACATGTCTTCTTTGGTCTGTCAAGGGCCAGGCGCGAGGCAAGCGAACGTGGACAAATGTCATATAGAGACGACGATGTTGAAATGACGGCGGTCGCTCGGTTTTTTTCACAGATCTTTCTAGTGTACCCGAAGGTTTAAGCGACACCGGCATCATCGACAAAAACGAATAAGAAAGACGCTGCCACAGGAGAAACGACAGCGCAGAATCACGTGCTGGCGTTTCAAGCGACAGACAACCATTTAAAGTGCCGAAGACTTCTTTAAGTGAGTGCAATGACTCATACTGAGAGGGCGACTCTTTTTCATCTTAACCACAATTTCGAATCTGTCCTAAGTCACTCGGCTCACTCTCATCTTACAGGGGTCCTCGCCCAGAAATAATCAAATAGCCCATGTATTGTTCCATGGACAAAAATAGAGTGCTCAATAAATTCTGTTTTCGCATCTAACGAAGTCTAATTAAATGTATAACTGGCGTTTGGTAATTATTTGATGTGGAGTGCCGGTTAGTTGGTCAGGTTCTTCCGCGATAGTGGCAATTAATGTTGTTACAAACACAAGTGGATTCTTCCCGACTCAATCGTAAAAACGTGATACAAATGGAATTTCTCTCGAATTGCGCCGGCGGCGGCAACGAGTTCGCCTCGGGTCAGCATCGAGTTGGGTCGTCGACGTACACATTTCAACAGAGGTTCTAACTGTTGTCCAAAAACAATGATTTTGCCAGCCGTATCTATCCTAGTTCGAGAGACGGCATACAAATGTGGCCACAATGCTCAGCGCACCGTCTCGAAGAATCCGAAAAGCCAATAACGCAAAAGTGCGCTTACAGCTAAAATTAATAAGAATTTATAAATAATAGGAATCGAAAAAAACAGCATAATCTGTTTTACAATCGGACACCGTAGACTCGATTTCGCTTGTTCCGGTGAATTTACCCCGGTATCTTTTAGACGTGTCGGGCCGCACAAATAATAAGCACGATTCAACCGTGCTCGATACACAGGATTTCGATCAGAATACAACGGAAGACGATCCTCTGCATCTGAGAATCCGATGTTCAATTAGAGCTGCATAGTACATTTTGTTTTTGGGTAGCAAATGATTCAGCTTTATCGCAAAATCCGTAAGAACCTATTTATATTCGTTCGAACGAAATTCTCGAATCATAGATGAAAATGTAAGGACGATAATATTATTTTTACTTAAGCAGTATTATTTGGCGGGTGAATGTAGATAACCTTGAGCTGCACTAGGTTTGTCTCAGACTAATATCTCAGCAGGCAAATTTGATTTTGTTACGGGCAGGTACGAGAATTAATTGTTCGAGAACGCCTTCGTAACGGTCAAACAAGTGTGTAATATTATATGAGATGTGCGTCTGGGATACGAATCTCTCTCATCGTCCGCAAACAAACATAATATCCATGTCGAGTCGGCAGGGATAAACATATCACCACAGTTGGGAAAAAATTCAAAATCTGCTTAATACCAATTTCACAGCATTGCATACTCGATATGCATATTCATGAGGTCATCGTCGGTTGTTGTTTGACGGACGGATTGATAGATCCTGCTTGCTGATCTGCCCGTGACACCGTTATGAATTAGTCCCTCGGAGTCGAGAGTCTATCAATTCACTTGGCACCACGCAAACTGTCATGCTGTGTATTACCACCAGTAATCTCAACTATCTGCTATTTTTGGTTGAGTTCCTCTGTGTATATGAGATTATACGAATTTCACTGAAATCGTGGTGATACAATGGACTTGCTGTTTGGCGCCATTATACAAACTATAGCGAACAATGGATTTTTGACAGATATTCAAACGAGGCAAAGCAATTTCCCCTTTGGATATGCTTAGAGACTGGGGCGATGGAGACTGGAGCGTCCTGTAAGAAGGGTCTTGAAAACTTTGCTGAATGTGACGCCCTTCTTAGTTATTACTGCATGCTCACGAGGGGTACAATTGTTGTCCAAATTGGCGTACATCGATTGGTGGTAGGTGATATCTGGCAGATCGAGTTGACGCACTTGACTCTAAGCTATGAACCCAAACCGAAATAACGAGATCTGTTCGAGCCGTGGTACATTAGCCACACGAGTGGAATTATAGCATATAACATAGCCGAGTTCTGGAATAGTTCACAGCATTTTCCAGTAATCGATGGCAATCTCATATCTTCAACGTCCTCATTGATACGAAGTGAATAAGACGACACTCCAAACGAACGTTCCCGAAATATCCGCCATTCGCCACGCAAAAACAATACCATTGTATTTTTGTATCTAATCACAGTGACCGTTTACCGTAAGTAATGCGGCGTAATCGCCCCAATTGCATTTAGTTCACAAGCTGATAGTGCTCGAATAGTGGTGTCCAACAAAAACTTAAATAGCTACAGACTTCCCGCTGTGCCTCGTGGGCTGCCGTCGTCTGTTGAAACGATGCAGCTGGAAAAGAAGAAAAAAAAACTCCGATGACATAACGGGAAAACCATAACGAGTATAGCTCACAGGAGTAGCAACTAGAAATTCGTTGAAACACACTCCCCGCTTGGTGTTGTTTGTGTTACTGAGTACGGTAGTAGCGCCCACCTTCTTATGTAGTTCGCCTCCAAAAAGATTGTCGACACCTAAAACGTGCTTTTGCATGACGCTTTTCAGTTGCGAACATAGAACACGCCCGTCCAAACACACAGCCGCATTCACACACACACACACACACATACACGCTTATTGGAAGGAGCATTGCCCGTCGACATCCGCTGTTTCCAAATTAGGCATCTGGCTGCTCTCCGGCCGTGTCCTCTCAAGCTCTGGAAAGCGAGCGGGTGCATATTTATTATATATATATATATATATATATATATATAGTATCATAGAAAGGTGCAACGAGACTGTTCATCGCACATTTCTACTGCGGATTGCCCACCTCAGCGAGACTGAAACGGTGGCGGTCGATTTAGTTACGGAAACCTCTCTCTCTCTCACTTTCTTGACTCGTCCCGTCGTTGATACTCGGTCAGGTGAAGTCACTTGCCAACCCGATTTATCAATATCGACCCTTTTAACCTCCTAACAACAACAACAACAACAACGTGATCAACACTTTTAAAAACATAAAGCTTATCAAATTTGTTGAACTTAGTTGGAACCAAATTATTTCAACCTTTTTTATTTAGAAGTTCATTCATCTCTCCACTCCTCCCGCTCCGCTGACGGTCTTTTTCTAATACTTTCTTCCTCTGCCATGCGCACGCGCCTCCCCGGCAGTCACTTTGCATTCACTATGTTCGCTATTGTTGTTGCTGTTCGTTCCATTCAAGCCCGGCCCGGCCCGACCTACCTGTGTTTCAATGAGTCGCAACTGTTCCCTTGGATCATGCTGGTTTCTCTCTATTCACGCGAAGCAGCTGATAGAACCTCGGTTACGGAGTTCTTCGTTGTTCATCATGTTATCGTATCGTAGGGTTAATTTTGGTGTGCTATCGTCTAGATGCTGGCCGCCTATCACTGGCGGCTATTCCCGCTCGAAGCGATCGAACACACAATAACGTACAGTCTCTCGTAGCGAAGTGGGAGATTTTTCTTCTCTATTTTTCGTCGTTGAATAGCACCAACAACAAACACACACACACACACGCGGAGAGTAGCACAAGCAGTAGCTGCGGCAGCAAAATCCACGTTCACAAACACGTACACACACACGCACACAGTTAGCCGGCGATCCAGCCAGCCAACCAGTTGTGCCTTATTAAAATCTGCACTTGTAGTGGTAGCCCGTAAAAACACACGTTTATAACAAAACTCCAGCGATTGCTCGAACAGTGACACCGTCGAACACAAACTCCGGTACAGAACTATTATGACTTAGTTAGTCTTTTTGTTAATACTTCTGCGCTACGACGATGAGTATTATTACTATTACAAGTGATGCGGATATCTTCACACGACCGTATCACTGAGGCGTCTGTGGTAATCACACCTTGTAATAATAATAATAATAACAATAATAAACAAACGAACAAACAAACCAACTAACTAACTAATTGCTACTGCTGTTGTTGTTGCCGCCGGGATAGCTCCACATACGTATGCTAACTGCGGCTGTTAGGTAGCCTGAGCAGGCGGGGAAACACTGAACGATAATACTAATGATAACCGTGCCGCAACAACATCCACGGTATCAGCAGAAGAAATCACCACGTCCGTAGGTAGCTGTGACAGCCCGGACAGGATCAGGGAGCAGTAGTAACAGCAGCACAACGACGAGTAGAAATAGGCGAGCAGGACTTGCTGCAAAACTCAACCAGTTGTTTGTGGTAGCCAATCGGCGGAGCGACTGTCGTCCACTGGCTCACTCAATCACTCACCACTCACTCCGTCAGCCAGCCAGTAAGTAGGAGTCATCCGGCTCTTCGCTTGGCAGACCGCAACTGCCTAACAACTGCGGCGCGTTTGCACCAGTAGCAGCAGCAGCACTACCTCCTCCGCCTCAGTAGAACGACTACGGTCCGACTCCTGAGCAGCAGCAGGCAGAAGAAACACAAGTGGCGCAGGCGGCGCACCAGCAGCGATTCGAGCGGAGGGGGGTGGGGGAATAGGCAATGGAGCACCGATCGTACCGCATGAAAACTCCGTTGGCGGCTCCGCCGCTCGCTGCAGCTGTCCCCGGCTCACTTGTCAATCGAGATCGACTTTAGCGGTTTTCTCTTGAGATGACTCTCGCTCTTGAGCGATGGCTAACTATGAGAAAGGCACAATGAAAGTGGCCGGCGACGGGACACGAACAAAAAAAATGACGAAAAACTTACCTACGAGAGTGCTGATTCGGAACATCCACGTTCCGTCGTTTTAGCCACAGGGTCTTCCGAGCTTTTGGCGAATGTTCCAAAACGAAGCGCGACAATGGCGGAGTCGTCCGAGCTCCCCGGATTCATGGAAGACTCATTGGATAGTAGTTGTTGTTCAGGTGATGATCTCCTCATTCCGCCGTCAAGTCAGTGCCTTAAAAGAACGGTGTCGCAGGAGTCCGGTCTATCAGCACTTAGCGGGGTCAGCTATCAGCCTCCGGTGAGTCAACAACTGATACTGACTGCACTTCAGTGAAGGCTTTTCATCATCAGCGCACTCCGTCGAACGCTCATCTGCCGGGGAGGATCTAGCTGCTACCGAGTGTTTCGTTCAATTAATTTTGTCAATGACATTATGGGATATGTGCGTAAAGACGAAGCGGATTCAAAGGGACAACTATTCAATCCTATTTGGCATGTGAAGAATCGCCATTGTCCTGTGACAATCACTATCTAAGTTTTATTCTAAAACGTTTGAACTTTTCTTTCTAATAGCTTAACCCATTTGAAACCAATTGCACTATCAATATTCCAATATTTTACACGTCGACGTTGTTATCTCATTATGGAACTATTTCCGAATCACCACCGTCATCATCTATTTCTCTCTGACGATAGCGAACCATGTCGCAATGCATTTCGCGCACTAATCACCGTTAATTGAGAGGAAATTAACTTACACACCATTTTAGCTGACTTCAACCATTAGCTGATGTTGTTGTCTTTACAAAAGCATAGGGTCCGAGTAATGTATGAGCAGCAGGGCATCAATAATGATTATACATAATCAACAATAATATTATATAGTAATACTAATTATAAAAATATAATACTCTGCAGTCTTCTCTTGGCGCTGGTGTAATGAGTTCACTATTGTGTGTCTGCAAAACACAAATCAATCACACCGGTTGTGCCTACTGAATCTAGAAACATAACAGTGAGGTTTGCACTTGCTTCATTTCAAAATCGCCAACTAATTAACTAGATCGCCTTCAAATTACCGTTATTTCCGTCTCTATGTGTTCCACATAGAGAAATGAATATAATGTATAAATGTATTATAATACTAGTGTGCCTCTTGTATAGTAGTTCCGATTCAACGAAAGGTATTCATTCGCTCGAGTGAACTCGAAGCCTTAGTGACCAAGATATTCTGTTCAATATTTGGTATTTGGATATGTATTCGTATATTTGGGATTTCGACCTGTGAGTGCCCCATGTCACCGCTGGATGATACAGCTCCCGGACCTGTTTATGATATAACGCCGCCGACTATTCCTCTCCAAGTGTTGCCATCGTTTTGCACGCGAATGCCTCAGGTAGACGTAGCATCAACCTTGACGAAACTCGGCAGTCGACTAACTCGCTTCTCACTCGGTGACACCCTCCTCTTCGTTCTCGCCCAACTTTTGCGCTGGTTGTCTCTGCTGGCGGCCGAGGTTCTCGCGGTGATGATGGTGGCCGGGCGATGGTCGCGTGCACCGACTGTGGTATTTTGTGAACCACAGGCTTGCAAACACACATCCACTAGTATACAATAGCTTTTGCTGTTGTGTCAAAATGCCGGAGACGTCATACATATATATATATATATGCCAATTATTTTTGTAACTTTGCGGCACTGCATCTCAATGCTGCGACGGGGGGACTGATAAAATCGAGGTAATTCGAGACTTTGATCGACTTCCTGAAGGAGGAAGGCTCCGGGCTAGACGCGCTGGTGGCAAGTGAGACCTGCTTAAAAAACGGCAGATTATGACGGTTATCTTGTTGCGGACTTCAGTTTCACGGCTTCGCATTGGTAGGACAATAGGCAGGGCGGTGGCGTGGGTGTTTATATTCGCTCAAGTTGTGGTGTTCCTGATTCCGAGGCGGTGTCTAGCGATGATGTGAATGTACAAGTAGTTTGAGTTCGACTGAAGAAGCCACGTGTTGATGGTCACATCATAGCCTTCTATTCTGATCATTTCTCATTCAGAGACACTCTGCTCAACTTACCCGAAGATATTCGGCCTCGAGATAATACGCCGTGTTACCTTTCTTGAAACTTTCCCGATCTTGGTCAGGCGGCATGATGGCGTCGCTACCACTCAGTTCATAGAGAGCATTGCTAAACTGAGCTGGCTCAGTGTCTACGATACGAATGAGGTTGATGAGGCGTTTGTTGCCTTCAGATCCGTGCTGAACAGAGAATACGAGAATCGTTTCACTGTCACAGAGACAAAGTCCACTCCACAACGGGGGAGATTTCGGTTCTTCAGGAAGCTCAGAAGACGACGGCATTCTGTAAAAAGGCTGTATCAATGATACTTGAAGTCTAGGTCCCCCAAACGGATCCACATCGTTATCTCAGTCTCCGCAGATTGCGCCACGACATCCATGTTTCCAGAGAGACTTTCCATAAAGCTCAGCTTTGGCGCTAAAGGCCACTTGCTTGCATTGTTAACTGATCAATGAGGAACGGTAGGTTCCCAAGGTGCCTAAAGGATGCTACCATAATCCCGCTGTTTAAAAGTAAAGCGAACGCGAAGAACGTTGCAAGCTATCGGCCCATCTCTCTAGTGGACTGTCTGCCAAAGGTGATCGAGAAATTAGTAATAGCCAAGTTGGGGAAAGATCTGCACTTCTTGAAGTTTTTCGCAGCGTGCCCATTTGATTTCCGTGGGCATCGCTCAACAGAGCTCGTGCTGGCTCATATGTGGCAGGAAATTGCGGATACTATCGAAAAAAGTTGTGCCCAGGTGGTTTTCTAGATGTGTTAGCTGCTTTCAGTTGTCTACGACACTCTCCTTTCTTACAAGCATAGAAATATCTTGGATGTCGGTTGGACGTTGTAAACTGGTCTCGGTCTTACCTCACAACGAGAAGACAAGCTGTAAAGGTTGACGGGATCGAATCTGAATGGCGAGAGATAGATATTGGGACACCTCAGGGCGTCTGTCCTTGGCCCATTCTTGTTGCTGACTCTCATCAACTTTATCCTACTAAAGGTTTCAGCAGGAAATTATTGCAAGGCGGTTGCGTACGCGGATGACACATCTGTCTTGTTCCGTATTCGCCCGCTTTTTTTTCTTTATTTCGCCTACCTCGAAGAGTTGTTTAATTCGAGTTGCACAAATTCATCTCGGGGGAATAACAATTCCGTGGTCGAAATCTGTGAAGTGTCTTCGCCTCACCACGAATGAAACCCTCTGATGGCAGGACCATCTTGGAGCGTTCATAGCGAAATTCTACGCAGTCGTAGCCATGTTGAGACACCTTAAAGAGTTGGTGCAGTCCGGTGGAGGGACTGAGCAGTGTCTATTATATACAACATGTTGCTGGTACCACTTCTGTGTTACGGTATATCGATCTGGGGAGGAGGGCGCAGGTCGTCGAGCCCAAGTTTACCAATCCTGTGCGATGTTTGCTAAACGCCGCATAGACTCCGCCTCGGATTTCATGAAAAGGTCGAGTCTGCCGAAATTGAGTGTAATGTATTCCGTTCCCGTTGCTCCCCTTGCTTTTAAAATGGCAAATGGAATCGTTCCAAATGACATCCCTTCCCGATCATCCCAATGGTGAAAAGAACGACCCGTAGGCTAACTTTATTCATGACACCATTTGCCGTCAACGCATATAGCCGCCGTGCTATAACTTATCAACGGCCTGCTGTGTGGAGCTCGCTTCCTCGCGAGATTCGTTCACTCTCTTCAGATAAAAAGTTTACAATGAAGGCAAAGGAGCTATTTACAACAAAACTCTAATGTGGAATATATACTTTGTTGTACATAGATACCTTGTGTATGACCTCAACATTGTATCGAATGACTCATGTGATGTGACATGTATATATATATATATATATATATACACACTAAAGCGTGCGTACGATTGCAAGTTCCGTGAATACATTTTGAATGGAAAAATATATATAATATATTTGCCGTGACAGTTCTTTGCAAGGACTCTTAGGATTGGGAGCTACTACGTTGAAGTGCTGGAGTAGTCTGCTATATAAACGCTATCCATTTAGGAGTTGTAAAAACAGGAGTTCCGTTCATAAAGCAACAAAAAACTTGTTACTTCTCCATGTTCACGAAATAAAGTATCATACATGTTAAGGGAGGCCTTAAGCTATGACTAGCACATGTATGACAACAGATCTAAGAAGGGTATTTGTTTTTCTTGAAATAGTCATCTATCGTTTGACCAACACGAGCATCGATGAGTCGATCAAGTTCTAACGAAAAGGTGCTAATATTGAGAAAAGTGTTAATGTATTCAATATTCTGTGTTCGCTTAGCCAAGATATTGATTCAAGTTAATACTTTGAAATATGTGTGGGCAAAAAAGTGAAAAAGAAAGAATATCTGAAAACGTTCGTCCACATCTGCCACTCTCCACTGTAGCGAGGCCATCTCTCCCGTCCAGGTAAACTGATCTTATCGCTCTGTTTGTCGTCTGACCTTCAAAGTAAACTTCCTTCAAAGCAAGCAGACTTACTTCCAGAGGATGATGGGCGGTCACTCAATTTGGCTCGAATTTATTTTGAATGCAGATGAAATTGTCTTCCAGGGCTCGATGATGTTACCTTTTGTATATATATATATATATTCTGATTAGTCCCTACCATACCATACGCGATAGAGGCCCGTTACGGAAGGAGGTAATAGGTTATGAAAGAAAGTTTGAATACAGTTGTTTCGAAGCTCGGCGGATTAGAATAAGTTTGTAAAGGAGACAGAAGTAGCGGTCACAGCGACGGGCGCATTGTGATCGATGCGGACAAGAGCTTTGATCCTGTGGGCATATGGCCAGTGTTGTTGGGTGTAGGTAATTGTTTCTTATATTACATTGTATACGTTACCGCGTAAATCGCTTATATTATATTTCAACACGTCGCTCATACTTACCCAACAACATGATTCATAGGTTTTGTTGAAACTCAGGCAATAAGAAGGGTTAGAAGAATCCCTTATCTCTCGCTCAACACGCAAAGCGCTACTTCTATTTAAGATGCTTTCCGTATATTGTTCATACAGTAGCAAAGATGTATTCTCTATGTCTCGCAGATGGTTCTTTCAATCGGGCAGCCGCCATTTGTTCGGTTTATTATTTTCGACGATCGTCATCCTGTGTAGAGCGTAGTTCAATTATTTACTGACTGTTGCAACAAAATATCACAATCACATTATTATATATATATATATATATATATATATATATATATATATATATCAGCTGCGTATGACGTATAGCGTATAGCTCAGAGTAGCTTATAGATTATATAATGGTACAATGGTTTGATTAGATAAGAAGATATGTGATTATTTCAAACCCAATTACGATGACGAAACATTGTACTGTGGAACGATTTGTTTTTGTAGCATCGCCTGTGATTCGCATCGTCAGTAAAATCTTGGCACACAAAACTATTTTGTCCACCAGCATTATTTTTAAGATAAGCGTTTAGCTCAATTGGGCTAATTAGCGAGTAGCAGAGAGGGATCATCTTCAGGCCGAAGCTAGACTTTAGTTTGCTCATAGGCACCACGAACTGTTTTTTATGGTACAGCCACTTAGCAATACTTGTAGTTCGCTTCTAAACCGTGTAGCAGAACGTGCTATCAATAGCTTTGTCTGTTATGTCTATGGGAAATCCTCAGGTGGGAACTCCTTATATACACTAGCCAAATGAAAACTGGACCTGGGGACACCAGAAAGTATAGATGAACTTAATGTTATTAGTGATTCACACACTCTTATTTTAATAGCCTGCGACGATACCTGTGTGCAATATGTTTGTATAATGGATTTTATTTTCTTACTAATATATAGCCGCTATACTTCAAACGAAATGTGATAGGAATTGATCACACTTGGAATAGTTTCCAGTTCGTTAAATTTAATTAGTATCTACCACTAATTTTCCATAGTTTCCTCTCGTGTCCGCTTCTACGACAAGCCTTTGTGCTACCAGTTCTGCTTCAAAGACCAATCAGAGTCGTTCTTACGAGACGCACCTACGTTTTCACCAGCTATCTTTGTCGGTGAACATCTCTGCCGATGCTAGTGCACTGACCGAAATGTTTAAGAGAAATATGTTAAAGTATGTATGTTTTCAGAATACCAATAAGACTTTTTTTTATAACAATACCACAATTTTAGATCTTGTTGGTTGCCTATGGCCATTGTGTGCTGACCGCGCTCTTCGGGGCGCAATATCTTGCAATATAATAGTAGGTGTGACGAATCTTCTCATACACTGACTCATAGTAGTTGTATTCGAACTGGAGGAGTTTCACTTCGTATAAGAGACAGATCTTCGTCACGAGCGAATGTATTAGTTAAGCGTTGCTCTTTATTGAAAATGTCTAGGTATTTTACAATAACTGGCCATGTACATTCTAGTGGGGAAAATGCATTGGGTTGCCTTTGGATCGAATATATTTGGGCGTAAATACTTAAGATGTGTTCTACTCTGCGCGGTAAAAACGTTTTGGGCCCATTGAATGAAGCATATCTGTCCGTTGCTACATATGCATAGTGTCTATATCGAGACCAGGACTATATATATATATATATATATATATATGGTAGGCCTTTGAGTTGCCTCGTTGTCATTGCTGCTTAGAAGCGCCCTGCCAACGAGCACATCCGCACTACAGTTCCGATCCAAGGTTGTTGCTTATATATGGAAGGCGCCCTTATACCACCAAGACATCATTATAAGCTGGTGCATGTCGGCACTCTGCTTAGGGTGGAGTTGGCGTGTGCGGTCTTCCGTCTCTTAGACACTAACCATTGGCTCATGGCATTTTCTTGCGGTACACCCGTATGGCGTAGTCTCTTCGTAGCCATCGGTAAATGCTCGGGAGGGTGGTCTGGCACTCATGAGCCTACTCATGGACTCCGTGACGTTAACCGCTTCCCTCCCATGCTTAGCGAACGGCGGACAACCTTTTCCTAGCTTCGACGATTCGAATATCTTGTATGTTATTACGATATTATTATTATTATTGTCGATGCTCGCCAATAGTGCCTGTCACACAATGGGTTCGATGGGATGGACCCTATTGCGGGGAGTTATAGAGAGAAGTGTGTCCGTTGATGGTCATTCAGTGGTGATCGTCTCTGATTGCTTCACTTGAAGAACATATGATTTCTGATCAAATCCTGATTTCTGATCAAATGCAAAAGAATATTTCGGTCTCTCGATCTTTGACTTTTATTGTCTTGTCGCAAAAGTAGATTCTTGCCAGTTACGACCGGCTAAAAAATAAACAATGGTGGCCCAGACAGAGCTCCTTATAGCAACACTCTAAGGTTTAGTGCTGAGATCTGGCACATAAGGGAGGAACTGAGCGAGTCAGATCAAAAGATTCATAGAAAGAAGGTGGCGTATGTGTATATTTGTTTTTGGTGATATCTAATGTTTGTTTACACTTGACCTTGTTTTTATTAAGCAATCGCACACTTTAGTACACATATCCACTTGTATATAGAATGAAATTGCTGAAAGTATAGCTGTAGAATACCTCTATAAATTCGCTCTATTTTAGAAACGATACGTTGACTAAAACGAATGTCTACATACAAATTCTCATTTCAAATCAGCTAGACGTAATCACGTACATAAGTTGATGTTAATTGACCCTTCATTATTTCGCCATGGTAGATGTCGATCTATGGGCGATGGACTTCTGCGGTTGTAAATGATGACACCAGTCCGCATCAGCATTTTCATAAGATTTCGTTCGACCCTTCTTGATTGTACAACCCGATCTTTAAATGTATTAATAGGCTATTCGGGAAACTAACCGAGTCACCTCGCACCCGCAGGAAAGAACTTCGACACCGACACAAGTATTGCCCCTGCGAGGCTCAGACAATGCACGAGGCCAGCCGCATCCATCACGTGGGACAGGCCTATCGCAGAAACATCGCATTGCTGGCGATGACGTACGAGTGGCCATTATGAAGAGTCGTTTGGATACCATTAAGGAGCTTTACCTCGCTGGTATATTATTAATCAACATTGCTCATTTGTACTAGTCTATCGAATTGGCAACTAATCATAAGCAAGCAAGTAATTATCTACTAGCCAGCCTGGAAAAATCGTTCCATTTCAATTGCGGCAGTTAGTGTTTAGCTCCAGTTGTAGCGCGACAAGCACAGATCGATGCGAGTAATTAGTCGCACCTATTGCCCTTGTTTTCTATCTACAGACAGAAACAGTACCATGAGGATAATTCGGGCCAGTCGTCGTAGAACCCATAACGACTATATTGGTTTTTTGTCTAAACGTAGGTATCGACGTAAACTCGATACTCAGCGGCGGCTGGACGGCCCTTATGTATTCATGCTCGTACGGGGAAGACGAAATCACGAAATTTCTTCTCGACAACGGAGCCGATACCTTTTACCATAAAGGTGAAGTATGCACTTGGAGTGACAGAGACAGAGACACACACACAGAGGGAGAGAGTTTACTCTACTCAAATCGATATTAATTATATCTCCTCACGTTAATTTCTTGTCAGCTAGAATCGAGTAGATAAGAGACCGATAGCACGCAACAACACCTGACATTAATAGTCTATGTCGTCGCAGATATGTTCACTGCACTACTGGCGGCTTGCGCCTCTCGACGCGATTGTGAACTCCGACTATTGGCCTGTGTGCAGTATCTGGTCGCCGCTGGGGCAGATGTGAATTCGTACGAGCGACACCAAATGACACCGCTAATGTTTGCTGCGCGCGAAAACAGATCCGCCATCGTCTCGTTTCTGCTCAAGGCCGGTGCTGATATCAATTTTAAGGACAGTCGACATTGGACGGTAAGATCACTGTGATCTTCGCCAGCAGATGGAAAATGTACATAGTTATTTTCTGTGTTCTTTCATTATATATATATATATATATATATATATATATATTTATTTACATTAAGTTGTTTCTGTTGTTGTAGTATATTTGCTTGTCTGCTCCCAGATATTATTATGACAGTGATCAGAGTTTTACCTTATCTTGTTTTCCTGCAGGCGCTATGCGTAGCTGCGTATGCTGGCCACACTGGAATCGTTTCACAACTTCTTCAAGCCGGTGCCGATCCGAACGTGGTCACTCTGAAAGGACATACAGCTTTTGATATTGCTGAGGTATGAGAAAAGAGTTGTTGTTGTTGTTAAATTTCCACGGCGACTACTTGGGGCTTACGTTTGCTAATTAGGACAAACTTTGATTGCTCCTTGAGTAAAGTCTGTTCGGGTTTGCCATATTGCAATGGGCCACGTTTGAAACATTGTTATATAAACGCACTGTTGTAGATGTTCACGCACAAACATATTTGAAGAACTCATACACCTCATCTACTGAATGCCTATCGGACGCTCTCCTGATCGGAAAGGGTTGTTCATTTTCACGGTGATCGATTTTAGGTAAATGGTAAAAGAGTCGTAGCGGATTTGCTGCGATCTGTCACAAAGGTTCCACCCCCAGCGCCTCGCTCACCTGCACCGTCTCAGAGACTAGCCACCGTTGTTGAGGTATGACACTGGCTGTCGAGTACATCTTTAAGACAAATTAAATACATATATAAAGAAAAATAATCGCGTGCCTATATATATATTATATTATATATATATATATATATATATATATATATATATCTATAAAGTTGATGAACACGACTCTATATATATAATAATATATACAGTGGTGTTTATAAACTTCAGACATCCCCCTATATTTCAACAAATCGTTACAAAAAGCACATATATGAGGTATTATCAGATTAATGTACACGTTAAATAACATACGTACCACAGAGACTACCGCCTATGACGGGGCATGCGTATAGTCCGAAAAGACGTCCACGAAAGGTCAGCCAGCGAACTGCTATGCACATCTGTCGATTGGACTCGAATTCGACCATACATTGTGAAGCAAGCGTTAAAACTTCAGGTTCATAGATTAGCAGTTTTAAGGACAATTAAGCGTTATCCGCATATCATACGGGCGCAATGAAAACAAGACCGCGTCTTCAACAACGCCATATGACTGCCCAGTTAAACTTCGCTCGCAATCATATGGACAGAGACTGGACATTGTTGAATATTGGGGCAACATTATTTAAAGGGTATCCTGAGGGTGCACATCTATTTAAAAGTACTGTGTTGTTTCAGATCGTCTTCAGTGACGAGAAGAATTTCAATTCGGACGGGTCAGATGGATTTAGCGGTTTTTGGCATGATGTACGTAGAAAGTCGCGGTACTTCTAGAAGCGCAATTTCGGTGGAGGGAGCCTTATGGTTTGCAAACTCGCACTCGCTTTCATCTCATCTCAGTGATTAGCGAGGACTATCAGGCGATGCTGACCGACAACACACTACCGTTTAAGCGCAGATTTCATCGACCGCTCATTGTTTTCCCTCAAGATAACGCCTCATTTCACGTCAGCGCGATTACACGTGCGTTGTTAGGACGGCACAAAGTTGAGACCCTAGACAGGCCAGCATGTTGTCCGGATCTCAAGCCGATGGAGAACCTCTGGGGCATTCTGTATATGCGTCGAATCGACAGCATACATCCGTGGAAGAACTAAAAGAGGCGTTGCTGGACACCCGGGGAGGTGTCAGCCACCAGATCCTGCTAAATCTCGTTAATAGTATGCCAAGCCGAATCTTTAACGTTCTAAATAGTAAGGGCGGGGCCACACGATACCAATGCGCACAGGGACCAAAAATCAACTCAGCGGGAGCACTCGATACTGAGAGTGCCTTATCATTTTGAACACCCTAAAAATGACATTTCATTGTAGCAGGCCGCATACGTCGTCATATGCGCTGTTTTTTGTAGTACGTATAATATTTGATACGTACATTAATCTGGTACAGAATAAATTCCTCATATGTGTGCTCTTTGTAATGATTTGTTGAAATATAAGCGCTTTAATTTTATGAACACCACTATATATATATATATATATAGAGAGAGAGAGAGATTTATTGCTCATGTTTCACGTAGAGCTTCGTCTGAAATAGAGTCCTTCATGCATTTACGGTTGTCTCTGTTCTGAGTAAGCCAAGAGATGTTTGATGTTCTTATCCGATCTGCACGTGAATTTCAGGAGCCTGTAACCCGCGAAAAACTGAAGACACACACGGCACAGGCAGACAGACCGGCTTTGTTGAATAATAATCATAGTAACACAAATAGCGTAACAAGTGAAATCAGCCCGGCAAACAGTGGGCTTGCCAATCCAGATCTCTATCTATTCCTATCTGGTCTTGACCTGCTGAGCTATCTGCCGCAACTCGAAGCGAACCGAGTGGACTTTCACACTCTGCTTCTGCTCGAAGAGCACGACCTCGAACGGGTGGGCATTGCCGAGGTGGGTGCCCGAAAGAAGCTCCTTGCGGCTATACTGGAAGTTCATAGACAGCCATGGACGAAGGACAGCTTGCCTAAATTGGCCGACAGGAACCTCAAGTACGTACTCCGCTGGTATTTGTAGTGGCGTGTCTTATTTATAAACAGAAACACGTACGAAGTTAGTACGTTTCGAAGATTTTCTATTGTCTAATACAATTCATGTGCGTCCTTGTGCATTTCTCTTTGTCGCTCTCTCTCGGTCGCTGTCGATCTCTGGCAACAGTTGTCATGATGTGCAAGACATGCTGGCTAACCTGACGTCTCATATGGACTATATGCGGACGTCACTGGCATTCATATTGCGTCAACTTAAAAAGGATAACACCGTACTGACAAAAGGCGTCCAGGCCACTGGAGGAATCGAGGCCATTCTTCAAGAGGTAGACTGTTGTTGCTATTATTAGTAGCATATTCCAAATAAAGTGGCTCCTATCCCCTAAGGATTTGCTTGTTTTCCTAAACATATTAACTTGTTTCGATTTTAGCCCAGGAGGAAATTTCGGTGGAAGAGAATCCCCAATCTGAAACGTGCTGAATTCATATTGTACGGTACACCGTTGGCCTCGGCATAGTGCATCTCTTAGCGGAAGCGCACCCCGCTCGTATATTAGTTAGTATACCTTATTAGCCAGTGATGCCACATCTTTTGTTTCTTAGCTATGTACATATTCATTATTTACAAAAACTATCTTGCACCCTTTCTCGTTATACCTGTTTAGGTTTCGTAGCAGAATACAGTGAGACTATATCCAATGTTCCCGCTATAATGGCTTTGTCCGATTACTATTAGATTTGTTTGTATTCTTGTTTTGCAGCACAAACATCTCATGTCCGCAAGCGAATCCATTCGTATCGAGTGCGTCGAAATGCAGCGTCATCTTGAGGCTGTCAGCGGTTATCCACAGTACTCGGTTGTCTCCTACGGCCGAGTGCCGGATAGGAACCGTCAACGCCGTTTGGCGACACTTCTTGTGGCCATTTTGGCCTCTGTTGGTGCAGTGACCGCGACAGCGTTTTTCTTCCCAAGAAAACCGCTTCTTTGAGTCAATCAACGCTTTAATCTGAGCTTGTTATTAAAAGGCACCTCAAACCTGTGAGTGCCACCAGAAATGATAGACACCGACTATCTTATTACACATCGAATATTATAATATATAGTAATATCATACATATATCTCTATTTATGGATATATCTATCAAGTGATCCATTCAAGCGCTATATCGTTGGTGCTATACGACATGTCATGGGCGTCTATGATCGAAATGGTGAGCGTCACAGGTCGCGAATGGAGCGACGCTCGGAACTCGTATCCCGTAACAGAGATACAGAAAACAATCAGCAAAAATCGTCGTCGTTGTCTGATCCTGCCCAAGTGCCTCCACAGCTGAGACGATTGAGCGGAACATTTCGGGTACGACTCCGTTGAAATCGATGCTGTCGTCCAGAGATTTTACTGAATTTTGCTCGCCTTTACCGAAGATCTTTCTCTAGAGTGTAGCTAATTACAAACGATTGCAAATGATTTATGATTATGAGGGGGTATATTATATTATTCAATTACGAGTTATAGTATATATATATATATATATTACATATACCGTATATACTTCCGGAGTGCTTTTATCAATGAGCCTTATTCTTCATTGTCTTCTTGTTGTTGCATACACTCGTTAACGAGAGGAATACTACTTAATGATGCAATCACAGTGTACGTAGCCAATACGGAAGTCAAGACAATCCCGCAGATGCGTTGAATTGTGAAAAATGTTTCCGGTGTGCCGGGTAGATAATCTGCAAACTTGATATGAGCATGATATTGAAATATAGCAAGCACCGCCAACTTAAACTTAACTGACAGCCGAGCACATTCTGCCAAAGAAAGACAACAAGAACAATGCAACACTGTCAACCTATTCTAGTCATCCATGATAACAGAGTCTTGTTGAGTCTATCTAGATTGTATAGTTTGTTACGTGCTAGAGTATAGCTTTAAGCTGTAAGCCAAAGTTGAAAACGCAAAAAAGAATCCAATCGCTACCTTGTTGGATTGGCCTGAAATACTAGCAACAATGGAACTCTCACGTTACACGAAGCAACTAGCTCTGACGATATCTGCCTTTTTCGATTTAAAATCCTCAATTTTCCTGACGAACTTTGTGCGAACCTATTATTTTTTGCACGGCGTATTTCGGCCCGACGGGGTGTGCCCTTAACTGCAACCTTCATGATTGCTAAATATATAATATATATGTATATACAGTGCTGGGCATAAACTTAAGGCACCTCCATATTTCAACAAATCGTTACAAGGAGCACACATTTGAGGAATTTATTCTGCATCAGGTTAATGTACGTGTCAAATAACATACACACCACAAAGAACAGCGCATATAACGCAGCCTGCTACAATAAAATGTGTCATCTTTCGGGTGTGTAAAATGATAAAACACCCTCAGTTATCGAGTGTTCTCGGTGACTTAATTCTCGCTTTCTTGTGCTAATCAGTACCTTGTGGCCCGCCCTTGCTAAGTATAACGTTAAAGACTCGGTTTGGCATACTACCAACAGGATCTAGCAGGATCTGGTCGCTGACGCTCCCCAGGCCTCCAACAACGCCTCTCGTAATGCTTCAACGGATGTATACTGTTGAGTTGAGGCATATACTCGTCGGACAAGAATGCTCCAGAGGTTCTCCATCGGGTTATGATCAGGAGAACATGATGCCCACTCTAGGGTTTCAATGTCATGCCGTCCTAACTACGCACGTGTACTAGCGCTGACGTGAATTGAAGCGTTATCGTGTTGGAAAGCAATTGGCAGTCGATGAAATCTGCTCCTAAACGGTAGTAGGTTGTTGGTCAACATCTGCTGATAGTCCTCGCTATTCATTCGAGATGAGATGACAGCGAGTGGGAGTCTGCCAAGAGAGGTGAAAGCTCCCCAAACCATAACGGTCCCGCCACCGAAGTTGCGCTTTGAGGAGTACCGCGGCTCTTTACGTACATGATGCCTTTTATCAGGTTTAGGCAGAGGGCACGTCCATTAGTACGTATTGGTGGATAGGTTGTTGTGAGGTTTCTTTTATCACAGTTCATTGTTAGTGAGGGTGCTAAGATGGTGTTAAGTCGGGGTTTTTTTAGGTGAACACTGTTCAGATAATTGGGAAGGGAGATGGCTGGTACAATTGGTTGATGGATGTGTCGCTGGTTGTCGCTTTATTCGGGAATCCATTGGTTGTATGTTTTTAATACCTAAGGGCGTCGGAAGGCGGTTTGTTAGGAGTGGAGAGAGGGGTGTGGCACGCGGGGAGGGGGGGGTGGGTGGTGTGGGGTCTAATTCCGGGTTGCGGTGTTCTTATCTATGTAAGATTATATGTGGGCGCAAGGGGTGTTTTTTCGCTGTGGTGGGCCGGTTGGGGGTGGAAAATGGTAGGGTTTGGTATGGCGTGGATTGTGGGTAGAGGGAGAAAAAGGTCCTTGTTATAGAGTGTAGGAAGGGGGGTGAGTTAGAAGGTGGGGTGGCGGGGTGTTATTTGGTGGAGGATATTTTTTTTTGGGAGATGGTGTAGGGGAGTGGACAGGTCCAGGGTTAGCGAGCAGGCGGTGGTGTTTGGTCTTTTCGCTGGTCGTTTGTGTAGCGTCGTATGGTGGGGGCACCCGCGTTAATCTTTAGTCGTATCAAATCTGGTGAATAAACAATAGACATTTTGTTACAATGGTCAACCATAGTCACTATTTTTTAGGTACTTTTGATTATGTTTACATACACGGGGCTTTCTACAGACACCCTATTGACCACAGTAGTTGTTCACAGACGTGAAGTGGACAAAGGTATAGAGAGAAAGTCTGGTCTTGAGAGAGTGAGAGAGAAGTGAAGCAGCTGAGAGTCAGCTAACCACGTCATGTCCGTACGGTGAGGAGGATGTGTGGTGCTCGTGGCTGGGCTTGTACACATCTCACCACCCTTTACTGAAGAATGCGATAAGCGATACCTGGAAGGGTGGTGCTGTTGAACATCGTCAACAGTTCCATAAGGGGGGGCGGCCATGGTGTTGGCATGCATTAGCATGCCAACACCCCCCCTTAAAAAAAAAAAAAGGTACTTTTGATTGTGGATTAAACGCAAATGAATTTGAATTTAATGGATTATCCCTGCGTGTGAAATGTGCATTGCAACAATAAGATATATTCAAAAATTCTGAAAATTTGCAATTTGATTAAACTTTTCTCTATGATTGTTAGTTACATTTTTTTAGCGCACAACTGATCAAGTAGCAATGGTAATATCGCTACCAACTTTAAGAGAAATATCGTTGTATTATTTATTGACCATGACATTTCACTGTTACTGTGTCTACTACTAGCACTAAATAATAACCATGAGCATATACTGAGACTTTCAAGTAGCAATGGTAATATCGCTACCAACTTTAAGAGAAATATCGTTGTATTATTTATTGACCATGACATTTCACTGTTACTGTGTCTACTACTAGCACTAAATAATAACCATGAGCATATACTGAGACTTTCAAGTAGCAATGGTAATATCGCTACCAACTTTAAGAGAAATATCGTTGTATTATTTATTGACCATGACATTTCACTGTTACTGTGTCTACTACTAGCACTAAATAATAACCATGAGCATATACTGAGACTTGCAACGCCTGTCCCTCGTCCTTACGTCTGCTCTTGAATTGATGAGGTTTAACATTTCGAAATGTTGTCTAATAATGTTTTTTTTTCGTATACACCAAGTGGAAGAGTGATCATAGCTGAATTTGATTTGACATTGAAAATTGAGACTTGTCGTATGTATTCAGTGACCACAGAAATATGTCATGGTAAGTCGAGAAACGGTAGCTCAGACGGTCTTCGTCGACAATCGTGGTGCTCCTTTTGTATGGCGCGCTGTTCCACCCTTTAGCTTTGATTGCTTCGCTTAGCCACCTTGGCATAGATTCGATAAGTCCCTCCCCTAGAGCTAGAGCACCTTGTTTCAGTCCACATATTTTCTATGGCGTTTTTGAGTGCGGGGACCAATGAGATCTTATGTCGTCGCCGTAATCTCGATGCCGATTTGTGTTTAGGATCGTTTTTCTCCTTGAACAATTTGGCCACGACGACTACTTCTAGATTGTCATGGAGAATGCTTTGTTATATGATAGAAGTATTCATTGCAGGAAGTATCCTGGAAACTATCATCAACCAGAAACCATCATCACACTTCTTCCCATCCTTAAACGAAGACTCGAGACACCAACATTGGAAGGCCTCATCATATTTCCTCCATACATACTGGCGTCGTCTCTCTTCTCCCTTCCTCAAGCTCGAATTTCGATTAGTCGAACTAAATGACACAATTTGATATAACTGGAAGTTGAACTTAAGCTTTGCACCACGATGTTTCCCACTGATATACAGCTTTCAGCGAGTCACACATCATTTCATTAATGTGCCCGGCGGCGACACATCGTTGCCCTGCTCGCACGTGCACGTTCACAGCCGGGTGTTCAGCCAATTATAGACCAACAGAAACACTTCGTAAGTGCGCTGCGCAAAATACAAACGTCATCCCATCATAGTTGTGCACACCGCGGTCATTCATCCAGGTCCGTTGTTCATTGTTCACATTGTCTCGCTATGTTCATTTGAGTCAATATATGCACGTGCTGTTCTCATCGATGTTGATTGGTTCGTCTATTTCTTCGCCTTCGTCTTATCGAGCAATGCCAAAAGTAGTCGGGTATTGTCGACGTTCAATTTTGGCTGCGGGTGTCAGCCCGGAAAATTTACTCTTTTTTGTTTTGCACTTCTGGAAACGTTGTGCCTCTTTCGTTCAGGGCAATTGCTCTTAGTCGAATCTCGGGCGGGATTCCAGTTGTCTTTACCATGGTTTTGACTTCAATTGAGACCAATATACTTTAGCATCTGAATTGACGAGCATGCACGCACGTATGGTGTCGTTACTTAAGCTGACATTGCTCGTACATATCTGATATAATATTAAACATAACACCGGATGTGCAATCAGAACATGAAATACTAGGGAGCAAGCGTCTCTTTATATTTATCATGGCATGTTACTATAGCCACTGAATAAGCTCGACTCGTCTCAATTTTCAATAAATCGTAAGCATCAGTCGGGATTACTCTTTAATTTAGTGCACCGAAAAAAAGTAATTAGAAAACACTTATAACTTTAAACCTCATTAATTCATCAGCAGACCTAACTGTTATTGAGCGCTGGCTGTATGTACAAGAGTAATCAAAGTTCATGATTTTTAAAGCTTATCATGCAGCTATTGAAGACCGTAATCGGCTAATGTTCGAGTTTTGGACACTTCCATCGTCGAGTTGCGCTTCTCCGTTCTCAGGGCCTTAATTAACTACTCTACTGTCATGTGATATATTTTATGATTAAATTATTCGAACCCAAATCCAATTTTGTGCCTTTTATGAAGCTTCAGTATTTATGAATGCTGCGCACATCGTTGAATTGTATATGAATTAATAAATACATAAACATTCAGTCAACAAGTGTTTATAATCGTCAATTCCCTCTAACTTTTATTGAGCAAAAACTCGCTTTTCATTTAATTCGAATGCCATTAGAATTTCACTCTCGAGATGCCTTCGTAAACTCTAGGGGTTTTTAGTACACGAGTGGAGTATATAGTTTTGAACTCTGTGCAATTACTAAACTTCTTACGGAATCCAGTAACTGAGTGTACGATTCATTAATACCAATAAGTTGATTGGCAGGGAAATTATGAAGTCAAATAGAAACTAGTTCAAAATATACATAACACATTAGGTAATACCTACGTACCTCTTCAAAGTCTGTATGGATGCCAGATCTCTACACATACTATACAGAAATACATGTCAGATGGTATACATTTATGCTAAACACACAAACAATACTTATTGTACATCTTTGAGAGAGATGTCGTATAGCTGGACATCTACAAACGATCCGTCGATAACCGTCGAAGTTAAAAATGTCTTGTGTGTTATACAGCTATTCTCCTAACGACTTTTTGAGCCCTGCTACATCTTTTTCTACTCGATAGTGTACGCAACACCCATTATAAAATTCGATAGGATTAATTATAGGGCTTGTGCAGCTGAACAAGGTGTAGTTACGTTGCAAACAGTCGTAAGTTCAGGAGCAGCTTCTGCGCGAACGCTGTGGAAGTCCACTAAACTCCGGCAACTCCTATATCTGATCTTGTGTTTGATCAGATCTCATGCTCAGAATGTGTTCACTCATCTATTCTTTTCAACTCATTGTCTATGTTTGCACATGGTAATCCTTGATTGCGGTCTGCCAACAGATGTCGGACGAAAATCCTTATCGTATCTATTAAACGTTTAAAATCATTACATATCTGCTTATCGCACGAAGACGCCCACTTGCTTGCCAACCCTCACGGCTGACTGGGAAGTAGTAAAGTTGCGTGAATGAGCTTTGGCTACCTTTCCCGAAGATAATGAGCAAGAAGAGTTCGGTTCAACTGACTTTGGACACCCGACTTCAACCCGACGAGGGATGTTTTTGTTCCACTAGCGTTGAATGTGGCTTAACGGCAAGAAGAAGTGTTGATGTTGGTGAGTCAGGCAAAGCCATATCGCATGTGAATTGTATCGGCCAATTACCCCAATTGATACACTGACGTGCGAGCATCACAGATAATCGAACCTCCGAGAGTGAATCTCTATTGAATGCTGAAGAGACGGTTTCTGCATTAATCAGCGAGCTAAATTGCCTTGATTATTGTTCTAGGCCTTCCTCGTAATAAAGCAGTATACAATTCATTAAAATTATCATCATAAATAAGAATATATCATATTGACTTTTTTTTACCTAAGAATCTAACGTATCTACTTTCTCACGTATTAAAATAAAATGTTGCGGAACTTGAACTTAGGCTCTGGTTATTTGTATTCATCTGCACAGCTAATCAGACGAGTCAGGCTGATCGCTTGCCTTGCCAACGAATGAAGGTCCATATGGTCCAGGACAAACCGGATTGATGACTCCATAACGTCCCGTGCGAACTGTCATCATTCAATTTTAAACAGTGCTGCTATCAGAGTAACTACAGTGCCGAGAGTTTTTATGAAATGAGCCGCCCGCGGTACTGTAGTAGTTTTACCTTAGGAAAACTTATGGAAGCCAATATTGATTCTCTACATAAAAAAAGCCAATGTCTTCAAACCAAGTGAAGCAGACTTAGGTCGGCTTGGCCACTCTTCATTTATTTGTTCATTTTCTAAAATTGCTCTCGGAACCGGCAGGCGTTATGGGCCTCGAACCCCATTAGATTCGATGACAGAGACCAGTATATATATATGTATATATACATATGCCTTAAGCCAAATTACCTGTGTGATAAGGACCTCCCAACACGGGTACACATTGACCTATTTTTAACTATGGCTATGGACACTCAAGTTCAAGTACTTTTTGATGCCTGTATGGAGATGTTCCCAGCCGCCCTGCTCCTATCAAGCATATCTCAGCACTCATTTATAATAGATGGTATTACTTCGAAAAAAAGTCGGTAGGGAAAATCCATACTTTCAGTAATCCATTGTTCATCGGGTAGAGTTTTCACCCGGCGAGCTATTTCGCTCTGAAGCCTCCCGGGATCTATCCGCTGCGGCGATGGGCCACCCCCGGAGCGTCCTACCTCTCAGACCGCAGGGCGGTGTACGCGGGCAGGAGGTACAAGGTCTGTGCGGGAGTCCCTCAATGCTCGGTTCTCGAACCGACGCTCTGGAACATCGCATACGACTGCGTCCTCCGGCTCAACTACCCCGCGTCTGTGACCCCCTGTGCATATGCCGACTACCTGACCCTCATAATCAGAGAACGTGATGATAGGCTCCTTCTAGCCAACGTCGTGGCGTGCCTCCGCCCCCAGGGACTGGAACTTGCGCCGGCCAAGACTGAGGCGGTGTGCTCAACGGACGGAAACGTCAGCCGAGCATCAAGCTCACCATAACCGGCCATAGTTCGAAGCCAACGAAGACGGCCAAGCACTTGGGGGTTATTCTCGACAGCGGCCTCACGGGGACCCTGCATGCAAATTACGCATCCGAGAAGGCAGAGTGAGTCGCCACGGACCTCGCAAGGATCTGCCCACGTACGCACAGAGCTACGGATGAGATTAGAAGGCTGCTGGCCAAGGTGGCGAAGAGCATTGCCCTCTATGCCTTCCCCCCTTTGGGGCACACAGCCAAGAAGAAGACGATTGCCCGGATGCTCGACAGTCGTCAGAGGACCTCCTGGCCTGGTTACTGGCCTGTCACGGGTCCCTCTCCTACCCGCTGGCCCAACTTCTCACCGGCCGCGGACAATTCCAGCAGTAGCGTCACCAGATCGCCAAGGCGGCCTCCCCAAAGTGTACGCTCTGCACTTTGGGGGTAGATGATACGGCGCGGCACACCTCCGAGGCATGCCTTCGTCTCGAAAACCACCGGCGAGACCTCGCGGCCAGAGTCGCCCAGCCCCTCCCGATTTCGTGCGAGGATATGGCCGCCATGATGATGAGAGACAAAGAGGGTTGGGCGAACATCCGAAGATACACCGAGGCGCTGCTGAAAGACAAGCGAGAACTAGAGCAGCGGAGCAAAAGGGAGTGACGACCTCTAAGGGTGTCAAACGATAGGGGCAGAGACAGGAATTCTTCAGGGCCTCCGTGAGGGTATGATGCCGGATTGCGGTGGTTTTCCAGGGGGCTCCCTCCCACTTGGAAGGCGTGGGGAAAGCGGGGAAGGTATTCCGTCTTTCCTCGTAAAGAAAAACAAAAAGAGTGTATTGTTCGCGCTATGTCTTAGCCCACGTGCAGTTACCTAATTACCCTAATTAATTTACCTCAGTACCATAGTTCAGTCATCCCCTTCGCAACAGTTATTCCACTGTCTTACGTCGACTATCGCGTCGTGACACTGCTATGAATTAGCCACCTTGCAACCGTTAACCAGTTGCAATTACCCCACTCTAGCTAACGCAGTGATCTCAACGAGGTGAATGGTGTGAGGTAAATTTGGCCACATACGGAAAACTACACGTAATTTCCGAATGTGCCCAAATTCACCTCACACCATTTCCGCAGAATGTAGTCAGGTCCGTCATGTACGTTATCATCAATTAAAAAAATGTATGGAAAATTACCATTAATTTGTTAATACTAGAAGTGGGAGACAATTGTACCCGCTGAAAAAAAATATAATTATTACAGAAATTATTTAAAATTAATATCCATTAAAATCTATTATTATTAGAACTTTCATCGAACCTAAGGTAGAACAAAAAAAAATCCCAGTTTCTTCCAGGTATCCAATTTTGCATCCGTTGTATAAGCCAAGAAAATTAAAACTTGTTCACCGTAGTCGAATTAACGACTCAAAGCCCTATTCTTCTTTAATATACGTTCACCTGATTTTTTCCAGACGTGTGATTTTAACCGTAGTATTTTCTCGTCAGGCCAAGCGTGCACATAAACAATATTCAAGACCATGAGACCAGTTTCCGACGATACGTTTTATAATTATGAAACTTCCAAAGGAAAAAATCATTGAAACCGTCAGCGCGATTTTCGAGACCATTGATAGATATTTTGCATCCAGAAAGACTAAATGTAAGCGCTTTGAAGTCTAGCAAAAGAGAGAAAAAAAGAATATATATATATATATATATATTGGTTCTCATGACACTTCAATACGAAACACCCTCATACGAACGACAATATCGACTTGAAAAGTTCAATACGTCAAGTCTACAGCCAAACATCACAAGACAAACATCTAAAGGGGTCCGCTCATTAAGAAACGGAAGGTCTGCTGCAACGTGTTTGATTTCGTTCTACATAAAGGTAAGATGGTAACGAATCCGGCGACTAATTTTACTCTTTCTTTTTTTACTACCAACAGAACTGTTCGCATGATATCCAGACAACACCCGGGGCGATTTCTTCACTGCCGAATATATATATATATATATATACCATATATATATATATATATATATATATATATATTATATATATATATATATATATATATATATATATATATTTGTGTGCGTGTGTTGCCGTCGTGTTCGCGTTCGGGTTTGATGGAAGGAGTGATTTTCTCTCGTTGTTCGACGACAGCTCAATGGATAACTGTCGCGTAACTGTAGAAGTTCATCAAGTCCAGTAGCAAGCATCCGATGGCATGGGTGGTTCCTGCTATGATTGGCTTACCCTCCTGGCAGCCGTCGAACGTGACGCAATCTTCTCAGTACGCCTCTGAAGGGGGGGAGAGCAATAAAGCAGTTGCTATCTAAACCAAACCGCCAGGTGAACGAGCGTTGAGACCTGGGCTGACTTGTGGCAAGCGTCGAATTCGTTCCACTTTATTCAAACGCCCACCAACTTCAGTTGCCACGGTATAGTCAGTGTAGTCAGTGTGCGCCGATCCTCAACGATAGGAAATCGACGTTTGATGGATTTCCCCAAATTGCAGGTATGCTAATTAACAGAAGAACGTCATGTCTTTACTATCACCTCTCAGCATAACCCATAGCGAGCTGCCTATCACTTAATGGTGGTAACGAAAAGTGATCGTGTTTGACAGGTGCAAGTCGCTCTGTATTGACGGTGCAGGGTGGACGCAGAAAACGCCGGGCAACCAAAAGGTAGAATCCAATACAAATTTTCAGTTCTGTAGGCTAATGCTTGAAATGGTCAATCAGAAACTAATGTTGAAGGGGCTCGTCGTCAATTCCGTTGCTCAATTTAGTGTTGAATTTGGCTAACGTATGTATTTCATATGTGCTAATGAAGGTGCAATTAAAAGATTAGGGAAGTAGAACAGTGCAATGCTATACAGCGCATACGTATAAGTTCACAGCCCGTCCTTGAGTAGACGGTTGCTATTGGCATGGCCCAAATTCTCGTTTTTATTATTATTATTATTATTACTAAGTATTATCCCTGCGCAACTTCAGCTGTTATGCCAACGACGATTAACTGAAATTTCACTTCGTTCTGTTGTGCGCCGGTAAGTTTGTCCTGTAAATGAAGTTCGGGCTGATCCCGCAGCTGAACATAAGTGTTGATATATCAGTCATTCGTGTTAAACTCCACTCGAAACTCACCTTCGTCTGAATTAGCCATACCGGAGCCTGACCGAAGATTTCAATAGAGACTGCTAGCCAGATGATCATGCAGTTGGTCTTACACACTTTTCTAGGTTGAACATCTAGATAACCACCTCGGTCGACGTGAGAACATCGAACTCAAACTGGGTGAAATACAAAGTGGACACATTTTTGCCATTTTGAGATAAAATTTTTCCATTCAGAAGTTGATCTCGAATAGGGTTTTATCGGGTCAGAGCCACCGAGAAGCCAATCTTCCTGATAGTGTCCTGACTGGGCAGTACGAACCGGGTAAACCAAATTGTCTGTAATATATATTTCGGATATAGTTCTAGCTCATTGTACAGCTAATGATAAGGGACGATAACACTACCCCACACTTCGCATAACGTTATTAGTAGAAAGATTTTTATTAAATATAGACATTCTTGAAGCCTATCTTACACTACACATTGTACATAGCCACCAAAGGTCTTCTGACAGTGATCATTAAGTAGCGACACTGTCACCACACTATTTGATAAGTCGACATCTCCAACATACTGATTGAACTGGAACCCGATGCCTTCGTACCAACTAAATTTTAGCTTAATCAATAATATATAGCGGCACAACGATACAGATGAGTTTCGGCTCTTTGCTCTGGGATTCGGTCCAACCCGGGATGTAATCTTCATTTTGATCTGATCTTTTTCTCTAACCGATTAAGGATCTTATTAAAGTCCTCATCGGTGCCCAACAATTGGTTCAGCCGTGGCATACGCGTACCATAAGAGACCCGCTTAAACGCTTCAATTCGGAATTTGACACGCTGGCTGAGACTCAATAATAGGACTCGAGGGCAAACTTGTATCTGTGAAACAAAAACGAAAGCTGGTTAGGCATTTGTGTATGTTGAACATATACTTACAGTACTTCACATTCGTATATTTATACTCATCTGAAGTCTGTCCAGCAACGTTATCTTACTTGTTGCTTTGTCTTTAGTGTGAAATATGCACTTTGATTACAACAAGAACTCTTGAGTTTTGGTTGAATTTGCTGATGAACGGTTAATCGCCTACCTATATATATATATATATAAAAGAACTATTATGGGGTTGGTATGTCGCATCCAACGTTATATTATGAGCCTACAATATATATATATATATAAATAAAAAAATTTAAAAAATCACGAACCCGATTTAAGTCGTGGGCTTTCGCCTACATTAAATTGATTTATCGCAGAGTTGTGAGAACGTAACTTTGTCCTCAATTATTTCGAAGTAAGTATGTATTAAACTTCATCATTTGAAATACAGTTAGTATCGAAATTGTTTTTAATCATTTTGTAAAATGTCATACATTGCTTTCAAGTGTTTTTTAATCATAAACGATTAGTTTGCGTCCTAGGGTAATTACGGTTTTGCGGTAATCTGTGCTTTAGATAGGGACATAAGCTAGAGCATTTCCATTTCGTATACAGCAAAACGTGGTACCAGTACCATTCATGCGAGTTGTCTTTTTTCGATTACGCAATGTTCGACGTAGCTTTGAAGTTTCAGTGGAAGGAAGCCGAGTCTAAGTTGTTCTGCAGGAGTGGAAATCAATTTCGTCTGATTTAGAATGAACTGCGTCTGGGCTGTGATACTTCTCTTCGCCCATGTTATATTTGCACATTGAATGAGATGAGGTTGTTGTTCTCACACAGAGCCACCTGAGTTGGGCTTCATCTAACTGGAAGCGAAAAACACCATTTACAGACTCGAATCGATTCGTACTGAGCGACTTTTAGCCCTCGAAGGCGGATACATATCCTACTACGTCGGCAAGGATAAAAATAGGCTTTTGCTTTATGAAGTCTAAGTAAGTAGGTATGTATAACAGTGGGATGGTGAACAGCATCATCACTGTTTTGGGGTGAAGGTTTATTGAGTCCTCAAACATTCATTCCCGACATGCGCAAACTTCGAGCGCCGCTCTGACAGCTCTTTTAAAAAAATGCCCAGTTCGTATGGACTGACCAGTGTGCGAATAGCTTCAAAAATAAGAACGAGATTTTAACTTCAGATCTTTTGTTGACACATTTTGAACCAACCCTTTCAATCATTGTGGCGGCAAATGCAAGTAAGTATAGCATTGGTACAGTTATACTGCATCGTCTTGCAGATGACATGGAACGAGAACATTGAAAAGGAGGCGTTGGCAATTGTGTTCGCTGTTATAAATTTCACCGATATCTTGTCGGCTGGAAATATGGCCCGCCGGTTCATGCGGCGAATCGCCTAGAGAGATGGGCTGACATTCTTCCTGCATACGATTTTAAAATGGAATATCGAAAAACTACTGAATCTGGACAAGCAGATGCTTTATCGAGACTAAGAGCCAAACGTGCAACGTATTCAGATACGGAAGATACGGTAAGATGCAACAATAAATACCGAAATAGATGGAGTCTTGATCAATGACATATCAACTTGGCCCGTGACCCTAGATCCGATACGTGATACCACGAGATATGACAAATCCATACCAGAGGTTATACAGTACATCAGAACAAATAATTGGCCATCAAAAATCCCAAAAACTGAAACTTTTTGGCATTTTTGGCAAAGAGTTTGCCTTTTCGTATGAGCCAACATTGTCATGCCTAATGTACGTCGTCCTTAGCTTCTAAAGGTGTTTTATATAGATCATCCTAGAATTATAAGAATGAAACAATTGGCCTGTTCTTATGTGTTGGCCTGCGAATGAAAGGGACTTTCAAAAAGTGGTAAGAAGTTGTCTGTTTTGTGCCGAAGTGGCAAAAACCCAACACTGAGCAGTTTGCCAAAAGCAAGTCAACCATGGAGTGGAATACATGTTGATTTAGCTGAACCACAAAATTGCTTGTTCTATCTGGCTGTTATTGACGCTTTTTCAATGTGGCCTGAGTTTGTTGGATCACTCACGACCATTACTTCGATGTGCACGACCACAGAACTTAGAACTATATTTGCAAGGCATGGAAATCCCGATATTGGTATCTGGTATCTGATAATGGTACGCAATTTACTTCGAACGTATTTAAGGATTTCTGTTTACAGAGAGAAATACAGCATATACGGTCTGCCCCTTTTCACCCATAGAGTTATGGCCAAGTCAAAATATTTGTGGACACTTGAACGGGGAATACTTAGGCTTACAAAGGAAGAGGACACCTCATCAGCAATCCAAACATTCCTGATGGCATACAGAACCATACCCTGTACAACAACACCGGGTTGTAAATCTCCTGCGGAGCTCCTGTTTGGTCGCGATGTCCAAATGGGACAACACCACGATGCTCGTAAACAAAGGTTGCAAGTACAAGAAAAAGTTTATGTCCAGAACTGCCGAACATTTAACAATCAGCGATGGACGACAGAGACCATCGCTGCTTTAAAAAGGTTTGGTAATGTACAAAACACAAGTTGAAATGAAGATCAGGATTCGGCACGCAGGCCAGTTGACAAGTGCTACCATACCTAAATCAAGCATCCCGTTCGACATGTTTGATATTCCGATAGAACCTACACCAGCTGTAGATTGTTAATTACCACTCGAGATTGTTAAATACACCCCGTAATGAAAATAGTCCTAACCCGCGAGCTGTTGCATTTATCCCAGACCGAAGTCCACTTAACTCACGCTCACATATGGTGCGTGACAGAAGTCCTCCCTCCAGACTCCGAGTAGATCCCCATACCAACAAACGCTATGTATTAAATGTATCTTAGAAAGGCCGGTGTTATATCTGTTATCTGTTCTATATATAAATATATAGTATTGAGATATGACAAGCACTGATTCTAAGGGAGATACGCAGAGAAACCAATATTAATAACATAACAAGTTTCATAAAGGAACTGCAATTTTTACAATACTCAAGTTCTCTTGGTGAAATACCTACTCACGAAGATTAGAAAAACTACTACACTTGTTATGGTCAACTATTGAGACAATTTTTTGTTGACGTCCACCACAGAGTGACTTCAGTCGTTCACTTCGTATGTATACTAGTACTATATATAATATATATGTTATATATACCTCAACTGATTGATAGCCCTGCGCGAGGAGGTAACCGATGGAATCCGATAGCTTCTTCGCGTTTACAGAAATTATCTTTGGGCATCTTTTCTTCATTTGCTGGATATCCTCATTTGTGCACGAGAGTTTCCATTGGAGGAAGTCTTCTTTGGTATCGTACGGCTTCAGGTGCTGAATCTCCGTGAGCTGATGACGCAAATACTGCGCGAATACGTACTCGGCACAACGGAGCATCCAAGGTCTTGTGATGGGAACCCCAAGTTTGCGAGCGTATTCAACGCGTTGCTTCATCACATTCATGTTATGCTGAACTATCCACAGATCGTTACAAATGTCTACCTTGCTGACGCCTGCATCGAGCAGCAGGCAAATTACGTCACGAACACGTTCAATTGGCAGGGCACACATGGTCGCCTTTCGTTGAAAATAGTGCAATAGCTCGTACGTATCCGTCCAATCAACTAACTCGTGCAGAACTTTAACGAAGTCCCGGAACTTGGCTGTCAGCTCGTCATCGGTGTATCTCATGGTAATATTTCTGAAGAATCCTTCGTCCTGGGTGCAGAGAAATGCCTTCATCTCGGGAATTGTATTAATACCGAGACGTTCCTCAAGCGTAGAAAACTCCTGCTTCCAAATCCAATTGGCTAATCGTAATCGATGAATTTCGACGCCGTAAGAGCCAACCAGTTGAAGATTCTGCTCTAATTTCTCCCAGCGCCATGGTGTGACCGCGAGCTCATCCTCCGGCCGTTTGAGGCTGTTCACAGTTATCTCCAAAAAATGTTCATCCGATAGGAGAAAAACGGCTGGATACGACGAAACTATAGTTTCAATTTTCGAAACATCTAGTAGCGCGCTATCCGCAACATGCTTAACAGTACCATTACGGTTCCAGATTTTTTGTCTTGCCGATATCAACCTATTCAACTCGATTTTACTGAGGGGGGCTGGCTTCCGAAGGATCGCGTGATCTATGGCACCACCACTACCTACCCCATTAATGCCAGTTGGGCCTACATGTAGTCTTGCAGTTGTTAGTGCACCACTTCCAGCCAACCCTTGCGCTCGAGCAACTACATAAGTCCGCTTAGCAAGCCGTCGCAAATCGAAATGCTGGTATTTAAGGGAAAAAATGCTGTTACAATAATTGCGGATCATTTTTAAGATTGTGCTTAAAAAAAACTAGCTTTTAACAAACATTGCTTGCGAAGCTCCCGCGTTGGCTCGTCCCGTCACAACGTTACCAAACATTTAAGAAAACTTTCTTGTATTGAATCAATTTTTTTTACGACGAATGGCTCAAAAACAAATAGCGCTGCAAAACACTGTGCGCCTCTTAATGTGAAATCGAATGCCTTGATGGACCAGCCCGGAGTAGTCCGACACATTTCCTAAACGTCGGAGAGACGAGATGGGTGGGCGCATTGGCGGGACACCGCAAATATAGCTATACAAATGGACTAATAAAAATTCATACTAATGGCTATATACATCTCATATAGGTTAGGTATTTTCAATTAGTTAGACATAATTGATTAGTTACGTTCTTTCGTAGTGAACGACCCGGCCCTATTTGTTAAACATTTTAAGATTTATGTTGAACCCATTATGGCGTATGCAGCGCCAGTATGGTACCCAGGATTAAAACTGGACAAAGAGAGGCTGCAAAAAGTGGGGGATAAATTTGGGAAACGCGTCGCTTTTAAATGTCGATGTACGAGGGACGAAGTGAATATCACGCCAGAGTGACGGCTACCAGAGCTGGTATAAATGTCTTACCTAAATTCATAGCTAAGAAACAATTTGTGTAAATGACTTATTTCCTTGGAGAGTGTCTCGAGCCCTACGTGAGGGGCAGCTCTTTCACAACATATGACTTCTTCTTCTTCTTGGCAAACACATGGCAGCCAACTCACATATTGTTAAACCGACTTTTGAAATAGAGCCTTAATTATTATTATTATTATTATAATGGCGATATACAATAATTAAATAGACAGTTGAGGACAGGGTGTCAAGCCGAGGCCATCTGGTCCCGAGGGAGGCGATGGCATTGCCTCCCCGCATAGAAAGAGAGAGGCGTTGCAGAAGAAAGAATTCTGCGCGCGCAGGTTTCCGGTGGCGCTGATCTGCCTATGGTAGACCCCTTCGAGGAAATTCGCAGTGAGGGACCGTGCCCGCCTATGGTTTCAAAAGCAAGGGGAGAAAAGGGGTGGGTTGCGTGGAGTGCGGAGTACTTCCGTAGCTTGGCCCGCTCCGCATGCGCTACCGCGTAACCGGGGGTGGTTGCACAGTGGCTGACATAAGAGGGTGCTGGAAAGTCAATCACCGTGCCGTCTCATGCTGACCTCGGTGTATATGGCTATAGATTACCTAGTGTACAACTAGTGTGAGTTAAACACAAGTACACGAATGAATACATAAATAGAAAACGCTTTCAGCATTACATAATCTGTGCGAAGAGATCACGTTTTTGTAACACGACAACATTGTCATAAATAGAAGGTAATCTTTGTCGTGTTCGCGCTAGAGGTTATGCATGACCTACCGTAATTGAGAAAAATGTTGACTGAGAGTCAGCTCGGAAAATTTACGCTTATTGAGAGTCAGTCAGACACTATGACGGTAATTTTGCGAACAACGTTATACAGCGTGCGAAGTAACTGAAGGATAGGCCGTTGACTTCAACGATTTTTAATGCTGTTCTGAATCAATGATCGACACCCCAAGTAAAAAAAAGACTAGCAATGCATGCCACACGTGGCCTGCCACTAAAACACCATTTGTGTATAGCGAAAACTCGCTCAAGCACGGATGACTTGGGAACAGGTTGTTTTCTCCGCGTTTTCTTAAAGATATGTTTAATATAATATAGATATGTTTAATCCTGATAAGCTTTGGGCAGAAATGGAAAAGTTACCGGAGAATCAGGTCGAGATGATCAAATTTACTCGCACGATGAATTTGCTCAACGAGGCTAGCATTGAGTACAATATGTTTTCAATACAGTATTTACAATATTCAATCGAACCATTTATTATATATATATATATATTGATACAATTAAGTGACAAAATGTATTTATCTAAGGCTACGTCCGCATCAATGCGAGCATCAATGTGTGGAACCTATTTTCTTTACGGGTTCCGCTCGTTTCTCTACAAGGTTTCCATATCGATCTTGTAGTTCAGCTTCCCTCTCCTTCTGTCTATGGACATCGTCCTCGAGTCGCTCCAGGCGTCTCTGTATGGCGACATGCTCGTGTCGAGCTAATCGTTCAAACGTCTCCTTCTCGCATTCAGCCTGCTCCAACTGATCTTGTAGGTCTTGTAATTGTTTGACAAGAGCTTGCGATCGTGAGTAATAGCCACCGAGAAGCACACGGAGTTTCTTCTCCATTTTGCCTGCCTTCTTCGCCTCCCTCGCCATATGATTTCGGTTTGTCTCCAGTCGCTTCTCTAGACTCTCGATGCGGTCCTTTTTCGAACAGAGATTGGCGCGCGTATAACGATTCTGTGACGGCAAATACAGAACTTGCGCCAGACACTCTTGCCACACCTGGCCGAACACATCATCCGGGATGTTTCCGTGCCCCATAGCTTTGCCGACGAACTCTATTTCATCGGCTATCAACTTTCTAGCTTGGGAAATCTCCCCATCAGACACTCCGTGGAACGGGTGTTTCTCCAGGTAGCCCATACATCGGGCCTGTTCGGCTGTAGGATCTTTCCTTTTCGCTGGAGCCGTGGGGTTGCGCGCAGGAGCGTGTCGCACAAAGTCTCGATGCAGCATGACGAGCATCTCCTGCTTGATTAACTCCTCGGCACGTTGCATTTCCGTGAGTGGCGCATCGTCGGCCTGTGGAGGTGGCCGCATAATCTACAAGACAGGATAACAAAGGTCAGAATGTTAGATAGCTCGCCTTGAAGCCGATCTGTTGTTCGCTAGCCACACTAAACAGATCCCACAAACACATCGAAACGCTGTCAGGTTTCCGACAACATACCTGAGAGTTGATCTCGAACGGCCGAGGCAGATATCTTTGGATGGCTTGTGACTCGTTTCTCCATTCCCTTTCAGTTTTCTCCTGACGCTCTTTTTCGCGCAGTGAATCTAGCTCTTCTTGATCAATAACCGTATGCGAACTCTGGAAAAAATAAACGCTGTCATGTTTACCAGGGCCAACACGCCGGCTTCATCTTGCTAATCTGAATAATTGAATAGCTCACACACAGAACTAGCTATAGCTTACACGGAGATCACTCACACGGAATGTACGCAATTTCTAGCCGTGAGGTGAAACCGTAGTTGAATAACGGAATCGCAAGCAGATATACTCACTTTTTGTCAATTTCTGTCTATCATCTTCATTGGCATACAAACGTTCCTTGTATGAAATACTACCATTTGAACGATAACAGACGTGGTCCGAAATCACACACAATGATAATATTGACATTAATATAGTAATGGTTCTACGCTGTGTAGCTATCAAGTATGTAATTATATTACATGTATCAAAGATATCTCAACTTACCTCCGCTTCTTTTGATGCTTCCGCAATCTCGAATTCCTCTGGTACAACCAGCTCATAGTTGTTCTTCGGTGCGGGAAGTTTTGACAGGGCAGCTAGTGGGTCCGCGGGCACAATCTCTCCACCACCAGCCCTATTGATGTTCAGCTTGTCGTGCAGGGGAGTCGGCGTCTCGGCTGCTGTCTTGCCGTCAACTGATGGCCCAGTGCGCGGAGTCGCTCCCCCTTGAAATGGAGTAAGAATCTGATTGGGTGTTGCCTTCACTTGCGTTCCCGTAATAGCTAGCTGTGTCTCATGCAGCGGGGTGTTGAGGCCTCCCTTTAGTGGCGTCTCCGTATTTTGCAGCGCCATAAGATTCTGTGCCTCGGTGAGGATGCTCTCACGAGAAGTGGCTGCTTGCCGAGGCGTCCGCATTGACAAGGCCCCGCTGGGCGTAGCCGTTACATCGTAATCTGCCAACAGCGTATCGGACGCTCCGTCGCCCCCGTCGACGCTCTCCTTTGCAGTCTGGTTCGCTTTACCTATCTTGACCAGCTGTTCCAAGTCGCTCTCTGACACTTGCGGCTCAGGGAGAACGAGCTTGGTGCGTTTTTTCGACGGCTCCTGCACCATACTTGGCACGTCGTTCTCCTTACGATGCTTCAGCTTCTGTAAGTCCTTCTTGCGTTCCTTCTCTTCCCTCTCCACTCGCAGTTGTCCATCGAGATCCTGTTGGCGGAGCCTATTGAAGTCCGCATCCATTGGGTCATATGATTCCTGTGAGGTGTCATAGAATCCAGCAGAAGGCTTCTTCTCGAACGGTATTTCGGCGTTGTAGTCGATCGTGTACTTTTTTCTTTTGGTCTTCTTCTGCAGCTCGATACCGGCCATACGGAGTTCTCTCCGCTTCTGTAAGTTGGCCAGCCTCTTGGCTTCTTCGAGTTGTTTCTCCCTCGCTTTCCTCTTGGCTTTTTTGCCCTGAGTGTTGGCCAGACGAGCTCTAGCCTCCGACAGCATTTCAAGCTCGTCTTCGTCCATATCCTTGGGATCGGGGCGGGCTGGCTTCGTTTCAGGATTGGGATCAATTTCGCCTGGACGCAGTTTTCGTGAATCGTCCAAACTTTCACCTCCATCTTCCTTGCGTTGGGCCTGATCCAAAAGCAATTCATAGTGCTCAATACACTGAGCCGCTGTGCGACCGATAACTGGCGCGATAGTCCGCCACTGCATCGGCATTAATTTGGCTAGATGAAGTAATTTTTCTTCCTCATCGCGTGTCCATTCCGTTTTCTTGATCGACGGATCCAACCATTCGTACCATCGAGCCTTGCACTGAAAATAGAACAAAGATAAAAATCAAGCGAACCGATTAGGCGTAAATTGAATGGAAACTACATTATATTGTAATTCGCCAGGTTTTGCCAACATTTCAATGGGATAGCAAGCATAGGCACACATATACAACACGACTAGGGTGGTCGTATGCCGTCTATATCTCGTTATAGTATCATCCGTACGTGATTTATTATTTAGAATCACCATAGTTAGCATAGTACATATAATAACTATACATTCTTCGCTGAAAATGAGCTAGGTTGTATAGGTACCTGCTTCGCTGATTTCCGGTGCAGTAGACTGGCAATTCGTGACCACTGGTTTTTGCCATATTTCATTACAGCGGCTTTGAGGATCTCATCCTCGGTGTTTCGCCACACTCCGCCCTTGATCATTACACGGGGCATCTTGCTTTTTGCTTTACGGAGCCGTCACCGGATAAAATGAAGATGACCAATCCACTCACTGATCTATCTATCTGGCCGCCGGTGTATCACCGCCACAAACGCACAGTTCGCTAAACCCGATAGACAAGTATGACCGGATGAGATGGTGAGAAGAACGAAACGTATGTGAATACGTATTTACTCAAACACGCATTTGTCACGAATGGCATAGATACTACAGTTGTGTACAGTTGCGTAAATCCTCTAAGTGAAGTCGAAATTAACACCTATTTGTCTTATAGCTTTGTTCGTACTGACTTTCTACCGTATCATTACAGCACGATTGACGGAATGGCGTTGAAAATCGTTGACGCTTCTTTTTCGAACGCTTTTTTTGCATTGAGTGCAGAGTGCCTGCCCCGTAGGCGCTGAACCAAATGTGATCGTCTGCTCCCCGAGTTTGGTCTCTTTTCTGTCTGAAGGCAACGGCAACACATCGCTGAAAGCGCACAACGAACGGACCACCATCAACAAACACAGGAAGCAGAAACCAACATGGCGGTAGTGTTGATGTTACATGTCCCTCGCTAATGCCATGTCCACGGGAGCGTTTTGAGCTCGCGTTGATAACGAAGCATTTCACCAATTATATACGAAAGATTAAAGAAGCTGTTAAAAATACTGGCTAATTTTTCAAAAAGCCAATTTTTAGTAGTTAGCGAAATCCGTTAGGAACATATGGTTACCGGAATTGGTTTAGAGGTTTGCCGCGTATATATATACGTACATGTATATATTGTACTGTCTGAGACAATGAGTGTGGGCAGTGAATTTGGTAACGCTAAAAAAAATCACGCGCCGCGTTCTCTTAATTCGTTCATGTTTCTGATTCTAGGTCCAGCAGCTCTATGCATAGTAGAATAGAATTCATGACTGTGATGAGAGGCGATTGCCACTCGAGTAGAAGTGCCAACGTCCTTAGCAGCTAATCTGCTGCTAAGTGGCTGCTTTTCTTGGACAGCAATAACCATGTAAAAGCAATAACAATTTGATTATAGCAAAACAAGTCTGACATAAGAGCTATCACTAAATCGTCAAATTCGTGTTGATCGCGAAGAACGGAGTTTATGCATTGTCTTTAAACGACTAGCGTACATTGAGAGGCCAGCCACTTACAAAGCGGAAGCATCTGCCATGGCCCCGGAGGGACACCGTATATATATATATATATATATATATATGTATAACATATGGTGCACGAGAGGATGCGGAAGAGTTCTTTTTTTATATACATTATTGATGGACTTCCGCTTGCGGCCTGTCTTTTGCGCCTCTCTCCTCGGTACTTATCCTTATTATGGCAGCACTAATGTATTCAGTTGGCTACAATCCATTATGAGGGAACTAGCTGCAATACATTTTAGGATAATTGCTTATCGAGGGGTTAAATAAATTAAAGAGAAATATAGATTCACCCATGCCGCGGTGTGCGTTCACGGCGTACTACGTTCTTCCCTTTTGCCTGTCTTGGGCAGTCTTGCTCTCTCTCTCTCACAGGCGCACATTCACACCGGGTAAATAGCGAATTGCGACGAGTGTAATCCCCATCTAACGCTGGGGGGTGGCCACGCGCAAAAAGCTTAAGCCAAAGACGCGGGGTATGCAATGCACATTTGATTGGGGGCACCTGATACACGTAGAAGTAATGGAGTGCACAAGTCTCTAGCAGTCTCGTAAGCCCTTGATTTTCTCATTTCGAACCCGACCTTCTGATTCTGCGATTGCCCGCTCTCCTTTTCAAATTTCAAAGAATCATGGAGTCGTCGCTTTCTAATATTTGCCACCGAATAGAGGCATTTTCTAAGGTCGTTCTTACTGCTGTCCATGAATACAGCGAGGAAATTTAATGACGTCGATATGTGCGTTGTAATTGAGCTTTGGTTTCCTACGAGTTCTTACCGTTACTGATCAAATAAGACACTGCTTATAGACGATGCGTTGATACGTTGAGCAATAAACAACAACGCAAATCATATATCATTATTAGAAATGAAGTCACGATTCTGAAAAGACGGCTCAAGCGCGCTCGTTCTGAACAACTCATCTCCGATGGTTTTTCGAAACGGAAAAACGCATGGTCAGCTATCAATAGCACACGTTGATGGAATGGAACAATTGCAGCATACTTCCTTTTAGCACATTATGTGCCTGACAGACTTCGATATGTCCAGTCTAAATGCCTGATCACGTGCTATATAGTTCTGCCCTCCTCTTGGCTATACCGGTAATACCTAAAGGTTAAGAGCTGAGGCCTGTCAGATAGGGAAACAGTTATACCGGTTGAGACTCTGATACGCCTCTGTGCTGGACAGGGTGGCTATTTTGCCTGATTCCTTTAAGCAGTACAATATTGTACCTATTCGTAAGGAAGACAATAATTAGCTTTGTGGTAACTAGCGCACAATTGCTATATTTTCCCCCTGTCGAAAGATGATTGAAAAAACCCTCCTGGGCCGAAAGGAACTGTACTTGGCTGCATTGAATATTGTTTTCAGGAGCCGATATGGTCTATGCCTCTGGCTGGTAGGATTAATGATGACGTCAATTCTACGTCTGGCTTGATTGAAATTGTCTACGAACTATTCTGTCTCTCTACACTTTAGCCTCACTCCCAAGGCAGCCTATGCGAGAAATGGTATTCTCAATATTCGTGATGAACATATTATAACATCAATTCCGCTCAGCTATTTGGTGTGATAATCGAGAACAGGGCCTGACGGTGTTGTACATATCGCCAAACTCCGACCACCGGAGACGTTGGCAGTACTGTCTTCTAATTTTTCGTGCATTTTTCGGTTCTGGATGGTCACATGATTCTGAATATTGTTTTTAAGGGTATTTCTTTCCCTCCTTTAAGAGGTTAAAGGCAAAATTCATTATGGATACCGGGCTTCGCCTTTGAGGTATTCGCCACAGTGGTCTGACACTTACATTCACTAAAGCCTTGGAAATCTTAGGAAATCTTGGACCTCATAGGCCTTTACCCTGGCTTGGAACTGATCCGAATTAGTTCAGATCAGGCCCAGGTAGTAGTTTACGTCGAATTATGCCAATCGCATTACTCACGTCATTACCATCCCTACAATACAGAAACAACGAGCATTAATGATAAAGTGGTTCATTCACCTTTGAAATCCGACGTCCGGCGTAGGCACTTCTGACCCAGTATTCCTGCGCGCTTCCTCCTATTTCTGGCTTCGTATGGCGAACATATTTAATGTTCGACACCTTCGTTGTCCGTTTGCTCGATCTTGCGGAAATCTCTTCCTGTTTCAAATCATTAGTCGCTGTTCGGTTCCGTTTATCACGTTACGTTAGTTGAGACAAAAACGATATATGTTCGATACGTTTCTAGGCTCGCTCTAACTAAATAGTCACTGCATTGTTCACTCATTGATTTCACAGTGTACTTGTATTATCGCACACATGTCGGCACATATCGGCAGTTAAATTCGTCACAAGTTAGTGCAATTTTGCGTCGCTGGTTATCCGATTGGTCTCGCTGCGCTTGCTAATACACGACTGTATATAGCATTCGTGACAATTACGTATGCTCCGGCCTTTATTCGTTAGAGCTCATTCGTGAAATGATTAGTGCTCGCCCAACAAAGGACAAAATATTGTGGGAGTCCAAGATTCTACGAATCTGAAAATAATCAAAGTGTTACCATATATATATATATATATATTTGCGGTTAACTCCCCTCCGAGCCGTGCTTCATAGATGTATTCGACTCATTATGTAACGTGCCGTGTTTGCTTTTGTCCTAAGTCTGTCACCCTGAATAGGACCATAATAATAATAATAATCATTGTAACCTTTCGATAAACTGTATGGGTTCATAACTTGAATATTGTTCACGTTGCATCAAACGCTTCAGTTTCAGTTGTCGAGATTCACTGGGTTATTGACACGCACTCTTGCTTGCAAAACACCTTCCATATAACATTTATGGAAAGAAAACGCATTGTGATTCGAAACAATACCTATTGTTATCTGTACAAAAGGCTTCAAAGAACATTTATGAGATGTTTCACTGTGAAACATCACGTATCGTACGCTGTAAGTACGTAAGATAATAACAAAAACTCAAACGATAACAGTATTTAATATTAATCACTTGTGATACTAATCAGCAAAGTGATTTTCACTTAAAAAAATCCAACAACACCCTGCCAGAATCACAATTTACATGATCAGTATATCCTGTAATAAACCAATAAACGAAATACACCCTTATGTAATTCGTGAGGGGCGTGTAGTTTCCCAGCACGTATGTATATGACTGAATGACTGATTAATGCTCACAGCGTTCGTGTATAAACTGATACCTTATTGTGCAATTTGTAATTGGAGTTACGATGGATCCCTACGGGTGCCTGCGCCTATATCTTCGTAGCCCTGTGAGATACTAATGACACTCGAAAAAAGGCATAAGCTCATTAATAGTGATTTCAATCGAAGCAAAGGGAATTGAGAATAAGCAAAAGGTGGCCCCAACAGGTCCTCATAGTAATATCTAAAAGGTTAAGAGCTGAGGCTTATCAGGTAGGGGAACAGCTGAGGGTCAGCTCGAAAAACAGTTGTTGATTTCAATTGCAACGAGCATCACACCAAATTCGGCTGATGCCAACAAACGCCTGGGGATGATTATTAGCTCGGTGATATTGAATATGGTTACTAAATAATAATTAATTATGTCCTAATAATTATGTCAATAAATTATGTCATATGTCGAGGCACTCTGCTCGATTGTCAACTTCAGCGGACCGTTGGGGCGGTTTCGTTCAACGAGTCTAATTCGAAATGGGCGCACTGAAAACTTCCCCCTGTTTGAATCCTCGCATGCACACAGAATTTTCTTGCGAAAGGAGGATGCCCGCCCGTACAAGCGGAAACTCTTGGTAAATACGCCAACCAGAACGGCGCGAAGGTCGGCGGCTGGATGTGGGATGTCATAAAGCCAACTGGATTAGCCGCGTCGATGCCATCCCGGTTGGTTCTTATGCCGGTTATTGACGTCCGGGAACCTAGTTCTGCAGTGTTCATTGCTCGCTTTGCTCTTATTCCTGGCCGCGTTTGTTTGGCAGAAAACGTGTACGATTAAATCATTAGTGAATACAAGTTCCGAAGACAAATCATTGCGTGTGCCACAATCATTCTACTGCAATGTAAGTGATGAAGTTCGTTAGTCGAAGAAGTCCGAAGAGAGAGCCTGACGCAGGCGAGTTTGCTTGGAATTAATTTTATGCTCGTTGTTGTCTGCTGCTAATAAATTCAACTGCGGAGAGAAGTGTGTATTGGCTGAGAAGTACCGGCTTTGAACATTACCGCATATTCTGATACATATTTTTATGTATATGAATCATGCATTCATGTTGACCGCAGGATGTGACTGCGATAATCTCGGATAATTTGATGTCAGCTCCTCTGTTCATTTTCATTTCTGCAAGAATTTTGCAAATCGAGGCGGTCTCGTAGACTATCGACTTAGATTAGCGAACGCGAGAACTAGAGCAGTCGTTGAGCACTATTTGTAAATTTACGAATTTCATTAAATCACAGCATGGGTCCGCACTCTGTTCGTTAGAATTTGTTGCAGTCCTTGCGAATTTGTGATTATTAATGTTGATATGCTCATGAATATTTAGCATTCGTGAACAGTTCTGCTCGGCAGTCGAAATGGATCAGCTATCTCACCTCAGCAAGGTGCAGGTCGCGTGGTTGTGTTTCGGCCTCGTTAACGCACTCTACCTGACTGGACTTCTGGAGTGGCTCAGACTGGTGCCATTTTTGTCCTACCTCTCAACTTTGCCCGCTCTCATCTGGCTCGCTGCTCTTATAAGGTGCGTACACCGTGTAATACGAACGAATGAATGAATAATTAGTTAATGACGATTAGTAATATTGATTTCGATACAGCTTTCATACGTGTCGAATGGCCAGGTATCCTCATACAAGTCAATAGGACGGCGAAATCAAAATATGACAATTAAATCTAATAAATAAACAACAGAAGGTTTTTCATAGAATCGTTTTTCTTGTCGTCGACTTCCATTTTCTTCTGACGGGGTCCCGGACCTTCTCCCCGAAGACATTTCCCTGTACTGATTTGCATTGCAACCACTACGAGAAAAGTCAAGAGAAAAAAAATCCTCCACACCTCCCTCATTCGACAGAAGGATATGTATGGTAAGAATAGATAACCACAGAATTCTAAAAAGTCAGCCTTTGTTTTCAACATAATAATTTGTCGCTCTCCCTTTGTCGCAGATATGTCGTCAGCATCATGAATTATAGCAACAGTTAATAGACAATTTCGCATCGTGCAGTCAATTTGAGGCATGTTGTCACGTATTACTGCCCAACGAAATTTAGTTTTCCAGATATTTCACTTGAGCAAGTCGCTGGCACGAAAATATTCCAATCGAAAATAGCCTGTACACTGAATGCTTGTAGAAAAACTGTCCATTTGTTATTACGACCTCGGGAATGTACCACGGAATAGTATAAAAACAGCTGGCTCAGACCTCAGAGTTGCCGGAATATGAATACACGAAGCGTTATGCATAATGTCAGACTCGCGTCAGATACCTACCCGATGGGTTTGGCCATTTGATTGACTATCCAACTAACATGAATGATGGCTACACTTACTTTTGCCTGCTTGAGGAGCGATGATTGAAACATAAGGCTTAGATGGGGCACATTTAAAGTGAATCTAGAAATGTTCGACATTCGCGTATTGATCTCCGCGAAAAATCTCCTGCTTATCATTACGTTTCGTTAGGTATGGAAACACGGTAAGATTGACAATCTAACCCATAAATGAATGCCGTTGTGGCTGATTCAGCAAAAAGTGTTGCGTGTTAATTTTGAACAATAATCTGCAATCTCTTGACGCCAATACCAAACATCGAAAAAAAAAGCACAATAGTTGTTTAGAGTGGTAGCTATTGCCAGTGGTACATGTCATTGCATTTATATTGGTGACACCATACTTATTCTAAGTAACCCTTTGCCAACTCGTTTGTGGCGATTCGAATCAACTGTTCAAATTTCTAGAATCGTTGTTTGAGCTTCGAGCAACTTGGGCCTTCCAACCATGATTTAAAGCTTAGGGGTCCGCCGTAATTTTCCATGTTAATCGACCGAGGATAAAAGTATTAATAACAATGAGCTCAGTGATCAATTGCGGCAGAAGAGTTGCTTATAATATGTGTCTATTCTATTTACCGGAAAGTTACATAATTGTCAATGACGTTCTATGGGCTATTCTAAGCAGTGTTGATACGCGGGTGTATTTTTGAAATTGGAGCTAATTTGCAGGCTCGTTCCGCATCGATTTCTGTATTATCAGTACAATCGCGCTGGCCTAATCACACTCAGAAATCCCGAAGTTATCGATATAAACTCTCAGGCGGTATCTAAGTACAACTTGCAAAACATGGCTAAAAACGTGATACACTAAAGTTTCGTGGAGGGAAATAATTTTAATTTGTAGACGTGTATATATATATATATATATATATATATATATATATATATATATATATATATATATATATATATATATATATATATATATATATATATATATATATATATATATATATATATATATAATATATATATATATAATAGGTGAAAATAATAATAACGAAATCGTCATTTTAGGGTGCTTTCTAACACCAGACGTTGTGCCGCTACGAGAGATCTTTACAACTTCCTAATGCACAGAACAAGATGCATTTGGACGTATATTTAGAGCTGAAACCGCCATATATAGACATTGTTCAGAAGGTCCCAAAGGAGATAAAAACTGAGCATCCTTTCTGTGAGGGGTGTTGTCATAACGTGTTATCCCGGCAGAACACCCTGTTCTCCCTCGTCCCCTGTGGAGCTGACTAGCCCCCGTGATGGTTCTTATTTATTTAGACTGAACGAGCTCGATATTAGCAGAGTCTACAGCTTGAAGTTGCTTTTTCACTCACGTTTATTCACCAAAAACAAAAATCAAGTCCACTAAACATCGTAGCCTTCGATCTGGCAATGCATATAGCTGCACTATCGAGTGTATTATTGACATCGTGTCCCCCGTCTACACCAGAAGGCTTCCCATATCAAGAGTCGCATGCCTTCATCAAATATGGTTAACTCAATATATCTAAATGATTGAATTTCATCAGGCGACCATTCATTTCAACAATGACGACTGAACTTAATACTTTACCCATTTGCAGGTGGTATCTGGAGGACCAGCTAGGAAAGAAGACGATACATCCCGATGGAAAAGCTGTTCTAATAACGGGATGTGACACCGGCTTTGGTCATTTACTGGCTAAGCGTCTGGCGGGCGATGGGTAAGCACGAAATAATTTAACTATTCCGTTCGAGTCTCATTCATATCTTTCATCGACGATCGAAAGATTCAGATTTACATTATAGGCACGATAAGTAGTGTTTATTTTGAAAATTATTTTTGCGACAATGTTGGCATCTGTGCTGGAGCCCGATGACACGATCTTTATTAGTTCCCCTTAACCGCAGTGCCCACCCTCACTTGGCTGAAATATACCCAAACACATTACGAACTAGAAGGTGCCATCAGAACCCGACGATAGGTAGACGATGAATATCTATTTGTGCAAAACTTAGTTCAGTTGTGGCTGAAGTGACATAGTCGAGAAAAAATCTCGAAATAGCACATAGCATTTATATTAGCCCGAGATATTCAAGTCTCTACCTAACTTCTGCGGCAGCCTCATTGTGGGAATTTTTTTGTTACAATACAATTATGGAATTTGTCCAGCTTGACGAAAAATTGTCCATTACATATAGAAGGTATTCGTTTTAGAAATGTTCGACTTCCTTCTCATCGATTTGTGCTTTGCATTTTGTGGGCGATTTGTGGCTCCCTGTAGATTTTACGTGTTTGCGGGATGTCTCTTTCCGAAAGGGGAGGGTGCTCTGTCACTTCACAAGGAAGACAGGATCGAGGTTGTAGCAATGGACGTAACGAACGATCAAAGTGTACAGGAAGCAATGGAAGATGTTGAAAGACGCCTTGACGAACAGCAGATAGGTAAGCACAGAGCAGCCTAAATCGAATTTTAATATATATTTATAATAATCTTTTGTGGACTAAATTAAGGTGACTATTTCCACTGGATTCGTAGGGTATTGCAATGCGTCGTGGATTGCATTTGAATGTGTCTGTAGAAAGTGATACTGAGACCAACCGTAGTTGCGCCGTTCTGCTGTAATATGAAACAACTGATTTGTCTCAGAATAAAGACATCACAGGGTCTTCGTCAATTTAAGGGCTGATTAGAGGCGCACTGCAATAGAATGAGAACACGGTTATTATTATACAACATTTTTTGACACTTTTTTCTAAGCTTACTGTCCACTCTTAGATACGTTCATCTCCAATCGAAATATTGCTACCAGACGACAATTTAGTGCTTTATCTTTTTCATGTTAAATGCGAACCGGAATATTCGGGGGTGACATACTTTTTGGCTTTTTCTTACCTTTCTTCTCGAGCTTCACCAAAGCGAACGACGCACTACACTGCAGATATACGTATATTTCTTCGCTGTCACTGTCTGTCTGGTTATTTATTTATTTATTTTTATTCAATTCTCCAATTTCCTAATATTACCGACTAATTGCGTATTCATCTGTACATCTAAAGTTTGATCATCTGCTTGTTTTTTAGTAAAAACTCCAGAGCGCAATTTGAATCAGTTGTTTCGTTTCGCTCTTTCTCTTATTGATTCGTTGCTTAATTTGATATCAGGACTGTGGGCTGTCGTGGCAAACGCCGGCATCGGGCGATTCTGTCCTCTCGAATGGTCCAAAATAGAAGACACCCAAAAAATATTCGATGTCAACGTATTTGGGACTATTCGAACAGTGAAGGTTGCCCTGCCCAGGCTTCGACAAAGCAAAGGTTGGTTTGAAGCTTTACTCTAAATTCGTGGGATTTTTATCTACTGTCTTTTAATCTACATAGCTTCGGGCATATTGAGAATAAATTTTAGCCTAACTATATATATATATATATATGATGAGTCTCAAACAAGTATCATTGTTATTCAAACGTAACATTGAGTCGATTGTGACGCCAATGATAATAGGTCGCGTCGTGGCAACAGCGAGTATGGGGGCCAATGTAAGCTGGCCAGGCATTGTTCCTTACTGCATGTCAAAGGCAGCCATAAAGAGTATGGTGGAGGGTCTCAGGCGCGAGCAGGCATCGTTTGGTGTCGAATGCATCACTATCGAACCCGGCTTCTACAGGTAGACAAACGGGAGAAATCCCTTTTTACTTTAGTGATATGGCTATTTGCGTTTAGAGTTGTTTACCAGGAAAATCAGTTAGCGTTTTTGCAGATTCTTCTCCAAAAAATAAAGCACAGGTCCCTCTGAATAGTTGGACTATAATACATATTTTCCAAATATATCCTACACTAACTATTTTATAACTATAGTGCACTAACTAGAGTCATTACTACTACTAGTTTTTTTAATTGTCCGGACTGGCTCACAGCCAACATTTGACGTCCACGGTACTGCTTTCACTACTATTACTAATAAAACAATCATGATACGATCTCCATTGTTGTGCCTGCGTGTAGAACTCCAATAATCGACAAGGATGAGAGAGCCCATCACCTTGAACGCTTCGACGCTCTTCCGTCTCGAATAAAACAGGATTATTCATCTCTACTCGAGGCGGTCACGGCTCGCTTTGAGTTCATTGGTGCGGCCGCCTCGCCCCACATCCATGAGCCCCTGGCGGCATTTGACCACGCCATCACCTCGGTCCGGCCTCAATGTTCGTACATCGTTACGGACCCCTATGTCAAACCATTGGTCACTCTACCGTCGCATTTTGCCATGGAGCACAAGGATGCCGTTCTTGGCATCGGAAAAAATCCGAGCTTCATCAAATGGCTGACCGGCATTCTGGCCGAGCGACATGGTGCGCTCGAGCAAAATGGGAAAAATTGAAAAATAACAAAACAACGAAATAAATATAAATAACCGGACGAAACGAGAACCGTACATGCTAAATAAAGCACATAAACGTTTTTTGTCATATATATATATATACGAGTGGATTATGCACTAGAATTGTGTAAGCGACTCATGACGACCCGAACGAAATAAATGAACCAAACGTTGAGTCTGAGTTGAATTTGATGACTTTTGTGAATTCGCTTGTGACCCTCCGACCAATGGAGTTCCACAAATGTTATCCAATATTTCGCATTAGCTATTGTCGCTTTATGGAAATATCTTTTATAAACGGCTGGTGTTTCCTTATGAAACCTACGTTCTCCTACGCGTTCAGATCCGTATCAGCCTGAGCCTCCTCTAAAGCAATATTGAGCCCAGAACAGTTCGATTGGCACCTTGAACAAGTATTGCAGCTTCCTGGTTCACTTCCTCGTAGCGGCAAGTCGTTAATATCCTGTTTGTACTCAGCCGTTCGATCGATCGACCAATTCATTTATTTGTCATTGTTCCCCAATAAATCGGTCGTGTGCTTCCCATGCGTTTGCCATATACAACATCCGGGATTAGCGAAGAAAAGTGTGAACAGAGGTGGCACCGATTAAAATGATTAGTAGTACTGAGACTATTATCGTGCCACACATTTGAGGCTTTTTCTAATTGCTATCTAATCTTCACACAGAACTTTATCACCACTACAAGCACCGTAACCCCATGCGTAAATATCGACACTTGAATCGGTCCCGTCGGGGAATGTAAGTCTTGACAAATATAACCAATTCACAAACATAAATAAATAGACATAAATAAGCAAATAAAACAGAAATATTCATAAAAAAACGAGTAAATAAAACAGATATATAAATGTAAATAGGTAGATTATAAAATATAAATAAGCAAAATACCCCAGACAAATACACAAATATAAGCAACTAAGCCCTTCATTTTAGATTAAATAAAACATATTTATTCACAGATCTAAGCTGCTGAAAATCAAAATGACTATATAACTCATCGTTTCATTAAAGTATTTGTACATTGTAATTATCACGAAGTGAACTAGCAATAAAAAGATAGAAAGGACCATCATTACAAACCTTAGAATCACACAAGCAGGAAAAGTCCAGTCACCCTAAGATGTTTAAAATACCTTGATCTTATCTTGATTGCAAAGCACCAAAGTGGAACATTTCCTGGTGTTTCATCGACGTATGATCGAATATTATGGATTTGTGTAAAATAACCTGTCGTCCAACGTGACACAACCAATAAACTGACATATATATATATATATATATATATAAATCATGTTTTCTAGCCGCTAACGATGGCATTCATATTAAATTAAGTGTCTGGTTCATTTTTCAAATGCAAGCATTACGCTAAGAGAATCATGGTGAACCAGTTAATTGTTCGATAACGTGCAGTTGACTTTGAGGCCCCTTTGGTTAAAATCATAAGTCTCATCTGTTTGCTATCAGGCAGCACTGGTAAGGAATAAGTAGAAAGATGCCTACCAGAATGACAAGCGCCATTAAAATGGCTCCGACAATCATATACTTAAACCTTCGATCTGAGAAGCTTGTGCGAGAGCCTCCGCCCGGCAGGTCACCATTGGCACCGGAATCAAGTACATTCTCTGTGATACTGAGGGTCGATCCCTCGTTTGCAGGTAATGAGGATCTAGTCGGCTGTGACTCTGCTTCATTTGTTGTTACTACGGAATTCGTAGGTGGCGTACTTCGAATTGTTGTTGTTGATGACGACGTTGTCGTTCTTGGTGTCGTCGCTTTCGAACTCGAAGCTGTCGTCCAACGTTGAGTCGCGTGGTCCTCACTTACCGATGAGACCCGTGAAGTGGTGGTCGACAACGGGGTAGTTTCAGTCGTTAGCGTTGGCAAAGTGGTTTGCGTTTTGTCGACTGACCTCGTACTCGACGACGGCAGTGATGAGGTGAGGTGATCTTGGACAGGGCCTGTGGCTTCGGTACTAGTCGGTGTCGTGGAACCATTTATAGGTCTTGGGAAGGTGATGAAGTTGTTCATTGAATACCTTCGCTCCTTCGGATACTCCTTAAGAGTAGTACGACAAGTGGTCTTCCTCGCGGTAACGGTCTTTATGTCCAATGAAAGGCATCTGTCTAGCTTTATATCCCATGTAATATTCCTACATTCAATTATCTCGTCGACCTTCATGTTCACCCGCAACATTTTCTCAATCTCGAATTCGACCTGGTGCATGTGCAAGAAATTTATACTTAGCAGATGGCCCAGGCACCTTGCAACTTCCAACTTTCTATAAAGGCTTAGTTCGGTGCCTCCTGGCCGGTACTTCAGAGTCGCCTTAAGTGGCGTAGCGTAGTTTGAACGATCCTCTTTGGTCTTCAGACGAAACTTTATCGTCTCTATCCGTCCGTTTTCCAATTGGAAGTCAACTCGGTAGACAGGTATATCGGCACTGCTATTTGTCGGTTCACGGATGAATCCAGTGACGACGGGCACATCCCTGTCCACTGTGATGACTATTTGGTTTTCAGGCTCTACATAGTAATGAGGTTTAAGTTTCGGTAGTTTTAAGAAGTCTAGGCTAATGCTGAAGAATCTCTTGGCATGGACGACTAGTAACGGCATAACATAAATAGCACGGCGAGCGCCATTGTAATCGTTGCAGCTGTAGACTCCTGGGTTTTCTGGTTCGATGCACAAGTGGGTCCGGTTTTCTTTCACCGAATCTAAAATGCCTGGAACGACGTTGCGTTACGTTAAATACGTTGCCTTGTTCGAGCCGAATGCTAGTTGACAGATGCGGCCCTTTATATTGGCAACTGTACCTTGATTAAGTTTCGTTCAAACGACAGTTCGCCGCTGAGTTCATCACACAGGGTCATGCAGCAGAAGCTAAGGAAATGCTGACGCCCATACAGACGCGGCTAAATCAATCAATATACTCACCCCTATGGCAGTCGTGTAGGTCACAATAGACGGTGCTCCCTTGTTTCATTGCCTCCTTACGACAGCACGCTTTCTCTCTGAAATCTAGATGAAGGCCCTCATCGTTGGTAGTCTTGGTTCGGCCGAAGAAAGTGACATCCTTTGCAAAGAGTGTTATTGGTCCCTTGACGAAGCCGCCACGAACGAATTCGTTACGGATATAGAAGACTTCTTTAGGGTACCGTGCCTCGGTGGGAGCTGCGCTGAGGTAGATCGGGAGCACACCTATGACTAGTACCAGCAGAGGAGCCATGCCGTCAGTGCTTACGCTGATACTGTAAGTTGACAGGAAATGGGTTGAACATATGTACACGAGATGTAATGAGCTACTTCTCCGAAGTGGGTTTATCAAACATCCTTAGCAACGCCAACTTGACCAATATTTTAAACGACGCGCCATAGAGAGATGGTTAGATTAGATTTGTTCGCTAGTTGGGGGATCATCTCTAATTGTACCTCTATCTATGGCACTAGGGAAGTAATAGTTCTTCCTTTCAAACTTGGTCACGAATTTCTTCGGCCGGGTAAACCACGTGTTCGAATTTTTTTCTTTTATTTGACAGTCTTCGATACCGAGCAGAGCTGTGACAATTGGTAAAACTAATCATCTACGACCAGCAGCACATCGGCAACGGTCAACAAGGATCTCAGCTTTGTGAGAAGATCGGTGATCATGGCTGCTCATATATTATTCGTATATAATAATTTAGGTATGAAGGTTTTTTCTCGTCTTAAAGAAACAGCACACTAAAGCCACCCAAGCAGCCGCCGACTTTGTAGCGGATATCACCAGGTCAGCCAGAGTGGTATTCAGCCTCATGGTTTTGAAAATAAGTGGAGAGACTCGATTAGATGTGTGGCTGATGAACTGAAAATAACATCACCTCCATAATTAACGAGTTGGTCGTTTACGTAGAAATTTTGGCGACAATTTGAAGAAATCAATTAAATTCCTCAAAGTTTAAATTTTTCGCAAGGATGATCAGCAACTTCTGCTGACCTTCACTGATTTTATTGAAGCAGAGCCAGGACGTGCTGTTGAATCGTCTACAACGAACTAACCACCGGGTTCTACCTGTATAACTCAATTCAGGGTTTCATTGTATTGTATTTCATTGCACTTAATTCGAAATTAATTTTCAAATGCAAATGACCAGGCTATTAGTATAGCGACTAATCAATTGATGTGTTTCGCACTTCTAATTATAGCTGTATCTATTTTTTTTACTTATTTTTGTCCGTTTTTGGTGAGTACCCCTTTTTTTGTGTCTTATAGACAATATGAATGTATAGATTATAGACCCGCTCCCCCCACCATCATTAACTATATCTAATGCTAACGTGACTTTAATACTGATCATTTCCGTTGAAAACGGTTCAACCAAGATTAGCTACTGGCCAAAAACCGAAAAGGTGGGGCCAGTCGATCAGGAGCACTCCATCGATGGACTTTCGACAGAGAGTCTCTCATTAAAAAAGCAACTCGATGAAAAACGATAAACAACCCAACAATAATTGAGCTAATCTTCGAGATGTCACCACCTCAGCAACAGTCTCTTTACGCGTTCATCCTTTTTCATGTCCGAGGGACTAACACAGTATCAAAGCCTGAGAGAGAGAGAGAGAGAGACAGAGGAGCGAGAAACGCACACATATATTTCTGGTCAAAATGCTTCCCAAAACGGCGTTATTTAGTGAAAAACGTTCACTGAGGCTCTCAGGTACGCACCTTAATCCCCACTGGTTCCTCTACCACAGGTACCAATTAGCCGTACTAATCTAAACAGTCACGATAATGACAACGAGTGCAGCAGAGTCCAGGCCTCAATGCATCGTGCCAACGAGATTAGCGCACTCGAGCGCAGATTAGAACTGGCCGTCAAGCAGACGAAGTATACGTATCATTTTGGATGTGAGTGGGATGACTATGGCTTGGAACAGAAGTAGAAAATCGCAGATGAATGACAATTTTGTTCTGGTCGGACGCAGCCGATTTCTGTTGGTGAACTCTGCGCTTCGTGCTTTCGGCGTACACGTGCAGACAACCCGATTCTGTGATGGGTGACGTGCATTTAGCACATAGGATGTGAGAAATAGTTCAATGGTGTACGTCGCCTGCCGGCAACAGGTGACGACACGATTGCTGCTGCTGCTGCTGCGACCAGTTTACGTGGCAGGCAACTCCCCCTCCCTCGTGCACCAAAATAATGATATTATTATTATGACGGATGTTTTGCACGGATCGGGGTGAGGTCACTGTGACAACTCGACGTCTGGATGTGGGTAAACGTGTCTTTTCTGACGTCTGTCATTTAATGAACTATACATCGTATATATACAGGCGGTTGTGCTTGGCGACATTTGGTCGTCATGGCAGGTGGTTAACATTGGAACCCCCCAAGGGTTTGTCCTGGGACCGTTTATATTTGTTATTTTGACCAATTTCATTCTGCTCAAAATCTCGTCTGGCAATTATTGTAAGACTGTTGCTTACGCTGATGACACCTCACTCCTATTCCGGATACGTCCTTCAGAACTGAACTCAGATATTCAGGCTGCCATGGCGTAGGTTGAGGGAGTGGTGAAGACCTTTGAGCGGTTCGGACTTATTGTGAATACCAACAAAACGGGTTTTACTCTGTTGCGCCCACCACAAAGGACTCTAATGATGGATCCGGTGTGGCTTTGCGGGGCGCCGTATCCGATGTCGTCTACGGTCAGATGTCTCGGCCTGACCATTCACGAGACACTAAAGTGCGAGCCCATCTTGAGGCTCTCCTTTCCAAGTGTTATGCCGTAATTTCTTCGAACTGTCGCCTCAGAGAGCGTGCTATTACAGTGGATGGGTTAATTTTAGTTTACAGAATGCTGCTGTTACCTATCATGTGCTATGGGATCTCTATCTGGGGTGGTGGCTATAAAACGATCATTCGCAGAACCGAGATTGTTCAGAAAGATGCTCTAAGAGCAATTTTTGGTAGACGTCGGCGAGACTCGGTTGCGGATGTTTTTGAGAAATTTGATGTGCTGCCTATAGGTAAGATTTACGTGGTTCATGTCGCACTTCTTGCCTTTAAAATGATGAGAGGAAAAATTCCCCGTGATATTGCATTTCAATTCACCGCTGTCGAAAGGTCTAACCGTCGGCCAACAATCTTCGAAACACCATTCGTCATAAGAGAACTCAGCCGCCATGCTCTTGCGCACCGCTTGCCTGCAGTCTGGGGCTCACTACCTCGCGAAATTAGAACCCTTACATCATCAAAGGTGTTTGCGCGGTCAGGAAGCTTATTTGTAAATAATTTAGAGGTGTCCTCTGGGGTATACTATAATGAAACGAATCAGAAAAAAGTCTGTCTGTTTATAATTGCGGTTAATGCATGGACTGAATATAATTTGTGTGGGCGTTGCCCCTTTTATATTGTTACTTTTATGACGACGGAAAAAAATTGATGTAAATAACCTAGCCGTTTCCAGAAATCGGTAGCATTTGAAATAATCCATGAGACGACACTTCCTTTTCGCTATTATTTTTACGAGAACTTAAGCGTGGTGATAAGACTGCAGGTCCGTTAATAAACCAAGCCTTGTATATATGTATATGTATGTATATATATATATATATATATACAAGCCTTGTATTGTATTATTGTATATATATATATATATATAATGTGAATACAGTAAAACTGGCATCTCGGCATTCTCTGTCAATCATGTTCTAATTTCCTGCGTAAACTCAATTGACATCTTTCCATTCATCATTTATTTGTTTAGCTACTCAGCGAGCGAATCGTCTGTACCACGAACATGTCACATCGCAATTTCTATTTGGACCGATCTTAAATAATTAATAACGCATCACCATTCAGGCACGTATACTCGACTCGGTTGGGCACAGTAATACACCAATCTGGCTTCATTTCGCTGAGGAATATGAAAACAGGCTAGACTATGCTATAATCATTTGACTACCAGCTGAATTAGTTTCCCTTCGATTTTTTGTTTTACAACGCTCAATTTATTTGATCTTAACTGCACAGATTTAACACAGACTGTCCACTTTCACAGACAGCGACTTATATATCAGAATTTATTTTCCACGACTTCGTAATACACACACACACACACACAAAACACAGCTTGTTCATGAAAACTGTTTCATCTCGTGCTCTATAAATAGTACTCAGTTGATATGATTTTTGTTAAATTACAAAATTAAAACAATAAATTAATCAAAATTTGCTATCTCCGCCAGGGAGTTTTCCACACCGAGCCTATTATTCACAATTCGGTCTACGAGCGATGAACAAACTCAACAAAGATGTTAGAAGAGATTCCCATTCAAAACATCACAACGAGTTCATACGTCAATAATTATACTAGTCCGTTGATCAGGCGGTGATTATCCTTCAGTTTGGATAACCTGCCACCAAACGGGATTCGCATGGAGCCAATCTATATCGACAATTCGTTATTGATTGATTGCACTCTTTGCCTCTTTCTATTCTAATTCATTTGTTGTCAATCAGTCAGTAATTTACTAAAACTGTCGTTAATGTGTAAACATCATCCTATGGGCCGTAATTGTCTAATCTAAGACACATTACAAAGGTGTGTGATAGTGCACCATATACATATATGCAATAGGGCAAAATGACACCACGGAGCTGGATGCAACTTCACTCAGTGTACTTTGGTAAGCGATTGTTACTACTACTCATCAATATGTGCCTGTCTCAACGCAGCAAGCTGAGAAGATCCGTTGCGGGTTTCGGTGCACGTGGTCGAAGTACCGGCCGTACGCGAAAGAAGGGCATCACTCGGGACGCGACTGATTGAAGATGCTCTTCATGTTTCTTCACCATTTTCACTTCGTTCAAGTGGTGTTGCTTAATGTTCGAAAAGAATCGATTCACAGCTGTAAACAGAAATAAGAAAGCGCAGCACATGGTGACATTGCCACTATGTCGGTATTGTTTTTCTGTATTGTTACATAGTTTGAAGGTATATTTCCGAACAACAACAACAAAAGTTCTTACCAATATCATGCTCGCTTGCAGAGGGCAAATCGCCGAAAAACTTGCGTATGCTTTCGTTGTTGCCAAGCTCGGGATGATGTGGCCGCGGCCGGCGCTGACGAGAGCTCGTTGACAGGGTGGCCGGGGGTGGTATGGCAAGGAAGATAATCGGTTCAGAAGAACGTATCGGGCCTGGTGGTGGTGGAGGAGGCGGCGGGGGCCGATTCATTGGTGGCGGTAGATTCTTCAGTATATCCTCAGGGTGCGGCAATCGGTGGCGAGCCGACGCAAAGTCACCCACCTTCACAGCACTGAAGTCACCGTGAGGCTCAGGTTTTGGCTGGCCGAGAGTATGCCGGCTATTGTGTTGTGGCAGAATAATGACGTTGTCATTGACCGTAGGTGGGATTTGCATCGGGGGTAACGTCCCCCCAGCGGGTATGATCTTTGTTTTTACCTCAAATATTTGGGCGTCCTTTGTCGGCTGAATCGATGGAAGTCGAACTATGTTCTTTCCAACTGTCTGAACTGGTCCAGGCGTGAGCAATTGTTGCACTGACTCGAATGGTGTGAAACCAGTGTTGACCGTTGCGGGCCGAATGATCTCGATGCGGGTCGGCGGCTGTGCAGTGGGGAGACCTGCCTGGGCAACTAGTCGTTGAGGAAACTGAGGCTGTAGCTGATCAATCGAAAAGTTGATCGGAGAAAAGAGGTGGGGTGGACCCGGACTAAGCGCGTCAGGCGGCGAAGGTCGCGATATCTCGGACACGGTATGCACCAATGGCCGATGAAGAAAAGCAGGCTGGGGCTGAATGACCTCGACGCGAGGAGGGAAATGCGTGATAATCTGAGCCGATGCTGCAAATTGAGGCGGTGGATTCACCACGGTAACAGGTGAGCTTGTCGGAACGGTCGGAATGTATGTGACCGGTTTGACGACGGTAGCAACACCCTGGTCACCAAGCGGAGGTGGAAGAGACTCGAGTGCAAGGGGTGCTTGGCCACGGGGGACTATTTGTGTTTCCGGTGATGAGTGACGCGGTATCTGTGGTTGCGGGGGAATCACCTCAACTATTGGTGGAGGGGGTGGATGTTCGAACCGGGCAAATCGAATCAACGGCGGCGGCAGCGGTTGAATGTCGACAATGCGCAGAGGTGTAAACTCGGGAGAGCCTTCAGCTGGTATCAAATGAACCGGTGATAGATGGTGCTGATCTTGTTGGGGAGATGATATCTGCACGTGATGAGATATCTGGTTGACGGCAGAAGAAGGCGTCTCAGGTCGCGAACCGGCCTCTGTTGACAGCTGAACCTGTTTCGCTAGCTGGACATCTTTGACGTGGTGTCTCGGGCCAAACTTTAGGGCTGAGTCCACCCCGCTAACGGCGGAGGACACAATTTTGCCAGCTCCCTCGAGTGCAGTCTCCGTCCCTGGCTCGTTCGTAGCTACTCCAGCTCGAAACCCTTCTTTATCCGCCACGTAATCCACCGTTCGATGTTGTCCATCTGGCGCTGGAAACAATGTCAAAGAAAGCACGTAAAAATACCGGCCAATCTAAGACCATAGAGGAACCGCTGTAAAAGGGCAGTAATTGTAAGTGCTTCGGCACTAAAACCACAAAGCTTCAAATTGGTTGACGATCTTTATGGTGGCATGCGGGGTTTTAACTCCAACCGCTTCAGGGATCATTGAATATTTCGCCCACCAATCGCCACCAATTAACTACCATATATATTATACTAACCATGTATAACATAGCGCCCTTTAATCATACCATCGGGACGCTTGTTTTGCACATGTGAGTGTGACGGTGTGCCGTAGGAGAACTCGTACGAAATCGGTACCAGTTGAGGCGGTTTTCGAGGAACAAGTATCTCGTTCAGGGAAACGGACGGAACGCCTGCAGATGATGGAGCTGTGGGGGACACAGCAAGAGGTAGGTTGACTTGCTCCACTCGGGTTGTCTCCGCTGGCGCTTGAACGGTCTCGATCACGGGGCTACTTTCGGAAGCAGCCGTTGTGGGAGTTTTCTCCGACTGGTGGCTTGCCTTACTAGATGGCTTCCCTGGGGATGGCATTCAAGTCAAAGATTCAGCAGTTGAACAGATTAAATCAGCTGGATCTTACTCAATAGAGTCAGCTGTCTTTTCTCTATGTCATTGCGTAAAGTGATGTAAGAGGAAGCATCCGCAATTTGCATTATAACTTGTTTTATATAGTATTATATAGTATTTACATTCAACCCATTTTTGGTATATTATTTTTATTTAGCATTATACATTCAATCCTACCCTCATAGGTATCCATCTACTTTTACAATTACGGCCTACCAGGTCTCACCGGTTAAATTAATTTTAGAGGGGGAATGACATCATTTAATTAACAGTCTCTAATTTTACCATCTGTGTAGTATCGCTTAATGAAATTGGCCAACGTTAAAGGTAATACAAAGACACTAACTCAACTATCTTATTGATGAATTCACGACAATTCACGACATCAAATTAACGGTATACACGAACGGCGCACTCCAAATCGGACGCACTTGCATAATAGCCATTAAATCAACATATTGATTACACATCATGGGGAATATTTCACCCTTAAGCAGGTCAGCATGAAGTAAGTTGCATTTATGTTACCTATCCCAAAGGTAGCAGTAATTTCGTTTAGAAGCAGTGTAGCGACGAAATGAGCTCAATCGATCAACAAACAAAGTGGGCATCGTGTAGTGCTTTCTTCCTGTTGCGACACGTACCCTGTCGACTTGATCCCTCTGCCAGAACTGTGCCGGCAATGCACACTCCAACGGCACACAACATAAAAGTATCCAAGTTCTTGGCGTGGATCCGCATGACAGCTGTGGTTCACATGCAAACGATGAGGTAGACTATTCAGTAGAAGCTGCCAGCCGACTTCGGCATTCAACACTGTCACGAGCTCCGCCGAATGACACTGCTTTATATAGTTTTTGCTCGGTAGGTGTAGCGAGCGGCAGTGACGCTCACTCCTCATAGCTCGAGCCGAAGATGTAACCGCCGCAGCTAAACAGGAGCGGGAAGATAGAGTTGTATAGGTATAGCTAACTGAACGGAATCGGCTTTGAAGATGCAGCTTCAAATGACGATGATGATGATGGTGGTGGTGTTGGTAGTGGCGGCGGCGGCAGCAGCGGCGATAGAGGCGAATGCAGATCATGCTGTTGTGATGACTGGATTTACCGTTGTTACGATAACCCCTGATCAGGGCGGATATCGGCGACTCCCCTTTGGCGCCAACCCTGCCGGGATCGCATAGATTTGCCCATCCAGTCTATCAGGGCTACGCTGTCATTTCGTTCAACCCGGTATGTCAAGTTTTTGTGTCATCGAATCTTTTTGTTCGTCAGCTACAACGAAACGCTTATTACTTAAACAGTAAATTTTGGATCCTTAATCATTTCATTATCTACATTTTCAGTTTTGCCGTGAATTAGTTCAATGTTATAACGATTAAGTAGGAGATATATTTCAACTGCTAAGTTGGGCGAAGTATGGGCCCATTCGAGAGACAAATAAGAAAGCTTAACAATCCCGCTTGTTTGCGCAGGAATCTTCTGAATTTTACGGTAGCTTTTCAGTTTCAAAGAATCGTCTACACATTTAAATGAATATTCTCTAGTCATTTTAGGATTTTCTAACCTTTAGAAATGTTGGGATTTTTATGACGTTTAGAACCGTTCTACCTTAATTACGAAAGAATATTTAAAATAAAAATTGACACATAACTAAACCAGTAAATTCTATGTTATATGTCGACATTTATGCCCATATTGTGGGAATCGTGAGCTGTGTATTTTAATCTTACCAGGTGTTCCTGTTATTTCACATGCTGTATGTTTTCAAAGATGGAAGAATCAGTCTTTTGAAGTTTCAGTGATAATTTGTACTATAATACTTGATTTTTGAAATTGACTTGGGTTTTAATGTTTATTGTTTAAGAGAACTGACTTCTGAGTGAAAATTCGACATCAATGGGGCATCATCAATTAAGCTATCTAATCTATACTAGGCGGGTTAACAAACAAGTTATTTATTCATTTTAATGTAATAATTTTTGAGTATTATAGGTATGATCCATGAGAATGTATTACACCTTTGACATTTGGTCAGTAGCTTTTGCACACCATTCATATGACTTCCGTGCGGGAGGTCGTATATTATCTCTCTGAGTGCTTGATCGAACTCGTTCGAATTCTGACGGTTTATAACCCTCCGTCTCCGTTTCAATTGGTCAAAACAATAGAAGGCCAACGGGCTTACATTAGGAGAATATGCGAGTTGATTGCACAACTTGATGCCCTTCTTGGCCGAAATCACGGACGATCGAAGGCGATCACGTTGAAATCCATCCACACGTCAGGTTTAGCTGTTGTTCCGCCTGAATACAAATATTGGCTACTCTGGTTCTTCTCAGGCTGCATGTGCAATTTGACCCATGTCTCATCAATGGTGAGAGCACGCTTCAGGGTCCTGAAAAGTTCGAGTGGCACCCTTGCTCAGAATCTTCCTCATGAAATGATCATCCTCGATGATGCACGCTGATCCATGGAGTATGACAATTCTCAGGTGGATGTAGGGACCGTGCACCGAACACTGATCGCATCGACGCATCGAAAATTATTCACTCAATCTATTGTAGAGTTCAGTGAAGTCCGACACCGAGTAGGCTCGAACATGTCTTGATTACTAATCAATCTACTCTTCGGCGCCGATGTAAACAAATTCCTTTAACCATGTCGTTTATGATATATCCTCATGCTGTCGAGAGGACACGTAATGAAGTCTAAAGACAATGGACAATGGTACGGTGTTAGGACCTATGTCCTCAGGAGGAAGATTTCCTCCTCTCAAAAAAAAGGACCTATCTTGTCCTGCTTCCAGGTGGCACCCTATTATATTGTATTTGTTTTGAGAAAATCGTCGCCCAAACATTTGTATCAGATACCAGCTTTTGCGAAGGAGATTACAAGTGTTGTGATTAAAATCAAATATTGACAACGATACCTCTTCTGCTAATGGTTAGATATCGGTCATATTCGAAGTTTGCCGTTCGCTCCCGTTCGCTAAATCGGCGCCTTGTTTATGTCCGACGGAGCTCGTTCGTTTGCTTTCAAAAGTTCACTTAAAGTCGGCTTTCATATATAGTAATCTTATATTGATCTACTTCTTCCGTCCTCATAGTGCTTACGAGAAAGATGATCCGTTACGTGTCTTAGATCTCGAGGTCTCTATATTGACATATTGATTCAGGTATAGTGAACACTCTATCTTTCCTTAGTATCATATCATCTTATTGTTTGGGGTACTGGCTACAGTTTGTGCCATTGACCGACTACAAGTGTGCTGAATGATGATATTCAAGATAACTCACTTGTTTAACTCACTTTTCAGATTCTCTTGACTCTCATAATTTCATCTATTCGTGTTCTCGATTGGCTTTTTTTGATCTAGCCAAATTACGTAATAGACACATTTGCCAATAACCTATCGGTCGTTTTTATCAGCGACAAAGCCCTAAGAATCAATCGCTTCTTATCATATTTAGTTATACAATTTAAGTAAACAATAATTAGAGAGGTAGTTTGCGACAGGGTGTCTAGCCGAGACCATCTTAAAATTCTTACCACATAGAATACGATTACAAAATACAATTAAAACAGAGAGAGTCTTGATTTTGTAAAAATTTTTAAGTCCTCAATTGCTTGGTATACATATTTATTCGCCATCCGTGCATCTTTGCCACTAGATCTCACCTAATTGCAGGTTGATTCATCTTGTAGTCCGGATGGATGCAATTAGTTTCATCTATTTGCTGCGCGGCGAGTTTAAGATAACGAGTATCTTAATTAAGTTAAATAGAACTAAAGTAAATTTCCTGGGCTGATTCGCAGCCAACGCTTAACTCAGTCCACGGTACAATAACTGCTTTTAACGGCATAACGCTTCATAAGACGGAGCCCCACTTTAAATGCAAATATGCAACGGTGGGGATCCAACCCGCGCACCCACATGTCTTTTCCGGTTTGGCTAAGGCATAAAGGTTAATTGTGCGTGCTCCCTTTTGTCAATCTGAATAACGCACTCAGTTAATCACTTAAATTTATTTCAGAGTACAGAAATACACCAATTTTAGACACCACCCAGTTGGTGAAGTTTTGGAAGGACGGTCTGCACTGTGCTGCTGATGGAGCAATTTAGCTGTAGTAGCTATAATGTGTTCACTATGGGCCGGTCTGAAATAAAGGTGTCCGCTCGAATGAAAGGGTATCGTATACCATGTAAGCTACCAAATACTCCGAAACACCTAGCTGGGATAAATAGCCCTCCTTGTTCCTATGGTGTTGAACAGTGAGGTGAACAACAACAAGAAGGCTCAGATCGCATCATCCTAGGTTAGGTTCGAAGCATTAGGATAACCAGGGATACAATCATTAAACTATTGCAGATATGAAGAATGGAGAAAGGTTATCGTCCGCTACAGCGGAACCACGTATTTGAATTCTTAATGCACGCATTTTCTTTAGATATCCAAAGGGGCAACGTTATTTCTATTTTGGGCATTCTAGGGTACGGGCGAACTGGACCTCCTTGATTTAAATATTCGATTAAGGATCCCTATAGAGGCTGAAAATGTGAAATACATCTGAGTGTTTCACATTCAGCGGGTACAATTGTCGCTTACTTGTATAATTAACTACATTTTAATAACACCTATAATGGCTGCTACTGCTCTTTGAAACGTATTTTTTAAATATATTGGATCCAGTTCAAACGTATCATGTCAGAGCATGCCAACTCATTCATTGCTGCTAGTCAGTTAATAAGCAATTGGCCACGTAGAATCCGCCTTGATGCCATACATTTTAGCCATAAAACCTTAATCAGGGATGATTTACAAGGAAATTACATGATGAGCTCAGATATGCATCTTCTTCCTTTAATGGATATCTGAATATCGTCATTGGATAATTAATTGACAAGCCCATTTCGTTACTGAAGTAGATTTTTGAGCAATCGTGAGATATTTCTACATCGAAGAGGAACTTCGGCATGGAACTAATTATCGACTTATTCGACCAAATGCGATATTCCGACGTAAGCATAACCCCCATAAAAAAAGCAATACCAATTTGCAATATTTGAATGCCTTATTTCGTGTCAATATTACTCTATAACGATGCGTATATCATCAACTGAGCTAAAATCACCCTCACCGCAAAACATCCAACGGGTGTTCGTTTTCTAAATGAAACGCTTTGCAATGCGTTGGCGGGAGTATTATACAATACAAACACTAACAATGACAACATTACGGTACACACGAATACTTCCACCGTTACTGACACGATTCATCACGTAGGATCTTCTAGCTTGCGTTAATTAGCTCCGATATATTTATTAGACAACATGTGAACTGCCACAGACCATGGTAAGCATGATCAATGCGCCTCATCGGGATGTGACAAACGCCGGGGTAGTGGCGGCGCCGTCTAGCTTCGGCCGTAACTGCATCGGCCCCTACCAGTCGCAGCGCGTATCGTAAGCGGAAGCGACTGCTCGTGATTGAAGTCGTGAATTTTTGCTGGCGATCTTCATCCCTCTGCTTCTGCTGATGGTGCCCCTATGACCTTTGAGGGTCGGCTCAGTGAATCGGTGCCCGGTTATCGACAGGGCAGCTACGTCACTGCGTTCACGGTAGCAGGGTCTAGTGAAGAATTTCCTTTGGCCTTGCCTTCAGATGTCGATAACTGGATAATCCGGTCGCTGGCCTCACTTTACACCGCCATAGTTGCATAATGATCATTACCACCATCACCACAACAGCTGCTCTTATATATATATATATATATATATATATATAGAGAACATATGTGAATTATAAGTAGTAATAGTAGCGGTCGAGTGAACGTTATTCTTCCTGCTGATCAATACGACCGATCCAGATTGACAGGGGGGTACGGGTATTATTAAGTGTATCCCCGACGTCATTACACGTTCGTATCGAGGTAAAGTAAACTGGATCAAATAAATACACATTTTAGTTAACCCCGTTACACACCCCAACCAAACCTCCTGTTCGAACGGCGTCGATTTCATTTTCACTACATGACATACCGCACTGTACTGTGATAAAATGATGGTTCGGAATTTCTCTACAAATAAATAAATATAAAACATAGCACAATGGCGTATTAGTACCGTGATGGTCGCGAACTATAAATGGGTTACACTCTATTATGTGATATGATATGAGGAATAATTTTAACATAGCACCATAAGGTTAACTAGATAAACAGGTTGTTTATTTTGTATAATTCAGGACGAAGCGATACTTCTTTGACACAAGCATAAATAATAGTTGAAAAAAAGCTTTATACATTTATTTATATGTTTCAAGGAAACGCTATTATTAACAACGAAATCTCATAAATACAGGCATATTTTGATACACAGGTTGAGCTTGAATACCCGTACAATGTGCAACAAGCTCTCATCACCGTTCTGTGTGTTATCAAGGTTCCGGTCGATGGCAGGGCCGCTGGTGACTTGCTTATCGTTGATCGACGTGAGATATCGTCGAAGGGTACTTCGTTCATACGATAAAGGACGTCATCCTGGGTATTATGCAGGTAGGCACCAATATCAGCTAAGAGGTTCGACTTTGTAAAAAAGGAACTAGTGTCAGCGCTCGTCGGAGTCCTTGTCATTCCTTTATATTCTACCCACTTACGGTCGACCTTCCGATACTAATGCTGGGCATAGTCAGGGAGGATCAGTGAGGGTTTACGTCAATAATTACGCTAAACTAAAATGTTATTGACACCCTGAGCACTCCGAAAATCTAAGCAGGGGTTGATGAGGGGAACCCGCGTTCATGAGATGCCAGTTCTAGAGTTGTTCTACGTAGATACCAGCTAACAGAGCACGTTCCACAAAACCTGGTAAGCATCAAGATCCTAGGCGATATTCTAACTTGTCGCAAGTAGATATCACAACGCCATTTTCTTACTCTGAGTAAGACTATCAAGAACTACGAGATGGTTTATGAATTTTGATTTATGAACTGTCGTCCTTCGCAAACTGACACCCTCGCTAATTCCCCTTTATCAAGCTTACCATGTATCCTGTTGCTATAACCAAACGCAGGCAGGTGTAACACAGCGTAGAACAACAAGACTAAGTAGACATGAAGTAGGTGAACATATAGACAAACTCATCATTTTGTTTATTTCCCTAGCATACAAAAATGTACTCACACAGTATAGTACAAAATCTGACGTTTGATTAACTGTACAGTTCTTATTGAATATGCATTATCTTAACTCATTGATGGCAGTGAACACTGAGTATATATATATATATATATATATATGTTACGATTTACAGCAAATTAATTTTCACTATCTCTGCACGAAGTGATTCCGTTCCACAGGTGCGGCATTTCGCGGTAGTCTCCACTATCACACACGATCTACACAATAGATGTTCACAGGTCAGCTTATAGGTGGCCTCAATAGAATCGCAGTTGGCGCACACTGACTTGGTCCTCTTCGAGGAGGTGCCGCCGCACTCTTGTGAGCCTTCCGATCCTCGATTGAGCACCATTCGAGCTGTGGCCAGTGCCTGGGCAAACGCCGTCGTCAAATCTGTCGACAGCGTTACGTTCGGTCGGGCCTCATTATGGCTCGTACTCTTTGTAAGAACGGGTCCGTCTCTTGCAGTAGCAGCTGCAGTAGGCGGCAGCGGCGGCGGCGGCGTTGACGGTACTGAAATCAACCGTGAGATCTCCGGACGAGACACGTTTCTTCCGTCGGCTACTCTCACCCCTGAAGTACTTCCGCTGTTCGATAGAAAATGATCAATACGGCTCTTCAGTTCAGTGAGAACCGGCGGCCGCGCTCGTAGTGGGACACCTGTAAACGGATCACTGGCAGGACGTCCCCAACGGTTCTCATTGGCCACATACTTATCTAATGTAGATTGATCTACAATATTGCCACTGGGCAATATGACTGGTATTGACATAATTGCAATAGTGATTGCGTCGAGAAACTCCTCCGGAGTCGCTTCAGCACTTGAAGATGAAGTAATCTCATGCAATTGACGTTTTCTTGCTGAATTTCGAAGAATATCACCTTTTTCCGGCTTGTTGCGAAGCCGATTTTCATTCACTCGATGGTTAGAGGCGACACCAGTCGAAGCGGACTGCTGAACATCAGAGGCGTGTCTGAGCTTTTCGTTGAGTTTGCTGAATATCGGATGAACTCTAGGTAGATGCCGAGATGGAACCCCAAATGCCTCGCATCCGGCGAGACCTACAGCGACACAATTCTTCATCGCGAGAATCGTAACACGAAGTTTGACAGCGCTACGCAACATCCTGACAACCTGAGGTACCGACTGCCCCAGCATACTGTCCATGTTGAGGTATGGGGGCAATATCTGACCGCACTTCAGAATGAGTTCGCCACCACCTCCGCCGACGTCGGATGCGGCCGTCGTCAACTTCGCCCAGTGGTCCTGTCCTGAGCTTTGCGTCCACACCTGAAGACGCTGTACAATTGTCGAGGCCCTAGAAAGTTTGATTTTGATCAGGCCAACATCGCTAGGGCATGGTAATGTGAAATCAATATCAACAGGCGGACGAATAAAATGTTCCAATAATGCTCCCTTTTGTCGTTGCACAATATCTTCCGAAATAAGATTCGCTACTGTATAGCCATCAACAGTGCATTTATCGCATGTAACGGTGGCGTCCAACGACGAACGGAGTAGATTGACAGGCTTCATTTCTGTTTGAAAAAAAAAGTTACAAATGCAAAACACAGTGACAAATAAACGGTTAGCACGGCGGGGTAATTAGCGTCGGCGGCCTAACATCTATTCGAGAATATATTCGTGCCGAGACGAAATCAAGCAAACTATGGTAATGGATAAGTGGCTCCTGCAAATTTGCTTTCAATTATAACTAATAATTGCATAGCATAATAGTTCTACCTTACAACATTTGACCGTACAGATACAACTTCTATGTAAGTCTCGCTAGTGTTCAAGAGCAATAACACATCAACGCGCACGTTAGAGGATGTGTCGAATTTGAGCGGACTCAGTCTGAAAATTTTTCAATAGCTACCTTTTCGCAAGGATGCAGGATCTTATAAAGAATATTCTGGCATGAGAGACACGCAAAGATAAAATGGTAGCTTGTCGTTGATGGTTCTTTTTCGTAAACCCAAGGTGTGACTCTATCAAAAAGCGCGCGCTTCGTCTTGTATCGTAATAGGGACACTGCTAGTTTGCACCATAGAAGTTGTAACCCTACCGATTTTTACTGCTGCCAGGGAGACGGATGAGTTGTTTTTTCTTATTGCGTTATGCGCTTGGACCAGCCATTGCCTCTACAGGGGGCTTTGCAAATGTAGCCCGAATTCCGTCATTAAATCCACGTCGGTTTCTATAGATCTCAATCGCGTAGAACTGCACCCGTGGGACAAGCGTTGTATTCTTCGGGCTGTAGTCCCCTGTGGAGTCGAGGCGGATAATTGTTGCGAAGTTGAAGTCCTCCACACGGCCTTCGTAGCGGTTGCAGAAATCCCTCCACAATACTTTGGAGTCGTCACTCTTCAGAGATGCTTCATCGAGCTTCGCGACGTTAACTTTGTCACCGAAAGTAGTGCAGAAATCATCGAAGAGCTCCTGATCGACCGGGGTTAGGCGGAGCAGCTTTGGATCAATCGACTTCAGCAACTTGAAATAGACTTCCATATGCTCCGCGGCTTTAATCGCCCAAAGTGTCTCGACGTCCCCGTGATTGACGAACTCCTCAGCGGGTCTTGCAAGAAGCTGCGCCGCGCCTAAAAGTCCCGAAGGATCAACACTTGAACTCACGTTAGACATTCCGGCTGGCCACCTCGCATATCCGCCGGCCGCTCTCCAAAAATAGGAAGATCCAAGGCAGAAACTCTCATAGATCCCCAAACGTCACCGACGTTTCTGTACACGACCTGACAATTAATGTGAGTTCAATCAACACCACGAGGTTGGTGGTGAGCTCTTTCTTTGCCTTGGCTGTTTTCTTGTCAGCTGTACAGAGTTTCCGCAGATTTTGAGCGTCCGCCACTTTCGCTCCGTTATTTAGGGCAATACGCGCATGTATTTCTGGCTTGTGTGTTGTACCTTGGAACTGTGTCCCGTGCGTCGACCACTGGCTTCGCGCTAAGTATAGATGGGGCGCTTGTGGTGTGAGCGAAATATATGGGAGATGAGTCAGTGGCGAAAGGCCATCGTATTCCAGTGACAAGACTCAACTTTCAGACAGACGAGTGCGTGACATCTGATGAGAATTCGACGGTCGCTTGTGGATCAAGGTGTGTTAATAAATGAACTTTGTGTTACGAGATATCAACGAGAAAGGTGTTTATTCCTATCATTTTCTCAATAGCCAGTTTGAACGTTCCAACGGTCGACAAGCGATAGAGCTACCGTTGAGAGCATTTTGACGCTGGAATTTTTGTCACTATCAAACCTTCGAACCAAACCTTACCTGTCTCAGGTGCGTATACTCTCCACCGAATAACTTCATATGTGCTCGTGCTACCAACACGCGCAGCGTCTAATTGTAGAAATTAGTGTGAGTAATTTACGTATGCGATAAATACCTACGTGGGGATTTCAACTTAATGATGGATTAATTACACATAACATTTTATATTCTCGGTTTGTTCGTTGAACGAATTTCATGCCCCAAAAATAAACATTTCGGGCTGATGCACAGCTAACATTTAACGTCCACTGTGCTGCTTTCGGCATAAGCCTTCATAAGACGGATAACTCCTTTAAAAGCAAATGTGCAACGATGGGAATCGAACCCGTGCACCCACGTGTCTCCCCCGATTGCATTTAAAGGAATCCGTCTCATTCCAGAGTTCGAGACATTTGTACATCAGGAAGTGTCCTGCTTCAAAGATCTACTATGTATAACGAGGTGCTTGCTAACATCGAACGCTTTTCAACACACTACTACATGTTCGATGACAAGTGTTGAACTCTTGGAGGGATTATGTAGGCTCTTATCAATGATAGTTGAGTATCAATGATAGTGATTTAGGCATGATAACCGGATGCGGATGTTAGCCTACCTTTGACGCCTGTGGCGAAAAACGTGTGACGAAATTTACTTAGAAGAAAACGTATCTGTGCTAGTTGCGCCTTGTGTTTAGATCAAGCTGATATATTTCTTTGGCACTTTAATATGATGTAATTAGGTAAGGTAACTCACACGCACGAAAGAGAGACGCAGAGAGAGAGAGAGAGAGAGGCCTAAACAATATATCTACTTTTAGAGCAGGAAGAAGAGGGACACATCTTTTGGTGGGGCTCGCGGGGGTCGAAATGGAGGGGGGTGCAACATGAATAGTATATAGGGGGTACTTTTTTTTAGTGGACCAATCGATAACTTTCGACGTTGCGATTCGATTCCCTATATATATATATATATATATATATATATATATATATATATATATATATATATAAGCACCCCAGTTCGAGGGCATCCTTGGGCTTGAAGCATCAGCAGCAATAACACACACGAGCAGCGCGAAAGTTGGCGAGCGCCCACCACGCTAGGCGCGGCTAACTCTAGCGCTGATTACTTGTCGAAACAACCGGCCAACCGACTCGTCGATGTGTCAGTTCTAAAAATAGTGTTCTCTCTCTTGTCTGGGATCATATGGTCACTGTTGAATTAAGACGAATGCAAGTTCACGTTACAACCATCTTGATCGTATCTCCAGTCGAGATGAGGCGCCAATGTAACAGGTTAATCATTCTGTGACGGGGCAACGCGGACGTTTTCTTCTTTAATAAATTATCATATTTTGTTGGATGTTTGAAGATAATGAGCACTGTTGTGCTGATGCAAAGAAATCTTCATTTGTCTTTGGTAGATAGCTATATAGATGGATGCATATATCAAATGTTTGAGGATTATGCGACCATTTCTCCTTTGGCAAAAATATGTGTGGGACATTGCGTATGTGAATATGAATGATGAATATAAATGGTCGATTCTTTCTACAAGCTCCTTGCCATTGTGGTGATTGGTGGAGGGCAGATGTAGAACTTTAATAAAATATACAATATACTTGTAGTTTATCAATATGACCGCAAACGTTATACATTTAGAATCTCTTCGTATAACTTGGTGAGGTAACACTCAGTTCGACTTTACCACTTGAATTGCCGCTTTTTCCTATGGAAAACGGAATGGTCACTGATGTGTTGAGATGATCTTGGAATTGGGGAAGGCTTCGTGGAATGAATAGCAAGACTTAAATGACTATAACTATTTGGTGTTACCAGGAACTTACTTTAGAACGGACGTAACCCTTGGTTAAGGACGAAACTATGTGATTATTCTCTCTTTCTCTCTCTCTCTCTCTCTTGGTTCTCTTCGATCGCGTGGCTTGAACGCAATCATTGCCATTTTGCAAACGACTGAAAAACCTCAGCGTTCGACACTCTCGCTAAAGGCCTATTTCCTGTATTCTTTGGTACTACAGTGCTCCTAGTTTCCTGCTAGCAATCGAGGGGCCCCGAGTATGACGCTCGTTTAGGGATGACAATCTGACAATCTGATTCAAACAGTTGAATTGATTCATACAAGACCTTTTAGCACTACAGAGGTACAGTATCTCCCAGAATACTAACCTTGTATCTAGTAAACCTTGACAGCTCTTTTCACTTGCTATAATTCCCTATGTTTACCCGAAATGTTTATACATACTTTAACAAGAGTGCTGGCCAAGTCTACTACTTATACTATGTTTTTCAAATTATTTATCGCTTTTCTTAAAAATGATCAGGTACGAATTCCTGTATCTGACATTTCTGTTGTTTTCACGTGTCCCTTTTGTGCTACACAGATGGAGTCCGGATTGCAAAGGCCGACGGCTGGAGGTACCGCTCAGGCCACCAGTATGTCGGGCGTGCCATTTACTAAGAATGAGACATTCGAGCAGTTAAAAGAAGCGCAGGAAGTGGCTTTCGCCAGTGCGGAACAGGGTATCATCTACGAAGATCATGGCCGTCTCGTGAGTTCTTTTTAGATGCATACCTCGCCTCTAGAGCTTCTCTTATAAAATTCATCACTGCATACGCCTGTATGATATTACAGCCCAGCACATCGTTTAGTTGCGCGCACTCTCTTATTCACCACCTTCTTCGCATACGTAGTTCATCGCTGGGTGGTGTTTTTTTAGTTTCAAAAACACCTTTATTAACAAACGAGAGGTCTCTATTTACTAAGAGGTGGTTTAGGTCTTGAACCGAAGACCAATAACGAAATGGGTCGGTCAAGCAAGTACATCGTATAGTAGATAGATGATGGAATTTCAAAGAAATAAATTCTAAGAAAATATTAGCAGAAACTCTCCTTTATCAATTATATGAAATAGCGTAAATTTTTCTCTCGATTGCTATAAGGAACGTTCATCAGAGAAGAGAAATTGTTCCCAGTTGACCGTAACCAGGATGATCTGGTTAAGTAATCTTTTACAATAACTGTTTTAAGTATATTCGACAACACAGTAGTCAACTTCGATGAGTTTAACACTTTGTGTCTATTTTGTTACCGAACTCTGCGACTCAATGGGCTGACCTCGACGCACACGAACCCCTTCAAGGGTGAGGCATTGCACATGTACTACAATGCGCTGCGGTTTCTGAATATTGGCCTGTCTATTCAGTTGGACCGACGTCGATGTCACGGCGCCGAATGGGACAAAGCCTTGCAAATTCAGATGGAACTGGCCCAAATAAAAGCTGATGTAAGTGAAAGTAGCTTTAACGACCGGTGTATGAAATTCAGATGACATTCTAACAAGATACATACGGTCACTTGATATATACAAAATATACTATTTGCTTGAGAAGGAAGATGCCGATCTAAGCTGATTTGGTAAATTTGACCTCTTCGAACATACAAATATATATAATATAAAAAAAATGCATATTATCCTATAGTAGCCAAGTGTGTATGTCCCACAGTAGCTAGATAGATGACGTCACATAATTTGGATATTCAATTTTTGAAGGCAAATTTTTCCAAACAAAAAATTATCAAAAACTTTCATCATATGAATTACGAGAACTGGTGTGAAATATTCTCTTCCTCATCCACTCAATGAATAATTTCGTTATTTGCCCTGGTTTAATTTAAATGGTGTATTTGCGCTACGAGCAGTCACGAGTGAGTTATTTTATTGTGTTTTTGTACAGATTTGTACAGGTTATATGCACGCACGTCGTGCAGGATAAACTATACGATCTTGAGATAGAAAATAAATAAATACCCTGTTTTGAAAATATGTCGCTTGCTTTCAAACCAAAGCGTTTTCCGATTTATTTATGAGAGTGCTATTTCTTAGTGATCTTTCTTGATTGACATTACACTCCCTAATCTATCGTGTGCCTATAAACTTGAAATCCGGCCTGGTTGATTTGAAAAACTACACAGGTGTTTATTTTTTATTATTTTTACCTGTAAATCTCGTCGATTTCTAGGTTCAATCTCGAATAAACAATCTTGCGGCTGGTGCGGAGACCGACAAGTCGACCACTCGCGTAAGGCAGGATTCTAGCTCCCATAGGACAGCGGCTGTGCCCGAACCTCCGCCTCCTTATAGTGAGTCTGCCACTACATCAAATGACCACTGGCGAAATTATACCAGCCAAAACAATGGCGACATCTGTGGTCGGGTAAGAATGCCTCGGACATTTAAATGATAGTAATTTGTAATTGACAGCAGTTAGAACGCGAGCGGAGATCTTTTTTTTTTGTTTTTTTTTATTTATGTGGAAAGACGGAAATACCAACCCCGCTTTCCTCACAGGAGGGTTTAGAACTGAATTACTATCTAGACTTTCCATCTGAAACAGTCCTTGCATGTGACACATGGGTTATACTATAAGAAGTTTGTTTATATATATATATATATATATATATATATATATATATATATATATATATGCAGTGGTGTTCATTAACTTGAGACACCCCTATATTTCAAGAAATCGTTACAAAGAATACACATTTGAGACATGTATTCTGTATCAGATTAATGTACGTGTCAAATAACATGCATACCACAAAGAACAGCGCATAGTACGGCGCAAACAGCCTGCTACAATGAAATGTGTTATTTTTCGGTTGTGCAAAATGATAAGTCACCCTCAGTTATCGAATGTTTCCGCTGAGTTTATCCAGTTTGTTTTGAGCATTCAAGCTGTACTGTAGTCATGGGACACGCTTCGAGCTTTACTGATGCGGAGAAAGTAGTTATAACTGCTTTACACCGAGCAGGAAAGACCCCGGCTGCAATTGCCAGAGAAATTGGCAAAAGGCGTTGCGTAGTGCGAAATTATTTACGCACACCGTCGACGTATGGTACTAATGAGTCCAATGATGACCGACAATCTTTACCACTTAGGCCAGATTCTACCGACTGCCAATTATTTTCCAACAATTCATGTAAGCGCGAGTACACGTGAGTCGTTAGGATGACACAAAGTTAAAACCCTAGAGTGACCAGCGTGTTCTCCGGATCTCAACCCGATGGAGAACCTCTGGGGCATTCTTGTCCGACGAGTATATACTTTGAATCAGCAGCACAGATTTGTGGAAGAATTCTTAACATTATAATTAGCCAGCGCGTGCCACACGGTACTAAATAGCACAAGAGAATCAATCCAGCAAAAACACTTGATAACTGAGGATGACTTATCATTTTGCACGCCCGAAAAATGACACATTTCATTGTAGCAGGCTGTTGGCGCCGTCATATGGGCTGTTTGCGGGCTTTGCGGTATGTATGTTATTTGACACGTATATTAATCTGATACAGAATAAATGCCTCAAATGTGCATTCTTTGTAACGATTTCTTGAAATATAGGGGTGTCTTAAGTTTATGCACACCACTATATATATATTATATATATATATATATATATATATATATATATATATATATATATATATATATATATATATATATATATATAGAGAGAGCGTCAAGTAACCGGAAGAAATCATGCGCTGGATGTTAGAAGAAGACAGTATCTCAATGCGCTTTCCGTATGTAGCTATGCTCGCTAAATGTCTCAATGTATTTGCTTGAAATGATCAACGAATACTTGACATTCATCTTAAACAGCTGAACGCACTTTATTCTCTTAGGGAGCACCGCAGCCTGCCCCAGGCCCGATTCCATCCGCTCCCCCGAACAGCATGATGATGCAGATGTCTGCGCGGCAGTTGCTGCATATTCCTGCAGGAGTTCAGGTATTTCATATCGCTGGCTCGGGACAGGTCTCCGTTCAGAGTGACCCCACTGAGCTGTTCGTATTTACGCTCAACCCCGCGTATCATCCCGTGTCACAGCAAACTGTTAGTTGGCTCCAGGTCGGAGAATTCACCTACCCTCTCGTGCCGGGAAGGTCGCCGGTGCTTAAAACTGGATATGGCGCGTGAGTTAGCAACGACTAATAAAAACTAATAACTAATAAAATCATTGGACTAATAAAATCAATACGATTCGTTACATTGTTAATATATTATTTCATTTATCATTGTAGTGTACCAACCCGTTTTGGTTCATTAAGGGAATTTTGAATTGAATTCCCACTATTTTTTTCTTTTTCATTTTCCGCATTTTTTGTTCATTAACAAATGCATCGTGTATGTGCGCTGCCCCCCTTTTAGCTACATGTTTCCCGACGTTTCTCTTAATGGCGACCAGTCTTCAAGCGTAGCCTTGGTACTCTCTGCCGATGTTACTATCGAGTTACGTACCCTTCTTGATCAAACGCTTCGAGATTACGCGCGCCTGGAAGAACAACCTCAGATTCAGGTTCCAGGAGAGGCAACATTTGGTCAAAAGGTGTCTGATGGGATTATAGCAAGTAAGTTGTAGGGTTTTACTTGAAGTGTACGCACGTTAGGTGATCGGTCCAAGATGAACGGGTCGTTTGTGCTGTGATCATTGTTTTTTGGTCTGGTACCACAGCTCTTGGTATCCATCGCTGTCCTAACTGGTAAAGAGCACGACTCATTTCAAACTGGAGACCACCATGCCATTGTGTTTGCATAGCACCATTCTGCAACAACATCAACAGCAATGATTGGAGAAGATCCTGGTCTTCTGGGCTAGATATAGGATTCTATAGCTTCAGGATATACAAGCTAGAATTTATGCAGAATGCCCCACCTGTCTATTACAAAAATACAATACAATACAAAGATAAAATAGACAGTCAACGTTGATGTTGTCAATTAGAAATATGACACAGCCATAAATTATCTCAACCAACAATATATCTCTGTATATTTCCCTCTCACGAAGCCATGCTGTTCCCTATCACGTAAACTATTTATTTCTCGATAGGTGTATATTTGGTCGACATGGAATTTTTCGAATACTAGCCACTCATTATATAAGATTGTTATGTATCTAAGAGACACAGAAGTTGGCAGGACTACGTTGTACTCTGGATCAGACGTCGATATCATTTCTGTTTAGCATAAAATTGAAGCTAACTTTATGGTGTATATGTAAGGATTAAAATCAAACACTTTTGTTTGCTGAGGATTACGGAAATCACAACTTGCAAACGTAGATAGTCGATAATAAAAACCTTTATTTATTAAAACCTCTTATTTCACTTCATCGCAGCATCGGAATTGATCAGTCGAGGACTCGTCCGAGGTGCCCAGGCGACTTCAGTGGCGCTCAGCTATGGCGCAGACAAACTTCGTCAGCGTATGACACCTGAACAGCGAGCCTTCGTTGTTGACCCAAGGGTTCAAACAGGACTCAAAGTTGCCCGAGCAACTACTCACGTTACCTGCAAAGTCACCGGGTACGTTTGAGGTTGCGCTATATTTCTGTGACGATCGCCAGCATTTCCATATGACGCTGAGCTGCAGAGATTGTGAGATTTGTTGATCCCGGACCAATGTAGTAGATCGTATTCGTCGACGTAATAACTTTAAAAAGAAGGGTCATCGTTGAATAACTCTGCTATGTAAATTAAACTACAACATACGATCTGTGTGTATATATTGCAATAAATGAAAAAAAACATGCGCTCTAACTATAATAAATAGATTTCTCAATAAATATGTATTACAGCAATATACCCATATATTCGAGTGAGTTCTATCTCTTTATGTTTGGTGTTATTGGTTGGATACACGTTGCAGATTCGTGGTTTCCGCCGTTGGCGACATGACCTGCGCTTTGGGGAAGCGTATCGCAAAGACACTGGCCCCTACCGAAGCCGTCGACGGGGTAGCATCGAACGGGGCACTGAGCGAAGCCCTGCTAATCGCTGGTGGCGGTGTTGCTGGATTCGGAACGGTGTTCATGGGCCTCGAAAATGCTGCCCGCTTGCTTGCCGGAAGCATCACCGAAAATACCGTCACGCTCGTGCATCATAAGTGAGTGGAACAGCGTGCAAATGTTTTGATATGGAAGAAGCAATTCCAACTCCCCTTAAATAGGGAAGCTTGGTGGGATACTGTGTTTGTGTAAAAATGATACAAACTATTAACATGAAATTTTTTTTCATTAAAAATAGAAATGGCGGACATTGCGGACTTGCGACACTCAGGCCTTCGCTGATAAGTTTTAGCCTTTTTTTTTGACGATCTACTTTATCAACTTGTAACCTTGAGGGGATCTATTTAATATGAGGCTCATTTCTTGCATGGCTCACAGATATGGCGAAAATGCTGGCGAGGTCGTCGGCGACGCGATGTATAGCGTGGGGAATCTCGCGCTGACTGCGAATAACGTGGCCAACCTAGGCGTTCGAGGAATTGCCAAAAGGACTGCTAAAGAAACTGGAAAGGCTATGCTCCAGGAGTACGCTCGAAATGGACAACCTCAAAATCCCGCAGACGTTTACATAGTGGAGTCGCCAGAAAGCGATGCGCCCGAACCGAGCGCTCCTCGTCCAGGGCCTTCAGGGGCAAACCTGCCAAGCAAACAGGGATAAGTTCTCTGAAGCGTGACCCATGCGTCATAAATGGATAGAAAATACGAGAACAAAACCCTACGCTCACTCCACTATTTGAGAATTATACGTCCGAGACGAAAGCTTTCATAAGCTGCAGGTACCTTCGTAGGTATAGATATAATATATTGCTGAACGTGTCGTAATCGACCTGCTGTTGATTCAGATTAGATCTACTTTCTAGTACACTGTACGACATTTGACATTCCCACTGTAAGCGCTCGGCACGTCATAAATCTTGTTGTTAGAGTGGTATACGTAGTGGTCAAAGAAAGATGGCCAAAATAGACCAAAATTATTGGAAAGAGAATGCATATCTAGTCTTCCCAATGATTTGCTAATTACGCGTTAAGAAAGAGTTAGTGCATCATTAGTAAATCTATCACTGTGTTACGCTTGTATTAGAAAATATTACAACACCTTCTTAATGGCATGTAATGGTGACCCTTATCTATCGGCCACCAGAAGCCCATGTATGTAACATTGACTATAAACTGGTTAATTCATTGATATGCTTTACTATTTTAGAATGGTTAATTATTTTACAAGGATCCACTGCATTTTGAACTTTTTCTCGTGATAACGCCATACGAATAGGTATCGAAGGATATCTAACGGATGAAGGGCCTGCCGCAAACCAATAAATTCTGTTAGACAGAATCCAACGGAGCGAGCAATAATTATTCCCGTTGGAGCGTTGTCTGCGTTTTAATATTCCATTTATTGTATATGGCATGCACTCAATGTATTTTCGTGCAGTGGCATTCTTCATTTCGCATATAACAGTAGTGCCTAAGCGATACTAAGACGGCGGTAGTGTGAGGTATACCTTTGACTATAGATCACAGTGTAGTGTTGCTTCGGCACAACACTTTGTTGTAGCCAAATAGCTGCAGTAGAATCGTCGAAGTAAATAATATGTACGTGCTGATCAAGCCCTTTTCATTGGGGAGCGCGGCGGCGTAGTGGACGATCATTTCGACGTCGTTCTGTTGCGAAGTCACATTGAATTCGGTGACCGAGAAGAATAGTTCGCAACAGGACACCGTACGATTTCAGCGCCGTTGTTTGCTGACTCCATCTTCAAATGGTTCATCTCAAACCACATTTTTGCTGTCATTCTGTTTCTCCATGCCGCTGTTCCCCCTGCAAGCAATCCCCCGTCAAAATCCCCCGTTTTATCGAACTGTACACCGAGTTAGACGGCGCATGGAGAAACATTTTAGGAAGTCATTTTAGAAAGACCGTTCCAGCATCTTGATTGTAGCTACCATGTAGTACAACTGCGAATGTCAGTGTTAACAAGAGGGACACGATTGTCGTCGTTATTAGTAGATCATATTGTTACTGTTATCGCTATGGCTACTACAGTTACTCCTCGACACGATGTGAAGAGATTCAGACGACCCATAGGCGATTTCTCAATAAAATCCACCAATCGGTGAGAACATATACGTCGCCCCTCGACGCAACGCTGCAGTTGTTGTCACTAGTATCATTGGGTCTATAGATTTAGTGATTATTATTTGTTGATGATGTGATAGGCACGCACATATGTCGTAAGTAGGCGCAACGTGACACGGGGATTATGAATAAAGTTTTCAACAAACCAACGGATTTCATTTACTGGACGGTGTATGTTCACTGATTTACTCGTAACAGTGCTAGCTTTGCTCTGATTGCCAGCTCACTACGATCTGCGGAGACTTACGAGCGATACTCTGCCCAAATCCCACCCATATAATATCAACCTCACCACTTTTCTAGTCTAGTCAAGGTTGATCTTAAATATTACTCTAAAGACTCCTTATGCATTTGGTCCTTCACAATATATGCTTCAAGTTGGTCCGCTTTTTGTCTTTTAGCCGCTACCCTCAGGTTATTCTTGAGATGCCTGAACAACTCCATGTTTGTTTGGCCTCTCCAGTTGTCCTTTATGTCTTATGATCTTTTTAAGATACCTTGACCCAATATGCCAGCGTGACACTGAGCGTGTTAACCAGAACCTTGTCAATCTTTACCATGGGAGTCGAGAGCAGCTCATGTCCTGTCAATACTAACGAGACTTAGCGCGAAGCTCCCCCCGGGTTCGTCGTACCATCTGAGGATAGCCGGTAGTGTTAACACTGTAACCGTCGATACCATCGTGTACTCTCTGTCTAGTCTCGCTTTACTAGCCGAGTACTTGACAGGTACCTCACCCGCGAGTTCCGTAAATAACATTACTCTTAGGTACTTGCCTTCCTTTTTCAGTTATATAGGGGACTCGTAGGCGTGTACGTCAAAACCATTTCCAACCAATTAGATAGATGGGCTAGCCCTTTTCGGGAGCCAGTTCCAGGTGATACTCTTCCATCGCATGAAGCGGCGAAACAACTTTAGTTGTTAATATAGTTAATATAGTTGTTAACATCAGTCAGTCAAATATATATCTAGACATACAGATAAGACCTGAGAGTCGTGTACAGGTAAGCTTGATGAAGACTCAGGTTTTTTGATATAACACTGTTCACCTAACTGTCAAACTGGCACTACCTACAACTTGTAGCACTCGTTGAACCCCATCCAACCACAAGTAATTGACTTCTCGCAATTGTTCCCCAATCTTTCCTTCATTATATTAATATGTATATTTAAAATGTGCTGAAAGGTTTCAATTGTCCTTTTATATTAATTATACCACAGTGATCTATTGGCGCTTGGAGTTACTTTCCCTCTTTCTTTCCAAGGGAACAGCACGAGCAAATATCGCTGCTGTCATTTACATTTGGTTTAACTGTTAGTGTCGCGGGGCTGAGGTCGTCTAGGTACGATTTCTATTTGCATGACTATTCCAAAGATTCGTCAATCTATTATACAAAATATTTCGTGCGATTATTTTATAAATATCAACGTCGCCTGACATGAGACACGGCAACATTGACACTTTTGAGTCTGGGAGAAATGTTTGAATATATTGTATCTCGGTAAACGGGTGCAGCGCAGTTTCTTATGACGCATTCTCAATAGACAATGAATGAAACAAGCATAAAGAAATGCTTTCGGATCATCCAATGTGATTATTATTATAATTATTTAAATGGATAAAGGACTCACATTATAGTTTGGTACAATTTTAAGTTAGACCCCGAGCTTGTACGAAGCTGAGCCCTATTGATAGAAGTAGTGTTCATGTCGAAAAACTTCTGTGGACCGCATGTTCCTTCCTTCGAATGAACTTTTTGTAGAATTTTCTCCTGTGTTTTCTGTTATTGTTTTCGAATACACGGCACTGTTGGCTAGTATCTCTATGTATCTACGTAAAAAATGGACGAATAATAAACATCGACCTTTCGTTCGTCTTTGAGTAACTGTGAATATCGCGTCACTGATTCTGAGTTGCACTGATGTTAGATGTCACCGTATCCAAGTTTGTACAGCCGAATTTATTGTAAGAAATACTACATCTATTTCGATACTACGAAAAGATTTCCCTTCGTACATTTTGATGTCCTACGATTACTGTAAAAGTACCATTCCCTACTGCTTTAGTGAGCTATATAATATATATATATATAATATATTGCACATTTGCATTTAACGGGGCACTTCCCATGAAGCAATGCCGGAAGCAGTTGTACCATGGACGTTAAACATTGGTTGTGAGTCAGCTCGGAAAATCTATTGTATATATATATATATTTATATTTTTTCTCGGTTTTTCTCGCCCTGTCAATTCGGTTTTCGTAAGTCACGGTCCACGGAGCTTGCCTTAGCGCATCTGTATCAGGAGATCGTGAACTCTATCGAGAAGGGCCAACTATGCCTTGGCGTCTTTTTAGATGTGTCGGCCGCTTTCAACTGCCTCCGGCACTCCTACTTCCTTCAGATGCTGGAGAAGTTAGGCTGTGCTTCCACGGTCGTCGCGTGGTTTCGCTCGTACCTGCTCGATCAGCAGCAGGCGGTGAGGGTTGGAGATGTTGAATCTTCTCCGCAGGTGATTAACATTGGTACGCCACAGGGCTCTATTCTGGGTCCCTTTATGTTCATCATCCTAATTAACTTCATCCTTCTGAAGACGGTATCGCTCAAGGTGTGCAGGGCAATTGCGTACGCCGATGATACTTCCCTATTGTTTCGTATTCGGCACTCCGAGATTCAGGGAGACGTGCAGGAAGCTCTCACTGTCGTCGAGGTAGTGGTGGGCCTATTTGAAAAGGCCCCTGTTCCGCTCACCCCATAGACCTGGCATGACCGGCCCTGTTCAGTTTCGCGGCCTGAGCCTGGCTCTGTCCCCGTCCGTGAAATGCTTAGGTCTGACTGTGCATGAGACTCTCAAATGGTGGAGTCATCTGGGGACACTGCTGCCCAAGTGCTACGCGGTGATCGCATCGATCCGTCGCCTTAGAGAACTGGGCGTGCCGTCGATGTGTCTAATTCTCTTGTACAAAACGCTATTTGTGCCTTTGATATGCTATGGGCTGTCCATATGGGGTGGTGGCTTCAGCGGGATCCTTCATCGCGTCCAGGTCACTCAGAACGATGCCCCCAGGGCAGTGTTTGGTAGACAACGTAGAGATTTGGTTGCCGACCTCTTCAGAGATCTCAACCTCCTACCAATCCAAAAAAAAAAAAAAACCTACCAATCCAGGCGTGGTACACCGTCCATGTAGCGGTCCTAGCTTTTAAGATGATCAGAGGTATCATTTCAGAAGAGATATCATTTCCAATCACCGCAGCCGCCAGTCGCTCTACCCGTCGTGCCACTCGATTTGAGATGCCATTTACTGTTAGAGAGTCTAGTCGCCATGCTCTGGCTTACCGACTACCAGCGGTCTGGACCTCACTCCCTCTGGAGATTCGGGGCCTCTCCTCAGTAAAATTATTTGCCCGTGATTTAAAAAAAGAATTGCGTGCACGCAGTAATTATATCACCGATGAATTGTTTCTGGAACCCGATGGCTTTATTGTAATTATTCTGTTACTGTGTATATATTTTACTTGTCAATAATTGTGTTAAAGATTGACGATTATACCTGTATATATTGTTAAACTTTGAATAGTCGACAATTATAGCAATAGTTGTCAGTCGACTGCCACAGGTCTCTGTTACCGGGACTAAATTCGCGCACCGGACTGTGGTGTGCCTGGTTTTTACAATTATTTTATTACAATTATTTTTGTGCCTGGTTTTTACAATTATTTCACAGATTGTCCTGATTTGTGTTCTAAGTCAGATTATCTTGACCTTGTTTTATACACACCTTTATCATATTTTTTTTCGCAAGAACTTAAGCATTGTTAAACTACAGTTCCGAAAATAAACCTCAAATAAAATGAAAAAAAAATAAATAAAAAAATATATATATATGTATATATACTGTCCACACAATGAACGGACGGTTTCAGGACGGCGGAATGGCTATCTAATTAGCTGACTATCTCAGGTGTTAGCTATGAGGTAGGTCTTCACCGTAGGAATCATCGTCTGCTGACATAGCTTCAAAGATCTGAATTGAGGAGTCTTACTATATTTAGACTTTGGTTCCCTTAGCAGGCGAAGTTCTAAGATACCTATATATATATATTTCAGGCATCTACAAGTTAACTCTCGGCTAACTGGAATAACCTGACTGTGATACCACGCCTTGCTAATAACCCTTGGTGGAGTTTGTAAGCTAAATGAGTGCAATGCTGAAACCGTGAACGTAGCCCGGCTAGCTCAGTCGGTAGAGCATGAGACTCTTAATCTCAGGGTCGTGGGTTCGAGCCCCACGTTGGGCGTAACTGTTTTTAACCAATACGGAACCAACACTCTGGGTGGATTCCGTCGTCCTGAAACCGTCCGTTCATTGTGCGGACACTGTGAGCAATTCAAATCCACATATAAATGCATTCAATTCTTCATTGCTCATTTAGCCGTTACGGTGTTCGATCGAACGAAAATTGTTTCAAGATGCACTCCGTTGTGTACTATGCCATGTATGCATTGTGTTTATCACTCTAATATTTGCAGTACACGACTCACAATAATCTACTGCATCTATGACGAAAGTAGAACGTTTTCTTAAAATAATGCTGCAAAGGCTTTAACGGGATGACGGGCACCAGCAGAATGCTGCTTATCGTTGCAATATCAGTGCGTGAATTGTCACCGTGCCACGATTACTTAACACCACTATGAAAGCACTTAATGTGATGCCAAAGACAATGTCGAGAAAATGAGCTTAGGGATTCATAAGACGATACAGCTCAAGCCTATTTGCCCAACAGATTTTAGGAGAGAACAACCACTGTGAGGAACTATGTAACAAAGGATTCATGTGGGTACAAAGCCGTAAGTAGTAGAGATGAGAACAAGAGATCGGAAGGTGGCTCGATGTTTGTGGCACGTAAGCGTTTATGTAAATGTATGTACTGGGAGCTACCAGGCAGAAATCATACAAGTTCTATCTGCCGCAGGCAGATTGAACTTGTATAATTTTTGCCTGCATGTATATATTGCTTGAATAAAGTTGAATTGTTTATCATGGTCTTTGCACCTAGAGTAATTTAGCAAATATAGAAGTAAATCCGAGTTAGCGAATTAACACGAATTATGGTTTCATTCCAAAACACTTAATCTTGTTGTCTGTGTGGTGACGATTATCACCTCACGACAAAAAACAGCTTAAAATAATAAAGTTATTAAAATGTGGTAAAAATGGTCCTCGTATTGTGAACAACACAATGTTTCTGAAGGAGAATGACCTTTCTATGCTTCGAGTGTTGTAGCGATGATTAAATTGAAGTGTCAATAGCCGGTAGAAAGCAGGCAACTGAATTACAAATAGAATGTCAAAGGTTAAAAATAGGTTGAATTGTTATATAATACCATTATATAATAGAGGTCCAGATTGGTCCAGAAAGACCGACTTCCCTCGTGACAAGTGGTCCTTGAAGCAATGCTACACCGAAACGCTGCCGAGGCCTGCCATCGAAGGAAGAAGACAACTTGGGGTCAGTTATGGTACAAAAATTGATATCTATCTCTACATAGCGCTACCCGAGTGCCACCTTTGAGGTTAGCGAGAGATAGATAGACGCAACTCGTCAGAAGCGCGAACGTGGGGACCGATGTCATCACCAGAAGCCAAGCTTCTAACAAATTTAAGTACAATTGAAATATAAGTTGACTCAAAGTTGGACTTTTTTTAGCATTCCATGCAAAATCTCTCGATACAATGAATATCTATCTAAATTTAGCTACACTGAGGGCATCATCGAAGGAAGACGATGCTCGTCGGTGAAAGCGGGTGGCTACTTTTGCAGCGCAGCGATCGATACTAGCGGAGAGCATGTCATCACAGCCTGTAAGAGCGTCTATCCAAAGAAACGCATTACCCTGGGGCACTGTGCTTGGAGTCCACCCCGAATGAAGGAGCTATGCTAAGGGCGCAGCACAGAAACAATGCACAAGGCGCCGTCAACGTCGTTTCACGTTAAATGCAAAGAACAAGAATGAAAATGCAAGAAAAAATGCGATTTATTCGGAGCACCGCTGCCGCAACCACAATCAGCTACAACTTAATAAATATCTCGAAAACATTTAGAGGGTAGAGGTGCAGTCATTCCCAAATCGAGCGTACATGGGTCAGGGCTTCAGCATAGCCAGGTCTCCGTCTGAGCCATTTCAGGCCCTGATACGGGTTTGCAATAGAACCCATGATGTCCTGATCAGCTTGGCTCAAAATTTTGGTCAGTCCAAACATGGAAATGACAAATGCAAATTACCTGAGTTGACAAAATTAATTATCATGACGATGATGACTGTAAGACGTCAGATCATCATGTCTTAAAAAAAGACGTACAACTAACTGTAATCGTGCTTCGTAGCCTATCGGATAGAGTTGCCTACCTCCAAAGTTCTAACTGATTCTAAATAATAACTCACAAAATAAAAACGAATGTAAACTTACTATGAAGTATCTGGGCGACCCATTTATTAATTCACTTTGATTGAAATCTTCCACTTCTAATCGCCGAATCGGTTTACATGCACTGCATCTCAGTGATGATTTGATTATTCATCCTGTATTAGTACAACCTATATATCTGTATCCGTATATACACCCGCCCCATCCCACAGACCCATTATTACCGTAAAGCATTATTCCACATACTGCTATGCCAGCGCTCGCATTATCCATCAATATTACCTCAACACCATAGGTCAACCCACTGATATCATTGAACTCTCTTGTAGTTCTATACATATTGCAATGCAGGGATATGTTCAGTATCGTCGATACTGAACCGATAGTTTATGACGGGTTTTGTTAACAGACCGCTATTTACAGTGTCCCTTTTCGTCTATCCTGTTCTAATTAACCACAATCCTTGGGCCATTTCGGGGTTCCTCAATCACTAGCGTCCGACATAGCTGATCGTAGACCGCGCGATTGTGCTGGAAGAACAGAGCGGTCACACAGACAGGAAATAGGAAAGTCATCCCGCAATTTTTCATTGTCGCCCGAAGCAGGGCCCAGAACAGGCCGACCCCCCGTGATACTCGAACTCGTAGTACACCCGGCGCAACAGTCTCACACTGCCAACAGTTGATCACGCGAATGTTCATTGCGTACTTTCCTGTAATAACCACCATACGTAAATGGAAGTGCAACATTTGCGCTCGGGTTAGAAATGTGAGAAGCTTTTTTGTTGTAAAATGTGTCCAACACGAATAATCTAGATATACTCGCCTCTGAGACCACGACTGTTAGGAGTGAAACTACTTCTTATTTCTGCGAATATGTCCTTTGAATATACCTTTCGTGTGGGCGAATCAGTTTCTATCTTGATAAAGGAAGAAGTTGTTTATTATTATATTGACAGATTATAGTTTAACTCGAACAAATCGGCCATAAATAATACTGAATCAGTCATAGATTGCTCTGAGATCTTCGAGCCTGGCCGTTACAACTTCGACGGTTTTCACGCATATCGTGGGGGCAATCTAACTGCAACAGAGCATACGTAATAGTAATTACGGGCCGAAACAATTCGGGTAATGATTACCGATAGTTTGTCCTCGACCCATGACTCCCCAGACGGCCAATGTTTCGTAAAGAATAACGACGAGTCGGTGAACGCTCTCGAGGAACAGAATCGGCCATTTGTCCAGAATACTCTCAAGGGCTACCGAATATGTGAGCAGATCCTGCTGCAGGATTCGCAGATCGTAGCTGAAATGGTGACGACAACACGTATGGGTAGACATCACAGAGAGACAAACACAATAGCGGCGCGAAAGAAACAATTCACAAAGCGATATCAGCTCATTCATCATAGCAACTGCGAAAACCGAAGCATGCCTAAAAAGCTAATATAGCATTTATTAGTAAAGTTGAATAACAGAGATCGTTTGTGAACAAAAAAAAAAACTCAGCGAGTCTGGATGTGGCACAGTGCTAACAGGCGCCCGTATTACATATTTGATTAATCAACTATTTATCTAATTTTTGTTGTTATGTATAAGATAGGCATTCCAATAGCTTAAAGGCATTCTGCTCGTAGGAGTTAATGGCCATCAAAGCACACGTGGAGAAATGGAGAGATACAAAGCAACTCATTCAGATCATATTTACATCTGCCAGAAACTCTGAGCACAAACAAGCGTACGGTGAAGTTTTTATTTAAAACGGAAAACAGCGCACAGTGGTTGTTTCAGTGTCTTCCTCATATTAACTAAGCCAATGGGATACCATTGCCTTCGAAAAAAAATAATGATACTTATGAGCTACTCGAGTTGTGTTGCTTCTCGGCGTTCCCAAACGAACTCTGAACTTTGATATGGAATGAACAAAAAACTTAGCTGGTCAAGTCACACTGTCATGGGAGGTGATAGCATAGAATCGATCATGCCTATTGACATTGGTTTTCTATGTTTTTCATTGGCTACAATGTGGCCTCCCTCATATCTGAGTCGACCAGGCTCGGTTGCTATTCTTCGTCGAGCTGAAACCTACCAGCTCTAACAGACATTCGGTTACGACTAAGGCGCGCCCGATGCTTAGTTTGCGGGAATTGCTCAATCCAGGAAAATTGGGTCCAGTTGAGGTATTTCGTATTATTAGGGTATAGCGAGATGATGATTGGCAAAGAAGTTCGTGATAAAACTCGCGCAAACAAAAAGAAACAAGTCAAAAGGGAATTGTAGCACAAAGACAGCGGCAAATACTCACGGAAACGAGCTGAAATTAAAGCTGGGAAATAATCACGAAAACACGAAAATCGACACGTTACAACATAATCAGTGATGAAATGTTCAAATCTAAATTCAGTTCAGCAAAATACTACAAAAACAGGCTACGCTCATACATTTCAGCATTTCTAAAACCGCAAACACAACTTGATAATCTATTGTTCATTGTAGCCGGCTGGGATACCAAGCAGGAAATGGTCCTTTTTAAGGTATACCATTGTCGGGTATGTATTATAATATTCGTCATAGTGATTTTGAGCAATATTTACCTAGCGGTGTTTCAGTATTCCATATATAGAGATCTCTCGCTAAACACGATTTCATAAATATTAAAATGATTTGTTTGAATGAAGTCAGTAAACATTGTAAACTGCGAAAATTTCATCAATCATCTAAGTAAGGGATACCTGGGCAAATCGATGATTTCGAAGTAATCCACGGCTATGTAGGTAATTACAAATTTGACAACAAGTAGAATCGCGCAATCAATAAGCTCTGCGGCAAGCCGTTTCGGTATCGATGGAATGTTCACCTGGAACTACGAAACGGACAACCACAACGGTCCATCGACAACGCGCAACGAGGGTAAGAGCAAGCAAGGTCCTTTATCCAATGTCAACGATGTATATAGAAAGCCAACAGAAAACCTTCACAGAGCTCAGAGTATAATCAAACGAACGTGGTTTTCGTATGCCGATCGTCCGTGTTGTAAGTGTAATGAATATACTCCAGACAGTTCAGCATATCTCTCCTTACCCAATCGAATCTAGATTTACTATCAATGGGGATTTGTTGAAGTGATGAAGTGAGAAAAACCGGACTCTTTTGAGCTTGCACACACATACGTAAACACAGTGCTGAATTGGAAAAATAGTCACGGCGGTTAGATGACGGCCGGGAAGTGGCTTGTGGAGATTGATAGCCATTCCCAGCTGCCTACGTGATTTCATTGACTGTTACCTGTTGGCCAGCTCCAACGAAACCTCGATTACCATCAAATGCGGCTCCGCTTTGAGTTACACCATGAAGCATCGCTGATGTCACTACTGAATTCACCTAAAAATGAACGAACACACAGGGACATTCGTCTAGCGTAAGAACCTCATTCAACGAGTCACAGATATTGAGCAAAAAGGTGAGAAAATTACCCCAAACTGTTCAAAGCAACCTTTAAAGTAAGGAATCGTGGTCGCAACTGTCAACTGAGGTGATGACCTTGACATCAATGTATTCAATGTTATTTACACGGATAGGTCGTCACATGAAGTAATGATTAAAGAAATCAACATATGAACTCTCTGAGCGACTTGTGAGGTCGTCTGGTACTTAGGTTATACCTGCTGCCAATGGTAGCATTGCCATAGCCATTGATTTAGCGAGTTAATATATTCCTGTCTCTGAACTGCTTCGCTCTTAGCTGTGGTGGAAGCCGTTGGTGCGTTCGAAGTGGCAGCACCATTGGTATCATCCTGTTCTCGTGCGGTCGTACTGTCACCTGAAACGGGTAGGCCATCACCCTGAGGGGCTGCTGCTGCACGGTTCGACGCTTCATCGGGCATTGTGTCACACTGGCAGGATATCTGTGATTCGAAAGAAAAATCTAGATTAGCCTGAGCTTGTATACCGCTATTATGATAGTGGACAAAAAAAGCGGCTCTATTGCCGGTGTTTGCCACTACGTATGTCAGATCGGGCCATGATGCGTGGAAAATGAAACAATGGGTAAGAAGGCAAAGTTGGATTCAACCGGTCAATTACTTTGGGTTTCTATAACAGATGGTGCTAAAGATATTTAGATGTAGCGCTTTTGTTCGTTGATCGTATGTTGCAAAACATGAAGCGTTTCGCAAAAAAAACAAAAGGGTAATTAATTAGCATTGCATTCACATCGAATGTAATAATAACCCTCTGGCGGACCAAGGTCTACACACCGCGTATAGCCGAAAACGAGAAATCCATAAGGATGGTTTGTTAAAATCCAAGTGAAGTTACTTCATATGGACTCGGCAGAACAATCATACACATGATAATGTATATTAAACTATTAGACTGTTCAAATGTAAACACATATTTTAGGTTGTTAGATCACGAAGTCCACGATTTTCGGTAAAGTTCGGGGTATTCTAGTTGACAGTCGTATCAACGACCAAGATTAACTAAAAAAGTAATCAGACGTTCATATGTTGATTAATTTTCTATTTGTTTTATTATAACAGTCGATCTATTCTATTTGTCACTGCCAAAACGCCACAATCGTACAATGGCTTGAGGGTCGTGAGCATTGACCATTTCGCGGCGACAATCGTGAGGCATTTCTTCTCGAATCACAATCAACATCTAAAGGCACAAAGGCACCCTGGACAGACTTTAATAATAATATTAAGATTAACTGTTTTAATTGTTTGCTATATATGTACAGTGACATAGGACAGAGTTTCATTGGCTTTCCTCTAAAGACAACAACCTTCAGAGATGCTCCGCAGGCTAATATCACTGTGTCTCAGATTTCAACAGCGTCGTGGCTTTGTCCAAGTGGAAATCGAGTGTACTCTCAACAGCCAGTCGATAATTTTCCGAAAGTTCTACATAGATCTTCTTAGCGTGCAAGAACATTCGTGGCGACTTGTCGTCTCCCGTGTACGTGAAATCGCCAAGAACGGGATGGCCGATCGACAGAGCATGAACCCGTATTTGGTGTCTTCGACCGGTGAAAAGTCTCACCCTCGTCTTTGTCACCTCAACATCGCCAAGCGTGCCATGCTCAATAGGTACAAATTCGGTTTTCGCGTCTCGTGCGGTGTTACGTAAACAATAAGCGTCATTCACCGGCAACATCTTATGACTAGCTCTTGAATCTTCACCGATTGGCAGATCGATAAGCTTGGTTTCGAGTAGCCGCCCCTTCAGTATAGCTAGATACTCCTTTTCCGTGCGTCGGTCGTGAAATGCTTTGCTGATTCGAGCAGCGGAACGTTTGTTGAGTGCGATACACAGGACGCCGGACGTGCTGAAGTCAAGTCGGTGTACGAACCGAAACGAATGACAGCATGTAGGATCGATCTCATGGGGTAGAATCGCCTCCAGCAACGTAGCCACAGTTACGGGATGAGCGACGGGGTCCATAGTATTGATGGCGATGTCCCATGGTTTGTCCACAACCACGTAGTCCCTATCCTGGTATAGAATTGCCAGTGTTTTATCACCACTATGTCCCACGTCGAACGTCGCCTGATGCTGCTTCGAGGGAGAGTTAGCTGTCCCAGGTGCCGGCTCGTCGAGTTCACCTTGGTCTTCTTTAGCAATCGTTGTGGATCGGGATCTACGTGCGATCGAGCATGGCGGCACCAATTCACCAACGACACGGCGCCCCAACGGCACCAACGATCTCATGCTGTAACGTCCACGTCCGGCTACGAAGCCTATCAAGTTAAAGTAAGTCTAGTTCATAAAAGACGATCCCCAGGTAAGTTTGCCATGAATTCTTGCCATTGACGTGTGGTATCCGTGTTTCCCCAGTCGAAAAAGCATAATCATTATTTATGATACTGCGTAGTATATATGAAAAAGTACACAAAGTAGTTTCGTATCCTAATTATCGGAAAAGTTTTCATCAGATGTTGCATACTGTCGACTTGATTACTACTAATTTAGAGCTAAACTGATTACTAGATTACCTTGCAGGAGTTCAACGTCAACTATTAACCGCAACGGTTTCAACGAAGGGGTATCTGAGATGTTTAAACGGCTCATTAAGCAATAAGCATTGATGATTTTTGCCGACTACTTCTCATTTTAAAAACAAATTCATATCAATGATGGAACGAGGAGCTTCTTCATGCATTTCAACGCCAAGTGAAATCCCAATGAAAATTATCACCACAGTGAACAAATAATTCGTTTGAAGAGACCCGTGGATGCAATGGTGTTGGTCAGACAGAGTATAATTGAGTATACAGGTGGCCAATGGCTTTATGACACGTAACTTCTGCTCTTATGGATAAACGTCTGTGGGCTCGATAAGGTGCGTGATAGAGACGCTACCCCTTTGAGTGTGAACGCCCAGAACATCTGTATTCTTCAGAAAATTGTGTACACCATTCGAATCTTGTCTAGAGCATCGGTATTGCAATAAACATTTGAAGAGTTTTCTTTAGGTCTGCGTCGTACCGCTCGCCTAATGATATGAATAATAAAGGCACAAAGTAAAGGTTGACTTGGTTTGAAATCATCACCTTTTTGTATGTATTGGTAGCCAAGTCGTAGAAGGCGGACACACTCAAAATTCACAATTGATTTTATACGATCAAGAGAGCCGCAGCAGGTTTAGCTTTTTGCTTTCAAGTACATGAAGAACAATCCGCTCGAATTACATCCATGGATCTGTTCACTGGGCTTCCTTTGTTTACATACGTCAAATCGTAGAGCCTTCCAGTGGCAAATGGGCGGAACGTGGACGACACGGAATACAGAGCAAGAAATTCGCGCCGAAGTTAGCTCTAAATTCGAGCACAAATGGCATTATATGTCGGATTTTGCAGATGCACATATAATCGGCTGTTAAGATAAAGTTAAAACTTAGTTGTCAAGCAAGTTGCTGGCCTTAATATCTGTGTCGTTCCAATGAAATAACATTTTTTTTAAAGCTAGAGCTGAACCTTTCGTGCCATCTTATCATTTTATTAATATTATAAAAAGTAAACCTACTTAATGGAACATTGAGCAATCATCAGTTTGTTGTGCACCTTTCCGTGTGTAGTATAACAGTAACTTATTGTCATACAAACGTTTAGTACTCTCCAGCTATTGATTGTGCGCGTACCCTATACTTTTACGTACGTAGGAAACGAGTGCTAAGTTACCAATACTTAAAAGTAAAATTATAAATATGTATTGACCTGAAAAAATTGAACAAATATTGATAAAAATTCTCCGACCGAATTGAATCAAACTGAGTCCTCGAGTATTATTAGGAGCAGTCTAGGCTTGAGCAAGGCATTGACCTCGGACATATATGTTGCAATGTATATCCCAAAGGGTGTGTTTAAACAAAGTACAGCAATACGAATTTATGCCATTACTTTAATATGTTCGTTGAAACATTCGGACCATAGGTATGATATGAGCTAGCTAGGCGTGTATAATTCGTGAAATATATCATTAGTAGGCAATAAAGATAGGAAAACCTTCTTAGGTAGCATTATGAGAAAAGATGGGATACGCAATACGAATGTAATGTTCGGCGATTATCGTCAGCGTTTGGGTAGAACCGAATGCGTTCTGCTGCAATTGTAGAAATGGTTATCGTTGCGTTTACACTACTATCAAGTAGAATTCAATTATGAGAATTGTAGATTGGTGAGGGACAGGTCAACTCTTCTGCTCATCCGGGATTTGATTCCAGAAGCCCTTGCACCCAGACCAACGGCTCGTCTCTTGAACGCAATAGGTTGTCTAGAAATGTTGCTTAGAGAAAATTCCAGACAAATTTGCAAACTCATAAGTAAAACATACGGGCTCGTCCGAGATTTGAACCCGGGAACTCTCATACCCAAACCGAGACTCATAGTTCTACACCGGCAAGTACACTTGGCTGCATTGAACCGCTAGTTGCGTACATTTTCAGGCAATTTCAATAACGGACGAGTTAAATAAACCCATCCGGGAACCAGGAACCTCTTGCACCCAAAGTGAGAATCATAGTGGAGGTAATCAATTAAATCTTACGTGCTCAGGACCTCTTGTATCCGAAGTGAGAATTATACCCCTACACCAACGAGCCGTCTGTTGGCCACAGTAGTCTATGGACCGTTATGGTTGCCTACAACCGTCACGTGTATAAATTTCCGGCAAATTTGGTAATTCACAAGTTTAGATAAACATACGGCCTAGTCCGGAATTTGAACTTGCGACTTCTTGCACTCGAGAATCAGGCCCCTAGACCAACGAGCCCTCCTGGTTGCGTAGCAAAGTCACTTGCGTGCACTTTTGAGGTAAATTTGGTATGGGGTAGTTAAGTGAAACTCACGGGCTCGTCCGGGACCTTTCGCATCCAATGCGAGAACAATAGCCTCCCCTAGACCAGGGAGCCGTCTGTTGATTACAATAGCCTATGGATCGTTGTCGTTGTCTAGAACCTCTACTTGTAAAAATTGATAGGCAAATTTGTTTATGGACAAGTAATACTTACGGGCTCGTCCGGGATTTAAACCCGGGACCTCTTGCACCCAAAGGGAGAATCATACCGCTAGACCTCTTTACCCTGAAACTTAATTAAACTAAGTAAATTTGACTTGTCCTTAGAACTGATGCAGAACTTAATTAAACTTGATTTGCCCTTTATACTATTTAAAATTTAATCAAACGTGACTTGTTCTGAAAACTTAAGTAAACTTGATTTCTCCTTAAAACTTAATTAAACGTGATTTGTCCTCAAAACTTCAATAAACTTGATGTGTCCTTAAAGCTTAATTAAATTTGTTTTGTCCTTGAAATTTAATCAAACTTGATTTTCCTTAAAACTTAATTATACTTGGTTTGTCCTTAAAAACTAATTAATTTTGATTTGTCCTTACAACTTAATAAAATTTGTTTTGTCCTTAAAATGTAATTAAACTTGATTTACCCTTAAAACTTAACAAAACTTGATTTGTTCTTAAACTTAATTAATACACTTAGACTAACGAGCCACCTGTTGACCACGATAATCTATAGATCATTATGTCTGTCTAGAAACTTCACTTAATAATAGCAAGCACTCTATTTTAAACGTATATTACAAAGACTGGGTATTTTTTTCGCCGTACCCAACATTTTGCTCGTTTCTTCACTAATTCGTGGAATTAGCGTGATAGTGTCCAGGGAAAGAGATCATTAGTAAAATATTTTGCCAATATAAATTTTGGTTGCACGTTGCTTTTGGATCTGGTCGTGGTTTCTTTGACGTAGCAAAATTTTTCGACCATGGACGGCTGTTTTAATTGCATTTTGTTGGGTAAGGCTTTGTCTAAATAATTTAGACGCTGGATGATGTGTGTGATTTTCACATCATTTTTGTCACATCGGCGTTTTATAAAATTTGACACTGCTTTATTTAGGAGCTCTTTGTCTTTCTTAAGCCTGGGTTTCATATAGGCCCCGTGTAAGTTATCACTAGGTCTATGTATGTTCTAAACAATGCCACATATAACTGCGGTTCCCTGACTGTAAAAGTGCGGGCAACATCTGCTACATGTTTCGAGTATTTTAGACTAGTAGATCTGATTACTCCCAAAATAAGTAAATAATCCAGTGCCTACTGAGGAGAGTTGATCTTTGTTGTGGCTTGAAGGCTGGACCGAATATCTTAATGTCGTGCGTATACATTTTCATTGGTAAAGGTAAAGGGAGGTTGTATTTGAGAGAATTTATATATATACATTAAGGGTCCTAATATTATTCCTAGGGGAGACCCAGATGTAGCCTTTGTACTTTCTGAGAATTCCCCTTTGAGGCGAACCCTGAAAGTTCTGTTGCGTGTCGAAGTACTACGTCGAATTGATCTCTTTGGCCCAGTCGAATTGCATGTCTAGCAGCTGAAACACTGTATATATAGCCAGGCCCGTTTGCAAATTGGGATTCGCAAATCAGTCCCTGGGAGTTGGCATTATCGTAAATTGCTTTGGACATAATGCTCTCAGGAATCTTACATGCTATTGGTGGTAAAGACACCGGGCGCTTGTTTCTGGGGTCAATCTTGGAGCCTTTTTGTGCAATGGGCATACTTGGGCAAATGGGCAAATTTTCCGAGATTTTAGAGTAATCGATTGACTTTCTGAAGACCCATAACAGCGGTACACATACAGACAGATCGAGTTTTGCACTCAGTTTTGATTGGAGTTCTCTCAGATGACGGTGAACATTATCCACGCAAACATCTACATCATGCACTAGGTATTTAAGCGGTCCTCATCGTTGCTGCCTTTATAGCGATCATACTGCTATCATACATCATACCGACGCTGTCGCAGTTTTCAAAGAACGAGATCCAGTCCACACGATCTAGTTGCTACTTCATTGCACAGAAATTCCCCTTCTCGTAGTGAGACTTAAGGGCGGGTGGTTTAATATATGCGGGGCTGACGGCGAGGACGAGCTGTTCAATGTGCTGATTGGATTTTAGAGGATTCGGTAGAACTTTTACCTCTGATTCGGATTCGTCGTTGCACAGGACGATGATGTGTTGAATCGAGTCTGCAACATGTTGTACAAGACAGTGTGTCGCACAGAATTCTAGCGGTGACTTGAATCAATGATTGAGGTCACCGACGATGACCGTGGTGTGTTCTATCTATAATAGTTAACTTAGCTCTTCGGTGAGAATTTTCATGCGGTTCACCAACGGTACAAGCAGATGTGCCTGTGGGTAAAAATACACCGATGTTATTTTTACTGTTCTCCGCGGGAGTATAATGTCGCATGCAACTTCAGATGTGGTTGCCAAGACGTCAACTTCTGCACAGAGCAAATCCTTTTTGACTAGAAGAAGTACACATTCCTTCTCTGGTAACTCTATCCTTACGAAATAGTTCAAAGTTACTTCCTTTACGTGACTCAGCCGAGTTAACGGACTCGGATAGCCACGATTCAGTAATTATAGCCATAGCGATATGTTGTATTTCTGAGTACAAATAGAGTGCCTAAAGATAAAATTTCGGCCTCATCCGGGATCCGAATCCGGTACATCTCGCACTCACAGCGAAAATCACACCCGTAGACCAACTAGGGATATTTTGGCTACAACTGTGGACCGTTATGGTTGTCTAGAACCTCTGCTTGCATAAATTTGCAGGTAAATTTGGTCACTAAGTTAAATAAAACATACGGGCTCGTCCGTATGTGACCTTTCGCAACCAAAAGAATCATACCCCCAGACCAGCGAGCCGTGTGCCGACCACGATAGTCTAAGAACAATTATGGTGATCTAGAACCGTTATTTGGACACATTTATAGGCAAATTTGTTAACGGACAAGTTAAGTAAAACTTAAGAACTCGTCCGGGATTTCAATCCGTGACCTCTCGCACCCGAAGCGAAAACCATACCCCTAGACCAACGAGTCGTGTGCCAACAATAGTAGTCTGTGGACCGCTGTGGTTATCTAGACCCGTTATCTGCACAAATGCATAGGAAAACTTGCTAACGGACAAGTTAAGCATAACTTAAAGGGTTCGTCAGGGACTTGAACCGTGGAACCCTCGCACCCAAAGCGAGAATCATACCCCTAGACCAATGAGCAGTGTGCCGACTACAGTAGTTTGTGTACCGCTGTGGTTATCTAGAACCGTTATTTGCACGCACTTACAGGTAAATTTGTTAACGGACAAGTTAAGTAAAACTTAAGGGCTCGTCCGGGATTTGAAACCGCGACCTCTCGCACCCAAAGCGAGAATCATACCCCTAGACCAACGAGCCGTGTGCCGACTTCACTAGTCTGTGGATCATTGTGGTTGTCTAGAACCGTCATTTGCACGCACTTGTAGGAAAATTTGTTAACGGACAAGTTAAGTAAAACTTACGGGCTCGTCCGGGATATGAACCCGGGACAAGTCGCACCCAAAGCGAGAAATATACTCCTAGACCAACAAGCCTTGTGCTGACTACCCTAGTCTGTGGACCGTTGTGGTTGTCTAGAACCGTAATTTGCACGCACTTATAGGCAAATTTGTTAACAGACAAGTTAAGTAACACTTAAGGGCTCGTCCGGGATATGAACCCGGGACCTGTCGCACCCAAAGCGAGAATCATACCCCTAAACCAATGAGCCGTGTGCCGACTTTGCTAGTCTGTGGATCATTGTGGTTGTCTAGAACCGTCATTTGCACACACTTATAGGCAAATTTGTTAACGGACAAGTTAAGTAAAACTTACGGGCTCGTCCGGTATTTGAACCGTGGAAATCTCGCACACAAAGCGAGAATCATACCCCCAGACCAATGAGCCGTGTGCCGACTACAGTAGTTTGTGGACCGCTGTGGTTATCTAGAACCGTTATTTGCACGCACTTACAGGCAAATTTGTTAACGGACAAGTTAAGTAAAACTTAAGGGCTCGTCCGGGATTTGAAACCGCGACCTCTCGCACCCAAAGCGAGAATCACGCCCTAGACCAACGAGCCGTGTGCCGACCGCGATAGACTAAGGACATTATGGCGATCTGGAACCGTCATTTGCAAGCACTTGTATGCAAATTTGTTGACGGACAAGTTAAGTAAAAGTTAAGGGCTCGTCCGGGATTTGAACCCGGGACCTCTCGCACCCGAAGCGAGAATCATACCCCTAGACCAACGCGCCGTTTGCCGACTACACTAGTCTGTGGATCATTGTGGTTGTCTAGAACCGTCATTTGCACGCACTTATAGGCAAATTTGTTAACGGACAAGTTAAGTAAAGCTTACGGGCTCGTCCGGTTTTTGAACCGAGGAACTCTCGCACCCAAAGCGAGAATGATACCCCTAGACCAACGAGCCGTGTGCCGACTACAGTAGTCTGTGGACCGCTGTGGTTATCTAGAACCCTTATTTGCACACACTTATAGGCAAATTTGTTAACGGACAAGTTAAGTAAAACTTAAGGGCTCGTCCGGGATTTGAACCCGGGACCTCTCGCACCCGAAGCGAGAATCATACCCCTAGACCAACGAGCCGTGTGCCGACTTCACTAGTCTGTGGATCATTGTGGTTGTCTAGAACCGTCATTTGCACGCACTTATAGGAAAATTTGTTAACAGACAAGTTAAATAAAAGTTAAGGGCTCGTCCGGGATTTGAACCCGGGACCTCTCGCACCCAAAGCGAGGAACATACCCCTAGACCAACGAGCCGTGTGCCGACTACACTAGTCTGTAGATCATTGTGGTTGTCTAGAACCGTCATTTGCACGCACGTATAGGCAAATTTGTTAACGGACAAGTTAAGTAAAACTTACGGGCTCGTCCGGTATTTGAACCCGGGACCTGTCGCACCCAAAGCGAGAAATATACTCCTAGACCAACGAACCGTGTGCCGACTACAGTAGTCTGTGGATCGCTGTAGTTATCTAGAAACGTCATTTGCACGCACCTATAGGTAAATTTGTTAACGAACAAGTTAAGTAAAACTAAGGGCTCGTCCGGGATTTGAACCCGGGACCTCTCGCACCCAAAGCGAGAATCATACCCCTAGACCAACAAGCCGTGTGCCGACTACACTAGTCTGTGGACCGTCGTGGTTGTCTAGAACCGTCATTTGCACGCACTTATAGGCAAAGTTGTTAACGGACAAGTTAAGTAAAACTTACAGGCTCGTCCGGGATATGAACCGGGGACCTGTCGCACCCAAAGCGAGAATCATACCCCTAGACCAACGAGCCGTGTGCCACCTACAGTAGTCTGTGGACCGTTGTGGCTATCTAGAACCGTTATCGACACACATTTATAGGCAAATTTGTTAACGGACAAGTTAAGTAACACTTAAGGGCTCGTCCGGGATATGAACCCGGGACCTGTCGCACCCAAAGCGAGAAATATACTCCTAGACCAACGAGCCGTGTGCCGACCGCGATAGACTAAGGACATTATGGCGATCTAGAACCGTTATTTGCACACACTTACAGGCAAATTTGATAACAGACAAGTGAAGTAAAACTTAAGGGCTCGTCCGGGATTAGAACCCGGAACCTCTCGCACCCAAAGCGAGAATCAAACCCCTAGACCAACGAGCCATGTGGCGACTACCGTAGTCTGAGGACCGTTGTGGTTATCTAGAACCGTTATTGGCACACACTTATAGGCAAATTTGTGAACGGACAAGCTAAGTAAAACTTAAGGGTTCATCCGGGATTTGAACCCGGGACCTCTCGCCTAAACCAATGAGCCGTGTGCCGACTACAGTAGTTTGTGGACCGCTGTGGTTACCTGGAACCGTTATTTGCACGCACTTGTATGCAAATTTGTTAACGGACAAGTTAAGTAAAACTTACGGGCTCGTCCGGGATTTGAACCCGGGACCTCTCGCACCCAAAGCGAGAATCATACCACTAGACCAACGAGCCGTGTGCCGACTACACTAGTCTGTGGGCCGTCGTGGTTGTCTAGAACCGTCATTTGCGCGCACTTATAGGCAAATTTGTTAACGGACAAGTTAAGTAAAACTTACGGGCTCGTCCGGTATTTGAACCCGGGACCTCTCGCACCCAAAGCGAGAAATATACCCCTAGACTAACGAACCGTGTGCCGACTACAGTAGTCTGTGGATCGCTGTAGTTATCTAGAACCGTTTTTTTGCACAAATGTATAGGCAAACTTGCTAACGGACAAGTTAAGTAAAACTTACGGGCTCGTCCGGGATTTGCACCAGGGACCTCTCGCACCCAAAACGAGAAATATACCCCTAGACCAACGAACCTTGTGCCGACTACACTAGTCTCTGGATAGCTGTAGTTATCTAGAACCGTTATTTGCACAAATGTATAGGCAAAGTTGCTAACGGACAAGTTAAGTTAAACTTAAGGTCTCGTCGGGTATTTGAACCCGGGACCTCTCGCACCCAAAGCGAGAATCATACCCCTAGACCAACGAGCCGTGTGCCACCTACAGTAGTCCGTGGACCGTTGTGGCTATCTAGAACCGTTATCGACACACATTTATAGGCAAATTTGTTAACGGACAAGTTAAGTAAAACTTACGGGCTCGTCCGGGATTTGAACCCGGGACCTCTCGCACCCAAAGGTGTGCCGACTACACTAGTCTGTGGGCCGTCGTGGTTGTCTAGAACCGTCATTTGCGCGCACTTATAGGCAAATTTGTTAACGGACAAGTTAAGTAAAACTTACGGGCTCGTCCGGTATTTGAACCCGGGACCTCTCGCACCCAAAGCGAGAAATATACCCCTAGACTAACGAACCGTGTGCCGACTACAGTAGTCTGTGGATCGCTGTAGTTATCTAGAACCGTTTTTTTGCACAAATGTATAGGCAAACTTGCTAACGGACAAGTTAAGTAAAACTTACGGGCTCGTGCGGGATTTGCACCAGGGACCTCTCGCACCCAAAACGAGAAATATACCCCTAGACCAACGAACCTTGTGCCGACTACACTAGTCTCTGGATAGCTGTAGTTATCTAGAACCGTTATTTGCACAAATGTATAGGCAAAGTTGCTAACGGACAAGTTAAGTTAAACTTAAGGTCTCGTCGGGTATTTGAACCCGGGACCTCTCGCACCCAAAGCGAGAATCATACCCCTAGACCAACGAGCCGTGTGCCACCTACAGTAGTCCGTGGACCGTTGTGGCTATCTAGAACCGTTATCGACACACATTTATAGGCAAATTTGTTAACGGACAAGTATAGTAAAACTTAAGGGCTCAACCGGGATTTGAACCCGGGACCTCTCGCACCCAAAGCGAGAATCATACCCCTAGACCAACGAGCCGTTTGCCGAGTACACTAGTCTGTGGACCGTTGTGGATGTCTAGAACCGTCATTTGCACGCACTTATAGGCAAATTTGTTAACGGACAAGTTAAGTAAAACTTACGGGCTCGTCCAGGATATGAACCCGGGACCTGTCGCACCCAAAGCGAGAAATATACTCCTAGACCAACAAGCCTTGTGCTGACTACCCTAGTCTGTGGACCGTTGTGGAAGTCTAGAACCGTCATTTGCAATCACTTATATGCAAATTTGTTAACGGACAAGTTAAGTAAAACTTACGGGCTCGTCCGGTATTTGAACCCGGGACCTCTCGCACCCGAAGCGAGAATCATACCCCTAGACCAACGAGCCGTTTGCCGACTACAGTAGTTTGTGGATCGCTGTAGTTATCTAGAACCGTTTTTTTGCACAAATGTATAGGCAAACTTGCTAACGGACAAGTTAAGTAAAACTTACGGGCTCGTCCGGGATTTGCACCAGGGACCTCTCGCACCCAAAACGAGAAATATACCCCTAGACCAACGAACCTTGTGCCGACTACAGTAGTCTCTGGGTAGCTGTAGTTATCTAGAACCGTTATTTGCACAAATGTATAGGCAAAGTTGCTAACGGACAAGTTTAGTTAAACTTAAGGTCTCGTCGGGCATTTGAACCCGGGACCTCTCGCACCCAAAGCGAGAATCATACCCCTAGACCAACGAGCCGTGTGCCACCTACAGTAGTCTGTGGACCGTCGTGGTTGTCTAGAACCGTCATGGTTGTCTAGAACCGTCATTTGCACGCACTTATAGGCAAATTTGTAAACGGACTAGTTAAGTAAAACATAAGGGTTTATCCGGGATTTGAACCCGGGACCTCTCGCACCCAAGGCGAGAATCATACCCCTAAACCAATGAGCCGTGTGCAGGCTACAGTAGTTTGTGGACCGCTGTGGTTACCTAGAACCGTTATTTACACGCACTTATAGGCAAATTTGTTAACGAACAAGTTAAGTAAAACTTAAGGGCTCGTCCTGGATTTGAACCCGGGACCTCTCGCACCCAAAGCGAGAATCACACCCCTAGACCAACGAACCGTGTGCCGACTTCACTAGTCTGTGGACCGTTGTGGATGTCTAGAACCGTCATTTGCGAGCACTTATATGCAAATTTGTTAACGGACAAGTTAAGTAAAAGTTTAGGGCTCGTCCGGGATTTGAACCCGGGACCTCTCGCACCCAAAGCGAGAATCATACCCCTAGACCAACGAGCCGTGTGCCGACTACACTAGTCTGTGGACCGTTGTGGATGTCTAGAACCGTCATTTGCACGCACTTATAGGCAAATTTGTGAACGGACAAGTTAAGTAAAACTTAAGGGTTCATCCGGGATTTGAACCCGGGACCTCTCGCACCCAAGGCGAGAATCATACCCCTGAACCAATGAGCCGTGTGCCGACTACAGTAGTTTGTGGACCTCTGTGGTTACCTAGAACCGTTATTTGCACGCAGTTATAGGCAAATTTGTTGACGAACAAGTTAAATAAAACTTAAGGGCTCGTCCTGGATTTGAACCCGGGACCTCTCGCACCCAAAGCGAGAATCATACCCCTAGACCAACGTGCCGTGTGCCGACTACACTAGTCTGTGGACCGTCGTGGTTGTCTAGAACCGTCATTTGCACGCACTTATAGGCAAATTTGTAAACGGACTAGTTAAGTACAACATAAGGGTTCATCCGGGATTTGAACCCGGGACCTCTCGCACCCAAGGCGAGAATCATACCCCTAAACCAATGAGCCGTGTGCCAGCTACAGTAGTTTGTGGAACGCTGTGGTTACCTAGAACCGTTATTTGCACGCACTTATAGGCAAATTTGTTAACGAACAAGTTAAGTAAAACTTAAGGGCTCGTCCCGGATTTGAACCCGGGACCTCTCGCACCCAAAGCGAGAATCACACCCCTAGACCAACGAACCGTGTGCCGACTTCACTAGTCTGTGGACCGTTGTGGATGTCTAGAACCGTCATTTGCGAGCACTTATATGCAAATTTGTTAACGGACAAGTTAAGTAAAAGTTTAGGGCTCGTCCGGGATTTGAACCCGGGACCTCTCGCACCCAAAGCGAGAATCATACCCCTAGACCAACGAGCCGTGTGCCGACTACACTATTCTGTGGACCGTTGTGGATGTCTAGAACCGTCATTTGCACGCACTTATAGGTAAATTTGTGAACGGACAAGTTAAGTAAAACTTAAGGGTTCATCCGGGATTTGAACCCGGGACCTCTCGCACCCAAGGCGAGAATCATACCCCTGAACCAATGAGCCGCGTGCCAACTACAGTAGTTTGTGGACCTCTGTGGTTACCTAGAACCGCTATTTGCACGCACTTATAGGCAAATTTGTTGACGAACAAGTTAAGTAAAACCTAAGGGCTCGTCCTGGATTTGAACCCGGGACCTCTCGCACCCAAAGCGAGAATCATACCCCTAGACCAACGTGCCGTGTGCCGACTACACTAGTCTGTGGACCGTCGTGGTTGTCTAGAACCGTCATTTGCACGCACTTATAGGCAAATTTGTAAACGGACTAGTTAAGTAAAACATAAGGGTTCATCCGGGATTTGAACCCGGGACCTCTCGCACCCAAGGCGAGAATCATACCCTTAGACCAACGAGCCGTGTGCCGACTACCCTAGTCTGTGGACCGTTGTGGTTGTCTAGAACCGTCATTTGCACGCACTTATAGGCAAATTTGTTCACGGACAAGTTAAGTTAAACTTAAGGGCTCGTCCGGGATTTGAACCCGGGACCTCTCGCACCCAAAGCGAGAATCATACCCCTAGACCAACGAGCCGTGTGACGACTACACTAGTCTGCGGACCGTTGTTGTTATCTAGAACCGGCACTTGCACAAATGAATAGGCAAACTTGCTAACGTACAAGCTATAATAAGTAAAACATAAGGGTTCGTCCGGGATTTGAACCCGGGACTTCTCGCACCCAAAGCGAGAATCATACCCCTAGACCAACAAGCCGTGTGCCGGGTACACTAGGCTGTGGATCGCTGTAGGTATCTAGAACCGTAATTTGCACAAATGTATAGGCAAACTTGCTAACAGACAAGTTAAATTAAACTTAAGGGCTCGTCCGGGATATGAACCTGGGACCTCTCGCACCCAAAGCGAGAATCATACCCCTATACCAACGAGCCGTGTGCCGACTACCGTAGTCTGTGGACCGTTGTGGATGTCTGGAACCGTCATTTGCAAGAACTTATGGGCAAACTTGTTAACGGACAAGTTAAGTAAAAGCTAAGGGCTCGTCCCGGATTTGAACCCGGGACCTCTCGCACCCAAAGCGAGAATCACACCCCTAGACCAACGAACCGTGTGCCGACTTCACTAGTCTGTGGACCGTTGTGGATGTCTAGAACCGTCATTTGCGAGCACTTATATGCAAATTTGTTAACGGACAAGTTAAGTAAAAGTTAAGGGCTCGTCCGGGATTTGAACCCGGGACCTCTCGCACCCAAAGCGAGAATCATACCCCTAGACCAACGAGCCGTGTGCCGACTACACTAGTCTGTGGACCGTTGTGGATGTCTAGAACCGTCATTTGCACGCACTTATAGGTAAATTTGTGAACGGACAAGTTAAGTAAAACTTAAGGGTTCATCCGGGATTTGAACCCGGGACCTCTCGCACCCAAGGCGAGAATCATACCCCTGAACCAATGAGCCGCGTGCCGACTACAGTAGTTTGTGGACCTCTGTGGTTACCTAGAACCGTTATTTGCACGCACTTATAGGCAAATTTGTTGACGAACAAGTTAAGTAAAACCTAAGGGCTCGTCCTGGATTTGAACCCGGGACCTCTCGCACCCAAAGCGAGAATCATACCCCTAGACCAACGAGCCGTGTGCCGACTACACTATTCTGTGGACCGTTGTGGATGTCTAGAACCGTCATTTGCACGCACTTATAGGTAAATTTGTGAACGGACAAGTTAAGTAAAACTTAAGGGTTCATCCGGGATTTGAACCCGGGACCTCTCGCACCCAAGGCGAGAATCATACCCCTGAACCAATGAGCCGCGTGCCGACTACAGTAGTTTGTGGACCTCTGTGGTTACCTAGAACCGCTATTTGCACGCACTTATAGGCAAATTTGTTGACGAACAAGTTAAGTAAAACCTAAGGGCTCGTCCTGGATTTGAACCCGGGACCTCTCGCACCCAAAGCGAGAATCATACCCCTAGACCAACGTGCCGTGTGCCGACTACACTAGTCTGTGGACCGTCGTGGTTGTCTAGAACCGTCATTTGCACGCACTTATAGGCAAATTTGTAAACGGACTAGTTAAGTAAAACATAAGGGTTCATCCGGGATTTGAACCCGGGACCTCTCGCACCCAAGGCGAGAATCATACCCTTAGACCAACGAGCCGTGTGCCGACTACCCTAGTCTGTGGACCGTTGTGGTTGTCTAGAACCGTCATTTGCACGCACTTATAGGCAAATTTGTTCACGGACAAGTTAAGTTAAACTTAAGGGCTCGTCCGGGATTTGAACCCGGGACCTCTCGCACCCAAAGCGAGAATCATACCCCTAGACCAACGAGCCGTGTGACGACTACACTAGTCTGCGGACCGTTGTTGTTATCTAGAACCGGCACTTGCACAAATGAATAGGCAAACTTGCTAACGTACAAGCTATAATAAGTAAAACATAAGGGTTCGTCCGGGATTTGAACCCGGGACTTCTCGCACCCAAAGCGAGAATCATACCCCTAGACCAACAAGCCGTGTGCCGGGTACACTAGGCTGTGGATCGCTGTAGGTATCTAGAACCGTAATTTGCACAAATGTATAGGCAAACTTGCTAACAGACAAGTTAAATTAAACTTAAGGGCTCGTCCGGGATATGAACCTGGGACCTCTCGCACCCAAAGCGAGAATCATACCCCTATACCAACGAGCCGTGTGCCGACTACCGTAGTCTGTGGACCGTTGTGGATGTCTGGAACCGTCATTTGCAAGAACTTATGGGCAAACTTGTTAACGGACAAGTTAAGTAAAAGCTAAGGGCTCGTCCCGGATTTGAACCCGGGACCTCTCGCACCCAAAGCGAGAATCACACCCCTAGACCAACGAACCGTGTGCCGACTTCACTAGTCTGTGGACCGTTGTGGATGTCTAGAACCGTCATTTGCGAGCACTTATATGCAAATTTGTTAACGGACAAGTTAAGTAAAAGTTTAGGGCTCGTCCGGGATTTGAACCCGGGACCTCTCGCACCCAAAGCGAGAATCATACCCCTAGACCAACGAGCCGTGTGCCGACTACACTAGTCTGTGGACCGTTGTGGATGTCTAGAACCGTCATTTGCACGCACTTATAGGTAAATTTGTGAACGGACAAGTTAAGTAAAACTTAAGGGTTCATCCGGGATTTGAACCCGGGACCTCTCGCACCCAAGGCGAGAATCATACCCCTGAACCAATGAGCCGCGTGCCGACTACAGTAGTTTGTGGACCTCTGTGGTTACCTAGAACCGTTATTTGCACGCACTTATAGGCAAATTTGTTGACGAACAAGTTAAGTAAAACCTAAGGGCTCGTCCTGGATTTGAACCCGGGACCTCTCGCACCCAAAGCGAGAATCATACCCCTAGACCAACGTGCCGTGTGCCGACTACACTAGTCTGTGGACCGTCGTGGTTGTCTAGAACCGTCATTTGCACGCACTTATAGGCAAATTTGTAAACGGACTAGTTAAGTAAAACATAAGGGTTCATCCGGGATTTGAACCCGGGACCTCTCGCACCCAAGGCGAGAATCATACCCTTAGACCAACGAGCCGTGTGCCGACTACCCTAGTCTGTGGACCGTTGTGGTTGTCTAGAACCGTCATTTGCACGCACTTATAGGCAAATTTGTTCACGGACAAGTTAAGTTAAACTTAAGGGCTCGTCCGGGATTTGAACCCGGGACCTCTCGCACCCAAAGCGAGAATCATACCCCTAGACCAACGAGCCGTGTGACGACTACACTAGTCTGCGGACCGTTGTGGTTATCTAGAACCGGCACTTGCACAAATGAATAGGCAAACTTGCTAACGTACAAGCTATAATAAGTAAAACATAAGGGTTCGTCCGGGATTTGAACCCGGGACTTCTCGCACCCAAAGCGAGAATCATACCCCTAGACCAACAAGCCGTGTGCCGGGTACACTAGGCTGTGGATCGCTGTAGGTATCTAGAACCGTAATTTGCACAAATGTATAGGCAAACTTGCTAACAGACAAGTTAAATTAAACTTAAGGGCTCGTCCGGGATATGAACCTGGGACCTCTCGCACCCAAAGCGAGAATCATACCCCTATACCAACGAGCCGTGTGCCGACTACCGTAGTCTGTGGACCGTTGTGGATGTCTGGAACCGTCATTTGCAAGAACTTATGGGCAAACTTGTTAACGGACAAGTTAAGTAAAAGCTAAGGGCTTGTCCGGGATTTGAACCCGGGACCTCTCGCACCCGAAGCGAGAATCATACCCCTAGACCAACGAGCCGTGTCCCGACTACACTAGTCTGCGGACCGTTGTGGTTGTCTAGAACCGTCATTTGCAAGCACTTACAGGTAAATTTCTTAACGGACAAGTTAAGTAAAACTTAAGGGCTCGTCTGGGATTTGAACCCGGGGCCTTTCGCACCCAAAGCGAGAATCATACCCCTAGACCAACGAGCCGTGTGCCGACTACACTAGTCTGTGGACCGTTGTGGATGTCTAGAACCGTCATTTGCACGCACTTATAGGTAAATTTGTGAACGGACAAGTTAAGTAAAACTTAAGGGTTCATCCGGGATTTGAACCCGGGACCTCTCGCACCCAAGGCGAGAATCATACCCCTGAACCAATGAGCCGCGTGCCGACTACAGTAGTTTGTGGACCTCTGTGGTTACCTAGAACCGTTATTTGCACGCACTTATAGGCAAATTTGTTGACGAACAAGTTAAGTAAAACCTAAGGGCTCGTCCTGGATTTGAACCCGGGACCTCTCGCACCCAAAGCGAGAATCATACCCCTAGACCAACGTGCCGTGTGCCGACTACACTAGTCTGTGGACCGTCGTGGTTGTCTAGAACCGTCATTTGCACGCACTTATAGGCAAATTTGTAAACGGACTAGTTAAGTAAAACATAAGGGTTCATCCGGGATTTGAACCCGGGACCTCTCGCACCCAAGGCGAGAATCATACCCTTAGACCAACGAGCCGTGTGCCGACTACCCTAGTCTGTGGATCGTTGTGGTTGTCTAGAACCGTCATTTGCACGCACTTATAGGCAAATTTGTTCACGGACAAGTTAAGTTAAACTTAAGGGCTCGTCCGGGATTTGAACCCGGGACCTCTCGCACCCAAAGCGAGAATCATACCCCTAGACCAACGAGCCGTGTGACGACTACACTAGTCTGCGGACCGTTGTGGTTATCTAGAACCGGCACTTGCACAAATGAATAGGCAAACTTGCTAACGTACAAGCTATAATAAGTAAAACATAAGGGTTCGTCCGGGATTTGAACCCGGGACTTCTCGCACCCAAAGCGAGAATCATACCCCTAGACCAACAAGCCGTGTGCCGGGTACACTAGGCTGTGGATCGCTGTAGGTATCTAGAACCGTAATTTGCACAAATGTATAGGCAAACTTGCTAACAGACAAGTTAAATTAAACTTAAGGGCTCGTCCGGGATATGAACCTGGGACCTCTCGCACCCAAAGCGAGAATCATACCCCTATACCAACGAGCCGTGTGCCGACTACCGTAGTCTGTGGACCGTTGTGGATGTCTGGAACCGTCATTTGCAAGAACTTATGGGCAAACTTGTTAACGGACAAGTTAAGTAAAAGCTAAGGGCTTGTCCGGGATTTGAACCCGGGACCTCTCGCACCCGAAGCGAGAATCATACCCCTAGACCAACGAGCCGTGTCCCGACTACACTAGTCTGCGGACCGTTGTGGTTGTCTAGAACCGTCATTTGCAAGCACTTACAGGTAAATTTCTTAACGGACAAGTTAAGTAAAACTTAAGGGCTCGTCTGGGATTTGAACCCGGGGCCTTTCGCACCCAAAGCGAGAATCATACCCCTAGACCAACGAACCATGTACCGACTACAGTAGTCTGTGGATCGCTGTAGTTATCTAGAACCGTTATTTGCACAAATGTATAGGCCGATTTGTTAACGGATAAGTTAAGTAAAACTTAAGGGCTCGTCCAGGATTTGAACCCGGGACCTCTCGCACCCAAAGCGAGAAATATACTCCTAGACCAACGAACCGTATGCCGACAACACTAGTCTGTGGACCGTTGTGGATGTCTGGAACCGTCATTTGCAAGAACTTATGGGCAAACTTGTAAACGGACAAGTTAAGTAAAACTTAAGGGCTCGTCCGGGATTTGAACCCTCGACCTCTCGCACCTAAAGCGAGAATCATATTCCTAGACCAACGAGCCGTGTGCCGACAACACTAGTCTGCGGACCGTTATGGTTGTCTAGAACCGTCATTTGCACGCACTTATAGGCAAATTTGTTAACGGACAAGTTAAGTAAAACTTAAGGGCTCGTCCGGGATTTGAACCTGGGACCTCTAGCACCCAAAGCGAGAATCATACCCTTAGACCAACGAGCCGTGTGCCGACTACCCTAGTCTGTGGACCGTTGTGGTTGTCTAGAACCGTCATTTGCACGCACTTATAGGCAAATTTGTTAACGGACAAGATAAGTAAAACTTACGGGCTCGTCCGGCATTTGAACCCGGGACCTCTCGCACCCAAAACGAGAATCATACCCCTAGACCAACGGGCCGTGTCCCGACTACACTAGTCTGCGGACCGTTGTGGTTGTCTAGAGCCGTCATTTGCAAGCACTTGCAGGTAAATTTTCTAACAGACAAGTTAAGTAAAACTTAAGGGCTCGTCCGGGATTTGAACCCGGGACCTCTCGCACCCAAAGCGAGAATCATACCCCTAGACCAACGAGCCGTGTGGCGACTACAGGAGTCTGTGGACCGCTGTGGTTATCTAGAACCGTTATTTGCACGCACTTATGGGTAAATTTGTTAACGGACAAGTTAAGTAAAACTTAAGGGCTCGTCCGGGATTTGAACCCGGGACCTCTCGCACCCAAAACGAGAATCATACCCCTAGACCAACGAGCCGTGTCCCGACTACACTAGTCTGCGGATCGCTGTAGTTATCTAGAACCGTTATTTGCACAAATGTATAGGCAGATTTGTTAACGGATAAGTTAAGTAAAACTTGAGGGCTCGTCCGGAATTTGAACCCGGCGCCTCTCGCACCCCAAGCGAGAATCATACCCCTAGACCAACGACCCGTGTGGCGACTACAGTAGTCTGTGGACCGCTGTGGTTATCTAGAACCGTTATTTGCACGCACTTATGGGTAAATTTGTTAACGGACAAGTTAAGTAAGACTTAAGGGCTCGTCCGGCATTTGAACCCGGGACCTCTCGCACCCAAAACGAGAATCATACCCCTAGACCAACGGGCCGTGTCCCGACTACACTAGTCTGCGGACCGTTGTGGTTGTCTAGAGCCGTCATTTGCAAGCACTTGCAGGTAAATTTTCTAACAGACAAGTTAAGTAAAACTTAAGGGCTCGTCCGGGATTTGAACCCGGGACCTCTCGCACCCAAAGCGAGAATCATACCCCTAGACCAACGAGCCGTGTGCCGACTACAGTAGTCTGTGGACCGCTGTGGTTATCTAGAACCGTTATTTGCACACACTTATAGGCAAATTTGTTAACGGACAAGTTAAGTAAAACTTAAGGGCTCGTCCGGGATTTGAACCCGGGACCTCTCGCACCCAAAACGAGAATCATACCCCTAGACCAACGAGCCGTGTCCCGACTACACTAGTCTGCGGATCGCTGTAGTTATCTAGAACCGTTATTTGCACAAATGTATAGGCAGATTTGTTAACGGATAAGTTAAGTAAAACTTGAGGGCTCGTCCGGAATTTGAACCCGGCGCCTCTCGCACCCCAAGCGAGAATCATACCCCTAGACCAACGACCCGTGTGGCGACTACAGTAGTCTGTGGACCGCTGTGGTTATCTAGAACCGTTATTTGCACGCACTTATGGGTAAATTTGTTAACGGACAAGTTAAGTAAGACTTAAGGGCTCGTCCGGGATTTGAACCCGGGACCTCTCGCACCCAAAGCGAGAAATATACTCCTAGAGCAACGAACCGTGTGCCGACTACAGTAGTCTGTGGATCGCTGTAGTTATCTAGAACCGTTATTTGCACAAATGTATAGGCAGATTTGTTAACGGATAAGTTAAGTAAAACTTAAGGTCTCGTCCGGGATTTGAACCCGGGACCTCTCGCACCCAAAGCGAGAAATATACTCCTAGACCAACGAACCGTGTGCCGACTACAGTAGTCTGTGGATCGCTGTAGTTATCTAGAACCGTTATTTGCACAAACGTATAGGCAGATTTATTAACGGACAAGTGAAGTAAAACTTAAGGGCTCGTCCTGAATTTGAACCCGGGGCCTCTCGCACCCAAAGCGAGAATCATACCCCTAGACCAACGAGCCGTGTGCCGACAACACAAGTCTGCGGACCGTTGTGGTTGTCTAGAACCGTCATTTGCACGTACTTATAGGCAAATTTGTTAACAGACAAGTTAAGTAAAACTTAAGGGCTCGTTCGGGATTTGAACCCGGGACCTCTCGCACCCAAAGCGAGAATCATACCCCTAGACCAACGAGCCGTGTGACTACTACAGTAGTCTGTGGACAGCTGTGGTTATCTAGAACCGTCATTTGCAAGAACTTATGGGCAAACTTGTTAACGGACAAGTTAAGTAAAAGCTAAGGGCTCGTTCGGGATTTGAACCCGGGACCTCTCGCACCCAAAGCGAGAATCATACCCCTAGACCAACGAGCCGTGTGACTACTACAGTAGTCTGTGGACAGCTGTGGTTATCTAGAACCGTCATTTGCAAGAACTTATGGGCAAACTTGTTAACGGACAAGTTAAGTAAAAGCTAAGGGCTCGTTCGGGATTTGAACCCGGGACCTCTCGCACCCAAAGCGAGAATCATACCCCTAGACCAACGAGCCGTGTGACTACTACAGTAGTCTGTGGACAGCTGTGATTATCTAGAACCGTTATTTGCACAAATGTATAGGCAGATTTGTTAACGGACAAGTTAAGTAAAACTTAAGGGCTCGTCCGGGATTTGAACCCGGGACCTCTCGCACCCAAAGCGAGAATCATACCCCTAGACCAACGAGCCGTGTGCCGGCTACACTAGTCTGTGGATCGCTGTAGTTCTAGAACCGTAATTTGCACAAATGTATAGGCAGATTTGTTAACGGACAAGTTAAGTAAAACTTAAGGGCTCGTCCGGGATTTGAACCCGGGACCTCTCGCACCCAAAGCGAGAATCATACCCCTAGACCAACGAGCCGTGTGCCGACTACCCTAGTCTGTGGACCTCTGTGGATGTCTAGAACCGTTTGCAAGCGCTTATAGGCAAATTTGTTAACGGACAAGTTAAGTAAAAGTTAAGGGCTCGTCCGGGATTTGAACCCGGGACCTCTCGCACCCGAAGCGAGAATCATACCCCTAGACCAACGAGCCGTGTGCCGACTACAGTAGTCTGTGGACCGCTGTGGTTATCTAGAACCCTTATTTGCACACACTTATAGGCAAATTTGTTAACGGACAAGTTAAGTAAAACTTAAGGGCTCGTCCGGGATTTGAACCCGGGACCTCTCGCACCCAAAGCGAGAATCATACCCCTAGACCAACGAGCCGTATGCCACTACAGTAGTCCGTGGACCGTTGTGGTTGTCTAAAACCGTCATTTGCACGCACTTATAGGCAAATTTGTTAACATAACATAACATTTGCGGTTTATTTCCGGAACTGCAATTTTACAATGCTTAAGTTGTCGGACGGACAAGTTAAGTAAAACTTAAGGGCTCGTCCGGGATTTAAACACGGGACCTCTCGCACCCAAAGCGAGAATCATACCCCTAGACCAACGAGCCGTGTGCCGGCTACACTAGTCTGTGGATCGCTGTAGTTATCTAGAACCGTAATTTGCACAAATGTATAGGCAAAGTTGCTAACGGACAAGTTAAGTTAAACTTAAGGGCTCGTCCGGGATATGAACCTGGGACCTCTCGCACCCAAAGAAAGAATCATACCCCTAGACCAACGAGCCGTGTGCCGACTGCCCTAGTCTGTGGACCGTTGTGGTTGTCTAGAACCGTCATTTGCACGCACTTATAGGCAAATTTGTTAACGGACAAGTTAAGTAAAAGTTAAGGGCTCGTCCGGGATTTGAACCCGGGACCTCTCGCACCCAAAGCGAGAATCATACCCCTAGACCAACGAGCCGTGTGCCGGCTACACTAGTCTGTGGATCGCTGTAGTTATCTAGAACCGTAATTTGCACAAATGTATAGGCAAACTTGCTAACGGACAAGTTAAGTTAAACTTAAGGGCTCGTCCGGGATATGAACCTGGGACCTCTCGCACCCAAAGAGAGAATCATACACCTAGACCAACGAGCCGTGTGCCGACTGCCCTAGTCTGTGGACCGTTGTGGTTGTCTAGAACCGTCATTTGCACGCACTTATAGGCAAATTTGTTAACCGACAAGTTAAGTAAAACTTAAGGACTCGTCCGGGATTTGAACCTGGGACCTCTCGCACCCAAAGCGAGAATCATACCCCTAGACCAACGTGCCGTGTGCCGACAACGCTAGTCTGCGGACCGTTGTTGTTATCTAGAACCGGCACTTGCACAAATGAATAGGCAAACTTGCTAACGTACAAGCTATAATAAGTAAAACATAAGGGTTCGTCCGGGATTTGAACCCGGGACTTCTCGCACCCAAAGCGAGAATCATACCCCTAGACCAACAAGCCGTGTGCCGGGTACACTAGGCTGTGGATCGCTGTAGGTATCTAGAACCGTAATTTGCACAAATGTATAGGCAAACTTGCTAACAGACAAGTTAAATTAAACTTAAGGGCTCGTCCGGGATATGAACCTGGGACCTCTCGCACCCAAAGCGAGAATCATACCCCTATACCAACGAGCCGTGTGCCGACTACCGTAGTCTGTGGACCGTTGTGGATGTCTGGAACCGTCATTTGCAAGAACTTATGGGCAAACTTGTTAACGGACAAGTTAAGTAAAAGCTAAGGGCTCGTCCGGGATTTGAACCCGGGACCTCTCGCACCCAAAGCGAGAATCACACCCCTAGACCAACGAACCGTGTGCCGACTTCACTAGTCTGTGGACCGTTGTGGATGTCTAGAACCGTCATTTGCGAGCACTTATATGCAAATTTGTTAACGGACAAGTTAAGTAAAAGTTTAGGGCTCGTCCGGGATTTGAACCCGGGACCTCTCGCACCCAAAGCGAGAATCATACCCCTAGACCAACGAGCCGTGTGCCGACTACACTAGTCTGTGGACCGTTGTGGATGTCTAGAACCGTCATTTGCACGCACTTATAGGTAAATTTGTGAACGGACAAGTTAAGTAAAACTTAAGGGTTCATCCGGGATTTGAACCCGGGACCTCTCGCACCCAAGGCGAGAATCATACCCCTGAACCAATGAGCCGCGTGCCGACTACAGTAGTTTGTGGACCTCTGTGGTTACCTAGAACCGTTATTTGCACGCACTTATAGGCAAATTTGTTGACGAACAAGTTAAGTAAAACCTAAGGGCTCGTCCTGGATTTGAACCCGGGACCTCTCGCACCCAAAGCGAGAATCATACCCCTAGACCAACGTGCCGTGTGCCGACTACACTAGTCTGTGGACCGTCGTGGTTGTCTAGAACCGTCATTTGCACGCACTTATAGGCAAATTTGTAAACGGACTAGTTAAGTAAAACATAAGGGTTCATCCGGGATTTGAACCCGGGACCTCTCGCACCCAAGGCGAGAATCATACCCTTAGACCAACGAGCCGTGTGCCGACTACCCTAGTCTGTGGACCGTTGTGGTTGTCTAGAACCGTCATTTGCACGCACTTATAGGCAAATTTGTTCACGGACAAGTTAAGTTAAACTTAAGGGCTCGTCCGGGATTTGAACCCGGGACCTCTCGCACCCAAAGCGAGAATCATACCCCTAGACCAACGAGCCGTGTGACGACTACACTAGTCTGCGGACCGTTGTGGTTATCTAGAACCGGCACTTGCACAAATGAATAGGCAAACTTGCTAACGTACAAGCTATAATAAGTAAAACATAAGGGTTCGTCCGGGATTTGAACCCGGGACTTCTCGCACCCAAAGCGAGAATCATACCCCTAGACCAACAAGCCGTGTGCCGGGTACACTAGGCTGTGGATCGCTGTAGGTATCTAGAACCGTAATTTGCACAAATGTATAGGCAAACTTGCTAACAGACAAGTTAATTAAAACTTAAGGGCTCGTCCGGGATATGAACCTGGGACCTCTCGCACCCAAAGCGAGAATCATACCCCTATACCAACGAGCCGTGTGCCGACTACCGTAGTCTGTGGACCGTTGTGGATGTCTGGAACCGTCATTTGCAAGAACTTATGGGCAAACTTGTTAACGGACAAGTTAAGTAAAAGCTAAGGGCTTGTCCGGGATTTGAACCCGGGACCTCTCGCACCCGAAGCGAGAATCATACCCCTAGACCAACGAGCCGTGTCCCGACTACACTAGTCTGCGGACCGTTGTGGTTGTCTAGAACCGTCATTTGCAAGCACTTACAGGTAAATTTCTTAACGGACAAGTTAAGTAAAACTTAAGGGCTCGTCTGGGATTTGAACCCGGGGCCTTTCGCACCCAAAGCGAGAATCATACCCCTAGACCAACGAGCCGTGTGCCGACTACACTAGTCTGTGGACCGTTGTGGATGTCTAGAACCGTCATTTGCACGCACTTATAGGTAAATTTGTGAACGGACAAGTTAAGTAAAACTTAAGGGTTCATCCGGGATTTGAACCCGGGACCTCTCGCACCCAAGGCGAGAATCATACCCCTGGACCAATGAGCCGCGTGCCGACTACAGTAGTTTGTGGACCTCTGTGGTTACCTAGAACCGTTATTTGCACGCACTTATAGGCAAATTTGTTGACGAACAAGTTAAGTAAAACCTAAGGGCTCGTCCTGGATTTGAACCCGGGACCTCTCGCACCCAAAGCGAGAATCATACCCCTAGACCAACGTGCCGTGTGCCGACTACACTAGTCTGTGGACCGTCGTGGTTGTCTAGAACCGTCATTTGCACGCACTTATAGGCAAATTTGTAAACGGACTAGTTAAGTAAAACATAAGGGTTCATCCGGGATTTGAACCCGGGACCTCTCGCACCCAAGGCGAGAATCATACCCTTAGACCAACGAGCCGTGTGCCGACTACCCTAGTCTGTGGACCGTTGTGGTTGTCTAGAACCGTCATTTGCACGCACTTATAGGCAAATTTGTTCACGGACAAGTTAAGTTAAACTTAAGGGCTCGTCCGGGATTTGAACCCGGGACCTCTCGCACCCAAAGCGAGAATCATACCCCTAGACCAACGAGCCGTGTGACGACTACACTAGTCTGCGGACCGTTGTGGTTATCTAGAACCGGCACTTGCACAAATGAATAGGCAAACTTGCTAACGTACAAGCTATAATAAGTAAAACATAAGGGTTCGTCCGGGATTTGAACCCGGGACTTCTCGCACCCAAAGCGAGAATCATACCCCTAGACCAACAAGCCGTGTGCCGGGTACACTAGGCTGTGGATCGCTGTAGGTATCTAGAACCGTAATTTGCACAAATGTATAGGCAAACTTGCTAACAGACAAGTTAAATTAAACTTAAGGGCTCGTCCGGGATATGAACCTGGGACCTCTCGCACCCAAAGCGAGAATCATACCCCTATACCAACGAGCCGTGTGCCGACTACCGTAGTCTGTGGACCGTTGTGGATGTCTGGAACCGTCATTTGCAAGAACTTATGGGCAAACTTGTTAACGGACAAGTTAAGTAAAAGCTAAGGGCTTGTCCGGGATTTGAACCCGGGACCTCTCGCACCCGAAGCGAGAATCATACCCCTAGACCAACGAGCCGTGTCCCGACTACACTAGTCTGCGGACCGTTGTGGTTGTCTAGAACCGTCATTTGCAAGCACTTACAGGTAAATTTCTTAACGGACAAGTT